>CM041031.1:342072-2742072 GCA_023078785.2 Hyles euphorbiae | reverse complement strand
TAATTATTCGTGCGTTTAGATATTTTAATTGACCGCTTCTGGTGTTCGAGATGCATATTTGACAGAAACCAGAATATAAATGTTATAATTCTTGCATATCACGGTCATTTTATGGCTAAACTTGGCTGAGTTTGAACTCGTTTTTGTTAACTATCCGAAAATAGTATTGCCATTTATTTGAAACATGCAAAAGTAATACATTTTTCATTGAAAGCGAGATACTTATTTTCGTCGACTACTGCGGTAGTATGCATGAGATAAATTGAATTACATATAAGGGAGTAACTCTATTCTCCGACACCAAGTTCGTACGTTCGACGTTCACGCATAAAATAAAAGATTTCCACTAAAAATTAATACTATTCTCTGTGAAAATTATCGTTCAATCCTAACTTAGTCTAAGGTTACGACTTATATAAAGGTACGAATATTTTGTAAAGTATATAGGCATATTCGTCCAATTTTATGTACGGTATCGAACATTCATCGTCGTGTCGACGTGTAGAGTAACCTCAGTACATGATTTGCGTATGTCTAGCTGTGGCAATAACCTATAATTACCGTGTATCGGGTTGAATGCCTGCAATTTCATTGTAATGCTTCGATTTGATAAGTAATGGTTAATGTACTTTATAGTTTTAGTATGATTAGTGAGCTACGATTGGATCCTTATGTTATCTTCTTGTATAGTTAGTAGTCACATTTTCCAAAAAATTTCTCTATTTAGCCGGGAACAGTCTATTTACAGAAATATTGAAATCCTTAAATCTATGTTTGGTTGTCTTCCTGACTGCTATTACGTAATTGGAATAATTTGTGTTTTTTTAAATATTTTCGTATTCATTAATAATATCATAATTATAAAAATCAAGAGAGGAAGTAGTTTATATAAAAATAAAACTTTCTTCAGCCTATTAAATTTTAATTAATATTCTTCATATTCAAATTTCATATAGTTAAATGAAGACAAGAGTAACCATAATTTGTGAACGTCTGGTCAATAATGTACATCGTTAAAGCCAATGACGAGTTCAAATTTAAGTTATGCTCAATATGGATCCACCATGCATGATGTTGAATCATTCGGAAAATGCAAATAAAAAATACTGATTAATAAGATAATATTGCTAGCAGATATTATCATATTCATATATTAAACTAATAATTTTCAGTAATACAATACTATTTACATAAAATATAATTCCTTACGATTTAATTTAGTAAACTTACGTATAATTTAAAAACAAGATGCCCCCAAATGTCTATGACTAAATACGGAGAGGCTATTTGACAGCCTCCGTGGCGTAGTTTGACGCCGGCTGTGAAACGAGAAGCAGCGGGTTCGATCCCCGCACCGAGAGAAATGTTTGTGTGATCCACTGGAATTTTTTTCGGGTCTGGGTGTTTGTGAGACCGAAAAGTCTCTCGTGATTTCTGGTACCGACACAAGACATCTTAGAGTAGATTAGAGAGTAGGGTCAGGACTGTGTATGTGGTTGTTGGGTGGGCGTATGCTTGAGACGATCTTGAATTGTACAAGCGTTATATTATGCGGTCAAAAATCTCATAATAACTGTCATAAAGTGGCTGTATCTTCATACATTGACGTGGTAATTCAGTGTACTGTGAAAGTAAAATGACGAGACATATAGAGCGGCATTGTAACATGTGCTCATAATTTTGTAATTAATTACTTCATGCATCGCAATGAGGAAGCTGATGTTAAGTTGGGGTATTGCTTCGAAGATTGTTGTAGCATGATGAAGTGTCATAAATGTGTTGATATTAATCTTTTGATTAACACCTTATAAGGGGTATTTTTAATATTGATTACTTTATTAATTTGGTTAATTAGAACAATTCAGAAATTAGAATACTGGTGTTAGGTCTCTCATATGTGAGAGGCTGCCTGGATAGGTACCATTGCAATGTCTATTTCTTACGCCAAACAGCAGTGTAAATGCACTGTTGTGTTTTGGTTTGAAGGATATTGTGGACAGAGTAACTACTGCAGATATTGAGGCGTAACACCTTATGTCTCAGGATGGCGAGCGCAGTGGAATGCCAAGCATTACTTTTGTAACTCCAGGTGTTGTTTGGTTTTGCTACTGTTCATGAACTGGCGTATCGCCTAACATCGATAAAAAAATAGATAGAAATAGGGTGGTAGATAAAAAATGACTGAATCTAAATGATGTTGAACATTTTAATGGATTCAATAAATTATTTTTATTTCATTTTCATTTCATTTCATTTCATTTCATCAAGCCAAAGGTATGCTCGTCTCGCTATTCAGTGCTATAAAAAAATATCAAATTATTGGTGATTTTGGCCGATTACCGGCCTACCATCGCTCATGGACATTAGCAAAACCAAACACCATGGATTACAAAAAAATGCTTGGCATTATACTGCGCTCGCATCTTGAGACATAAGATGCTGTCTTAATATGTCCAGTAAGTTACTCTGGCTACAACGTCCTTCAAATCGAAACATAACAGTGCATTTACACTGCGGCTGGCGGCAGAAATCGATATTGTGGCGGTACCCAGGCGGTTTCTACTTATGAGAGACCTACCAGTGCAAATGCCTTGCTTATCAGCCACATTTTCGACAAATAATAGCATTATTAGAAACAAAAAATGATCGCTTTGCATCTAAAATATGCAACGTTGACTTCAGCCTTTCTATGTAATTACAATTGATATATATCGTGGCGAGGAAGACATGCTTGCTTGTCGTGATGATTCGCTATTAGCAATAATTGGATCGGCGACAGCCGCGGTTCTAGTTAGTGTCTCAATTTAGAGTGTTTAATTAGCTTGCTTCCTTAATCGATATCAAAATTTTCTTTAGTTATTAAATTGGTTGTAAGATTTTATGTACTGATAGGCGATAAGTAATACTGCATAAAAACATTTATGAAATCATTTAACAGCATATCGTGTTAGGTAAAAGCGTGTGTGAAAATTATGAATTTATAAATTGGAACCGATAATTTCTTGTAGCCTTTAGGGTATCATTCAGAATAGATGGAAAGGGAAAAATAGAAAATCATTTGTCTTCTTAATATTTAACACGTTATATACATTTAATATTTAAAAATTTAGAATTGGAATGAAATGAAAATATAAATACTTGATTGAACTTTACAATGTTATATGTCATTTAGATTCAGTTACTTTTTTCATCTAACAACTGGTTGGCAAAGCTGTTTTCGCCAGAGAAGAACCTGCAAGAACTCTAGCGTTGCTTTTTTCAAAACAAGTTCCTATTACAGTGATTATACGGGACTCACAGCTTGATTTAAATCTAAATTATTTATAATTAATCGAATATTGGTTAAGTTTGTAGTAATTACTCTCGGAACAAGTGTGTTTAATACTTTTACATGCATTTACAGACGGTAATACAATCTTTAACCTTTTAGCTAATGTGCCATCGTATTTAACCGCCTCTTCTACTGCCGTTAAAGATTTAGGTTAATTGTTTGTATAATACGTGATAATGCGGAATATGTTGAGAACATTAGCTTAAAAGACCCTATTAAATAACCGATAGAGTGACTCACTGACTAAGCTACTTAATGTTTTACACGTGCTCTGAATTAGAGCTATCTTATACGCTGTCGCACTATTACGAGAAATACTCCAATTGTGTAACAATGAAGCGCAGGTGCGGAACTGGATCTGGTATTGGGGGTCTTGACACACTTGGATAGAATATATTATATATATTCGGTATTTCGTTTCTGGTAAAGCGAAGTAAATGTAATGCGAGATTAGAGAGTCAACATTATTTTTTGTTTGATTCATGCGTATTGTGTAAATGATAGAGGTTTTAAAGTATTTTATTCACATAGATATATTTTTATAATTAACCAAATATTTAGTATGATAATCCACACCTGTGTCTTCACAAAAGAATGTTAAGATACAAATCTACATCCTATTTAATATTTGTAGGCAATTTTCTGTGCTCTCATTCGAGACAGTGACAGTTAAATAACGTTTACCAAGTGGAACGATGCCAAGAGAATCGAAAGATGACAACTGCAACGCCATAGCGAGGATCATCAAGGACTTCTGCAGTTGCTCAGAAAATGGCACTTGGTCACCCGAAATGACAACGGATAAACGAAAAAGTCCATTTCTGAAGAGCGAACTGACGAATATGTCCGCAATGCGACGGCGAATCATGACGCTTGCGAAGAGAAAGAAGAGTGCGCCCCAACCACCAAAACTTATTTACGACATCGAGAAGAATTCTGAAACACTCACTTCAAACTTAGTCAACACAACTATTAGCTCACAAAGTAGTACTATAAGAAGAAACATCGACAACTTTCTCCTATCTAGAAGAATGTTCGCTCTAGAAGAAGATATTTACGAGAAACCAATACAGCACGTCAAAAACGCCACTTGTGGTGAAAACTGGTCTTTAAGCAAAGCCTGGAGAGTGAACAACAACGAGTTTTTCAACCACCCTTCAATGATAGATAGTTTGAAACCAATGGAAAGAACCTTCAATTATTTAGAGAGGATAGATGAAGTCCCGCGTCGAAAGAAAAGGAATAAGAAATTGAAAGAGCAGTTACGGTACGACCGAAACATAAAACGTCACATACGGATCCGTGTGATGCTATCTTTAAGAATGAGAAGGTATATGAAGAAGAGACTACGAAAGCCAACAGTAAACTCAACACAGAATGTAAATGTACCCCCAAGGAGGTTTCCTAGAGGCGGTTCTGTGTCCAGTTTCGGAACTCGGTCGTACCGTAGCGTGTTGACGGACAAGATGGCGGATGGTTCAGTGCTGTTCGATGTCCACGAAGCCAGGAATTCCACCATGGAGCTGTGCCACGACTACGAAGAGGACCTCGACACGTTGGAGATAGCGTTACGCGCCGGCAATTTTAGGTAATGCTTTTTATGAGTCATGATGATCGGTTTATGTGTGATGCCGTTGTTTTGCGGAATAAACTGTATATGATGGGGTTTTACTGGTCTAGATTTTGGTTGATAGGGTTCCTGGAATCTACGCTGATTAGTCACTACTCTTTGCGCTAAATAACTCTCTCTCTTTCTTCAGCTACAGGAAGTCCACTGCTAAACAAAGCCCCCAATGATCTCCACATCACATAAATATGTTGGAAGCATAATTAACATTGCATATTTTAAATTTTTCAAAATCCTTTTTAATTGTGTTTTTGGGTAATTATTCTATTAGGTAAACTTATATAAAATAATTGACTCGACCTGAAAATTGAATCATTCTTGTCAACTGCACTATTTAAGTCATCAGGTGTTCGGTTCACCATGCCTACATTACAACCACCAATTAGGAATACGACTATTAGATTCCATTTTGTTGAATCTATTTTTGACAATGATTAGAGACTTAACAGAAGCCTCAATGCTCCACAATAATAATAATAATGTCTAGACTGACACATCTGGCCTCAACAAAATCCGCGATATACATAAAACAATATTGAAAGGTCAAACATCTAAAACTGCATATGAATTAGTCAAACGCCCGGAAACGAGTGTATCGTAGCGTGAATCTATTGTCGCTGTTTCACTCCGTTTGTTATGCGTCAATACTTTTGTGTGAACTGCAGTAGGGCGCTAAATATTATTTATTCATTCGGTATTGTATATGTCAGCCTATATACATCCCACTGCAGGGCACGGGCCTTCTCTAATTGTGAGTGCGATTGATAGGAGATATGGCCTATGGAGATATAGGGGATATGGCCTTACCATATCCCCTACGTTGGCCTAGTGCGGGTTGACACTTGCGTTACTCAGTACAGTAGGTGTTAATTGCAAAGGATTTTTTAAATTGACATTGCATTATAAGTTTGCTGGTGATATCAATATTTTAAATAAGTGTGTCGATCGCTGATATAATATGCTGAATGGTACTAGACTTATCAATAGATGAATAGTCATTTTGCCGAGCCAGTACATATGTTAGTAACTATCTTAAAAAATACATCACGCCTTTTCCCCAGAAAGGGAGGCAGATGTGCTACCCGGACACCCACATTTCGCGTTATATTCCGTCCCATTTAAGCCTTTTGCCATAGCGGGCATAAAATCCTGACACCGGGCTAATAAAATAGAAAAAGTAAATATCACTTTGCTTGACCTGGGATTCGAAACCGAGACCTCAGCTTGGAATCATATTGTAGTATAAGTACGCCACCGAGGCAGTGACAAATGATGATAAAATAACACTAGTCTCTAAGTAGTCATTAAATACTTCTGCATAACCAATTTTAATGATTTGTTATTTGGCTTCGTTAGCGAAAATATAAACTCTATTAATATAACCTGACAATTTTGTCACCGAATTACACATTAAAATTATTCTCACAAAAAAAAAATAGACCAATGAACTAACCTAGGCTCTAAAATGACATTTCTTTCGCCGAAAAACATCCGTAAAAATTAAAAATCTGGGCGTTCGTGACGATCCTGGAAAAATATAAGCATTATAAATATAACACGCAAATTTTTCACCAAATTCCTCATTCAAAATGTTCTCACAAAAAACAATCAAAGTACGCATTAATATCTCATTATTTACCAATCCGTGTCACTTCCTAAAACAATTATATGCAAATACAGATTCCCACGGTGTTACGTTTAGCTTAAAGACGGTCACAATTAGCCCAGTCATCGAACAGCCGACCTCTCGCTCAAGGACGCTTGTGCAACTGTTGGAGTGGATGAAGATATCATATAATCATTTGCGTACTTATTGTGATTTGAAGAGTCTAATCGACGGTGTAAACTCTTTTTAAATGGATGTAATTATGGAGTATGATATTAAATATGTACAGTCGGGGAGAACGGAGTTATTGCATTCATCTTAATATTACATCACTATCACTACATAGTATAAAACAAAGTCGCTTTCTCTGTCCCTATGTCCCTTTGTATGCTTAAATCTTTAAAGCTACGCAACGGATTTCATGCGGTTTTTTTAATAGATAGAGTGATTCAAGAGGAAGGTTTATATGTATAGTATAATTCGTGCATATTATTGTAGAGAAACTATATGCACCCGGGCGAAGCTGGGCCGAGACGCTAGTAGATATATAAAGTCACGGTTTTTCCCAGAAAGGGTAGGCAGAGGTACAACCAGGATACATTTTGACTTGTATGTTCCGCCCGCGATTTGAACGGAGGCGACCTTATCGCCATATCTGGTACAAATTTCTCACTCCGGGCTGATAATGTATAGAAAATCCAATATCACTGTGCCCAAACTAGGATTCGAATCCTAGTCTATGCTTCGTAACCGTATCGTAGAATAACTACGCCACCGAGGCAGTCTTTATATTATTTTGATCATATATTATAATATCTTGAATATTTTTTTATATTTTTATATTATGAGTGTAATCTGATAACAAAACTCCCAAAGTTGTATAAAATTTAAAGCAATTATTTAAGTTAATTATTGTTGTAAGCTAGAACATTTCAATTTACAATATTGTATTTCTGAGGGTCTCTGTAATTGGCGAGTACGGTTAGGAATGGTCGCTAAGAGGAAATTTGTCATGAGTAATGTTTAGCAGCTACATTTCGATCGGACGATTATTTATAAAGATAGAGGATTATTAACGTGTGTTTCACCTTAAGATTATAAAAATAGTTTAATTAAAGTGCGTGGTGGCCTGGTGATAAACGGGCCAGATGCGGGTGGCAACGCGTTCACGGTGGTCACGGGTTTGGATCTCAGAGCACACCTCTGTCTCACCTCTTTTCGGAGTCATGTATGTATTAATAGTTAACCACCGCGCATTATGACGGCGAGGAAAAAATCGTGAAGAAACCTGCATAAAATAAAAAGGAAATTTATAAAATCAATTAAAATGTTCATCATTTACTAGTAACTCTTGTGTTGCTCTTTTAAAAACCAGTTTACAATATAAAAGTGATTATTACAAAATTTACGACTTGATTTAAATCAGAGCAGGTCATTAATTACTTGTTGTTTTACAATAAATATGTTTGATACGAATATAACGATATCTATACTAATATTATAAAGCTGCAGAGTTTGTTTGTTTGTTTGAACGCACTAATCTCTAGAACTACTGGTCCGATTTGAATGATTCTTTCAGTGTTGGGTAGACCATTTATCGAGGAAGGTTATAGGCTATATATCATCACGCTATGACCTGTAGGAGGAAAGCAGTAGTGATATTTCTATCAAATACGAGGTAATTTTGTTCGTTTTTCGTGGTCCGATTGGTCAATATTCTAAACTGATAGTATTTAATATGCCTGAGTGAAGCGAAGTCGCCCAGTACAAAGAATAAGAATACTCTGTTTCGCCAATGCAGTGAATAATTGCGAAAGCCTTAAGTATTTTTTTGACATTAATTTTCGTTGCACCTGTACTTGTTTACTGACAAACTCATTCACGCATGTGACGAAACGTAACGTGTGTTTGATATAATAGTTATTTAATATGCACACAATATTGTCACTTCGTGAATTTTGTAATGTTTCACCGTATTGTAGAGAGGGTAGGCACAGCTCTGTAATCTAGGTTCAGAAGTCATCACATATACAATTTTGATGTGTTGACGACTGCCATAATATTATAGTTGAGTAACGCTTGAAGAAACGATGTATTTTTTGTATTTTTGAGGGAGACGGGCTCTACTTGGCGATCGCCACTCAAAGTTTGAATCAAACTGGTCAATCAACTTGGTCACAAAACATATTGATACTTTTATATTATTAGGCCACATATCAGTTTCATTCATAGTAATTCAATAATATTGAAAATTAAGGAAAATACTACACAAATAGTCAAGGCTTAGGTACATTATGCAGTGGACTGCCTTCGTTAATGAATAGACTATAACAACTATTATAACCTTGCTGATAGTACCCAACTAAGAATCGAATATAGCACCACACACCTCAAACCCGCGCGACATGCAGTCCATTAAGCCATTAAAGGAGAATAACCATTCATTGTATCGTTAAAAATAATCGTTGATCCCGATACCTATACTGCTTAAAATTAATTATAGCATTTTTCATGGTTTGTCCTGCAACGTTTTCCTGTTTTATTTCGGGTGACAGATTATTATAAAATAAACATTTTGTAAAATTTTCATAACATTTTACATTTAGCTTACAGAGCCGACGAAAATATTTTTTTATATTTGTCGTGAAGCTCGTTTCACCAAGAACTCCGGGACTCGGTCGCAATTATGTTAATATTTATTGTAAACATGTATTTTTCCCTATTACAAAAGTAGGTTTCATCGAAGCACAAAAATCTCAGACAGCCTCCGCGGCGCAGTCGGTTAGACACCGCCTGTGAAACGAGAGGCCGCGGGTTCGATCCCCGCACCGAGAGAAATGTTTGTGCGGCCCACAAGTATTTCTTTCGGGTCTGGGTGTTGTGAGACCAAAAATTCTCTCGTAGTTCCTGATACCTGCGACACAACTCTCGATCTTACTGTAGGATCGGGACTATGTATGTGATTGTTGGGTGTTATTTATTTATTATTTATCTTCGCACAGATACTAAGTTTCAAAATAATATTGGTATTCTCCTTTCATCTAATAACTGTGTAAGGAGGAAGCTGTAGCAATTCTAACCATTATGACGTGTACGGTTGTTGGTTGGTATAGACCAGTCCCGTAGCAACCGGTTGGAAATGGGTCGCTTCACGCTGGGGCTGTGTGATTACGATCTTTAGCTGTCTTGTGGACATCCTTATATATAATTAGAATTATTTTTCTGAAATTTAGTTATATTCCATGAAATAAACTTAGCAAATGCAAAATGATGGACAATATGCAATTTAATAGTATTGTGTGTAATCGTTTTTTTATGTTTACTTAAATAATAAATGATTGATTGGTTAGGTGTAGCCTAAAGTAAAAGATCTTAAACCATGTATGGCACTGTTATTTTTGCATCAAGTAAAGCTCAAAGGTTCTCGAGTGGAGGCCACGTACAGGCAAGCGAAGTGTCGGACGCCCGCCTACAAGGTGGACGGACGATCTGACTAAGGTCGCAGGAAGTCGCTGGATGCAGGCCGCTTCCAACAGGTCATTGTGGAGATCATTGGGGGAGGCCTATGTTCAGCAGTGGACTTCCTGTGGCTGATATGATGATGATGATGATGATGATGAAAGCTCAAGAAAAGTATTAGTAAAATAATTTCATATGAACGGAATGACATGCGAGGTAAAAAAGGAAAATTCGTTACTATATTTTTAATTAAGTTTGGTTTTTGGATTTCTAAAAGATTTTGATTTAGTGTTTGGATTACCCAATGGAGAAGACACTGCAGATTCTGAGTATTAAGGCCAACTTATCATAGTTGTAGTGAACTTTGCCTAGTTGATTATAAAACGGTAACTTGCATAGCTCCATAATTGTTACAGAAGCTGGGAGAGACGATTTCATAAAAACTAAACAAAACAAATGCAAGTATGCAAATCATGGATACTTCTTTATTGTTAGCCGCTTATCTAGCTTACTGCGCTTAGGAAACGTATGTAATATTTTTTTCTTTATTCCCGGCAGAGTACTACATTGCTCAATAAAATTGCAAGCTAGTATTTTCTGAAGCCAAAAAAAATGCTTTGATGATTCTTTTGTTTTGTCTTGATATTTTTCCTTTATTTTTGCTATAGATTTGTGTGAATATCCTCGTGTTACTAGTGTCGTTTTTATGTTAAAAACATTTATGTCGAAACCACAGTCGATAGATACACACATTCCTGGAAAAATCAGGTTTTATAATTATTCAGATGACCAACTGACATTTGGAATGGCCCATTTTTTTACGTATTTCGCCACAGAGATCACATTAATTATGTCATCTCGGCGCGACAAGTGATTAACGCTTCAATTAATTTTAAGTGCTAATCAAACTTGTTTAATGATCTAATTTGTGGGATATGACAATAAAATCGGCCAAGTCCCGTACCATCGTCTATAAAACCCTAATAACTACATTTGGTCCTGTTTATTAAAATCCTATATTATTAATATTGAGCAAATAAAAATACGAAAAAACACTTTCAAAATGGAAACATATAAATTACGGAACCCAAAAACGAAGACGCATCATTATGTACATATAAAAAAATTAATATGTTAAAAATCCTTGTATTATTAATATGTATTACCGTAATTCATTATATTATGGCTTAGGCCTAATTTTGGCCGAATAACTTATTGTGAAAGAAAATAACTTACTACGCTGTAAATAGTTCTAGCGCCATCTATTGTTGAGTAGAAAACTTAAGTAAAATGAGTGGTGTGTTACATTGGCAGTAGTTCGTATTAACTCCGCTAGATGTCGTAAGCTAATGAAAGTGAGTTCGTTGAAATCTTTTGTATGAGAAACGAAGGAGTTTATTTTCGGCTAATAATACACTGTTATTGTATAACTTTTATAAATGTGTTTATTATGAAAACAGAAGTAGCTTTGATTATGTTAACGATGATATTGACATACATAATTGATTAAGTTTAATTTAATTTGTATTTTAATTCTAACTGATGTCAAAAATAGGACCAGGGATCCTATTTTCATACAGTAGTTACGTGAACACAATAGAAAATGTTACTAAACATATTGCGAAATGAGTTTGCTCATTATTTTTCGACGTTAGTAATTTTATCGTAGCTGATGTTTCCCCCAATCTATGTAGCCGCTTTACCTGTGAAAATATCATCGCCATAACATTTGAGATGTATTTGACTTTGATAATGTAAGGAATTGACATTTTCAAGGTGAAAGGTACTTGGCATAGTTAGTTTGTGCAACTGAGCTTAACTGTATAGGCCTAGCCCCATGTGTATGTGTACCCCATGTGTTATTAAGGTGTACCTGAAAATTCTTTTATTATTGTATGACAATTTGCCGGGCCATAGTTGTACGGATAAAAAAATTGTAACAGCTTATGTTTTTTTTTATTGCAACGGATTGCGAAACGGCCGCTCATAAACAGTAGAAGAACAAAATAACACCTTGAATTACAAAGAAATGCTTGGCATTCCACTGCGCTCGCCATCCTGAAACATAAGATGTTAAGTCTCTATATGTCCAGTAGTTACTCCGGCTACAATGTCCTTCAATCCGAAACACAACAGTGCATTTAAACTGCTATTTGACGGGAGAATTAGACAAAGCGGTGGTGCCTACCCAGGCGGCCGCTAACATATGAGAGACTTACCACCAGTGAGTAGTGGTTAGGCCAAATAGTCCACCACGCTGGCCTAATATGGTGGGCGATGCGGGTTAGTGGACAGTCTAAATATCTAACATTTAATAATCCCATGTGTAACATTCCAGGAGCGGTCGTCTAGCCGTCGAGGGCTGGTGGTGCGGGCGCGCGATGCCTGCGGCGGGCGGGCGCGCACACAATGGCGCGCTGGCGCTGCACTACGCCGCCGCGCGCGGCTGCCTGGACTGCGTGCGGCTGCTCACCAACACCACGCCTGATGTCTCGTGAGTATTCATTCTATGTATTCTATTCTGGTTTCCTTCTTTTTTTCCCGTAAAATCCTGTGAAATGTACTCCCAACAAAGATCAGGATTTGCACCACTCGTGATACGCTTAAGATGTAAGTTCGTGACTTGCTTAGAGACAGTAGTTAGGAGGTTCTATTGAAGTGGAACTCATAATACTGATAAAGCAATGCATTTGAAATACGCCAGAATGAAGAGTAGTTAAAGTGTTAGAACACGCAAGCAGTCGTTTCTGAAAATGAGATTCCAATTTAAATCATAAAATATCTTGCTTGATTAAAATGTGTACAATGATATATTGAAGGACTCTGAAATTATTTCATTAAATAAAAACGACGTTTAATTCTATACAACACATAATAATTAAGTCCTTCCGGGTAGAAATCTAGTTGTGTTTTAATTGAATATTACTTTGAATATTAACGGTTTCTGAGATTTCCGAGCAGATTCACAAACCAATAATATTGTTTAAGTGCATATATCTATTTATACCTTGTAACTATCTTTAGCATACTAATTGCTTTGTGGATAGAAATAACACGCAGATTAAACTAAATTAGCTTATTTTCTGATTTAGTAATTAATTCAATAATGCACTGATTGCGTCACTGCGCTAGATATAATACGATAATCTAGCCTCCATTAGCGTATAGGCTAGAAAACTTCCGATTATATTTGGAACATACATATTTATTATTTTAAAATGTTAACTCTAATGGATTAAATTTGCACGAACACCCAATACACGCTGGAAGAAAACATTTTTTTTGTATTTTATCGCGAATTCGATTTAATTTTACATATTTTAACATTCCGAAGTTTCGATTACTTTACAGTTTCCGTGGTCGCGGAGCGGATGAGGTACTAGTCATCCGCAGACTTATTGTTAGAGAATATTACCATAATTTTAAACCATACCAGCTTAGTATACGCTGTTTTACAACATCGCTGATTTACAGCTGGCCATAAAATAACGATCATTTTCGAAATTTTAAAATCAAAATATAATTTCGAAAAGTAAGTTTTTCATCCGTCTCCACCTCCGATCGTTTTATATTTCCAATCGGCGTTACAAATACGCCATGTGAATCATTGAGTCATGACTGGAGCAACAGATGGTGCAGTTTTTGCGTCCACTCGGCGGTCCACTGGTCCGGTAACTGTGCGCTCACGATAACTAACCGTTAGTTCATAACCGTTGTAATACTGATGCACTCGTTTATTGGTTGAGATATCAGATCAATGTTTTGTATGTTGGCTGAGCGTAGCCTGGGGTATGGTATCCAGGACTTTTTTAGAAAACAGACACGGCAAGTGAGCAAATAGGTCGCCTAATGGTAAGTGAACACTAATGCCCATGAACATCCAGAACGTTTGGCCCTTCAAATCGGGAACAGAGTGGGAAAGAAAAAAACATGGGAAGAGGAAAGGAGTATTGGGCATCCGGCAATCTCATTCACCGAATGAAACGCGATTATAAAGTTGTCGTTTTGATATTCCGTAAGATAGTGGTACCGCCTCGGCCGAGCTTGCCCATTAATGCTGAGTCATGGCTGACTTCGTAAAAGTGGTTGGTAAGGCCAGGAGAATGAAGTCACGGTTTCGGTTCTTATTGTACTAGACGTGCATATTGTAATTAATGACTTCATATGATGATTACCGAAAGGCCTTATTTTAAATATTGTACTATATTGTATCAATTAACTGTCTACTTCTGAGCACTGGACACAATCAAGAGTTCTACTAAAAAGGCTTAGGACTAATATGTAACAGGCCAATCGCAATATATTTTTTATGCCAACTTGCCTTGCTCTTCAAATACTGTATGTATCAGATACGATATTCTCCAAACTGGATATATAAGACTGAATCTTTATCCCGATAATCTTTTGTGACTCAAAGGTTATCTGTCATCGTATACGCTTTGTTTCTCATGATCTAGGTATACACTAGTACATTTTCTAGAGTAGCTGAACTTTCGGCATTACATCTTCATCTTTATTTTCTTTATCAGCCAATATACGTCCTACTACAGGGGCATCATCTAACAGTCGAGAGTACGATTGAGAGGGATTAGGGGGTCGTTCGGTCTCGCAGAATAATCCAATAAAATTTATCATTTTGAGCAATAAAATAAAGCGTAATTGCATTGACGTAAAGTGCATAGCTCAGTCAATTAGGGGCAGTAATTATAAACGATATTACAAATGGATTGCCAAGCGGCCGGATAGACCTATCAACCGGTGTTTAGGAATTAAACCTAATGTACAATAAAAAAAGAAATATTTAGTAGGATATTTTAGTAATGTTCCGTTTAAGGTTTTTTGTTTGGACGCTGCTCGTTCTGTCAGTTTATTAGACGTGACTAGTTAATTATAAAATTCTTATTTTTAGTGCAACAAAAATAATAAACAAATAATAATAACATTACTGTCTAGATGGCGTAGTTGTACTAAGGTACGATTGCAAAGCCGAGGTCTCGGGTTCGTCTGCCGGGTTGGGCATCGTGTATGTTCCGTCTCACGATGTAATAAGCGGCGAGTCTACCGTCATATAGGGCACAAAATCCTAACTAATTCGGGCAGATAATGAATTGAAAATCCACTATCGCTTCGACCGACCCGTGATACGAACCCGAGACCCCAGCTTTGTAATCATACTGTACAACTACGCCATCGAGGCTGTCTACATTCGTTAAAGAATCGTATAAATCAAAGAAACGAAGTTGATTTATATTGCATTCGGTAATCAAGCAATTAGCGAGTAATTTACAAAGTTCTTGTTATAAATCAATAATTTAAACAGCGCGTGGAAATATTTAAGGCGTTGCATGATCACTGCTCCAATTGAGTTTCAACGAGTAAACGTAGCATTTGGCAGGTTGCTGATTAAATTATAACTTTTTTAGAGCTTACGTTTTGTATTGGTTAGTATAATTGAGGTGGTAGGTTCAATGAGGTTTGAGATGAATAGATGTGTTGCCATTTGATTCCTGGGGGGTTGCGGGATAGAAACTCCACACTAAGATCGAGTCTAGTGTCGTGGGATCATAAACTAGGAGAGACTTTTTGGTCTCACTAACACTCAGACAGAAACAAATACCAGTGGATCATTCAAAAAAAATCTCGATATGGGGATTGAGCCCGCAGTTACACGTTTCATAACCGTCGTGTGATCAACTACGCCACCAAGCCTGACAATTCAGTAATTATTCACTTTCTACTTGATTTTTTCATTCCTAAAGATTAAATACTCACTGAATTAATCATTAACTTGCGTTATAATTCAATGTATATACATTTATAGAGTCAAAAATGGCTACAATTTCATGCTACAATTATGGGTAAAATAATCATCAGTCTTACATATTTTATGAGTAATTTTATTGTTTCGTGTAATTTCTGCTAGAGGCGCATTTACCGCCATCTGTCAAGTTGACACAGATTAGAGAAAGTATAAAATAGTCTACGATCTTTTGGGGCCCGAATGCGTTGTTGACATGTTTTGTCAAAATATTAGGAACAGTTATTCTCTCTTTGCATTTTGTTAAATTAGTCTATTGGACATGTTAATACTAAAACATACCTTAAAAAAGCGTTTAATATTAGCGTATAAAATTTTAAATGTATTTACAAATTCTGCCACACGCCAATAATATATAAATTATAGACAGAAGTATTACCATCACTATAATAATCGAAAAATCGTCGTGGTGCCCCGTGTAAGCATGACGTGTTTGGGTTTCAGTCTGTATACATAGAATTTCACCCAGGTCGACTTAAAACAGTCGCTAGGTGATTTAATCAGTTCTAAATGGATTAACACAATTAATATTAGGTATTTTGTAGTCAATTAAAAGTGGTAGAGCTACGCTGTTTTGACTACATGGTGACCATGGTTGACCATGACTCAGTATGAGTAGGCAGGCTTGTTCGGAGCTTTGCCACTGGAGATAGACGTGAAACGAAATCATTGCTGTCGCATTTAGTTTGCTAAGTGAGATTGCTGGATGCCTAATACCCCTTCTGATCTTTCTCCTTTCCGTTCCGTTCATTTATTTGACCGACAACACATTCGTGAACCAAGCGTTATGGATTTTCATTGGCGGCAGTGATCACTGACTGTTTGCTCTTTTGCTGGACCTATCTGTATCAGCCCATATACAACCCACCGCAGAGCATGAGCCTCCTCTACAATCAAGGGCACGATTAAGAGTGGTTAGGCCATATAGTGCACCACATTGACATAATACGGTTGGCAGACTTTACATGCCATAGAAATTCTTATAAATCGCTATGGTATGCAACTGGATTACTCACGATGTTTTCCTTCACAGTTTTAGTGCGTGGTGATTGACTATCAATACACACATGTGTCCTAAAAGTCAGAGGTGTGCTCTGAGGTTACCCGACCTTTGAAACAAAATAAAAAAAATAACTTGTATAAAAATACCTCCTACATTGAAGGGGAGGCGTGAAGATTTCCCCTACACCGCATACTGGTACAGACAAAACAATACAGTGAATGGAGAAAGCGTTACCGAATTAATTGCACTTTATCGGAGATCTTGCGCGCATCTGCCATCTTTACACTAAGCAGACGGAATCCGAGGAAAGCTTAACATTACACTATACACTTCTGAATTCATTGTTTGGTAATTAATTGAGTAATCTTTTAAATCAATCTTTGGTAGTGTAATGTGTTCCATTTATTCAAAACCCCTATATTGACTTACATGTTTATGCCTTTTGTAAAAGGTATTAAAACATCGAAAATCTTTTATCTCACGACATCCAAATCTATAAATGTTTATCAACCAGAATTGGATTATATCTCTAAAAATATTGATAATTCATTCGGAAAATGATGAAACCAGCCATATGATATAAAACATAATAGAATAATTTAATGCTGCGCTGGTCTTACGTCATGTGGTAACGTCTCGAAGAAAAAATACAAAAAAAAAATAGCAATTAAAATGCGCAATCATAACTTATCACAACTCTATAATATAACGTATCCAAAACAATAAACAAAACAACATGTAGTCGAATTGAGAAACTCCTAATTTTTTTTTAAGTCGGCTAAAAATGGCGCTCCTTATTGGCAGTCTAATTACAATAAAACAATCTCTAACAAACAACCGGGGTATGGGAGATATTATTAAAATTTAATTTTAGTAAATAGTGAACGATGATGTGCTTACACTGAGACTTAAAAAATCTCAATTAATAATGTATTGTCTGATGTCATTTGTCAAACGTCTCAGTTTCTAGTTGACCGAGTTGAAGCAGACCAAAACATATTTCAAGGATGTTACGTATCATTACATTAAAATAATGCTATTTAATACTACAATGAAAATCTTTGAGGTGAGGCAAACGTTTTTATTAGATGTAGGGTTGTTAAAGGCTCAAAATGGAAAAAGAGATGAAAAGATGTTACCATCTTCGAGTATTTTAAATAATAAAGACGGAGCGCTGGTATTTCAAAATGTAGATAAAAATGTTGGTTCCGGGACATCTTTTTCTGCCCTCTTATTGGCTGGCATTTGATAGGTTGTCGCGTGCCAAAAAAAAGAAACAAATTCAAATTCCATTCAAAGTCGCTTTGAAAGGATAACAGTTAAGTATATATATGTGTACTTTCGGATATCAAATTATGTAGAAAATTTTATAGGTGTACTATTAATATTACGAAAAGGAAAATGTCTACGTTTTTTGAAGACTTAAGTGTATGACAGCGCTCTCTCTATATTCTAATAGTCTACAATAGCTTACTACGATATTTTATTGCCTAAAATATTATCTATTATAATATCCTGTTGTATCGAATGACGTACACATACTAAACGATCTTGGTTTTTAAACGGTTTTATTTAGCTCACCCCGTTTGTTTGGGTCAAATTTAGTAATTGAAATTTAACCCTCTTCCCGTTAACCGATTGATCTTAAATTTGGTATACGCCTTTGATTCTGGTGATAATACAATTATCCATATTCAATATTATTGTGAATCCAAGATGGCTGCCGCTACAAGATGGCGGACAACTTAGTTTTTTTCAATCCCATCAATATGGGTATCAAATGAAAGGGCTTGTCAAGTAGAATTCAGTGCACTATACAAAATCAAAATCAAAGATGGCCACTGCTACAAAATGGCGGATAATGTATTTTTCAATCCCATCAATATGGGTATCAAAATAAAGGGCTTGGTAGTAAGTATAATACAGTATACTATACAAAATTACAATATGAATCTCCCACCCAAGTCAAGATCTGGTATCCTGTCGAGGACTGTGTGGCGTTAGGGTGGCTAAAAATTATACGTCGCTAGGGGTACACCACCCAAGTTAAGGTAAAAGGTAAAAGCGCGCCGAGAACTGTATGGCATTAGGGTGGATAATAAAAACTTAAAAATAAAAAAGTAAAAAAAAATATTTTAAGTTAAACGCTTTTATATTGCAGATAAATGTACTAAAAACTTTTTTATTTTGGAGTACGTCTTAGTTCATTTTTTTTGTGATCTGCCCATCCCTTTTGCATTTTTAAAACAATGAACTGTTCTTCAAAATATGCAACAAAAGTTACGCCCACAAATCACTACATAGTTTAAAACAAAGTCGCTTTCTCTGTCCCTATGTCCCTTTGTATGCTTAAATCTTTAAAACTACGCAACGGATTTTGATGCGGTTTTTTTTAATAGATAGAGTGTTTCAAGAGGAAGGTTCATATGTATAATACGTACATATTATTGTACAGAAATCTATTTGTACCCGGGCGAAGCTGGGCCGGGCCGCTAGTACTTAATAAAGTGTGTAACTTACAAATGGGTATAAGTTATGCACATTCTTCATAAATCAAGCAGTCTAGTTTAACGCTATTTAAACGATATAATGCCAGTGTTTTTATATGTATTGAGTGATTGCTGATACTGTTTATGCATTGATGCCGGAAAATATCGATTCTATCGTTGCGTCGTTTTGTAATCAGAAATCAATCATTATAGAACATGAAATATCATTGATTGTGTAAGTACGGGTGTTTTTTTGAATTTATGAATAATCAAATTTAGTCTAGGGTGTGTTTCATTATAATTGTTGGCAAAATTCCGTTATACTATGAAACTACTAAGCAAATGTCCATTTTTTTAGTTTTCATCATTTTTTTTAGTTTGAGAGAAGAGTTACGACCATTCATAGATAGTAGCAAAAGCAAACACCATGAATAATTGCAAAGCAATACTTGGCATTCTGTTGCATTCTTAGACATAAGATGTTAAGTCTCATAATGTACAGTAGGTACTTTGACAACAATATCCTTCAAACCGGAAAACAGCATTGCATTTACACTGCTGTTCGGCGGGAGAGATATATATTATTGTGGCACCTAACCAGGCGGACTCTCATTTATCGTGAGAGACAGTGCATAATACTCCCTTTTAGAATAGCACATACATACATACATAAACTCACGCCTTGTTCCCAGAAGGGGTAGGCAGAGGTGCCAGGGCACCCACATTTCGCCTTGTATGTTCCGTCCCACAATGTGATAGGTGGCGAGCCTATCGCCATATCGGGCACAAATTCCTAACTCTGGGCTGATACTGAATAGAAAAATCCAATATCACTTTGCCCAACCCGGGATTCGAACCCGAGACCTCAGCTTTGTAACCGTACCGTAGTACAACTACGCCACCGAGGCAGAATAGCACATGTTTTATTATAATTTGTTTGATATCAGTCAATTCTTCCAACGAAAATATTAAGCAAATGTCAATTACGTATGTATTTTTGCAAAAAAAATCTAATACGTGCATAGGCACCCAAAATACAACTATTGCGCTTAGTTTGGGGCCACAGTCTCTCAATAAGTTATAGTGTTTTGTTACATTTCTTAATTGCTCTCATTAGTTATTAAGGCAAAATTTGTAACGCAGTTTAAATAAATTATTATTATAGTGTATACGATACATTCTAAGTACTTTTTTAATTACACATATTCAGTCATATTAATAGCATAAGGGACTGTGCTAACTGCTTATTAACACATTTCACAAAGACTGAATATTCTTTGTAATATTGTCAAATAGTAACATTGCGTCGTGTACCGGCCTGTGCCAGCTCTGAAACATGCCTCGAAATATCCGGAGCGTTGCCAGTTGCTACTGTTGTTACGTCACTTATGTATGAATACTTAGTTGCTAGTTGCTTGTCGCTTGTTAATGTCATGGGGTTTATAAACTTACATAAACTCACGCCTTTTTCCCAGAAGGCAGAAGGGGTAGGCAGAGCTTCCAAGGCACCCACATTTCGCCTTGTATGTTCCGTCCCAAAATGTGATAGGTGACGAGCCTATCGCCATATCGGGCACAAATTCCTGACTTTGGGCTGATAATGAATAGAAAAATCCAATATTACTTTCCCAACCCGGAATTCGAACCCGAAAACTCAGCTTTGTAAACCGTAGACAACTACGCCAACAAGCCAGGCAAGGATTTATAAATATACCAGAATTTTTAAAGAAAGACTTGTTGAATCTAGCTTTCTTATAGTTTTAGGTAAGCTCGACTTAAATATGAGTTGCCAATGTGTTCCATTTCACCTGGTTTTTGACCACCTCAATTGTAATACCATTTCATCATCATCAGCTCATCTGCGTCCATTGTTGTACCTGGTCTCTGCTATCGCACGCCATCAAAATCATTTGCTCTTGTATTATATTCTTTAGTAAGGGAATGCACGACATAACGGCTTTATTTTTAACCCCGTACTGTACTTGGGAAAAATTGATGCACAGGTATGAGTTATCACCGTATTTCTGAAGATTTCGATGTATGTACGTGTGAAACTATCTCAGAAGATATTTTACGCGTTTGTTTGTTAGGTTGTAAGCGACTAAAGTTTTGCGTTGTATTTTAATTCGATAAAATTCAATGCAATGGACCTTATGGCCATAGTCCACATAAAAGAAATTATATTTTTAAAAGAGCATTGAAAATATCTGATTAACTAAAAACACTACGTAAAATAAAAAAAAAGTGCGTGGTGGCCTGTTGGTAAATGGACTAGACGCGGCTGCCAACATGTTCACGGTGGTCGCGGGTTCGAATCCCAGGGCACACCTCTGACTTTTCGGAGTCATGTGTGTATTGATAGTCAATCACCACGCACTAAAACGGTGAAGGAAAACATCGTGAGGAAACCTGCATGCCATAGCGATTCATAAGAATTTCTATGGTATGTAAGTCCGCCAACCCGCACTAGGCCAGCGTGGTGGACTATATGGCCTAACCACTCTCAATCGTATTTTCGATTGTTAGAGTAGGCCCGTGCCCTGCAGTGGGACGTATATGGGCTGATACAGAAAATAAAAATTCCGTGGCAAAATTACTATATCATTTATTCGACTTTAAGTCCATTTCATACCTTGAGAATGCGATTGTCAATCCATATTATATATAGCAAAATAAAACATTATTGTAGCCTAAAAAGTCTTGAAATATTTGTTACTTGAACCTTTCAATACAGACAGTTCAGTCCATATACTAATCTATTACATCTACATATATCCATTCATGCAAGGTATGTATATAACAGAATATAGCAACGGTTACCCAAAGATTTTTCTTATCGCATAATATATGTTACACCCGCGTCACGTTACTACCGCCTTTCCCCCAATTATTATATTAAACACTAAGAATAACCTGGATAATACAGTAAAAGTTGTAGTTACGTCCGCGGAACAGTACAATCATACGCAACTGCAAGCGACGTGTGGAACGAAGCCTAGTGTTGATCACATAGAAAGCTAATATTAAATGGGTGAATTACTTTGCTGCAATAATCAGGCGTGGTTCATGCGCATAGGATCAGCGATTTGTTCATTAATGGGTCTATTACTGTTGTAGATGGTAAATTATTTTTTTGGAATTATAGAATTAAATTATTGTGTCAAAAAAAACCATATTTTATTGAATTCGACGAATACTCGTAAGCACAAAAAAATCATTAAATTTAATTTAAAAAGATTAATTACGTCCGAACCTTCCTTTTGTTGGTCTGATTTAGAATATTGTTATAAGAAAAAAAAAATAAGATTTTTTCGAAAAAATTATGATGGAGAAGTCCATATCCATACCCGTTATGTAAATAACTTCCTCTTGCTCAGTTAAAAACACTACTTTTGATAATTTCCTAGACGAGAATGTGATGGCGAGTTTAACGGAATACCCGTCAGTACTCATTTAATACTACCGTTAAATGTTACTACTGTAATGTCGGTCTAAAAAGCACTCTTTTCATACGTAATAATAACTTGTATTGTATTTGTATGCGAATAATTTATTATATTATGAAATCTTTCTTTTGAAAAAGGTGTTAACACATTTTATTTAACCGTGAAATCTTATTCCTGAAAAGATTATGGTCATTTTGTAAATATTAGTAATTTAAGTATATGAATAAATGCAATATAATATAAGTGACCTTAGGCCAAGCAATTAGGATGATAAATTATTCGTGTTATTACACGATTAAAGCTCTTAGTTTCTCGCTTGGTTGCCCGCTCCGCCCGTCACAATCACCCACCTCCGATAACAACTAGAGCCACACATTATACGCTAATAGTAATGCACACAGTCGACTCAGATGTTACTCTGCGTGTGCTCGCTTTGAGTGCAATGTGCGCGTGAGTCTATAGACAATATTTTTTAAGTGACACGAACTGTCACAGTGATTACTCTGTGTTCATTGTATGTGTGAGTGTTTAGTGGCGGACTCTTTTTTAAAACCTCCTTTTCAATTCTTAATTTAAAATGCTTGCTTGAACTTTTTATGTGAAATACTTTCAGTGGCACGCATCGATTCGTAATTGAGCGGTCACACTGTTCCAAATTTGAATTAAGAAACACGATGGTTTATATTTTTTGTTTACGGCCAGTTTGTGTCCAATTAAAAAGTTTGAATATTTGGAATCCATGTTTAGATCTAAGACTTGTTTTTTAATAAAGATTGCGAGCATGAAACATTCTTCAAGAGATTTCATGCACTGACACTAACAGAAAAACTGACCGCAACGAATTTAAATAAATGACGTGCACATTTTTGCTTTTGCTTCACAAAATGAATGTAGTGATCATAAAATATGACACGACCTCGTGTTATTGAACTAATTATTTAGGTTTAATTGTTACAACAAGCTTACTTTGCGTCTTTTGCACCAATATATGCATCGGATGCATTTGAATTGTGCATTGTTTGAGTGGGGAAATGGCACTGTTATGGGCAATTGACCGTAATCTCATTTCTTCATACTTGAGTCGTCAAGAATGTTGTCCAGGGAAATTATAAAATGATTCATTAAGAGCTTTGTCAATTCTTCTTAAAGGTAGATAAAAAAGAAAGGTCATGAAAAAATAAAATAAAAAAAGTCTTTGCTTGGAGTCCTTTGGGTCTCTTGGTGTAAAATTGTCAATTTCAAAGAAAATTTTAATAACTTAGCATATGAAGAATAAATCTCGTGATTTGTTTACTAATGATATACCCATATTGGTTTTTATTGAGGTGTTTAATATGACCATATTATATAAACCATTGACCTCCGTCTTTTGGTCACTGCTCTCAACTGTTCAATTTTGTCAACAATGTAAATTAAAATAGTCTCCATTACGTAATAACCCTTGAAATACAAAAAAGTAAACTCAAGCTAAAGTGAAATCGTCGTACCAAACTTTTAATTGTCTAAGAATAATTATATTCACAAATAATTAACATATTTATGCTTTTGAGCCGCGGTGCACTCTCCAATGTTTATGAAAGCGAAACGCGCACATTGATATGTTTCGGCTATTTTTTTGTGTAGTCGATCTTGAGTAGTGGTTCATATTATTTGCGGATAATTAAAATCTGTTTTCCCTATTTTTAGGGAGTATACATGGTAAAATGAGGGTAATGTACTTAAACTATTGATTAGTAATATGAAACTTAAAATAAAGTTTAATTTTTTATGGACTTATAAGTACTTCAACTGTTGGAATTTATTACATTTATCAATTATACGCCAATGATACTGGTTTAATAATTATATAAAACACTACAATATTATTACACCAACAGCGTAACTACAAGCTGATACATACACCGTATCTTTTATATGAAGAAAAATAAAATATTTGAAATAAACACAGCAATGTAAAGATATTACAGCAAATCATCGTCAGTCGGATAGAGAGCGCGTGATAAAATGCACCGCATGATTTCCCCCGAGATATTTCTCTTCAGCTAATGAAAACGGATAAGTTGTCAATTGCTCTGAAAACTGTTGTTTTTCGAGAGTTTGTGAATTAGTGTAATTGGCCGTTTCGAATTTTACGATGCGTGATTATTTTCGGCTGTTATTTTTGTTTCTAGAATGCTCATTTTAAAATTGGAATATGTTAGTAGGCTTTTTATTACAGACATGAAACTGGCCGCATTTGTTTTCTTTTTTTAATCGTGTATTTTTTAGGCTTTATTTTTTGTTTCCTTCGTGTATGTTAATAGTATCGCAACAATATTGGCGGGAAATCTACAGAATGTAACAAAAATAATCAATGCATAAATCTTATGTTATGCTTCGTTTGAGTATTGTGATATTATTGTTTAAGTAAAGGTTCTCTTTATTGAGCAAAAATAAAAATATACAATAGGAAGATTTTAGTTTTCTGTTTTAGAAGAAATATATAATGAGTGCATGAACAGCATTTACTAAGTGATTGTCGCTGCAACTCTAGTAAAGCCTTGATGTAAGATATTTGCGTCGTTTTAATTCTCTTCCATAACATTTTTTCTGCATCCTCTTTTTAACCTGTTTTCATAGATACGATTATGTTTAAACTACGTACTACAATAACATTTAAAAGCAAAAAAATGCTTTGCCCTAATGCATTAACATTTCTTTAAAGCTAACTGCTGAACTGTACATAAAGCCAAACGCTGCCAAACTCCAAAAAATCCAATTTGCAGAACTTTTACACAAAAGTTACAATACATATCGAAAACGAACATTGAAACTATGATTGATTGGTGACAATCAAGTGATAGACAGAGTGGTTTGGTGATGGTTTGAGACTGAGTGATTGATAAGTGACCAAAATGGCGACCTGCCCGAGAAGTCGACCTGTCAGATCGGCGTCGGCGAGGCTCAAGTACTCAAAGACTGTCCCCGCCAGTGTTATTAGGTGAGTTATTGATGTTTATATAACAATTTATTTGTATTGTGGACTAGTGTGATTTTTTTTGGGAACAATAGAGTAGAGATTGTACCAACAAAAATGTATGTAAAAAAACTATTTATATAAGTATTTGTTTTAACGAGGAAATAGAACTGTGTATGTTATTATCACGGGAAGGGGAAGAACTATTATTGTTTTAACTTTTAAATTCCAAAAAATATTGCCTGCATATTGGGCACATTCCGGATTAAAGATTAATATTAAAACATCCATCTGAGGAATATAAATAAATACGACCAACATTCACATATGTACATTGTCCTGACCCCACACTACGATTGTGTCTCGTGTCGTAGATATCAGATACTACGAGAGGCTTTTCGGTCTCACAAACACCCAGACCTGAAACAAATACCTGTGGTTCACACAAATATTATTTTACGGGCAGCATTTAACCAACTGCGCCGCGGAGAAAGAAGATGAAGAGATTTTTAACTGATCTTTCACACATATTAGTGGCTAGCACGACGATGGGCCTTTCTTGTCATCAAATAAGCTTATCAAGCTGTAGATGGCACTAGGTAAGCCTCTGTCTTCACCGTGGACTTATGTAAAAAAGTGATTAGGTACTGAATAGTTCAGCTTTGGTGATTAGAATCGCTGTTGCATGCGGTCGGTTGCGGCCGCATTCCATCCCGTATCGATGCTATGCTACAATAGATAATTAGGAGGTGCACTTAATTACAATTTACAATGCATGTTGCAACAAAATTGAATTAAATGTTATATTTTTGAAATAGCTATGTAGTTTAATTTTTGAATGGAGTTTGTTTTATCAAACAGCACTAAGGCATTCTGCGTACCTTGTACGGAGTGGTTAACATTGCCTACGAATTATTGTTAAACGTGTAGATTAGTAATTAGGCAAAGGCCTTAGATTACTTTTATTTATACATACATAAACACAATCCTTTTTCCCAGAAGGGGTAGATAGAGGTGCAACTAGGACACTCACGTTTTGTATTTTGGCTTTGTATCGCTCTTGCAGGGTAGAGAATTATAGGAATAAAAATATGGTGGACCAAGTAGTCGTAGTCGCAATTATTGGATACTCGATCCAATTGTTAATAACATACTCCTAATATAAATCACTCCATAGCTTTAACCATCTATCAACGTTAGATACTTTGAATTGCACGTACCATTAAGCTGGTATAAAAAATACATAAATGCTATGCCTCATTTGCGATTGAGGGGCGAAACGCAATAGCAAAACTACCTCTTCTGTCTGTCTTCGTGTCTGTTATTGCCTTCCCCTATATTATTCTTCAAATCACAAAACTATCAGTGTAGTCGTCAAACGTTGTACATTTCATGCGCCTCGGCGATCACAAATTACCTCCGAAACGGAAACAATTTTATAAGACATAAGTAATATGAAACTGAAGTGAATTATTGAATCGAAACATCAATATATTTATAATAGATTCGATGTGTCAATCAATGTCATAGCTAACCTACATGTTTGGTTTTGTTACTACTCCGATATCCGCAGAGTGGTCGATTCGAGGAATACTCATGATCCGCTTCAATGACGTTTAATTGATGGGGTGCAGCGCAGATCACGCCATCTAACGGACCCGTTCCGTACTGAAACGTACGCTCGTGTTGAGACGAGATATTTCAGATTGGTTTTAATTGTGCATTAAGTTATGTAAATATGGAGTGAGTGAACCCGGAATTTGATTGATTTTGTAGTCGAATTAGTCAAACAATAATCAACATCCATTTTACAATTCTATACTGAGACAGGTTAGAGTAATAGTAATCATGACAAAGTTTTAAGTTACAAACATTTTTGGTTTACTGGTAGTCGCGATTGAATCCATTTGAACGAATTTGCCTTTGGAGAATCATTTTCGTAGTTTTCGTAGTCAGTTTAGAGCCTTCTCTATAGAGTTTGGCTATATGGAAGGCTCTATCACTCTCGAGGTGGGAGAGATGACTATTATATTCTAGTTTGTTTGAGGGGTACCGTTGTCTTGCATAAGGCGATGTAAACTAACACAAATCTCCATGTTTTTGGTAATCTTAAAAATCATCAAATACTTGAGCCTTTTCAGATACGAGTAGTTGTACATGTTATTTATACGTGGCATTATAAGCAGGCTAAGATTTTCTGGCCCGCTTGCCCATTTAGACGAGTTACAAAGTCATTAAGTAACAATAATCTTACAATGGCAGTTCCCATGGATTACTAATTCACTTACATAAGTGCGAAGTGGTAATGAGTGTGCTATTACCGTGTTCCCGACAGCAATATTGCGGCCTGTCATACGTTACCCGTCAAAAACAAAGAGACGAGATAATTTTCACAATTTTCTTTCCTGCGCGGGTGAAAGTGAAACACGGGGAAATCTAACTCGGATGTTGTTTTTATTTATAAAGTTATGTGCGGAAATTGAACACTTACGTATTAATGATTTATGAGTTTGGTATCGCTGCGAATGATCCACTGCTTCTGATGAGTTGTGGATTTTTCTGTTATGTATTGACACTGAAATATTGTAGATTCTTATTGTGGGACTTAAAGAAACACAGTACAGTGCCATGACGTACTCGTTTTGCTAATGTTGCTAAAACTTAGAGTATTATAATATAGAAGGATTGCTGGTACTGTATAAATGTAGATAAAAATTGGTGATGTCGGGTGTCCTTTTTATAACCTCCTATTCTTATTTGTTTTGGTTGTAGGTAGTATCTGAAACCACGATACAAGCCTTGATCTTAGTGTGGAGTCAGGACTATGTATGTGACTGCTCGGTGTTTTCATTTATATTTATATATATAGAGAATATTCGGAGATTTAAGAGTTAGTGGCTTATATACAGACTGTTGTGCGTCGCATGCTCTAATTTTCAGTCAATACACATACATTACGTGTTCTACTGCTAATTTATTTAAAGATATTGTGAACGCCAATGCATTACTGAGAAATCAATTAAAGCATTATATATTCCTCTCTTAACCGATTTTCTCTTATTACTGTCTATTTATTCATTCAATTATGTTTCATGCGATAATGATTACAAATTCAATATTTACTGTTTTAATCTAGCTCTAATTGACAGATATTGACATAATATAATCTGCAGATAACAAGTATAGAAAATAACCAAGACACAAATTACGTTTATATGGATGGCTATGGAAGATAATGTCGATTTTATAGCTGTATGTCTATCTGTATCAGCCCATATACGTCCCACTGTAGGGCACTGGCCTCCTCTACAATAGAGATTACAATTGAGAGGGCTATATGGGCGGTCGATTTATTGCTATTTTTATTATAAAATATAATTTTATACCTTTATATTATTTATATGTATTTAATTTAAATTTTGACTCTTGCTTCGACCAATAAACCGCTAGAAAGAAATTAATAAATATAATTTTATAATTTTCAAGATACCGTGAGCTTAATAGCGTAGCATTCTTCGTTATGATGTTAAATATCTTTTTCACGCGTTGTTAATGATTTAAAGTCTACTATAAATTTATACGGCCATTAGTTACGGGTCTTATCGTAACATAATTAGCAAAATGCATTCAATAAGTGCTCTCAAAAAACGTTAATTAAAATTAAGAACTTTTAACTACACAGAAGATCACCAAAGCAAAACCAACATGCTCATTAAGTAAAATTACATCAAAATCATAAAGAAATTACTACTATGATAAACAACGTTTTATCATGCAATGTTGGAACAAGCGTAAGTTAGTAATTTACGATTAAATATTTTCTACGTTAGGTAACAATGAAGTATTTCTTACATCGCCATCTAGCGTCGGGTAGAGACAATAGCAAACAAAAAGCTCGGTTAAATGAATTTTCCCCATGCCACAATGGCGGTCAGTGTTTATAACCTTGAATTTCTATTAAACAATGAGATGGTGACACGGATGATTTGTTGTGGTAAAAATGAAGTGTTAATGCTAATTGTTCATTGTATAGAATGCTTTCACGTAATTAAATGTGTAAAGGAATTTGTTTAACTTAGTTGATTTTTTAGGGATATTTAACAACTGGAGTGAAGGTTCGGAGTAATTTACGAAATGTGTATAAGATTTACTTCCAAAACTTATATTTATAAAATATATTTCTTAAAATTGTAAACTTATCAGCGTTGCTGATGAAATGCGAAGGGTTTAAAAAATACGCTGAGAAATCTTACAAAAATTGTCAGCTAAGGACAGGGTATTAAAACGATGAAAGGGAAACCATAAGAATCTATATATTAATACGTGATGCAAAAACTTTAGATCCCTTTTTACGAAAATTGCGCGGACGCAGGAGCATAAAATTTGGCACACTTATAGTTTATGTGTAGGAGAAGTGGAGAATGCTAATATTTTTCAATAATAATGCTTATAAAGTACATTAAATAAAAAAATAAAACATTACACACACTGCCATGCATTTCACACACACATCCATACACAAGTATACATACTCTGGTGTCAAATTGTTTATTTTCTTTTTCATTTTGTTCTTCTGACATAGACATATCAAAAAAAAGGTTTTATTTGCCTAATGAGGTAATAATATTAATATTAAAAGAGAATATTAATTTTAAATGAGGCAATAATATTAATATTAAGCCTAATATTAAATGTAATATAAAACAAGATTTTAATAATAATGCATAAAAAGTACATTAAATCAATAAATAAACCAGCATGCATTTGACACACGCATACACAAGTATTTGTACACGTATACATACTCTTTGGTCAAATTGTTTCTTTGCTTTATTATAGACATATGTAGTTGAATGTCAATCAGAAAAAATTGTTTACTGTGGTTTTGTTGAATATCAAACAGAAAAGATTTATTTGACGAATACTACGTGAAATACTGAGCGCTATCATTCATTATATGCATAAAGAAAGTTCTGTAGCAGCAATCTGCAATAACAACATTCAGGTACAAAAAATATATTTAATTTACTATTGCTGGTTCAAAGCAATTATTGTAGTTTGCGATTTTAGTAATTGCATATACTTCAGGGGAAATAAGTGATTTTGAGAGATACGTACATTTAAATGTGCACGAATTATCTGAATAACAACATCATCATACAGGTAAAAACTTTTTCTTTTCTTGATTTGGTCGAATTTCGACCGCTAGGCGACCACTAGTTACTATTATTAAGCCTATAAGACAAAATTATACGGATGAAATGTTATGTATACGTATATTATAATATACGTGTTCGCAAAGATTTTATTTAGGGCACATATTATTTTTCCAAAAATAACTAAAAAGTATTTTGTTTCTTATACTCATGAGACATGTATGCACAAACATGCATAAACTCACATCTTTTTCTCATAAGGTGCAGGCAGAGAGGCTCCCAGGACACCCATGATTCGCCTTGAAAATGAAACTGAAAATAATTTTATTAAATCCATTAAGATGTTCTACATCATTTAGATTCAGTCATTTTTTTATCTACTACTCGGTTCGGAAAGCGGTTTTCACTAGAGAAGAACGGGCAAGAAACTCTAATGTTGCTCTTTTCGAAACCAGTTTATAATTTGGTGATTATTACGTTACAAGTGGTTTAAATCAGAGCAGGTCATTAATAATTTGTTATAATATTTAAAAAATACGAACACGTTTCTTGTTTGTTCCATTCCATGGTGTAATAGGGAGCGAGTCAAACGCCATATCGGGTTCATAATTCTGACTCTGGGCTGATAATAAATATAATAAGTTCTTTTTTCGACCCAGTATTCGAATCCCAGACTTCAGCCTTGTAATACTTGTACAATTGAGCCACTAAGGCAATAAGACATAACTTTAGTCATAAAATCAGAAAATAAATTGTTGCATACAAACACTAAACAGTATGTATTAATTATTAAAAATAGGTTTGCAAAACTGTTTTAAGGGGAATTATTAAGCATAACATGGATTTCCTTTCAAACCTGTTGTAAGCAGCTTATATTTAACAACATCCTGCGTCATTCCCCGGGGGTTGGTTCTCGGCCACACATAATTCCATACCATACGACATAAAAAGGTATTAATGGCAGACCACATTCGTATAATTGTCACCCGAAGCAGGGAAAGTGTTTTTGTCGGCACAAAACGGCAGTGTCATGCGCCGTACTGCCGTCGTAACTGAGTGAAACTTTGGTGGACAATTTAGAAGATTTAGCGGATACTGATGCAGAGGCGGTAGCGTTTTAGTTTTAAGGAAGAGTAATAAGATTTGCGATTCACATAAGTTATCTCAAATAACATAATAAGTGTGAACAAATTAAGTAATTCTTAGTCAACATCATTAACACCATTTATCAAATAGTTTTAACCAAAGTTAGAATAATTTTGATTTGTTGAGTCCTCGGAATGCACATTGCAGCAACTGTTTTGGCGGCCGCGTGCGATTTATTACCAGAAGGTCACCATGCTCTTTAGCTGAATGTATTAACTTATATTTATCAATATAATTGTGCTCCAGAACTCCTTATAAGTAAAACAATACCTGTGTTAGGACACTCTGGTTTTTCAAAAGTACTTATAGTATATATACATAATATCTATGCTATTATCAAACAAATATCACCGGTAAAAAGCAACAGAAGAGAATTTTAAACTATACGTGTAATGTACATACAAGCAATACCTATATGAAATTCCGCTAATCGCTTATAACTTACATAGATCATTACCGTTGTCACACGGTGTGCCGCATAATTAGTGTTAGATGAAACAATTGCTAGTAATTGTTGCACATAACTAGTGCTGCGCCTATGTCGTTTCACACTTACTTGCCATTTGTGAAGTGATTGGCAATATGGCGTAATTTTTAGATTTAAAAATCATGGTTTTATGTCTGTTCATTATAGGCGACCATACCTATATGGCTATCTATTTTTCGAATTTACTATTAGGTGTACAAATAAGTTTCCGCCATTTTGATACAAACGACATGGCACGAGGCTTAACTTATAATTCGCAGATGATAACCGGCTTGAAAATTAGGTTGCTCATTCAAGAACAACGTAGCCCTATCTTATTATTAAATTCGTATTAGCATCATTTATTTTTTTTAATCCAAAAGTGTCTAAGTTTGAGTCAAATAAGCGTCATTTGCGGGAACTTTTAATTTAATACATTAATTTTAAAAAATCTGCAACTGAGGCGCATCGATTGCTCATAGAAGCATATTATAATGCTGCTAGCTAGGCAAAAAAAAGGTTTTTTTTACATCGAATCGTCACTGGTGATGAAAAATGGATACATTATGAAAACCCAAAAAGAAGAAAATCATAGGGATTACCTGACCACGCGTCAACATCCACAGCAAACCCGAATATTCATGGAAAAAAATCATGCTGTGTATTTGTTGGGATCAGCTGAGTGTGGTGTATTACGAGTTGCTTAATCCAAGCGAAACAATCACTGGAACTCTACAAAAATAACAAATAAATGTTCCCGCAAATGAAGCTTATTTGGATTAAATTTAGACATTTTTGGATTAAAAAAAATATATGATGCTAACACAAATTTATTAATATGATAGAGCTATATTGTTCTTGAATGCGCAACCTAATTTTCAAGCCGGTTATCATCAGTGAACTCTAAGGTAAATCTCATGCCATGTCGTTTGTACCAAAACGGCGGGAACTTATTTGTACTCCTATTAAAAGTATACAGGGTATATCAAGAATGCTACCGAAAACGAAGCCGGGTGGTAGTTTTAGTGACTTCAGATACAATACAACTAAATTTTTTGCAAAGCAACGATTTTTTTTTAAATATTTTTTTTCTATCGTCGTATGTGGGTGGTGAATACATAGTGTTTTCTAAAATAATAGTGTACATCCTTTTATTTTTGAAAACGCTTTGGTACACGATGATTTCAATTATTATTTTAGCAAAAACTATTGATTTAGCACCGAAACACATCGCGTTTCGTTGCGAAATTTTTAATTGCATTGTGTTTGTAGTCCATAAAATTACCACCCGGCTTCGTTTTCGGTAGCAGTCTTGAGTCGCAGTCTATACTTTGTATTTATGTGTGCTTATTGTATAAAAAGGCTAACGTGCAATTTTTTTATATGAGAAGTAATAACAAACAAACACTTAATACATTTAGCCATGACTGAACATACTGCCAAGAAAATACTGGAGAAGGAGAGCTAATTTTAAAATCATTTCAGTTCATCAATAAGATGTCGTCAAATACTCTAATTTATGTATAATATTATGATGTAATATTCTGTATCTGTATCTGTATCAGCCCATATACGTCCCACTGCAGGGCACGGGCCTACTCTACAATCGTAAGTACGATTGAGACTACTAAAACGGTGAAGGAAAACATCGTGAGGAAACCTGCATACCATAGCGATTTCTAAAAATTTATATGGTATGTAAGTCTGCCAACCCGCACTAGGCCAGCGTGGTGGACTATATGGCCTAACCACTCTCAATCATGATGTAATATTAATAAGAGCTAAATGTACCACTATACAATTTTTATGTAGCACTGTAAAAAAAGCATATCAATCAATCAATAAATGTAATACATTATGCGAGAACAATCCACGTACAGACAGACTTATGGAGAGCACTTTCGCTTATACGTTTTCACGTAGAAACCATATAGACGCCGTAAGCTCTGCAGTGAGACTTGCACCGCGGATCGAGTCACCCGCGCTTTACTCATATTTAAATTTCGAACAGTTCCATAAACAACACACATTTTATTCATCAACAATAAAATAGTGATTGTTTTTAATTACATCCAGTATTCAAGGCTGCACATTTTTAAATTTCGTTGTGTATTCGAAAAAAATAAAAATATAAGTCTTAAATGTGATCGATTTGTGAAATGGTGAAGACTTTGTATAATCAAATTATTTTAAATTTGTGGTTAATGGACTTCGTTGTTATATATCATATTGTGTAAAGACAGTGAAAGATCAAGGAAAATGACGCTGAATAATACACACCCACCGTATAATCGTGTAACAAGCAAATTGTTCGGGAAGAAAAATAAGAAAACTAAACGACTGAAGCCTAAAGCTGGCACTTACGCTGGGCGGGAACGGTAAATATATTATTTCACAGAGTAAAAAATCGACTATAATGCAATCGAGTGATTTTGGATACGAATGTTTTAAATACCACTCCTAAACAAGGTCTTTTAATTTAGAGTTGTTTTCATTGATATTATTTAGAATAGATTGTGAACTCTAAAAAGTGTTTGGTGTTTACTGTTAAGGCAGTATACCAAGATTATTAGTAAGTTAAATGTGCTCATTTTTATTTAATTATTTGTAGTTTAGTTATCAAATTGTTTCATTATATACATATAAACAGGCTCTTTTATATTTATATGTTTATATAACTGGATGTACAAAATTATCTTAATAATAATAATAAATTAGTTGATACTTATGCGTGATAATGAAGGTAACGCATTTTTTTATTCAATTATAGTATTCAGCTATTTCATCAAGCACCATTTTTTCATAATAAAATGTAATTATTCATCTTCTTTTACGACAGTCTTCCTAATATTAAATAAGCGAATTTATTCATGCCAAACCTTGCAACATTCCAATGCCGTTATGAAAAGTATTTTACCAAATATCATAGCTCTAAAATTTGGAATTTTTCCTGTTTGATGCTACAAAATCAAGTTTTGATTGCATGTTCATCCGGCTAAACTTAAAATATAGTTCGTTGTATTTACAAAAGTTGCGTGTATTTATATGCCTTTTTAAAATTAGTACAAGCCTTGATTCTAATCATGTTAAGGTTGTTGAAAACATTAAGAATCAATCACACAAGAACATCAATCAGCCATAAAATATACAAAATAGTTTAAGCGTCTAGTATTGAATTCCTCCAAAGACTAAAAACTTAATTATTTTTTGCTCCAGAAATTGAATTGTAGGGGTAACGTAAAAACCTCTATACAAATAAATGAACAGATATATGGTACGTCTCCCATATGTGGGGGTCGTCTAGGTAGGTACCCCTCAATTTCTATTTCTTCCGCCAAATAGCAGAGCAAATGCACTGTAGTGTTTCGGTTCGAAGGATATTGTAGCACCAATAACTATTGGAATATGGAGACTTAATATCTTATGTCTCAGGATGGCGAGCGCAGTGGAAGACCAAGCATTGCTTTTTTATTCATGGTGTTGTTTGGTTTTGACACTGTCCATGAGCAGTCGTTTTGATGTTCATCAGGCAAATGGCATGCTTATCTAGCCATTCATCGTTCATTCAATTAAAAAAGGAAAATATATCAAGAGTCTAGAATAGGAATGTAAATATTTGATGAATTTTGAAACATTGCAAATGTAGCTCAGCATTGAGTGATATTGGTTAAAGTTAATGTCATCAGCGTTGTATGTTGAAACATAAACAAATATCTGTCCAACAAAAAATCGATTGAACTCAAAAGCTAATTCTAACGTGTGTCCGCCCCGTGACCACGAAAGCTGTAAAGTAATTCAAACGTCGGGAAGTTTAAGCATGTAAAAATCAAACCAAATCGTTTTATTTCTATGTGTTACATTGTCATAAAACTGCCTCGGTGGCGTAGTTGCACTACGGTACGGATACAAAGCTGAGGTCTCGGGTTCGAATCCCGGGTTGGGCAAAGTGATATTGGATTTTTCTATTCATTATCAGCCCAGAGTCAGGAATTTGTGCCCGATATGGCGATAGGCTCGCCACCTATCACATTGTGGGACGGAACATACAAGGCGAAATGTGGGTGCCCTGGCACCTCTGCCTACCCCTTCTGGGATATAGGCGTGAGTTTATGTATGTATGTATGTTATGTGTTACATTGTCATAAACCTAAAAAAACACTATAGTTTACATATTTAAATACTAAATATGTATGTTCCAAAAATTATCGGAAGTTTTCTAGCCTATAGGCCAATGGAGGCTAGACTATCGTATTATATCTAGCGCAGTGACGAAATCAGTGCATTATTGAATTAATTACTAAATTAGAAAATAAGCTAATTTAGTTTAATCTGCATTTTGCACAAAGCACACATCAATAATTTCGCTAAAGATAGTTACAATGTATAAATAAATATATGCACTTTAAAAATATATATTATTGGTTTGTGAGTATATCGTCTATGATTTTCTGTCGCCAAAAGCGCTGTTGTCAAAATAGTAAGAATAGTTTTCGTCTCTTCACATTTTATTACATTGGAAAAGTTAATACAATTATATAACGAGCAGACATGCTTATTAGTTAAATTAAGAAAACATATTACAAAAAAAGTGGTAACTAATATTTCTTGAATTTTATTTGTAGTTCCAAATTTCGCCACGCGGTAATAGATGATAGATGACTTATACTCACGTATTTCAAAAATTACATAAGAATAGCCTTCCATTGTAATTTTTGCCCAGCAAGGCGATTGTTTCAACTAAACATAATGTAAATAATAAAAAAATAATAAGCCTCGTATCCGTTGAGAAAAGAAATGTAAATTAATTTCTTGCGTTTAACGTTAGAAATATACATTAATTTATTGTTTATAAATAAAATGATAAATTTATTAGAAAAGAGCACACCGTTTGTGAATGTAGACTACTGAATCAAGCTCATCACATTACTATGCCAGAGCGCAAAGGTCGTATATTGGCAACTGGTTTATGCGCGAACCTATTGAATTGATGATTAGTCTGAAGATGTAGTGTTGCGGATTGCAAGTATTTCACTGCATCCGATTTGTTGTATAAAGACGCTAAAAATCAAATTGTTTTTTTTTTAAATTTCCCAATTATAGATCTATAAGATTGGAGTGAAATGGCAAAGGTTGAATAAGAAAACGAACCATAGTAGTGATCGAGGTATCGGTTTGAGTTCGTTAGTAATTTGATCTGAATTTTGAGGAAAAAAAAGGCAACTCTGCCTAACGCTCGTCATACAACCGTGAGCGTATTTATGTATGAGCTGAAGTTGAAACATCAACAACTACCGGAAAATAAGTTTATGCCTGCATTTAAATGGTAATATTATATTCCGAGTAATTTAATTTTATGGTCCAAATTAGTCGAAACAAATAATGATTCATTCATTTCACTAAACAGAAGTATCTACAATGTCATAGTGAATATCTCTTCTGTGACATCCAGTGCCGCATAATAGTTTCTTAGATTTTTCGCGAACGTTATACATTGAAATATGTACAACTATTATTATATACGGGGCGGACTGACTGTCCGCCACGAATGCTGTAAAGTAATCGAAACGTCAGGAAGTTAAATAATGAAAAAAATAAACCAAATCTGCGATGAAATCCGTAAATAATAGTTTTATTCCAATCCAGTACCGCCTTTACTTATCCTAATTAGCTATCTGCAATACAAATTTGGCTGAAAAGTTTGATAATGGTATTTCACGAATTAACTAAAATGTGCTTCACAGCATCTCTAGTAATGAAAAACCAGCTCTTAATAATATTTGACCTGTCCAATAACCGTCCTACTTAACCAACCATTAAGATAGTTTGCGGTTAATACAACCTGTACCGTTCAAAGTCAGTTACCTAACGTGAACCGAACGACCTCGTGACGTCACCGCGCTCAGTGAAAAGAGAAAATAAAAGTGAAACGTGAGAGATCACCGCTATCGACTTATTGCCGTAATGCATTACTAATATATCGATAAACTGCGGTTTCATCGATACTGAATTATCGATATCGTAACTCTTTAGAGCTCTGCCCAGAGTAGTATAAAGTGTAGGGAAATTCGAATTCAAAATAATAAATAAATCTTTGGAATTTGAATAAACGATGTTAGATTTTGTTGCATTGCAAGATCAAGTGATGTATTTTTTGTCGGTTTAATAACAATGTGTTCTTACAATAGAATATTTTAAGTCTTGCATAAAACAAAACTTAGCTGTGTGTCCCTTAAAATACATTATTGCTATAAGAGCGGATACTTTAACACAAAGATAAACAAAACTCAAATGTATTCGAATAAAATCCACTCATTAAGTCATAATAATGTTTTATTATTAATGTGAATGTTTTTTTACACGTAACTAAGTTACTCAAGCAAAGGAAGCTCTAGAATTCTAGATAGTTTGGCCCAGTAACAGCTGACCACATTAAAAATGACACCTATGACGATTTAATGTCTTAATTTGAATTTTAAATATAATGTTATAAGGTACAAATTCTCTATTCACAATACGGTGATTCAGGTTAGATATAAATCGATACAAGAATTAAAATTAATCTAGGCGATTTTTTTGGAGATACACCCGCCACTTCAACTCCTGTAAGCCAGGAAAAACAGTGGCACGCATTTTAATGATACCGAGCATTGAAGCTCTGCAAGTCTCCGGGAATGTCTAACTTTCTTTAACCCGCAACAGAATCAATAATAAAGTTAAATTGATAGGGGTTGGAAATATTAATAAAAAATATACATCAAGATTTTAATTCATCGTAATACAATAAGGCTTATAAATTGTAAAGCAAAAATGCTTACAACGATTTTATGTTTTTTTTTCGAGATTAGTTCGTTTTGTCTTTCGAAATACATGCCCATTGCAACATATATCGATATAATATGCAAAATTATATAAATATTTTGCACAAGATTAGAAATGGAAATGTATTAGTAGCCCCGGTCGGTGGCCGAGTTTGTATTCTTGCTTATATGTAGTACCTACATGTTTTTTTGATACTCCCGACCCAGGAAGGCATAGTAGCGGACCACGTTAAATGTTTAGAAGTAAACAAGGAACTAGTTTATTAACTTAATCGTATTCTATGATTTCATATTGTTTAACCGTTTATTTGTATATTTAAATAAATATATATATTTTTCATTTTTCATATATTCAGTTTGTGACCATAATTTTAAATCACTTGTTTTTATTTTCTTTGTCTACATCAAAAGTATTTTGACTATATTTGAGTAAATGACTGGTGATTTTTAATCTATCTAGGAAGCCAGGAAGTCTTTTTTACTACTTAGTACCCCAAAATGCTAACTGTGCCTGTACTCATTGATTTGAGGAAAATTATATATTTTCTGGGTGTTTGTGAGACCGAAAAGTCTCTCGTAGTTCCTGATACCCACGACACAAGACTCGATCTTTGTGTGGGGTCAGGACTATGTATGTGACTGTTGGGTGTTATTTATTTATTTGTTTATAGTTATAAATACGTATTAAATCTGAAAGATTATAATAATAAATAATATAAAAAAGCAACATACGGTCGAATTGAGAACCTCCTCCTTTTTTTGAAGTCGGTTAAAAATAGTCACATACAAAGTCCAGACCCCAAACTAAGATGAAGTCTTGAGACGTGGGCATTAGAAACTAGGAGGGACTTTTCGGTCTCACAAACACCCAAAACTGAATCAAATACCTATGGATCACCAAATATTTGTCTCGGCGCGGGGATCGAAGCCGCGGCCTCTCGTTTCACAGCCGGTGTTTAATCAACACCGCCACGGAGGCTGTCAAATATATTCGCAAAATAAATTTCCTTTGCACTAAACAGAGATATCATTGCGTTTAAAATTAACTATATTCGTTTACATAGTTACTTAACAGGTTATTTATTTAAGCACATCTTGAATTTTGCATTGATACAATGATTATAAAAACGAACCTATTTGGTTTCGAAAGTTGAGGTTAATCCGATTCATGGACGTACTCAGAACAGGTTTAAGTTAAGAAAGCTGCAGATATTAATTAATGTGTCAATTTTAAATACAATGTAGGCTGTTTAATAATGCATTAGTTACATAAACATGTAAATTATGTGAAAGAAAAGTAAGATTGTATGAGAGATAATGTAAGAAAGAAAATGATTTAATAATTTTTTGAACTTACTTTTTGTCTACTTTGATAATGTCTATTGAATCATAAGTTTCTTATTTGATTCCTAGATAGGGTAATTTTTATGGGCGTTTTTTCTGACGAGAAATATTTTTTAAACATGAGTAGCTATATCTTTTTACGTTCTGAATAAAATATTGTCACGCAAACCCTATGTCGTACAGGATTCCAAAGATAAACTTGCGTATGATTAAAATTCTTTATCGATATTGAAAAAATGCTATAATAGGTTGTGTTACCTTGAATTTCTCGATTACAACATTTTTAATTGAGTTATGTTGCGCTGAAGCTCATTATATCACAATTTACAGTAAAGCGCATTTACATTATATTTCAATGCTTTGTAAGTTGTATATTGCGTTAATAAACTTTTAATGTAGTTGCGTAGGAAATAATCACTCTATAACATTGTATTCGTGATGTATAATTATTTTGGAATAATGATAATTATAATTAACGAAAACCTTTTATGATTAATAACAGTTAATTGTTTGAGCTACTTATATAAAACTATAAAAAAATACTGCAATCTCATGTAGAGACAAAAAGAGAATGATTTGCGTTTAGTCTATTGGAACTCCGGTTAATTAATGGCTGAAGCAATTTTTCATTTTTAATTCAGTGATTCAAATACAAACATATGGTTTTCTTAATTTACTATTACGTGTACTGTAGGTAATTCCGCTTCTACAGTATTGTCGCTGGAAAAAGATCCATCTATATACCAACCACAAGTCCTATAGAGATACTGAACTAAAACTTTTACTTGATTATTATCTTATTTATTAATCTCTTGTTTATTTTCTTATTAAAAACTTGCATATTTCCAATGATTTACACATGTGCTTGTGTACCATCGCAACCACCTGGGCGGCTTGGTTGGGAGTCAGTTTTACAGCAAACAGACTTAGTGTAAGAATGATGGTTCAATGAACCTAAGTTTACATCGGGTGGCAAAAATTTTATAAGCAAAAAATATTGACTATGTAAAAATATTGTACGTCACTAGACCATTAATCACTAGCAAAATATTTAGTACCTACATATAGATTAGTAGTTCTGTTCTCATTACATAAACCTCCCATAAAAATATTTCCCGAAAGTACAGTTTTTTCCCAGTACCTACTACTGTAGTTACATTATGTGAATTATATAAGAGAAGTATAAAAATAATTACTACTTGTTTCATTAACTTCGGCATAATGTCATTTTACGTAATACATAAAGACAATAGAATAGTTTTGTAAGCTACGAGTACAGTAATGTTTTCTAATACACTGGGGCGAATTACGTGGTAAAGAGTACGGCGTGACATAATTTTCGTGTTTAATAGACGAAACAAATATTATCTGATATCACGTAGAATGTCCTGCTGCTGTGATATTTTGCTATGTATTTAAAACTACAGTTGTCCGTTATAAAAAAATGACCACTGGCATAATTAAATACGAAGAATGTGGTTGGTGGCTGGTTTAAAGTGAGATTAGGATTTTTTTGGTTAACAATTAACACCGCTACCATATTATTTCCAACAGTAACACAGTTGAACAACATACTATCAACAATAATAAAGGAATGTCTTTAACTAAACCCAGACATTATCCGAAAAATACAAAACTATTCAAAGAGCGATCTGATATATTCGGTCTACACTTTCCGAATTCCTCTACATTTTCAATTTTAAAAAGATGTACATTAAGCCTCCTTTCTTTTCTCAGTGCAAACACAGCAATGGACAACGACGTGACGCCAGTGTACCTGGCGGCCCAGGAGGGCCACCTGGCAGTGCTCAAGTACCTGGTGCTGGAGGCAGGTGGAAGGCTGGACGCGAGGGCCAGGGATGGCATGCTGCCCATACACGCCGCCGCACAGACTGGCTGCCTTGACTGTGTTAAATGGATGGTGAGTTTGCATATGTGTATTTATTTTCTGTTGCTTGGTATAGTCAGTAAGAAGTCGCTGCATGCAGTAGGTTTGCATATGTCACTGCGGAAATTTTCGGGCAGATTTAGCTTGATGACTGACTGAGAATATCAGTGATGATGTGATTAATATTTTATGCGTTAGGCAGGTTAGATTACAGATCTATTTTTTAGAAATTTCACACGTATTATGAAACGAACTTTGACGAAATTCCTGTACCCACAATATCATACTTTTTATACGATATAATTAAATAAAAAAAAAAAAAATAACAAAAACCAGAACTGCAGAAACATAATAATTTCATTTTGCATCTAAATAATTATAAATCTAATCTAAAAATACTTTACAGCCGTCAGTGTGAATCATGCGCAAGTGGAGCCTTTCTTTTTAATTTTCTGTACGGTGACTCGTAATTTTTAAGCCTCTTACTTGCCGTACAATCACTTTATCGGGTTGTTACACCTGTAGTAAATATGATTGGTGGATAGAAGGTAGATACATACATACAATGTCTACATTGACGGCCTGGTCAAGGTTGCAGGAAGTCGCTTTATGCAGGTCGCTTCCAATAGGTGAAGCGATGTGAGGCCTATGTTTAGCAGTAGAATTCCTGTGGCTAAAAAGAACGAACGAAATAAATATTATTGACTTTAAGTTTATCGTATTTTAATTCTCTAAATGTACGTACTAATGTACGTAGATATATGTTTTTGATTTTTTACATTATGTTTGATCTATTTCAGTTTTTGCTAGTCTTATTATAATGTTTTTATCGTACCGCGATACTTTACAATTTAAGAGCGTTTATACCCTGTGCGCGCTTTTTGGCTTAAAAACAGGACTTTTCAAATGAGTTAATAGCCACCAATAAACAATTTAAAGGAAAAATTATTAGTACTTATTTTAGAAAAGGTTGTCATCTAGGGATTTTGGTGGAAAACAATATAGATTGATGGATAATTTGTGAGTACTATAAGGATTACTGAACACAAGTTTCGTTATTTAGGCTTTAAATGGCAATTTAGAAGCTTAAGATATCCGAAACCACTAAATATAAGATAAAAATAATAATATTATCAGACTAATAAGACCCTTATGGAGGGATTTTGCTGAGAAAAATAATCTTTTTGTATTTAGTTCCAGAAAAATAAAAATTTTAACAATGCGAAATTATTCAGAAACTCTTGTCAAGAACATATTTTTTTTCACCAACTTATTGTACATAATTTTTTATAGCAATTGCATATTATAATAGAAGAGCATCTTATCAATAAATAAGCATTTTTATATTTCAACAAAATTAGTTTTCATGTTTTCTACAAATATTTTAAAAACCACTATAAAACACGCTGTCCGACGTGGCTCAAATCAGACCGCCGCAAGGCCTTCTAGAGGGAGGACGTAACGCTCGTCGCTCCGGCCTAGCTGCAGTCGATTTTTGCCGTGCGTAGTAAAAATAGCCACGCGCGGACTGCGATTACCACATCTTAGTACTTTGGTAGTAAAATATTTAATTATTTTTATTACCTACAATGATTTTGTAGTGAGTATAAATTATGTTTCAGGTAATATAATGGGATGTAATTCCGAGGCTAAATTATGTTATGTATTGTAATATAAAATTAAATATATTTCGTAATTGTAAGAGGTTGTAAGGCCCCTAACACTATTTATGTGTTCGAACACGAAATGGTTAATAAAACGTCCGTAGGTAGTGTCTACTGATTGAACACTGATTTGAATGCAACTTAACAATGTAATAAGAACGAAAATATGATTAGTATCTAAATTTGTATTATTCTTTGCTTGCACAGTAATATTTGTCTACTTATAATGCAAATAAAATATTTTTATGATATTATATTACAGTTACATTTCCATTGAATATTTGAAGCGCACGGATCAAAGTTGTTTAAGCCGATTGTATAGCGAGCCGACGCGGCAGCTCTACGCACACAGCTTTGGTCGCTTATGTGTGCGTTAAATTAACGAAGAAATACCTATAGTTGACTTTGCGCGCAAGGTGTATACGCTCTTAAACTGAATGAGAATACTTTTTTTTATAAAGTTATTTGTGTTGGAGTACATATAAATTAATTAAGATGTTTTAAAGAGTTCCCAAATTCATTAACAACTCTTTAGTTGTTGCCAAATGCGTAATGATTCTTAAATGTTAATATTCTATCATGAAGTCGTGACTCGTGAGTTAACCATTAAAATATTTCAGCAACTAGAATTGCAATTTGTTCTTTTAAAAACAACTACATGTGTATAGATGATGATATATCGATATTTGTAGATAGTTATTAATTATACTCGTTATATAGTTAGGATGTGTCTGTAGGTGAATTTATTTAGGAGTTAAGTTTGTTTAAGAACTTCATTTAATCCCACCCGTCCATTTGTTATTTATTCGTATTAGTTTTTCGAATGATTAGCATTGCAAATGCACTGTTGTGTTCCGGTTTGAAGGGCATTGTAGCCAGAGTAACTACTGGACATATTGAGACTTAACATCTTATGTCTCAAGATAGCGAGCGCAGTGGAATGCTAAGTATTGCTTTGTTATTCATGGCGTTGTTTGGTTTTGCTACTGTCCATGAGCGGCGCGGTGTATCGGTTACCATCAGACAAATAGCATGGTCGTCTCGCCATTCATAGCAATAACAAATATTGCCTACCTTGATTATTTATTTAATGTTTATTGTACACAAACAAATCGAACATCATAATATAAAGAAATAACATCAATTGAAAGTACAAAAGGCGGTTTTATCGCTAAAAAGCTATCTCTACCAGACAACCTTGGACCTTCCTTTCAGACAAATCTTGGTTTTAGACATAACCTCAAGGCTCCAACACTTTTCGTCACAATCTTGAAGATCTGAGGTCAAATAGTATTTACCTTCTGTCCATTCAAATCATTAATTAATGCAAAGTATTCGTAAATTCCGTTTAAATACACGAATACCCAGTCAAACTACCACAGTCAGAAAACCTGTTTCAAAGCCGAATCATAAAATCTAACACCGTAATTAACAGGTTCTGCAACATTCAGTATTGTAAACATTGTATCGAATGCATAACCTCACATCTGAATACTTATAGGAGTAACCAAAGATAATAAATAGCTGGCTGTGAAAGAGATGCTGCGGGTTCGATCCCCGCACCGGATAAGTGTTGTAATTTACAGGTATTTATTTATTTATTTAAATCTTTATTGTACACAAACTTAACAACAACATAGCTAAACAGAAATAATAATAACAAAGAGTACAAATGGCGGTCTTATCGCTCAACAGCAATATCTTACAGACAACCATGGGATGGATTTAAATGAAGGAGAGGGAGAGAGGGCAGTGTAACAAATAAAGAATTATTTAAAGCTAAATAATACTAATTAAACATAACTACTTATACACATATATACAGGTATTTGTTTCGGTTCTGGGTGTTTGTGAGACTTAAAAGTCTCGTAGATTCTGATACCCACGACACAAGACTCGATCTTAGTGTGGATTCGGGACTGTGTATGTGACTGTTAGGTGTATTATTTATTTAGATAACACCAGTGCCACTTATAGGTATCACAATTCACAGCATATTTCTATCCAAACTCATATTTTTCGCACGCAAAATAAACGAGGTAACTCTTGATTATAAAATACTGGGTCACCGTCTAGAACGCACAACTATTGCTAAGGACCTTGGCATTTTGATGACGATTTTCGAAACCACTATGCCTATTAATTTTTTATTGGATAGGTCCGGCAAACAAGCAAGCAGGTCACTTAATGATATGCGATCACTGTCGCCCCGAATAAAGATAAAGCGTTATGGATGAATATCCATATATAAATTCTTGGTTTTGTTGCTCGAGTTAATAAGCTTTCAATAGGTCGATTATATTTTGTGGAAAAATTTCAGTTACATTGTGTCTGAATAGACTAAAACTCCCAACTAGCTTCGTTTTCGGTCGCAGTCTGGATATACCTTGTATATTTATTTTTGATGCTACCATGATTGTAACATAATTTGTGTAATTAATAAAATACATAAAAAATAGAATAAGACAAAGTGATGAGCCAAATGAGATTTTTCGGGGCTCGGTCGATTTTTTAAGGCCTGAGAGTTGTGACAATGAAAGCTCCCTCGTAGTTTCGGATTCCTGGGACACAAGAAATTTGTCTTTATATTGGGTACAGACTACAGCTACAGGCATGTGTGACATGTTCTTCAAACGAGGCTTAAAGAGAGTAATCTCCTTAAGGTAGGGAGCGACTTTGTTGTGCTGGCCCCCTGACACTGCAGAGGTCCATGAGCAGCGGTAGCCGCTTACCATCAGGCGGACCGCTAGCTCGTCTGCCAAAAAAGGCAATAAAAAGATGTGTGTTGGGTGGATTTATTTATTAATTCAGTCCGCATTCGCTGTACTCCGAGACCAGAGTCTGCTTACACGTACCGAGTGCGAGATCTGAGAGAAAATCGCCGGATCAACGACCTCGCTTGAGGAAATGTGCGCGGAACACGCATCGCCACTGATTCCATTTGAGGCTACAGTTACCGTTTCATTGAGGATATAGTTTTGGAAATTGATTGGTTTTATACAGTTGCATTTCATATTTTGATAGGTTTTACTTTGATTTTATATCGGTGAAATAACCGACTTATCATATGACGTTAGTGCAGTGCCGTCGAGTCGCAGGGAAATATCAACTGTACCCCAAGCAGGAACATTTTGAAGTATCGTAGAGTAATAGTATCGTGACAACGATTACTATACTATTACTACAACGATACTATACGTCAAAAATTATTCGTGCTACCACTTTTCATACATTTGTATAGTAAAACTATCGCTAGACTATACGATTACCATATTATAGTGTCGTAAACGTTTCCCGCTGCCATCATTCAGTTCCAAATACGCTCACAATGGCGCTGTTCAAATTCCCATACAACATTTTACTATTACGATTACTATACTATAGAGCCAAATGTTCCTGCTTGGGGCACTGATGAGTAAATAATAGTTAAAAAAAACTAAAATACACGCTTTAATAAGATATACAACTAAAAAAGTAAAAATAATTGATACTGAATTTAAGATAAGAAAATGGAGTAAAATACATATATTTTATTGTTACAAAGCGTGGGGTGTTTACAACAATTACTTATCCTTCTGCACCCCACGCTTTGTAACAATAAAATATATGTATTTTACTCCATTTTCTTATCTTAAATTCAGTATCAATTATTTTTACTTTTTTAGTTGTATATCTTATTAAAGCGTGTATTTTAGTTTTTTTTAACTATTATTTAATTGTTTTGACTAAAAACATCCGTCTACGGCTGTATTTCCAATCAATAACGCCATCTGTTGGTCAGTAGTAACATTTGACACTTGAAGAATACAATGTTAACGCCATCTAGCGAGGAATAGTGCAAAAGAATATCATGAAAATTATATAAATTAACAAAAATCATATTTTGCAAATTGAAAAATGGAATAATTTTATCAAATTAGTGTATTGTCATCGGTCCTCAATAAATCTACAAAGTTTGAACGAAATCTGGCCGTTTAAAGTGGGTCAAAATCGCGCCCAAAGAAGTCGGTTACAAACAAACATACAAACATACAAATATACAAACATACAAACATACAAACATACAGGTGAAGCTAATAAAAAGCGTGTAAAAATACTAGCTTTACGAGTCAACACGACGTTTTAACAAGGCGGATATAATTGTAATAATCGACGTACAAGCAATTCAATTTAGTTCAAGACTTTTTTTATTTAAAAGTAAATATGTATATTATTGTACGTTGTATGTAAAATGACACCATGTGTCAAAGCATGTACGTTTCATGCAACTTTTTAGTCAAAATATTATGTATGTATATAACATAATTTGCATTGTTGATAGTGAAACTTGTACATACAAATCTATTTTTAGCGTCAACGGTATATAAATAAACACCCATATAGCAAAACCGGTCGTTCGACGTATTAGAAAACAGTGTTATTTACGACTTGTAGAAAAAGTTAAACGCAACACATAATGTCGGCCTGTGGAGAAATCTCTTTATTTCATTAGTCTAAAGTGTGCGGTCGTTTGGAGTCATTTTAGCAAATTACGCTTTATCTAAAATGTCGATTGATGCAAATTGAAATTGTAATGTGTCCGTTTACATTTATATTAAGCTTTCGAAACGCTATTTTTAGTTAAAAATGAAAATATAGCTTTTGTTTTTTTTATATATTGAAACCTGTGAAATGTCTTAAAAATACATACATACATAAACTCAAGCGTTTGCCCTGAAGACATGCGTAGAGGAGCCAAGACTTTATCTGTCTCGGAATTCCAACCCGAGACCTTAGCTTCGTAATCGTACCGTAGTACAACTACGCCACCTAGGCAGTCTATATGTATTTTTTATTTTATTTTAAATGATTCACCAACAGTTGATACAATAATTAACTTAAGTATACAATGAATATCAGATCAAATATATTGTTCACCTCATTGATATCAATGTTACATAAGTCAATGGTTCACCTTAATAAAGGTGGACCAATATACATTAAACAATCCATAAGTGAAATTACATTTTCTTCATTAAAGCAAAAAAAGTGTTAAATAAGTCATACAATTACAAAAATGTTGTAACGCAAATTTCTGTTATCTGGCAAAGCTGCCCAGCATTGGAATATACCCTCCATGTTTTCTGACGAATCCAATCAATCTTATGACCAATATAGTTATATTTAAAAATATTTCCAACTATAAGTTTTTAATAGCTTCTGCAACAAATAGCTCATCATAATAGTTGTACAAAACCGTTTGGCATCGAGACGGAAGTCTTAACTATCAATAGGAGGAGAATATCAAATCAATAGAAGAAGAATAGAAAAAAGAGTCATTTCGGACATGTTTGTTTATTTAATTCTTATAACTATAAAAAATGTGCCGTATGGCTAAGTATACATGTTACATATAAAAATAAAACTAGTTCGTACCATAATATTGCAATCGAATCGCACATCGCTTAAAAACTTGTTTTAGCCTTTTTTCTCTAGACGTATTGGATCGTGACGAAATGGATTTCAGCGTTGTCGATAAAATTTGATGGAACACTTTGCGGTCGGATAGACACTTCACACTAGTCTGATACGTATACGTAGAAATTGTTTCATATTGTGTGCTAGTAAAACTGCTTCTAAGAAATATTTTTCGTTCTTCAGTAAGTTGAACGTTTTATTATCGAAAGAGTTGGTACTCTTATAACCTAGTACCGTTTTAGGGTCTCCTATGACAAGCATTTTAAGCAGAAAAGGCGCTCCCAACTACTCTTTTAAAAAATTGTAAATCTTATAGTTACTGAATAAATAATGTTATTATTAGTTATTATGAAAGGAAACGTAGTAATTTTGATTAGACCGAATTAGTAAGCTACCTTAAATGATTGGTTAATTGGGTATTACGAGTAAGTCGCTGGTTCCAAATGTAGCGCTGATAATAATCTAAGATTATGAGTATAATAGTGGCTTATTTGTTTTGCTATTGTTACTAGTTTGAGTTGATAAGAGCTCGAAATATTCCTATCGGCTTATTGTCTTGAATTCAGTTGTACAGAGTTATTTATTACGCATTGTAGTTACCTTAAAACTGTAAACGATAGTATCCAATTTGTTTGACGCGCTCTGAGTTCCAATTAGACTTGGAAGAAAACATTCCAGGTTTGATCTCTGCATTAACACATGTCTGTGAGATCGATATATATTCATGTCTGGCTACTTTGAAGCTGAAATATCAATCCCAGTTGGCAATAGTAATCTTACTGCGACTTACTCTCAACCCGATTATATTGGGCTGGTCGCAATCCGATATGAAGTGAAATCAAATTAAATTCGGTAATTGGAGATGTAGGCAATTAAATAGCTCTCATGAAAAGTCAATATACACAGGCTAGACCTGAAACGCGACACTCTTAGACTTCACTAGAGCGTCTCAAGCGAGTATTCCACCATCTTATATGCTGGTCGTCTGTCAGTACATAAATTGTTTATTAAGTTCTTTTATCCTTATGCTTCTAGATCGTGGAGCGCGGTGTGGATCCTAACGTAAGGGACGGTGATGGAGCCACCCCCCTCCACTTCGCAGCATCGAGGGGTCACTTAAGCACAGTACGCTGGCTGCTGAGGCACGGAGCCAGGCTTCATCTGGATAGACACGGCAAGAGCCCCATCAATGATGCAGCTGAAAATCATCATTTAGAGGTAAGTGTACTGATTGAGTTAATCAATTATTACCAATTTAGTTGCTTAGTAGAGCAAGATGTTTCCCCAGGAAGGGGCCAACTTCGTGGCTATTTTGAGATCCCTTAATTAAGCAGTAAATAACATATGTATTTGATTTAGATACACCCTACGTCTTAAGGAAATTCTAAGAATAATAAAAAGTGGTATCGTATTACTATACAAGAAACTTGCTGTACATTATTTTCTAATACAATTCCGTGCCAAATAAAATTGATATATTCAAATTACAAACTGCTTTCCACTCGATCGTATACCTATGGTAATACTAAGCAATTGTTGAAAGTAACAGAAAATGCTTTTCTTTTTCTACTGTCACGTATTAAAAAATCATAGACAATCATTTAAAGGAAACCAGGAAAACACAATACGTAATTGAAGTCGCACAGCTTGTTGGACGGTTTAATTGTGCCTTCTTATGGTCATTTAATGAACAACACAATGGAGTGGTTGGAAAGTTCATTGGTTTTCACGCAGTCACACAACGCTGGGTAGATAGGCGTTAATTGATACGTCTTGTGTCTTTATTGTGGTTGGAAAAGCGGTAACAGTGGGATGGATTGATCAAATGACGATTGTAGGTTCGAAGCTTGAACACGAAAGATTCGAAACTAAGTTCGACTGTTCGAACATCGTATGTACTGTACGAATTTGCCTAGGTACTCCACCTCGTATACCGTACCTCGTAGACTAAGTTCGGAGTGAATGGTAAATGTAATATACTTACAACTTACTTCGGACGTCGATTGTTCGAATATTCTATCTTAGTTTCGGATCATAGAGTAACCCCCATTGAGGTTTCGAAGTTTACGTGACGTATTGTTAGGTATGTATTGGTTGGTTTAACGTCGAAGAAAAATTGAAGGAAACTGAATCTAGTTACCGAAAGTTTAATTGAAATATAGTCTTAAAAATGGTAGAGTTGAGTTTTTCGTAAACTAAGAGTCGACAAAGGTCACGGAAACATAAATTGTCTTACAGAAAACTAAATCACAGTAAAACATGTTTTTTCCGTCGTGTTTAGTTTTATCTGTAAGATGACGAGATGCCTATTCTTTATTTTAAAACGCTGACAAAGAAATTTTGTTATATCATTGTGTGATTCTTCTAGAAATAATGTTAATGTTTATAAATAGTGAAAATATAAATTTACATAAGAATTTGACTAGATTATAATCTGAGCTTGATACTATAAATAGAGTCTAAAAGTAGCCTAAAAAGTTTGAAAATACATTAATATGTATCGAAATGTAGATTTGACGAGAAAGTTAGTTTCGACGTCCGGTCCAAAATATTTTTTCACATACAATTTTTATGGTCTTATCTTTAATCTATACTTCGATATCTATATTTAATATTGTAAATAAATAATAAATAAATAAAATGCTTTTTATTTCAGGCAAAAAACCCATAATACATTAAATCAAGTAAAAGTCTAAAATTATACAACAGTACATTTTTTTTTAATGTAAAAATAATAATATTGTACAATTACGTCATAATAAACCAACTACTTCCGGTTCCTACTACTGTGCAATGAGAGCCAGAATCTGTACATTGGACTATACAAATTATCGGCCATACACCGGAGAATGCTGTTTTTAGAGTTCCTCAACCCAGTCCAAAAGGACGCTGTCCGCGATCTGATGATGGCAAAGAAGTCCGGAACTCCACCCTCTGCAAACATGCTTGATGCACTACAAAATCGAGACTTTTTCATAAGGATACGATAAGCATCATTGTATTGTATTCTTATGGTACTGAACGATTTTCGCTTGTATCGGAACCATAGCTGACAGGTGTACATACAGAGGCAAAATGCCTTGAACAGAATTGTTTTAACGTCTTCGCTGCATCTCGCAAATCGTCTTGCAAGCATGTTACATCTGATAGAGAGACTCCTTCTTTCTCGCTCAATGTCGTCATCATCACTAAGGTTTTCAGTGATAATGTGCCCTAAATATTTAAATTTCTTAACAAAATTTATGACCTGTCCTTTTAAATACAATCCCGGGACTTTCTCTGGACCCTTTCCTGCTCTAAAAACTAATGCTTCTGTTTTTAAGACATTATATTTTAACCCGTGCACTGCAGCATATTTTTCGCATATAGCTAAGAGCTTTCTAAGACCGTTGATTGAGGGGCTGAGAAGCACCATATCGTCTGCATAGCTCAAGTTATTTACGCAAACATCGCCAATATGGCAGCCGATTTTGGTGCTCCTCAGCTCCTCAATCAACCCATTTATATATATATTGAAAAGATCCGGAGAAGTAAGCCCTCCTTGGCGTACCCCGCATTCCAGCTTATATTCGCTGGATGTCGTGTCACCCCATTTTACTACATTTTTTTGATTACCGTACCAGTACCTCAACAGCTCAACAATCTTCAGCGGCACATTTAAGCCGCGCAATTTGTTCCAGAGAATATTATAATTCACCAGATCAAACGCCCGACTTAAATCAAGAAAACAGGCGTAGACTGACGTGTCTCGAGTCGTATAATAATTAACAGTATATTTAAGGCTAAAGATTGCTGAGTCCGTTGAGAGACCGGCACGGAAACCAAACTGTGCATCATCAATCTTTATATTACTCATCAGTACAGACTGTAGTAGTCGCTCAAATATTTTGCCGACAACTGTCCCTAAAGAAATGGGCCGGTAGTTGGTCGAATTTCCGAGGTCACCCGTTTTATTTTTCACAATTGGTACTACAATTGTTCGCATCATTTGCTCCGGTATATATGAGTATTTTACACAAAGATTAAATAAGTAACACAATTTTTCGTATATAAACTCTCCTGAGTACTGTATGTGTTCTATACTTAACCCATCGCATCCAGGAGACTTACCCCTTTTCATATTGCGTACGGCATTTACCACATCCACAGTAAGGAAGCTAATATCAGTTTGTTCCGCATTATCCGCTGTTACGTCTGTGTTCCCAAGTACAGATTCCGGCTCAACATTAAACCTCTTAACAAATATCTCTGCAATATTTTTAGAGTCTTGCTCGCCCTCAACCGACATCGGCAAATTCTTATTTTTATAACTTAGCTTTTTAGTAGATTCCCAAAATTTTATAAAGTTTTTATTTTTTCTTTGTATAGCTATTATATCAGTTTTTATTTTTTCTTCATTCAATTGGCACCATTTAATTTTATTCTTAAATTGTTTCCGAGATTTACACATAGCATCATAAGTTTGCCCTGATGTCGGTCGACCGGCGCAGATCCAGTTTTTAAAAAAGATACGAGCTACATCGTGACTTTCTTTGACATGATAATTCCACCCCATAATCTGTCTTTTTATTTTATTTGTGCCACAGGAACCGGAACTCAAAACAGCACCTTTTTGTAAAATCCCTATAATATCATTATATAAAACATTTTTGAACTTTTTTATTATTGGTTGGTCTCTAAGTTGATATCTGAGAGTCCCTTAGCACCGCATTTTCATAGAGAAAAATATAATCGAATATTGTGACTGCTATCTTGAACTTTTTTATTAATTTAATTGTTTATAAAATTTAACAAATTAAAAGGGCGCTTTGATTTGGGCGGGAGATCTCAGCGATTAAAATAAAGGATATTTTTTTAGCTGAATAGAAATTTTGCACGGTATTTTTTGTAAAAAGTCTAGAGAGAGGCTACAAACTAATAGGAGAGGAAAAGAAAGAAGAGGAGGAGAATTAAGGAGACACAAGAGACGCGACGGAATTGAAAAGGATAGGTTGAGAAGGAAAAGAAGGGGGCGGTACTTACCGCCCCCTTCTCCTTACTAGTTACTCGTAGTTTCAGTATACAAATCATTGTACGAGAAATAAAATGTTACTGGTGTGGAGTAGAGTCAAAAAATATGGCCAAAAAAACAAGCAATAATGCACCCAGGTGAAGTCAGGCCAGCCCGCTAGTTCACAAATATTTTGCATAAAATTGTTTTATTTAATGCGAATAAATACCGCTGCGGCGTCGTTTATAGCCGATAATAGGCAGCGAATCAGTTACGTATTAAGATTAGTTTTTTAAACTGGGATTAGGATTTGCTATGCTCTCACTTTCCATAGAAAGGTGGTTTACCTGCGATTGTCAAGCAATTCCGATCAATTTGCATGTTACATTTACTGGTGATATTTATAGAAGATATTGGAGTTTAATAATATAGAGAAAAAACACAAGTTTGCTGTTACAGTGGGTCTATTAATGTTATGGTTCTTCATTTTATTCGAAAACAAAAGTAAGTTTAGGAACTTAATCTAGATTCTAGAAATATAAATAATTACATCACAAAAGCATATACTTACTATTTCAATTTCGTAGCTTACCGTGGCTTGTTGCTTTTGGTCTTAGGGTCATTAACGTTTAGTTTGCCCTATGGACTATGTTTCAGCTTCTAGTAATTTACTTATGGAGTCCGTGGCCGCCAGACTTTTGTTTAAAGTTTGAAGATATCGCGATATTTAGTATCATGTAATTTTGGCAGTTTTAGCATAAAAGCTGAGTTTTATATACCTATGTTATTAAAGCGACTATCAAAAGTTGTTTTCTTGGTAGACACTTTTGATGGTTCTTTTATCTTGCTAGATACATTGAAGCTGATAACTTCCAAACCACCATGAGCGGAACTTCATAAGAGATTCATCTTTTTCATTCATTCATCTTCATCGCATGATGCTTATGTTACAGGCGACACGGGCTTTTGGTCTATTATCCATCTATGGCGTTGGTGATCAATCAGATCAGATCAGATCAGATCTTCGACAGATTATCTTGTGTACATATTTTTTATTTTATTTTATTAAGCTTCATATACAAATGTATACAAGGCGGACTTAATGCCTGTGGCATTTTCTCCCAGTCGACCTTTAGGTGATGCAGAGATGAACAGAAGTAGGTGTACGAATACTTAATTAAAAGATAAGAAGAGAAAAGAAAAAAAAAGAGCATAATTATACAAGTAATTACAAATGTTATTACATACATTATTATACGATTTACAATATTATATTATATATACATAAACATATAAACTATATACAATATATATACAATATTTACCCTAAGTTAAAATACATTTAAATATAATAGGACCATTCAACTTACATTAAATGTTTGCATTCACGTTATTCGTGCATAGCCTTAAATAATATAAACTGATCATCCGTTACGCCATAAGACCGTAAAGTTAGATAATTTTCCAAACAATAATCGACCTTTGACATTATGTATGCTCTGAAAACAATGACCCAGACTAATATCCTGCCTTTGTTAGTAATTTGGATGGGCTGTTAGGTCAATGCTACGGAACAGAGTGCAATGAGATCATAATATGGGAGTTCCACGTATTTTTAATGGTATGTAAGCATCGTTATAAAATACCCTAAATAATATACCTGATAAATATTATTCTTGAATTCGTACACTTAATCTACCATAGATATATTTAAGATGTCACATTGTTGTGGGTTGGATAAACCTGTTTCATGTATTTTGGGAATTTGAATTTTGATAGCTATGTGTTTGTTAAGCTCGAGATTTTGCTTTAGAAGAAGTTAGTGATTTAATTTGTGAAGTTATAACTTATACTTTTAGGTCGTAAAGACCAGTTAAAGATTGATCATCTTTGTGTGAGATTTTGGACATTCGTCACTTGAACAATAAGTTATATGTTTTTTTTTATTTCTGATTCTGACAACCTCCGTGGCGCAGTTGGTTAGACGCCACCTGTGAAACGAGAGGCAGCGGGTTCGATCCCCGCACCTAAAGAAATGTTTATGCGGCCCACAAATATTTCTTTCGGGTCTGGGTGTTTGTGAGAACGAAAATTCTCTCGCAGTTCCCGATACCCACGACACAAGACTCGATGTTAGTGTGGGGTCACGCCTATGTATATGATTGTAGGATGTTATTTGTTTAATTATGTATGTAGCTTTAATTAATGCCACAACTTCTTTGTTCTCAGTGTTTGAACGTGCTGGTGGCGGCAGGTGCAGCGGGTGCCGACAACAAGCAGTTGTCCTCATACAAGGCGATACATTCGTGTGCTTGCACTCCGGGTGATGCACGAGTAAGTATTTAAATCAAATTTTAATCATATATACACTATTTTACAGTATTTAATGTAATTTCCTTGTCATGGCGGTCCTTCTTTAAAGTAGTCTACAAAGAAGTACTGTATTAGCCCATATAAGTCCCACAGGACATGGTTCTCCTCTGCAATGTGGTTAGGCCATATATCAAAACAATAGCCAGGTGCGGGTTGGCGGACTTTACATACCATAGAATTTCTGTTTCTGTGAACAATTCGCCATGGTATACAGGTTACCTCACGATGTTTTCCTTCATCGTTATAGTGCGTGATTATTGACTATTAATACACTAAGAAAAGTCAGAGATATGCCCTGGGATTCGAACCCGCGACCACCATGAACACGTGGGCAGCCACGACTGTTCCGTTTACCAACAGGCCAGCACGCAATACCAAAGGAGTACCTTAAATACGTAGAGATTTCAAAAAGCATCGCATCAATCAATTATGACTTTAAAAAACGTATTATAATTCTGAGATTCTAATCGATCAGCGACTTTGAAAAATACGATTTCACAGATAAACATAAATTGTGACGCATAACATCTTACTTACATCAGGAGTAAATAAAGGAGAAAGTTTAAATCTTTGAGTTATGCTTAGATAAAATACACATCAGTTTACTTACTTATACTTACGGTAAATTAGTGTCATATCACGTCCATCTATCATATTGAGATTAAATTTCAAATGTCGTGAGAGAAACCAGTAATATTCAAGAACCATGTAACTACGCTTGTTGCGTGACCAAAGGCATGTAATGTGCGTGTTGCTATGGTATACTATTAAGAAGCAATTAAAACAATAAAATAATTCATAGAAGAAAAGAGGTCATGTCGAAAATTCAAGCATATAAACTTCGATACAGTAGCGTCTCCTTGAAGTTGAAGTTTATTCAAAGAATCCAGTAATGTGAAATAATTAAAATGAAAGCATGAAAATACTATATTATGTTGTACGTTATATTAAAAATATTTTTCGTTGTTTAGTGATGCTCGTATTATTTTATTATCTTATTCCAAAGTTGTAAGTTAAAATAATTGCGTTTTATAAATCATGAAACAACCCTCTACTTGGTTTATTTCCCCAAGCGTTTGGGTTGTGCTACATTACATCTTTTGATTCCAGTTCTTTAGCAGTATTTCTCTAAGCTAAATGACATCACATTGTTTTACATTTACGTTCAATCAGTAACAATCATGATTGGTGCAATATTCTGTTATCTAGTAACAAAATATTGTGTCTGTTTCAGCCCATATACGTCCCACTGCAGGGCACGGGCCTCCTCTACAATCGAGAGTACGATTGATAGTGGTTAGGTCTTATAGATATATGTATATGCATATTGATATATGTATATTGCGTAATATAATGATATCACTCAATATCTCTGAAAATACTCATTTTCTTTGCTAATCCCATCTTCGTACTAACTTACAGTGCGCCCTACCCAACTGCATCAACGCCAACGGCTCCCGCTCCCCGTTCTACCTGCACCTGCCAGAGAAGGAGCGTCGTCTCTCAGTCCAGGAGCGTCGAGGCTCGCTGCCTTCCACCGGCTCCATCAGCTCAGCCAGATCCGGACCAGCTGACGGACTGTACGTCAATCCGATGCAACGAGGACCTTCTGCTAGCGTCAACCATCACAGCTCTTCGGGAGAAGAGAGTTCAGGTGAGTTTACTTTTAGATACGGCAGGAATTTTTAGAGCTTGGTGATAGCTCAAAGTTCAGTATTGCTTCAAGAATTAGTAAGTTGAAGTGGCAGTGGGTATAATCATGATTTATGAAGAATTTATAGCCGATAGAATCGATGAATTGTTGAGCGGAGGACACGTACAGGCAAGGGAAGCGTTTAAAGGCTGCAAGGTGGACGGACGACCTGGTTGAGGATGCAGGAAGTCGCTAGATGCAAGCCGCTTCTAAGAACTCTATGAAATCCAACGTTCACTTACAAGGTGGAGAGAAACTCTAGCGTAGCAGGAAATCGCTAGATGGAGGTTTTCAATAAATATCTAGGAACATCTTGCGAGAGTTTTATGTTGAGCAGTGGAATTTCTGGGGCTGAAGAAAAAGGGAGGGAAAAAGAAAGACGGTGATAAGCTCGGTTACTATTACATTTTAGATGGAAATAAACTTGGTGTATTGTCGGTAACACTCGTCGCCTATGCCTAGCCCTTTAAAGGTATAGGCATGATTTATGTATAACTTATTTAAACTTATATTGATCATGTTATACGAATGCAATGTTTCATGTTCAAGTATTTGTAATGAAAACGAAAAAAAAAGTATTTGTAATGAAAATGCTTTTAGGTATTAACACAAGTTTTCATTACAAATAACATTAGTTCCTTGTTGTAAAATCATAATTTAGTCAGTTTCCGGGAACTTTATACCGATTTAACGTTCTAACATTATTACTAAGAAGTAATAACTTGAACAAGTTAGTAGCTTACATTATATACGATCTGCTTGTAGAAAACAATAAACGTTAGGCAATATTTTATTGGTTGTGCGGTTAAAATCATCGTGCGAAATCATGCTTAGTGTTAGATTATCGTAAAGAACAATGGTTTCAACTATCTTTCTTTACACGACTGTTCGCCAGATTGTGAAACTAAAATTATCTTTAAGAAATTGTTTTTTGGTGCGTGGTTTGTATGCACCTTACACCATTATGTTTTTATAGTGAAAAATCTCTAGTAGGTATACCTAAATATTGAAGAACTAGAGTATAATATTTTGCCGGATTTCATCTCCATTTTCAAATGATGCGTTCCCGTTCAACCATTGTTTTGCGATCTCACAGGCTGACAATTGCTTATTATTCTGATAATAGCGAAAACAAATCAGCATTCCTTTACACACCATTCATATGCATAAACATAATGAAAGCCACTTCTGTATCAGCCCATATACGTCCCACTGTAGGATACGGGCCACCGCTACAATCGAAAGTACGATTGAGAGAGGTCATATAGTCCACAAAAAAAGTCATAAAGGCAGCCACTTGTATTTTGTTAATAAAAAAATGTATTTAATCCTATATAACAAACAAACTCATCTAACTAATAAATACCGCTAAGTCTACTAAATCATAAACTATTACGTTCAAACAGTATAACAATTGGCAAGCGCGTCTAATTCGATACGACGGAAGTGATGCGTCCGGAAGCGCGTGCGCTTCAGGTAACGCTTCACACTTGACTGCGCAGTCGACTTCCTGCCGCCGACGCGGGCGGACGTGTGATCCGCTATGAATGTTATTAGTGAATTTCCCAGAATGGATACATGATTCTGTATTTTGTCATGGTTTGTTTGTGAAGGTTTTTTGTTGTTTAAGTTATATATCTAATGTTATTCCACATACTAAGTAACACCAGAAGTGCTCAAGAAATTTGGTTTAATTACATCCCCATCGTTTAAATTATATAAAATTGTTCACAATGATATATTTCATCACATATATATTGCTTGATTTGTGACAGTCATTCCTAAGGTTCACGTATAGGTACTTTTGATAAATCACCAAATTTCAACTCCCTATCTAAATCTTCACAAACCATTTCAAAACAATTACCACAACCGTAGTTATTTCTTATTTTTGCGTTCTTTATCCATTTCTAATTAGCTATTTCTCCCGCAGCTTGTTCAGCTTCGGACGCCGACACAGCTAACACGGGCGGTTGGTTCCTACACGGTAGTAACTCAGGCGCCGCGCCTGCCGCCTTGTACCAGCGTGTGAGAGACCTGTTCCATACACGCTCCCCGGGACCCAGGGTTCCTGCTGAGGGACAGGAGGCGCCTACTATGACTGGTGAGTTTAATAAACAGTCCTGACTCCTGATACAAGTTTTGTGACTTGGGTATCAGAAACTACTAGATTAGTGGGGCCACTATCCAAGAAGATTACCAAAAACAAAACATATTATTATTTTTTTTACACGCTTTATATTAGCTTCACTTGTATGTTTGTTTGTATGTTTGTAACCGACTCCTTAAGACGCGATTTTGACCCACTTTAAACGGACAGATTTCATTCAAATTTTGCACACCTGTCAAAGACCGATGACAATACAATAATTCGATTAAAATATATGATTATCCTGATTAGATTCGCCAGGATTCACGCTTTTTTTACAATAAAAAATATTTTTTTCTTATTAATTTTTTACACTATCCTTAATTCAGTATTATTAAAATTTATTTTCTATTTTTTGGTTGGGTTTTCTATATAAAGCGTGTTTTTTTAGTTTTTTTTTAAACTATTATTTATTTATATTTATTGAACACCATTAAAAAGACAAAAAATAATAATACAGAATCTATTGCTGAATTAATTAGACAATAATTACTGATTCTTTTATAAGTGATAATACTCATATTTTTATCAAAAGTGATGAATTAGTTTTTGATAAACTGTGCCTAGCAGCCAACCCGCACTAGGCCAGCGTGGTGGACTATACCTTTAGCCTAACCAGTCTCAATCGAGTTCTCGATTATACTCGTAAAGTAGGCCCGTGCCCTGTAGTGGGACGAACAACTTTCAAATTTACAATATTATGATAAAATATTTTTTTCCTATCGAAAATAGCGTTGGAACACTTTTATGATCCATTAGCGCAAAAAATGTAGTTCGCAATGACCTCTACATTTTTTTTTCAAAAAACTTTTTCCTAAAACCAATAGTTTCCAAGAAAAAAGCATTTCAATTTTTTTTTATTCATTTTCGAATTTCTTAAAATCAGCAAACACCGCGACCTTTTTAATTTTTCTCTGACCTCTTGACATGCCCTCCTAACGATTCATTATGTTAAATAAGGGTAGGTCTTTATTCAGAGGGCAATTTACATATTGACTGAACTATCTGGAATCAAAACGAATTTGCGTTGATGCATACTCATATTTATAACCCATTTTTATTCTTATAGTAAAAGCCGAGATTCACGGCTCTGGCGAGGCGACGACGGTCCCGGAGCAGTCCGACAGCGACAGCGGCGCGGAGGCTGCCCGCCGCGACCACCACTACGAGGACATCTACATGCCCCGGGAAGAGCATCAGAGACGAAGGTACACCCACTATCTTACCAAGGCCTGATATTTTTGAATTAGTTGGGATATCTACATGCCCCGGAAAGAGCATCAGAGATGAAGGTACAGCCATTATCTTAGCAAGGGCTGATATTTGTGAATTATTGGAGAATCTCAGTAGCAATGGTTGGGATTGTGGTAATGTATCAGGTCACAATCGCCCACTGAATACAGTACTTCCTATAGCCAAGGATTTGATTGAGAATGGTTTGGTAATGCTAAAAGGATCATCTGATAGTAAATGATTAGCCACGTCCATGAATCAGTAATGCTTTGGGATGCGATGCCGGTTAAATAAAATATTAGGAAGAAAGGAACATGGGTGGTAGGAGAATATTGATATTGTAGTTCCGGCACTCTTGCTTACTTATGAAACACGCCAGCAAAGCCGTCCATGTATCTACACTTGTTTTTACGCCTCCCCTTTCCTTTCAAGGTTCAACACACCTACATTTCAACCGCCTTATTCATAGTCAGTTGGGTGTATTTATCATTTAAGGTATCGAATACTTTGTCATCAGCGCTCCAACTGAATTCAAAAGTCCGTCAGAAGGGTCTAAACATTCGATAACTAATATAGGTTTATAAATTGACTATGAATAAAGCCGCAAGTGTTAAAGATGTTGGCTCAGCCCGGCACCGTCTGGGTGGAGATACACTTTGGACATATTCTAACGCCTGTGTTCATCAGGCATAATGTAGGATCTTTATGGTGTAAATATTTTCAAATCGGTCCAGTAGATTCAGAAACTATTCAATGCAAACAATCATCAGGTGATAAGTTAGCTTACAAGCCAGATATATGCAAAATCAAAATCTTCAATAGAGCCACTGTTGGTAGGTCTCTCATATGTATGTATGAGGCCGCCGGGATAGGTACCACCGCAATGTCTATTTCTCCTGCGAAACAGCAGTCTAAATACACGGTTGTGTTTCGGTTAGAAGGAAATTGAAGCCAGAATAACTACTGGATATATTGTGACTTAACACCTTATGTCTCAGGATGGCGAGCGCAGTGGAATGCCAAGCATTGTTTTATAATTCAAGGTGCTATTTGGTTTTGCTACTGTTTATGAGCTGTCGTATCGTTTACCATCAGGCGAATGCCATGCTCGTCTCCTCATTCATTGAGATAAAAAAGGCAAGTTTATTAACAATTGTATATTTTGCTGTTCAGAAGCAGTTCTCGTGACTCCGGCAGCCACAGTCGGCCCGGCAGCGCCGCGCTCGTCGTCGACTACGCATCCAAAGATAATGACAAGTAGGTGTATTTAGATATTAGCTTTTTTTCTTTTTATAGCTGATAGTATAGTATAGTATAGAATATTATAATATTGTAGATTTACCAACAAAAAAAAGATTACCGACATATCCCTTAGGATTAGCAAATTGAAGTGGTAGAAGGTCGGGCACATAGCGTGTAGAACTGTTGGCCGTTGGGGCTGAAAGGTTCTTGAGTGGAGGCTACGTACAGGCAAGCGAAGTGTCGGACGCCCGCCTACAAGGTGGACGGACAGCCTGGCTAAGTTTGCAGGAAGTCGCTGGATGTGGAGATCCTTGGGGGAGGCCTATGGCCTATCCTTGCGTAGTGGACTTTTTGTGGCTGAGATGATGATGATAGATATTATAATCACATGATTATAAAGGGTATATCAAGACTGCTACCGAAACCGAAGCCGGGTAGTTGTGTAAGCGACTTCAGACACAATGCAACAGAAAAAGTTGCAAAAAAAAGCGACAGTTTTTTTTGTAATTTTTTTCCCATGGCCATATTTGAGTGGTAAATACATTTTTTCCTAAAATAATAATGTATACCCTTTTATTTATAAATAGTCTAAGGTATAAAAGAGTTTAAATTATTATTTTAGCAAAAACTATGAATTTACCACCCAAAAATGACGATATTTAAAAATTCGCGTTTCATTGCGAAATTTTTAGTTGCATTGTGTTTGTAGTCACTAAAACTACCACCCGGCTTCGTTTTCGGTAGCAGTCTTGAGATACCCAGTATAATTTATTTATTTATTTATTTTATTTATTTTATTTATTTTATTTATTTTAAATCTTTATTGTACAAATAAAAAAAAATACAACATACAGAACCAAAAATATAATAGTATGTGGAAAGAGAAATCAATACACGACCTTATGCGAATCCTTGGAGAAGGCTTATATTTTGTTATGGACTGCATCGTCAAAAATGACAATTAAGTATGTAATTAAAAATAATAGATGAAATGTATAGAATTTTGAAATAAGGGAATGGTTTTTTGCCGCTTGTTCGAAAGGAGAAATGAACAAACATAAGGTAGTGCATGGATAAGAAAAGGTTGTGACATTAATTGAAATGACGTTGAAAGATATCGAATTACCAAATTGGTACGATATATTATTCTATATTATCGCTGGATATTAAATAGATAGATCGCCATTTGTACTCTTTATTATTATTTCTGTTTGTTTGTATTGTTAAGTTTGTGTACAATAAAGATTTAAATAAATAAATAATATTAAATAGATAGATCGCCATTTGTACTCTTTGTTATTATTATTTCTGTTTGTTTGTATTGTTAAGTTTGTGTACAATAAAGATTTAAATAAATAAATAAATAAATAAATAGATCATTACAAGATAGCTTATTACATTATTTCATTTGATTGAAAATATCTGTTTTATTATTTTATTTCATTGAAAATATCGCGTTTCACATAGTTAATAGTTAAGAGTATTTTAACTGAATCGCATAGAACGTGATATTATAGTTAAATATCGTCATTCCATCACTATTGTATTGATAGATAAAAGGTTATTGTAATCCGACGGTTGATGTAACAAAACAATTTGCTGACAATAGCTGATCCGGAGATATTATCGCCAATGATGTAAATGAATTTATTACCAGACGCCATTGTTAGACAGATTCGGTTGTGAATGAGACTAGTTTTTGTTTGTTTTAAATATTTAAAATTATTTGGATTTTACGTGCTTTCTTTTCTTATACTACAATTAAAATAATCCTTTAATTTAATTTCGCACTGAGTTAATTGAACTATGATATTTATCTGAAATCTAATAGGGGTGGCCGAAAGTTCTAGAAATGCAGATATTACATTTCCGTTTTCATCTATCATCATGTCATCACCTAAATCTACAGTTCTAGTTTATAATTAAAATAATAATGAAATATTGACGTTAAGATTTTATACCTGAATAAAATGAATGAATTTCTCAATTAATTGTCAATAGCGCATTGATTAAGATATCATTCAAATGAGAAGAATAAAATAAATGTAACAAAACATCTACCCACATGGAAATTATAAAAATTATGTATTTGGTATATGGTGTGGTTTGGTAAAAATATGAATATTAACAAAACAATTTGGTTAAACAGTTCAAATAAGGCGTACGAAGAGGTGTCTCCGGTGTCGGACAACCAGAACAAGTCATCGATAGCAACGAAGCTGGCAGCGCTGACGCACAAGGCTCAGAACTTCGTAAGTACTACATTTTAATGTATTAACTATAGATTATCCACTTATTACAAGTCATGGAAGTAATATTTCATGTACGTCCATGATAAAACTAGAATATCTAATTGATAAACTTGCCATTGCCTAAACACTCAGATCTAGAATTATGGGTCATGAGTCATGACCATACACCTCAATACACCATGGTGTATTTAAAAATGTATTGTATATTCCTCGGTTATGATGTTAAAGATTTTGAAATTGGTATTACGGTTCCAGAAATATAAATGCGATGAGGCTTGTAAGTAATTGGGTGTTTTGTATTGATATCATAGTGCCAGAAGTTGTTAATTCACTTCCATTGTTTGGGACTCCAAATTACTGGTCAAGTATTCGAATCCAAAAATACGAAATCTACTCTACCAGACTCAGATAGAGGTATGGTGGAATACGATAAAGTAATTTAGTGTTTGTCAAAATTATTCAATTCTGGAGTCATGTTAAGTTACCATATTAACTAATACTACATCTTTTTTTCTTAAGTTTTGGTGCCATTTTTATGAATTGAATTTCATGAAATTTTGCATATACATGAACTAATAAAGAACATTAGGTTATTGTTTTCTTAAAAGTACATGGTTACCGACGGATGGACACATAGGTATTTTTCTTAATTTAGTATTTCTTGTGTTATGGGATAACTTGAGTTGATCGAAATAATCTACTTTAACACAACATAAGGCGGACATAATATAAATAAATAATTCTTACGCCTATTTGCTCATACTGCGAAATTAAAATCATACAATAAATACATAACATGACAAACATTGTATCATTGGTACTTATAATACATGCACTCGCCAGTAAATTACACACGATAAAACATGCTGTTAACAAAATTGCATTGTAAAGTGCAGCTGAATTCCTCAATTGTGCCTGAACGAGATTACAAAATGATTTAATGGAATATTACAACACCACGTCTAACGTTGTGAAGATTAACTCCACATGTCTCGAGCCCCTTCACTGTTGCAAAATGTCGTGTTAATAAATATAGCTGCTTTATTTTTGCGGGTTTTGATTAATACTGTAGATTTTGCGCTGGATTATGATTACGTTATTTTAAAATAGGGTATCTTCAGCCCATTTTACTTATCAATCGGTATGAGCTGTGTGCGTGTATTGATACTTAATCATCACACGTTATATCGATTAAGGAAAACATCATGAGAAATCTGCATACTATAGCAATTTATAAGAATTTCTATGGTATATAAAATCCACCAACCCGCGCAAGTCCAGCATGTTGGATTATATGCCCTAACCACTCTCAATTATACTCTATTGTAGAGTTGGCCCGTGCCAATAAAATATAAAATAGGAATTCGGTTTTAATCTACCATAGCGAATCCATCAAATTCATAAATAGACGAAAAATAGTGGCCTGTACAGTCCTAAAATTTACAAGCAATTCAACTACTCAAATTATTATGATAGTATTCCGGTATTCATTTGTCATACTGGCTTAAAATATATTGAAAATTAAAAATTACTATTAGCACATTGGACTTCTTTCGCCGATGCTTTGATGCCAGCTTGAGGACGAAAGCGCTGGCAATATCTATTCTTCATTGCTATATGTTACTATTATATTCAATAAAAACAGCAAGGTAAGAGTTCTATCTAAATTTAGAAAAGAAAAGAAAGGTAATTCTATTGATGGACACTGAGCAAAATAAGAACGCAATACTGGTAATGTTCTAATAATACTACTACTAAATGTACAAAAGAACGAAAAGTGAAATATGGCCATAAACCCCCCCATTTCAGATCTATGATGCAATACAGCTAGACTGTACTGCAGCGCTGATTTTCTTATGGGGTGTCTTTAATGCGATGGCTGGACGCTATATCAACATACAAAAATAATAAGGGCATACCTTATCATTAATATATTCCTTTTACTCTTTCCCTAGGCTAGTCGTCTCTCCTCAGCAGCAGGCAGTAGACGGGCGTCAGTATCAGATGAAGCTACAGTAGTCCAAGCGTCTGCATCATCAGGAGTATCTTCAGGAGGCAGTTCTGGTGATGAAGCCCCTCCGCCCCCGCCTCCTCCCCCGGCGCCTCCCGCGCCTCCCCCGCCGGCTGTGCTTGAGGAACCAGCGCTCAGACCTTCAGAGTTGAGGGGACGACTTGGTAAGACATTTTTGTATTGTGCAGTTTCTTTTTTTTTTGTTCTTGCTAAGGTACTGCACAGCGTCAGATGGTAAGAGCAATGCTATCCCGATAGAGCATATCAGAAGCTGATCTGATGCCATATTATTTTGCCGAAGAATTAGGCCAGCACACTTATGGGGTGAACGCAGAGATTTTTAGGACACTTGCTGATTTTTTCTTAAGCTTGTTTAGAAAATGTTGTAAAACACGGAGTTGCTGACTCAGGCTTAAAATATTATTTATAATCGGGTCTGGATATAGTGAAGCCGAAACGTCTCTCGTGGTTTCGGATAGCCACGACATTGGACTATACGTAAATGTTGGCTGTATTTATTTGGTTAATATGTCGGTGTTAGGGACTGTATGTTTACATGTAAAGTAAAAATTAAATTTTAAGGAGTTAAGGCTTCATTTTTAAGGTGGCTAGCTTATAAGGAATAGATTTTATAAAATGTGATCACTTTTTATGGAAACCAATAAAAGAGGAATTATTTACTGTAGGTATTCTTGGGGAAAAAAATGAGGAGAGAAAACTAAAATGATTATTGGTTGACTGGTACTATTAACAAACTAAAAGGTTACATACTCTAAATAGCAGGGACTTATTCTTTCAGCTACAAATACTTCAAAATTCCTTTTTTCCTGTACCTCTAAACTCATTCGTTGATTAGTTCTACGAATGTTATTTAAGTTAATTAATTTAAATGATTCTTAAAATGTTCTAACAATTCATTCCTATATGTTAAAAAAATAGATTCAATGAATGAAGATTAAAGTAGCAAGCCAGTCTTAGGATGAAAGACTAATTTAGTCACGGGCGGCATTAAGAGTTACTTGACTACAAATTTGATAAAGTTTTTAATACTAGCGATATTCAAAATATTTTTTCCCTTTTCTCCTTATATAGTGCACAGTATTGGCCCAAAATGAAATATAATAGTAAAAACCTTATGACTTACCGAGTAATCATGATTATCATTGCTAATTAAATTTCAAATGAAAGCCATAAATTACAAGCAAAATAAACGGAAACAGTATTAATTTTATGTTTGGAGGCACTTTCATTCCGCGCGTAGATAATTCCTTGCAATTGTGTTCGACGGTTTCACCAATACGAGACAATACATTGATAATTCATAGGTTTTCATATCGATTTACATTTTAGAACATTAAAATAATTTCTCGTATGCCGCAAGAGTTTCATGTTTTCTATGACCGCAGAAACAGCACATATATGTAATTGCTCATATCATGTATGATGAATATTTTCTAAGTAGTCTTTGTTTCAATGCGTAGTTTAGGTTTGATATTTTGGAGCTCTTTTCAAATCTAACAATTTTAATTAAGAAATGGAATCAAATTTGTGTAACAATTAATAAGCAACATACATATTTTGATAGTTTTCAAACTAAGTTAAAGTTTGTCCTCAAGTCAGTTCATGCAGTCCGAATCAATTATGCAAACATTTTTGAATTTAAATTATCTTGACTTCCATCTTTTTCTTTCATCTGATCATTACAACAACGAATTCAATCGTAACAGCAAATTATCTGAGCCAATTCCGTCTAATTGATAATATATTATAAGGAAATAGATAATTGTAACAGTCATTAAAGAAGAAAATATGTATTTGTATATTTGCCCTTTCAAAATTTACATATGGTACGAATTATTCGTTTGTATGCATTTTCCGAATAATTCTTCAGAAGTGGTAGAATCACGCTGTTATCAGACATGGATCAGCATGACTGAGTAGGCTCGTCCGGGGCGGTACCACTGTTTGAAAGAAATCGACGAGAAGCGACAGCTTTGTCGTCGCATTTCGATTGCTGAGTGGGATTGGTTTTTCTATATTCTTTACCGCCCCACTCCCTCTTTAATTTGATGGGCTGGCAATACATATCCAGGTTTTGTTGTTAATGAGCGGCAGACTACATGGCCTAACCACTCTCAATCGCACTGTCGATTGTAGATGAGGCCCGTGCCCTGCAGTGAGACGTATATGAGCTGATACAGATACAGATACAGAGCGGCAGTTATCACTTATCATCATTGCTAGTTTGCCGGACAGATTTATTTAAAAAAGCCTCTTCACTAACAGTAAGAACTACTATAGTAATCTTTCTAAATAATTTCGGTAAAACAAATATATTATAAAAAGACAGATTAAAGCTGAAAGCCGGTTGTTTTCCGCCGGTCAACACAATTAAGCTGGTATGCTCGGAGATTCACAGCTAGAAAGGTAACATATTATCGAACAGTAGTACTATTACGAGATTTCCCAGTTTTATGGTGCTTTTCAGACGAATTTGATTAGATACATTTCTAAAGTATTTTCAAAATAATGGTATCTCCTTCCGAAAAATTATACGGATTTGATATTTCTTAAAAATATAGTTTTTTCCGTGATTGCAATGGATAAGATATTCTAAACAATGTACTAGTTTCAGTAACAATCCAACTAAATCCCGATCCAAATCATCTTAATAAATTGGATGTCTTCCATTTAATATTAATACAAAGAAATTAAGCGAACTTATTTGTGTTGCGAAGAAATGCGACTGTTCACTTTCTAGTGGAGCTAATGGGCAGTTAGTTTCGTTCTGATTGCAATGTACACTCAAAACAATAAAATGTATGTAAAATTATGTTGCTTTAAACTTGCAACGTTTTTACTTTCCATTTTTAATAGAAACCGGTTCTATAAAGCCTCTCTTGGTATTGATTCTTATGTTTTAATGAAGGGTATTATGCTGTTGAAATATATTTTATGAGAAATTATTAAGATAAGTAGTGAAATTACTTTTTTCGTTGCAATTAAAATTAATATATTTATTTGCAGCTTCTGCCAAATTTCGTTCCGTATTTACTTCATAAATATTAGACTTAACGTCTTAATACTCTGCTAAATACTATCAGCCTTAATTATATACAGTTTTAAACTATTTTAATTATCGAATTATCAAAAGTCGTTCGAAAGGGATAAAATATTCAATATCGAAAATATGTCTTAAAACTGTGTATGCATAACACCTTTTAACTCTACAAAATATAAGTTTTAACTCCTTTGGTATTCATTGAATATCTAATTATATCATTAAAATTTAATTCATTTTTTATTATTTACATCAATTTGTTTAAATATAGCTACAACGCTATATTTTGTATTTATTGACGAGAAAGATCACTAAAAAAAATTCCTTACAAAAAGGCCTTAGCTAATTCACGCTATGATTTCCAACTGCGGTAATTGCTATGGACTTTCATAAGTATAATACAGTTGCAGCTATGCATCTGTGTTAATATGGACACAATTTCTCAAGTCAATTATTTCATATCTTTGTCATTTATTTCTTAAATAAAATAAAGAGATTTTCGTAGTTTCACTCTTACTGGTGGATACTGTGGTCTCTGTCTTAGCGTAGGCTTACTTTTAGTCATAGCAGATGTCTAAAAAAAACTGTCAACCTCAGATAATCAAGATTAATTATTCTAGTCCAAGACGGTCTAGACTTCTTTCCAGTGCCTTTCCAACTAGTGACGGTTGGCAGTCAGCTGTAGACTAGACGATCGTTATCCTTATTCCGTCTAGCTAGTATGGGCGCATCTATAAAGCAATATTTTACTGTACTGATCCATTGCATGTAAAGTTTTTGTCGATACTATTCTTGCTTGAGTTCTGATCTTCGTTTGTTTTTCATAGAATTAAAGCTCTCTCTTTTATGAGCGACGTGAGAACATTTTGTTAAAGGTCGCCTGATGTCTATCATCTTCTGTCACCGAAAGCGCTGTTATCAAAATAATAAGAAATAAATTTTCTTTCTTCACATTTCATTATATTAGATATTTTACTACTATTTACGATTACGAGTATAAATCCTTGTTTATATTCTTTTGTATATATTTTGAAAACACATCTCAAACAATGCATTAAATAGATATTTATATATTTATTTGTAGTTCCAAATTTCGCCACACGCCAATAGATATTACATGATCTGTACATAGGTCTGTAAGCTTGATAAGCTTTTAATGTCACATCAAGTTTAGCGCTTTCATCGGAACAAGCTAGTAAATTATATTAATTGACTCCTGTAAAATTAAACAAGTTTATTGCCAAGAAAGTGATGGAAAAGCGTAAATAAGTCTGAGAAAGTCACCGCAGCACAATGAAAGTAACGGATGGTAAATGTCAGTAAATCAAATTTAACTACGATTTAACCGGAGCTTTTGTGCATCGCTCGCTAATTGCAATGAAAAAGTCCGCAATCTTTTCTTAGATAATGACATGATAATCTTGAAACGAGATGACTGAGCAACTAGGCCGATCGGCTAGACTATTCTTTTAGGACATGTGTTAGTCATTCGTGCTTCTGTGACTCAGAGGATTTTAATGCTGCTTGTAGTTATAAACACAAGGAAATTTATATCATAGATTTATGAATGATATTAGAAATTATAAATAAATAAACAAATACTAACCTAACCCAACAGTCACATACATAGCCCTAACCCCACTCTAAGATCGACTCTTGTGTCGTGGCTATCAGGAACTACCAGAGACTTTTCGGTCTCACAAATACCCATACCTGTGGTTCACACAAATATTTGTTTGGCTGCGGGGATCGAACCCGCGGCCTCTCATTTCACAGCCGGCGTCTAACCAACTGCGCCACGGAGGCTCTCATTATGTTAGAGGATCAATGAAATATCGGTCAAAAAGTGGTTTAAATAATTATAAAAAGCTCTATGTGACATGTGTTTGTGAGGCTTAAACATTTCGCAATATTTTTATCTTTTATAAAGCTTAGTAGCCAAGATATGACGTCATAACCTTCTCTTCCATAGTCAAATCTTTCACTTATGTAGAGTAGAAAAAAAAATAATGAGTCGGCCAGATGTAAATTTCATCCGGGATATTATCCAATACTAGGCTAATTACGTTTTTTGTACCAAAAAAATAACATACAGCGGATTTCCTTCAAGGATCTTACGGTGCAAAGTGTCGAATGCTTACATTAATCTAATTACCAATAGTGTAGTAGTTACGCCTAAGAAAACGCGGAAATAGCGGTCCAATTTCCTTTTAAGCACACAAGTCACACAAATAATTGCCACTATACCGATGACGGTAGGAATATCTTTAGTATTAGTATATTATGAGTTTGAGGGTTTGAAAAAATATTAATGATTTTAATTTTTTTTTCATTGAAGTCACATTGGTATGTGGTCATAAGTTTATTTACCCCTTGTAAATTTGATAATCAACATTGTTACCTAGAGGTTTATGCGTCTATACTAGACCTTTTTCATCGGAAAATATCGGTACATTATTTTAATTCTATTAGAATAAAAATTCGCGAACCCCTAGAAATGGTAGAGCGACGTTATTATCAGTTATAACGCAGCATGAATGGCAGGCTCGTCCGGGGGGTACCACTGTCTCATAGGAAATCGTAGTGAAGTGGCGCCCGTGAGTGAGATTGTCGGATGCCCAATACCTCTATCCTCTTCCCATTCTTTATCCTTCCCGCTCCCCTCCCGATTAGATGAACCGGCTGTACATCTATCATCCAAACATTATGGTTATTTACAGGCGGCATTAATCAATTGCCATTAGGTGACCTGAGGGTCTAGACAAATGTCAATTTTCTGTTGGCGTGACAGCCTGCCGAACTAAGTCATTTGATCTTTCCGCAGGCGTTCAAGAAAACAGAAAAGTGACATTTATCTAGGGGACCTGCTTGCTTATTTGCCAGTCATAAAATAAAGAGAAAAATAAAAAAACATTTTTGAGTAGTCTTAGCAGTTCTGCCAGAATAATCGAAATTGATTACACGTCGGATATCTGTCATGTTACACCGGTGGTCCATAATGAGGATAAACAAATGAAATATTACATAGCAATTACTAATTAATGAAATCTTGTTAATTTCGCAGTCAGACTGAGATTAATGCGTTGTAATGTATAGTGTTAGAAAGTAGCTGTGTGCGCTTCAAGTTCAACAACAGAGCCGTGTGGGGAAATCTCTTGTGATTAATATTATACACGTTCTGTGTGAATCTTTACACGCTGTTATGAATATAGACTAGCTGTCGCGGCTAAGCGGTGGCTACATTTAGAAATTGGACTATGTGTAGTAGACGGATAGTAAGATATAAGACTTCTAACCATGGTCCGGAGTTAGAGGAATCAGTGCCCGGTATGGCGATAGGCTCACTCTATCACAGTAATACGGAACATACAAGGCGAAATGTGAGTGCCCCGGTATCACTTTTAACTACCCCTTCTAGGAGGAAGGTGTAAGTTGCGTATAATTTGCGTTAGATTATGTAGTTTACTGTCAGATCTGCTTTTGAAATGATGGGTAATATTCGATATGTCCCAAAAAGTTGTGAATGGCGTTTTGTCTAGATAGGGTAGGTTTTCGAATGTTGAATATTGTGTTACTTTCGATGATATAGGTTACATGATAACTGAGCTTTTTGTCAGATCAGATAGATAGATAGATAGATTAGGGGTAAATAATCGATTAGCTTTTATGATAATTGATTAGTTTACTGTTTCATAAGGCAGACTTTTATATCTTTATGTTTTAACTTATAATTTTTTTGTTGTGAATCAAGAAGACTAGGGTAAGATTGTAAAACATCACATAAATTTGAAAGAGTTGATTTTAGACGAGAGGTTAGTCAGCATTTCTTAAGTTTAATAATACAGGAAAAGACACATTTATGCAGTCTACATGGCAGTAACCCAAATAAATGCACGAAGGCAGGAGACAAAACAATAACAATTTCTCAACCACATTTTAAAAATTTCAAGTAACTATTCAATTACGATTTTCACAGAAAATTCCATATATTTGTAGAGTTATTTTATAATGCGAACACACTTAGCGCGTAACTTTCGTCCGCTGCAAACGAGTTCTCTAATTAAAACTGAAGCGGGGTTTCAGCAAACAGACTGAGACGATTTCAGTCGCGCCGTGACACATCTGAATTTTTAATTAACTGCTCTGTATTATCTATATGTTTGTTGGCTTTCTACTGATTTTTGATTGCTATGATCCGTTTTATTTAAATTGTACTTGCTGTTTGTGTGGGTTTTCCGGTTAGCGACTACCAAATGCAGAGTTTATTTTAGGTGTGGTTGTTTTTTTATTGCTATCAATGGCGAGACGACCCATTCGACTGATGGTAGTGCCTGCGTAGCCATACGAATGCTCATGAACAGTAGCAAAACTAAAGAGCACCTTGAATTACAAAACAATGCTTGGCATTCCACTACGCTCGCCATCCTGAGACATGAGGTGTTGACTCAATACAGTATCCTTCAAACCAAAACACAACAATGCATTTACACTGCTGTTTGGCGGGAGAAATAGACATTGCAGTGGTACCTACCCAGGCGGCCTCTCATATATGAGAGACCTATCAGATTGTGGTAGACCTTTGACATTGCGCAGGCCCATGAGTAGGTAACCGTTTATCATCAGGTAGGCCGTATGAACGCGAATTAAAAAAATCACACTGGATATACTTGGTCCAACGAATGTATATGTGGTTGTTTACAAGCCTGCATCATTTTGTATTTGCTTAGAATAATACTTACTATCAGATGAAGTTCATTGTTAGTTCAGTTCAGTTCAGTTCTTGTTTTATTGAAGTTTATAGCTGCTTTGCCATGGCGATATGTGGAAACTAGAAGGTATTATTTAATGGCGGATCTTCTGAATTTAGGGAGGTAAAGCTCATAAATTATCAGATTCATAAATTATGGATATACATCTCTAGAAGTGAATTTCAATTTAAACTATAATAGAAAAGAGATCATAATATTATGTTAATTACCGCTCATCAGCTGCACGTGTGTATACATTTTATACTGGCTCTGTTAAGTAAATGCAATTAATTAGATCACATGTGAAGTACCGCCTGGACAAAGCATCGATTGGCAATAATTGTTTTTCTATTTTGCATTATTTTGGTTGAACTAAATGTTTAATATTATATCTTAGAAGATAATTAACGTTTCAGACTATGCTATTGAATACCGCTTAATTTCTGATACAAATAATCAAATACACCCAGCAGTCACTTAACTAGTTCTGAACCCACATTAGGATCATGTGTCGTGGGTATCATGAAATACGAGAGACTTTTCGGTGTCACAAACACCCAAACCCGAAAGAAATACCTGTGAAACAGAAAATATTTGTCACGGGGATCAAACCTACGGCCTAACGTGTCACAGCCGTCGCGTCGTCCAACCAACTGTGCCAAAGAGGCTGTCAATGTATGACAATTTATTGTTAAGCCAAGAACCGTTTTACAATCAAAAATAGTTACAAAATATAACCTCCAAACTGCATATTGGCTGCAAAAACTGAACCTTGGCGACAGTTTCACTCGTGGCTAAACGTTGAAGCAATAGGCTTTCCAGTATAGTTTGTACAATTAAATATTTTTTGTCTATGTATATGCAAAAATAATTGGAACGTGGTTTTTTTGGAAATATAAAAAATATGGTTTTATTTGCTATACAGTCAATTTGTGAGTATTGCCCTAGTTTTTGTTATACTTATATGTTTGTTTTTTAAATTAAGAAACGTAATGCCTGTGTTCATTTTGTTTCTTTTTATTCGATGAAGATTAAAATATTTAGTGATATACCGTCTTTAACGGGTTTCGAATAAGTTGAGTAGCTTTATGTTTTAATTAGTCATTGTTTTATCTAAGGTGATGATAGTTCGAGTATCCAGATTGTAATAAAAATAAAACAAACTGGGTGCATTTCCAGACTATATAATATTGAATTTACCTACGCGATTGAATGCTTATCTATAAACTGTATTGTTAAACTATACTGATTTTCAACCTTTGTATAAACACACGCAAGCGGTGATTTTTTAAAAAAAATCAACGTTTATGTTATCGGGAATAGAATTAGTGAGTACGGTTAATATGATATAGATTAATTTATCTAAGATTATTTACAACGACGAAATTTTACATATATTTAGATTTGTGAAATTGGAAGGTTAATAGGGAAACATGTAACAGTCTTAATTCCGAAGACCAGCGAAATAAGGAGAAACATAACGTCAATTTTCAATCATTTCGTTCTATTCAGGCTGCGATCTAATCCAAATACACTAGCATAGATCTGTCAAGACATTGAGCATAATAATTGTGATAATCCCCCATAGTAGGTCAATGATACCTCGCCGGTTAACATAGATTCCAGTGGAATCATATTTCACGTGAGGACAGGGGAAAAGCATTGAGTTGTCAAGACTAATTAGGATGTGAGACGTGGCGGAAGATGCCTCGCGCGTGCTCGACTGTGAAGTTAGCGTTTCTTATGAGATACTGTTTAATATGACGTGGTCATAATTGACGCACATTTACATAATTTATTGAACTTTATCAATACTTGATAGACTGGATCGCCTATATATCTATTCATCTTGAACTTTTAGTATAACGTTATGGACAATAAATGCCTAATGGCTCATATGTACCATGATTATTTCTTGCTGTACGTTTTGTTCTCCCGTGTATGTACTACCGTAGAATGATTAGTTTTGAATATTTTTACATCATTAAATTATTGCGATAATTAAGACACCTTGGATATTAAAATATTGTCGTTAGAGTGGAACACCTGTTGTAATAGCAATCATTACAGTTATTTAATAACACTTCCCACATCCGAAAGTAATATGTTTATATAATATTGACCTACATAGGTACAATCAACGCTAAAACCCGAGCAAACGCGACAATATGAGACCATTAAGAAAAAAGAAATTAACCGCAATTAAACGTTTGGCGTCGATTGTACAGCGAGACACGCTCGCATCAGCGCGGGGTGCGTGCGCGCCGCGCCGCGGACTTTCTCTCCCCCCTAGTTCCCCCTAACGAGCGCCATTTTGCAGCGGGACGGCGAGGCTCGGCGGCGTCCGCAGACGACGAGCGACCGCGCGGGCCCAACCTCGTCAACAAACAAGCCGTGCTCCCCTTCGTGCCTCCCGCCTTCCCTCACAACGCGCCCGATCGCCTCATCAAGCCATCGGAATACTTGAAAACAATCACGGCTCCGTGCAAGCGGGACGACAGCGCGGCGGAGGCGCGTCCTCCGCCGCCGCCGCCCGTGCCCCTCGACAACGTGCCGCCGCCGCCGCCGCAGCCGCAGCCACCCGTGTCCCACCAGCCGCTGGCGGCCATCAGCAGCGCCGAGCTGTCCGCCGTGCGCCTGCGCACCCCGGCCACCAAGACCATGTCGGCGCCCCCGCCGGCGAGATCCGTCAGCCTGCAGTGCCTGCCCACCGCCGCCGAAAACTACCGGAGCGCGAAGACGGATCTGATCGAAGAGCTGAAGATGTCAAAGGATATCAGTGGGATCAAGAAGATGAAAGTGGAACGAGCGCGCCGGGAGAGCTTGCAGGACAAGGAGACGTTCACGGAGTTCACCAAGAGGTTCACCGCGGAGAACTTTGTTGATCAGGTGAGTGACTTTGCTTTTATGACACCTTTGTGAGCACTTACTAAAATCGGATGACTGGCGAAAAGTTCATTTACCTTTATGCAATGAATTTCGTTGGTAATCCGAGTTATACCTAGCTAGTTTTTTGTTTGCCGTGTTTTCATTTAGAGAGTAACTGCAGATTTATGTGCAATACAATATACGCCGTTTATTACAGCCCCGTTATGCTACACATTGTTGCGAACCACTTTAATCCTAAATGGATTATTTACCGCTTGTATTTCGTGATGTGCTCTCTTTATCGTTTCAGTAACGTTTTATCTTTGTTTTACTATCAACTATACTTGTAACATATGTAATACAAACATTAAAACTGTAATATCGTTGTAGATGTCAGATAAAAGAAGACAAATGCTTACTTTCCGTACACGAGTTATATCTTGACCACTTTATCAAATATTAACATCATTTAGACACCGTTTACATACAACATCCTGACAATTGCTCATAACATTGTCGCTGTAATTATTCCAAATAGAATGATTATCGAGCGAAATGTGTAAACATTAGGAACCAATATTTACAGTCTCATGTATTTTAATAACAAATACTGCAATAATAACACATAATGTATCCACTGAATAAACCAACAATCTATCTAAAATTAACATTTCCGATATCGCAATAAGCTATCCAATAATTACCGTCTAATTTTATGTGCATTCACAAGTTTCCTTCAATAATATTGATATAGCAATCTTGAATGGCAGTTATGTGCGCATGTTTTAAAATTCCACGTAAATGGTGATTGAGGCTCAATAATTCGATCGTGGAATCTGCGCAGATTGCCGGACCACGCGTGTCGAGCACATGATTCTAATGAGGGGAAGAAATCACGGAACATCATTACGATGTGCGAGTGTTGAAATCATTACATTCGATGATTTATTGCACTCTAGTGTGTAGAATTTATGCGTGTGCTAATTGGTAATGTACATTGTTTTGGATAGTTTTATTGTGAAATTATTTACATGGAATTATCCTACTAACATTTTAAATGCGAAAGTTTGTGTGTTCGTTAACTCATCACTAGCTGACATCCCGGCTTAATACATGGGATAGTTTTTATCTCAAAATATAGTGTTTCCGTGGGATGTGCACGGAATTAAAATATATTCGATACTCATACATACTCAAAGGAATTACACGAGAAGTTGAAAGTAGGGTGGTAACGTTGAGTATAATAGTAAGTTGAGTGTAATAATAAGTTGAGTATACTAATAGTATATTTTAAAAACAGTTATCACGCAAATTAGTTCCTTTGTTTCTAAAATGGACTGCAATAGATGTGCACATGTCTAGCGAAGTAATAGACAAACCTTGAGTCGCGATAATGAAAGTACGAGTACGAGGATTATTTTATACAATAAACACATATATTACTATATTATATAACTTTATACACTAACCTAACACCGTTAATTGATCAATTCCGTAGTCGCTTGAAGTTGCAATTGGAATAATCTAAGCCACATTGAAGAACATTACACTCTCTATATGCAATCTTAATGGCCGACTTTGCGACACAATATCATTCGAATAATCTTAGCCGTTTAGACATTATTGTTTATGATATTATGAACATGATGTTTTGAAATAATTGACGCTTGGATAGATTTAGAATCAATATTTAGTAATGCATGTGTTTAAAACAAGATTTGGCTATATTTCTTTGTGATATTGCTACTAATATCTCGCCGTCCGCTACTTAATTATTTTCTTTGAATTTTATCATGAAGCACTCAAAGATATATAATTTTAAGGGTGATATACGTAACATTTTGTCATGTTTTAATGTTTAATTGTCAATTTATGTAATTCCCATCAATTTAAATTACATCCTACACTTTGATGAATCTTCATTCGTTTGTCAAAAATCTCCACCAAAAACTCAGCTGATAGTCAATTGAACAGCATTATTTTGTTCTGTTTATCTGATTCCTAAAACCCAATCAGCATCCCAATACTGTACTAACCAGAGAGCTAATGGGCGAACAGTTGCAGTAACCCAGTGATCCACTTCGCGCCACCGGTGCCACTGAGATATCAAATGCCTCCACAGCTAATAGCCGTGAAACGCATCATGACTGGCGGTTTAACCCAACTGCCTCCGACAATCGCACGTTGATTGTCCAACGGAATATAATGCGTAGTTTCATTCCGGATTCTCTCTCTTCTTGTGTAGCTTCGATAGTATTTTTATTGCTATGAATGGCGAGATGAGCATGCTGTTCGCCTGATGGTAAGCGATTCGACAAACAACACCTTGAATTACAAAACAATGCTTGGCATTCCACTGAGCTCGTCATCCTGATTATGAGATGTTAGAATCCATATTCCAGTAGTAAATCTGGCTACAATATCCTTCGAACTGGAACACTACAGTGCATTTACACTGCTGTTTAGCGGGAGAAACAGATATTGCAGTGGTACTTACCTAGGCGGCCTCACACATATGAGAGACTTACCACCTGTATAATATTTGTGGTCAGTATCCAAAACTTGTTATTCAGTTAGCGGATTACATTTCTATTAATATTGATTTTGTTTAATCAATTAAGTATTATAACTTGGATAAAATAGTAAATGCTTTAATCCAATGCATAGAAATCGGTGGTTTATCATAAACCCGGAAATAATATTTGCATAGACTGTGTAAATAAGAAAATGTCAAAATTGCATCATCGTTTTATAATCAAATCAGACGTCAGTGCAGTATCATGAATATTCAGTAGATATTAATTTTATTTAAATGTAAATTTTACACCTGTGTCACCAAGTTCTAAAAAGAGTAATCAAAACCGTTCTCCTTTTCGCCGAAATGTTCAATTCTTGATGTGAATTAGATTGCCGGAAAACCGAAATCCAAGTGTAATTTCAATAACATTTATTTTACAGGCTTTTTCGTCTGCCTGACTGCCATCTATTATTTCAGGAATATACATTATGTGAATCACGCCCTTATTGCAATTACCAATACCAGCACTGATTATAAGAAATATCGGCTTAAATATCGTCTACGATATTTTGGCCTCCGAATGTGTTGTTTTCATGCTGTTGTTTATGTGTTAGGATCAGCTTTTCTTTCTTCACATTTTATCGTAGACATGTTAATATTATTAGATTACGAGTACAAATATTTCTTGTTTATATTATGAAAAGATCAAACGATAGGTTAAATAGATATTTTAAAAAAATTATTTATTTATATATGCTTTATTGTACACCAAAATGAAAGACGCATATAAAATACTTAAAAACTAAAGGCTTAAATTTTATTTGTAGTTCCAAATTTTGCCACATGCCTATAGACTTTAGACACAATTTAGATGAGTTATATGAAACTTCCAGTCAATATAGCACATTTCAACCAGTTACAAGTCAAGTCAACAACAATAGTCAAAGACCAAGTAACGGCACTCGGTGACAATTCTCTCCGACACGGGACAACATAATCGATTTTTAAATGACATTTCATAGCTGTCATATCAACATTGAACTCGAAATACTGATCAAACGGAGCGTGAAATAACCTAGCACCGTTTCTGACATGGATTTGTAACTAGAAGTTATATAATATATTTGTATTGTTCAAAACTATGTTGCAAAACAATTAACTGAATTTCGCACAGTCTTAATTGTTATTTGTTACCAAATGTAGTGTAAAGGTCATAGTTGTTATTTCACAAAGCTCTGTCCCAAATCGGCATTTTTATCTCACTAAGTTTTAGTAGTTATTTCTTTTCTTGATTGTGATAAAAGATCTTATACTTGTGATCAAATGTTCGTTTAGTTAATTGGTTAATATTAATGATTTTATTTATACTGCTACTCAATATGAGACAGTAATGAAGGAATACATTTGGAGTTTCCGTGTTTAAAATAACATTAAAAGTTACTGTTAATTAGAAGACTAGATAATCTTATCAGTATTAATGAGTTGTTACGTATTGCAAGTATTAATTTGAAATATAAATTAAAGGGTTTGTACATAAAAATGAATTATGATCGACCTATAGATTGAGTAACATTGTATGACAGTGCTCTAGATAATTTAAATTACCTGTAAACGCTTTGAACTATAAAAGATTGAACGGAATTTCTTTTCGATTTCGAAATTATTTTGAATAAGCATAACCATCGGTCACTTGAACACTTGAAGAAAAATTCACAACGTTGCTTAAATGGAAGGGATTTCGAAAAGTGACATAAAATTGATGAATGAAACATTTGCGTGCGGTATACAATTCTATTTCACACATCACGCAATCCACTAATTTGGAATCTTTCTACTCATCTCAAATGTCTAGTGGTCTTTACTTAATTAATGTATACGATAAATCCGAAAGTCGATGCAGACAAGTTATTTTTTATATAATTTATTATGCAGTCAGTGGTATAGAACACGTTTGAAACGTCTTGGTCAGATCTCGATCGAAGAATTAGCTATGAGTCGTCAGGCATCTATTGGCTCGTGGTAAAATTTGGAACGACAAATGAAATAAAATCTATCTATTTAACGCATTGTTTGAAATATGTTTTCATAACATAAACAACGACCATTTATAAATCTAATGTTGTATCCCATGGTTGTCTGTAAGACATTGCTTTTGAGCAAAGATCTTAGCAATAAGGTAATTGTTCCTTCTGTTGTGTCATTTTTGTGTTATTCGTTAGTCTTTTTATAAATAACTAGCGTTCCATCCCGGCTCCGCCCGGGTGCAGATACATGTTTCAAAATGGCGGTCAAAATGCTCAATTCCTACTTTCAATTTATAGTATCGACCAATCGGACCATCAAAAGCGAATAAAATTTCCTCGTATTTGCCAGAAATATCACTACTGCTTCCCTTCCATAGGTCATAACGTGATGATATATAGCCTATAGCATTCCTCGATAAATGTACTATACAACACTGAAATATTTTTTCAGAGCAACGGTTCCTGAGATTAGCGAGTTCAAACAAACAAACTCTTCAGCTTTATTATATTAGTATAGATAAATACTTAAAATTAGCATGTAATAAAATGTGAAGAAGGAATAATTATTTATAATATATTGCCAAAAGCGCTTTCGGAGAGATCACGACCTGTAAATTTTAGACAAATTGTTTGTTGCAATTTGAAACGTGATTTGGAGATGTTTGTAATGAAACTTTTTTCCTTAATATTATGATTACGTTATTCGTATAATCAAATGCGTTTGCATAATGATGCTAGTGGACGTTGACTCCGATTTTGATTATAAACTTAAGAAAAAAGTTGTTCTTAATTATATATACATATTAATGATTACATAACACATTAAAAGCATATGTATGTTCTACACTTCGGTGGCGTAGTTGTTCTACGGTACGGTTACAAAGCTGAGGTCTCGGGTTCGAATCCCGGGGTAACGTGATATTGGATTTTTCTATTCATTATCAGCCCAGAGTCAGGAATTTGTGCCCGATATGGCGATAGGCTCGCCAGCTATCACATCGTGGGACGGAAAATACAAGGCCCTGGCACCTCTGCCTACCCCCTCTGGGAAAAAGGCGTGAGTTTATGTATGTATGTTTAATGGTAAAAAGGCGTTTATTTATTTTGGCTCATCATTCTTCTCATTAATAAACCACTGAGTACTATCGAAATATGGCAATCAATAATATTTTATTTGTTAAACTGAGTTGAGAAATTGACTAACAACAATTTGGCATAATTGACATTTGGACGAGATGTATAAATATCAGATATAATTGTCTATGCAATATCATAATTTTAACGGGCAAGTGAGTTTTGCAATGATTAATCTATTCACCGTTTTCAAATATTTTATTTACATCTCTATTCTAAATATAAATTATTTAAATCATCAATTACTTACATTCCCGCCCTCACACCCACCACTGCAAATCCTGTCGGCCAGGATCAACAGTGGCACACAAAGAATTGATACCTGTCTTTAAATCGCATCGAAATTAATTAATAAAACAAATAGTAGGAGTTGCAAATAATTATTCACTTTCCTTAGCAGCAAAGCGCAAATAATATTCAGCTGAGAGGTATAATCCCTCCGTTAAATAGATATAAGACAGGAGAGCTGTATATCTTAATATCGTCAAATTGGCTATCAGAATTCAGATTTAATTGAGACATCAGTTTAGTTCGCATCACCTATCACACAGAGTTGCAGCTAATTATCCAATGTGCATGAACAATGACATAGTCGCAATAACCTTGGCGAAAGTCTTTATGTCTGTCAATTAGTCCGAGATTTGAAAGGAAAATACTTTATTTTGAATAAAAGTTGCGCGGCGCACATCCGTTTTCACGCTTTCACTGTTGCCCGAGCTCAGCAGTCGTGCACTTTTGCACGAGGTTCTTTACAAATCTTCGAGACGAAAATTTAAATAATTAATTATTTCACCTTTTTGGACAATGGCTTTGCTCTTACTATGCAAATGATGGGTTTTAATCTGTTAATGGTTTGGTAATTTCAGGAAGTGTTTTTGTCCGTTGTCTTTTAATATCTACGTATCATGGGGCATCATTTCGGGTATAAATTCTTGACTCCGGGCTGACAATGAATAGAAAAATCCAATGTGACTTTGCGCGACCCAGGATTCGAAACCCAGACATCAGCGTTGCAATCATACCGTAGTACAATCACGCCACCGAAGCAGTTCCATCATTTAAATGTATTTAAAAAGTGATTTTAATTAAGTTCGAGTATCACATTTCAATCTCATTACTCATCTTATATCAATGTTACCGACAAACATCAACGTGTCTGCGTTTCTTTTATTAACATTACCGATATGAAGTGAAGAAATGAAATTATCAAACGTTGATTTGCTGTATAAGCCGTGAAAGCTTCTTACATTATTTTTCTTAATCGCCAGACCGTGATATTTTACAGAACAAGTAACAAACGAAAACTTTACCGGTAATCTTTTTACACTCCATTATTCATCAAATCAAAATTAACCAACCATTTAGTAGAAACATCATGAAATTGATTCTCTTGACCAAAACAGTCAATTATTATGCCTTATCGTACCTAATTGAGTTGCCATGAACTATGGTTTTTTATGTGGCATTAGCTCTTCAAACACCTGATTAGCATAAAAATAGAACGTTTTCTTACATAAAGATACTTTCAATAGAAATCGCTACGACACCAATATTGCTTAGTAATCTTAATATCACTTCCGTTTGATACCGTTTTTATGCTGGTCATTGTAAATTGATCTTCTCTTACATGTTTATTTTGGAGAAATTAATGCAAGTAGAAACTTTTTCGACGAATGTGTCGTAAAAGGATTAAGTATACTCGTATATGAAAAACAACATGCATTAAAGTATTATTTAATACTTCTTCCTATTAGGTGATTAAGTTACAAAATCATATGAATTTTATGATAAGTAATTCCTAGTTTTTAAAGTAGGGTCAGAACTCAGATAGAACAATCATTTATTTCTATATGCCGTTATCATTTTGTGTTTACTTTATAAACAGACATTCAATATTTTATGTATGTAAAAAATAAGAGTAAAAATACCCACCAAAAATGCGCATGTAATGTTGACATAAGATTTACAAAAATCTATTTTTTCTGAAGAAAGTAATTGTAATAGACACTATGATAAGAAACAATGAATGGTAAACATGTTGCAAAGCTCCTTTTTGTCTGAAATTTCCATTAAATATCTACTATTATATGTAGGGGAAATATTATGTAGGGGTAATACTACTACCAAAAGGTACATTGAATATCAACTTGTATCTTTTATTTTTGAACAACAATAACACAATATAAAATAATCATAATAATTCACATATTATGAACATCATTTTTATCACGACAACTAGCTTAAAATCTGTCGGCATGAAGATCTCGCCGATACAACTCTCTTAACGTTTAGTGGTTAAATGCTGTGCTTACCGTTAACATTTACGGTCAGCGAGCATCGCGTGTGATGCAACTGCTGGATACAAGTCGGTGTCCGAATACTGATTTATTAATCTATATTTAAGGTTGGCGTGAGCGCGGGTAGTAAACACTTCCCTTGGTAACGGTTGTTGATTGATCTGTTCTGTGTTGTGGTGTCTTATTTCTTTTATTTAACGGGCATATACAGGGTATATCAAGACTGCTACCGAAAACGGAGCTGGGTAGTAGTTTTAGTGACTTCAGTCACAATGCAACTAAATTTTGTGCAAGAAATGTCGCGTTTCTTTTCGAAATTTTTAGTTGCATTGTGTTTGTAGTCACTAAAACTACCACCCAGCTTCGTTTTCGGTAGCACTCTTGATATACCCGGTATGTATCAAAATTTGTTTTGATTAATTTAAATATGTTATGTGTGCGTATCAGTGCTACTATCATTGACATATTGTGTCAGTGGGTTATAAGGCGAGATTGGAATGGAAAAAGAAATGGTGCGTAACTGAAAAATTTTCATAATTTTCGGTAGGTCTTGTGACAAGAAAGCGAGTGTAACTTTCAGGTGTACAACTAATATTTGCTTTATAAATAAAACGATGTATGATATGCAGGATTTCGATTTTCTAATTTAGCCTTAGGTACTAATCTAGAATAATAAACATTAGTGTGTTCGTGTTTAAGCATTTGTCTTCTAAATACGCTTAATGCGTAGTTTAAAATAATCTACCCACATCTTTCGGCGCGGCGTATATTGTATTGCTATTTTGATCATTACCATCTCCTAAATAGTCTATTCAAAACTCATTTCCAACTAGTGTCTATAAAATCCAATGCATGAAAAATTCAGATCATTGCATGCCAATTAACATTGCACTCATGAATCCATTAAACTAAAATCTGTCCAAAATGGTCATGTCCAAAAGTCATCCTTGAATGTTCGGGCTGGTCGATGGCAGGGTTGTCCGCAGGTGCCGGAGCGTGACGCAGCCGGCAACATCATACCCGCGTGGAAGCGCCAGATGCTTGCCAGGAGAGTGGCGGAGAAGGCGAGGAAAGACCTGGAGAAGGAGCTCGCGAATGAGGCTGAGAGGCGGCGCGCAGCGGCAGTACCGGCGTGGAAGAGGCAGCTGTTGCAGAGAAGAGAGGAGGCGGAGGGCAGGTTGAGGTCGGTTTTATTAAGAGTGGAAGGGAATGGAATGATTATGGATCAGATGTGGTTGATGTCTGGTTTGTTGAAGATGTTTTGATTAGGTTAGGTGGGTATGGAGTGAAATGTAGGTGTTATGAATGGTAATAGTGTCTAATGAGCATTTAAAAGTAGTAATGCTCTGAAGTCTGTAGACTTCTAACTCAGACGTAGTGAATAGTAAGAATTCAAAAAAAATATCATTTTTACTTTCAATGTAATTGTTTATTAGCTAAATAGCAATATAAACACAGACGACTAGATTACAATAAAGATTAAGAAAGATAACTTCCTAAGACTGACATGAACCTGCATACCATACCAAGCACCCAAATCACCCAAATCACCCCAACAATTCACAGACAAAACCTCTACACGCCCAAAGTGGAGGAGAACGGTCACAGCACCGGCGAGTGGCGCTCGTACCCCGGCGGCACGCAGCGCGCCGTGTCCATCGACAACATCTCGCTGTGCTACGACACGCCCGCGCAGCCCGTGCGCGCGCCCTCCGAGGCCAAACTCTCCTCCGATCACTGCAATGGTACGTGGATCTTGTAGTTATCCGTCCGTGTTATTCTTTCCCTAGTACTTATGTTCTTCAGGCTTAACAGGCTTAACGCCAACCACTGAAATAGTATGTGGTAGTAATGCTAGTAATTTTGTGCGCCCTCCGAGGCCAAGCTCTCCTCCGATCACTGCAATGGTACGTGGATCTTGTGACTGGAAGTTATATCCTCTTGGGTTATCCTTTTCGTAGTACTTATGTTCTTCAGGCTTAAAAACTTGGAACTTGGCAACCACTGTAATTGTACGTGGTAGCAATATATGGGACATTACAATTGATATGTAGGTGAAACTTATATCTTCTTGGGTAATTCTTTCCATAGCACTTATGTTCCTCCGGCTTTGAAAACTTGGAACTTGGCAACCAATGCAATGGTTGGAGGTATATAGGACTTTGTAGTTGATATTCTTGATCTGGTTAAGCTCTATCTTCTACTAGTCATTTTGTGTGTCCTCCGAGGCCAAGCTCTCCTCCGATCACTGCAATGGTACGTGGACTTTGTAGCTGGAAGTTATATCTTCTTGTCTTTCCCGTAGTAATTATGTTTTTCAGGCTTAAGAACTTGGAACTTGGCAACCACTGCAATAGTACGTGGTAGTAATATATGGGACATTACAATTGATATGTAGGTGAAACTTATATCTTCTTGGGTTATTCTTTCCCTAGCACTTATGTTCCTCAGGCTTTGAAAACTTGGAACTTGGCAATCACTGCAATAGTACGTGGTATATGGGACTTTATAGTTTATATTCTTTATTTGGTTAAGCTCTATCTTCTCCTAGTAATTTTGAGCACCCACCGAGGCCAAGCTCTCCTCCTATCTAGATGTTGTAGCTGATATCTACCCGTGTTATTCTTTCCCTTAATGACTTATGTTCTTCAAGCTTAAAAACTTAGAAATTGGCAACCACTGCAATGGAAGGTGGATTGGTAGACTTTCTAGCTAGTATTCCCTATCTGGAGGCTATGTCTTCCTTTAATACTCATAATATTGTGTGGCCACCAAGTCTGAGATCTCTGGCCACTTCAATGGTATGTGGATTTATTTCTGTAGATTTTATGTCGGATAATATTCTGGAAGGCAGACCGTGGCATCTGTCGGGATAGTGCCAGGTAGAAGAAGAATATCCTTTGTCTATCTAGGCTACCTCTGATGTTCTTTATCTATCTAGGCTGCCCGTGATGCTAGGAAAACTGTTGTTCGTTATCAAAGATCTGCAACATGGCATTCCGAAATGCTTCGCATCTTTAATGGTATAGTAGCATTGATAAATACATTTCAAATACACCCAGTTTAAATTACTCATAGAGTAAAATTGTTAGAAATTAATCATTACAATGTGAGGTACAGTAATTGAACACATCACTTGGATTAAGTATACCTAATGTGTATGTAGGGTTATGCTCAACTGCGGGAAATGAATAGGAAAAAAAATAATACTGAATGATAACTAATTATTAGTTTCAAAATTAGTAAACAAAGTACCTATTGTCTTTCCCTCAAAAATTTAAAATCAATGTATCTAACTAATAAGTTAAAAATGAAATTACAGGCCATTCGACAACAAACGGCAAACACGACGAAGAAGAAGAAAACGCAAAGATAATACCGTGGCGAGCGCAACTTCGCAAGACCAACAGCAAGCTCAATCTACTCGAATAGATAATTTATTTTTGTATTAAGCCTACGTAGTTTAGGATTCTCTATGGTTCAGACGGTCGCGATATCTCTATGGAATTATATGTTACTGGTGGAAATAACATTTATTTATCAAGCAATGTGTATCCGAACGTTAATTATAAATTTAATTAACTGTCAGCACCAAATATTTATTTTACTAACATTGCCACGATAGACATAAAATTCTTCACGCTCTGCGATCGTCTTAATTATAGAAAATAATTGTAAGTTAAATATATTTGTACATCAAAAGTTTGTAGCAACGCCATAAAATGTAGCAAGTTATGACCGTTGCTGGTAAAAGTAAGTGTGATTTAAGCCAAGATTTAAACGTCGACCGCGTATATAAAGGAAATCCTTCAAATTTGAAATTAAGTAGAAACTTAGTTTAGTTATCGCTAATGTTTCATGTTGAATGCGTTTGGATAATGCAGTTAATATTTCGCACTAAAAATATTTTTTAAGAAAACCTAATTACATTATATTATGTGATTACATTTGGCAATAATTTATACATATGTCCATTAAAATAAATGGAAAGTATTTCCCACTACGGACAGTCCTGTGATGTGAAGGGAGAAAACTGATAAAAGTTTTTACAAATTCAAACTGTCTGATGTGGGATATTACCCAAAGCCACAGTTTAAATTAACTGTAATTCCTTAATTTATGGGCATATGTATCGGTTTTGCCTTTACGTAAGAAGTGTGAAAGTTTTTATAACAACGTATTCGCATAAACTAGCAACTAAAGCAGTCTATACATTTTTATAAATTTTATAAGCCACTGAGATTTCCAACTAAATTTTCATACGTATCCGAACGCAAAGGATACGTATATTAAATTTAGTAACACGAAACTTGATATTTTTATATGTACCTATATTTACTGTAGTCATGTAAAAATGTAAATCTACTTATATTTTAGATTTTCGAACGATTTAAAATATGTAAGTAAATAGAGGAATAAATGATTTTGATATTAATGATTGGTGTAACGTATTTAATAATGGATATTTAAGTTTTATTAATGCGAGTGATATCGTTGTTGCAATATTAGATGTAAGCTTCCCGTAAGCTTTGCTATGTACGAGTATGTGTAACTGTTTTCAGGCGTGATTTGATATTATTACGACACGGAATATATTTTTAATGTTGTTAAATAAAACGCTGTTGCTTTACATTTGTTTTTGTTAACCCTATCCCTTATTTATGGAATTTAAATTAAAAATAAAGCCTTCGCTAGACTAAAAGGCCAGATACAATATTTTACTACGGTAGGAAATGGTAGTTGTCATTTACATTTGTCAAGCACATTTAAAATATATTGACAAAATGATATAACAAGAGTAGGTTTTCTCCATTTAATTCATGTTCTCCTAGTACTTTTTGTTAGTTTCTCGTAAATATTGGCATATTTAAAGGTAGTCGTCAAATAAATAGTATTATCGGTAATTTACATATTTGGTGTGGGTAGGGCCTTTAAAAATATCATAACGTATTGATATTAAAGAAAGAGAAGGTGTCTCCTTATACTTTATGTTCTCCTAGTACTTTTTGCTAGTTTCTACGATTCTCGAAACAAAATGGCATGTTTAAAGGTAGTCCGTCAAATAAATAGTATTAGTGGGTAATTTGGTGTGGGTAAGCAGCGTCTAAAATTATCGTGACATTGATATCATACACAGAGACGGTCTCCTTATAATTCATGTTCTCCTAGTACTTTTTGCTAGTTCGCTACTATTTCTCGGTCAAATTGGCGTATTTCAAGGTAGTTGTAAAATTAATAGTAAAAGTATTAACCGTCAATTATATGTATATTTGGTGTGGGTAGGTCTTTAAAAACATAGTAACATATTGATTATTATAGAAATAGCAGGTATCTCTTGATGTTTCATGTTCTCCTAGTACTTTTTGTTACTTTGCTACCGTGTTTCGTAAAAATATCCATGACATAAATGTGAATGAATATCGCATCAAGTGTAGGTAATGTCTTACATTCCATGTTCTCCTAGTATTTTTTGCGAGAGTGCTACCGTTTCTCGTGTATATTTTGGCTATGCGAAATTTAACAACTCCTTAACTACGACGATGTTAGGTTTTATTTGAAATTCCAAATGATTACTACTATTCAGGTAATAAGTTTAACATCATCAGTAATAACTGATAAATACAAAAGCGATGTATTTCTGTGATTTGATGTTGATAAAGAAATAATTACACACATTACACAATTTATCACCAGAATCTTTATTTGGTACAACAAGACCACAAAACATTTACAGCATTTTTCTAGGTAGGAATTGCGCCCAGCAATCTTCTAGAACTCTTACCGATCCAACATAAATATCTGAATCAGCAGTCCCGTTAGTGAAGATCTCGTCAATGATGAAGTAGAGTTTAGTCGTTAGTCCAATGCGCTTGATTGGTAGACTCAGGACTCATGCCTTTGCATTCTCATGGTGTACTTTCTGATAATTTCGATGCCTTAGAAGTTTTTCTTTCAATAGTAAAGTGGCGATTATACGAATACAGCGTATTTCATGGTATTGTAGATGAGGAATCTATCAAGGGGACGAAACATCACTATTTGTTACAAAAGTTGGTCTTTTCAAGAACTAATTACAAGATGTTATTAAGATTCAAAAAAGGATATTATTAAATTCTACTCTCAAAATTGCATCGCAAGATTGTGTACATTCAACTGTTCCGGAACGTAACAGCTTTCCTTGAGCAATAAAATGTTAAATTTAAAACTGCAAAACCAATATAAAAGATCATAAAATGCAAGATCGAATAAAACGGCACGTAACACGTTGAGTGAAAATACGAAAGAGCGATGTAAATACGACAGTAAAATGTAGCGAAACGAGATCAAAGTTACAACATGAGATTTGTGATTATATTGAAAGGTATACGACAAATTTTATATTCCTTGAATTGTCTTTGTCTTTTAATTACACTACTGACCATATCCACTTCTTAGCTTAGGACATATTATCGAAACGAGCTTTGGTCTTTGTTATCCATGTTGGCACATCGCGAGGTTGGACAAATGGATATTGGATGGATGTTAAAGCTAACAACAGAATTTCTAGATTATTTTTTGTGTTAGACTGCTATTTGAAAAAACAAAGGTTTTTATTAAAAGAAATGTGACTTTTAGGTATTTATATCGAAGTTATCTTTCAGTTACTTGTCTACTCTATACACTGACACCGATTAATGGTGCAACGATCCATGGCAGTCTCCCTAATAAGACAATAATAACTAACTTCTTTAACAAATTCTTAAGGCCATACATTGACTCACTACACTTGCCAGATAATACGAGTCATGCGGGATTCCGAACCGGAATAGAAACACCGGTACAAATCATTATAAGGGAAAAAATACAAGAACTCAAACCTTTTTTAAACGACGACGACTCTATGAAAAATGATAGCGATGAAAATATAATGCTGGACGGAAGCGAAGAAACTACAATTATAGAATTTACACCAAATTCAAAAATAAATAAAGGCGTAGGCAGAAACAGAAAACAGACCAAGTCCGATGCTTTCAAAGCTGATATACAGGTTTACAAAAAACTAAGAGAAAAAATAACTAAGGCTATTAAAAAAGAGCCCATTTCAAGTAAAACAGCAAAATTAGTGACGAAAACATTTGACAGTTTAATAGCGAAGTTGATAGGAAGCCAATGTACTTGGAAAAGTGTAGATCATGGAGACAGAACATTTAGGTTTGGAAAAAACGACGAAGAGATGCTATACCAAATGCACAACATTACAAAAGAAGATTGGGAAGACTTCAAACAACAGTACGCAAAATTAACACAAAACGGATTTGTTAACGAAACCCTGGCTCTTTTCAACAATATGCAATCATTTTTCACGCGCATAATAAACAAAACTATGTATCTATCCAAGAGATATAAGGTGAAATGTCAATTGGTAGAAATTGACAAAGAGAAGCAACCGACCACGAATATAAGACACAGTCATAATATACTAAGAGAAAACACCGATGCAGACGAATGTCCCAATTTTCAGGTTTGCTCAAATGAACTAGAAATGTTTATGACCGATTTTTACAATTCCCTCAACGATACGTCAGTAAGCGCATTCAGAAACTATGCTGCAATGTACGCTAGAGACGTCATAACCGACGGAAGCATCGAAAAAGACCCAGTTATCGGTCTAATCAATAACATCAGCAATACGGTCGAACGCAGAGTAAACAAATTATTTGCGAAAGAAATGAAAAAAATCAAACTAGATCCAAACAAAAATAAGGAAAACAACGTTAAAATAATGACCCATTACGTAAATAGCACCACGGGGCACGTAAAAAGGCACATAAAGAAACATCTAGAAAAATATTTAAGGTCGTTGAGAGCTAGACTTCTTTTCAATGTAAAGAAGGACATTGATGTCAACTTAAGTGTTGATTTAGGAAACTTAGCAAGGGATTTTATAAGCAGGATTTGTACCGTTTTTGTCACATGCAATGGAAAATATTCATCGAGACGCGATTCAAAGGACATACATGGTCGAAATAGCTTCCATCTTAGAGATGGTAAAAGTGTATACGTCAAAGTGCAATTGACATTAGATGAAGAGTTAAAAAACACTTTGGTAAGAAATAGACAGTTGTTAATGGATTCTTTGACTGGAGACGACAATACCAGAAAACATGCGACGGAACTTCCTGTTAAAGATAAATATTTACATATTAGTATTACCAGAACTACACCCTCTACTACAAAACGCTCTAAAGTAATTAGTACAATAAATACTAATCGAATTCCTGCTAAAAATAATTACACGCCAAGCGTTGAAGTTAATGAAATTTTCATAGAAATGAAACCCCTGCGCAATGTTTTGACAATTGTTTAATATTTCAGTCAGTTACTCACATGTACTTTAAAAAAATACAAAAATAATATTAAACAGTCTTTTTATAACTATTGGAGTATAATACAAAAGTGTGTCCTATTTTTTATCATTTACGACTTATTTTAATTGAGGCAGTTTTATTGGTTTATTTTCTTATGGTTAATCAAAAAATGGTTTGACGATTTCTAATATGGTTTTAATTTAAATGTTGAATTATCATCTTATCCCAATCAAAATCTTTACAGCCAAAATCAAGTGAGATAAAGAGGTATAATTATAATATACATTTTAAGTAATAAACAAATAAATACATACTGTTCTTATATTTAAAACTGTACTTAAACACTTCATTAAATCAACCCAGGGTCAAAGCATATCGACTTGGAAATAACTTTCCCTTTTTATATATTTTTTGTGCATTTTAACTCATAACATCCTCTTCTTGATGTGAGACCACCACATAAATACAAAAATTGAGACTATGGTCCAAAATTCATATCCATACTGCGACCGAAAACGAAGCCAGATGGTAGTTTTGGTAACTTCAGATAAATAACTAAAAATTTCGCAGAACAAAGCCACAATATTTTTTTGCATTTGTTTTAGTATCATCGCATTTGGGGCCCTACTATATTCATCCGAACGAACGAACGCACGAACGAACGAACGAAGTTCGAAACTTCGGACAAACGAAGTTTTTTATACGATACGAATGTATATATATAACGTACACCGTAACTATAAGTCTATGGTTACGACCATAAATCAATAACGACCATAAGTTTTATGTAGGTACATTCGTATCGTATATAAACTTTGATCATCCGAAGTTTCGAACTTCGTTTCGTTGAATATAGTAGGGCCCTTGGGTGGTAAATAGATAGTTATTGCTAAAATAATTATTAAAACGCTTGCATACCATTGCATCTTTAAAAATAAAAGTGTATACCACCTAAACATATAGTCTACTACTACGACTTTATTGATATTTGTTACGACAGGTTTTTTTCTTTAAGATTGTAATTAAAAATATATATTTCTGTTCCTATCTTAATTATAATTTTTCTTTTTACTTCTCTGGTTTATAATTCTATTGTAATTTATTTATTTTTCTTTCTATTTTATAGATCTTTCCTGTTGTTATGTACTGTAGCATGTTGTGATCTCGTTTATTTAAAGAAACAATGTTTAAAATGCAACAAGACATTAGTAAAGGTTGTAAAGTGTATTTAGTTGTATTTCGTTTTCCGGTCGCAGTCTGGTTATACCTGTTATAATAAAATCAGGGCACTTTTATTTTCGGACCTACCTTTTAATTAATACAATTTTCAGTAAGAGTCTGTGTACACTATAGGAAAATGTTGAACCCTCCCACTTGACCATGCTACAGTCAAACACGCTCCTTCTGTGAAGTTCTGTTGAAAGGCCATTGTGGTAGGCAGTTCTTCCTCTATGCCAGTGACGAAGCAACTGCAAACAAAAAAAATATAATTCAAGTTATCCATCACTATAAATATTATGCTTTATTACATAATTTTCACTAGTGGTAGGTGTCTCATATGTGAGCAGCCTCCTGGATAGGTAACAACGCAATATCTATTTCTCTTCTAGTAATTACTGAACATATTGAGACTTTAAATCTTATGTCTCAGGCAGTGAAATGCCAAGCATTGCTTTTTTATTCACAGTGTTGTTTGATATGCTATTGTCTATGAACAGTCAAACCGCTTACCGTCATACGAATGGCAAGCTTATCTAGCCATTAATCGCAAAAAATACTATTTGGAGTTATTTATTACTCACCATGGCGTGATCTTCAATTGCATCATTATATACGTCGTACAGAAGACAGCAATCAGGTGTGACTCTTCAAACAGCAGTGCTAAGTATTTTCCAGTGGGATCCCAGCACATGTCCAATATAGGTCCTCCTACTATATCTCCGGACACTAGTTCCACTCTGGCCACATCTAACACTGGCACTGCTTTACTGGTTTGGGCACCTGTGCATAAAAGACACACATTTATGACTTTCTTAATGTACGCAAAAATAAATGCTGGCCTTGAACACTGAACATTTATGACCTTATAGACCAAGGGCCCCGTGGCCGCGAGACTATCGTCATTTTATAAAAGTTACATAGGCATCACACAATATACTATAATGCTGACAAAATAACATTATGTTGAAGTTTCAAGAGAGCGTAATATTTAATAACATGTAATTTTGCCGTTTTTATAGTATAAAAGCTGAATTATATGGGTACATGTTGTTAAGGCAACTATAAACAAATATTTAATGCCTATGTTAGAGACATGCGTACACAAACTTTCAGCTTGTATAAAATGACGAAAGTCTGTTGGCCACGGGCTCTTGATCTATTTTTACATTGACAGTTTTTAACTTTTTTTTGTTCTTTTTCACACAAACTAAATTCAAAAGTTTAAGAGACAAAAAAAAAAAACAAATATCAAAAATACTCCATATACTAGATAAAAATACTCACCACTCATAAGTCCAGTATTGGTAAGGGCGTACACCATAGGCTCTCCTTTAGCAGCAAACAGCAAGATATTGTCCGGACCCCAGCAAGCAGCCACCACGCGACAACCACGCGCGCACCATCGCTCCGGAGTCCAGTGTTTAGTGTCCCATACTCTGAAAATAAATAAATATTGATTAAAAAATTGTGCATTTTATTGTTAACTCTTTAGGGATTCAAAACAAGTAGGTTTTCTTTACACATAGTCCTTTAATGGATGATACATGTTGGGTGAAGACAAAGCGATTGAGTAGGAAAGAGTATCCTGATATTATCTGCAAATAAGTGAATGTAAAAAAAATATACAATTCTTAATGATTGCATGTTTATTCTCATTTTAAACATTTTTCTGGTCCGTTTTAATAAGGTAAATTGATTCCCCATTAACTAACAAATACAGTAGCCTAAATATGTCCCACTGGATATGGTCCTCCTCTACAATCAAGGGTACAATTCAGAGGGGTTGGGGCAGAAAGTCCACCGCACTGGCTTAGTGCAGGTTGGTAATTAACAAATTAGTAAGGAAAAAGTAAACCAAAACAAACTATGTTTTCCAAATATGTTGCCGTAAGACAGGTAAATTTAAGACTATTAAGGTAGGTCTTTCATATTGAGAGGTCACCTGGATAGGTACCACCGCAATGTCTATTTATCCCGCCAAACAGCAGTGTAAATGCATTGTTGTGTTTCGGATTGAAGGACATTGGGGCCAGAATAAGCCCTGGACATAGAAGAAGTTCATTTAAGTTTACTTATACATGTATTTTCATTACCAGGGCGACATATTCACATATAGTAAATAAGCCCTGTATTTACAATAATTAAAAAAAAGCTTCTGGACATGTTGAGACTTCACATTTTATGTCTCAGGATGGCGAGTGGAATGCCAAGCACTGCTTTGTAATTCAATTCATTGTTAAGTTTTGCTACTGTTCATGAGCGGTTGTATTGCTTACCATCAGACGAACAGCATGCTTGTCTCGCCATTCATTGCAATGAAATAAAAAATAGTCAGAAAATCTTACATCAAATTTATATGTCCTCAATGCATGAGTTATGTTACAAAATTACATACAGATTGATAGAGAAATATAATAATATACCTGAATATAATAGAAGATGTGGCAGCAAACACTTGGCTGGCATCAAACGACCACCTTGCAAACACAATGCCACCACCGGCCACTCTTTTCAATGGCACAGCTACTTCCATAGCTACATCCCATACCAACATGGATGTGTCTGCTCCACTGCAGCTGATAAGCAGATCTCCGTTGGGTGACCAACTGATGTCTGTCACTGGGCTGTGGCCAGGTCTAGAATAAAATACAATTATTTCTTTATCAAACTGATCTAAAAAATAGTTTAAATTACTTAATTTAAAATAATTAATGTTTTCCATACTATTTTTAATAATGGAATTAAATGTATATGTTTGGCATAATAATAAGAAATGAGGTTTTTTTATATTACAATAACATAAAACTATGGTAGCTAGTTATTTATTAAATTGAATTTTTATTTAATCTCAAGTTCATAATATCCTAAAGTTATTGCAAAAAGTAAAGAACTTTTTGCAATAACTTTTTATGTAAACTTTTTATGTAAACACAAACATTATTATGGTATCTTGTATTACATGATATCAAGCAGTACAATAAATAATGAACATGCACTACTAAAAAGGAGCTTTACCTTGTCAACAACACTGCATTACTTGATGAAGGCTTCGTAAACATAGAATTAGGGTCCACGGTCCACACAATGACTCCCTGCTCACACCCAACAGCCAATTCTGATGCTGACAGTGGTCTCCAACTCAACGAGGACACATGTCCTTGGGCCTTACATTTCAATGTAGATACAAATGAGGTTTCCGAGCAATATATCCTAATGTTATCATCTGCTGTTGCCACAGCAATCTTTGTAGTATGTGGGTGCCAAGCTAGACATTTTATAGGAGAATGACCCCAGTTTCTAGTTCTTGAGTAATTAGCCACGATCTTAGGCCCAATGTCTTTCAAATGGGGTTGCAAGAAGTACCTAAATGTTGTGAATACATTTGCTACTTTTAACAAATATGAAGCAGTTACGGCTAGTAAGGGGCTTTCTCGGTTCACGTTCGTGTCAGCAGCGACGCTCAGAGCCTCCAAAAATCCTTGCTTGTACCAAACACTAGTGATTTTCTTCAATAAGTGGTCTTCGACGTCAATATACATGGATACATTTTCGTCTGTACTTCGGTGATGGTGTATGTCCCTTGTTACATTAATTACCGGGTGATTTTTTGTCTGGAAATAATAAATACAATAAGTAAACTCATATATTTCGTGTTTTATCGTACAAATGTATAACCTTACCGCGTTAGTGAATGTGGTAACATTGCCGTATCGGATGTTTCCGCAGCAGTAAACTTCGTTCAGTTTGCAAAATGCTGTTTCATTTCTTTGTGGTAAATCGGGAAAGTCGTAAAATGCAGACATTTCGTATCAAAACAATTTAAAATTAAACATAAATTAAAGTTCAACTGACCGGCGCGAACGGATTTTAAATATTTGACAGCTGACACTTGACAGTTCATTTTTTTTAAATCCGTACGGTCTAAGGTCAATGATCATGCTACCAAATCTTAAGTAAGCTAGCAGTTAAAAGAAAGAAAATAATCGACATCGAGCTGCTATTTTCTAGATATTTAATTAAAAATAGGTGTGGTTCTTTACTGACAATTTAGTTTAATTTAATATTTTATCTAATATCACAACAGCAAAAAATGGTTTCATAATAATTTAAACTATTTATTTAAGTTAAAGATGTCAAAAAATAATAAATCCATTGGGATATCAATTAATTACCATTTATGTTATATTTTTCGTACCTCTCATGTTAGTTTTAAATATTCATGTCCAATTTAAAACTGTCATCATGCGATTTATTCTGATTAAGTATTTAAATTACATGTATTTATTTGTTATCTTAAACTATTTCATAATAAAATTATTTACCTATTTCTCGCACTAGTCACAAAATATAAAGTTACGAATATTGTAATTAAGTACTCATGAACACGAAGAAGTGCTACAATTCTCCGGCAATAAATTCAAAATTATGGCTCAAGCAGAGTGGGCACTGAAGTGTTTTTAAAGTAGGCTAAACAAAGTAGGTACACAAGTTCATTTTGATAATATTGTTACTTAGAATTGTGAAACTCGAGTAATTTATTGTAGCAAATTTGAAATTAAAATTTGCACATTCCGCGTAGGTAATTTTCACCGCACGAATAACGACAAAGATAAAAGATATCTACTCGGGTATTCAAAGCATAATAGGGGTACTTTGCGAGAATTTACTGCGCTACCCCGAGATTTATGTAAAGTAGCACGTCGGTAGGTGACAGGCAAGTAATTGATTCTTTGCCGTTCGCGACTTCGCGTCCTTACGCGTCTGATATCTTTGGAAAAGGGCTGGAGCCTTATTGAAGCATTACGTTTTAGTGATTTATACCATCTAGTATCCTCTGTGATTTTTTTAACCCTTGAACCCGTGCTTATAAACTTATATGTACCTATATTGTAATCCGTGCTTATATGAATACTAGCGGTCGGGCCCGGGGTCGGGTAGATTCCGCAGATACTTGTTCTGATGCATTCAATCTGACCCCCATATTATCTAAACCCTCACGTAAAGTAGCTACAGCTGTTTTAATTCTGACTATCAGTTTAGAATATCGACCAATCGGACAAAATTTCCTCGTATTTGCTAGAAATATCACTACTGCTTTCCTCCTATAAGTCATAGCGTGATGATATATAGCCTTCCTCGATAGATGGACTACCCAACACTGAAAGAATCATTCAAATCGGACCAGTAGTTCCAGAGATTAACGCGTTCAAACAAACAAACAAACAAACTCTGCAGCTTTATAATATTAGTATAGATTGTAAACAATTACTCTTAATTACATATCGACGCAGGAAAGCGATTTTGTCGTATCTCAAAAAATGCATAATATGTGCGTTTTGTATTTTATTTAATTCATAAAAAGAATACCGCATTGAATTTCCTTGTGAAAATGCAAGGTTTTATTTTAAAATGTTATTAATAAAGAAATGGTATCACTAAGTTTTCAAGTTAGTGGTTATTCATTTTTTAATTATTTTTTTTTCGATCCTGGTGTAAAATTGCTTATTTCGAGATACGACAAAATCGCTTTCCTGCGTCGATATATTCGTAGGTGTGTAATTAAGTTCTTCTCTTCTTTCTTTTCTCTAACTACTATTTCTCTGACTTTTTATGCCACATGGGAGACTAATCCATAACTTTACTCTGAATCTTTTAGAAACACTACATTTTGGCATATCACATAATTCTGCCTTTTCATCAAATCATTGTAAGTGGATATAAAAAGTTGCGTATGCTAAGTACAAGTACCTCTGCCTAAATAGTTGTTACGACTAGGATGTTTAATTACATTTCCTTTATCGTGTTTCTAATTTGAATTCAGTGGCTCGCAGGAATTTGGATCAAGCGAGGAATGTCTATTGTGATGATTAGTGCGGGAGACTTTGTGGGGAGCCTAAGGAATTTACAAATTTTATTTGCCCAAAGAATGTGTAGATTAAACGAATTTCATTCTAATAGAATCTAATAGAAATATCTAAGATGATTGTACTCGATTATTTCTATTTTGTACTTGGTAATTAAAATTAATCGTTTACGCCTACGAAAGAAATTTAAAAGTTATTGTAATTGAATTTTTAAGACAACAACTACTTAGAATAAACATTTTTTTACTATTATAAATAAAACAGAAGTAGGTACTTAGAACCTGTAATATACAACCAATGTAAATTAAATATTATTATGCAGGGCGCTTAGAGTATATATATATATATATATATATATATATAATATATATAGAGGGAGCGCTGGTACTTCAAAAACGTAGATAAAAATGGTGGTGCCGGGCCACCTTTTTCTGCCCTCCTATTGGCTAATATTTGAACAGGTTGTGCAACATACATAAATTATTAGAAAAAAATAAATAAAAATAAGTAGTTTAGGTCTATTTAATTCTACTCAAACTCGTTTTAAAAGGATAATAGCTAAATATAATTTGAGCTATCGAAGGAATTTATAGCAATTTATTGCTAAATAATTAATTCAATTTTTACTAATATGGGAGCGCTACCAACATTACGAACAGGAAAATATCTACGTTTTTCAAAACGCGAATGTATGACAGCAGGCAGGGCGGTATTGCTTACATAAAAATATAGGCTGAAGACATTGAGGTATTATATTATGTTGAAGACAATTGAAAAATACTTATGCTGTACTTTTTTTTAGATAGATAGATAGATAGATAACACTTTATTGTTCACCACATATTACATACAAGTAAACAGTTTACATTTTTTGAAATAGTGTAACAACTGGCGGTCTTATCGCTATTAGCGATCTCTTCCAGACAACCAAACGTACGATGGAATTATAATAATTTTTTATTGCAATGAATGGCGAGGCCAGCATGCCCTTTGCCTGATGGTAAGCGATACGACCGCTCATGTACAAAGTCATGTCAATTACAAAGAAATGCTTGACATTACACTTCGCTCGCCATCCTGAGACATAAGATGTAAAGTCTCAATATGTCCAGTTGTTACTCTGGCTAAAATTTCCTTCAATCCGAAACAGAACACAGAAACATTGCATTTAAACTGCTGTTTGGCGGGAGAAACAGACTTTGCGGGGTACCCACTCAGGCGGCCTCTCACATACGACCTACCACTTATATTTTGCTTACATTTTTTTGTCTTTTCAGAAACTTAGAAGTAAATGTCTTTCAGAGTAGACTGTATAAATTGACCGCTATAAGCCAACTTGAAATATAGCAATGTTTTACCCGCCTTCGAATCAGAGACCAACTTTTCTTGCGCAGAGTGCAATGACGTGTGTACTTTAATGAAACTTCGTCCAATTTCGAGATTAGTTTCTAAGAATCACATCTGGCGTGAAGTTTCAACTCCAAAGGGATGTAACAAAGTTGCAAGCACATAAAGTAAAATTGTCCTTTGTTGTTCCAATGTGACAATTGTACGGAGCCAAATTAGATAGGTGTTAGTACATTCACTTCTAAATTAAATTGTTTCGAGGAAATTGTTATAGTTACAATGGTCAGAAATAATTGAAAACCACGAAATACAAAACTTTGTTGTATGCACGCTGGACACAATCCATTGAAGGGAACATTTTGTGGATCCAAACAATTTGCTTTCAAATTAACCATTGATACTCATAAGATTGCAAATGCATTAAATTACTGCGTGCGTTATTTGTATTTCAATGTATTAAATATGTACTGAAATAAAATCATTTCTCCATTAAGATGCGACACAGTATACTTTTATTATTATTGATGGATAAAGGTGCTCAGGCATCATTAACGTTTGCTATTTAAAAGATCCGTTTCATATGTTATGAGAAAAATAATAAATTAAAAAATAAGAAACTTACATTACACTGCTAAGATCTGCGTTCAAAACAAGAAACGTGCGGCGCGACGTTTCAGAATTTTCAGATCGTTTAATTTTGTTGTCAGAATTTTTACCAATAACAGGGTTTTTAATAATGTGTATCGTATTATTTAAATACTACAATTAAGAAACCCGAATGCGTGACTTTGATCGGACAAGGTTTTTTGCCATACGGTTGGCGTCTTGGCGTTCTTGGCGTTCTTCGTTTTCTTCGGTCTTTGCCTTCTTCGGTATATTCCTTTTGCTTCCGCCACGGAGTGCTGACTCCGTGCGCTGGCTTACTGCTAGATTCTGCTCCGCAACGCTACCTGCCCGTGCTGTGGCCGAGCCTGCGCCGCGCCGCTGACCTGCGCATCGTGTCCGGCCACGTGGCAGCAGACTTCGCCGGCGAGCTGTCGCCGGGTTCCGCCACGTGCCGAAGACCCGGATCAGTGTCCAGGAAGGCCAGTGACTCCTGTTGCATACCACCAGCAACAGTGCCGTGTGTAAACAGTGATGCGAATTTATTAAAGCCCGAACCACGTAATTACCCTGAGTACTCATTTACTTACCTACCCCTACCTGCGGGCGGCCTAACCCGCCGCACGGTAAATAATTAGTTAACGTGTCAAAATATCTACTCAATGTACAAAAACTAAATAAATATACAGACATAGATACAGGCGTAAGCGTATATTATATATATTTAAAATATAAAATAGAGGTTTTTTTATTTATTTCATTTAGAGACATTTATCAAACATCGATATGTCGGACTCGATCGAATCGAATCGAAACTTAGCCTTAGTATAACAAAATGCATTTCAAAAACCCTTCATCTCGAGTCTGGAGCCACAAGGACTAAGTTGGAAACGGCTTACCTCGGCAAGGTCTTTGCAGAGGTTATGCAATTTCCTAGCTGTCCTCACGAAAATCTCGTTTGAGCAGACACTCATAATCCTTATCCTTGATTATGCAGATGCAAGATATCTAAACTTTAGCTTCTAGAAAATGTCTGCTTCAGATCCATATTTGGTCTGTATGCTACGCTTAATATTAAAGTAGTTGAAGTGAAAAGGACTCTTAAATGAGATAGAATCGTTTTAATAAGTATACACACTTTAATCTATACTAGCTGCCCATCCCGGCTTCCCCTGGGTGCAGATATATTTTTCATTCTACTCCACACCAGATAAATGCTATTTTTCTTACAAACTGGGAAACCCTATAAATTTTTTATTCATATAAACCTTCTTCTCTCTTGAATCACCCTATCTATCAAAAAAACTGCATCAATTCGTTTACGTAAATTTAAAAATCGAAGTATACATAGGGACAAAGAGGCGGGAAGCGACTTCGTTTTATACTACGTAGTGATAGTGATACGTTGTTTATATAATAGTTAGCAAATCGATTAACGGAATCAATTTGGAATATTTACGTCTCGATAAACAGTTGAAGATTTAATCGCAAAACCCTTTAGGCGCCGCCAAAATATTTGTCTTGAAATCTGTTACGATAATTAATAAGAGGTCTGGCAGCGACGTCATGTTTAAAGCAGCAGATCGGGCTTTTGTGACGTATCTTAGGAGACCTCTATATCCAGCAGTGGACTGCAACGGTCTGATGATTATGATGAATTATCATGTGCGATTTAGTTAAGTTTCTGAGCTTCATCGTAAGATCTAATCTCCAATAGTGTTGTTAGTATCATTGAATCTTTAACAGCCGTTCTCAATAATCTATCTATCTTTAACAAGAGATTTCGTTAGATATTTAGATGCATTTCATGTTTCAGTTAACAGAGATAAAGAGGTAGGAACATTTTCCACATATTTATAGATAGCTAAATTATATAAATATATATGTCTATTTTTATTTTATGAAGCGTAATATTGTACCGACATAGTCATGGTAGCTATTTTAACCCCTTGTTAAAGATAGATAGGATATTGAGAACGGCCGTTAGTCGCAAATATTTCTAGAGTCATCGATCGTGTTTCGATGCAATATCCACTTGTCTATGGCGCGCTGCGATGATAGTTCTCAGTATTTATAAAGGAAACAAAATCATATTCTATCATAAAATGAATTTAGAAAAAATAGGTCATTATAATAAATTGTACAAATAATAAAAGTAAAATTAATACTCTGAAAGTTACACTTAGCACAAAACACATCTGGGGGCGCGGCCGAGCCCCCTCCAAGTCGAGCTATAGGCCGTAACATCCTTTTCTCGAAGCAATTCAGACCATTTTCAACCCCCTATAACTTCGTTGTGGCTAAAGCATGAAGCCTGAATTTTCAGTTACTAAGCAGGCATTGTGTAAACGCGGTATATTTAAAATTTCATTCAATTTGAACCAGTAGTTTAATAATTGTAACTAGTCAAACTTTCTTAATTTTGTCACTCACTGACTGACCGATCATCAAAAGTCTAAGGCACTTCTAGCAGACATAGAACTTTCAAATTTAGAATATAATTAGTGTTTAGTGTCTAAAGTAAGGGAAAATTCAAACATTTCATAATTTGTGTCTAGTTTTCTAGATAGACCAACTGCGTGAATAACTTTGTAATCCCATATAAATGTATAGGATTACAAAGTTACATTTTAATTTTAATAATTAAAATGTAACTTTGTAATGAATCATTGTACCCGTATATAATAGTTGTTGATAGATATCTATATATATGAGGCATAACAGGAGGGGATATAGAGAGGGAAATGGTGTATTCAGCCCATGAAACTGTATAGCATTCCTCTAGAAAAACATGACGAAGAAAAACTTGCAAATAAATAGACTAAATAGCTCGAAAATATCAATTACAATGAAAGAAAGAACATTAATAATCAAATCCGCTATATTTGTGATAAATTGATACCTACAAAAATAAGAAAAATCCATAAGACAGAGGCTTTAAGAAAAATCGTTAGTGATATTCTAGAAGTAAGAAGTACCGAAAAGGAAAAAAGTAGGACTCTACAAAAAGACGTGAGATCCCATCAAAAACATCCTGTAAAAAAATTCCAAGTCTCGCAGCTCAGGTTTTCTACCGCAAAAAGTTGTGAGATGCATGTAATGCCAAGTCGATTAATTTATTTAGTCCTTAAGGGACCTTCTATATAAAGTTATTACGTTAGTTATTACCATATCAATATTAAAAATTCTTTACGTTTTAAATAAATAGATCGGCTTGGCCAGCAGCATTATGTATAAATTGTACGATACATTATGTTTTCATGCGATGGCCTAAATGTTTAATGGATAAAATGTTTTTTAAGTTGTGTGGTGTACAATAAAGTATTAATAAATAAATAAAATATGCTCATATTTTAATCTAGGCCCCTTGCTTTAAATTTAGTAACTGAGTTATACCTATAACATGTGTGAATACTTTCATCTGTGCCTGTTAACCTATACCTCACCGATAGTTGCTAATAACATATTATATACATTCATACATAAATAAACTCATGCCTTTTTCCCAGAAGGGGTAGGCCGAGGTGCTGGTAGCAACTTGTAACTCCCACGTTACACCTTGTGTGTTCTCACTGCGAGCCTATTGCCATATCGGTCCAAATTCCTGATTTCGGACTGATAATTAATTGAAAAATCCACTATCACTTCGCCCGAACCGAGATTCGATCGTACCGACCTTTGCAATCCTATCGATATAAATTTAATCACATGTAATCAAAACAGTGTACTTACTTTTGGGCTTTGACTGTAGAAATTGGCAAGCTCGAGAAAGATGGCAGGATGGAAAACGGAGGTCCAATGCTATTTTCCTCCTTCTGTACATTTTTCTTTCTCATCTCATTTTGAAAGACCTGCAACCGGCAACGTTAGCTTTATTTTCTAAATATTTGAAGTGTTTGTAATTTTTTGATGGAGGTATAATTTAATATTTATGGCGTAACACAAAATAGTCTTTATGTAAACAAATATATTCAAACATTGGTAATGTGTAGAAATGATACGTGAATCGTTGTAAACTAATATTATCTACTATTTGATACACATGATCGTCGCCGCCAAACCGTTAACCACTCAATCAAAATTTTAATTAAAACATAATTTTCCATTACCAACCGTAGTTAATTGCACTTTATAATTTATAAGTGGCTTTATTCGCCATAGATAGCAGTTTAGTTTTCAAATCGAACTTTAATATTTTGTGTTGCTAATCAAGGGCTTATTTATTTTACTAAAGTTTGAATTTGTTAAATATGTTTTGTTTAAATTTTTAGGTAATCGTTGGTTGTTGTTTATTTCGCGTCATTTTGGTATTTTATAATTTTAAAAACAATTTTAGTAGATTTCATAAGATACTTACAAGGGATTTTGTTGAGATCTACAAAATTTTTCGATTTTTAATCTGTCCTTTAGTTAGATTAATGTATGCGTTATTGCTATTGGCTTGTAAAATGTTAATTATGAACACACATTATGTATTTGGGACTGATGATAATGGAGTATGGAGATTCGAGCTAACTCTTCCAGAGTTTGTAGAAGATATCCTCTTTGATGGTGTAAAAACCAGGAACAGAAATTCGGGAAGCGATGAAGATCGAGATAAATTTCGATTCAAAGTAAGTGAATGCGACCAACAATACAAGTTCTGACATATTTTTTTAAATAATATGTCTTATGTATCTATTTTATTTTTAAATGCAAATAAAAAAGATAAAACACTCACATATATAATACATTACAAATGAAAAAAACTGCAGTTAGCGGTCTTATCGCTGTAGGGTCTCGGCGATTTCTTGCAAACAACTTTTGGATGGATACCTATAAAATTATTCATATATCTATGTCGATTGTTTTGCTAATTAACTCATTTTTTAAAAATTAATTTTACACTGGTCTGCGGCTGGGCCATACAAAAATTTATAAATATACAAATAAAGGTTGCTAGAAGGATTTCAATTTTTATCATAACGATCCAGTTTCATTAGTAAAATAAGCGTCTTATTATTATTGTTGTTTTAAATTTGCGAATTACATTAATACTACATAAGTAATATTTTATTCTGCATTGAAATAATTCGAACCATACTAGAGCGAATTCAATTCTAATCGTGCCAGTTGTTCACTCGACTAGGATAATCTAGAGAAGTTATTCTTCTCATTGACTGTGAATTTTATTGTGCATCTTTTGCAGAAATATTTTACAAATATCAGACATCAAAAATATATTCGATTATTGTTTATATGACAAATCAAATTGTACAGAACACAAAAGAATTATTTAAAATTGGTTAAATGCAATTGGTAACTTTTTAGGGCTTCAGGAATCTCATAAATCGGATTAAACGTCACAACAAAATAATTTATAATTGCTCTGTTTTCTGTAGCTTAATGTTGGTTTGTTGTGAAATTTCGGCCCGGTGTGAATATAGTTTTAATCCAGCTGATTTATTTCATAGGAGTGGTACAAGTTTTATACTCTTTCTCTCTGTAGCAACTGGATGTCAACTGTTGTACAAAGATCTCATTCAATAATTTTTTTTGTGTCATTTAGTTTCATTCGTCTAATGGTATGAGATGCGGCCGCTCATTGACAGTAGCAAAACCAAACAATAATACGAATTAAAAATTTAAGCTTAGCATTTCAACGCATTCTATTCTAAGATATAATATGTTTCATTATTTTAGTAGTTAGTCTGTTGCGATCTCTCTGCATCCAGCGACTTCCTGCAACCTTAGATCGTCTAAATGTCCACCCTTCTTCTTTTAACATGAATGTCTTTCCCATAATAATGCATGCTTATTCAAAATTTTTAGATTTCAGGTCTTGGTGTCGACGTACTCCAAAAAATATTTAATATGTCCTCACGAAAATCCCTTCAAAAACCAGGCACCGAAGTAGGTCCTGGAGCATTCAAGAACGACATCGTCACCTACCCTCCAAATAAGTTTATCAACGACTTGAAGAAACTAATCAAAATCAAGGAGAAATTAGAGAGTAATAAAAATTAACATTGCCGCCAGCCATGAAATGCTACATAGCGTTGGCGGTCCGAGGTAATATATTGGCACGTTTCTTTCGTTGTTCAGATCAAGTAAAAATTACACTCTTTAAAGCATACTGTCAATGTTTCTACATGGGGAGTCTATGAACCAGCTATACCAAAAGATAACTAGATGCCCTGCGAGTTCAATATAATATATAAGACCAGACTCCACAAGATCAGCAAATCTTTTAAGGGTTACTGTATACACTTTTATAACAAAGTTCCCAGTCATATTAAAGCCTTATCTATTACAAAATTCAAAGCTATTATCAAGCAAAAATTATGCAATAAGGCATATTATAAAATTTCGGAATATTTAGACGATAACAAGGCTTGGGAATAGAATAAAATTAAATGAATGTGTAGTATCTCGGAGCGTAAGTCTTGGTGTGCTCTATAAATTACCATTTAAATTAAGTAACTTGTCAAATTTGCCATTGTTTTCCTATGTAAGTGATTGGGTATGTCATGCTCGCTAAAAGGTCTGTGCTTGCGGTGGCGTCGTGTGCCAGGTCGGTCACTTCCCTGCAACATGGTTGAGGAGGCCGATGGCTGGCACATGCATCATACTCGTGAACGGGTGCTGCTTGCGTAGACTGGTCTATCCGATTTGCTTACATTGTAATGGATTGATTGATGGATTACATAAGACTGGCAATTATTCACTGCTTTGGCGAAAAAGAGTATACTGATTCTTCGTTCTGGGCGACTTCACTTCACTCAACCATAGTAATGGAAATATAATAATATTCATATCAAAAATATTTACTGTAAATTTTCAACATATTATTATTAAACTGCTCTGATTTAAACCAACTTGTAAATTTTTGTAATAATTCACTACATTGTAAACTGGTTTTGAAAAGAGCAACACTAGAGTTTCTTGCCCGTTCTTCTCTAGTGAAAACAGCTTTCCGAACCGGGTGGTAGATAAAAAAATGACTGAATCTAAATGATGTTGAACATTTTAATGGATTCAATAAATTATTTTCATTTCATTTCAATAATATATTTCGTATGTTGATGCGACTACCTCGTTTCTGTTGTGCCTCGGAGATGTTTGCACAAAATCATACAGACGGTTTTTATGCAATCCTTCGAAAACACACTGGTAGAAAGGATGCGGGCTAGTCGCAACATAATTCCGAAAGCTGTGTCGGAGACAGTCATGTCGCTTATTATGAGACGTTTTATATGGAGAATGATCAACTAGTCCCTTGATCATACTCAGACTTTTGCTGTATTTACCGTGTGCTACTAACATTAGATTTTAAGAATTTGTCAGATGTTACTAAACCCATGGATTTTTGCTGTCTGAAAACTAAAGAATTATTATTATTAAAGGCCTCTCCCAAGGCACGCCACAAAGCTTGTTCTGACGCTTTATGCATCCAATCTTTATGTTGTTTAGAGCAGGGCTATGTCCAGCAGTGGACTGCAACGAGCTAATGATGATGATGAAATTCTTAGACACTAAGATACTACTACTCTAGAGACGAATCTAAGTTACTGTTTTTTTAAAATGGCAGGGGAAACAGATTTTATATGACCGATTATAAAAATACAATCTTAAATGTAAGCAACAGTAATAGTACACGTTTAAGCCAAAACTTATGCAGCTTAAATATACTACTATAGTTGTAAGACAAAACTCCAAACATATTTTTTTAGTTCAGACGTCTTACGCAAAGCTTAATTTTTCTATGAAAAATATCCATTTTATTCTACCGTCTACACAGAAAGCTCTATTTTCAGTGCATTTGTAGTTTATTTAACAAGTTCATTTCATATCTAGTCCACAGAATTTTTACATGCGCTTATTTTCTTTTTAGTTTTGCTGTGTCCACTTATTTTTGTACAGAAAGGTTTCGCTTTAAAAGAACAATGCATTATTTTACTTGATGTCACATATTTCGTTTTAATAAATCACCATAAAGTATCTTAAATTGTTTTGATAACTACGAACTAGTAAGTAAAGTGGGATATAAATAAAGTATCCAAATCTATTGCAATGAAAGATGGTCGTCTTCCGCCGGTAAACACAAATATGACGGCCTGGTAGAACCTACCTACATACGAGCTGAATCCAAAACATGAAAACTTTCTACAGTTTTCCACAATCATGTACGGCGGTGGATATCTATTTATTTATTTATTTAATTCTTTATTGTATACAGTAAAAAGAAATAACAGTTTAGAGACAGTATAAAACAACAAAGTACAAATGGAGGTCTTATCGCTCTAAGGCAATTTCTACCAGACAACCATGGGATATATGAGTAGGAAAAAAAAAGAAAAGACAAATGAAATGAAAACATATAAATACATATTATATATACATACACACAAGTATTGTACATTGTGACGTTGTGAGAGTGTCACCTCTAATATTTGCGGTCTATGATTCAATAGTCGGCATAAATCCTATTATCTATGCCGATCGACGCCTCCGTTGCGCTGATTGGTTAATTCAATTCTGACATCTGTCAAATTTGACGTGCGAACTGTCATCGGCGCTCGCATATAAACGCGTGTAACGTCGCTCGCGTCCTCTTTCCCTAACCTAAAAGCCGCGTGCTACCACGCGTCTTTCTGAACCCGCTGGGGTTCTTCGAGTACTTCTTCGTTCTTGGCGTTCTTGGCGTCCTTTTGCTACTCCGTGCCTACTGCCCGCTTTGCTCCGCACCGCTTCCTGCCGGACTGCGTCCGAGCCTGCGCCTGCCGCTGACCTGCGCACCGTGTCCGGCCACGTGGCAGCAGACTTCGCCGGCGAGCTGTCGCCGGGTTCCGCCACGTGCTGAAGACCCGGATCAGTGTCCAGTGAAGGCCAGTGACTCCTGTTGCATACCACCAGCAACAGTGCCGGGTGTAATCAGTGATGCGAATATATTAAAGCCCGAACCACGTAACTACCCTGAGTTCTCATTTACATACCTACCCCTACCTGCGGGCGGCCTAACCCGCCGCAGTGGCGCCCAATATAGTCTAATACGTGGGTTTTCGCATCACCGTTATACCCGGTACTCCACACACAGTCCGGTTGCGCAGTCTGCAACTGGGCAAGCGAGCGGTTTAAAAGTGCAAACAGGTTTGTCAATTTTTCTAACTAAGTGAAGTGTAAAGTCTAATCTTTATAATTAATTAACAATTACATTGTTTGCATTTTTTTTCTGCCTTATCTTCTTCTTTATCTTTTAAATTCATTCATTTTTACTTATAATGGACACTCACCCTATTAAGTATTTTCTATTAAATAAAAATGAACTGTGTTACGAAGTATTGATTCGCGGCGAAGATCCAACCGACACAGTGTTACAACTTCGTAAACAGATTCATAAACTGTCATTGTTATACCCATCTGAGGACATTGATGAGTCGGGATTAGCATTTGACATAGATATAAATTCCTTAAATGTTTCTTTTAATGACTTAAAATCTAAAATTTCAAACCTAGAATGTTCATTTGATATAAACATGTTCAAGCGTACATCCACTTTGGCAAATCATATTTATCACAGAGCACGTAGATTGAAACCGATAACATCTGCCGATAAAAAATTATTGCATACATTTAACACTGATTATGATTCATTTATCAATAGGCTTAAAAAACTTAACTCCAGTGAACCGACTACTTTTAATTTACCCACATCAGTTGATAAAACAGATGTTACAACGTATCTATGCGAGCGTCCTCGTTTGTCAGATTTCAAACTACTAAAATACGACGGTTCTACTTGCGTTCGTATATTTTTGCAAAAGGTCGATGATTTTAAAGCCGCTAGGAGTATTTCATCTTCTGATTTGTTAAATTTTGCTACAGAAATATTTTATGGCAATGCACTACATTGGTTCCGTAGCATTAAAAGTAAAGTTAAGGATTGGGACCAATTGTCTAAATTTTTGATAGAGGATTTTGGCGAATTCGATTATGACTATCGGTTGGTTTCTGAAATTCGTAACCGTACTCAGCATGAAACTGAAAACATCACTATATATTTTTCTATAATGTCTGAATTTTTTTCTCGTCTTTCTAAAGAATTGCCTGAGTCGGAAAAATTGGAAATTTTGTTACACAACATTCGTCCCTGCTACTCTAATGTTATAGCATGCTCACCTAAAATTTGTACTATCGAGGAACTTCGTTTGATTTGTAAAAATTTCGAAAATATCCAATGTATGACTGCTCAATATCGTGAACCGCCTCCCATAACTAATAATACGCTAGCTCCAGATTTAGCCTACTCTAATAACACTACTAACCCTAATATTCAATTTAATAAAAAATCTACACATTCCTACAATTTCAATAAACAAACAAATACACAATCCAACACTTTAAATACATCTATTGGTACAAGTAAACCGGTTTCTCGCTTATCGCTCGAGAACAAAAGACGCTCAGGTAGTCATTCACATTGTCCCCGCTGCCGCACTAATGACCACACGCTCGCTGAGTGTAAACAAGATAGGTTTCCAATTTGTTTTAAATGTGGTACTAAAGGTGTTATTTATCCTAATTGTACGAATTGTCATTCTAAATCGAAACCAAAAAACTTCTAGGGCCAGATTGTTGTGATATTACTACTAAAAGTGTTAATTTTGATAAGGAAGATTGGGAACAATGGCTTTCCACTATTAACATATTTTTTTCTACTTATAACATCACATCAATCTGGGAACGTAAACCGGAGAATGATTCTCGCCCGTATCTTAATGTAAAAATTGGTGAAATTTCTTTTTGTGCTTTGTTGGATTCTGGATCTTCAGTGACTATACTAGGGAACGATTCACATAAACTATTATTGTCAGCTGGTTTTAAGTTGTGTACAGATCTTAACGACATATATTTTGTTGCCGCTGGCGGTCAACGGTTAAACCCTATAGGTTATATAAATATTCCTATAAGTTTTGAGAATAATTTTCATATTCTTAAAGCCTACGTGATACCTACAGTATCATCGTATTTAATTTTAGGTGTTGATTTCTGGTCTAGGTTTGAGATTTGCCCCAAGTATTTAAAATCAATAACTTTAGGTGATTCTAATACCAGTAGTGTTTCTTATTGTAATAATAACAAAAGTAAATTATTTTCTTATGACGATTTAACCAAATCGCAGCGTCTAAACGCTGATAATACTATTGACCTATTTCGTTCTATTTCTACGGAAAAACGAGGCCTAGGCAGAACACATCTCATCACTCATCGCATTGATACTGGCAACTCACAACCAATGCGACAGCGCTATTACAGACTTTCTCCCGAAAAACAACGCGTGTTATGTAACGAGCTGGATGAAATGTTAGCACTCGGTGTTGTGGAACCTTGTGAAAGTCCTTGGTGTTCACCTGTCTTATTAACTCCTAAAAAAGATGGAACATTGAGATTTTGTTTAGACAGTCGTAAACTTAATTCAGTTACTAAAAAAGATGCTTACAAATTACCGTACATGTCAGAAATTTTGGACAATTTAAGTAACGCTTGTTATTTAAGTTCTATCGATCTTTCGAAAGCCTTCTGGCAAATACCTATTGAGAAGTGTGATCGTGATAAAACAGCATTTTATATTCCATCACGTGGTTCGTTCAGGTTTGTCACTACTCCGTTTGGTCTTACCAACGCACCTGCAACGCAGCAAAGATTGGTTGATATTTTATTCTATGGTCCTGAATTTGAGAATTGCGTTTTCGTTTTCTTAGACGATATCATTGTTGTATCACCTAATTTTGATCATCATATGGCTATGCTTTTACGTGTCTATAATAAATTAAAATATGCTAATTTGACAATAAATTTTTCTAAATCACAATTTTTTCGTACTGAACTAAAATATTTAGGTTATGTTGTTAACTCGAATGGTCTGCAAGTCGATCCTGGAAAGGTCGATGCCATTCTTAATTTCCCTACACCGACCAACCCTAAGGAGGTCAAACGTTTTTTAGGCACTGCATCTTGGTATCGTAGATTTGTTCCTAACTTTAGTTCAATTGCTGGTCCCCTCAATAAACTTACTTCTACAAGTAAGAAAGCTAAACCCTTCATTTGGTCTCCAGAGGCGCAGGATTCTTTCAATAAGCTAAAAGATTGTCTAGTGCAAGCTCCCATATTGTCGTGTCCTAATTATGACATGCCCTTCGAAGTTCATACAGATGCTAGCGACTATGGTGTCGGTGCTTTACTGACTCAAACTATTGATGGCGTAGAACATCCCATTGCCTATATGAGTAAATCACTGTCTCCACAGGAGCGTAACTATAGCATCACTGAACGCGAAGCTTTAGCAGTCTTAGTTGCTTTAGAACATTGGAGATGTTATTTAGAAAATGGTAAAAAATTTACTGTCTATACAGATCACTCAGCTCTTAAATGGTTTCTTAACCTTAATAACCCTACAGGTCGGCTCGCTCGCTGGGGTGTCCGACTCTCTGCATTTTCTTTTGATATTAAACATCGTAAGGGTGCAGATAATGTTATTCCTGATGCTTTGTCTCGTTCTTGTCCTAAGCATATTAGTACTATTGATACTTCCATGCACGTTAATAAAACAACTGATGAATGGTACCTAAATATCTTTCACGGTTGTCAAAATTCACCAACTTCATACCCTAACTATATAATTAAAAATAACCGTCTTTATCGGTTTATGAAATCTAAATGTGTACTTAATACTGAATTTGAGTGGAAGGAAGTTGTACCTCAGGAACTTCGGTCTTCTATTATTTCTGAAAACCATAGTAACCCTTTAGCTGGTCATTTTGGTATCTTCAAAACTTACAGAAGGCTGGCACAAAAATACTACTGGCCAGGAATGCATGCTAGTGTAGTAGAATTTGTTTCTTCTTGTGATACCTGTATTTCTCATAAGCATCAAAACCACACCACTTTGGGTGAAATGGGCAGACCTAAGTCGTGTTCCCGACCATTTCAAATGTTAAGTATAGATTTTGTTGGACCTCTCCCTTGTACTAGAAAGCAAAATTGTTACATTTTTGTAGTTACTTGTTGTTTTTCTAAATATTGCTTACTTTTTCCATTAAAACGCGCTACCGCGGAAATTATTACTAAAATTTTAGAAGAAAATGTTTTCCTTGTTCATGGCATTCCATCAACCATTCTAATGGATAATGGACGTCAATTTATTAGCTCAACTTTAAAGAATATGTTAGAAAAGTATAAAATTCCAAATATTCATTTTACACCTAAATATACGCCTCATGTAAATACTGTCGAACGCTACAACAAGACTATCATGACAGCTATTTCTACATTCATTGAAAATGATCATCGAGTATGGGATCTCTTGATTCCCAAAATACAATTTGCTATTAACAACTCTGTTAATGAGGTGACTGGCTACACTCCCTCATTTTTAGTATACGGTCGTGAATTAGTCACTTGTGGCTCACACTATGTGGACACTAATGCGGACCAGGATATTATTTTTATACCTCGAGATCATTATGCTGAAAACTTAGGGATATTATCTAATATTTTTAACAAAGTACAGTCGTTGCTCCTGCAGGCACATAAGAGGAATAGTGCTAACTATAACCTAAGAAAGAAACCTGCTGAATTTAATGTTGGCGATGTAGTCTGGAGAAAAACTTTTTATCAAAGTGACAAGGATAAACGTTTTAATAGAAAACTTGCTCCCAAGTTTATAAAGTGTAAAATTATTTCTAAAAAATCACCTTTGGTATATGATTTGGAAGATATGAACGGTAATCCACTAGGTACCTGGCACATCAAAGATTTAAAACTCACTAACTACAAATATTAATGTATATTCACACATTTAACATTATGTTTATTTTTTTTAATACATGACATTAACAGCGACACTTAACAGATCCCGCCATTTACTAACATCGACTATTTTACAAATTTTCTTCTTGTAGTTTTGGAGAGTCCTTTAGTATCGCAAAGTATTCTCTTGTCTATAGGGTCTTGGTCATAATATATTTTGATGCTAGACATTTTGTAAGGATGAAGTATGTAAGAGGATGGAATGAAAGTGTAATCTAACAAGAATGGTAAATAGGCAGACGGATTTTACTCATATTCAGTTATAAGTAAAATCCTGGTCTTTTCGGCGGGGTACTGTGACGTTGTGAGAGTGTCACCTCTAATATTTGCGGTCTATGATTCAATAGTCGGCATAAATCCTATTATCTATGCCGATCGACGCCTCCGTTGCGCTGATTGGTTAATTTAATTCTGACATCTGTCAAATTTGACGTGCGAACTGTCATCGGCGCTCGCATATAAACGCGTGTAACGTCGCTCGCGTCCTCTTTCCCTAACCTAAAAGCCGCGTGCTACCACGCGTCTTTCTGAACCCGCTGGGGTTCTTCGAGTACTTCTTCGTTCTTGGCGTTCTTGGCGTCCTTTTGCTACTCCGTGCCTACTGCCCGCTTTGCTCCGCACCGCTTCCTGCCGGACTGCGTCCGAGCCTGCGCCTGCCGCTGACCTGCGCACCGTGTCCGGCCACGTGGCAGCAGACTTCGCCGGCGAGCTGTCGCCGGGTTCCGCCACGTGCTGAAGACCCGGATCAGTGTCCAGTGAAGGCCAGTGACTCCTGTTGCATACCACCAGCAACAGTGCCGGGTGTAATCAGTGATGCGAATATATTAAAGCCCGAACCACGTAACTACCCTGAGTTCTCATTTACATACCTACCCCTACCTGCGGGCGGCCTAACCCGCCGCAACATATACATACTTATATACATTTATAGACTAATAAACATACATATATATACACACATATATATATGTATATATATATATATATGTGTGTATATATGTATATATATATATATGACGGGGCGAGATGGTTTATTTAGTTTGGATACATGGAAATAGTGTTGACTTGTTGGATCTTTGTAGATGGAAATAGATTTGTCTTTGGAAAATAAGATTTAAAGTGGGCAACACCCGAATGGAGTCGCACGTGGCAACACTGCTTACTTGTCTCAAAATGAAAGGATGACTTTGACAGTGGAGAGAAAAACGTTATCCCATTTTGAAAGCAAGGCGGAATCGCACTCGTGTGAACCCGTTGACTTTAAATCTGTTTTCATCCTGGAAAATCTCTGTAACTTTGAATTCTAAATTATATTGGAACATTAAAACTAATCATGGCAATAGAACAATGAGTTTATTATGCTGCTATAGACTACTGGAGACCGCCGGCGATACATACGTATGGACGACTCACATGAACTGATGGCGGAAGATTTAGGCAATCAGTCTGACTGCCCGTCATATATATTACCAATATAATCAATTAAAGGAAATAATCCTGATCAGTTTATAGACAGGTAGTGTTCTCTTAATAGCTTTTTAAATGATGACAGTGTTTGAGCCTGCCTCACCACAACAGGAAGTTCATTCCACAAACGAACAGCTTGAACACTGAATAATTTATCCATAAATACCGTACATGAATCCAGTTTTACTGGTAGAAAAAGTGACAGCAACCTGATGGTAATTTGTATGCAAAGCTGTTTTAATATAGCATTGATAAATCCGATGCAACACTAGCTGATAAACATGTCATATTCCTCTAAAGTCTAAGTAATTGTGAGTTCTAAACCTTTTAGGATGTTTGTTCTCCTGTTACCGATTTCATACCACCGCCAAGTATTTTAATAGAAATTGACCAACTCGATGTCCCGTGCTTTGATATTTAAGTGTATGCTACCAACGCGCAGCTTCGTCAACGATAATAAGACAAAACTAATTTCTATTTATCTTTTTATAGAAATAACATAAAACATACAGAGTACATAAACTCACGCTTTTTTTCTCAGAAGAGGTGGGCAGAGTAGTTACCCACGTTTCACCTTGTGTGTTCCGTCCCACGATGTGATAGAGGGCGAGCCTACCACCATATTATGCACTAATTCCTGAATCTGAGCTGATAATGAATGGAAAAATTCGATATCACTTTGCCCGACCTGGCTTTCGAACCCGACGCCTTAGCTTTGTAATCGTAACATAGTAGAACTGCGTCACCAAGGCAGTATAGCTATAATTGATAACTAATGTTAAAAAATTGCAAGTTTAATTAAGATATAATGATCACATCACAGATGTTTTTTTCTTTTTGATGATATCTAATGTAGAAGTGAAAATTTTAGAGACCTTAAAGAATGTTGAAATCGATGAGTGCATACTAAATATTGAAATCCTGCTTTATTACCTTCAAGCAGTACTTCTTCTTTACAAGTAAAACAATACTTACTATATTCAAAGTCTTCAAAGAATTAATTTGATTCACCAACGTGCGCAAATGTTTAAGGAAATCCACCTTGTTGTGAATAAGTGAAAACATCTTAAAGCTTTTGTTATTCCATTTCTCCGTAGTTTATTCCCGGCTCGCACTAGATTATATTCATTCCACTCCGTATTAATTGTATTTCAGACATTTCTCACGGAATTTGCGTTGTTTGTTCATATTAATGTTATTTGTTTGTAATAATGCACATAGGATATAATGATAGTAAATAAGAATATACATATGGCCTAACCACTCTCAATCGTACTCACGATTGTAGGGCCCGTGCCCTGTAGTGGGACGTATATGGGCAAATGCAGAAATAAGAATGCTTTCACAGCCTCCGGGGTGCAGTTGTGAAAAGAGAGGCCGCAGGTTTGATCCCCGCGCCGAGTCCAATATTTGTGAGGCCCGCTAATATTTGTCTTGGGTCTGGGTGTTCGTGAGACTGAAAACTTTCTTGTAGTTTCTGAAATCCACGATACAAGACATAATAGATTTAATATGGGGTCAGAACTATGTATGTGACTTTTGGGTGTATTTATTTATAAAGAGATCTTTGATGAAGTGTGAAAATTTGTTCGCCTGTTTTGTTGTGTAAAAAATTACAAATAATTCCAATTTTATAAACACTACTGAATAAAAATAGAAACTATACAGCATTAAAGGTAGGCAGAGACTTCAGGTAGGCAGCGACTTTGTTGTGCTGGTCCCCTGGCACTACGGAGGTCCATGAGCAGCGGTAGCCGCTTACCATCAGGCGGGCCGCTAGCTCGTCTGCCTACAGGGCAATAAAAAATAATTAAAAACGTAATCCATACAATGAATTAACTGTTTAAATACTTTTGATAATTATGCTTTGATTATCTCGTTACTAGGTAAATGTCTACCCGATTACTCCACTGCAGCTTTCCATTTTTGACTACAGCCAGTAGGCAGGCTACACAGGTACAGGCTGTAGGCTATAATAGTCTTAGATTCATACCATCTCGTCCCCAATATATGTGAATTAATTTATAATATTATACAACTACGCATAACAGTTTTGTTGTCTGTTTGGGCCTGATTTTACGTCCTATTCGCAGACTGCATAACCTTATTGATTTCTTTTGCTTAAGCATAAAAAAAATGCATCATTAATTTTAGTAAGTAGGCTAAAATACAAAACTTACTGCATTATAAACACAACAGACTACTTACAGAGCGCTGAGTCTATTATTTTACAAAGCAGGTGATGCAGTAGCTATTTTTAATTAAATTGTACCACTTTCATTACAGTTTGGAGTTGAGAATGTTCCCGAGGCATTATTCAACGCTGTACCGAAAATTGTCATTCTATTGTAAGTAAAAAACGCTTAAAAATACTTTAGACGTGGATGACGTTATTCAGTGCAAAATTTGCATTTTACCTTTTCACAATTAGATTGCAAATGTACTTTGTAGAGTCACCACGGATTCTGATTATGACGGAAATGTTATTTAGCTAAATTAAGGGGAAATGAAAATAAAAATATATTTAAACATTGATTATTTTTATATAACGTAAGGGGATGTGTAGGACTGTTCATATGGTAAGTTTTTTCTTAATTGCAATCAATGGTGAGACGAGCATGCTGTTCGCCTGATGGTAAGCAATACGACCGCTCAGCAGCAAAAACATACACTTTGGCATTCCACTACGTTTGCCATCTTGGGATATAAGATGTTAAGTTTCAATATATCCAGTAATTACTTTGGCTACAATAGTCATTGATAGTCCTTCAATCCCAAACACAAATGATAATGAAATACTAATGAACGATAAAGTTCGACGGGTAAAAAATGCCAACGGCATTATGTCCGCCTATACAATTTTACTGCCTGAACTTTAATAAATAAACTTCAAAACTTTGTAGGAAAACCTCAACAAAGCCCAATTCTCAAGACTGTAGATTCATTGTCACCGTACTCCGCTGCAGGTGTCAGCACGGAGGGACGTTCCGCTAATGTGATTACTCCGGATAGCCGTCGTAATGTCTTGAAAGGATTTGCTTTCATTTAACAACAGGGTGGCGTCCCTGATTTATTTAATTTTATTTTAAGCAACTGCAAATTGCTTTACTTTTTGGAGATGATAATTTTTAGTTAACTAGTTTAAGCGAACGGTTATTTAAGTTGGGATACAGGTTTTGTGTATTTGCTTAACAATGTTTAGAAGTTACTGAAAGTTTAACAAGTCAGAATTTTTAACAGTTTATTTTTAGACTTTTAAATTTATTTCGCTTTACCGAATCTGTGTTACTGTATGAGCCCATATACGTATTACTGCAGGGCACGGACCTCCTCGATAATCGGGAATACAATCGAGTGTGGCTAGGCCGTATAGTCCATCCATATACATCTGTTCTTGTAAACTCCAAATTGAGTCACTTGGTAGAACTGTTTGGATCCACATACATTGTCTTTCAGTCAATAATCAATCCGAAGGACGACTAACTTGCAAAAAAAAAAAAACATTAAAATTATTGTAGAAATTCTTGAAGAATACTAGATACTAACAATGCTAAAATTCTACGGAGCGCAACAATTAAAAATTCTCTGCTGATTTTATTTTTTACCAAAAGTAATCATCTAAGCATTAATTAAATTGTAAAACATGAGGTTCCTTTGGATAATAAATCCTTTGGATTGCAGAACATAGGTAATACTAGTAAACGGCTTAAATCATCTGAACCGTGTACAGAGCGACATTATTGATCAATTTAACTCAATGATCCCCCGGAGTGCATAGATCAGTTAAATTACAGAACCGACAAGGAGTTCATAGAAAAATAATTCATACTCAGTTTATAAACGTATTTTAGCTAACACATGTTTTGTCTTCTTCGCTCAAACTGAATTTAAAAGACGTTCGAAAGAGACAAAACAATTTATAGCTAGATTTTTATAAATTTTAGGATTTGATAAATAGGTTTGAAAACTGTCTATGTTTAAGGCCATAAAAATAGTGATGAATAAATGAAAAAAACGAATATTTTTACACGCTTTTTATTAGCTTCACCTGTATGTTTGTTTGTAACCGACTTCTTTGGGCGCGATTTTGACCCACTTTAAACGGACAGATTTCATTCAAATTTTGCACACCTGTCAAAGACCGATGACAATACAATAATTCGATTAAAATATATAATTATCCTGATTAGATTCGCCAGGATTAATTATTCTTATAATTGATGACCATTGCTACTGACCACTAGGTGGCGTATAGATGAACATAATTTGCTACTGACTAATAGATGGCGTGATCACGTCAATAATGCATGTTTGCACTATTCATCGCTAGATGGCGTTAACATTGTATTCTTCAAGTGTCAAATGTTACTACTGACCAACAGATGGCGTTATTGATTGGAAATACAGCCGTAGATGGATGTTTTTAGTCAAAACAATTAAATAATAGTTAAAAAAAACTAAAATACACGCTTTAATAAGATATACAACTAAAAAAGTAAAAATAATTGATACTAAATTTAAGATAAGAAAATGGAGTAAAATACATATATTTTATTGTTACAAAGCGTGGGGTGCAGGAGGATAAGTAATTGTTGTAAACACCCCCACGCTTTAGTATCAATTATTTTTACTTTTTTAGTTGTATATCTTATTAAAGCGTGTATTTTAGTTTTTTTTAACTATTATTGAATTAAAGATTAATGTACATTGTCTAGATTTTTTAGTTTAAAATCACAAAAATATTAGATAATTTCAAGTATGAAGAATTTTAAATAATGAATTATTATATGGTTAAAGGCAAGAATCGATGAAAAAAAGAAACAGCGAAAAGTGATTAATTGTGTGATCAAAGGCTTTGGAAACTAGATCAATGTAATGTTTTCGTGAATACTGTATTCCTATTAAACAAGGAAATCCAAGTACTTAAGTAATAGTTTTTTTAATTGAATGTGATGACATTATTGAATGGGTTCGAATCCCAGGGCACACCTCTGACTTTTCGGAGTCATGTGTGTATTGATAGTCAATCACCACGCACTAAAACGGTGTAGGAAAACATCGTGAGGAAATCTGCATACTATAGCGATTTATAAAAAAAATCTATAGTTTATATGTCCGCCAACCCGCACTAGGCCAGACTAGGTAGCGCAGCATGCCATTCGGCTGCTGGTAAGTGATACGACCGCTCATGGACAGGATGCAAAACTAAGCAACACCTTGAACTACATAGCAATGCTTGGCATTCTACTGCGCTTGCCAGCCTAATACCTGAGATGTTAAGCCTTAATATGTCCACTAATTACTCTGGCTGCAATGTCCTTCAAACTGAAACACAACAGTGCATTAACGCTGCTGTTTGGTGGGAGAAAAATACAATGCGGTGGTACCTCCCCAGGCGGCATCACATACTGGGTATCTCAAGACTGCTACCGAAAACGAAGCCGGGTGGTAGTTTTAGTGACTACAAACACAATGCAACTAAAAATTTCGCAAAGAAACGCGACAATTATTTTTTATGATTTTTTAAATATCGTCATTTTTGGGTGGTAAATCCATAGCTTTTGCTAAAATAATAATTTAAACTCTTTTATACCTTAGAGTATTTATAAATAAAAGGGTATACACTATTATTTTAGGAAAAAATGTATTTACTACCCAAATATAATATAGGAAAAAAATAAGAAAATAAAATTGTCGCTCTTTTTTGCAACTTTTTCTGTTGCATTGCGTCTGAAGTCGCTTAAACTACCACCCGGCTTTGTTTTCGGTAGCAGTCTTGATATACCCTGTATAAGAGACCTACCATTTTGAAAATATCAAGAACTAGAACATGTGTTTCATAATAATTGAATACGGTTTTAGCATTGTAAATTGATTTACGATACATTGCTACTATCTATTACAGTTAAATTATGCAATTGACGCCGCTATCGGCTCGCCTCACTGAATCGCATTCAAATGATTTCCGTTCAAGCGTCGGATTTATTGGACTAATTGTTCATTATGTTCTGTCACTGTTGCCTATTGCGATATGACTTTGGGAATTAAGATTGATTTCAATAAATATGTTTCGATGTAATTTTGTAAAGATAGAAGTTAACTTTTCCATGATGGTTTTTACACTAGTTATTGGTTCTTTCAATAGATAATGAAAATCTATTGCCTATTCGGAATTATGTAGTATATTACAGGAAAATTATGTAAATGCTTTAGAAGAAATAATTTGTATTTAAATATTCCTTTCATATCATCAGTAACATTAGCCCGTTGCAGTCCAATGCTGGACATAGGCCTCTGTCAAGGTTCGCCACAGAGCCCGGTCTGCTGCTTTATGCATCCCGTCGCTTCCGGCCCTCTTGTGCAAGTTGTCCTGCCATCTAGCTAGAGGACTTCCACGCTACGTTTGCCAAGACCCAGTGTCTACTCCAGAGCACGAATAAATAGGTTGAAGTGACAATGTGCTGGTCATATTTGTTTTAGAATGGATAACCGCTGGAGTAAGCGTGTTCCTCTTATATAGGTACCTTTTATAATTTATTTGGTGCCTAAATAAAACGTTTAAAATGTCCTTTTGTTTATTCTTTGTTCCATTAATGGCGTCTTTTCAAATTTTACCTAAAGAAAAGTTAGGACATGCCTAAATAAGTGGTACATATTATTGTGTTGTTTGTGCCAATCACGAAACCAAGCAACGCGTCGTCACGTCATAATCACAAACTGTTTCTTACGAATTGATTCACATAATACAAAGATCTGTGGTGCAAATTGTGGTTTAATTCGCGGCTTATTTGCGGAAGTTCCCCCAAAATTAAAGGGTTACTCGGCGTCCCAAATTGAAGTGTAACTTTATCTTGTTTCCTGTGAGGATGTGAACGGGCTCAGTACCTTCCGCATTTGCCAAAAGGGCTTCAATGTAATTACAATTTACTTCCCAGAATAAATGGTTATGGGTTGCGGTAGAAAGATTAGAATCTACGGGGCTTTTTTCAGTTAGAGTACTGATTTGAAGATGACACTTTAACATATTATGATTCTATTTGGTAATGGAGCTGTAATTAAATTTTGCTGTTTGTAGAGTTGTAATTATATGTAGCAGTTAAATGCGTTAGACCGGCAAATGAGCCAACAGATTACACCTGATGGTAAATAAAATCAATGCCATCCATGAACATCCACAACGTTTGGATCATAGTTGTGTTGCTGGCCTATCAAATTTGGAGGGGAGCGGGTAGGAAAAAGGATGGGACGGTGAAAGCGGTATTGGGCATTTGGCAATTTCACTTACCGAACGAAACACGAAGTTGTCGCTTAACGTCGATTTCCTGCAAGACAATGAGGTCTTTAGTCTATATTATCTCATTGTATGATATAATTTGATAACACGCGTGCAATGTTTTTTAAACATAAGAACGACGCACTAAATAGCCATTGAGAATTATGAGTGATTATCACCGAAAGCCCAATAAACTTTAAAAATCAGATGCATTGCCCGTATTTTAAGACAGAAAACCAGAACTCTCACTAATGAAATGAACGTAACAACGCTGTATTCACGTCGATTTTGTGTGATATACAGTTACTGCTTCAATGGAGCTGTTCGGGATGTTCTCTGTCGAATATATAATACAATATTAATAGATATAGTAAAAGCCAAAGCAAGTCTCCAGCCAATCAGAAACTGCATGATAGCCAGGTCCTAACAATCGAACTTGTCATTGAAATTGGTGAAGTTATGGATGCTGGTATTCGTATTCGCTGGACACATACAGAATACTTTATTCAAGTTATCAAGCAATCGTATTCTCTTTTAATTTAAACCATTTGTTACCACATATTCAATAAAGTTTTTTTTTTATTATACGTAAGGGTGCGACGAGCTGCCTTTCACCTCATGGTAAGCGATACGACCGCTCATAAACAGTAGCAAAACCAAAAACACGTTGAATTGAATTACAAATGTACTCCACTACGCTCGCCATCGTGAGATATGTATAAGATGTTAATTTGGCAGTCTCCTTGGCGAATTCGGTTAGACGCCGCCTGTGAAACGAGAGGCCGCGTATTCGATCCCAGGGACAGTAGAAAGGCACCACCACGAATTACAGAGCAATGCTTGGCATTCCACTGCCCTCGCCATCCTGAGACATACGATGTAGGTCTCAATATGTCCAGTAGTAACTCTGGCTACAATGTCGTTAAAAATCGGGAAACAACAGTGCGTTTACACTGCTATATATAAATTCGCATTCGTGAATCTTGGTCCCATCACTACAAGCAATCCGACACACCATTATTCTAATACAACAAATTAATCCCTTTACATAGTTTCTGAGGCGAAACATGCTTTGATGCGTTAGTCGCCATGTGGTTACGCTATGCGCTCTGACGTAACTTAACCTGTCCAATAGACGTAGATGGGACAATCCTTTGATATAAGAGCAAGCATTGTTACAAGGGTTGAAGATTGAAGGGTCATAATTGCATATTGTTGGATGCACGCCTGTCATCATGTCGATATAGAAATTAATGTCGAAATTTAATAATACATTTCGTATTGCTTCGATATTGATATGAATTTTGTGCTGTTAGTAGTTTGTGGTAATTTTCTTCTTCTAGTTTATTACTTGCTGAGATGGCATTATTATTATTGTTTTTATATCTATGTTTTGCTTCTTCAGGTCAAAAATATTGGTGAAATTATGTGATCCAGACACATATAACTGCAAAGTGGATTACCCAATCTTTAAATGGAAACAATGATCGTGCATGTAGAACTACATCGGGATTCGATCGGTTGATTGGCTTTACGAGTACCTCCTACGATGACAATAGCCAATTAAATATTTTACATGTATAATTATAAGATTGTTTCATGTACATTAATTTTATCATTACTCTGCAAGTTTTCACCTGGGTGGAAAAGTCTTAAATTGAGTATAACGTTTACAAAAATACGTTGAAAAACTTTATATTAACTTTGACCAAAGTGAAGTTGCTTTATTAAGATAATATGATAGATTCAGTTCTTACATGTTATAAGAAAATCAACAACAGCATTACTATGAAAACGGTTAATAGTTTGTCTCTTAGAGACGGCCTTCGCTAAGGCATTAATTGTACACACGATTTTACATCAGTTCTTCAGTCGCCTTACCCCGTTGCTCTATGCCAGCCACATGTCGCGGCCGCTCTTAATTTTATCCACCTTTTTATAACTATAGCAAGGAAATCGCCCCATGTGGTTACCACAGGAGTGGTCTATTTTTTTCGTCCACCACGAGCAGTATATAACCGAATCCCAGGGTGATACGATCCGTTAGTCCCGCTGTACGTGTCTATATTAAGATCGCCTTCGTTCGGCCTCGGTATGATGCGACCGCGCAGACCAAACGTTCGCACAATAAAATTCAAACGTAGTACATATTATATTTTTCCCACGAAACCGACTTTTCTCCATATCACATGATATTGTGAAAAGAAATTATTGTTTAATACGGATTGGAATTATGGTGAGTTATTTAAATGTAAAAATAGTTCGCGGGAAAGATTGATTCTTCAATGCGCACCAAAATTGTTTCGTAAGATTGTTAAATTGTTAAATGGCATTTGTTTAATTGGCTCATGTTCGTTTTCAGTTTGTGAAGTGAATTCAAAGTGAAAATTCGAGTGTAGCGACCCGCAGTCGTTTTGAGGGAAAATGAAGTTCACAATTGATGTTTTGGGAATATTTCTCAAAGTTGTCATTAGGGTAAGTGTTTTGGAACTATCGATATATCTTCTTTTTGATTCAATTAAATCATGACTTTGGCCTTAACCTGGTGTATAAATAAAAGTGATGTACAAGGATCATAGTCCGGTAGGCTTATATATTGTAACAAGTGAAGATGTCTGCCAGATATTGCGTTGAAAGTTTTTTGGCATAGACTTTCTATTGCTGATAATTATATATTTCATTACATAGTGTATATTAGCTACAGTGTCCTAGTATTTTTACTGCTACTTTTTAATATTGGTATTAAAAGCAAAATTGTGATAGTGATAATACGAATAGATTTTTGTATTTTATAAAGTTGTTTATTGGAATTTTAAATGGATAAATATAATTAACAAGAGGGGTTGATATACAGACAAAAATTATATTATCAAACGGAAAACCTAAAAAAACATTTTTTTCCAAAAAAAGTGCGCAAAACTTTTTAAATTAATTCATAAGAAATTATTATTATTATTAACTTATAACATTTAAAAGTTGCTTGGATTCATACTAAAATTATTATTAAATTGATTAAAAATAGCGTGTTATTTCCGCGGAGGCGTTGGCAACGTAACTGTTAATAATATTCCGACGGATTATTTTTGGCAGTATATCTTCACAACAGCAGGAGGTGTGCTTGTAAACACGGTTACAGAATTTCGAAACATCGGTAATCATTATATTTAGTTGCGAAATAATGGACAGACTTCATGGCGCAATAAGTTAACAGTTAACAAAAAATCCCCGTTCTCTCCCCTCCCCATTCTTCAGGGTGCTCCCCTCTCAATGCGGAATGACCTAAGTATCCTTGGTGTGGATATCCGCTGTGATCTCAATCCAAGGAATCACATCGAGGGCGTAATTACTGCCACATCACACAGGGTTGGAGTCCTGAACAGGGTGCGTCGGTTTTTCACGCCCGGTCAGCTTTGTCGTTTATATAAAGCGCAGGTCCGGCCGGGTATGGAGTACTGCTCGCACTTCTGGGATGGATCCGCCCAGTATCTGCTTGATGCCTTGGATGGATTGCAGCGGCGGGCCATCCGCATTGTGAATGATGCAGACGTTACGAGCAACTTAGAGTCGCTACAACTCCGGAGGGATGTCGCCTCTCTAAGCGTGTTCTACCGCCTGTATCACGGTGAGTGCTCTGAAGAATTATTCAACTTGATCCCCTCCTCTCCATTCCTAACCAGAACCACGCGTGCTGGCTTGCGAAACCATAGCTTGACGGTCCACACCATTCCGGTGCGAACCAAACGGTTCTCGAACTCGTTTTTGTGCCGCACCGTCAGGCTGTGGAATTGTTTGCCGTCTCACGTGTTCCCTCCTTCCTACAATCCTGGGTCCTTCCGCCGCGGTGTGAAGAGGCACCTTAGCAGGCCGGCATAATTGTTTCCATTGGCATGGGACTGCCATCCGATGTCAATGGATACTCTGCCTGGGCGGCATTGGCACTTACCATCAGGTGCAATGCCGCCACTATGCCAGGCCATCTTAAAAAAAAAAAAGTTGATTTTCAATTGCGAGTCTGCGGGTTCGATCTCTTGACCGAGACAATTTCTTGTAACAAAGTTTTTGGTGAAGGTGCTTTAAAGCTTAAGTATGTCGCAGGTTCTGATTGCTGCTTGTAGCAACGCATAACCCAGGTGAAGTCGGATCGTTTTACTAGTAGGTAAAATGATAAAGACAGCCGTATCACAGCCCATATAGGTCCCACTGCAAAGCGCGGCCTCTTCTACAGGCTAGAGTACGATTGAAAAGAATTAGTTTGTATAGTCCAACATGCTGGCCTAGTTCGGGTTGGCAGATATTTACATACCACGGAAATTCTTCTGAATCGCTATGGTATGCAGATACGATTTTTCCTTCACCGTTTAAGTGCGTGGTTATAGACTATCAACACATACATAACTATGAAAGGTCGGAAGTGTGCCTCGGATTTGAACCTACGACCACTGCAAACATGATTGTAGCCGCGTCTGGTTCGTTACCAACAGACAACCAAACACGATAAAGACATAATGCCAAACAATTGAATTATTGCTAGGCGCACATTCCTTCCTAGTTCATTCCACGCATACTAATCAGACTTGGCCTTCTTCATGCCATTTATATTTTCGGGCGACTTATGGTGTAATACTTTGACAATATTTATTTATAGCCATGTAATAAATATCTATTGTGATAGATCAGCAATTGTAGTAGAGTTTATGTATAATTGTCCTACTTAATTGTAAGATGGATATAAGATATAGAAGGAGAAAAAATAATAATATTTATACTACACATAGCTTACTTAAATAAGGAGAATAAAATGAAAAAAATCATTTCTCAATATATGCTATTGTCTGCATGTTTAATTAGTATGTCTGTACCAGCCTATACACGTCCCACTGCAGGGCACGGGCCTCCTCTTCCATCGAGAATACGATTGAGGGGGATTAGGCCATATAGTCCACCACGCTGAGCTAGTGCGGGTTGGCGGGCTTTAGTAATTAGTATAAGCATGTTTTTTTAATAGCTTTGTACGGCGTTGATATGACCGCTCATGGACAGTAGAAAACCAAACAACAATATGAATTATAAAGCAATGCTTGTTATTCCAATGCGTACCATCGTGAGACATAAGATGTCAAGTCTCAAATATACGTCTAGTAGTTACTTTGGCTACAATGTCCTTCAAACCGGAATAAAACAGTGCATTTACATTGCTATTTGGCGAGAGAAATATACAATGCGATAGTACCTTATACCTACCCAGTTGGCCTCTCACATATGAGAAACCACCAGGGTAACTTTAATCTCAATATTTAAAGTACAAAACATCAACAAGCGAGCATTCTTTGAAATTCCCAATTACAAATATTTATTTAGTCGAGGTTACACCATTCCTCAATCTAACAGACAACGAATCCTTTACAAAGCCAAGCCATAAATCTATTAGTAGCCATTTGGAGCAATTATGTAGATATTCTGTACACTCCAAGTCCCCGGCTAGTCTGCAAACTATACTTTAGAAGTTGCGCGGAGTTTGTCAAGTCTCAACACATTAAAATCGGATCAACACGCTCCGCTCGCCTCCGAGTTGGCTCTGTGTTAAATTTGAAATGAATAGTTGCACTTAAAATCTTAGTGCATTCCGGTTTTTGGAAGTTTGGTAGGTTTTCGTATATAATATTTAGTTCTTTTATGCATTTTTGTTTTGGAATTTTATATGTGATAGCAGACTCGTCCAAGTGCAATGCTCTATTCCTCTGAATACATATTACATACATGGTACATGCTACATACCTTTACAATATTTTCTCGCCAAACAGCAGCAAATAAAATATTGTGTTCTGGTTTCAAGGACTTTGTAGCTTGAAGTTAATACTGGACGTATTGAGACTTGATCTTATATCTCAGGATATAGCGCAGTGGAATACCAAGGATAGCTTTGTCATTCCCGGTGTTGTATGTTTTGTAACAGTTCATGTCTCATGAGCGGTCTGCGGTCGTATGGCTTACCACTAGGCGAATGCCACGCTCGTCTCGCTATTTATTGCATTGAAAAAAAATACAAATTAACACCAAGTTTTAATCGAATTTGAACGGACACAAATTTACCCTTTTTTTTTGTGGGTACTAAAGTTTATTAATGATGTGGAACCCTATAATATGTAAACAGTATGCAGGGACATCCAATTTATGAAGAAGGTTATTTTTTAAAATATTTATGCAATCCACAAAAGCTTTTTCAGGACTTGGCGTTGTAAGAATAAACATATCTTGTACCCACTAAACTAGACTCGGATCTGAAAGTAGTAGGTATTATTGTAATTTATTATCTGGAAAGCAAATGGGCTCACATTTATGTAAACAAAAATAATACTGTATTTACGAAAGCCCATATTAATTAAAACGAAAAGCGCTCAACAAAATGCACCCACAGTTCTCTATTAAAAAACGAAAATGATTAAAATCCTCAATGTATTGAATCTCATATTATTATTATTTCATCGCATGAAAATAATCATTTAAATTCAGCGACGACTATCAGGACATTTTTGATGTAAATGTTAAAATGTATTTTACCGCAACAACTTTCATAATTATCGGCAAACAGCTGCATGCATTTTTAATAAAGACAAGTATTAATGTACATTATATTAATGCAATATGTAAAGGCCACCGCCCGCATTAGGCTAGCGTGGTGGATTTTATGGCCTAACCCCTCTCAATCGTACTTTCGGTTGTATAAGAGCCCAGTGTCTAGCAGTGCGATGTATATGGGCTGATACAGATAGAGGCAGAGAAATACTAATAAAACCTATATACTTCTGACTAACGCTAAACATGTTTACTAAAGCAGTAAAATCTATTTGAAGCTAACAGAATAAACGTTGCGAGCAATTATAGCTCTACTGCAAGTTACAATTACTCATCAAAATCAAGTGTTATGAAGTAACTCGACAGTCTGGCATAATTTTAACAATTGAATATTAACATTTTAACTAGACTGCTTTGCAATAAAGTCATTCTACAAAGGAATAAATCTAAATGAGTTATTAACATACAACATAATATTTCATTAAGATTTACACTGGACATATCAACTAAAACTCCAAGTATACCCATTCATCTCCTCATCCATTTTTCTCCTTATTTCACGTCTCTAAAGCTACACAATTTCGCATTAACATTTCGTTTGAGTTCTTGCCATCGGATTTATCGTGTAAACAGAATGAGAATACGATCGATCGGGCCCCTTCCATATGTCAAAGTCAAAGTGGTACAAATTGAGAGTTTGATGCGTCCTATTCGCCCATTACAAACAGTGGCACATCCCGAATTGATCTACGCGCGAAATAGGGTTATGTGGGTGTACACAGAAAGAAAATTGACGCGGTAACGTAATTAAAACGTATTTATTTGATTGGAGGGGGCTGAAAAATATAAAATAGTAAGAAATTTACTCATAAAGGAGAATTATGAAAATATATAGCATATATGCCTTATGCGCCAAAATTATTGATTAATTCAAGTGTTAAAAATGAAGAAAAACGTATTAATAAAAGTTACTATAGAAAGTTATTGTTGGTAAGTCTTCTGTTCGATGGTGCTGGTGGTATTTGCTAGCTTTTTAACAACGAATAAAATAAAATAAAAAGTAGTTATTTTGTAAACAAAACCGCATTTGTATGGTGTAATGTAATATGAATTATGACATGATTGTTCTTATGATTTATTGTAGAGTTTAACTTATTATGTCATATCTTATGCTAGTTTAATACTCAATGTTGTGAATAATATATGTGCCTAAATAATACGAAGCTTCTACATTAGTTTTTATGAGATACAGGTGTCGGGGTAAAAATGAAGTTTATAGCGTCATATTTATATCAGCAATATTTTCTGGCATTTCATGAATGGATATTTATTTTTGCAATTCTGAAAACGACGTATTTTTAAACTAAAATATCATGACAACTTTATTGACTGTAACTGATACTGCTTTTAGCTAAGTTTCATCGTAATACTGGACAATCGTAGTAATGCTAGCACCAATGAATATAGTATGTGAATAGCGGACGTTCATTCATATTATAGTAAAAAGTCAAACTCAATTTGAATTACATACTTGAGAATGTCGTCTTGGAGGTTTCATTGACATCTATAACACAGGTTCCCTTGGCAAAGGTATCAGCAGATAATTGTTTTGTTGAGACAAATGTAATTAATTTAGACTGAATTATTATCCTTGCACCCTTAAAATGTATCTCCTTTATGTTCTTTATGTTTGTCTAGTTTTGATGGAAATATATATATTTTTGTCATCTCTTTTTTAAACAGAGGTATTAAGTATTTTTATATTAGACTTTATGCAAGGCACACTTTCGCCGGGTGCTATTAAATCTAACAGAAAATTGACGAAACTTTATTGTTGTTAGCAGTAAATCTAGTCACGTCAACAAGCAAATGTTATATCCACTCTGCATGTGGCAAGACGAGTATGAAATTATGTAAACAAAATAAAATGTCATGAAGTAATTACTTTTGCTGGTAAAAAATCCACTAGAAATGATAGTTATTACCGTTTTTCATGGATTTCTATTTGTAATAATATGTTAAACCGCCGCGTCGCCGCCCGCAATTCCTATCCGTATGTTTACAAATTTACATTTCGTCAACTGTTCAACTGTCGAGCAAATATACTATGTGCAGCCAAAACTAGATTTAGGGACTGAATGTTAAACGGAACTATCAGAGAGCCTACTGACCCTTGTGTCGCCTTTGTAAAGGAATTTACTAATAATACTGTTCTGTAATGTTTTTGGTACATTTGTTAACTACATTTCGGTATTAGATTTGATAAATAAGTAGGACACAGTGGCGCAGGTGGTTAGACGCCGCCTGTGAAACTAGAGGCTGCGGGTTCGATCCCCGCACCGAGAAAAATGTTTGTGCGGCCTACAAATATTTCTTTTGGGTCTGGGTGGTGTGAGACCGAAAAGTTTGTCATAGTTTCTGGTACAATAGAAGACTCGATCTTTGTATGCGATCTTTTAATTTAATATCAGCCCGTATTCAGTTTGTGCTCGATAGGCCTGATACACGACATACCGGGTATATCAAGAGTGCTAACGAAAACGAAGCCAGGTGGTATATTTAGTGATTACAAACACAATGCAACTAAAAAATTAGCTAAGAAACGCGTCAATGTTTTTAAATTATTTTTTATATGTATATCCTCAATTTTGGGTGGTAAATGCACAGTGTTTGCTAAAATAATAATTTAAAGTCTTGCATACCATAGCGTCTTTAAAATAAAAGCGTGTACACTATTATTTAAGAAAAAACTATGTATTTACCATTCTAGTACGATAATAAAAAATAAAAAAATAACAAAAAAAGTCACAAATTTTTGCACAAAATTTAGCTACATTGTGTCTGAAATCACTCAAACTACCACCCAGCTTCGTTTTCAGTAGCAGGCTTGATATACCCTGAATGATAGGCTCTTTCCCTATTACATCATAGGACAGAACACACAAGACGAAACGTGGGCGCCTTGATAGACCTGATTTTCAATGAAAAAGGCGCGAGTTTATGTATGTTTGTATGTAGAAATCTTTTCCATGCACTCTTTTCAGTATTTCTGGCACGAATACTTGTAGTAGCCGTCGCTCTGTGACGTCAGCGTTACGTCATCGCTAAATATATACCAAGACTTTAGAGTGAACGATTATCGTGTTGTTTGTAGCGTTCGTAAAAATATATGTTTCCCTGTTTCCATGTTGAAAATTTAATTAAGATTACGTTTATCTACTGGTGTCTCAGACATGTGAGAGGCGGCCTGGGTAGGTACAACCACTGTCTAATTCTCCCGCAATACAGCAGTATTGAGACTTAACATACTATGTCACAGTATGGCGAGGGGAATGGAATGCCAAATATTGCTTTGTTATTCATGGTTGGTTTTGCTGTCCATGAGCGGTCGTATCGCTTACCATCAAATACTCACCTTACCATTCATTACTATAAAAATACCCTAAAGAGCGTTTGAAAAGGTGTTACTAATGCTCTTGTTAATTTTTTGAACTCATTTCATATTTTTTATCACGATGTGATTGACGGATAACGTAGCCCCATGCCGTGCACAAATTGTGGCCACTCAAAAAATATTTTCTAAATTAACAGTAGGTACTATTACAATAACATACTGAAAATTTTGTGCTCTACTAACTTCCAATGTTACCAGAACTCAGGATCCTACGATACAAGTCCATTCATGCCGAAAAGACAGTAAAGAATGGATATTACGATGTTCTTTATTTAAATATACAAACTGTTTCATACCTTTTTTTGATAGCTATAAGTTTATAAAATGTACTATTGGGTCACAAATGAAATTCTAAGAAGATTTTAATATAAAATGTTTTAATAATCTTCGTGATTGTCCTTATAAATGTCCTCCTTTTCATCCAACACAATGAAACAGCCGTATAAAAGAGATAAAGCCGTTAACTCGTGAATTATTAGCTCCCAAAAGTCTTATCTATTTGTAAACTAAGCCAAGTCGGGCTAGGTATCCCAGTATTAAAGATTACCTTTATGTAAAATAAAACTAGGGAATCGAGAAGTCCTCAGAATTTTTACGACCAAAATATATAGTATTACTTTTATAATAAAAAAAAATATTTATTTATTATTATTTGGGAAACAAACAGAAAATTTAACATGTACATAACAGACGAATCTTTTACAGAATCCAGTAAAGTTTCCTATAATTTGATTTTATAATGTGATGTTCTAGTAACGAAACATTATCTTTATTTATTTCGGACGTGACAAATGGGGAATTAATTGAAAAAATGTGACGAAATTTAAATTATAATATGTCGAAAGAAGTATCTGATAATAAAATCTATAAAATACAAACAAAAATCAAATATCCTTAACCAATAGTGGTGATGCGGAAAGACCGACGTGCCATGCGGTGCGGGGCGGTTGCGGGGATTGACTGAGGGCCCGAAATGTATGAGCGGTGAAACAATTGAAGGTTGATGCTAGCAATAATAAGCGGAGTTGGCAATATTATGAGTGGACTGTATTTTTTAATGTCCCCTTCAGAAGGGGCTGGTTCGCGGTGCGGATGCGGTTGGGTCGGGAACAAGTAGAGGAATGCACGCTTACCTTACATCTGCATCCTCGGCGAGGTGGCGCGCAATCCCGGCGTGATGGCGTCGACGCAGCACTACGTGACACGACACACACAAACAGAGGCTTGTCCCGTGCAAATAGTTATGCCGGCATCAACTATGCGGTCCTCAGTCCTTAATTAATTGGTGTTAGTATTTAAGCGGCGTGCGATTAATTAGTTACTTGCGGATTAGCGGTGGCGCCATATGCACACATGCAGGGTAGCGGCGGCGGGAACACTTACTTAACGCGAATGCGTGTGCGGCGCGTGCGGCGATGCGGAGCGAAGTTGCGGAACTGATCGTGAGGGGTGCGCTAGCGCGTCCCCGTGGTCCTCGCGTGACGTCACGCGCGAGGAATACAAATATGCGGTAAAGCGTGCGTTAGAGGGAGAAGGAAAAGAGCGGGAATGTTGGATAGTAAGGAATCTACAATACTGCCAACTGCGCGTGAAATACATATAAAATGGCGGTTTGAGACATCGTCGAATAGACAATGACCTTGTATCGAAATGTATAAATATGGCGTAACCATTCCCCCCGGCCTTAAAGGGTACCTTTAATAAAAAATAAACTAAATAGCGCGGTAATACAGAATAACCCTAAACCTATTCTTAAATTTAAGCGGAAGCGAAAAATGCGAAATACTATATACCCACGGGGCTCTCGGCATCGGCTACGAATCTAATATCCGCAGCCACTAGTTGTCCTAGTCCTACGAGCTACCGTGAGAGGCGTAAAATTATTGATTTGGCAAAGGGCACAGTCGGACGACGGGTCGCACAAAGTTCCCCTTATTCGTCTTGACTGTGACGACGCGTGTTGTTCCATCCTTCGAAGGGTGGACTGCTTCCACCACACCGAGAGGCCATGAAAGAGGCGGGACATTATCGACAATTATAACCACTACCGTCCCTAATTGAATGGGAGTGGAAGGCGTGGTCCACTTAGCTCGAGCTTGCAATTGATGCAAATACTCAATCCTCCAGCGTTGCCAAAAGGATTGGACCATTTTATCCAAAAGCGAATGTCTTTCACGTAGACTATAGGAGTCTACATGAGATGCGGGGAGCGAAAATAGCGGAGCGGTATGTAAAAAATGAGCGGGTGTGAGCGCCGCAGGCTCTGCGGGATCACTACTAAGCGAAGTAAGCGGACGCGAATTTATAAGTGCCTCGACCTGCGTGAGTACAGTTAATAATTCTTCATAGGAAAGCAGCTGCTGTCCTATGACCTTGAACAGGTGAGTTTTGACAACCTTCACCATTGATTCCCAGCATCCACCCCAGTGAGGGCTAGCAGGCGGTATCTGCTTGAAGTCAATACGACTTTCAGATAGTTCAGATTCAAGGTGCGGGCGATAATGGTCGAGGAATTTATAAAGATCGCGCAGATACGATCTACAACCGACAAAATTCGTAGCGTTGTCCGTGTACAAACACTGAACAGGGCCACGGCGCGAAAGAAAACGTTTTAGTGCGGCGAGAAAACTGACTGTACTTAAGTCGGAAGCTATTTCAACGTGCAAGCAACGCGTAGTTAAGCAAGTAAATATACAGAGCCAGGCCTTACGACTCTTGACGCCTCTGCCACGCACGGGTGTGTATTTTATAGGACCTGCGTAATCACAACCCGTATGCGAAAAGGGTTTGTCTACCTGGTTGACGCGGTAAGCGGGTAAATCAGCCATCATTGGAAATATTGGACGCGGTTTGGCCCGAAAACAAGTGTTACATTTGTATATGCGGTGACGAATAACTCGCCGAGCGGCAATTATCCAAAAGCGACGTCTAATTATAGACATTAAAGTTTCAGGACCAGCGTGTAAATATTTTCTATGATAATAGTCGACTATCAAATCAACTATGTGATCGCGGCGCGGGAGTACACGCGGATGTTTCTGCGAATAGTCGACGACCGCATTCGACAAACGGCCACCGACGCGTATTATATTATCTTTGTCCAAGAATGGACTTAGCCTTTGCAAAGCGGGAGAACAATTCTGTTTGTTTGACAGTTTAATTATGTCATCGGCGAAATAAACACGTTGAAGAGCGAATATGATTTTATTTTCGGCGTAATCTAAATCAAAGGCAGTTACGGAAAATCGACGCGGTAACAATTTCGAAAAGCGGTAAACATAACCATTATGCGTAATAATCTAGACCAAGAAGAAGTGCGAAGCGCGAGCGAGTAAATTAACGAATCGACAGCGGGTGTGGTTACAGCATGTACCAACGGTTTTGATTCAGGCATATCTTCTATATCATTTTCATCAAACGATGCGATAGGCCACTCTGCTGGATCCTTACAAGCCCATGACGGTCCCGAAAACCATAAGGGATGGTCAATAAGTGCTGCGGGCGATAGGCCACGAGATAGGCAATCAGCAGGGTTTTCACTTCCTGCTATGTGATGGAAACAGCTGGCAGGAACGTTGTCGATCACCTTGGTAACTCGATTAGCGACAAACGTCTGCCAACGGTGCGGAGAAGAATTGATCCAACACAGTGTCACTTTCGAATCAGTAAATGCGAATACGTTCGAAATTTTATAACGCGGTTCAAATATGTCGATAACCTTCTTCATGAGTGCGGATAGAAGAACTGCTGCACACAACTCCAGCCTAGCGATGGAAACGGTTTTAAGCGGCGAGATTTTAGACTTAGAACAGACAAGTACGACCTTTCTATTGTAGTCTACTACAGTTTGCATGTATATTACGACGCCGTAAGCGCGTTCGCTAGCGTCAGCAAAACCCAACAGGTTAACGGCGCAACCTTGAACTACACCCAAATGTCGCGGTATGCGTACACCATTCAAGGAGGGCAGTTCTTTGCAGAACTGCGCCCAGAGCGTTACGATGCGTTTTGGAGGAGCGTCATCCCAGTCGCATTTTGCCAACCAAAGTTCTCTGATGAGAAGTTTGGCGTACAAAATGATGGGAGCCACTAGACCCAAATTGTCCCACAAACGGGCTACTGCGGAAAGAATGCTGCGCTTGGTGCACCCTGGCTCAGGCGCAGCGACCTTAAACGTGAAAACATCGTCGGAACTATCCCAATGCGTGCTTAAAATTTTATGCGGTATGGCGCTCTTATCAATTTCAAGACAAGAGGAAGCGCGATGCGAAGCGGGTATGTCACGTAAGACTGCGGCGGAATTACTAGACCACTTGACAAGGTCAAATTGACCGGACTTAAACAATCCTATAAGCTGAATGCAGGCATCTGCAGCAGCAGACTCGTCATCCTGAAACGAATCACCGGCCATTATGCTGAAACATACATCATCCATGTAAGTTGAGCTGGATGCAATTGCGGCTGCTACGGGAAATTTGTGTCCTTCGTCTGTTATCAACTGTCTGACGACGCGGACGGCGTGGAAAACACTTGACTTCATTCCAAAACAAACGCGATTAAATTCATAAATTGACAAAGGGTCAGTGACCTTGAAGCGAAAAAGAATACGCTGGAATTTACGATCGTTTTCGTTCATAAGAATCTGTAAAAACATCTGGCGGCAATCAGCGGAAACTGCAATTTTGAAAAGGCGAAAATTAAGAAGTATGGAATTTAAATCACCTTGAAGATTGGGTCCTGAATGCAAAACTTCGTTCAAGGATAGCCCAGAACTAGTCTTGCAACTGGCATCCAATACCATGCGTACCTTGGTAGTTGACTTGTCTTCACGTTGCACGCAATGGTGCGGTACGAAATAAGATGCGGCGAAATCGACATTATCAACAGGTCCTATTTCAGTAACGCAGCCTTTGGCAACGTACTCGCGAATTATATCGTTGTAAGCGGAGCGCAACATAGGCGAAGACTGCAACTTGCGTTCCAAGCAAAGAAAACGTCTGTGTGCGGTGTTAAACGAATTACCTAATTTATATACGTCATCCTTAAACGGTAAGGCGACTTTGTACCTACCACTAGTATCGCGCGTAGTGGTGGCTTGGAAATGATTCTCACATTCAAGGTCATCTTGACTGTGGGCGGGCGGAGCGGAGACTTCTTCAAGTTCCCAAAATCTTTTAAGAAGGAGGTCCAAGGAAGTCTGGTCGACGATGGTACAACAAGCCGACGTCGACTTTAAATTCAATTTTCTGGGTATCAAAACTGGAGCGGAACCCATTAGTACGTAACCAAAAATTGTATTAATTGCGGGCGGTAAGCCATTCATACTGTTAACAGTACCCGGCAATAACAAATGAGGGAAAATATTCGCGCCTAGAAGCACATGTACCTCTGACGGTGTGGCGAAAGAAGCGTCTGCGAGCGGCAGCGTATTTAAATAATGCGCGAATAAAGATTTATCAACGGGAACCGAAGGTAGACTATTCGTGATGCGGTCGACAACAAGTGCGGATACGTCGAACCAAATATGATTATTAAAACGCGAGAATACTTTAAATTGCGCGGAACCTCTAATACCTTTTTCTATACCACCGAAACCACGTACAATAGTTTGCGTTTGTTTATTGTAATTCAAACCTAACAATGCACAACATTCCGATGTAATAAAATTACTTTGCGAACCAGAATCAAGTAAACATTTAATAATATGGGGCCGATCTTGAGAATCATACACGACTACTTGAGCCGTCGACAACAATATGGTAGACTGCGTAGATCGCTCGTTAACGTGATTAATAGCGGTTGCGTTCGATACTGGTGCAGCAATGTGCAGCGATGCAACGTCACGAGCCGCGTCGGCGGGCATCGATGACGCATCGAGAGGTGGGGCGCGCGCGATAGGCGTAGTGCGCGCCGCGGAGGCGAGAGTAGCGGCAGCTAATTCGACTCCCGGTGCGGGCAAAGTTACATGTTGTGTACGTGTTTGCAAAACTGTTTTGTTGAAGTGTAACAATGTATGATGTTTTGAATTACAATTTCGACATCTGGAATTTGATTTACAATCTCGTAATTTATGAGATAAACTAAGGCAGTTTATACACGCGTTGTAATCTTTAGCGCATTTAAAACGTGCGGAAGGCGTAGTAAATTGGATAAATTTAGGACATTTAAACAAATGAGCGTGAACAAAATGATCACAAAGACATTTACGACTAGGTGATGAGACCAGTGTGTAGGCCTGCGGGTTAGGTACGTGATTACGGGGTTTATTCCTAATAAAATTATTACTTCGCGGAGTATTGATAGCGGCGGAACTTGTTTGCGTGTGAGTGTATATTTTAAATTGACCGCGAATAAAATCGTTTAAGTCAAGGAATGTAGGTATTTCTACATCGCGGTATCTTTCTTCAAAGGCGTGTACAGTCTCAGAGTCAAGTCTACGTAAGGCGAGGTGCAAAAGTATGAAATCTGCCAAGTCATGCAGTTGCAAGTTTTTTAAAGCGCTTGCCGCGGTAATAAAATGTTCTAAAAAGTCTTGGAACTTAGACGCTGAGGGGGAACCAATACTTTGGAAGTTAATCATTTGGTCTAAATAAGTGGACGCGAGTGTACGAGTGTCTTGGTACCTGTCAATGAGACACTGCAATATTATATTATAATTTTCTGCGCACGGCGTAATACCCGAGAACACATGTTTAGCCTTTTGTGAAAGTTTACCAATTAAGTAATATAACTTATCACCATCTGTTAACATTGAATTTTCGTGTACAATGGATTTAAAACTTGCGTAAAATAAAGGCCAGTTACGAATATCACCGTCAAATGACATTATTTCTAGCGGCGGCAACGATGGTTTTTTATGTTTTAAAACGCTGCGACTCGGAGACGTGTCCACTCCCGAATGGGTGGATTCAACACGCGATAAAACGCGTTTTATGCGGCAGTATAGATCTTCAAACGAAATTAAACATTGAAAGTCGGGTTTACAAGTGGGATCAGACTTTAGCAAAGCGCGGTTATAATCATCTAATGCTTCTCTAAACTGTTCGGACAATCTGTCTATCGATCCTACTGAACTGAGAAATGTTTCCATGCATTCCTCACTAGTGAAAGCCTTTTGGGAGTTATCGAAAACATTTTGTAAGATAGAAAAATACGTGTTCCGTTTACTCTCCAATAAAGCAAGCTCAAGGTCGTGCGCGGGTGATTCAGCGCCCTTTGTCCTTGAGCGCGACATTTTAAAGTAATAATAAGTTAATAAAACTGAGTAATAGACGCGGGAATACTATTTCAAACGAAATATGGCACGTGGTATACAAATTAAGTTATACTAAACTATAGTCACAACAATAAATCCGGTTCGAAGTGGCCAACAATATGGTGATGCGGAAAGACCGACGTGCCATGCGGTGCGGGGCGGTTGCGGGGATTGACTGAGGGCCCGAAATGTATGAGCGGTGAAACAATTGAAGGTTGATGCTAGCAATAATAAGCGGAGTTGGCAATATTATGAGTGGACTGTATTTTTTAATGTCCCCTTCAGAAGGGGCTGGTTCGCGGTGCGGATGCGGTTGGGTCGGGAACAAGTAGAGGAATGCACGCTTACCTTACATCTGCATCCTCGGCGAGGTGGCGCGCAATCCCGGCGTGATGGCGTCGACGCAGCACTACGTGACACGACACACACAAACAGAGGCTTGTCCCGTGCAAATAGTTATGCCGGCATCAACTATGCGGTCCTCAGTCCTTAATTAATTGGTGTTAGTATTTAAGCGGCGTGCGATTAATTAGTTACTTGCGGATTAGCGGTGGCGCCATATGCACACATGCAGGGTAGCGGCGGCGGGAACACTTACTTAACGCGAATGCGTGTGCGGCGCGTGCGGCGATGCGGAGCGAAGTTGCGGAACTGATCGTGAGGGGTGCGCTAGCGCGTCCCCGTGGTCCTCGCGTGACGTCACGCGCGAGGAATACAAATATGCGGTAAAGCGTGCGTTAGAGGGAGAAGGAAAAGAGCGGGAATGTTGGATAGTAAGGAATCTACAATACTGCCAACTGCGCGTGAAATACATATAAAATGGCGGTTTGAGACATCGTCGAATAGACAATGACCTTGTATCGAAATGTATAAATATGGCGTAACCAAATAGAAATATTCTTCCCTTTATCAAATCCACGAACAGCAAAATTCTATCATTCATAATTGCACCAATGAGTAGACAAAGTCAGCTTATTCCACTGCAATTAAAGCAATAAAACGTAAACTGCGCTGTTAAAAATCGGGAATCATCCAATCCCGATCTATCCCTGATTGATATACTGCGTTATCGGAATCTGGAACGGCATCAAAGAGCCTGTTATCCGAGTGAAAAAGCCCATAGCGTTTCATTCGATTGTCTGTTACGACGGTTATGTATATTGGCGAATTCTGGTTCAGCTGAAACTAAGAACAAGGTAGGGGACATATTGGGGATATTTGGATGGTTTTTTTTACCGTTATTGGCAGATGAGGTAGTGGCCCGCCTACTAAGCGGCTACCATTGCTCATGGACCTTTGCAGTGCCAGGAGTTCAGAACAACAATGTCGCTGCCTACGTTAAGGAGAGTACTCTCTTTAAGCCTCGTTGAAGGTCAGGTCATAGTGGTTAGGAAACAAATTAGGTAGAAAATATTGCTTAACTAGAATTATGATACCTAAGAATAAGTAGTATGATGGTAAACATCACATTTGCCCATAAGCAGTATTTTCGAATTATTTAACTTTACATAGAATTGTCACGTCACGTCATGAAATTGTTAAAGGGTCGCAGAAAACAGGGCGATTACAGAAAATCCTCGCGCAAATCCTTGATTTGTGGATTTATTTTGGTTCTAAATCTAGATGATTATCAAATATAATTTGCTGATTTTCAAAGTTTATTTTTCGATGTTTTTAAAATAATATTAACATGAGATAGTCATGTACCACAAAAGCTACAACATAACATAGTATTTAAAAACAAACTCAACACGATTACGGGGGGTCCACACCCCATTCCCTTCAATACATCCCTGTTTATGGTAATGGTTGTGATCCGGGCTCTTTCGCGTTATAGACGCGGCTTAAGAGCGAAAAAGAAATAGGTTTTAAAGCTTTCGAACCAACGAGTGCTATTCAGCCACGGCTGCGACGGTGTTCAGCATTACCTCGGCTTTTCAATCTTTTGCCAGCATTACTGTACATTTCAGATATTTGCTTTGAGTGTATTGGAACGCTTAGGTTTTGTGTTAAAAGTTATGTCTTTAGTATTAGAATTACTTGTTAGCAGATTGTGTCATGCTTTCGATAATAATAAAAGGGATTTATTGGGTTTTATTTATTATAAACACAATGGATACTTTTATATTTGTTTTTGTTATGTTAAAATGCTCGATAATAATTAAATTTCAATAATATTTTTACATGTACCTATAAAAAATAACAAAAGCAAGCTCATAAAATAAAGAGAAAATTACAATGTTGCCTAAAACAGCATTTTAAATAAACAAAATATGTTACCCCAGTGTCATCGCACGAGGCAATAAAGAATCACAGGCTACGTATAAAACAGTCATCCTGCGGTTTGACAATATCATTTACTGCGTCCTCGGGAATAGGAACCGTTAAATATGCCCCACTTACATATGAAACATATTTTTATATGGGGCATAATGTCGCGTGAGAAATATATTGGGGTAATGTCGCAGTTACATTTTATAATACGAATAAGTTTTGTGTCCGTACACAGTAGTACTACGGTATGTTTACAAAGCTGAGGTCTCGGGTTCGAATCCCAGGGCGGGCGGAGTGATATTGAATTTTTCTATTCATTGTCAGCCTGGAGTCAGTAATTTGTGCCCCATATGATGATGGTCATCGTCATCATCATCATCTCAGCCACAGGAAGTCCACTGCTGAACATAGGCCTCACCCAGGATCTCCACAAAGTCAAGTGAATGACACAACTTTTTTCTGGGAAGTATCCATATTAGCTAAAATAAGTAGATAAAACATGATGAATAGCAAAACTTAATGAACGTTATACCACCTCTTAACATGATTCAACTAATTTATGGTTAAAGGCTTGATTAGCGACTTTTATGAATGAGGGGTGAAAGTATTCAGGCGGACTTCTGAAGCGTTCTCTAACAATCTACCTATTTGGATTGCATCGCGCATACCATACGGTATATTCCAACTTTCTCACTCATTCAAGCAAGTATATAAAATATATTATATTCGTTCTAGGAGTAATTTCACTCATAATAAAATAAAATAAAAATTGAATTAAACCATAGATATTAGCACATTAAAAAGCAAGGAGTAATCCACACTTCCATAATCTTAAGCAAAGTTTTAGGATACACTGCTTTTTTAATTATCACAGTCCCCACACTAAACCACTTTTTCCCTGAGGGTTTGAGGCTCGAGTCAAACAAAACCCTGAAAGGTATACAAATATTACATAGTTGGTAACAATGCGATAATCTATAAAATAAACAACGGTAATGGGAACAGAAAAAGCGTGAAGGCAACACCTTGTTTTGTTAATAAATGAATGTTTCGCGGAATGAGTAGACTCAAGCTTTTTCTTGTAGGGGCGGAAAGCTAAGATGGCAATGGAAAGATGAAAAAAAGTAATTTCTAATGTATACTGGGGCGATTAATGTTCTTGAGAATACTAGGTTTGGTTCTTTAGAGAGCATTTATATTTTTTTATTGCTATAAATGTTGAGACGAGCACGGTATTTGCCTAACAGTAAACAAAGAACCGCTTATCCGCAAAACAACACCTTGAATTACAAAGTAATGCTTGATTTCCATTGCGCTTGTTACCCTGAGATATAAGATGTTAAGTGTAAATATGACCAGTATATACTCCGGCTACAATGTCATTCAAACCAAAACACAACAATGCATCTACACTGCTGGGAGAAATAATCATTACGGTCGTACTTATGCAGGCGATTTCTCACATAATATGAGAGACCTACAGTAATTTATGCGAAGAATGTGATATTTTGCTTCCGTAGTTCCGTCCATTCTAATCTATCTTACGGTTGTCTGAAAGCGCATGTATATTTAAGTGCTTTATTGTATTATCTGTTAATTTGTTGTATAATAAAGTATTTATAAATAAAATAAGGTAAGAAGCAACATGATACAATTTAAACAAGTCCCATACATATTGTATTTAACAGCTTTGTTTACCCCTTTTTGAAGGCAAACAAACGGGAATTCTCGAGCAAAACTAGTTTCAAGTTTAAACACAATTATGATATTCTTCACATAAATTGTGTTGTTCAGGCCTTGTTTATCAGACTTTATCTTAGTTTCTGAATATCGGTCCTATTCTAAATATTGTTCGACATTGATGAATTTATATTTACGAAATAAATTAGAAAGCAGATGTGCAAATCGAAGCGGGTTGAACTGGTTGAGTTCTGTTTTCTATTTTGTAAAGTGAGGTAGACTTTGAAAAATGCCGAATTGCACATTATCCCGCCCACTCTTTAATGCAAGCTAGGAAAAATATTGGGACGTAATAGATACTGAACACCGAAAGTCCAATGAGTATCTTAAGGTACTGGCTTTCATGTTACCAATTTAATTAATCATATAAAAATCTGATTTGAAAACAAATAATCTTCCATTTCCCTCCATAGCAAAGAGGAAGACAAGTATTCATCGTTCCCCCTACAAATATAGTGTTTTCAATGATCAAAAGTTGAATTCTTGCAGTTAGACTATTATTAATCACGCAAGGCGTCGAAAAGAAGACAATTTGATAGTAATTTTGTGTTTCTAAATAATGACAGAGCTTTTTATATGACGAAAAAGATATGTTTATTTACCTCACACTTTACAAAATGTACGAATTCTCAATCGTAGTTCGTAACCTTAGACTACGTTCGGAGTGAATGGTAAGTTTCATAGAAAATAGTATTGATTTTTAGAAGTAGAAAACTTTTATCTAATACGTGGGCATCGAACATTCGAACATTGTTGTAGAGAAAAGAGTAACTCCTCAGATCGCGCCAACCCATTTGTCGTTTCAGATATGGATCTTTCCATCAAGTCCCTACTTTATTAATAAGGCAATGTCGAGCGTCTTTTAGAATACACCCTCATATTAATTACGCTCAATACTGAAATTCTAGAAAACAAATAATAAACAAAAGTACGTTGATAATTCCATCGGTTCTCAGAAGTTGTAATAAAACGAGCGGTGTTAAGAATAGACCTCTAGCTACTTCAGGGAATAAATGTTTTCAGTTGCTTACCTCCTTTATTTGTATTGAGTGTCGTTTGACAGAGAATTTAGAATGAAATCCTCTTGGGTGTAATGTGTATTGTTTTGTATTTGTTTCATAGTTTTAGACTGTCTAGTAACTACTAATTTTGGCTATCCGTGGAATTATTTAAAAATGTTTTGTTAAATATTTTGTGATATTACTTAACATTTCCCGTCAAACAGCATTGTAAATGCACTGTGGTGTTTCAGTTTGCAGGAGATTGTAGCCAGAGTAACTACTGGACATATTGATGCTTAAAATCTTATGTCTTAGGACGGCGAGCGCAGTGGAATATCAAGCATTGCTTTGTAATGAATGCTATTGTTTAATTTGCTACTGTCAATGAGCGAACAGCAAGCTTATCTCGCCATTCATAGCAATAAAAAAATATAAAAAGATTCTACAGCTATGATAACAGCAAAAATCTGAACATAAAGCGACATATTCAAGTTTATCTCAACACCAAGAATTCAAAACACATACATAAACTAACTCAGTACTGTAAGATAAAGCAGAACCACTCAGAATGAATGCATTTGGGTCACGTTATGTATTTATTTTTGAAATTGCAAAAGGTATTTGCGTTTCCTGAGAAACTTGATCAAAAGAAATGCGCATCGCATTCAGTTTGTAGAGTACGAAGGCTATTAAAGAAATAAGAAGTTGGGACCAATTGTGAAAGGCAAGCTTTGATGTTGGTTCCAAATGGTACGGGTGCATCCGTTCTTACAGACTTTGAATGGAATTTTCATCGGTTGAAGTAAATTGGAATTTAATTTGAAAGTATAAGTAGCCATAGCCACTCAAATAGTATTGGTTTTCTTCGTATGTACATATGTTTAATATTTCAATAAAATATTTTTGAAATGTAAGGGCTGTACAAAGTACTTTAACGGCCGATGCCAATAATCAATCGAAAAAATTAGATTGAAGTCAATCTGGATTGTTTTCTACTTTTCGATTTGTCATTTACCATGTTGCCATAGTTTGTCTACTACTGAGATTGATTATTGGCAATATAGTATCAGAAAAAAGATTGAGCTGTCAATCTCAAACGGCAAATTTTGGATTGGGATTGTTTATTGGGAGTGGCTGTTAACTTGTAGTGTATGAAACGTCAAACGAGCTCTATTAGTTTATTTTGATTTAAGTCTCCAACATTTTACGGGTATATAAACACAGAATTTTACAGACATCGTGTCAAACGAAAACAGTTGCAATATTTTAAAATTATAATTTCTTCTACACATCTGTATCAACCCATATTCCCACTTCAGGCTACGAGCTTACTCCACAATCGAGAGTATGATTGAAAGGGGTTAGGTCACATAAATAATCATATATAAATATATAAAGAAAAATTAAATAAGAAATTAATCTATCATACAATAAATCTACCTACTAAAATAGAGAATACTTCGCCCGTGATAAAGCAGACAGGGTTAATTAACAAATTAATAAAAGCTACAGAAAAGATCCAGGTGTAGCTCAGTTGTATTGTCTAGGTTTAAAGAATGGCTAATTTTATATTACTATTACTATAGTGTATTCATAGAGTCTAGATATAACTCGATTTATTCTAATTATTTAATTTAATTATATCTCTGAAAATATTTCTAACATAAATAAAGCCGACGCAATCTCCATGGCCACGTCTCCGCCATTATACTTTTTGTTTATAAGTCTTTAACTAGGTCCCAAATATTTTTAATTTACCTTTAAGCCTAACAAATGCAGGAAACTTTATTTTTTTAAATATTTTTTTTTGCCTAACTATTTATTTTCTATTCTCATTAATTGCTTTTACTACTTTTGTACGTTATAATTTATGGTTTCTTCAGCCTAGTATTAGTATTATTTATTTCACGTAACCAAGGACCCATAACAAATATAATATTCACATGCTTCACACATCTACAAGAAAATACAAACAATTTAATCATATTATGTACATGTCGTGTAACAATAGCTTAAGCATCTTCTCTACTCTGACTGTATTTGTCACTATACACTAGTTACTGCCTTTACTGTCTCTTTTCTCTTATCTCCATCCTTAGGTTGCTTATAAGAGATTGCAAAGTGCAATAGGGCCGCCCATAGTACTTATTTACATATAGCGACAAGAACCAATTGTTTAGGGTTTTCTTTGGTATACAGTGTATACAGTTTATATTCAGTAAAATCGAAACACTTTACAGTTTATGTTTAATAATGATAATAAAAAAATAGTATATTTAGTAATATATGTGAAATGTCGTTTAATACTGAATATTATGAGATTTTCAAATCCTAATTATGATGTTCTAAATTCAAATTAAAAACACATTTTTTCTGAAAATCCTTACAAAACATAAAAATAAATATATCTTTTTGTTTATTTCAGATAAACAAAGTAACATTCGCCCCCTTGGTGGTTTCGACGCTATTCATCCTTCTGACGTCACTGCTGGCCCACTGCGCGCGGCGGCTGGTCCAGAAGTCAGTCAAGGAACCCTTCATCAGACTACTGTTGGAGGAGGCTATAGCTGCTGCTGAGCTATGCGGGTGCTGCTTCGAACTTATTGTTGGTAAGGATATGAATAATAGGAAATTCATGGGCGGCATCACATACCATCATTACATATAAAAATAATGTTTTACAAGCAAGGCAAGCGGGGTGATTATCCCTAAGCCTCTTAATTAAAAAACTAGCTGCTGGGCCCGGCTCCGCCCAGGTGTAGGTAGACTTTTTTGAACATTTTCTATAGCTTATGTTTGTCAGGGATAATGTAGAATTTAACGGTGATTTTTTTACAAAATATTCCAGTAGTTTTAGAGCCTATACAATGCAACCAATCAAAATTTTCATCTATATAATATTAGATTAGATTTACAGAGCAAAAGAAAGATGACCGATTTGTAATTAATTTAATAAGTACCTACACAGTTCGATATTTAATATAACTAAATAATGTGATCACTGTTCAAGATACATCATATTAAAACTGGCCAGATATATTACAACTTAAATAATTGAGCATTGTGGAGGTCAGTTTCCCGCAATGGGACATGTATGTTCTGAATTATTATTATTTAATAGGCAATGGCAATGTGAAAATGTTTTATCGCGTAATGGCTCTTAAAATCAAAGCGTATTTCACTGGCTTTAGCGAGATTAATAACGTTTTTAACCGTTAACATGTTCAACCATTTATATCAAACTATTATTTACGGATTGTATCGTGGATTTGGTTTATTTTTATATTTTTGACTTCCCGTTTGTTTAAATCGTAGGTATTCGTCGTAGGTATCTTATTTTATTGCAAAACTAAATGATAGCCCAAATGGCTTACTTACGAGACATCAAACAACGTTTAAATTGTTGTTCTAAATTTTAAAGTAAACAGGTGTCTTTCACCGTTTAAGTTAGCGGAAAGTAACTAAGAATATTTGAACGTAATTTTGAAATTTCAGAAGTGTGTTCCTTGAGTTCAATCCCACAGTTTCAGTGGTCATTCCACACTCAACTAGCCTGTTATTAACTACCGGCCTTATTCATAGCCAGTTTCAAAAACTATTGTAGTTTTTTTTATTCCTATGAATGGCGAGACGAGCCTGCCGTTCGCCAGATAGTAAGCGATACGACCGCTCATGAACAGTAGCAAAACCAAACAACACCTTGAATTACAAAGTAATGCTTGGCATTCCACTGCGTTCGCCATTCTGAGACACAAGATGTAAAATCATTTTTTTTATTGCTATGAATAACGAGACCAGCATGCCGTTCGCCTGATGGTAAGCGAATATGTCTAGTAGTAACTTTGGCTACAATGTCCTTCAATCCAATTTTTTGTCTTTTTCGATCAAAATTTATTCAAAAGTCATTTGAAAGGGACAAAGCATTGAATAACTAAAATAGGTTATAAAACTGTATAAATAAAGCTATATAAATATAAGGGATTTCTTGTATTAATATATTTTGTCTGTATGTTTCAGTTGCGGATAACTTTGGTGTTGCCACGTACGCCATATTCCTGTTTGCGCTGACCATCTGGTGGTCGCTCAACTGGGGGGATGCCACAGCCTGTCCTTACACCCACATCGAAGATGTTATCGAAGGTAATGAACGCCAAAATATATGAAAGAACCAAATATAATCACTGATAGCTTTAGTATCCCATTAAATATGTATATCAGCTGCATAACTTCATTGTTCAGACAAATCATTGTTTAAGTAACTGGTGGTAGGTCTCTCATATGTGCCACTGCAATGTCTATTAGTCCTACCAAACAGTAGTGTAAATGCACTGTTGTGTTCAGGTTTAAAGGAATTTCAAACCGGTCGTATTGCTTACCTTCAGGCCAATGGCATATTCGACTCACCATTAATTGCAATTTAAAAAAAACAATCTCCAACTTGCGAATAGCTTTTGAATTAGAATCAAAATGGTGTTTTGTTATTTGTTCTTGCTGTTTGTTGTTCATCTTTATATTATGGAGCTTGAAGTGCGTTTACAGTTTACACACATATGCACGTGTATTTAAAACAACAATCATATTTATAGTCATTCCTTTTTTGGTGAGGTTGTCGAACTCAGATCCTATATCGCAGAAAATAGCTTTTACAGTGCCAATCGGTCATTAATTGTCCAGGATTTGCTCTTATTTCCCACTAGCATTGTGACACGGCCATGTTAAATCGCAAGGGAAATCCATTCGGGATAATTCACTCCAGACATAGGTTTCCCGACCTTACGGATAGTCGTGTTGCAAGAGGCATACTCTAAACAAGTTTAAAGTTTTAATATTGATCAACATTATTTATGTCATTGGATAAGGCTGTGGGCTTTTCAGCAGTGTACAATTTAAGATTCTAATAAATCATACTAGGATATGAAGAATCTTGTAGTATTCAATTCAGTTTTTCATACATTTATTTCTGTTTTTTAAATAGATGGCAGTAGCATCTACATGAACAAATTAATTAGCATTAAATAACTTTCAAGTAGATTAGTGAAATTATAAAATCAATTTTCTCTTTTTCAAGGCAAGGGCGACATCCGAAAAGCCCTTCTGAAGATATGGGCGGAGCTGGCTGGTGGTCTTCTAGTCTTCAAGTACGTGCAGATGTACTGGGCTCTCGAGATCTCGGAGACGCACAAGGACAAGGCTTATGAGGAGTGCAAGGCGGATTTGCAGGTAGGGACTTTTATGTTTAGAGTGTTGGCTTAATTGTGTGGAGTTTTTAGGACTTAGGACTGATTTCTAAACTTTTCTTAGTTCTTCAGAAGACGTGGAAACAATGTGACGTGTATGAGCTTAAAAATATATAAAATTCAGTATTTTTAACTGGTTAAAAGATTTTTGCAATCAGGAATGTTCGTAATGGTTAGCGAATATCTGTACGAATATTTTGAGAAATAAGGATGTTATTTTGTCACGAATAGGTGGTGCTTCTTTACTGCGATGTTTTTGTAATATGTAAATAAACGATTACTATAATATGAGACAATCATGCTAATTAAAATGATTTGGTTACTCGATTATTATTCCGTTGAGTTGAAATGTGTTTGTTTATTTTTTTAATAATGTACGTGGCATCAAAAGTCCTACTACTATATTTATTGTTTAATTTTACAATATGAAGTTTTACAGTTGGATAGGTTCTTTCTAAAACGACTTAATAAATAAGTATTAATTCATGCAGTAAATTAACTAGAAGATAATCGTAAATTCTTATCCTTAATCATCTCCATAGTAATAAATTTTGCTAGTAGGACATTTATTTTAGCAATTAATGTCCTCTTTTAATTAGATCTGTTATCTATGATCGGAGCATAGACTATATGTCTTTAATTGTAATTAACTTTGATGCTCTAATCAATTCCCTAGCGACTTTACTGAGAAACAGATTTTGTTTATTTAACACATCTTTTGGACTATATCAATGACAGAATAAATTGAGCATACATTATTTTCCACCAGTGACTAACCAATGACAGTGTGGCCAGAGTAAATACTGGACATATTGAGATGTAACATTGTATGCCTCAGAAAGGCGAGCGCATTGAAATGCCTAGCATTGCTTTGTAATTCAAGGTGTTGTTTGGTTTATTACTGTCCACGAGCAGTCGTATCACTTAATATTAGGCAAAAAGCATGCCAGTCTCACCATTCATTGGAATAAAAAAATCTACCTATTTCATCTCTAAAGGTTAATTTAAAATACCAATAACATTAAGAATGATACTCACGACTTGATCTTTCAAGCTTCGTTTTTCGCATTTAAAGTCTCATCAAGTTTCCCGACTTAAAATCGACTCTAGAATCTCACAGTAACAATTTATTAATCCAACCACTATACCAAAGCAGGGATAATAAGCATAAGACAACGAAGTAATATCATTTGAATAATATTGGTAATAGCCCGGTAATATCGCGCCGTACATTTCCGTCGCTTCGCATGTGTTGTTATGGGTTTGTTTTCAAATTATGTTTGTTTCTGGGTGTGTTTTATCTAATAACGGTATGGGAAACGTATTCAAAACAACGTGGTGTAAGTTTAGTTGATATTATGCATTTTTTGGTATTAACTGAGTAAAATTTGCCTACTTTGTCTAATATGTTCTCTCCTCATCCAAAGGTTGGCTGGCAGAGAATGCCTCAGGCATAAACTTCGTCATTTTAGCATCAACCATGTATAAAAAGCATTAATAAATAAATAAAATTATAGTTTTTGCAAGTAAAGATGAAAAAGAGAAGATGATGATGAAGTAGAGAAGCTGAATTTTGTTTTATATCAATAAAGTGTTCATATTGAATTATTAGCTTTTCAAGAAAAGTCGTCATGAAAAAGGCCTAAACAAAATCATATGATATTTTTACATTTGAAATAATTTCATTTTCAGTAATTAAATATATGCACAGTAAATTATGTTATCAACGAAATTCAGCTTACTATATTTTTGAGAAATGTATCGCTCTTTTAAATGCAATAAATAATGTACTTATTTTTTAATCACTTATTAATAACTTAGTATGGAAAAAGAACGTACATTAAATCAAAAAAGATAAATTAACACAATTTCATCCTACCATTGATGATATTCGTAATTTTAAACCTGCAATGAAACCCTAATCGTTATTAGAAAGTTCAATTTGTGTGTTGTGTGTTGCACCCAAAAGCGAATCGAAGGAACAATGTTTTTCGATTTGTACATAAGTGGTGCCAAAGCAAGTCCTATCCAGACAAGGCTGCATTTACATAGATGCAAGCACTAGAGTCCGTTAGGATACAATTCTGTTTTTTATATTTTGTTTTTTCTTTTTTTTTGCAAGCGCTTTGCCTGTACCTTGCTTGGCTATTAGTTTAACAAGTGTAGTGTTCGTGCCTCGATTCATTCGTGTGATTGCGTAAAAGTGTTCCGGGATAGTGGATTTTTTATATTTAAAGTTCTTTTTTAGATTGCTACAGTAGAGCAAGCGAAACACGTAACGATACTGGATTGCTAGCGTGTTTAAAGTTTCTTATCGTCTAAGGATTGCAGATTGGACGGAGATTGCAGAGGAATTTAAACATTTTTGGGTAAAAAGGATAATAGAGGGCAACAGAAAGTTTAACACTACCAATTACTGAGCACGACATACATACTCAAATTCACGCCTATTCTTAGAAGGGATATGCAGAGGTGCAGCTAGGATACCCACATTTCGCCTTGTATGAGCCGTCCTACAATGTGTTGGTGTGCTAGCCTATCGCCAGAAATCACACAGCCTCCTTGGCGCAATGGGTTAGACGCCGGCTGTGAATCGTGAGGCCGCGGGGTTCGATCCTCGCACCGAGAATATTTGTGACCCACAGGCATTAGTTTCGGGCCTGGGTGTATGTGAGATCTTAAAGTTACATTATGTGATAACAAAGATTGAGATTCAACTTTTAGTTTTCTTCGAATGGAGTTGTTTCTACTGAACCACACACTAAATAACATACCGTGCCATATCATACAATTTTCTTTAGCAAAATATGTATAACAAAAAAAAAAAAAAAACAGCTTACAGACTTCATTTTATACCTGCTTGCTTTAGGAATTATACTATAATAACTGTATTTATTTTAAAGGTACCGGTGTTGTACGGAGCGGTAGTGGAAGGTGTAGCAACATGCCTCTGCCGCCTCGCTTCCAAATCCCTTGGCGACCTGAACCCTCGTTTCGCGACAGCTATCGACTCCTTCATCGGAACCTCCCTCGTCGTTGCCGGTAAGATTATGATTAACCTCCTTCCAGACTTGCCCATTCACACAATGCTAACTCTTCAAAACTAACACAGATTGTACTAAATAGGAGTGATTTTTTTCGATTAATCTTGTAGATCCTTTAAGCGAAAATCTATTTTCAAGTTTTATATTCAAGGGATTTTAGATTAAAAATTCTATGCTTTGTCTTGGACGGATAATTTCATGATTTTTAAAGAGTACCCAGACTACTAGATTATAGTCACCCAATATCGTCTAAAGCATAAATCCGATTCTACACTCTTTCGAAGTATTCATTCATACTGAACATTTTAGCGGATAGGAATATTATTTGTAGGAGATCTAGATTCAAGTCACTTAGGGCTTCGCTTCACTGTTGCAGGGGTCCTCACTAGGCACACGGTATTCGTCTACCGCTATCAGGACACTAGTGCCAATGCGGACCTAAGCGTGTCCATCTTTTGCAAAATCCATTTAGGAAAAGGTACATGTAGATATATTATAGGACGCACTAGCGAGATTGAGATTGCTCTAATTTGTTTAGTTTTAGTTTGGAAAGCAAATAAAAACCTACATATTACATTCTTAGCATAATTTGAGAAGAATTGATAGGTACATTCAATATTGATGAAAAAAAGTTAAATTGAAGTGGCTTCTCTTTTCAAACCACGTAGACAATATATATTGATAGCCGAAAAATTTGGTGTACTAAAGACTAAGTATAATCTGTTTATTGTTTTTCCTTTATAAAACTTAATTAGATTCTTTTACGTTTAACTGGACATGTATTATAACTCAAAATCTGTAAATATCGATGCAAAACTATACCATCTAATTTAGCATTAATTTTGTTTCGCCATCTTTTTTATATCTAATGAATAAATTCAAATGATTTGCACAGCAAAACTTATCCTACTAAGATTGTTTCATTGTAATGTTGCAAAATAGAGCAATTTTCATTCAAGCTTTACCCTCGCTCGTGTGTCAATAAAAAAGTGTCCGCTAACATTGCCACGTCATCAGTAATAGGTGTTGCATGCTTCATCACATCATCAACTTCAGCATTGTCATCACATTCATCACTCACATTAAAATAATAATTGTTCACTTTTGCTTTACTTTATTTTAGTTCAGCTATTTGTTCACATATTTTAATAGGTATTTATGTATTTTATTTTGAGTTAATATTTAAAGTTATGTAGATTATTTAAAATAACTAAACTGTAGATTATGTATTATTATTGTATCTCGTTTTCGTCGGAGTAATATTTGAGTCTGAAAATTGCTTTTTCTGTCGTGAGTTTTGGTTGAGTTAATTATTCAAGCATGTGTGGTTAAGTGCGGTGGGCAGAGCTGTAAAGTCTTAAAAAATGTAAAATGAATTGGTCACAGATGGCGTTTAAAAAGGATTAAAAGGGATGTTCTCGTGTAACCTTTAACGAAATTCGGGGTTTACGTTTTACTCCATTTATACATACATTTCTGGAATTGGATTTGCGGAATTTTAATCCCGTCAAATGAAGTTTATTGTGAATGTTGCTTGAAATAAAGAAGTATAAATTTAACTGCGGATAGAAATTGAATTGAATGATATTTATTAAAATAAGAATATAAGAATTGAGTAATAAGTAACATGCAAAAAAATCTCATTTGGGTATGGATAACTGTCCGTTGCAATTTGATTTTTACAGTCGTTTCTCAAAGAAAAAATAGAATTCAAAATCTGTGGAACTTAGATGTTTAAAACGAAACTACTGCTATTGAGTGTATGTGTACTGCTATCAAATGACTAGAATTATGTATTACGAATATTTTCAACTGCGATTTCCAAATAACTTAACGCGTTATAACCATCTCCTCAATCTATTTTCAGCTTTCGATTACTCCGGTGGATACTTCAACCCGGTTCTGGCGACGTCCTTGAAGGCTGGTTGTGAAGGTCATACCCTCATGGAGCATGCTGTGGTCTACTGGATCGGTGCCTGTGCCGGCTCCATCCTCTCAGTCTATATGTACAAACTGCCGGCCATCCAGAAATACGTTAGGGGTACTACCGTCGTCAACGGCGATAGTATCTGGGCTGATAAGGACGATTAAATTAATATAATTAAGCAATTGTGCTTTATCAGGATTTTGAAATTCTACTGTGTTATCTTTTTTAAGTTCATTGTTATTATTTTCAGCCTTATGAACTCCACTGTTGTTATCCTTCCTGAATGTCTTCCATGATTTCAAGATAAAGTGGATCAATGTTCTGTAATGCTTTATATCGAAATCGACGAATAGGACGTTTTTCCTTAAGTTGTATGAATAGAATATCTTTAGAAATATTTGGATCTAAAGGTTGTTGAACTTCTCGGAGGACATGAAAGGTTATTCAGTGTAGTAAATCATTATAGTGTTACTTTATCATGTACATGGATAAGACGTTCTGTTGAAAATCTTCAGTAATATTACAAGGAAACTGTTCAAGTTATTTGTAGCACGAGGGTAGTTTGAGGAAGCGTTTTAATAACAACTTGTATCGAACAGCGTAACAACAATTTTACTGAGGGGAACTCTGTGTTCAACTTTTTATATGGTAGTTAATTAGAAACAGTAATCTTAAAGAGGAGAAAATAACAAAGTCTTATCTGAAAGATAAGACTTTGTAATTTATTTAATATATTAAATTGTTAAATTATAAAATCTGTTGAAAATAAGCCACTTTGTTGGATATAGGACTAAACATAAAGTTATCAAGCCGACATTTTATGTGCGATCAAGGAGGCTTGGCTCTGCAATGTTGAGGGTCAAGATCACGTCCAAGGATGTAATAACATTATGACCCTGCATTGAAATACATGCCTTCTGTCATGGGTATAAAAAATACAGGAGTATTTTCGATCTCAGAATACCTAAATATTTGAAATTGCATAAAATAAAGAAACATAATGATTTATACAAACGGTTTTCTCAGAATGATAAAGCACAATTGCGATTTTAAACTGAGTATAAAAGTGATTTTTATAAAGTGATATTCAGTAATCTAGTCAATGTTTTTCACCTTAAAGCAATGTTTAAGTATTTGTGAATAAAAGTATTATTTTTGTTGAGTCCTTTTTGACGCAATATCAGTTATTTGATGTAGGTAAATGTTTAATACAAAAGCTATGTATTGCGAAAATATAATAAGTGCTACGTACTCCCGTTGTAAATAAATAATGAAAACTTGTTTATAATAATTGTGTTTTAGTTCTATCTTCATTCTACACTTTTAATTTATTTTGTAGTCTTCTGTATTTCTGTGTTACGTGTTATTTAATAAAGTGTGGCATGTACAATTATGTGTGTATAAGAACTTTGGTGTCGAAATAATTTTTATTAGTATTGCACTAATCAGGGGCGTGAACTCCTTGTAGGCAGAAATGCAGTGCTTTACTTGCCATTCACAGATATTTTATTATAACGTTCGTACGTTTCAGATGACTTTAATTTATAGTAAATAAATTAATAAACAAAATATAATAACTTAAAAACGCCTAATATTTTATAAATAGCACCTATTTGCAATCACGCAAACGTTATGGTTGCCACGCGAAAAGCAAGCGGCGCTGCAAAGCAAAATAATGTACCTAATCAACCAAGTCATGCCGCCGCGTCCCGCATGACATTTGTTTGCATGTGTGTAGTAATTTTGGTGTCCGTGCACAGTCGCGAACGCACACACCCATGAATATTGAAAGCTGCGACTCCTGCGGCAGGCCTCGGGAGTTCGGCAGTTGTTGGGAGTAATCGTAAATGTTCGTTGCCGATATCCGAGTAAAATTAATAGGCTGGAATCTAATAAATCACCTATGCACATTATGCATTTTTGGTTAGTAAGGTTTTATTTGTTTAAATATACATTTTTTGTGTTTCGCGGGGGCCATTTTGTTTTTTTTTATGAGTTTTTGCATTGTTTACTATTTTATACTAGTATGTTTGTAAAAAAAAATAGATTTCTTAATGGATTTTTCATTTTAACATTTGAAAGTATGTACATTTAACAGTTTATTACTAAGTTTCGATATTAATTGTAGTCAGTGTGTTTTTTATTTTTTCAAATGTTATTTGATTGCGAGGTTTGTGTTAAAAATGTATGTTTATCAAATGAATGAATGAGGTGGCCGAAATCTTGCGTTTATTTACATCGGGATAGGTATAGTAATCTCAACTAACCGGAACCTTGCATATGTGAAAATTGAAAGCTGACTAGGTGAGTTTTTTTTATTTTACTTATTAGAATTTCTTCCGCCGCGACAATCGATCGCTGTTTTGTCTGCGTTGCCGTAGAACAGTGGTTCCCAAACTTATTTTGTCTACTGCCCACTTTGAGAATAAATATTTTTTTAGCGCCCCCATTTTTTCACCTATATGATATATGAACTACGCGGAGAGAAATATAGAACGCCCCTATTTTCTTTCTGGGTCTCTTACCGCCCCCCTTGAGACCTGCAGCGCCCACAAGGGGGCGTTATCGCCCACTTTGGGAAAGACTGCCGTAGAAGATGGACGTGAATAGTAGTACATCTAAGACTTGTTATGTTGGCATGGTTTCCGACTTAGAGATCCGTCGCGTGGCTGTGGCTATGCTAAAAAACTATAAAAGAAAAAGTTTTTGTGACCGAGTACTCCGCCGCATACCCAGTGTCATAATCCTGTGCACGCCGCTGGCACTAATGTACGGTTACAAAGCTCAGGTCTTGGGTTCAAGTGCCGGGGAATCTAGTCTCGGGGTCGGGCAAAGTAATATTGGATTTTTTAATTTGATATCAGCGTGGAGTCAGAAATTAGTATTGGTGTGGCAATAGGCTCGCCCTCTATCACATCATGAGGCGGAACATACAAAACAAAATAATTTTGCGATTTAAGTAATAAATTAATTTATAATTAAATAAAAAATAAATCAATGCAAAGTTAAATGTCAATATTAACTAGAGTTATAACAGTGTGTCATAATTCAATCCACACCCAATCAAATCCAGTTCCTATTCACATCATAACACACGCTTTCGGAGTCGGAGGAGTCGAGTAAGATGTAGCTACTAGCTATATCGTATTGATTTCACCAGGATTTATGTTCCCGAGGGATGACGCTTACTGCTGCCAGTTGTAACCAGATATTACTGCAATCCGCATGGACTGGTATTAATCTGCACGATTGACGGGTTACATTACATGGATGCTCCATTTTCGTCGCCTTATCAAAGCAGATGAATAGTTGAGAAATCTAGATCTTTGAGGTTAGAATGTTTTCGAAAATGAGGTTTTCATTACTGACTTCAATTTTTATTTGCTATCTAATATATATACCAAAATTTGCCCACAAGGTCTCTGTTACAAAATAAATGAGCTTCAAGTGCGTCGTAGTGTCTAAACCGTTGAATATTGTGTCTGTTTTATTCAGTACTCTGTATCAGCCCCTATACGTCCCACTGCAGGGCACGAGCCTCCTCCACAATCGAGAGTACGATTGAGAGTGGTTAGGCCATATAGTCTATTTTATGTTAACTGTATTTTCCCATGTAAGTGACTGTAGTCCTTTTTGAGAATTTTATTTAAACCTAAACATGTGTTCGAATTTGGATGAAGGTCTTTCAGTTCAGTTTATTTAATTTTTAAATAAAAAACCTACGGTATCCTACGGTAAATGAATTCAGAATTAAGCAAATTAGAAATATTCCAGATTGGTAGTTGAGATAGAAAACAGAGCACAACAAAGTAACGTTTTGACGTCAATCTAGTTAGCAAAGTAAAAAAAAAAAAAACAGAATTCAGTACCTACTGCTTAGAAAAGGCCTAATTACCTACATTTACTTAAACAGAAAGCCATAAACCGAGATACGTGTAAAACAAAAAGCTTTTAAAATATATTCCATGTTTTTTGAATGGCCTTCTAATAAGGGCTTTTCGATATGGGTCATTCTACTTTAAAATAACAAAATGTGTTTCATGCGTTATGCTATACTTCCATTGAGCTTACAGATATAGCCAGTAGATAAACTATAGTAACGATTGTTTCCTTTGGTTTACAAAATGGGAATAGAAATTAACAATGGAGATGGCATAAGATATGCCTCATCATTCGATGCGCTTTATAAAATATATCATACTTTAGGGTGTATAATGGCATTTTTTAAAGAAAATCTGGCATTCTAAACCATTTTCTAATAAATTTGGTTAATAATAAGTATCGTATACATATTTATGAGATAAATGATAAATGGAGATAAATTTTATCTCCGTGTTAGGTGATATTTTCTGAGAGAAAGTTGCATTCCCTTACTCAATCTAGCCCATTTCTATAGCCCTTACTTAATATAATAATATTTTAATGCATTTTTGTTTTGGTCACATTTTATAGAATTATAGAATGGCCCCTAAGTCAGAGCATTGACGACCATTAAGAACACACACCTAGTATAAAAACTACAACAATTTCATGGACACAGTGTTAAAAAGAATATCGTACGTTTCGCTAGAAAATTACTAAACGAAACACCATCTAATACTTCTCAATGAAAATGATAAAAACTTTTTGGTTGTTGTGTGTAACTGCGGAAGCCAGTTTAATTTTGTTAGAACAAAAATTGTCGGAACCGTTTGAGATGAATTTCAGAAAAGTTGCTGAATGTGTAACTGATATTTGCAAAACCACTCTTAAATTCAGATCGAGTGCTATACTCGAGTACAGAGAGTTTGATGATGAAAAAGGTGAATTTCTCAAAGGTCTGATTGATACGCTTTCGAGAAATAATATCCAACAAGTTATATTTGAAGATTTGGATAACGTAACACACGGTGTTGAAGTAGAAGACGCCGATTGGATAGTTATTGTGTACTTTAGGAACTGTGAGTCTCTTTCGAATTTCAATGTTACGGCAATCCGTGATAATATGAAATATATTATTATTGTACGAGATGATGTAGAAACAAATTGTAAGAACACATTTCTAGAAATTGGAACACACGTAGCATATTATGATGTGACGTTTATTTTTGATAATCAAGAAAACAATGTCACGGGCACATTGGATTTGGTAACATTTAAACCACAAATCGATGATAGAACTTGTAAACAAGTTGTTAGAGACTCAGAAAAAATCAATACTTGCCGAAATGGAAGCCTACATTCTAGCATGATTTTTCCGAACAAAAATCCAACAAATTTAATGAAATGTGCCCTAAATGTTGGTATTGGACCATTATATCCATTTGCTATTATCAACAATATGTCACATCTCAAAACTTTCGACAAACTGGACGAAGCAGATATAAGAGGTTCTGATTTGGAATTAGTTAAAATAGCAGCTCAACAGTATAATGCGACGTTAAACTATCACTTTATAAAGAAGAAAGAAGAAAATCCTTTCGGGCAATATGACTTCATTCCTTTTATAATGAACGGTAGTCTGGATATTTGCGCTGGCGGTTTTTATAGAATTTACGGAGACGTAGTTTCTTATTCCGGGGTTTATGCTAGACAAGCTGTGCTATGGATGTACACTGCCGATAGAACGAGCAAATCTTGGCAAAGTCTAGTAAAAAAAGTCAATGGATTATACATATTCATGATATTTTACGTTTCCTATTGTCTTATTTGGTATTTGATACTTAGGTTTGACAAGAAAGCGGTATCGATTATAGGTACCTTGACATATGCGTGGGGAGCGCTCGTAGGAGCCAACTCCGTACAAGATGCAAGATCTTTCAAACAGAAGATACTGAACTTGGTGTACTTAAATATGTGCATACATTTGTCGGCCTACATCGGAGTACAATTTTACTCATTCTACACGATATCACAACCACCTGAGATGCTTCAAACAATTAATGAAGTTATGAACTCCGGGAGAATATATTATTTAGATCCTACGTCGAAATATTTCGTTTTTGACGAGAGATATACGAAATTTGCTAATGAATCAAGAGAATGCTATACATTTAAAGATTGCTGTGAGAAATCTTTGATTTACAAAGGCATGACCATACTTCTCAAAGGAGTATTTTTAAGATTTCAAGCAGAAACCGCTGTGGATGATGAAGCGAAAGTACTTGGATCTACGGAAAATGTGCTGACGGTGTATTATGAATTATTGATTCGCAAAAACAGTCCATACATTAGAAAACTTCAAGACATAGTTAAGAGATTGTTCGAAGCTGGAATTCCACAGAGATTGTACCTAGAAGCTATTGGTCTTAATGTTGTTGGGAAAGCTAAGAGCGCTAGTGATAATACAATTAGTAACAGTTACAGCTGTCAGGCGGGATGTAAAATTACTTTGGATCAATTAGGCGGAGCATTCTATTTGTGGCTGATTGGATGTGGGGTATCCGCTGGTATTTTTGTAGTTGAATTATTAAGTAATCGTGAAAATAAGGTGACTGTATCCTCTTAGGAATTGGTCATAGAACTGTGTGTACTTTATCATTGTCTATAGTTCTAGCACCATACGCACTTATGTATAATTTTAAATTATTGCACTTACACTTATTACAATTTGATTGTTGTTAATATAGTTTTGGTTTGTATGAAACCATATGTTTCAAACCGTAAATTGTAACTTAACATTGGCTTCAGTAGTTTAACAAAGTTTTGGTCGGTGAAGGTTATGCATTTGGTTGAAATTAAATGTAAAAATCCATGTATTCATTGAACTATTTTATGCAAGCTGCAATCAATTGTATCAGATCCACTTATTTGTGAGATGTAAGTTCCAAAGGCTTTAAATTTAAACGGATTAATCTTATAATATAATTGTCTATAAGTTTTAAAGTTTTTTACATATTGTTTACAAATACAACAGTAGGATTTTTTTATGAAGCATACACATGTAAATATGAGATTAATAAATATTTTTGCATTCTTACGATCAAGGTTGCAAAGTAAGAAGGAACGGAAGCCGATTTTAGCCCGCCAATGAAATTTCCTTGGGAAGGCTTATGTTCAGCAATGGACTTTCCGGGCTTAATAATTATGATTATGGAGATTAAATATTCATTTTCATTAATACGTTTTTAACGGGTATTTTCAACACAATTCCTTCCTATACCTAATCCTGAGTTCTTCCACTCTAGTGTCAAGAAGCATCTTAGCAGGCCGGCGTAATTGTATCCAATGGTATGGGACTGCCGTCTGATATTATTAAATACTCTGCCTGGACGGTTTTAGCGTTTACCATCAGGTGCAGGGCAGTCATTATGCCGCACCAGTGTAACAAAAAGAAGAAAAAATCGTTGAACGTTTTAATCAAAAACACAATATGAACTCTTAAAAATGTCGTTGTAAAAGTCCAATTTATTTGACTTTTGTCCGTCTGCTATTCGGTTAATTAAAAAGTTCAATTTGACAAGTTTCACGATAGTTACATGGGCGTCCTTTTTTAATCCGAAGTTCGGTATTTGCGACCGAAATAGATTGAAAATCTATTCTTCGACATGGATTATTAAATGAGTCTGTCTGATTAATGGGACACTCCTACCTTTATTGCAGTGAGAACTAGACTTTGAGTGCAAATAGGTTTGATAACCTGTTGTCCTTTTGCCCTGTATTAAATGATTTAACTGTGAATTTGATTGATTCTAGAAATTCTCGAGATTGGAATTTTGCCCCTTATTTCCAAAAAAAATCTGTCAATGGCACATGATGTCGAGACTGCTTGTATAATATAATAGAAGATTGTAGATTCGTGGCGCTAAAAAGGGGCATTAGCCGAAATGAGCCATACCTACTACAATGGTGGTCGATCCAGATAACATTGTGTCTAACCGTCGAGACTCGAGGTGGGTTGTTACATAATGTTACTATTTTCCAGAGGTCAATTTAACCTATTGAGTACTCTTGTTCATTTTTTGAGTGAGTTTTCATACAAAAGACACTGTTTATACAGTGTTGTTTAATATTAAATTTAAAATATTACCTATGAAATCATTAAATAAATAAACCCAACAGTCACATACATCGTCCAGGGGGTTAACTTTATACTCCGACACAATGAAAAATATTCAAACATAGTATATACAGTGCAACCTTAATATAACGTACCTCAATATAACGACTTCCTCGATTTAACAAATTTTTCGTAATCCCCTTGAATTGTCCATAAGAGTCAATATAAAATATACCTTTACATTGCGAACATTCTTTGCGTACAACCTCTTTATAACGAATTTTCAACTATCAAGAAAAAGTATTCATACCTCTAATTAGCGAATTTTGCCAACCCAAAACCTTTATATAAAGTTTCCACCAATAATATAACTCTTAATCTTATAATGTGATTCATGTCTCGTCATGTTTCGACACGCTTTTGTTTGTAAAGTAATCATTGTTGTTTTGATGGAAAGTAATGTAAACACGTCTGCTCGTCACTATTGTTAAAAATTTAAGTTAAAATGGCTCAGAAACGTAAAAGATGTTCCTTATCGGTCGCAGAAAAGCGAAACATCATTAATTATGTTGACCAAATTACTTTTACCTCTTTATAACGAATTTTAGACCAATCTAACCTCAACATAACAAACCTCAGTTCAACGAATTACTTGATATTACGAATATTTTCTTGTTCCCCTCCGATTTGTTATACCGAGGTTGCACTGTATATACTATACGAATGTGTCTTAATACTTTACCAAATGTACGAATCCTTTATCTTACGTCGTAATCTTAGACTAAGTTCAGATTTAATGATAAGTTTTATAGAGAACAGTATTAATTTTGAGAATTAAAACCTTTTATCTTATACATGGTCGTTGAACATTCAAACTTCGTGTGGGAGAGTAGATTATAAATAATAATTAATAAATAACACCCAACAGTCACATACATAGCCCTGACCCCACACTAAGATCGAGTCTTGTGTCGTGGGTATCAGGAACTACGAGAGACTTTTCGGTCTCACAAACACCCAAATTCATTATAATGGTTATTGGTTTCAATACTATGCAATTTGCCACTAATCCAGCCATGGTCTGTTATTTCCAATTTCACAAACACAATAACAATAAAACTGAAAATAAAAATTCGATATCCAATATCAGAGAAATGTTCGGATAAAATAAATTCTAAATGCATTTTCAGTGTAAAAAGCTGTAAAAAAATATTGCTTTGGAAAAAATGCGTTTCTTGTTGTGATGCCTTTCATATTTCTGTTATTTGGTTGGTATATTTTTGTTTTGTTTTAAAATGAACGATAGGAATTTTTGTTCGTAAAAATGGATCTAATAGTTTTAAAACCTTTGTAATTATAATATTTTGTTGTGAATTTTAGTTTTCTCGTATTTTGCATTTATTTTTTATTAACTCCCCATTCGGGATGATAAATATATCGCTCGATTATAAACAACTAGCTTTTCCCCGCGACTTCGTCTGCGTGTACATATTATATTAATACCGACGTAAAAGCAATACATTATATGAAAATGTCATCCCTTATTTCACCCCCTTAGTGCTATTTTTCTAAAAATAGTTCACAGCATTATTTTTCGTTTAAAATAAGTGATGAAATACAAATATTCATATGAATAACTTCAGCAGTTTCGATTTTGCATACAACATTTCAACCCCTATTTTAAACCTTTTAGGGTTAATTTTGAGAAAAGAGAGTAGGCAATTATATTTGTTTGTAATAATTAACTAAAGTGCCAAGTTTTACCATAAAACACTATTTCACCCTTTTCATCCCTTTGGGGGTTGAATTTCCAAAAGTCCTTTCTTAGCTACCCTGCGCCACAGTAGGAATCCCTGTGAAAATTTCAAGTTCGTAGTTTCAGTAGTTTTGGCTCTGTGTTAATACGACAGTTAGGTTATACAACATTTCAGCCCTTATTTTAACCTATTTAGGGTTAATTTTAGATAAATAAAGTACGCAGTTATTTTTCTTTTTGGTTCAATAATTAAAGTTTAAAGTTTGACAATTGTAGCTTTAACGATTTCGATTTTCCATATAACCGTTTTTTGCCATTTTCACCCCCTTAGTGGTTGAATTTCCAAAAATCCCTTCTTAGTGCTAACCTACGTGACGGTGGCAAACCCTAAGCAAAATTTCACGGTCCTAGCTCCAGTAGTTTCGGCTGTGCGTTGATCCGATAGTTCGGTTCTGCAAAATTTCAACCCTTATTTTTACCCCTTTAGGGTTAATTTGAGAAAAAATAAGTATGCAGTTATATTTGTTTCTGATTGGCTAACTAAAGTGCAAAATTTGAGAATTGTACCTTTAACAGTTTCGATTTTCCATACAACCGTTTTTTACCCATTTCACCCTCTTAGGGGTTGAATTTCCAAAAATCCCTTCTTAGTGCTACCCTACGTCATAATAGGAACTCCTGTGTAAAATTTCACATTTTTAGCTCCAGTAGTTTCGACTGTGCGTTGATTAGATAGTCATAAAATCACCCTACTCTCGCAACACTTCAACCCTTATTTTAACCCCTTTAGGGTTGATTTTAGACAAACAAAGTATGCAGTTAGTTTTCTTTTTAAATGATTAACTAAATTGCCGAGTTTGACAATTGTAACTCCTACAGTTCCGATTTTCCATACAACAGTCTTTAACCATTTTCACCCCCTTAGGGGATGAATTTCCAAAAATCCCTTCTTAGTGCTACCCTACGTCACAATAGGAACCTCTGTGCAAAATTTCACGTGCCTAGCTCCAGTAGTTTCGGCTGTGCGTTGATACGTCAGTCAGTCAGTCAGTCAGTCAGTCAGTCAGTCAGTCAGGTTCCTCTTTTATATATATAGATAGATGTATTGTTTATGTTATAAAGGCAAGGTAAATTGACAATTTGAGCTATTACTTATATTACCTACTTTTGAAAAGTTTTTTCAATAAATATTCTCAGAGGGCACAATAGGCTGATACTTATTTTTTTTATTGCATTGAATGTCGAGACGAGAATGCCGTTTACTTTTACGCGATACGACCGATCATGAAAAGTTTCAAAATCACACAACACCTTGAATTACAAAGCAATGCTTGCCATTAGACTGCGTGCATCTACTGCTGTTTGGCGGGATACATAAATTGCGGTGGTATCCACCCAGGCGACCTCATACATATGGGAGATCTACCACCAATTAATTATAATATTCATCATACAAGAATGACTTCAGAAAAGCTTCTTCCAAATATGTGAACCTAATTTAAACAAGCTATTCTCATTTTATAAATATTATTACTTTCTTTCAGTAACAATCTACAACAGTGCAGATTGCGCCTTCCCCATAGACATAGTGACGTCAAAAGGTCACGATTTGAAGCCCAAAAGGCCAGCAATAATCGCCATGATACCGGATAAAGAGCCCCTTATATCGAGGCGGGGATCCTATCCCTCAGGATACCATAAAGTACACCCCTACTCCTACCATAGTCACCATGTAGTTCCTATTGCTGGTCTAGCACCAATGAGACATCATGTTTATCATACTGGAGCAGCAATGAACAAGTTTAATTTGAAGGATGTCGTGTTCAGAAAACGGCTTGCAAGAAGATTGAATCCGGAGTAGTTAGAGTAGTATAGCTTGGCAAAAAAGATTCTGTTTTTAATGAGCTAAGATTGAATTTAGTATTAATATTGCAACTCGATATACTACGACGAAAAATTTTAGATACCTGTTATTTTTATTTATTGTTAAAACTTAAATAATATTTTTGTTTATTTTAAATTACAAAACAAACCTAAGCTGTCCGAGATTGTATAGAAATACATACATATAAAATTATTCAATGAACATTATGGCATTTTAAAAGTGTTGCTATAATTATTTTCTTTATTATTGCCAATTTTCGCTGCATCGTACTCTTATTTGCCAAGTTATAGATAGTTTTATTGTGGAACTTTGTGTTTATGTAAACTTAAGAGAAAATATAAGGCTTATTTGTAAATATAAGGTTTATTTTGTGTTTGTGGTTACATAGTTGCAATGTCATATGTGGATGAATTTACAAGCACTTAGTGTTATTATTGAATTAAAATAATAAGTAGGTACACAAAGTCAATTCATGAATACCTATACAACACAATTGCTTACAATGCAATGTTGCTTCTCTACATAGTATAAAACAAAGTCGCTTTCTCTGTCCCTATGTCCCTTTGTATGCTTAAATCTTTAAAACTACGCAACGGATTTTGATGCAGTTTTTTTTAATAGATAGAGTGATTCAAGAGGAAGGTTTATATGTATAATACGTACATATTATTGTACAGAAATCTATTTGTACCCGGGCGAAGCTGGGCCGGGCCGCTAGTCTATAATATATAGTTTCTATTTCATACTTGGGTATTTTTCCTGAAGCGATACTTACGTCATAAGTTATAACACTAAACTATTGACTTTAATAAATAAATACACCTTATAGGCACATACATAGTCCTGACCCCACACTCTGATCGAGTCTTGTGTCGTGGGTATCAGGAACTAAGAGAGACTTTTAGGCCTCACAAACATTCAGACACGAAACAAATACATCTGGTTCCCACAAATATTTGTTTCGGTGCGGAGATCGAACCCGCGGCCTCTCGTTTCACAGCCGGCTTCTAACCAACTGCGCCACGGAGGCTGTCACTTGTGTTAATTAATGTTGCTAAATAAAATGCACTTTCTCGAAAAAATAATGCTGGAATTCCTAAAGTTTTTGTAACTCTTTTATAACGTCGCGGTAAATGTTGGCAATCGCGGCATTCACACAATACAACATTGCGGATTTTAATTTTTCGAATTTTAGTCGCAAGTAATTTAACGATGTGTATTATTTAGTGTACCTTACATGATTATTAACTGTCTTCCGGCCTTTCTCTATATCCTATCTATCCTTAACTAGAGGTTAAATAAGCTACCGTTACTATGCTAGTGCAATTCCAGGCTTCAAAAACAAAGATAGAAATATATATCTCACCTAGCTATCTATAAATATATCGTATCGTATCAGCCCATATACGTCCCACTGCAGGGCACGGGCCTACTCTACAATCGAAAGTATGATTGAGAGTGGTTAGGCCATATAGTCCACCACGCTGGCCTAGTGCGGGTTGGCGGACTTACATACCATAGAAATTCTTATGAATACCTATGGTATGCAGGTTTCCTCACGATGTTTTCCTTCACCGTTTTAGTGCGTGGTGATTAACTATCAATACACACATGACTCCGAAAAGTCAGAGGTGTGCCCTGGGATTCGAACCCGCGACCACCGTGAACATGTTGGCAGTCGCGTCTAGTCCGTTTACCAACAGGCCACCACGCACTTATCTATAAATATATGCACCATATCTATACCTCGCTATCTTTGTTATCGATTATGGAGAACGGCTGTAAGTTGTTACCTATACAACCGGCCACTTCCGATAATTTACATACATACATACATAAACTCACGCCTTTTTCCCAGAAGGGGTAGGCAGAGGTGCCAGGACACCCACATTTCGCCTTGTATGTTCCGTCCCACAATGTGATAGGTGGCGAGCCTATCGCCATATCGGGCACAAATACCTGACTCTGGGCTGATAATGAATAGAAAAATCCAATATCACTTTGCCCAACCCGGGATTCGAACCCGAGACCTCAGCTTTGTAACCGTACCTTAGTACAACTACGCCACCGAGGCAGTTCCGATAATATGAACTGATCAAACATAGTAATAATCTTTCCATTTGGCTGAACCATCTAATTCAATGCTCAAACTATCAACTATCAACTAAAGCACGGCGAGCCTGTTATCACACTTGAGTGCACTACTCGTTTCCTACTACGTGATAATAGATGGCGCTGGATATAAAAACCGGAAAAGTCCAAGGAACAATACAAGCTTTGCGAAGAAAGACAATTTAGACATTCCTGTTGACTGGCCGAGCTTCAATGCTCACTGTCAGTGTTGATCCAGGCTTACAGCAGTTACAGTGGAGGGTGTGAGGGCAGGACAATATCGAAAAATAAACCGAAAAAGAAAAAAGAGTTAAAAATAATAATATAATTTTTTATTTTTTTTTATTTTACTGTATGAGAATTTACACATAAATAAACAATAAAACATCACTTAAACCTATAGTGGTTTGTATGCGATGCATTAATCACATCTCAGACAAAATAAAATGTAATACAATAACAAGCAAAGTTTTTTTTTTACATTAAAAATATAAAATATCTCAAAATTATAACAATTTAAATTACAATTATACTACTTTTATCTATCTTATATGATTTACCTTTATATGTATTCATTTACACTTGTTAAAAGCTATTCAAGTAATATTGTTTCAATTTGTCTTTTAAGTTATTTTTATTTAAGGATTTTTTTAGTGGTTTAGGTAGTTCATTTATCAATTTAGGGATTAAATATTCTTTTGTTCTTGTACCATAAAAATTATTGTGAGGCGGTACCCTAAGCTTGTTTGCAGTCACTGCTCTAGTAATTATTTTGTGTTGTGTTTGATTTTCGGTGGTGTATTTATTATCAAAGTAGTTTTCTGCAAGTATAACTTGATTGATTTTCTCGGATATGGGCAGTACTCCACAATATTTAAACAGTAGATTATCTTGATTTTGATATAAGTTTTTTATATTCCTAGGTACTATTGTTTTTAGTATTCTTACTTGTAATGTGTGTATGTTTTGTATGTATGTTTTAAAAGTCCTCCCATAACTGCTAATAATAAATACCATTGCAAAGCAAAAAAGTAAAATTATTTCATTGTACTTGTACGTGTTGATTAATATGCTTATTGGCTTAAGTAGCCAGCAAATGAAAATATATGCGTAACATGTAGAAAGCGGCCTGGGTTTTTGTTTAAAAATTGGTTGAAAATGGCAAATATTGTAAACGAATGCAACATGGTGAGTATAGGGCAACTGGTAATGAGAGCAACTTTATTAAAACTTTTGGATTTCATCTCAATAACATGCCCGTCCGATCAGCCTCAAAGGGATCTTTTCACTAAGTTTTGATGAAACCACAGAGAAAGGATACAGAAGGTGCATTTGGTTACAATACCTATATTTTTGTATTATCAGGCGGTCATCATTGAATGCATTGGTCAGTCTGGGTTGATACTACTATTTTGTGGTGCCAAACAATATTGAATAAGAACAGCTGTATTTCGATTTTCAGCTTAACACATAAGATCGATATTAAGAGCTGCTAAATGCCTTACTTATACAGTCAGCAATTGTATAGGTACGTCAGAGTTTTTTCAATACATTTGTATTTTAAGGCGCTCTCTCTTTACATCCACAGAAAGTCTACTGTTGGGATATGCCGGTTAACTTTGTTTTAAGGCGCTACAATCCTTATATTATAGATGTTTCATTCATGAAAGTAATCATATACTTATTCTATGAAACTTTTACATTCTTTTAACCACAAATAATATTATTATTCCTAAGGCACAAGAAAAATCTGCCAGATATTCTCATAAGCTACTTTAATAAGATTTGGTTTAGTTGAACTAAACCCCACTTAGTAAAGTTTAAGCCGTCTGCAAGCTGTTTAGCTTGTGGACTTAGTTTACGGTCGGTTCGTCGCATTCAGTTTCAACAGAAAATAGTTTTAATTCGCAAGTTCTGAACTCTCTACTTTATGGCTTAAAGAGGAATTTCCTGATATTTCTCGGATATTTTTTAATTAAACTTGTTTCACACGCTGTATATATTGTGTTTGTTCTACTGGTATTTTGTTTTGACACATGTAATATTTGAAAGAGGTATTGGAATTGCTTTCAAAGACTTTTAAATTGCTATATCCAATTGCCACCTGACCTCCGCCCCCCTTTAGTTCCCAACTAAAGACGGCAATCATGCCAATGGGCCTAGTAATAATTTGAAAGACAATGGGGAAGCTCTTTACCCTGCTAGATCCCAAATGCGGATTGAAAGGTCAGTCAGTCACTTAACATCGGAGTACCAAATTTGGCTTCCTCCGAGGTACGGACATGAGGGAATAATAGATTTCTTCTCATAATACAACATTTCTTTGTTTTTTTTTGTACTTATAATATTATTGTGGTGTGTCATAAAGTGATGTGTCCATGAGATGTATAGGAATGAGTGTGGACAGGAACTTTGGTGTCAAAACAGTTTTTTATAATATTAGTGATCATTTTGTTTAAATCAATTTGTTTAAAAAAGCTACTTTTTACCCCTATATAATTTGAATATTTTTTTTTATTGCAATGAATGACGAGACGAGCAAGCCGTTCGCCTGATGGTAAGCGATACGACCGCTCATAAACAGTAGCAACATTCCACTGCGCTCGCCATCCTGAGACATAACATGTTAAGTCTCAATATGTCCAGTAGTTACTCTGGCTACAATGTCCTTCAATCCGAAACACAACAGTGCATTTACGCAGTGTTGTGTCACGGGAGAAATAGACATTGCGGTGGTACCTACCCAGATGGCCTCTCACATATGAGAGACAGCAGTAAAATAAAATTGATTTGAACCCCGATAAGCTTGTAACATCTAACAGGGAGTGTTTAATTAAAATCGTAAGGTATCGAATGTTATCAGTTGATTGGATTGAGAGCAAACATGGAACATGGATATTAACAGCACAAATTAACTTCATTCCGTGTTTTGTTTGTTCTGTATCAATAGTATGGTAAATCAATGTATTGAGCACAAATTACTTGAAATCGTATGCTATTAGAATATTGTTTGTAATGCATTTAATTTAATAACACTTCGCTGGAATTACGTGGCTTCAACTAATCCCGCTTCGTTTGATAGGTTCCCTATATGCTTTACAATTGCTCTCCTCTAGTATTAATAATTAAGGGGCATGAGAAACCTGCTAAAATAGACTGGCTACCCTAATCTGTGATCCAATTCGAATTTGACTGTTCACAGTCTGAAGAGATAGACTTAAAGCAATCGCGTATTGAAAGTGCATTATCATAGTAAAGAATGGACTTTTATTCCAACATAAACTCTTGTATAATACAATGACATCACATATTTTATCTTAAACCCATAGCTACAATTTGTTCTAAAATATAAAACTTTTCTTCGATATTATGAAACATGTTTACAATAACCAGCGACATAGCTGACCTGGCCCCCTTGGCACTGCGTTCCACGAGCGACGGTGACACCTTACCATCAGATGGGCCGCATGTTCGTCTGCCTGCGAAAGACCATGAAAAAATTATTTCGCTTTAACCCATACAATCCCATCACAGCTCCTCTTAGATCATGCATACCCCGATCGAATATCAAATGCGGTGTGACGGACACAAATCCAATTGCAGCTCCTAACTGATGAATGCAAAATGGAATCACAAACAGATTACACGGGTCTAGATTTGGTTGGCTACATGTATCAATTTCAGTCTCTGAACTAGTTAGGATTGCTTCATCGCGTATTCGATTCAACACCTTTATAAGTCTTTTTGTTTGAAGATTTCCGGCCGTAAAACCCTTTTTATCAATACAGTTCGGTTTATCTCCTTGGAATGGAGTGAACAGGATTATATTTTATTTTGAATTGCTATACATTTTGCCGTTTGATTTCTTTGCGGCTTAAATTTAAAGACCACTAAGATATTGTTAGAGATCTTTAGGAATAATGTGAGTTCTTAAGAGGAATTTGGAGGTGTTTTTGACGTGCGTTTCGAATTTCGGCTATTGTTGTAGATGAAAATGATAAGATGATATTAGGCAGACAGCCGGTAATAAGGCAAATAATTCTTGAAAGTTTATAGGAAGACATTTTGCACCAACCCCTTGTAATTATGAGATAAGCGTAGGCCAATACGGAGCGGAATTTTATTTCTACAAAACAAGTTTTCAAATTAAACTTCCATTTATGTATAATATAATATAATATTATAATGTTTCACACGTGTAAGGAAGTTATAAAATGGTTACATGTATTTTTTGTTTATAAATTGTTCCGGTACACTATAACATTAGAAATATCCCGGATAAACGAGGGAGTCATATAGAATATATATCGGAGGTGGAATTTGTTATTCATGACGTCATTGCAAAATATGTATGTCAAATATTTATAAGGCTAAAGATATTTCCTACCTGTATAGAATTCGCTACATCGATTTTGTGTATCTAAACTATCTATGTGGCGAACGCGCAAGAACTAAGAAGCCATTAATTCATATCGCAAGTTGAAGACTTTAATATTTTCAATTAACAAATATTTACTTGCGAATTGTTTAATACCTGTTTAATTGGCTCTCTGGATCTTTCAGTTGGAAGTCTAACTCTGCTCTAACCGATACGTGGCCTTAATTCATACATAATCATTACTGCTACGCTATTCAATAATAGATTTAACCGACATAAACAAACATTATTAAAGTTAATCTCATGGCGGGACTTATGAACGAGAAAATTCACTTTTTATTATACTCGAATAAAATGAAAGCGGAAGTACTAAAAGAATTCCGTCGACGGATAGAAGGACTGCGCTGGGGTAGGGTTGACACTCAAATATTTTATTTAATCCAATTAAGTAGGTAGGTATTATAAACCCAATATTGGAAATTTCAGATATTTTATATGATGGTAAAAAGTATTCAAGTATGGCTGAATAAATCATGAATCGAGAATAGGATTAAAAATGTTGAATGACAAAAATCATAGAAATTAAAATATGTCGAAAAGGACTTGGGGCTCATTCAATGGTGTTTGTTGAACGTCAAAGATAGAAGTCAAATGTTAATAAGCCATATTACTACATCTTTGTGAATTCAGAACTATTAATAAATATTGCATTAATTCTCTATCAAAACACTGGTAGTCTCTCATATGTGAGAGGCCGACTAGGTACCACAGAAATGTCCTTTTCTCCCGTCAAACAGCAGTGTAAATGCACTGGTGTGTTTCTGTATGAAGGACATTGTAGCCAGACTGGACATATTGAGACTTCACATCTTATGTCTCGGGAAGGCGAGCGCAGTGGTGTGCCAAAGTTTGCTTTTTAATTCATGGTGCTGTTTGGGTTTGCGTCTGTCCATGAGTGGTCGTATCACTTACCATCATTCATTGCAAAAACAACAAGGTGTTATAATCAAAAAAGGTCAATCAAATCTGCAGTTTATATATGTATGAATTCAAAATGTCAGTAAATCAACGTTGCACTGATTTAAGATTCTATTAAATTAATTTAGGTATTTAATTTGTTTCCCACAACCCTACCAGCAAAGCTATTACCGAGATACTTCTTGTAGAAAGAATTTAAGGTTAATAAAACAAAGTTCACTTCATTGCAAAATGACTTGAACAATGTTTAGTGTCATTCTGTTTTGATCCATGATTTTTTTAACACCTTTTTTATATTAGAGTTACAAACATTTGATAATAAAGAGAAGGAAATGCTGGATAAATTCAATAGTAGTAAACTGTAAGAAATGTTTGCCTCTGTGGCGTAGTTGTGCTACGGTAGGATTACAAGGCTGAGGTCTTGGTTTCGAATCCCCGGTCGGGCAAAATTATATTGTTTTTTTTTTCTATTCATAATCAGTCTCGAGAACGGAAGTAGTGCATGATATGGTGATAGACAAGTGAGCTATCACATCAAGAGACGGAACAGAAAATAAGTAACTTGGGTGTCCTGATAGCATTTCTACCTAGTGCCTACTGACTATCCCTTCTGGGAAATAATACCTAATAAATAATAAATAACACCCAACAGTCACATACATAGTCCTGACCCCACACTAAGATCGAGTCTTGTGTCGTGGGTATCAGGAACTACGAGAGACTTTTCGGTCTCACAAACACCCAGACCCGAGAGAAATATTTGTGGGCCTCACAAACATTTCTCTTGGTGCGGGGATCGAACCCGCGGCCTCTCGTTTCACAGGCGGCGTCTAACCGCCTGCGCCACGGAGGCTGTCTATATATAAATATTCGTGAGTTGATGTGTATCGGAAGAGTATTCATTACGAACAGTAATGCTTTCGTGTCAAAATATAGTTTCATTAAATAGGCAGCGGGTTCGTGGTAAAACTTTATTAAATATTGTTTATGGGATATGTTTTCCTCGTCTCGGTTTCCACGAAAAAGTGGAAATTTCATATTTACCGTATATGGAAATGGGAAATCAGTTATTAATTTTATTTGTATGTGTTTTAATTTACACAATGTGTAGATGTTTTTATTGCCAACCCGCATTAGGTCAGCGTGGTGGACTATATGGCCTAACCACTCTCAATCGGTAGTCGATTGTAGATGAGGCCCGTGCCCTGCAGTGGGACCTATATGGGCTGATAGAGTAGATGTTTTTATTATATCGAGATAGTATATGCAGTTGAATTAACGCTTCAAGTATTTTAAGTTAAATAATAATACTAAAATTTATATTTAAAAATTTGAAGAATATTTTTGACAGCCTCCGCGGCGCATTTGATTTGACGCTGGCTTTGGTACAAAATATTGAGGACTCAATCCCGCACCGAGACAAATTTTTGTGTGAACCACAGGTATTTGTATCGACTCTGGATGTTTGTGAGACCAAGAAGGCTGTCGTAGTTCCTGATATCACGACACAAGACTCGATCTTAGTATAGATTCAGGACTGTTGGGTGTATAGTTATTTAGCAAGTGATGTGAAGTTTCACGTGATTTAAGAGCTAAAAGCCCGAATACTCAAACGCCTATCGCCTTTCTCGCAAATCTATAGGGAAATTAAATGATATTCGCATATTGGTCATGTAGACACTTGAATAGCCCTTATGATAAGTCAATACACATACTCGTAGTACTTAATATCTATATGCAAATAATAAAGTATTAAAGTAAGAAATTAAGTGTAAAGTATTATTTATATTAAATTATATTATTTCTGATGGTAAGTGATACGACCACTCATGGACGGTAGCTTTAACCCAACAATGCCATGAAATAAAGCAATGCTACACGTTCCACTGTCCTCACCATCCTGAGAAATAAGAAGAAGGCTACAATGTCCTTGAATTCGGAACATAACATTGCCTTAACTCTGCTGTTTGGATGGCTGCAGCCAGGTGAAGTTGGGCGGCTAAATTTTTCTACAAATAGTTTCTGTTTTGGAATTGAATCAAACAATATCTTTACTTGGACGAAGTTACTAAAAAAATAAATTACAATTCACTTTTATGACGCAGAAAATCTTATACGAGGTACGAAGTGTAACAAATGTGGACTAATAGAGTGTCGTTTGCCATACAGGCTTCAGTATGTGCGGCGCTAAATCGGTTCTCGCTGGCCGAGCGAGCCAAATGGCCAAGATTTCCCTCCAGATATTTGGCAAAAACAATCTACTGCCGTAATTTATTGACCGAATTAAGTTTATTAGTGATTTAAGAAGTAAAATGGCGTGCGAAAATGTTATTTCTTTGGTTGTTGGTCCTTGTTGTTAGGGCTTATGAGAGTGTAACTAATCGTGACTTAAAATAACTTCATCTACTTATATCGTACCTTGCTGGTAAATGATCATGGTTCTAGGATCCCAAACATGGCAGGATAGAGAAGACAGACAGAGTAACTACTGGACATATTGAGACATAGAATCTTATCTCTCAGGATGGCTAGTGCAGTGAAATGCCAAGCATAGCTTTGTAATTCAAAGTGTTGTTTGGTTTTGCTACTGTTCACTTGTCGTAGCGCGTACCTTCAGGCAAAGTGCATGCTAGTCTAGCCATACATTGCAAAGACAAATACAAAGAGAAATCACATTCATAAAACGTACAATTGGCGGTCTTGTCGGTTTTATGTAAATGGTTTTGTTTTATTATTGCTTGCTGTCTTTACAAGCGGACGTCACTCAAGGTGTCTACTCAAAATCAGCGTTGTGCTGTGGTTTGCAACCCTGGACACATAATCGTTATTATATTGTGTTTTATTTTTTGTTTCATTCTGTGTGTTTATTATAACCATTTTTGCGTGTGTTACGACTGTAACAAATAAATTAGTTTTCTCTCTATCTTTCATCAATATTCGCACAGTTAATGGTGATTAATGTGCACGGTCATGTTATGCGTTAGTGAAATCTTACCCAACAACCTATTTACTGCTACGACGTTGGAAAAAATATATGGACAGGGCGGAAAAGCGAAAAGCGCGTGAAGTGTTACGATGTAAGTGGTGCGCGTGCTCCAGTGCGTCTAGTGGAGCCTACTGAAATTAGTTAGTAGATTATAAAGATGTATGCTCGTATTGTTATTTGTGACATTGAAAAATTTTTTTTATAATAGTATAGAAGATATCCATTAAATTCTTTTACAAATTATTTTAGCTCGATTTTCATGGGCATCTTTTTGAAACTGAAGTGTCCCAATGCTGGGCAAAGGTCTCCCCTTACTCCACTTGACCCTATCCACGGTGAGCTCTTGCCATTTTGGTTCGAATGCATCCAGTTTGTTTTCCATCGCATCTTCAGTCCCCCGCGTTTTCCCCGGCCATTGAAAAGCCTGTCTTTACTTTTTAAATCAATGTTCTACACTTTATAAAAATCACTCCAAATAGCTAAGATATAAAAGGAAGCTATAATAAATAATGTTGGAGTACAGCGGGTGCATTGGAGTGCAAGTCGCATGCTCGTCTTAGATCTAAATATAAACTGCTTTTATACGCATGGTTGGATTCTAATAGCGTGCAAAGACTAGCGATCGCGCCGCTCCGTGGAAATTGGAGACGTTAAACGCTCTTCAGTGAGAGATTTTATACATCTTGTGGGGAAAATGGAGAATATTGTGTTAGATATTTAGTTTAAGGGGAAGTTTATGCTAGAAAACGATTATTTTCATTTTTTATTGCTATGATTGGCGATACAAGCATGCCGTTCACCTGAAGGTAAACGATACGATCGCCTCATAAACAGTAGCACAGCCAAAAACACCATGAATGACATAGCTTGGCAGCCTATGGCGCTCGCTATTCTCAGATACAATATGTTAAGTCTCAATATGTCCAGTAGTTCCTCAGGTTAACGTGTCCTTCATTGTTTTTTAACCTATGAATGGCAAGACGACCATGCCATTCGCATAATGATAAGAGATACGAACGCTTATGGATATGAGCAAAACCAAAAACACTATGAACTAGAAAGCTTGGCATCTTCAGATATAAGATGCTAAATCTCAATATGTCCAGTAGTCGCTCAGGCTACAATATCTTACAAACCGGAATACAACAGTGAATTTAGACCACTGTTTGGAGAGAGGAGTAGGCAGTGAAATACAATCACACAAACCTATTGAAAGGATGCATACCATGTTGCAGCAAAAAATCAAGGGATAGCAAAAAATCTCGATGCACGTGCACTTAAGTGAGGGTGCATGCACTTGTCGCAACTTGTTCCGACACGATTGAGTTTCTTTATGTTGCTGATGTTTGTGCTTTGTGTAGGGATTTTATTTTACGCATTATCAAGTAAGCAGTGTCGATTTGAGGTCTAATTTCTATATTGTATGGAGCAAAAAAATAAATAAAAGAAATTGGGAAATTAGAGTTGATCGTATGAGTTAGAGAGGATGAGATTTGATACATTGGGGAGGGGCTGGATTAGATTCCTGAAAATTATTGCACAGTATAAAACATAATCATTTCAGATATGTATTATAAGAAAAACTACTAAAAAAACAATTTTGGAAACAATAAAGAATGGATGATACCGAAAAAAATAGTACTACATTAATTAAAGCTAGGAGTCTACATTCTAATATAAATGAATCGATGACCTACGTTTAATAGTGTGCATTTCATAAACTAGAACCAACATTGTATTATGAAATAAAAAAACAATCGTACCTGTCATGGGTTTTGTGTACAAATTGAAGCGATTTTGTATTTAGATTTTTTGTCCACATTTTTTTTATCGGCACACGTAAGATTAATTTCGCAAATGCAGGTATCTAGAAAGTGGAGTGAATATTTTTTGTGGTTGACGTTTAACAATGTTGGATGCAGTTGGACGCGTAGACAAAGAAACCTTTCTACGGTTGAATGATTATATTTATTTAAATACTTAACATTTATTGAATTTTACAGTGGTTGTGACAGATATGAGTTATAGAGTGATTTGTTGATTAGTTTTAAATTTATATTTTCTTTGATTTAATGCTTTAAATACATTTCAAGTACCTATACGATACTTTTTAATTACCCCTTTCACTTTCAGAACGCATTATACCAAGCGTGCGTTCCGACAAAAAAAAAATATTTTGGCGCGGAATTTTATTTTACTGGGTCGAAACGGCCTCGATTGTTCGTGTGATGATCTAGGTACATAATTAAAGAAAATTGCGGCGAATCGGGATGTTAGTGACAATTCCAGATGTGTTCAAAGATGGACGTTATGTTTGAGGACGATCATGGTCGGCGTAAATATTTGACAAATGGTCTAAACTTGATTAATTTGTTTTGTTCTAGTTAAAATAGCTAGTTTAGACACTAAACTATAGCATAACGATAATTTGTTTGTAAAATTATTAATATTAGACATCATAACGTGTTCACGAAATTTGAACGCATGATCGTGCGCTTTCGTTTTATTTTTTCCGTTGAAGCTAAATATTCATTCAACTAATACCAACTTTATTTTATACAGGACGGCCTCTAGACGAAAATTTATTACAAAATTTACTTAATAGTGGGTGTCACTCAGACCTGGATGTTTGTGATGAGGTGACAGAACCAATAGCTGAGGTTCTTCGTCTTCTCGATCAAGATATAAATCTGCGGGATTGCTGCAACCACAATAATATCGTGACTAGATAGAGTCTAATGCTTTAAATATTTAATTACTTTCTGGGAATCCGGAAAACGTAGCGCCTAACAAAAGCGCCGTTTGTCCAAGGAAAATATCGAGACTTTGAAGAGACAATAATTTTATCAATAAGAATTTTTATTATACCCCCTACTCGAGTGCTGGAGAAGTAATGAACCCTTTACATTTTATCGAAAAATATTTTAACAAGTATGTTTTCCAAAACCTTGCTACCTGCATAAACCTTTACTGTAATCGTAAAGCCGCAACAATTTTAAGTACATCAAGCCAAGAAATTCGTAAATTATTTGGCATAATTTTGTAATGGGTAGAAACCCACTTTGGAAAGTCCAGCCTATGTATGACGCTGTAAAAAACGCTTGCAGATGAATGGAAAGGGTTCCTAGCAATTACTTCATAGAAGTATTCACTGGGAAGTGCAAACTACGTAAACTAATTAAAAACAAACCACGTCCTCTTGGCCTCAAAAACTATGTCATCATAACTAGCAATAGGTTAGTGCTTGATTTTGAAATATATTAGCTTAAAAATCCCGCTTTTCATGACAAATCGAATCGAGCGGAAGGGCCTGCTCGTAGGACTGCTGTTTTTTTTTTTATGTTTGGTTAAGAAAGTTCCCGCAAAGAGGTGCTCACAGACTATGTTGACTGACATGTTAATACAATTCTGGTTTTGGACTATCTGAACAACCTGCAGTTGCAAGGGACAGGAACAATTATGATTAATCGTGATACAAGAGGACAAGGGAAGGAACCGTGGTGATTTATTGCAGTTTACGGCTGACGGTGTACTGTATCAGCCCATATACGTCCCACTGCAGGGCACGGGCCTCCTCCACAATCTAGAGTGCGATTGAGAGTGGTTAGACCATATAGTCTACCACGCTGACCTAGTGAGGGCTACCGGACTACCATACCATAGAAATTCATACAAGTCGTTATGATATACGGTTTCCTCACGATGTTGTCCTTCCCCATTATAGACCGTGCTGATTCACTATCAATACACAGATGACTTAGAGAGATTCGAACCCGCGGCAACCGTGAACATGTTGGCAGCTGCGTTTGGTTCGTTTACCAACAGCTACGCCCAAATAATATACAATAATTATTAAAAATCATTTTTAATTACTGCTTTTCCATAGTAATGCATGATCGTGCGTTAGTAGTGATAAAACCGGGAAGGCACGCACGTGCGTGGTCAATTCTGGGAGAACGGTAGGGGGAGGATTTTTTAAATTATTTTTTTTTGGATACTTTAGACCCAATACACTTTATACTGACCAACATTTTTTTCTAAATTGCAAATAATTTTCATCGTTCTGAAAGGGTTACTACGTGGAACCATTTAAACTAGGAATTGAACCCACGGTTAAAGGTCTGTGTGAATCATAGAGAAGCTATCTAAGCTATAAGCTCTAAGCTATAGGCAGTAGAATAACTAAATAACTCTATGAATTACAAAGCAATGCTTGGTGTTCCACTGCGCTCGACTTTCTTAGACATAAGATGTGAATTCTCTGTTAATCCTTTTCTTTAATTCATCCCATGGTTGTCTGTAGTACATGCCTTTGTGCGATATTAAGACCACCAATGTTACTTTTTTTTGTTAGTGAGTTTCAATTTGATTTGTATTTTTTTTTTGTGTGTGCAATAAAGTGTACATAAATAAATAAAATAAATATGTCTAGCAATTATTCTGGCTATCATGTCAATGTTAACGAAGCTTGAAACACGTACAATAGGCAAGCCAGAAGGAATCGGGTACAAGGACGGTTCGCCACAGCTTTAAATGTAATAAAATCTATGTAAAAGGAACAAATGCAAAGATTTAAATGCATAAGTTACATGCATTGAGATTGGATGACATTCTTACGTCAGATATCCACGATTCGATCCAAAAGTGGGATAGCTTGTCGGACAAATACCGGGCCAAGCAGGGAATTTGACGGAAATATGAATCAAATATCCGGCCGGCGGATATCGAATACGTTTCGGATAGAAGCCGTATTCGGAACTTTTATATTGGTGTATTTCGGTAGAAACGAAAAAGTTTTTAAAATGTTGTATGGAATATTTAAAATAATTTTTGAAATTGGTTCACTATTGCCGGCGCAATCTGTATCAGCCCATATACGCCCCACTGCAGGGCTCGGGCCTACTCTACAATCGAGAGAACGATTGAGAGTGGTTAGGCCATATAGTCAACCACGCTGGCCTAGTGCGGGTTGGTGGACTTACATACCATAGAATTTAATATAAAAAATAATTGCCGGCGCAATATCGTAACATATATAAAAAAATACGAATTGATTACCTCCTCTTTTGAAGTCGGTTAAAAATCTTAATTATTCGTATAAAATCCATGTTATTTTTCAGGTATAATCACATAAACCTAGCCAAGGTTTTATAAAAGTAACAAAGAATTGTACTCGTAGTACACAAGTAAGATGCCGACTATATCAGATGATTTTCCCAGAGGGTAGGCAATCAATCCTGATAGCAATCAGGACACCGTCAGTTCGCCTTGCACTCGCATTTTCCGTCCCATGATGTGATAGGGTGCGAGTCTATCACCATATCGGGCACAAATTTTTAACCACGAGCTAATCATTTATCGAAGCATCCAATATCACGTTACCCGACCCGGCACTCAAACCCGAGACTTCAACTTCGTAATCGTACCGTATTCAAGCCAAAAAGAAGTTTAATAAAGGCACTAGAAACTAATAAAGTTTGAAGGAATATTCACTGCCCTTTTGACATCGTCGTCATACGAGGACAAACAAATATATTCGTAAGTGGGACGAAGTGTTTTGGACACCAAATTGCTCTTTATTAACTAAAAAATGCAAATTATCTGACGTTATTGAGTGGGAGTTGAAAATTGCTCTGGTTTGTATTCATCCGCTTAGCACCGTGACTGTCGCTTTTAAGGTATTTTACTGATAAGTTGGGTAAGAATTATATTCATAAAGGACAATTTAGAACAATTCGAGTCAGTGTAGTGTAATTGGTAAGGGATCCGTACCTAAAACGTAAAAACGGGTCCCTATTAGCCTCCGCTGTCTTTCTGTCTGTCACCAGGCTGTATCTCATAAATCGTGATAGTTAAAAAGCTGAAATTTTCACAAATTATGTATTTCCATTGCCCCTATACAACAACAAATACTAAAAATACAACAATGAAAATATTAGATCTCTATTCAATAAAAGAGTATTTTTCGTATTTCTTTGCTGAATATTAATCGTGGAAACAGGTAGACGCTTATTGAATTTTTTTAGTACGCTTGGAAAGAGATTTCCCGCTGTCGCCCCACCTTAAAAGAAAATGGAACGATTATGTTGGTTTCACCGATCTACGGTCAGCCAAAGCTCCGTGTGGCCCTCTTCGGTGCAATAAGAACGCCCCTGGAAATCCGAAGCAAGAGTGCCCCATCTTCTACGGGGCCGTTCCTGCACACTGCCGCTTAATTTGCGGTCCGTACCCTATGTTAAGAAGCTAAGCCCTATCTAATAAATACTACATTTCTTGACAACAGGCCATCGAACATCTTAGGGTCGCATTGTATTCAAAGGGCGCTGTGACAGTCCCCCACTGTGCGTCCGCGACCTTCACTTACCCATTAGTTGCCTCTTACGACAGGTAAGGGACATCGTGGCGGTATTATCGAAATACCCCCATACCATGGGGCGAGAAGGAACCAGGTCTAGCAGTGGACATACATGATATAGTTAGTAATTGCAAGGAAATTAGCTATACACAGATGTCGAAGCAAGATCAATATTCATTGTAGTTTAAGTTACTGAATAATAAAATGACAAAGATTAAAGAAAAAACTATTAATTATTTCATGGGATTTGCTGAACTTTATTAATTTTTTATAGACCGTAAATTTACTTGGTTTTGTTTAAAAAATGTTTTATTAAGATTAATTAGATTTATGTTTTTTTACGTATATTCTTCGTGTGTATTCTTCGTTGCAAATCCTTTAATAATAAATAAATAAATAATTGCCTATATGCATACCATGCATGTCGCTTCCCGTCTCAGTAATCGCAACTTTTGAAGATCTTGTACTACATTGATCAATTCTAGTTAAAAAGAACTCTGGTCCATTTTAGTGTTATGCTCTTCTTCCCATCGTCTTTCCTTCCCAGTTTATGGTCCGGCAACGCATCTGTGATCCAAGCGTTGTGGATTTTCATGAGCGGCAGTGATCACTTACTATCTGGTGACTTGTTTTCTCTTTCGCCAGAACTAATGAATAGAAACAACGCTGTATTTCGCAAAATATATCTGTTATCTACTAGATTTTGTTATTTTTTAGGTGCATTAGTGCTTGTTTATCATTGAAAACATTCCGTCCGAATTTCACTACACCAAAAATCTAGTAGGCGGTGACGTCACATCTGTGTTTGCAATAGGCAAAAAAAAAATATTCTCAAATAAAATAGCGATCAGCCATTTTTATTCAGAATTCTTTCATGTTATCAATAAAAAGTGTTTTATCGAAACTTTTTTATATATTTTTCTGATATTTCCTTTAAAGCATAGGTAATTCTATTAATATACCATGTGATATCAAAGTTGGACGGCGAACAAAGCGTAGGAAAATATTTTGCGGTAGTTTTTACTTTGTTCTTTTATTTTTACTTCGCCTTGATGTCTGGCATCGGTTCTCAACGTGGATTCCCAAAGTGTGTTATAATATTTAGAAAAATAAAAGGTATCAATGTCGATTTAAACAATTATATTTAAAAAAATGAGCTCAATAAAGTTATCTTGAGTTGCTGACGGAGCTTCGGGCGCCTACTACATAATATATTTAAATGATATTTATGAAAGTCTGCCGAAACGAATAACTTATAGTAATATAAAATTATACCTAAAGATAATCGCAATAATTCTTTAATTTTTGGTCGTAAAACATTATCTATTTGAATCAGATAAACGTACCATACATTTTGGATAATAAGACCCTTGAAAGTTTGAGAAACTACAGCCAATACCCACCCACAGCGAATTGTTTGACGTAAAATGTAACAGGAAAAATATTGGTAAAAAGAAACCTATATGACAGGCTCTTATTGTAACCATTAACAGCTGGGCGTCTAGATTTTATTCCAAATAGCTATATATTGAATTGGCAATGTGTTGGCGATAGTTAATCCTCTGCAGCCCAAATAAGATGTTATAATTAAGCCTGTTTCTGTATTATTTATCACCTTTTTTTTAAGAACAAGTGCTCGGAAAATGCTCGAATGGAGGCCACGTAGCAGAAAGCGCAGCGTAGGACGTCCACCCACAAGATGGTCAGACGACCTGGTAAAGGTCGCAGGACGTCGCTGGGTGCAGGCTGCCTCCAACAGGTCTCTGTGGAAATCATTGGGGGAGGCCTATGTTCAGCAGTGGAGTTCCTTTGGCTGATGGATGGATGGATGTATTATTGTTTCTTTTATTAAATATATATGGGAAAGCTATATAGATAGTCTCTATTCGTATATATATATATATATATATATATATATATATATATATATATTTATAGTACTCTCGATTGTAGAGGAGGCCCGTGCCCTATAGTGGGACATTGCGGTGGTACCCACCCAGGCGACCACCAGGTCAGTTCATTAAGTTCGCCTGTATATATTTTTTGTATATAAATCATTTAAAGAATAGCTGTATCTGATTATACGGGCAGCACGATGTGTATTTGTTAGTATTTATGTACATATGTACAAATCTAATTTCATTTGCAAATAAATTCAAATTAATTTAATTTGAATTTCTGCTTGATTGGTCTCATTACATTCATCGCAAAAGGAGATAGATATATTGGTCCGTTAAACTTTGTATTAGGATCCCGATCCGTACCCCTTCAATGGGGTCGTTTTTTGCTGGGGTAAAGACATTTCCGACGTGCAGGTAGTTCTGCCGACCTCAATGGATGCCGCCGTGAATATAGGGGAGTTAATTGTGGGAACCGCTTTGGAATGTTATCTTTGTCATTAAAAAAATTGTTATCATGTTCATCTTGTTTGCGATGTGTTATGGAAGTCTGTTTATTATCCCCTTTCCATTGATTTAAAACTAAGGATAAGCCCTCCAATTAATTTGGACTTTAAAAAAAATTACCCTAAATATCGCGTTAAAATAAATCTCGCCTTTAGAATTAAAGTGACATATTAAAAAAAAAGGGAAGAGAATATGACAAAATGCGATATTATGATAGGTAATGAGCAAGTAGAACAAGTGAATGAATTCGTATATTTGGGCTGTGTTTTCACAAGTGATGGAAAGCATGATAGTGATATTGAAAGGAGAGTGAATGCGGGAAATCGAGTGAATGGTGCGCTACACTCCTTTATGAATAGTCGGAAGGTCTCCAAAAAGGCACGACTGGCTGTCCATGGAGGAGTGTTAATTCCAACGCTTATGTATGGTAGTGAAAGTTGGGTATGGCAAAAGAAGCATGAAAGTAAAATTAGGGCAGTAGAGATGAGATCGTTAAGGGGAATGTGTGGTGTAAATTTGTGTGACAGAGTGCGAAATAGCGTGGTGATGGAAACTTGTGGAGTGAAAGAGGATGTAGTGACGAGAATTGAGAAAGGAATGTTACGATGGTTTGGTCATGTAGAGAGGATGGATGAAAGGAGAATTACGAAACAAATACATAATGCGAGTGTGGATGGAAGAGTCGGTAGGGGTCGACCTCACCGAACATACACCATCCAAATCGGTGATACCCTCAACAAGGGTCAGGTTAAAAGTACCCTGAACCGACGAGAATGCATGAAGACGTTGATGAAAGTGGATGAAGCGAAAGTAGTATGCCAGGATCGAGCAAAGTGGCGGTCTATAGTCTCTGCCTACCCCTATGGGATACAGGCGTGACGATTATGTATGTATGTATTAAAAAAAAATTGGCCTTTAGTCATATATTGGCTCATAGTGACTATATTCATCGAACCGTTATTAAAGAAGGAGTTATTGACGCGTGATAGACAGAAAGGTGTATACTTCGGTCTTCTCGATGTATCTTCCATAAGTACAAAATTTCTTACGGTAACAAATCTTTAATGAACGACGAACGTTTCTCAAAAAATATGATTTATTTAGTTCTGTATCTGTATCAGCCCATTTACGTCCCACTGCAGGGCACGGGCCTACTCTACAATCGAGAATACGATTGAGAGTGGTTAGGCCATATAATCCACCACGCTGGCCTAGTGCGGGTTGGCGGACTTACATACCATAGAAATTCTTATGAATCGCCATGGCATGCAGGTTTCCTCACGATGTTTTCCTTCACCGTTTTAGTGCGTGGTGATTGACTATTAATACACACATGACTCCGAAAAGTCAGAGGTGTGCCCTGGGATTCGAACCCGCGACCACCGTGAACATGTTGGCAGTCGCGTCTAGTCCGTTTACCAACAGGCCACCACGCACTTTATCGATTTTATAGATTTATTTAGTTAGGACTCTATAATTTTAAAGGAACTCTATAATGCGAAATATTAGATTAACTTAATAGATTTCGTCTAAACAGTGATGAGAAATGTTATCTTTAGTATTGTTAAACTTTTTGTGATAATAAGCAAGCATTTTTCGACGACTTATTTCAGTAACGCTCCACCGGAGATGTACTGGAGCGCACGTATTACTTATATCAGACCACTTTACGCGCTTTCAGCCCTGTCTTTATATTTATGTCTATGCTCCTTTCATATTATATTAATTTTATCGGCCTTAGTCATAGACAATTAATAAACCTATTTCAGTTTTAGAATGTTTTGTCCCTTTTCGAACGAATGTAGCTCGACCAACTACTACGTAATGAGACGTAAAGTCTTATGTGTCAGGATGTCGGGCGCAGTGGAAGCCAAGCATTGCTTTGTTATTAATGTTGCATTGTTTTGGCGTTATTTATGGGCACTGAGCAGTCGTATTGCTTACCATCGAATGGCAGGCTCGTCTCGCTATTCATAGCAATAAAAAAAAACTTTCAAATAAAAACAAAACAGATCAACTTTGTTATTCTTCAAAACACTGTTTAAATAACATAAGCTGTTAACGTGACATATTGCAGATAATGCATTATAAAATAATTTTCCTGTCATTGTTATAAGGCTTGAATGCAAAGTAATTTAACTACATGACATCACAAATTGTGTCAGATTAATAGAATGATTGGCCTTCGAATTTTAATGGTAGTACCTAAACATAAGTATGTTTTATCCATATGTACCATATTTATGTTTATTATTATTGTCATATAAGTCTATGTATTATAATCTATTTTTACACCTGCTGTGCTTCATCTCTTCATAATTCTAAGATAGATTGTTAGAGTATTCCTTAGGCATTAAGTCCGCCTACATACTTTCAATATATGATGCTTTAAATAAAGAAATGATTTGACATAAGCTCACGCTGGTTTTCAGAAAGGGATAGGCAGGAGTGCTGCCAATATCTTCTATTGTTCACCGACTTTACATAAATTCGCCCTTGCAGCCTGTGTAGGTCCACCGCAATGTCTATTTCTGCCAACCGACCGCAGATAAGACAGTAGAAAAACAAAAATAAAAAATAAATAATCCTTGCCATCCTGAGACTTACGATGTTAAGCCCCAATATGTATTGTAGATACTGTGGCTACAATGCCCTTTAAAACGGAACACAGCAGTGCATTTACACTGCTGTTTGTAAAGAGAAAAAACATAGCTGTGGTACACACTCACGCGTCCTGTACCTACTGACAGACCTACCACCTTAAGTATACTTACTGTAGCTATAAGGTTTTAAAAATGTTTTGATGTTTTTCCGCAGTTGTATTGGTTGTGTGAAATAGTTCTAGATAAAAAAAACTCACTCTCGTTCAGGATTCCAACAATTTAGTATCTAAAAAGTCCGGACTGAAAGTCGCGCTACAAAACTGTTTGAGAATTGCTCGTGTTTCGCCAGCTACCACTTTAATCACATGCATGCGAACTTCCAAAACAATTCTCAAAAATAGTTCCCCCAACAGGCACCGAACAATTCACACTCGTTAGTCAAAGCAACAAACCCGGGACTTTTCAATAACGATGTTGAATCTAAAGCGGCGATCCAGCGTTTCAAATGAATATTTCTACGATCTCCCGAGGAAAGGCTGCTAACGAAGACGACAAACAAAAGCCACACGAAGCTGCTTTAAAACAATAAAACTCCCATCCATCCCTCTCCAACACAAGGGACCAGTTGAGATGCAAACAGAGTTGCATTAACCACTATTCACTATTGTTCCGATGCTGCGCTTTTACTGCAAACTGAATATAAAAATTTCACGCCCCAATCATCTTGATGTCGAAATAGCTGCGTCTCTTTCTGTTTATAGAGTAGTATATGCTCTGTCCTTGTCCGCATGGTATCCTAGACACAGCTCTGATATCGACGCAGCGTTATCAGTACCACTGGCGGCATAAGTTCTGTCGCTATCCGTACCACATACAGTCTATATTTGTTTGAAGTCTCGTTTGCGAGGTTGTTCACATACCTGAATGGCCGTAGCTCGTAGTATTCGAGAATGGGACCGCTCACATTCACGAACCAGTGTCGCGCGAGACTCGGTGCGGGTCGGACGTGTGTTAGTCGAGAAACGCCGAAAGCCGGCGACCGCGTGTGCGAATTTCGAGTGAGTGACTTGGCACATATTTTAATTTTACCTCAGTGAAGTTGGAAATGATATGTGATTGTGTTGTGGTGACTGTGTAAGGTAGGTTCGTGGAGTATGATTTCCTTTTGGTTTGTAATGTAAACCTGTTTTTCGTCCGGTTGCCGTGGGAAGGTATTTGGTTCGCGATCGAGTGCATTCAGCATTGTTTGCGGACCATGTTAAATACACGTTGCACATCGCTCTGTGATATTAATGTGCATTATGCTGTATTAATCTCGTATTATTACTATTTCCAATATTACCTACATCTTGCATTGCGAGTTGTAACATGTAAAATACCCGCGTATAATTAAGGTCGCTTTGAATATTGTTTAATAATTGCGTTGGTATTTGAATTAATAAACGTAAGTTTAATTACTATTAATTTATGTAAACAACTTTGGTTTTGCTGATAAGAAACTTATGAAGTATTTATTGTTCCTAATTACATGTCATGTTTTCAATTGTACGCGTATAAAATTTCGATTATTATTTTCAATTGTGTAGTTCTACATCGCGTGTTTGTCACATAGCACAATACTTACATGATTTTCAATTGAAATATCAGGTCGTCATCAACCATTGAAAAAATGATGCCATAAGAGTTAATAAACCAATTGCTTGAACGTCTGAGGACGATTACATTTATTTGTTTATTTAAAATTAGAGATGTGAGGTTAATGGAAAAAAATCGATTAAATAAAAATCGATTTTTCTTTATTTAATATTAATCGATTTGTTAAAAATCGATTATTATTAAAAACAATCGATTTTTGCGAAAAATCGATTTTTTTCTATCATTTAAAAATCAAAATGCTTTTCATATTCCAAAAATAATCCTCAGAAATTCACATTAACAATTTATTAAAATAAAAATCAAATAAATTGATATGAATAAAAAAATATCATATTCAAAACTAAAAATCAAAGTAAATGTTCGTTTAAACTTTCAAGGTAAGGAATAAGGAAACCAAATTTATTTATTGATAGAAATTTTCAGTACCATTAAACGTTTATTTTAATAAAAATTAAATGATGAGCATCGCAATAATATTGAACAGTATAAACTGACACCGAGTTTTTTCATACGTCGCATAGATAGCACTGTTAATAAAGATCGATTTTTTACGGATAATTTATATAATCGATTTATAACAAATCGATTAATAGTATTTTAAAAATCGGTTGTAAAAAATCGATTATAAGAAAATAATAATCGATTAAATTAAAAATCGATTATATTTTAACATCTCTATTTAAAATTGTGGTCACGGGTTCGACAGAGCACAGACTTTTTGAAATTACGCCTATGTTTGGAGTTAATTATCAAACAATATGATGATAAAAGAGACCACCGTAAGTAATAAATACTATAGAGAAACCTACATGTTTGAGAAGATGCATTGCCTTATATTTGAGAACTTGCTTTCGGAGGGTAGACAAAACCCTTCTTATAGAATAGAAAGTGTAGGTATGTTTACTAAAACTTACACTTTCTTGTGGGAACAAAGGATGGATGATAAGTCTGGTATTTTGGGTACTTACAGACGGTGACTACTAATACCATCAAGTAATCTGTCTTCTCATTTACCACCTACATTATATTCTATAGTTATACCACAAAAAATATTACTGATATATTTTATTTAATGGCTGATTTTATTACTAAAGCGTATGTAGGTTGCGGTGGAAGTTGGTTGGGGTTACCCACAACACTTGGGGGCCTGGATAATTGACATTAAACACCTGCGAAAAGTCAAAACACGTGACTGCTAAATGTAATTTCCATGCATTATGATCTTTCAATCTGATCGAACAGAAAATAGATAATTGTTAAGGCCCCCTGATATTATAAGAGGTTGACAAAGGCTTGGCCGTTAGTTCTCATTTGGTTAGATTGTCGAAAATCTAAAAGCTGTTAATATATTCGTATCCGCTTGGATAGTAATCACCATATATGATGTTGGAAAACCCAAAGTGACACGTACAAACGTGTCACCTCTATGGATTTGCCTGATATCAAGTTTTTACTAGACCGACAAAAAAATTATTACTTCTCTATTTCAATAATATGCGACTGCAGTTATAATAAACACTAGGGTTTAAAAGTCTTCGAACATGAACAGTAGTAAAACCAAACAACACCTTCAATAATAAAGCAATGCTTGGCATTCCACTGAAATTCCACTGCCATTCTGAGGAATAATACATGAAGTCTCAATATGTCCAGTAGTTACTCTGGCTACAATACCCTTCAGACCGAAACATAGCAATGCATTTACATTCCTGTTTAGCGGGAGAAATAGACATTGCGATTTACGCTCGTACCTACCCAGGCGGTCAGTTGCATAAATTCCACCAGCATATTCTATATCGATGTTCAAATATTTACTACCATGGAAATCAACTGGAATTATTTTATAATGTTAAGTTGATATTGATTATATCTTGGGGTCGGAAAGTGCTCGAATGGAGGCCACGTATCGGAAAGCGCAGCGTAGGACGTCCACCCACGAGGTGGTCAGACGACCTGGTGTCGGTCGCGGGACGTCGCTGGATGCAGGCTGCCTCCAACAGGTCTCTGTGGAAATCATTGGGGGAGGCCTATGTTCAGCAGTGGACTTCCTTTGGCTGATGGATGGATGGGATTTATTATATCTTATCATTTAGTTACGTACTTATATTTACAAAGCTGATGGACTATTAGAAGACAAACAAAAGAGCATTAAATATTTAATGGGAAGCGAGATAAGTAACGACTATTTGTCTTTGATACTAACCGTTGCGCCTGGTTTTGTTTATGTTGTATTAATTAGTATACAGCGTTAATAAGGTGTGACCTGGCCTCGAGGTTTCTAGGTTTGACTCCCAGGATAGGGTATAGGCAATTGAGTTTCTAAGTCTATGGTTAAAATTTTCTTTTCCGGTTTATACCTAACTTAATAAGAATAAATCAGCCGGTGGTAAATAATAATTAATTTCGATAAATTATAAGTCTATGCAAGTCTCATAACAAATTAAATAATATATTATGTGTTAATAAATACGAAAGGACTTTAACCATTTCCTATAGTGTAATTTTAATTATATTAAATAGAGAAAAATTGGATTCAAATTGACTATGTAATTTATATGTCGATTGCTTTACCTGGGAATCGAATCTAGGCCTACATCATTCACATTTCGTATACCTCGTCAAACCAGAGACGGTGATCGGTGTTATGTTAAATAACTTACTAATTAATTCCACTTTCATATCCTCTATACTTTATCTTAATTAATATTCATTTGATACATAAATAGCATATTATGTGGAGATCTTACATTAACTATATTGCTGGTGGTAGGTCACTCATATGTGAGAGGCCGCCTGGATAGGTACCCCCGCAAAGTCTATTAATCTCGCCAAACAGCGGTGTATATGCACTGTTGTGTCCGGGTTGAAGGACATTGTAGCCAGAGTAACTACTGGACATATTGAGACTTAACATGTAATGTGTCAGGATGGCGAGATTAGTGGAATGCCAAGCATTGTTTAGTAGTTCATGGTATTTTTGGTCTTAAAATTTGGGCGATAATATCGTTTACCACCAGGCGATCAGCATGTTCGTTTCATAGTTAGTAGCAATAAAACAATAATAAAACTTACAGAAATATTTCTAAAAAAATGTAAGTAAAACAAAGTTATGTTTTTTCTATTTGATTTTGTCTTCTAAAAATACAAATAAAACAACATGATAAAAAACTCAAAAGTGGTGAAACGTAACTCAGTGTTATTTATCAATAAAGTATTATAACAATATTATTGCTGTGAATTTCCGTTATCAAAGGCGCATTATCTGATAATTATTTTGCTGTTATCTGCTTCAGCGACCAAGTTTTGAAGCAATTAATCTTTGTGCTGCCAAGGTTCCTTTATTTTTATATAATGATGATTATTTTCATATACAATTTTATATGAAAAATAACGATTACCGTTAATGGTGACTCTTATGGCTCACTTCTATACTATATTATGTGAATTGAAAAACCGTAACTATCAGTAATAAAATTAGAAATCTCCTGATATGTAAACTATAGTCTATATGGACTGATCTTAAAATATGCGAATCTTATCACGACTTATGAGTCAATTATGAATTCTATCACTCCGAATAGAGTAAAAAAAGTTCATAAAGGTAAAATGAAATTTACAATTCACACAATCATTTGCCTCGGGACGGTGTTCGAACCCGCTGGCTATCGTTTCACAGTCGGCGTTTTATTAACACGAAACTCGCACGAAATTCGCAATCCAACTTGCTTTACGGTGACTCATATCAGTTGTTGTCATTATGCCGGTAACAATCAGAATATAAATACTGATCTTAATACACGACTCATGGGTATGAGTCACCGATGTATTTTTATGTCATTGTCATATTTTCTTCAATAAATATTAAGTATTTATAACATAGTCGAAAATGTGACTGGGTCAATTTATTGTTTCTACTTCTTCTAGTGTTCTAGAATAGAAGGAAGCTATTAAAGATGTAGATAGTACAATTTTAGGAAACAATTTGATCTAGATATCTGCACTTGTAAAAATATACTACATCTTATATTAGGAAAGCCAAATTGAAGCTAATTCCAACTGACCCTTAAAATTAAAATTCTCTAATTTTAATGTTGGGTTAACTTAAATATGTGTGTAAAAAATAATTTATATTATAATCATTTATTAAAAGAACAGATGTTAGAAATGTCATTTGATAGCCTTTCCTATGGAAGACGGTTTTTTTTCAAATAATGAAAAGTGTCTTGGGCTAAGTACTCGAAATCGTGGCTATCAAATTCAATTTTTTTTTATTTTATTGCAGCTAATGACGACGTGAGCATATCGTTCACATGATTGTAAGTGATACGACCGCTCGTGAACAGTGGCAAGACCAAATACCATTACAAAACAATGCTTGAGCATTCCTCCGCGCTCGCCATCCTAAGATGTTAAGTCTCAATATGTCCACTAGTTACCCTGGCAAACCGAAACAACAGTACACACACTGCTGTTTGGCGGGAGAAATAGATATTGCGGGGTGCCCAGACGGCCATTTGCATATGAAAGACCTACCATCAGTATAAATTCATATCATACAATTTCTTTGTGTAAACATTAATCATATGTTGCCACGTTAAAATAAAGTATGAGTAAGTTGAACGCATTCTAAATTGTGTAAACACTCGATATTTACTCAACTAGCTTTCAGATTACTTTCTACAACTATTGGATTAACTATTTGCCACTGTGGAGTATACTTGGCACTTTCATTGAGTAGGTACCTATACATTATACATACTATATTGCGTTTTACGGCTTTATTCATAGACAATTTTAAACCCAATTTTAGTGATCAAATGCTTTGTCTTCTTCGCTCAAACTGAATGCAAAAGTCGTTGGAAAGAGACAAAAGATTCGTTAATTAAATTAAATTTCAAAACTATTATGGAGGAGGCTGTTATTGTTTTGACTGTTGGAGACTATAGTGGATTAGGAATAATTGACTATGGGCTATTTGTAGATCACATCAATTCTTATTTTGTCAGCGCAACTTTTTATCAATTTTAGCTAAAAAGCATGTAATTACATATTTTTACTATTGACCACCTAACATAATCCTAAATCCTAATGTTAAATATCCACAATAAAACAAACGTTTTCTATAAAAAACCATGTAACAGTTACCTGTCTATGTATGCAGGTGAGTTTAATACGAAAGTACTGCGTTGGATGCAAAGTCCTCACTGCGTCTTGTTTTGATCGGATGACTCACGGCGAAAATACGCGACGCAATAGTAATATTTTATCATACAATGGTCTTCCTACATGGATCTATCACCTGTTGATTTCACTTTCAAATGATAAAATAATATACACGTCTCACTGCCGAGTGTGGGCCATCTTCGCAATTAAGACCTTTCACTTTAAATAGAAAAAAACCTTTAGTATTCGGATGTAGGCTACTACCTAATTACGGTTGCGGGAAGTTGATTTAAACAGGTGGATTCTAATTAATAACATAGGAATCATTGGAGATACCTAACCTACATACAGTTATTAATTACCAAACACACCTAGTCCTGAGACCACGCCTCAATGAAGTCTTCCGTCGAGGAATTAGAGACTACAGAGAGTTTTGGGCCACGCAAACATCCAGACCCTAAACAAATGTTTGTAGATCAGACCAACATTTGTCTTAGTACAGAGTTATAATATGCCATATTGGCTGATGTATTCATTATTGTATAATCAATCACAATATTCATCTTTATAATTATTTTTAAGTTTACGCGAATGTTTTTTTAAAATAAAAATATTATTTACGGATACCGCGGATTTGGTTTAATATGGTTAAAAAAAATTAAACCAAATCCGGGATAAATAGTTTTATTTCAATATTCATCTTTACTCATTATTTTCATTATATCCCGCTTCGAAGGCCAGCGTCTATGATTTACCAAATATCATAGATGCACACAAGTCTTCGTAACTACTTTTCATTAAGAAAACAGTTTATGTACTAAACACAACAAACATAAATAAAAGTCGTAAAGATAAACACTGAAATAATATAATTTAACCCAGAACACCACAAATAACAAAACCTTTTAAATCTAGAAAACACAGGCCAAACTCGTCATTAAATATTCATCAGTAAAGTGTATTGGGTTGCGAAAATAATATTCGTAGCCTGTAAAATATTACAGGCACACTTTGCTTAGATTACAAGGCCTGTACTCAGGCAATATCCGTGAAACTTGTTAGGGGGACGTCAGAATGAAAAATTGACGAGTATTCACAATGAGCGATCGATCAACGATGACGGATAACACAGATTTCGTCTTTAAGGGCTTATGCCTAAAAATACTTCGATTTTTTATGTTTACTTAATACGTAAAATCAATCAAATTTTTACTTAGAAAAGCCAGGTGTAGCCTATTTCCCTTTTTTATTAAGTTGATTGATAAAACGATCATAATAAGTGCCACGCAATCACATTTCAATATAATTTACGAAAGATCTTTCGCTGTACGATAGAATGATCTGTATCAGCCCATAAACATCCCACTGCCAGGGCACGGGCCTCCTCTACAATTAGGAGTACGATTGAGAGGGGAAGGCTATATGTATAATCCAGCACGCTAGCCTAGTGCGGGTTGCCGGACTTAACATACCATAGAAATGCAAGGTTTCCTGACTATGTTTTCCTTCGCGGTAATAGTGATTGACTATAAATACACATATGACTTTGGAAAGTCAGATGTGTGCCCTAGGAATCGAATCTGCGGCCGTCGGCATAATAATGCCAGATTGAAACTTCTGTGTCTACGGTCATATTTTTTGATAATAATAATTTATATGTTAAAAATTAAAAAACGAACTTTTCATACTTCACAGAGATCGAGATAAGCTGGTAATTATACACTTGCCTTGGAGTTGATCATTTGTGAGACCGGACGTAGCATAATAGTCACCTCGTTAAAAGGTATGATTCAATATGCTATTAAATTGTGTTGTTGCGGAAAACAACAAAGTTAAAAGACCTTTTAAAAAATTGTAAACAAAAAAAATAAAATGATGAGCAAATACTGCGTTTCTCATTGTTCCTCCCCATGAGAAATAATCCAGAATTACGATGATATGACCTAATGCTTGACAAATTAACCATCCGATTCGGGAAAATCAAAAAACGTCTCAAAATCTTTGCACAACTTGGATATCAAATTAATGGCGTCGCTATTCACAGTAATGGCCCTAGGCGTAAAGCGATATTAAGCTGAATGACATTGTAACAACCAGTTTGATTCAAGTAGGCGATGTATGAATCAACAGGACGTCAAACGTGTAGGTTTCCACACGTCTGATTTCCCATAAATTATAATATCAAAAATCAAGGCCTGCATACGCTCACGCAACGGCTTTGTCTTAACCGCTTGTTTTTTACTGCTTGAGAATAAAGTCTATTATTTTGTGTTGGTCCGGGAAAATATTACGTATTATTTGGTATTTAGAGTACCTCATTATCAGTCACAGAATTTGATTAATGATTGAAATTTGTAGAAATGTTGCTTCGGTGACCTGATTCCCGTCGTCTGGTGTTAGCCTTATTCCCTACTTATATTGCCGTGACACAAGTTATTAACTTTTGTTTCACAATGAATCGGCTTATAATTGTTCGACATGTCCAACTTCTATGTTATCGAGGGGAGGCTTTTTGGTCTAACACACAATATTCGCTATTAGTAAGTAATAGACTATTATGCATAGTCATTAGTTCAGGAAAAATTTGATTTATAAACAAAGGGAAGGTATTTGTTTCGCCGCTAAACCATATCGCCAATGTTGAGCAATAACTTGTATGACAGTTTGTTTGAATCATCATTGTTGTCATCCGCAACAAAGAACAACACGTTAACCGCCGCGCCGTAGCGCAGTTGGTAAGACGCCGGCTATGAAAAGAGAGCACAGGCCTCTATGATAGACAAATTGGTAGCTGGATTGCACATAACTTGGAAATTTTGGACATCTCAGTTATTTAGGTAACATCATGAAGTTTTTATTTATTGAAAAATTAAGAGACAGTTAATTATGAAAACACTACTAAGATGGTGATAAAGGTGAGATCAAAGGTGATGTGCCTTGGGCTTGAACCACCTACTTCATTTGCCTGTTCATCCTCTGCCTATCACTCTAGTCACTAGAGGTAGATCTTACAGGTTATCAGATATACATATGTTTTTTCAAGCCAATAAGAAGTAATATACCAGCATCACTTTAGGTATTCTTAGGGGAGGCCTATACAGAATGTATGGGCATTGAAGATGATGCTACAAAAAATGCGATACTCTCAATCACAAAAAGGCATCCGCAGTCGGTCCAAGTGTTTTATAACGTAAAATGAAAGAAGGGTAACTGTTACTCTGAACTGCGCAGTTAATGACGGTAACTGCTTTGTCACAGTTATCACCGCTACGTACGGTTGTTGGGGATTTAAATGAATTCGAGAAGACTTCTTAATTTTTTATTGTTTTTAACAAAATATTCCGTCATACAAAATTATGAAAAAGTTTGTAAATCCTTGCGGAATTAAGTATCTTGGAAACGTTTTAAACCTGGAGGATTATTGTAGAGTACAGAAAAGATATGCAAAAGAATAGTGATGTTGTTATCATTAAAGGGTTAGAAATTTGAAAAAAAGGGCCAAGTTAGAAGCAACGATCATAAAAAGTGATGTCATATATTGTTTTTAGACGACAAAAAACGCGTTGAATATATCAATCTGTTAACTTATTTTAGATTCAGATATTATACCAACAAGAATCTCCACAATTTTAGCGTTTTTATTTCCCACGTATCCCAGATGTTGTTTGCGTGTTTAAGCACATTATGGTTCAAGAATACCGTTGGTTGTATGTGGGTGCATTTGTTGCATCTCTGCCTACGTCTCCGACATATAGGCGTGATTTACGCTATTTTAAGTAATAATCAATCCTACGCGAATTGTTCATATTTAGTTAAATTACTTTGTGGATATAGTATTACCAAATTGATTGGAGCCAGGGAAGTTAGGAGTTTGCTAAATTGAAATGCAATATACCAATAAACAGTTTAAACTTGTATGGTTTAGTTGACATTCTTGGAAACTTTATAGTTTACCCGTTTTACCCTACTTGTGAAGAAAGTAACAATATCGGAACTTTTATAATCTTTAATGTAATACGTACAAAAGTAAAAACTGGTGAGTAAGGAAGACAGGCGACAGCGTAGCTAAACAGACGACGGCTGATAAATATTAAAAAACAAAAATTACGACCATCAAAATAAATCATGTCGCCCAGACAATATTCCAATGAATTCGTTTGCCTTCACGATGTGTAGAACAAACGATAAATCCCGATTTTATCTACTTGTCGAAAAGCTTTTTTGATTACTATCGGATTTACACTTTTGTCTGGTAAAATGCTGATAATATTACATTAGTTTGTTTCTATGGGATACGATATTGCCTAATTCTTAACTAAATTCATTTAAAGTTCATATCATGCCTCAACTTTGAAGCTGAATCATCATGTCATGATATGATGATCAGTTTTTTTATTTTATAAATTGTTTTTAAAGCAAAGACTGAAAACATTTGTTCTAACATAAAAGCGCGGGATTCAATTATTTGCTATGCATTTGAATTCCATGTTCGATCACAGTTAGACGTAAAAACTATATCGTAACTCACAATTGCCCTATCGAATATTCATGGTTGAATTTTTGTGTTTGTAACTGTTATGAAATTTTCAATACTATTTTATTCATTTCCTTTTGCATCTAGTGGTATTGGATGTAGGTTCCCTTTCGTTTTTCGTTATAGAATAGAAATGCATGCGAAACATGACTGTATACTCACTTAAATGGTTGGTTAATGAAATGTTTGCAGATGTCCATGGGCGGCGGTGTTCACTCACCATCAGGTGAACCGCATGCTCGTTTGCCCCCTATAAAAAATAAAAAAAATGTGACGCGATGACTTTAAAAACGAGACATTGAAGATGAATATTCAAAATGTAAAGTGTAAGCGATTAAGTTAATGATGTAAGTGATTACTGAAGTAGGATTATCGATGAGTTAGCTTTTAAAAGCTATTGAAAGATGAAATTTTGGCAACATAGGAAAAGCGATAACAAGGTGAGTCTGTCATGCTGTTGTGCCGGCTTATCCATACCACTTATAGGTGAAACATGTTACAATGTGGCTTTTATACCTTAAAAAAAATGAGTATAATATGGTAATACACGCGTCCCAAAATATTTCTAAGGAGCTTTTGCTCTAACCATGTATTTTGTTTCTTCTACATATATTTCTCATACGATCCGTCAACCATATTAACCATATATCCATTAGTCTAGACTTTCCGTAACGTAATATTATATAATAAATAAATAATACATATAAATCCATCCATACATCTTCAAAATCCTTGCATCATATCACTCATCAAAATCTTTTGCAAATTCATCAAGTCTGGCCCTACATACTTTGTCTCGTGCAACATTTAATACTGTGTGTTGGTTATGCATTCGTTGCCTCAGCGTGGGTGGATTGATTTATAATCCCAGCCGGGACATGAGCCAGCATTGCCAAGGTTTACACCTTGCGAATGCACAATGATGTACGCAGTTGGTCAACTGCACTGGAATTTAGGGGTTTGGTTTAAAATGCTGGTGTGTGGTAAACGATGATGTTTGGTTACTAATTACTGCTACCTTGTAAGTGGAGGAAATGATAAAGATAATTATGAAACGAAGTGTGATATTAATAGGATCAGAGATTAAATTGGTCTTTAAAATTTGGAATAAAATTAAAATGTTGAATAATTAAATTTAAAAAGGAGACTTTGGTTTAATAAGTAATTAAAAAAAAAGTTAAATGGTAAACAATCTGCAATTATTATTCGAAACTTACAAGGCAGTGATCACACATTCACATTAACTCAATAGAAATTATGTATTTCGGAACGTGTTTTATGGAGCAATATTAGACCTCAGAGATTCTGAGATTCTCGTCAGAAGACACAATATATCCTATTGTGGACTACGTATCATTGTTGGGATGTATTTATAGCCTGGTGGTAGGTCTCTCATATGTGAGAGGCTGCCTGGGTGGGTACCACCGCAATGCCTATTTCTCCCGTCAAACAGTAGTTTAAATGCACTGTTGTGTTTCGGATTGAAGGACATTGTAGCCAGAGTAACTACTGGACATATTGAGACTTAACATCTTATGTCTCAGGATGGCGAGCGCAGTGGAATGCCAAGCATTGCTTTGTAAATCAAGGTGTTGTTTGGTTTTGCTTCTGTTCATGAGCGGTCGCAACGCTTACCATCAGGCGAACGGCATGCTCGTCTCGCCATTCACTGCAATAAAAAAAAAAAAAAAAAATATGCCTTCTTAATTATACTTCAAACAATTAGTCTCTAAATTTAGTTTTGTATGGAGCATGGCTGTTATTTTCCTTGTTTGACTGCCTATTGTTCAAAAGTCTGTTGCGAGTTATTTATAAATAAGGTTATGATGGAGTGGAATTACATTTTAAAGGTCTTTGACAGTGACGACGAAAATATTTCAATAACGGTTTCTTGTAAATGATGAATGGAGTATAATAAATATAAACATTGACGCTGCTGGTGTCAATAGAATTTCTATAAATATCTGAATATTAAAGCAAATTATTGGAGCAGGAGATAGAAATACGCGCGTCTAAGATAAATTATTATCAAAAATCACTTTAATTTTGTGAGGATGTTATTTTAACCAACTTATTAATAAAATTGGGTTCAATATTTTAACTGTGTAACGCCCGAATACTGGGACGCCATTCACGCCATAAGTTGCTCTTAACAGCGAACGGCCCTCTTAGCTAATATATTTAAGCGGGTTTAACGTAGTTAAGTGCAACTTATATTTAAGTTGCGTTCCAGTATTCGGGCGTTGGTGTTTAAACTAAATGCACTATGTAATACAACTCCACTGATTATGTACGTTCCCAAGGAACTCGCTTTTTGCAATGCATGCGGGTAACCAATAAATAATTAAAAATAAAAAGTCTATAGTCTCAGGAGCATTGAGTTACGAATTACGTGTGGTCCGCAGATCGAAGGATGTTAGGGCTCCGCAAATGGTAAAATAGAACCCTTGTAAAAAACTTTGTTGCTAGTCTGTCTGTCTTTTTGTTTGCCAAAAAACTGTAGGATAGTTATTATTCAATCACAAAGAATCATGTTTAGCAAGAGCTGGGTCGTATTGCCTGACTAACTAAAGCCAATAAAATCTATAGATATATATATATATAAAATCCGAAAAAAATATTTTAACATTTTATTTGGGTGGTGCATAATGTCGTGAATATGACATAAATACTGATGGATCGCTTTTTATTGTTTATTATTTTTCTATTTCTCTTTTTTTTTAATGTGTATTTTGTTTAACCGTCAGATATTTTTGTTTCTTGTCGTTCTCTCAATAAATACTAGGCTAGCTCAGCTCATAGAATAAATTATTATAAATTTATTATTTAAGTGGATTTTTTAACGTATTTTGGCACGGAACTCTAGATGGTGGAGTGTCACACTTGGTAGTTTTTTTATCACATCACCTATCCGGTCCTGCCCACTGTTTGTATTTATGCTAATACTTGTCTAACGACATGCCGCCGCGTCTTCGCTTGCGTCTCTGGATACTAATTTTATTTAGTTGGAATTTATTGGTATCTGATGGTTGACAAGGTTGTATTGAGTAGTGATATAGGTACATATTTTATTTAGTAGTATATATTATGTAATATGTCTGGGTTTAAAGTTGAAAGGTATTGTGGTTCTTGTAGATTCTTATTATTGTTGCTACATGACGACCACTTTTGATACTAAACTTATGAGTAGTCTAAAAAATATAATGATATGAGCTTTTTTATTATGTTTACTAAACAAGACGTGCATAATCAGTCTGTTAGTGAATTGGAGGGAGTACACTTTTATATTATGACATGTTTAATACATATATGAATATATTTAAATAATAAATTATTTATTCTATACGTGTGGGCGTAGGAAAACCACTTTTTTGTTCTCTAATGTGAATATGAACCTACACATTACAGGAAAAAAACTGCACTTTTGTCAAAGTAAGACAAACATTGGGTTTCCGTTAAATTATATTTTCTATATAAATTAATTGATCATTGTAACAATTCCACTTTCTCTTTCGAAGCCACGCAATTAGCTTTTTAATTATTCTCCGTTAGATGTTTTTTGTGCTGGCAACCCGTTCCAATAAATTGTCTCTAATTGGTGCTTAACCTTTATAACAATACATGTGTTGCCAGCAATTTCACCGTTCGCAAAAACTTTACGGTCAATTGCCTTTGCCTTGTCAAGTATGTACATATGCTTGAAAATTTATTCCTTTTTTATGGCGCAGCTGATAGGAATTAATTTTATAGATATTCTCACATTTTGTAGGCATTAGAGTCAATACGTTGATTAGTATTTCTTTATAAAAAAATTAAATACAGATAATTTCTTAAATGGTCGGATTGGAAATATATTCCTACGCCTTAAAAATGGTAGTAATTGGACTTCGAGGAAGGTCAACTGAAAGTCGCTGGCTTAATGTGGTCAAATAGGATATGGGAGCGAATTGACAAATACCTGGTTTTACAGATAGATTTAAGTTTTTTTTTTCAGATTTTTGATTCCAAATAAATAAATTTCCCTAAATTGGACACTTATGAAAAATGTATACTTCGTTAGGCACTCGGTTCTAAAATCATAAGGCCATCCTGTCTATGTATTAAGCATAGAAATGCTATACTTATTCTATGTGCGTGAATTTATAAGGCAGCTGCAAAAAAGTCTTACATGCACAATAAAAGTTATTTATATAAACAGACCTTTTAACCTCATAAGCCATTAATAATTCGCGAATATCCGAACCGTGACGTCATTAAGTGACGCAACAGCGGTTGGTATTTCATACCATACATGTTATCGAAAATTACACAGAAACGTTGACATTTTGAAAAGGGTTTTAATTCCAAGCCGTTGCCTGTTAATATTAATAGGGTTAATTATATGCACTTTAGTTTTTAAGCTAGTATTTCGCTTACTTTAGGCTTACTTTCCTTTTTTCACTTTGAAGTTATCCAATTATGTAAATTAGAAAATAACTTATATAATTAATTTAAATTCTTTTGGCTTGTGGTAAAATTTAGAACTGCGAAGAAAATTATACAAATAAAAAGCATTTAAAAATCAGACGTCCAAGATAGTGGACAGATTAAGAAACAGATCAAATTTTTACTAGATTCCAAACACGTACTTGGTCACAAAAAAATTGTTTAACTATTGCATAATAATTAAGTATGATACCAGGTTATTTTTTGTAATGGCAACTTTTTTTTCACACTTTCTTACTTAGTCATATTCTACCATCAAATTCAGCGTGGGATACTGAATCACTAAATTTCAATCACATCCATTTGGGACCCAATTAATTAAGGGATTATTATGCACTGGCCATTACAAGAAGTCTGGCTGTAAATTAGCTCCTAACACCCACACTTGATATTTAACTCTGTGACTTTATAAATAAGGATACTTTTTGTGAAACTGCCCACCCTTGTAGTCCATGTTCAAAGGGCCACGGAGTAAATTGGATAGATTTATAGGGATATAAGTTAAGCAACGGTTAATTCTCGCAAAACAATTGTTACAATTTATCATTGCGAGTTCGTGTTTCGGGAGTGAAAACGCTTTTTAATTAAACTTTTCAATTTATTTTTCATTGACGTTTTATAGTTTGGACGTAAAACGATAGGGTTCGCTGTAATTTAAATCGAGAGATTTAAACACTTTGTAAATGTTTGTCTCATTTGTCTAGCTGTGTATTTAGTTAAACTCGACAAACATCGACGACCTACCTTATTCAAAGACATCAATGTTGTGAATGTTTGGTCTTTGCTCACACTGTATTCAGAAGTCGTTGGAACTAAAATATGTTTTAAGACTTTCAATGAATAAGACCATGAATATTCATTGCAATTTATTTGCCTTTATCTCCGATAGCAAAGATATTTGATTGGTACACAGGAATTACGCCGACATGAAGACGTTATAGAAGGCGTAGAGTTTACGCCATGTGGAGAACAAAACTTAGGACTTCAAGGTTCACACCATGTTGTTTTTTTTTTCAAGCCAAAGCAAAGGATGGATTATAAATCATCCCGATTTGTTTTGTCGTGGTTTCAAGAGTTGCAGATGCGAGCTGAAAAACTGGATCTTATCTAAAATCCTTTCTACGATCCCTACTCAGCTGTGTATACTTATTTATTCATAATTAAACAATTTATATTAATTAACGTATCTTAAGAACTTGGGGAAGTTAAAAGAAGCGGAGAGGAAAATTGTACCGCGGAAATTAATTTATTTTTTAATCAGTTGTGCACCGCGAGTTGATTTAGAGTTTCAACTTTGGCTTTGAGAATTATGTACGGCGTTTCAAGTTGAATAAACTTATTAATTGTGGTTTGCAGTTGTACACACAGAAAATATTAACTGGTTGAGAATAATATGCACCGGTTACAAGAATAGCATTTCGTTGTCAGAGTATTGTTTATAATTTTTTGTACACTAAATATCTCTTTCCAGTCACAGAAAGTCACCTGCTGATCAGCAGACATAGGTTTGTGATCACAAACCTTCCCCAAGATCTCCATATCAAGCTGTTCGAAGCAGCACACCAAATATTAGGAATAACTTAACGAATATTTAATATAAAAAGTACAAAGGGCGGTCGTATCGCTCAATGCTTGCCGACTACCATGGTATAAACATAAGAGAAGGAAAAAAGAGAAGGTAGTCTTAAGTCTACTTTTAGGGTTAAAGCTTGACTGATATAGCTTGTAAATTATGAGATAAATAATAGTAGCACTTACGTTTTTCAGTAGGATGAAAAATGGGTAAAGGGAAAAGGTATTGTGCATCCGGAAATTTCACTCGATGAACGTAACGTGACAGCAAAACTGTCGCTTTACGTCGGTCTCCTTTGAGTCACTGGTACCTCCTCGGACGAGCCTGCTCATTCATGTTGAGTCGGAATGGCAACAGCGTGCCTCAGCCACTTTTAAATTATTGCAGTGGTTATTTAAAAAGTGAAAAAGAAAACATGCTAATATTCTTTTTCGTTTTATTTTCGAAAGAATACATATGAAAATCTTACGATGATATAGTTGAATTACACAGTAGATATAAAATATGCATCGACATTTATTTTACAACGATCATCATATAGAGACCAAAAGCTTTGCAGCAAAATGTTTTGTATATCACCAAAACTTTTCAAGCCCATATCTATTTCAAATGTATGAAAAACTTAATACTTTTTTCGACTACAACTTTTGAATTCACACAGTACAGGACCTGCATTATAAAAAAGCATTTTCGTGCACCATGAGGACTCAAAACCGTCTCAAGTGGGAACATTCAGGATGCGACGCGACGTGCATCACGCGATATTTTCATGTAGGCACATATCTCTTTTTTATATTTGTCCGACACTTTTGTGAGGATTTGGTTATATTTATGACGTATGAATCAAAGGATATAGGAACAATTAGTTCTTTGAAAATATTAAATTTTCCCTGGTAAATGGATTTTAGTTTGTATGATAACAATAAATGGATCACTTTCTTGATTGAATTCTGGCAACCAACTTGGAAGCCATGTGTTCTAGAACTAGAGTATAAAAATCGTTATTAACAGATATTTCCTATTCTCAATTAATACAATTTTAAAAGGAAATTATTAAGAGAAGTCTTACTTTAGGTTTGGATTCCACGTGGCTGAAGAATATAGCAAAAATAAAATGAACAAAAATACATTAAAATGGAATTGGGCAAAGAATCAAATGGAGGAAAAAGGGGCGACCTTTGCCCAGCAGTGGGACATAATATAGGCCACAAGAATAACAACATTTCTTGTTTACAACATTCTTCTCTTCATTTCAAGGACGGTATACAATGTGGGATCATTATTTGATAATTTTATCTAGCGTTTGTACGACATTGATGTCTTCCGGTTTAACTCAAACAATAATTAAGTCTTGAGATTATTTGATACCAGAAATTGGACATACATAGTTCGTGTAACAAAAGAGAAAGAACCTTATGGCCTAATTAATAGAACACTTTTCGCGATACCATTGCGTTTAATTAATCGGAGTACATACAAATGGGTTACATCATCAGTACTTATCCTATTTCTCTGATGAGAATGTCATCGGAAAGATGACTGATCACTAAATTGCTGCAAGCATTAAAAATGGAAATGGGTTAAGGGCTTATAAATTGCGCAAATCGCTTTAAATTGCTAGGATAGATGTTGTTGAAGGCAATGGATAATGACCGCGAGATCAAGATATGCGAAGTTGCTGAAATGATTCTTTAGAGAACAACATGTCTGTTTTAAATACATGTACTACAGTGTAACTAAGACGTATTTTTGATGGGTCCCATAAATTGTCCCTACGCGGGGATTAAACCCATGAACTCTCGTTTCGATACATTTCGTTAAAATATTTTCGACTTCGAATCAAGTAAATTATACTATAAATAGAACTATCCCGTGTAATATTTTATCCTGTAAAAATCATTTTTATATTGCGAAAAAATCTCTATAAAAAATTACCTAGAATGGACACATGGTGGTTTACAACAATAAAGTAGGTAAAATTATATAATTTTCACTTGAGATTCAAACGTGTCTTATAAAAGCTTAACTAAATCGATAGATAACAAAACTCAGTGTTAATTAAATCCGGTTCTAAACGGTACAATCTTGTCTGTTATAATAATATCTAGGAGGGAAGCTCTTACACTACCGGTTAAATAACATAGTTTCTTAGCAAAATCGTCTTGGGATTATGGAGTTTAAACTCTGTGCTGCATTTTGAATATTACTGTTTTAGTTTTTAAATTAAATTAACAATTTTTGCGGCAAAGAAAATAAATTGAACCAAACCGAAGTAAAAGTAGAGCCACGTTACGAGTGGAGGCTAAATCAATTAGGCAGATTAATTCTAATTAATTATTATTTATTAGTACTTATTTATATCTGTATTGTAAATACATTTGTCCACCAAAAGAAAAACAAAAACAATTATATCTATATTTAAAATAAGTACAATGGGCGGCCTTATTGTACAAGGCAATCTCTTACAGGCAACCTTTGGATGGAGATAAGAGTAAGGAGAGATAAAGGGTAGTCATTGGTGTATAGTAACAAAAATATATATTTTATATCATAGTTAATTATTAACTAGTAATTTTGTGTAAATATCATTCACCATAAAAAAGTATTACAACCATAAAAAATACATTTCAAATCAATGCAATAACTAATCGATGTGCAAAAGAGTCATACAGTTTTGTGCTAAATCTATACTAATATATAAAGCTGAAGAGTTTGTTTGTTTGTGCCCACTAATCTCAGGAACTACCCGTTCGAAATGAAAAAAAACTTTTTTGTTAGATAGGTAGTTTATCGAGGTGTGCTATATGCATCACGCTACGACTAATAGGGGGAAACCATTAGTGAAAATCTAGTAAAAACGTGAAATGTTATTGGTATATTGCTAAGATTTTAACTGGAGTCATCTGGTGTTTGCACGCGGGCGGAGCCGGGCCGGACCGCTAATAAATTATGAAAAAGACATATTCGTTTTGTAAACAAAGATAGATTAATATTTATTAACATTTAAAAAGATATATTATATTTAAAATTAACTGTATTATTCAGTCTATACACTTGACACAAATAGATATATACAATGACTCAACGCGGCTTCAAAATTGCGGCCATTACAGCCATACATTGTTCAACTTAATGTATCCTTGCTTGTTTAACAATGTTAACATTTTAAGTTAATTTTACATGTCCTCGTATTTATTTCATTGTTGGGCCAAGTATTCGCATAGCATTTAAATAAATAATCACATGATTTTATTCTAGGAATACCGAGATAAATATTTGTATGAACCACGAATATTTGTTTTTTTTTTTATTTATTTATTTTAACTTTCTTAACAAAATATACAATAATTGTTAGTAATAGCCTAAGAAACCACTAAGGTTTATAAAAGTTTGTTGTTTGTTAGAGTTCTAAATACCGTCAACTATCTACGAGTATACTAATTTCTCATAATACTGAGATGAAAAATGTTCTGTTTTTGATCTGATGAGGCTCAAATACCTTAACAGCAATACGTGTACATTACCTGATACATAAAAGCTGAAAAGAATCAACAATATCTATTTTCCTATACGAACATATAGTAATTTTGGTAAGTGCACTCCAATCCACCATTCAGCGATAAGAAATGGTTATATTTTACCAATCGATACAATAATTATGCTTGTTCGAAACCGGATATCCAAAGAAACCAACTCCGTACATTTTCGTGGGTTACTGACTAATTACCTCATACCATGTGCTACGGTCTTTATCCAAGCTTATACGAATATTCATCAGCTAGGAAAACATCGTAAGGAAACCTGCATACCACTGCGATTTGTGAATTTCTATGGTATGTAACCAACCAACCCGCATTAGGCCAGCGTGGTGGACTATATGGCCTAACCACTCTCAATCGTACTTTCGATTGTAGAGGAGGCCCGTGCCCTGCAGTGGGACGTATATATGGGCTGATACAGATATGGTATGTAAAGTCCGCCAACCCGCATTGACCCAGCGTGGTGGACTACATGGCATGGAGGTCTGAGGTTTGCAGTGGGATGTATAGGATCATATGAGCTCTTAGAGACCTGCCGATCTCCGGAGCTCGGTATCATTTCTTTGCGTGCTACTTGATCCCTGGCTGACAGGAGCAGCAGTGATGGGTTTGTAGGTGAAATAATTTGTATAGGCTCTCTAGAGTTCTAACTTGCCGAACCAAACGCAATACTGTTTCGTTTCGGTTTTTATTTGACAGTTGTACCACCCCGATCGAGGCGAGTACTGTATTGTTGTTTTAACGAACGGCAACATTTTAAATTGCCTCTCTCTAGATTTTTAATTAGCGCACATCACTAGTTTGTTTGAAAATAAAACCAAACAAACAGTTGTCCACTGTGTTGGTGGCGTAGTTATACTACGGCATGACTGCAATGCTAAAGTCTCGGGTTGGAATCCCGGGTCGGGAAAAGTGATACAGAATTTGTCTAATACGCAAATATTCGACTCCGGGCATAAGCCCTATATGCCGATAGGCTTGCCCCTATCACGTCGTGGGATGGAACATACAAACCGAAACGTGGGTGTCCGGAAAGCACCTCTGCCTATCTCTTCTGGTAAAAAAGGCGTGAATTTATATATTATGTAAATAAACAGTTGCTTTTATCTTTCTAGATATTTTAGAAGGCCGTAGCTTCATCATTGTCTATGATTTTATAGTCAATAAACAAAGCAAAAATACGGATTTCATCGTTTCTAAGTAAATGAGTGCGAAGCTATCTCAAAGCGGTACGGTCAGCAACAAAAGTAGCTAAGCAAATTTAATCTGGGGGCGCGGCCGAGCCCCCGTCCAAGTCGAGCTATAGGCCGTAACATCCTTTTCTCGAAGCAATTCAGACCATTTTCAACCCCCTATAACTTCGTTGTGGCTAAAGCATGAAGCTTGAATTTTCAGTTACTAAGCAGGCATTGTGTAAACACGGTATATTTAAAATTTCATTCAATTTGAACCAGTAGTTTAAGAATTGTAACTAGTCAAACTTTCTTAATTTTGTCACTCACTGACTGACTGACCGATCATCAAAAGTCTAAGGCACTTCTAGCAGACATAGAACCTTCAAATTTAGAATATAATTAGTGTTTAGTGTCTAAAGTAAGGGAAAATTCAAACATTTCATAATTTGTGTCTAGGTTTCTAGATAGACCAACTGCGTGAATAACTTTGTAATCCCATATAAATGTATAGGATTACAAAGTTACATTTGCAGTTAATGCATCTTTGTACCCGTATATAATGGAATAATAGTTGTAGATAGATATCTATATATATGAGGCATAACAGGAGGGGATATAGAAAGGGAAATGGTGTATTCAGCCCATGAAACTGTACTACATTCCTCTAGAAAAAAATGACGAAGAAAAACTTGCAAATAAATAGACTAAATAGCTCGAAAATATCAATTACAATGAAAGAAAGAACATTAATAATCAAATCCGCTATATTTGTGATAAATTGATACCTACAAAAATAAGAAATATCCATAAGACAGAGGCTTTAAGAAAAATCGTTAGTGATATTCTGGAAGTAAGAAGTACCGAAAAGGAAAAAAGTAAGACTCTACAAAAAGACGTGAGATCCCATCAAAAACATCCTGTAAAAAAAATCCAAGTCTCGCAGCTCAGGTTTTCTACCGCAAAAAGTTATGAGATGCATGTAATACCAAGTCGATTAATTTATTTAGTCCTTAAGGGACCTTCTATATAAAGTTATTACGTTAGTTATTACCATATCAATAGTAAAAATTCTTTACGTTTTAAATAAATAGATCGACTTGGCCAGCAGCATTATGTACAAATTGTACGATACATTATGTTTTCATGCGATGGCCAAGTCGATCCATTTATTTAAAACGTAAAGAATTTTTACTATTGATATGGTAATAACTAACGTAATAACTTTATATAGAAGGTCCCTTAAGGACTAAATAAATTAATCGACTTGGTATTACATGCATCTCATAACTTTTTGCGGTAGAAAACCTGAGCTGCGAGACTTGGATTTTTTTTACAGGATGTTTTTGATGGGATACGATTAATACGATATAGGAAAGTTTCCTACGTTTTGATAACCTCACAATAAAGGAATTATTCCTCGCGTCAGGATTAAGTATGCACCTGTATGGTATATTATTTATTTGAGTTTATTAGTTAGTATTGTTTATTTATTACTAACAGCCTGGCCCGGATCCGTCGCCCGTGGAAATACGCGTTATTGAAATTTTTCTATCGCCTATTTTCGTCAAGAATAATGTAGAATTCTAATGGTTAAATAGTTTTTCAAAGCGGTCCAGTAGTATCGGAATCTATTGAATGCGAACAAAAAATCAGATCTTTTCTCTTTATATTATTAGGTTAGATTAATTTATAGGCTGTGTTTTGCTGACCGTACAGTCGAGTTAAAACGCTGATTACTCGGAGTTTTAACAGTGTTACGCGTTTGGAGCGATGAGCAGACATTGTTCGGCTGTAACTGTAATGGCAGCCCGTTTTAAAGCCTCCGCCGTAATGTTTTCTTCTTTATGTACTCTATAGACATAACGGGACCTACTTGATTTAAAGGTTTTCAGCGAAACTGTTATTTTCAAACTGTTATAGAAATTTCTGGATTATTTTTGTGAAAGACAAGCGGGTGAGAAGAGCTTAAAGTTAACTATATTGTATGTAATAGTAAAATGTTAAATAGAACCTAAAAGTGGCTGAAATTATTGCGAGGTACGAAAACAAATGGAAGTAAAAGATTATTATATATTTATATGCCAAAGATCAAGCACAGTGAGAAAAAAAGAGATTGAAAGAAATAAAACAAATGATCCTAGACATGCTTTGAAAAAAAAAAAGAATTGGAACTATTGAAGTAATAATCCTAGACTGAATAGTAAAATAAAACAAAAGGTAGTAAACTCATTACCAATGTACTAATTGTTATGAATTCTCTTTAGCTATGTTTACAGGCACGTCATGTTTAAGTTTTCCTGTGATGGACGGCGCGTATTTATTTTTACTCAACTATAATGATATTCTAAGACCTCCGCGAAGATTAATTTGACATATAGTGGAGGCCGCGCCACATTCTAGATCATTCCTCTAATTGATATTAAAAATAAAAGCTCAGCTGGGAGCTATTATGATGTGCGAATTTCAACCTTACGCCATGTGAATAGGGTTCAAAATAGATTAATTATGAAAGTGTGTGTTTATGTAACATAGCGATCTACTTTGCAGATAGAAAGTTTCTCCGACATCTAAATAATAATTATGTATTTATGATGTTTGGGTTATATTCTTATGTTGGTATATAAAGTGATTATTATGGACCTGTTCATAAGTGTAATGTATTTCAAACAGATAATTCATGGGCAATATTAACCGATATAATACGCCGGGAGAATTAAAATTGATTAGTTCTGATATGGTCTGCTAAATATCAACACACTTTTGTGGACTACTATGTGTGTTTGCATGCCGTTCACCTATTGGTAAGCCATTTGTTATACTCTGTATCAGCCCAAGTACGTCCCACTGCAGGGCACGGGCCTACTCTACAATCGAGAGTACGATTGAGAGTGGTATAGTACAACATACATATGTTCATAGAACAATAGTAGATACATAGTATCTTCATCATCAGCCCATAAAGCTCAAATTAGCCGAATACAACACAGTACAAATTATAATAATGCAACAAAAAAGGATATACATAAAAAAGAAGTAAAAAACAGTAAGTCAGGTTGCGCTATTTAACTGATAACTATTTTTGTTTACTGATAACAGTATTTAAATATAAAAAGAAATTAAAACAGTAATAATAAAACCAACAGGACCTCGTATTCTCATAAACAAAACATATTGCACGCAAATGAAATGACTGTGGTATCATACAATTTTAATCATTTTAATGCACTTACTGCACACGAGGCGCGGCGGACAAATGTTGAAATAGAGTGAAATCGCTTCAATTGAAAGCCGCATGGGAACGAGGGTTGACAAACCTATAGCTTTCACGGGTTTTATTACAAATGGATTGAGTTATGAAGAAGTGGCACTTTGTGGTACTTACTTGTGGCACAGGGCAATTAGAAACAGGGTTTGAAATTATACGATATTTTTTATAAATATTAAAATATCGCAAATCTACAATATACATATAATTATACCAAATTTGATGTATATCAATTTTGTAAAAGCCATATTATTATTGATGAATAGTATTTGCATATGTCACAGAATAATAAAATATATATATTTAAAAAAAACTAAATCTGGGGGCGCGGCCGAGCCCCCGTCCAAGTCGAGCTATAGGCCGTAACATCCTTTTCTCGAAGCAATTCAGACCATTTTCAACCCCCTATAACTTCGTTGTGGCTAAAGCATGAAGCCTGAATTTTCAGTTACTAAGCAGGCATTGTGTAAACACGGTATATTTAAAATTTCATTCAATTTGAACCAGTAGTTTAATAATTGTAACTAGTCAAACTTTCTTAATTTTGTCACTCACTGACTGACTGACCGATCATCAAAAGTCACAAAGGCACTTCTAGCAGACATAGAACCTTCAAATTTAGAATATAATTAGTGTTTAGTGTCTAAAGTAAGGGAAAATTCAAACATTTCATAATTTGTGTCTAGTTTTCTAGATAGACCAACTGCGTGAATAACTTTGTAATCCCATATAAATGTATAGGATTACAAAGTTACATTTGCAGTTAATGAATCATTGTACCCGTAAATAATGGAATAATAGTTGTAGATAGATATCTATAAATATGAGGCATAACAGGAGGGGAGAGGAGGGGATATAGAGAGGGAAATGGTATATTCAGCCCATGAAACTGTACAACATTCCTCTAGAAAAACTTGCAAATAAATAGACTAAATAGCTCGAAAATATCAATTACAATGAAAGAAAGAACATTAATAATCAAATCCGCTATATTTGTGATAAATTGATACCTACAAAAATAAGAAAAATCCATAAGACAGAGGCTTTAAGAAAAATCGTTAGTGATATTCTAGAAGTAAGAAGTACCGAAAAGGAAAAAAGTAGGACTCTACAAAAAGACGTGAGATCCCATCAAAAACATCCTGTAAAAAAAATCCAAGTCTCGCAGCTCAGGTTTTCTACCGCAAAAAGTTGTGAGATGCATGTAACACCAAGTCGATTAATTTATTTAGTCCTTAAGGGACCTTCTATATAAAGTTATTACGTAAGTTATTACCATATCAATATTAAAAATTCTTTACGTTTTAAATAAATAGATCGACTTGGCCAGCAGCATTATGTATATTGTACGATACATTATGTTTTCATGCGATGGCCAAGTCGATCCATTTATTTAAAACGTAAAGAATTTTTAATATTGATATGGTAATAACTTACGTAATCCTTACTAATATTATAAAGGTGAAAGTTTGTATGTATGTATGGATGTTTGTTACTCTTTCATGAAAAAACGGCTCAACAGATTTTGATGAAATTTGGTATAGTGATAGCTGACACCCTGGATTAACACATAGGCTACTTTTTATCCCGAAAAATGTAGTGTTCCCGTGGGATGAGTCAGGAAACCAAATATACATATTTTCTACTCTTTCAAATTCAAATTGTTGGCACGGGATGTCCTCTCCTACGGAAGGGAAATATAGTCGACGGCACGCGGGAAATATAGTTAGTAGACACGCGAAATAATATGTTCTTGATGTGGATTGGACTCAAAAACTATCTGCACCCGGGCGAAGCCGGGCCCGACAGCTAGTAACTTTATATAGAAGGTCCCTTAAGGACTAAATAAATTAATCGACTTGGTGTTACATGCATCTCACAACTTTTTGCGGTAGAAAACCTGAGCTGCGAGACTTGGAATTTTTTTACAGGATGTTTTTGATGGGATTAATTTTAATGTTTCATTTATTTAGGCAGTTAAAATTGGACAAATGAAATATAAGTACCAAATAGTGTGTGTGTTTCGGTACTAAGCCGGACGGCAACAAAAAACAATATCTACTACGTTTTCACTGAAGGACGCCCCAATATACATGACAACCGCCAGAGGTTTTAGTCGAAGTAATAGCGTGCGATTTTCTGTGAAACAATTCTCCTATAAGAAACACAATACCTTTCTTTATTATAAACTAGCGGCCCGGCCCAGCTTCGCCCGGGTACAAATAGATTTCTGTATAATAATAATATGCACGTATTATACACATAAACCTTCCTCTTGAATCACTCTATCTATTAAAAAAACCGCATATAAATCCGTTGCGTAGTTTTAAAGATTTAAGCATACAAAGGGACATAGGGACAGAGAAAGCGACTTTGTTTTATACTATGTAGTGAAGAAGTACCAAAATTCCTGAATGTTTCGCCAAAGATATAAATTAGAAAACAAATATTTTATGGAAAGACATACTCCATTTCCCAACAATAGAACAAAAATATCGGCAAATATTCTCATAACACTAACTCATACAGATAAAAAGTATGAATCGACAGATAACTTACATCCGTGCAAAATAGAACAACCCTATAGTTTTTCAACCGTAATTGCGAGCCAACTGCATACCAATGACAGGCCGTGGCTGTATAAAAGTGCTTCCTTTTCGCCTTGCAAATGAAAATAAACTAACGAGCACACTGCGAGTGTTCAGAAAATGCGAAATTACTGAATTCTACAATGTTTTAATGATTTTGCTGGGAGTTTTAAAGCTGGGTGCAGTTTTTTTGAACGTTTGAAATGTTGGAGGTTAGTTGTATTGTACGACAAATGAGTTCGAAATGTGTTTGTAGTTGAAATAAAACTATTATTTACGGATTTTATCGCGGATTTGTTTTAATTTTCACATTTTTTGAGTTCCCGACGTTTCGATTACTTTGCAGCTTTCGTGGTCACGGGGGCGGTGTTTGTAGTTACTTCGTACTGATATAAATTTCGTTTTGATACAATGCATTATCAGGCTGTCAGTATAAAACAAGTTAACAAAATTATGCTAAAATATTTGCCACCATAAACAAAAATATTTTTGGTCATATTATTAAAAGTACAAAATTAAATATTGACGGATCATTTACAGTTTAAGAAATAAAAGCTATCACAATCCCTGCATAGCCACCGCCTCATGTAAGCAAAGTAACAAATAAATCAAAGGCTAAACACGATCGGATCAATCAGAAAAATAAAGGAGCTGTTGGCAACACGAAAAAATTCTCGGAAGTCGTTATTGTAACATTGGATCATAAATCTGTTTTGACAAACAAGCAATACACGAACCTAAGAAATATGAAAATACACTAATATTTTCTCAGGTTTATATTATACTGAGAAATGAGTGAACCAATCTCGATCTCTTCTTGGAATCTTGTTTGAATAGATTGTGAAATACAATCTATTATATTATAGTGTTATCACAGTACAGCCCATGCAAAGTTGGGCACAGGGCACGAGTCTCCTTTACAAATAAAAATATGTAACAATGAAACCAAATCCGCAATAAAATCCGTAAATAATAGTATTTTTCAACGTGTAACATTCGCGTAAATCTAAGAAACTATTAAATATGCTACTTATTATTTTCTAGAGGCCCGGCCCAGCTTCACCCGGGTACAGATAGATTTCTGTACAACAATATGTACGTATTATACATATAAACCTTTCTCTCGAATCACTCTATCTATTAAAAAAAACCGCATCAAAATCCGTTGCGTAGTTTTAAAGATTTAAGCATACAAAGGGACATAGGGAGATAGGGACAGAGAAAGCGACTTTGTTTTATACTATGTAGTGATTTATAAATGTCAGTGATATGTACATAATAAGTCTTTATCGTAACAATAACACGTATTTTAATTCTGAAACTTCCCTCTGCGATATAATCCTACACCCGCAGAACGATCAATTTATTGTCTGAAAACAATATTGAGGATGTTTTTATTCCACAGTGCTCAGTGGCTGCATTATTACCTGTCCATTGGCGGAATGAATGCAAAAAATAATCCAATACGTTTTGCATTGAATTATGGATTTGCTTGGCTTTTATGAGGATCGCATTTTATTTGAATAGGACATTGTATTATTGACCTGTGCAACCGCTCGAAGAAATTATCGATGCTTAATTGGCTACAGTTGTTTCTCTTGTTTTCTGTTATTTTGCTTTTATGTATTTATTCTCTTATATTATTAATTGGTCTGTATCAGCCTGTATACGTCCCACGTCTCAACTACAATCGAGAGTGCGATTGAGAGTGGTTAGGCCATATAGTCCACCACGCTGGCCTAGTGCGGATGAGCAGACTTAACATACCATAGAAATATCGTACAAATCGCTATGGTAAGCAGGTTTCCTCACGATGTTTTCCTTCATCGTTATCGTGCGTGGTGATAGACTATCAAAACCCACGACTCCGAAAAGTCCGTGGCGTGCCCTGGTATTCGAACGCGCGAACACCGTGAACATGTTTGGCAGCCGTGTCTGGTCCGTTTACCAACAGGCCACCACGCGTTTTGGTATTTGGTTGTTAATGGTTAATAAGCATTATTTTAAGGCTGATCGCCTAAAAAAACTCCATAAAGAAGCTAAATAAACCAACTATAAGATTCCTAACAACTGCATAAAGAAGTGAGATTTAACCAACATACATACATAAACTCACGCCTATATCCCAGAAGGGGTAGGCAGAGGTGCCATTTAACCAACAACTCGTGTAAAATTCCTTCGTACCTATATGACATCATTGGGGAGAGCTAATAATTCTTTTTTATCCTCTTTCATACATCGTCCATCACCTAAAACTAAGATCCTTTAGCTATAAAGAGTATTCAAATTATTAACTGCTTGACCTCTAAATTTCTGAAATCTTAGACAGCTAAATGTAAATTATCTGTAGCCCTTGCCCCTCGTTATATAAGTACATCTGAGTCCCCAGTCCAATCGGGTTCATTGCTCTGTCGGCGTTCGTTCAGGCACGATTTGCACTCCACATCTCATTCACCCCAGCCCTCAGTGCTGCTTAGCTTACTAATTCGTTAAGATGTTAAGAAATCGATTTATGTATCTGAATCCAATTCTCCTGAAAATAAGAGGTGGAATTCGCATACTGAGAATTTGATAGAAGATTTTCCAAAGTCTGTTAAGAATACTAATTAGCTTATATAAGGGAAGGAGTTTGCCTGTGAATTGTATAGCACTTTGAAGAAAGGTGAAGTCTTTTTATAAGCGTATTGTGAGTTTAAATTTGAACATACTTTAGAACTCTGGCAGTGAAATTGTCCTGCTCACCATCATAACCAATTGGAGCTGTAGGAATTCCACTATGGAATATTGACCTTTCTACACAATTTCCACAATATTGCATGCAAAGACCTACAACAAATATTTGTTTTGAGTCTGTGTATTATAAAACTGTTTTTTTATTTTCATACTCTCTGATATTCACGATACAAAGTTCATACCTTTAAGAGAATATATTTAAATTAAAAGATTTTCAATATATATGTTTCAAATAATCAAAGAAACTCAAGTATTTAAGCAAACCCGTGCTAACTTACTAGTGATATAATCAAGTAAAATAAGCAGAGAAACCAACACTTAATCTTACTGGTTGTGGATACATTGAACTCATGAAGTTCAATGCCGTCAATTCCTTGCCATGTTTAGAAATCAAGAAACCCCTATTGACGAGCAATTTTCTCATTACTTATAAATCTATAAATAAAAGTACTTTCGATCCATCTTTGAGTTCGTTCAACTTGAAACTACTCCGAAATATGTCAGAGTTCTTTAGAAACTTCTAGAGGATTGAAAACTGGCTCAGATGCAAGTTGCAACGTATTAGTAAAGTTGTGGAGTTGAAATGTTATATTTCATTCTTGCTTATTTTCTGACCTTTGTATCATATAGCTATGTGTGCAATTATGTCGCATTTTGTGCATTGCACGAGGTTTTTTTTAATGCGATAAATGGCGAGACAAGCATGCCGTTGGTCTCTTGCTAAATATTAAAATCACTCATGGACAGTAGCAAAATCAAATAAGACCATTAATGACAAACTGGGCTCTGTGGCGTACATCGGGAGAGGTCTATGTCCAGTAGTAGACTAATATTAATGATGATGAATAAAGGAGAGACAAAAGAAATGCTGTTATATAACTATATGGAGGGTTGACATTAAGGGAAAGATAGGCCATACGAAAAAAATAACTAACATTTACTAAATGACACTACTTACTATCTAAATAACTTTTCTTAACTTTTCTCCCTTAGGAACAATATTTAACATGAAAACAGCTATTATTTTACCAGGTACAGTACACCAAAGTAAAAAGTAGTGCAAATATTTTAAGTATGTGTAAATCAGAAATAGTTCAAATATTAGTTATAGTTATCGCGGCGCCGACAAATTCCTTAAGCATTTTTCAAAGCAAGTACTTTGGTACTGTGTTTTGTTTGATGTTTCTGCTGTTATGCAAGGGGTTTAGTCGCTGAGAGAATAACTAGTGTAATATTTGCGGTGTTAAGGCGGAGAATATTGTGAAAGTTTTTTTGTGAATCAACATACAATTATCTGCATTTATAGTTTTTACTTCCGCGTTTTAAAAATTGAATTGCAATATTATTTTTCACGAATTATATAAATATTACTATTGCTAGAAATAATTAATTATTATAAATTGTAATATTCGTAGACCCGAAGCCCCAACTTTAGTTCTTTTCGTTTATCCAACTGATGGTTGTCTGGCAGAGATTGCTTTAAGCAATAAGACCGCCACTTGTGCATATATTTAATTTCATTTTGTTTTGTCATTGTTATGTATATGGTGTACAATAAAGTGTTAAATAAATATATTTACCCTTGGAACTCAAAATCTCTCCCTCATTATCTCTAAATATATGTACATCCAAACAAACGTCAATTACACCATAAATAAAAAATTACAAAAATAATTATCAAACGATTGCAGTTTAAAATGCATCTACATACATATAATGGTATACCTATCACGTAATTTGTGGATATGTGCAGCAAATATTTAATTATCGGCCAATACGTAATGCATTAATATTAGTTCACAATTACAAATATGTACCTAGGATTCGTTAAATTAACCGTATTATGAATTCATGTAAAAGCCTCATTAGTACGCCGTGCCATGCGTAGTTGTAGAATCACATTGTGGGTATATTGGAATACTGTAGGACTGGGAAAATTCGACCAATATGGGATTGCTATCTTACAGAAAATTGCCGTAAAGTGAAGCTATCCATGCTGATATACAGGGCATATCAAGACTGCTACCGAAAACGAAGCCGGGTGGTAGTTAAAGCGACTTCAGACACAATGCAACAGAAAAAGTTGCAAAAAAAAGCGGCAATTTTTTTTGTTATTTTTTTCCTATGACCATATTTAGGTGGTAAATACATTTTTTCCCAAAATAACAGTGTATATCCTTTTATTTATAAATAATCTAAGATATAAAAGCGTTTAAATTATTATTTTAGCAAAAACTATGGATTTACCACCCAAAAATGACAATATTTAAAAAATCATAAAAAATCATTGTCGCGTTTCTTTGCGAAATTTTTAGTTGCATTGTGTTTGTAGTCACTAAAACTACCACCCGGCTTCGTTTTCGGTAGCAGTCTTGAGATACCCGGTATAGAGCTAGTCAGTAGTTTTGTTTGTGAGTACTCGATAATCAGGAAATTCTGGTTCGAATTTCAAATTTGTTTTGGTGTGAGATAGTCTTTTTATTAGGTTGGGCTATAGGCTATACGACATTAAGCCAGAACCCAGGCGAAGCAAGGCCAAGTCGTTTGTATGTAATTAAAAATGCACCTAACATTAGATTAGCGGTTTATGCGATGATCAAAGTTTGTAATACAAGTAAATTACTTATTTTATGTGTTATCATTTAAAAAGTATGTGAAAATTGGTTTCTACGCCTTAAACACATCTGAGAAGATATTTCTTATGTCAACAAACATCGCGGCGTAAGTACACAGCATAAAATATGCTCTTATCAGTTTAGTACACTGTCTCAAAAAATAATTTAACCTTTATATAACACTGGTAACGTGACAAGCATGACTTGTTGGAAGTGGATTTGATATTAAAATATAGCACTAGCGGTCAGGCCCGGCTTTGCCCGGGTGCAGACAGTTTTTGAGTCTAGTCCACATCAACAACATATTATTCCGCGTACTGTGTTAGATTTAAACACAATGTGACCGCTAGAGACTGTTTTGCTTTTCCCGTCCCGTCCTATTATATCCTGTTCTTGTCTCATTCTGCACCTTGACGAAAAGCATGTCCTCCTGTCTTCTCCTGTCCCGTGCCACCCATTCGAATTTGAAAGAGTAACAAATATGTAAACATGTAAGCAGTCGTTTGGGTAGATACCATTTTTTAATTTCGACAACTGAGAAATATATGTAAACTCGACTATTCCGGTTTGAATGACGGTAGCCACTAGCTAGTGCTTAGCATTAAGCGGCACACCTAATGCTAGTAATGGGGACTATTGCTATTTCAAATGAACATCACCACCTTGTTATTTTTGAGGCCTTAACATGCTTTATATTTCTGCTATTGCTAATTGCCTTCCACAAAATTAGTAAGCAAAATAACTGATATTATAACCATTTTACAGATAAAAATGTAACACACAAAATTAACTGTTCAGTTTCTTCTGTAAATGGTTTCGTAAAAAAAAACTCACTCCTTAATAAATTACACGAGCTCGTATAAAAATATTTGCCGATTGGCTTAGTGAATTTGTATTTCTTTGCAAAATAAATTACCATAAAGTAATAACTAATACTTTAAATAAAATATGAATAAAAACTAAATAAATAAATAAAACTAATTCTAAATAAAAATGAAATTAATTAAAAATAAATAAATTACATAAATAAATAAATAAATAAATTAAAGCAAGAAATTAAAATAAGTAATACTAAGTATAAATATATTGTATATAGAGATTAAGTTCTATGTGTATTGACTTGTCATAAGAGCACTTAAATTGCCTACGTGACCAATAAATACATTTCATTTCATTTCGAATCACAAGCGCAAATCGCAATTTAGTTTATTTATGTAACTTGTGAAATGTTATTATCGACTTCACTTGCTATTTGTGATGCTATTGCTATTCATACCAACACTACCTAATGCATTGTGGCGAGTGGAGTGCGGCGCCATGCTGTGCTTAATAATAATAAGTCTGAGTGGTGCTTCTGTTTATGGGCAAGAGTCACGCTCGATATTACGTGAACGACCTGTCCGTTTGGTATTCACGCTTGGTAATAAAAAAATGGTTCTATTGAAATAATAATATATAATTTGAAATGACGAGACTAGCGTGCCATTCGTCTGATGGTAAGCGATACGACCGCTCATGTTCAGTAGCAAAACAGTAGCTTACAATCCTAAGACGTAAGATGTTAAGCCTAATTTTTTCCATTAATTACTCTGGCTACAATGTCTTCAAATCGGAACACAACAGTGATTCCATTCGATTCTCTGCCTGGACGGCATTTGCTCTTACCATCAGGCATTGTCATTATGCCGGGCGAGGGGAAAAAAAATACCGTAATATGATACGAAATTTGAATCGGCTATCATACATAGATTTTTAGAAGTGGACATGTTATATCTTACTTCGGATTTCGTATATTCGAACTTCGTGTGTGGTTCGAATGGTAGAGTAAGCCTCAGGCATTAAGTTTAGGTATCTGTAAATTATATGTAGGTATAAAGTTTAAATAAATCAAAAATCCTTATACACTGAACTATACGCTCTAAAACAGACCATGTCTAAAATTAGAATTACTTCCGACTTGCACGAATCTATGAATACAATCTAAATCTTTAATATTCATTACATGCAAAGACACGCGTGTGGATCTCCAAAAACGGAAGGAAAGTTGTGTAACAATTCTTGAGTTTGTGGCGTGTTTTGAATGAATTTTGTATATTATGTCACGCATACGATTATATTACTTAAAGCGAAGAATCTTGACATCGATTGAAGACATGAGAAAATTAAATTATTACATAATAACACGATGACTGCGAAATACAAATAATTTTTATGCACCTACTTTGTCTTCTCTCTGCACTATCCAAAAATGAGGCAGAGAAAGCCTCAGGCTTTAAGTACGCCCTTATACCGTGTAGAACAAGAATAAATGATTCAAAATTAGTACAACTCAAGAATATTTTAAAGTAATTCTTAAACTTCTCTTTAAAATAAGGAAAATCAAAGATATACTGAATCAGTCAATCTATGTAGTTAGGAAATATTTAGTGTGTACACTGCTAAATATTTAAAAATTTGCCAATCTTTCGCCCTTCTTGCAAAACCTTTGCAAATCATTTTCAAATCACCAATTTGTGTTTAAAGAACAAACAAACAAACACTGATGTTTCCGAGGATATAAACTAACATTTCGTGTAGCTTTTTTCCTAAGATGTTAAGGAAAGCAATACTATTTATATAAGTACATTGAAATAAAACTATTATTTTCGGATTTAATCGGGGACTTGGATTAATTTTTACATTTTTTAACTTCCTGACGTTTCGATTACTTTACAGCTATACAAAATACACACAAAATATATAATAAATCACATTAATCACAAAACAATCATCAATCACAACAAAATACAAATTACGAAAGTAGTAGTACGAAAGTATTTTAAAAATAAATATTGCACAATCAGACAAATAAACCTATATGCATATTAAAGGAGTTTTATTTCATATTGTGCAACATTTACGCAACTTGACAATGGCGGGCTTTCTCCGATCAGCCGGGGTCAACGACACCGCGGTATTGTTCCAATAGGTACCATGCGATTTGCACTAATTACTAGCCCAGAACTGAGGTATCTCGGAATGGAATTGTTATTGTGTATTGTAATATCTATAAATGGGAATCGATTAGTGCTGATAATTACGTGTGAGTACTAGAGCCTTGCTGTATGTCTTTGAATATCTATGTTGTATCAACTTTTAAACAAGAAAATATTCCATTCTATTCTAAAGGTATTTGACGGCTTAACTTAAATGGTACAACTATATCACAGAAACTGATATAAAGTGATGAGATTGTAGTGTATATGCACTGTTGTGTTCCGGTTTGAATGACATTCCAGATAGAGTAACTACTGGACATATTGAGTCACACCCTATATCTCAGGACAGCGAGCGCAGTGGAAAGCCAAGCATTGTTTTGTAACTCACGGTGTTGTTTGGTTCTGCTACTGTCTATGAGCAGTTGTATCGCATACCATCAGGCGAATGGCATCGTCTCACCATTCATTGCAATAAAAAAGTAAGACTTGATAAATTTCGTTCAGTGAGATTGCTGGAGACTTGATAGTTGGTTTGAACCCCTCGACTTTCATTTTTCAGTCCGGTCTGTTACCAAGAAAGTAGCGCTCACTTACTTATCACTTACGCTCTTATTCATATACAGTTTAAACCTATTTTAGCTATCTACGCTTTGTCCCTTTCAAACGACTTTTGAATTTCGTTTGAACGAAGAACACAAAACATTCAATAGTTTTATAAACTGCCTATCAAAAAGAGCTTTAATTCCAAAAATATAACGAAAATGATATCGTGTTATCAATATCAATCTAAATGAATTTACAATATCATCTTGATTCCAAATGCCAATGACATCTCCACAAATATTAAAATTCACCATCGAATTCTCGTCCAGAAATAACTCAAATCACCCAGAAAATTCCCTCATTCCCAGGGCGACGACCTCTGGAATTAATCGCCATTCCTCAAAAATTATAGGCTCAGAAAATTTTACGGATGGCAAGATTTCAATAAACTATGCGGCTGTGCTTGGGAGATAACGAGTTTCATATTGTTTACCTTTGATGATTGGTAACGATTTTCGGATGATCCTTGGAAAATACTTTGGTTTTAAGGTATAAAAATATTGTTTTGTTTTTGAAAGAATACATGAGATTGTTAAATTTGAGCGAAAGTAAGGATAATTCTATTATATTATAACCAGAACCACGCGTGCTGGCTTGCGAAGCCATGGCTTGACGGTCCACACCATCCCGGCGCGAACCAAACGGTTCTCAAATTCTTTTTTGTGCCCCACCCTCAGGCTTTGGAATTGTTTGCCGTCTCACGTGTTCCCTCCTTCCTATAATCCTGGGTCCTTCCGCCGTAGTGTGAAGAGGCATCTTAGTAGGCCGGCATAATTGTGTCTATTGACATGGGACTGCCGTCCGATGCCAGTAGACACTCTGCCTGGGCGGCATTTGCGCTCACCATCAGGCGCAATGCAATGCCAGGCCAGAATAAAAAAAAAAAATCTAGTCTCTGCCTACACTTGTGGGATGCTAACGTGCCGATCTGTGTACCTATATGTATGTATTTTACCACGCACTAAAATTTTGTTTCGTATTGTCGGTGCCTCTTACCATCATAGGTGTATTACATATTTTTTTATTAATACTTTCTTGTACTCTACAGAGAAACAATAATATTACTGGCGGCCTTATCACACTAGATAATTTCTTATAGGCATCCATGGGGTAGATAATATACCTATGAGCAAGAAAGGGTAGTCTATTGTCAATGAAAAAAACTACATATATATACAATCATACATATACCCGTATACAAGCATAAGTATGTCATAGAATGCCTAACTAATTATGCGCAAAACGTGGTATAACACTAGATATTGTTTGGTATTATGTTATTTAATGGTTTCTTAGATAAATACTAATAAGAACAAACCTGAACACTGAATAGTATCTCCTCAAACTGACCACATTTCGCTTCGTGACCAGGAAAGCTGTTAAAGTAATCGGGAAGTTAAAACGTTTTTTAACTTCCCGACGTTGCCAAATTTTTCGATAAAAATTATACCAAATTCGCGATAAAACCCGTAAAAAATAGTTTTATTTTACTATGTTATTTCTTAAAACTTCATATCCTATTTATAATATCTTTCTTTCTTCTTTCTTACAGTATATACTTCCTTTTCTAAGCAACATGCACTTAACTTACAAATAATTGTTTTTTTTACCCAAGTATAGATAGAAACCGTAATATCCGGCCCTGAAAGTTGTCTTCTAAGCCTTTGCGTTTGTCGTCAAGTTCCTACCCCGGGCAAATCGGCCTATTTATATTGTAGTGAGAATTGTCTTCAGAAACGCTCTTCTCTACCGATGAAGTTCATTTATTTTTGTTTCTTATAAAGACCTTATTTGATTCCTAGTTTACCAGTTTATTTACAATGCACTGTATCATGACGCCTCCACCATTGAGAATTCGATTGAAATTGATTAGGCCAATGACTATGGTCAACCAGGCTAGCCTGGTGCGTGTTGGGAAACTTAGTTTTCATAAATTAATACCATTTATTTCTGTAATAAAAAACCTTGTTATATTACAAGTTATTTAAAACGTAAGTTATAATAATATGATAGGCTCGCCACCTATCACATTGTGGGACGGAACATACAAGGCGAAATGTGGGTGACCTGGCACCTCTGCCTACCCCTTCTGGGAAAAACGCGTGAGTTTATGTATGTATGTAAGTTATAAAAATATTATTTTGACTATTTCATAAAACATAACCGTAATTATTTATGTTTCCCAGACGAAGGCTAATATCCTGTTTTATAACCAAACTTGACTACTAAAAACTTTTATGAAACTTAGTTTCCACGAATGTTTCAGTCCCAATGCGACTTACAGTTTGTGATTTATGAAACATTCCTGATTATAATTCCAATATTAGATCTGATACCATATCATAATTTCACACCTTTTTGCCAGAAGGGGTAGGCAGAGATATTGGTTATAACAAGAACACCTACGCTTCGCTTTGTATGTATGTGATTGGGGGCCAGCCTATATCAGGTAAAAAACCTTGAGGCTGATAATCACAGAGGACATTACTATATGTGAGACTGATAATTAACTGGAAAATCCACTTTTACTTCGCCCGACACTGGATTCGAACCCGAGAGCTTTCTACTTATACCGTAGCTTCTTGTTACCCGACATCCAGGTTGGTCGTCAGTGCTAATTTATTTGTCTTTCTGCTTACCCTTAACCATGTATGTCTCTTATTAAAAAATGAAAAGACTTATGACACTTTCCAGTTAAGGTATCAATATCCCAAACAAACAATACCAAAAACAAACAATCCAAGGAGCAAAACAAAAACCTTGGATAATATAACTGAGTTGTATTTCCAATACCAGCGCGAAGGAAATGTCTGGCCTATAAATTGAAAAGTGAACTCTTGACGCCCAGAGGCGGATCGGTGTGGGCGCAAGGGCCCACGCTCACGACTAACTGTTTTTCGAATTACGAATTATCAGAAATTTATATTGAACATATTATGTTATAAAAATGTGCGTCAACAAATAAAATAAAATAAAATGTGAATTCCGGTCATTTGCAGTATTTATGAAGAAATGTTTAACGGTTTATATGATTTGGCACCAAAAAAGTGTAAAATGATAGCTTTGTAACATAAAATATCCCATTTAGATCGTAGGTTAAAATGTAGTTTTCTGGATTATGTTCTAGATTGAGTTGACATTTTAATGGCCATATATGTAGCAGAAGGGAGTTATCGTTGTTAATACATCGAAAAAGATGCAAAATCAATTCAGATTTGTGGGTGTAGAAGTGACCAGTTTAATATCCACTAACCCACAATGAGTTAACGTAGTAGTTCCCTGCCTATAATTATGTGAGGTGCTCGTCACCATCATAACACATCTGTTCCCTTAATCCTGTCATTAAACCCACACCAAACACCCCAAATCCGTCCCAACAAGTAGTAAACGAACGTACAATCGAGACAAAGAGGAGAGACGTAATCATCTCTCGTTGGCCGGTAGATCATACACTGGCGGTCGCGGGCTCCGAACAAATGTATTGAGTCTTGGGTCTAGTTCAATATCGTTGGAGTAGATATTCTGCTCGTATCTACTGTATATACATTTTTTTCATTTTGTTTGAGTAGTTTTTTTACATACGTTTTGTGATCTACTGTGACTACTTCACTCTGTCATATTATATCTTCTGCATAATATTTGGTAGTATATATTGTTTACACAAGTACAGTATTAAGTTAAAATAACATAAAAATAAATCCATATTAACCACCAACCACTGGCACAGGAAAAAATACACGTGAACTAAAATTAGACTACAAACAAAACTTACGATTAAAACAAAGCAAAAAAATAAGTAGGTAAACTTGCATAGGAGACTGAGATAGATCACTGAACCACCGAATACTAAACTAATGAATATTCTAAAATTTCTTTGACGAAACAACGAAGACAATTCTATGTATTTCATTAAAAATATTTGCAGAAGGCTCCAGTTTGCAGAGTTCCGAACAATGTTTTATTCTATATCAATTAAACTGACAATGAATTAATAAATTCGGAACATGGAGAAGCCATTAGTGTGTGCCTTTAATTTAAGATCAGCTGATAGACCTATCAGTCCATTAACAAAAAATCGCAAATGCATTACTTTCTTCTGCATCAGCCCATACACGTCCCACTACAGGGCACGAACCTCCTCTTCAATCGAGACTACGATTGAGAGTGGTTAGGCCATATAGTCCACCACGCTGGCCTAGTGCTAATTGATTTTAATTACTTTACTGATTTTCTTACTATCAATTATTCCATCTTGGTTGAACCAACGCTTCTATACTGTTATAGCATCGCGCTACATTATCCCGACAATACAAATCCCAAGATATTTACGTAAATTCGTATTAGTAACAATACTGCAAAAGATTTGTGTATTCACAAAGCAACATTTGTCAGAATATATGAAACGCAGATTAAACAAATGATATGGGGTATTCAAAGTTACGAAGTGTGCGCGAAGTTGTAAACTGGAGTTTGTACGAAGACACTTATGTAATGTACTCGCATACGGGATACTTAGTAGTTACTAGTTACATTGCTGTTTAAATTCAGTATTCAGTAGGTTTCATAATATGGAGAGAAGGCAATGGTTAATGAAGATGATATGTAATTGCATACGGGGTTTTTAGTAGTTACATTGCTGTTTAGATTCAGTATTCAGTAGGTTTCTTAATATGGGAGTAAGGCAATGGTTAATAAATTTGTTTTGGAGTATTTAAGAATGGAATGGCAATGCTGAGAAATATTATGAAGAAAATTGTTTTATTAATTTTTTTGGTCTTGTTTCAGGTATGTTACACATCAGCTGATAAAGGAGTGTGGAAAAAGCATCTAAAGAATAATCACTTACAAGGTATCGTCATTCTTTCTTTTATTTATGATATTAGTACATGTTTGCATGCTTTTTGCAGATGTAGGTTTTATTTTTAGATCTAGCCTTTTTAGGTGACAATTAGCCTTCTTCGTCTACCAGGTGTTATGCCGGCCGATGCTAGGATCTGCCTTCCGGCTAATTCTCTTCCATTTCGCCGGATCTTCGGCATCGTTAATAGTATGGTCATTGATTGATATATATACCTTTATGATATATAGCCACCCCTTCTTTGGTCTATCCCTCGGTCGAGGTTCGTGAATGTTGAGGTTCATGCACATATTGCTGACGTACTCCTGTGGCTTTCTTCGGACATGACCATACCATTTCAAGTGCAGTATTTCAGCACTGCAGTAATTTTATATGTTGGAAGAAGTGTCTTCAGACTAACAACTTCACTTACAACGTACGTAGTCAACCACAAAACAACCGATCCATTATAAGAACCCTACATTTAACCCGAAAGAAACTTTTATATTCAAGTTATACAAAATCAACACCTACTAAAGTAATAAATATCTTATAAATCAACTCTTAAGGCCAGTTCAACCCTCACAAATCAAAAAATATGTAACCAAACGTTACGTCTAGTTTTTCATTCGATTTACTTCGAATAAAGGAAACTTAGTTTGGTGCCAGCAATCTCTGAAGTTGGAGATATATCGCATCTCTGGATTTGTAAGGCCGATATCTTGGAATAAATCTACTAAACAGATTTTCGTATATTGACGGTCGTGAGCTTATTGCTCTATCTGAAGTTGTTGTTTACCAGAGAGATAAAATAAACTTTAAATATGTGTAAATGGTCAACTAAATAACAGACCGCAGATTATAAAAAGGCGTTTGATTTAGAACCAACGTCATATTTTATAATTATTGTACTAAATCGATTTAAAACTATTACTATGGTAACCATCGTGGACGACGTACCTTAAGCAGTACATTTCCTACACTTTAATATTTGTTCAGACTTCAAATTGTATTTTATAAATATTTGTTTTATATATTTATTAGTCAATCTTCACAATATACATTTTGCCCTTCAATCTTAGGAAACCCACTGTTAAACAAAGAGCTCATCCGTAAAATTTACAGCTACCTTAATACAAATCAATTTACCTTCATTTTTTTATATTCACTTATTTAGACTTTTATACCGGGTATATCAAGACTGCTATCGAAAACGAACGTCGGTGGTAGTTTTAGTGACTACAAACACAATGCAAATAAAAATTTCGCAAAGAAACGCGACAATTATTTTTTATGATTTTTTAAATATCGTCATTTTTGGGTGGTAAATCCATAGTTTTTGCTAAAATGATAATTTAAAGTCTTGCACACCATAGCGTCTTCAAAAATAAAAGGCTGTACACTATTATTTAAGAAAAAACTATGTATTTACCATCCTAATACGACGATAGGAAAAAAGTAACAAAAAAAAATTGTCACAATTTTTTGCACAAAATTTTGTTGCATTGTGTCTGAAATCACTAAAAGTTAAAACTACCACCCGGCTTCGTTTTCGGTAGCAGTCTTGATATACCCTGTATATATAATGTACCCTGAAAGTAATGAATAAATTAAATTAATCCTATCAATAGCTCATAAACATTTTATTTCCCTGTTAATATCTGACAAAGCGTAATACCCTGATCAAATATTAATAGGTCCATCAAAACAGTCCGAAATGGAATTAGGTTCGTGGTTTCAATATTCGGCAATTTTATGACATATCGGATGGAAGGGTTTTATGTCCAATTAGCTTGATATGGCGGATGGATACCTACTTTAAACTGATCGTGAAGGTATATTTTATAGTTATTAAGTTAATACTGGCATGACTTTGCGACAACCATTCAATTGTAGGTAAGCGCAGTACATTCAGAATATATCAGTCCATTTATGTCCCACTGCAAGGCACGGGCCTCCTTTACAACCAAGAGTACGATTGAGAGTAGTTAGGCTTATAGTCCGCCACGTTGTCCTAATGCGAGTTGGCGTATACCATATGAATTCTATGTTTTATTTAAATAGCAATGAATGGCGAGACCAGCATGTCAGTCGCCTGATGATAAGTGATACGACTGTTCATGGACAGTATCAAAATGAAAAAAACATCATAAATTACAAAGCAGGTGTCATTCCACTGTGCTCGCCATCCTGTGACATAAAATGGTACATCTCAATTTGTCCAGTAGTTACACTGGCAAAATTTTCATCCAAACTGGAACACAACAGTGCGTTATTTAATGGTAAGACGGCCTACTCCCTTAACAAATACATTCTGATCAAAATTAATAATTACCTTTGATTATGCTATCATAATATGTCCAAACATGACGGTGCGATACAATACACAAAGGATGTTCGGTACAAAGGCGGCTGCAATCAAACGGCTCATGATAGCGTTTACCTCTACCATTATTCAGCTGTGTTTGTTAGGTAAGGGACACAAATGTGCTCCAATTAAATATACAGGGCACATCAAGACTGCTACCGAAATACGGGTGGTAGTTTCAGTGACTGGAAATAAACACAACGCTACCAAAAAATGGATAATTTGTGATTAAAAAATCTGTGTTATTTATTATCGTATCGCAATTCAAGTGCCTTTAGTGTCCTCAAGAAGCCAACCAATAATAGAATATATTATAACAAAATATATCGGGAGTGCAGGAAAATGGAGCATTTGTTAAAATGGATACAACGGCATAATATGAATATGATAATAAAGAAATAATATTTGAAAAATCGCTATCCGTTTTGGTTTGTTGACCATTTAAAGTTTTAATTATTATCACCACTTTTTCGCAGACTAATATAACAAATTATAACATATGTATTTTTTCGTTTCGTCTTTAATTAAATGGTTAACGGAATGCATTATGAAAACCATCTATAACAGCAACAAACTTTTCATAGACTTCGCCTTAACACTTTTTACATATACGAGTAGACGATTTCATGAACTCTCAAAACTATAGCGTAATATGTTAAGGGGAAGCATGTGTAATGTTAATTCTTGATTAGTCGATTTTCATTGTTATTATCAGAGTAAGTTACAAAAATTCAACCTTATATAGACGCAAAGATTTACCAAAAAGCGCTATTTCTTTGGACTGTATACTTTTCTGTGTTACTCATTTCAGTTCATTTGAGTGTCGTCCCTAGTGTGTCTCTCTGAAGGTGTAATAACAACGTAGTCTCTCTGTTATCACTCAGCGTTTGTTCCTTCCATCCGACTGATCCCGACATTACCTCGCTCGTAATGCCAACTTTATGCGAACATGTTACTTCATACGTAGATTTCCTTGCATAACAACTTTGGATGTGGTTTTTAGCTTGTTTAAGTTATAGGCATTGGAGGTGGAGATTGATAGCTTTCGTGATCGCATTCGGTGAAGCCATTGAAGAGGCAAATGTTTGTATGACAAGTATTTATTTCGGGTTTGAGTATTCTCAAATCAAGTTTCTGATTGACACGATTAGACTCGAATCATATTTATTTTATTTTATTCCTTATCCACACAAAAAAAATACTTAAAAGAAACTACGAATTAACAAAAAAGTACAGATGTCGGAGTGATCGCTCTAGGCGATTTCTTACGGACAACTTTTGGATTTATTTATAAAAAGGAAACGAAGAGATGGCAGTCTAGAAAATAAAGGAAATAAGTCCAATAAATAAGTGACGGACGAATTAAATATAATGAATATTTATATTAGTGGCGGGTCAGGACTAAGCATATTACAGTTGGGTGTATTTATAATTATCCGTCCTCTATCAAAGCACCAAAAATTCAAAATTAGGTCATATTTCAATTAAATCACAAATTTTTGTATCGTTATGTGCCATGGAATCGTAATTAGCTGTAAATTGGATCGGGTTGTAATTACAGAGTGTGATTTGGATATTGATTAATTCTAATTTAGTGTATTGCGGTTATCGGTTATCAGTTGAAAACTGTGAATTATTTATTTGATGTGTCATTCTATACGGGTTTGGTTTAGTAATGTTTTAGTTTCGTGTTAAATATTTATTAAATTCATCATACCACAAAATTGTTTACCTGCTGGATTTCGGGCAAGCTTGCATTTATTCAACAATTGTAATCAAAAATTATACTATATGGAAGAAAGAATATTGCAACGAATGCTTTCCTTGTAGTTTTTTAAGTGAAAAATGGATCCCGCATTTGGTTTCAATCATCTTATTATTTATTAATTTAACACTTTTTTACAGCAGATACATGAAAAGTAGAACAAAGAGTGGTGGTCCTATTGCTCAAAATAATTTGTGCCAGAAAAACGCGATGGATAAACATTAAACGAAAAAGAACATAAAGAGGTAAAAAAAAAGAGAAAATAATTAAACAGAAAATCAACCGATATATCAACCAGAAATAATATTATAATAAAGATTATGCCTAATTTAAATACAATAAAGACAAAATAAAAAAAAGCAACTAGCGGTTCTGTATCAGCCCATATACGTCCCACTGCAGGGCACGGGTCTCCTCTACAATCGAAAGTACGATTGAGAGTGGTTAGGCCATATAGTCCACCACGCTGGCCTAGTGCGGGTTGGTGGACTTACATACCATAGAATTTTTATAAATCGCTATGGTATGCAGGTTTCCTCACGATGTTTCCCTTTACCGTTATAGTACGTGGTGATTGACTATATAGCTATCAAAACACACATGAATCTGAAAAGTCAGAGATATACCCTGGGGTCTTAATTATGTTGGCTTGCTAGAAAACCAGATATGTGCTACTCTTTACGGAGTTCGCTATACAGATGATAACAAATATTCTACCACAGGTAAGAAACCATTTTAACCATTAAAAACCCAACGTAAAAACGATTCACAACAGCTCTCTAAAAAGTCGGTAAAACATCTTAAAAATAACGTGAAGGGAGAACCTTTCAAGTCACTCAGCAAGTAAAGACTCGTGTAATACCTTCATTTGTATTCCGCACCCAGTCCGGGCGGCCATCCCGGGACCCTCCGACCATCCCGGGAAATGACCGATGTACCGGGAACCTTTTTAGCTTCCATATTCCACGAATCGGAAGAATATCGTACACACATTTCATAATTACTAGTGGTCGCCTAGTGGTCGAAATTCGACCAAATCAAGAAGAGAAAAAGTTTTTACCTGTATGATGATGTTGTTATTCTGATAATTCGTGCACATTTAAATGTCCGTATCTCTCAAAATCGCTTATTTCCCCTGAAGTATATGCAATTACTAAAATCGTAAACTACAATAATTGCTTTGAACCAGCAATAGTAAATTATATATTTTTTTTGTACCTGAATGTTGTTATTGCAGATTGCTGCTACAGAACTTTCTTTATGCATATAATGAATGATAGCGCTCAGTATTTCACGTAGTATTCGTCAAATAAATCTTTTCTGTTTGATATTCAACAAAACCACAGTAAACAATTTTTTCTGATTGATATTCAACTACATATGTCTATAATAAAGCAAAGAAACAATTTGACCAAAGAGTATGTATACGTGTACAAATACTTGTGTATGCGTGTGTCAAATGCATGCTGGTTTATTTATTGATTTAATGTACTTTTTATGCATTATTATTAAAATCTTGTTTTATATTACATTTAATATTAGGCTTAATATTAATATTATTGCCCCATTTAAAATTAATATTCTCTTTTAATATTAATATTATTACCTCATTAGGCAAATAAAACCTTTTTTTTGATATGTCTATGTCAGAAGAACAAAATGAAAAAGAAAATAAACAATTTGACACCAGAGTATGTATACTTGTGTATGGATGTGTGTGTGAAATGCATGGCAGTGTGTGTAATGTTTTATTTTTTGATTTAATGTACTTTATAAGCATTATTATTGAAAAATATTAGCATTCTCCACTTCTCCTACACATAAACTATAAGTGTGCCAAATTTTATGCTCCTGAATCCGCGCAATTTTCGTAAAAAGGGATCCAAAGTTTTTGCATCACGTATTAATATATAGATTATCATATTGGGATGTGTAAGGAGAATTTTATGAATTGTTAATTCATGTATGGTTTAGGTCACTGTCCTGTAAAACATAATGTACTGCGACCTTGAATGCCTCCGTGGCGCAGCTGGTTAGTGGGTTTGAAACCAGAGGCCACGGGTTCGATCCTGAGTTGGTTTCTTCTGCCCTAGTTTCTGATACACAAGACTCGATCTTAATGTGGGGTTAGGACTTCGTATGTGTCTTTACGGTCTCACACCCAGACCTGAAACAAATACTTAAGTTTTTGGACTGCTATATCTAATTTAAAAGTTAGAACCATCTAACCCAGTATATTAAAATCACCACTGCACGTATTATTTCTCCCCCAAAAGTTCACAAACTAGACTCAATTAATATTCTGTTTTATCTAACTCTGCTGATTACGGGATAACAGATGGTTGTCCCGAAAAAAAGTATTTCATTTAGCTCGATTTGCATCGGATGTCCGATGTAATTTGACCGTGCGTAATTTATGACTTTCCCGCCAACCCGCTTTCAAATGGGGACGTTTCACACGGGATATTTTTTTTAAATTGTAGCGATATTGGGAGATAAAAGAATATATTTTTTTGGCATGTAAAAATTGTTTTGGCACTTTCAGGAAGGGATAAAAATTTAAAATTAAATATGGAAGTTACAGTAGAAAAAAAATGTATGAAATCTAGTTAAAAGCACACGGATATATTAGAATTTGTAAAAAATACCGCTGGATTTCTAGGTTCAATTAATGTATTGATAAATATGGTGCCTGGAAGAGATCGCAACCATAAGGCCGCCTATTGTAACCATTTACCATGCCTTTAGTTTTAAAGGGTTTGTAAGCGTCTTTCATTTTGATGTTCAATAAAACATATATAAATAAAAAATAAACATGTTTAAGTGGACCACAAATAATAGTTTCGGATCTGGTTATCATTAAAACAACCCGTACTGTCCAATACGAAGCAATATTTGTAAATTTCAGGTTAGGACTGACTTGTGAATGTTGTGTAGATTTTGCCGGCAAATATTTCGTTATTGTTAAATTTAAACTTCCGAGTAAATTATTCTTTGTTATTATGTTCCTTAAATTACTATGGATTGTAAAATATAGCTTGATAATTATGACAGCTCACGCCTATAAAGTTACGTATTTTTTTTTGTTAAAATGTCATACAAATAAAAACTGTACTTCATGGACAGGTACCGCCCCCTTAGAGATGTGCCACGCATAACGATTAACCACAGACTATCAATAATCGGATTTGAAATGAAAACAACACATAACAAAAATGTAAATATAAAAGTAACTTGTTTCTTAATTGGCGAAATATGTTCCATTTACTGAATACATTAAAAAAATGTGCATTGAATAAAAGTTACCGATAATATAGTTGGTATATTTTCAGATGTTATTCTAAAGAATGGAAATAAAAAATAGTATCTAATGACTGCACGATTGTAACAAAAATATTTCCGGTCCGGTCCGTCCGGTACCGGACGGTTGTTGTGAAATGGCAAGGTGTCGACGTGTGAGTCATCGAGGGCGAGCGGCGCACGGCAACCAGAAGTATCCAGAAATTGACGCGGCCTAAAGAACGAAAAAGACTGTTTTGAATAGCGAATGTCACGAGTTTGTGGTTCGCTTGCAAGAATATTTTGAACGTGAGTGTCAAACTGGCGGACCATTGTTACCTTGTTACCCTACCCAAGTTGGTAACAGAGTTGCGGACGCACTTGGCATTGGCCGAGCGACTGTGTCTCGAATAATGCAGGAAAAGTATGGCGAGCCATCATCAACGCAAGGTACAGACGAAGAGTCGGAAAAAATATTGTCAACACCCATTGAGGTATTAAACTAGAGCGGACATCGGGAACAAAATCTCTGCGTATGGTGCGTGTGCAAGGGTACACATTGAAGCGAGAGGGAAGATATGTTACTTCTAGTAGTATTAGTAATAACTTATTTTTAAAGTAATAATAATAAATAAAAAATAAATAAAAAACTGTTTTATAAAATCCATACATTAATCACGCCATTATCGATAACAAGATAGAAAAATAATAATCGAATAGATTCATTAACGTTTATACACTACCCTCATCCCTACTGCGATCTGTCAAAATTATCAAGCTATATTTTACAATCCATAAAAGCAATCAAAATATTTCCCGCCACTGTTTAATCCTATTAACTCATCAGTGAATTTGAAAAGAAAATAAATAAGTGTATATTCGTCGGCTGGCATGTCGAAGTTGTTTTATGGCTTTGTTGACAGTGTTCCAACTTTTCAGTTAAGTGGGTGACTTTGAATGTTAATTTCTTAACTCGTGTGTTGCCGCTTTAAAAGTCGGCTCTGATACGTCGTGGGGTGGTTGAAATGTACAGTTTGATTTTCGACGTATTTTTTGTCGGCACGAGAAAGTGGCTAAAATGCATCTGATGGTAATTGCGCATTGCCGCTCGATACTATAATGTCGGCGTTCTGGAAACTTCATAATACAAATGCTGTTTATATGGTAATCGGACAAAATAAAAATGTTTTTACTAGGGAAATCTGAGGCTGTATGACATACTATGAGGAATTGTTTGCCCTCACGCGTGTTCCTTCCTTCCTATTATCCCGGGTCCTTCCGCCATAGTGTGAGGAGGCATCTTAGCAGGCTGACATAATTTTGTCGAATGGTATGGGCCTGCCATCTGATGCCATTCGATACTCTATCTGGACAGCATTTGAGCTTACTATCAGGTGCAGTGCAGTCATTATGCCGTCCTAGTATAAAAAAAATAGCAGAATATTTCTAGTGTAGATAGGAGTATAAAAATATTTGCACCCAAAATATATTATGCACAGTAAAATGTCCTAAATAATAATTTCGTAGGGCCTGACAAGGCATGGTTATAAGTAGCCGCGAATAGCACCTAGTGGGTTGTTAGTTTAAACTATTGTGTGCGTTTACGTAATAGTATTAACTCACAAGTTATTTAGCTCGGGTCAAATGTACACCAAGGACTCATTGTGTGGAGTTTAATTCTTCTGACCGCCTACTACGTATATTAGACTTTCATTGCCCTTTTTATTGTGGTTCGGAAAAGTGACAGAATTGCACCAAACTACGAAGCTAATGTTTATCGATTTGCGACAGAATATTATATTTCGTTATTCGTCACAAGTATGCCGAACATTGTAATTGATTTTTTTAGCTTCTACCTTCCAGGCGCCGTTCGGGCCGGCAGCAAATACACATATTTGCAAATAATCTACTAATACTAAAGGTGTTTTTTTTTTCAACACGGTCCGGTGCTTTCAGAATCCATTCAGTGAAAAAACAATAAAATATTTCCTCTGTATATTATTAGTTTATATTGGCGCACGCACAATGCTTACATCCAAACAAAAGAACCAGACATGCCACATCCGGCATACAAAACTATCTTGTTAATAGGTATGCCAATCAACCTAGAAAGAGTCTGTTTTTTTTTTAAATCGAAATTCCACTTCAATTTCTTTCCAGTGACCTCCTTAACATAAAATTCGATTAGTAATAATTAAGAATAGAAATTAAATATACATTTGAATATTTTAAAAAGCATATAATTAAATAAACACCAATACACCATGATTTTCCCTCACAATAATATATTCCATGAATTTAATGTACCTACTGTATCAGCCCATATACGTCCCACTGCAGGGCACGGGCCTACTCTACAATCGACAGTATGATTGAGAGTGGTTAGGCCATATAGTCCACCACGCTGGCCTAGTGCGGGTTGGCGGACTTACATACCATAGAAATTCTTATGAATCGCTATGGTATGCAGGTTTCCTCACGATGTTTTCCTTCACCGTTTTAGTGCGTGGTGATTGACTATCAATACACACATGACTCCGAAAAGTCAGAGGTGTGCCCTGGGATTCGAACCCGCGACCACTGTGAACATATTGGCAGTCGCGTCTAGTCCGTTTACCAACAGGCCACCACGCACTACTACTATTTATTAAAATTATATCTGGCCGCATTAATTGGCATACTAAAGTGCTTCTGAGCGCTTCGAATAAATTCAGTTATACAACACGAATGTGAACGGAATATACGGAATTCTGGAAACAAAGACGCGAAAACGATAATAGTATTAAAATATTAACTCGTAAATATACTTTTATTGTGTTTTAAATCGATTATAAAATGTGTGAAGTGTGTCCGACTGTTATTGGCTCGGTGTCAGTTCTTTTAAAAATTAGGTATGAACCTCTTTCGTTATTTGACATAATTTAATTCCATTTTTAAACGAGTTGAATAAAAGAAGGTTCTAAATTCGAAATTTAGAATCTCCTTTTAATATATTTTTTGTTTTTTTAGTACCTTAATATTTCAAGAATGATTAGTCGTATTTGTGCCGAACCTAAAAAACCGGTTCGAGTTTGAAATATATTGCTATTTGATTATATAAAATTATACAATTTTTTGTAATGGCTTTGCTTTTTAAGTCGCCGCTGATTTATTTGCATGAGGGAATAATATATATTTTATTTTAGGACTCTTTGAAAATATTAAACTTCCAGTTGGCATAAGGGCCGTGCTACATGTAATAAATTTCACAGTGGAATACCAGACAGATATTCCAGGATAAAATTTAGTATTGTATTCGAAATATGAAATGACCACCAATTACATGCTTGTCATATTGAGTATTGTCTGACTTGGGGAAGCTTCATTCTGCAACATTTCAGCTTTTTTATTAACTTCATCCATTATTCATTATTCCGACAAATATTTACGTTTAATGTAAATAAGAAAACAAAATACGTATAAAAATGTGTTATATTCCCTACACATTTTTAGAACACGTTCACGATATAAACAAGAACAAAATCTTGACACAACAAAGGAAAACGCTTCAAATTTCCACATACAAAATGTTCGATACATTTTGATACAAAATGGGAATATTTAAAAGCCATTCGGGTACCTGCCGCGTTGGGCCAATAAATATGGCCAATTTTACCCCAACGCAACTCAAAGGATTTGTTTTAGGGAGGGTAATTTGTTACCGCGATGTTTTTCCGGTACATTTTCTTTGTCCGGGATCCCGGCACGCGGCACAGATACTGGGAAATTGATGAACGAATAACCCACGCCATTACGCTGATGTTAAATATTTTCAATCCGTTTTATAGTTTTATGAGGGAAGATTATGTTCTATTAATCTATGGGAATACATTTTCCATTTACCATATTTTTCTTGGCAAGAGCAGCATGGAAAAGAATGGTAGAAGCGTTTTCAAAATAACTTTAATGGATATTTTTATTTTAATTCAGAGCGAAATAACTGAATTGAAAAATAATTGTAAATATGTCCGGTTATTTTATTTGCCAATTATATTTTGGTTGGGTAAGAAGTTCGTAAATTGTAAGTTCATGTCCTTAGAATCAATTTAAATATTAAAATATTCACTTTACGTCTACTTAAAAGTTAGAAAATATTGGGTTATCAATTATTTTCTACAAAATTGAAGTTAAGAGCTGGAGCCCGAAAACATTTTTATAAATTTAAAAAATGAGACAAAACATTATTTTTATGCGAAATAAGATGAAATCTTAGTAAACTTCACAAAATGTATTAATTTTCTCATTATTCTCGATTACATTAAACCGTATCCAAAACTGAAAACAAGTACATATTGCACACCATGGTTGCAAGTGACGTCAAGGCCCGATCGCACAGCAAATTGGGAACAGCAACTTTCACTTGGCAGTGATCGTCGAGAGAAAGATAAAATTACCATGCGCAGGAAATCGTAATGCGAAGGGCATGATATATAGCTTTAATGTGCAATTATTTTATTATAAACATTAAATTATTAGCAAGAATTATGGTCTTAAGTTTAATTTACATGGGTGGTTGTCACTTTCCATCACATCATTTAATATGGTAGAATGTTCTTTTCGAACCCATATTGGGCTAAGCAATAATGGATTTTTCTATTCATTATAAGTTCGAAATCAGGAATTTATGCCAGATACAACGTTAAGCTCGCACAATGTGCGGCACACAAAATACGAAATATGGATGTCCTGGCAGCACATCTTCTTACCCCTTCTGGAACAAAACTCGTGAGATTATTATGATGTATGTATAAAGTCTATCTGAACATATTTTGATTTTCTCTCTCTCTCTCTCACACACGAGGTCCACTGTTGAGCGCTTGTTGGAAGCAGCCTGCATCCATTCTTCCCTAACCAGGTCGTCAGTTATTTTGTTACTGACACCATCAATTAAATAAGAAACAGAGGATCCACAATACGTTATATAAATACATGTTTAGTAATATTGAGCTAGTAATGTTAAGCGATTGTTTATTGCTTCCTCGAGTATGATTGATGTCTCAGGAAATGAAAGCACTTCGGATGGGGAAATTGTATTGCGCGATATTGATCTTATTACTAAAGATTGTCTTATACGCTTGAGACATATCGGATGTGCCTTACAACCTCACAATACCGTTATTATATCCTCTTGTATCCTCATACCTCCCTTTATTGATAAACTTCGCGTCAATATCGGGTGTCGTGATATTGACGTAGGAAATTAATAGTCTGGATAGCGATCCCTTGTAATCATGCTTATAACATACCTAAAGTATACTATTTCTGTATTGAAACGTAAATAGAAGAAGAAGTTCGCCAACTTGTTCACGGTGGTCCTAATTCGCGAAATGTTCAAATTCCAGGGCACACTGACTTCTTGGAGTCATGTGTGTATATTCAATCACCATGCATTACAACAGTAAAAGAAAATATAGTCAAGTAACCTACATTTTACACAGAAGTGCGTGGTGGCCTGTTGGTAAACGGACTAGACGCGGCTGCCAACATGTTCACGGTGGTCGCGGGTTCGAATCCCAGGGCACACCTCTGACTTTTCGGAGTCATGTGTGTATTGATGGTCAATCACCACGCACTAAAACGGTGAAGGAAAACATCGTGAGGAAACCTGCATACCATAGCGATTTATAAAAATTTCTATGGTATGTAAGTCTGCCAACCCGCACTAGGCCAGCGTGGTGGACTATATGGCCTAACCACTCTCATTCGTACTTACGATTGTAGAGTAGGCCTGTGCCCTGCAGTGGGACGTATATGGGCTGATACAGTACAGTACAGTACAACCTACATTTGTAATTCAGAAGAATCTCTATGTTATGTAAATCCCGTACTAGGCCAGCGTGGTGGACTATATAGACTAACCCCTATCAATCTAACTATTGATTTTAGAGGTCTGTGCCCAGCAATGGGACCTATGGGTCGATACAAAGACGACATTCAACAGTCGTAGAATCTTACGATACAACTATATCCAAAATGTTGGCATCGTGATCATGGCTACAACATTCATCCTTTGTAAATACAGGACCGAAAAAAACAATATTTTCCTGGTAGCCACCAAACCACTTCTTATGTCACAGGCATTCATTAACATTTAAAATCAGCATATAGTCAATATTGACAAATTTACGACCCTGAAATTAGCAGTAGTCCTCAACCCAAAACCATCCAAAGGTGGTTGCTTACTGAAGCGCAGTCAAATAGGTCATAGCTCATTTGACACGATTAACACTTATAATGGCCATTAAGCCGAGAGCATATTTGCAAAGGTTTCGGTCCATATCGGGGTTTGGCGCGAGTCCAACCGGTTGAAGGGGATGTTTCACAGATACTGACACAGCTTTTGTTTCAACGAAATTTGCACATGTAGAACATTTTATAAAAGTTTTATTTTCAGGGGATGTGGTGTTAAAATATGGAGGTATTTAACGTTGATTTGTAAGTTCGTTTTGCTCTATTTTAGCTCTTAAAGCTTATTTCTCAACTCAGGCTAATAAAGTAGATAATAAAAGCTTAGGTTGGCAAAGGTAAAAGATTAAATAAGAAGAAAACTGGTGTATGAGTTATCACTGTACTACTATCGGTGATAAGACCTCTCTTACTATGCCCTTGCTAACTCCGAACATTTCTTTGGTCCTCGCAAGATTTTCTTTCGGCAAACTCTCCGACATTCCAAACATCCTTAACAATATTCTCAACCGTACAATTTATTAATGAGTAATAACTAAATATATCCAACAGTCACATACATAATTCTAAACCACACTAAAATCGAGTCTTGTATCGTAGGCATCAGGAACTACGAGAGACGTTTTCGAATGACAAACACCAAGATCCGAACCAAAATCTGTGGTCCAAACAAATATTTGTTTGATTGTTGTACAAATATTTAATTCTCCTTTCACAAAACCAAAACAAAGTTATATTACAAACAATAACGCTTATACAACCAAAAATACTCCAAGCCGAGTAAGTACAAATCCAATTCGGTAGCGGTGCATCTGTCGCTAAAACCCGTATTGTAGTAGGTAATTAAAACTTGTGTGCATGCTGAATTTTAGCCGGCGTTAAATTTCACAAAGCAATTTACTTCGCTTAACATTATGACGTTTGTGTGACGAGGTAAGCAGAGTACGAGCGAGCTTCCCTCTCATAATTACATTGTAATAAGCCCGTTTTATGTAGCCGTTTGCAACTGTTATGGAATAAAATTAGCGAAGTATTTTGCTTAATGATGATGAAAATGATACGGTGTATACATCTAGGTGCTTTTCAGTATACCCGAGGTCATAAGAAATATAAAGCACGTATTCTAATATATAAAGCTGAAGAGTTTGTTTGTCTGTTACCTTTTCTTAGGAACTACTTGTTTAAATTTTCTATCGTGGAATGCGATAGGCTATATATCATCATGCTATGACCTAAAGAAGAGATGTAGTAGAGAAAATTGGCAAATACGAGGAAATTTATTTTTCGTGGACCGATTGGTCGGTATACTAAATTAACAGTCGGATTTTTTTTTTTTATTGCAGTGAATGGCGAGACGAGCATGCCGTTCGCCTGATGGTAAGCGATGCGACCGCTCATGAACAGTAGCAAAACCAAACAACACCTTGAATTACAAAGCAATGCTTGGCATGCGCTCGCCATCCTGAGACATAAGATGTTAAGTCTCAATATGTCCAGTAGTTACGCTGGCTACAATGTCCTTCAATCCGAAACACAATAGTACATTTAAACTGCTGTGGATATTTTTGGCCGCCATTCTGAGCCGGATCTATGAGATGTAGGCGTGACGATAATGTACTTATGTATGCATATTTTATTTATTATTTATTACAATTCTAAAAGGATTGGGTTGTAATCTAGATCTAGACGAATTATACTAAAAAAACTTACATTGTGTTTATCAGAAAGTAGGCATGCAATAAATACAGAAGTAAAGGATGTGAACTTTTCCTTTCAACGAGAACCGAATCTAGCATCTGACAGCATTATAAAACATAGTTTTTTCCTTTGTAGTTGTTGGCAAAGTTCCAAAGACGCCTGTTGTGCGTGATCTATACGTAATAAAATTGTCATAACGTCTGTAATGTATGATTTTGGGAATAAATGGTGCGTATAAAATATTATTGTTATTTTATACGTATACTTGTAAGAAGAAGTTAAAGTTAATTCACTCTAATATAAAAGTTATGGGGTAAGACATTGGTTACCTTTTTAAATAAAATAATTCTAAATTATCAACAAAGCGTATTATCAATTGATAATTTACCTCTTTATTTACCTCCTTAGTTCATTGTATTGTAACCCGCTTTGTAACGGAGGGAAGTGGACAATAATCTATTTCCAACTCCTATTAATTTAACTTTCTGATTGATTTCGTTGCGGGTTAAAAACAAGTTAGACATTCCCGGAGACTCGCCGAGCTTCAATGCTCGGTGTCATAACAATGCGTGCCACTGTTGATCCTAGCTTACAGGAGTTACAGTGGTGGGTGTGAGGGCGGGACAGTCTCCAAACATCTTAAGATAAAGAAATTATTATTAAAAAAAATTATTAAAATTATTATTGTAACTATAAATACCCTGTATGCATCCCACTACTGGGCACGAAACTCTACATAATCCCAATTTACTGATCATTAACTGCTATTGTATTTTAACATCGAAATACGTGAAAATGATGTTAAATATACTGTCGGAACAATTTACACAACACGACAAACACTCATTACGAAATATGTCCTGTGAAACGCGCTACCCTTACTAATAATGCGAATTACAGTATGTTTGTGACACTTTATAGCTTTACCTACTGAACAGTTAATAAATAAAATTAAATTCATGTTATCAGGATTATAGGTAACGATTTAACATACATATTATCTGCAAATAGTACCTAAAAAAAAAACATTTTTAGTTTCTTGTGTCCGACTAAATTGATTGACAAAACTTTAATTATAAGTTATATATAATGTACCTCTGTGCAATACACAACATTAAATTAAGGAAAAACAGTGGAAAAAAGCCAGTTTCATAACGCACCACTGTGCAAAATTTGGCGACAAACGCTCACTGGGCCGAGCGTCAACTGTCCGCGTCGATCATCAATTTCATATGTGTGTGTCTGAACGCACGCCAGTGTGCTCGGCTGGTTTTTGTCCGGCATTTCTCGTATAGCCCACTGTGCGGTATGTCACCTTATGATGATACACAATTTTACAGAGAAATGAAACTTTATAACGTTTTTAAATATCTAATAAGAGAGAATGCTTGATGAGTGTTAGGTATATAAATTTATGAGAATCGAAGCCATTTTTATATGTATGTATCTGTATCAGCCCATATTCGTCCCACTGCAGGGCACGGGCCTCCTCTACAATCGACAGGGCGATTGAGAGTGGTTAGGCCATATAGTCCACCACGCTGGCCTAGTGCGGGTTGGCGGACTATTTTTATATGAAATATATTTAATTTAAAAGCTTATAGGGAAGTCCATGTACAAGTTTCTCATAATATATCGATGGAAAATCAATATAATGCTAACAATTCATTAACACTTTCTTTCTCCTTCTGATAAATCTATCCAATGGTTGTCTGGTAGAGATTGCTTTAGTGCGATAAGACCGCAATTTGTACCTTATTGTCATAATATTATCTCTGTAAACTGTTATGTTAATTGTATGCAATAAAGAATAAATAAGTAATAAATAACACATTTTACACATTTATACCCCCTCATTTCGAGTTATAACAAAATTATAACTCGAATTACTAAAATAGTTTATATAAAGAAGAACTATCCAGTAGTGCGAAAGTTTTAGAGGGTGTCCGTGACAAGTGGACCGAAACATCATTAATTTTAGCTTATTTTGTCCAAGACGTGCCACTCCGCGAGCCACTGTGCAGACAATGCGGGATCAACCGCCTCGGTTTGGCTTAAGAGCTTTAAAATAATATTAATCGATGTGAGAGCTCGCTGAGTTTGTTAACCGTTTAATATAACCTTTTTTGTCAGGACCTTTGTGGAATTTAGTGGCGAGTAATGTCAACATTACTTGATTTTTTTTCTTAAATGATTCGACAAAAGAAAATAGAACGTACAGCCTAGAAATATTTTTGTGTATTGTTTGCTACGTAAAAATGTTATTTTCGTAGCTATGTAATACAATTATTGATAGGGGTATTTTGTTAGTAGGTAATTTAATTTAAAAAATAACATAAAAAACACCTAGAACTGGAATGGAGCCCTGAAAATGATGGTAACCGTTAGTATCACATTTGCTTACCCCTTCGAAAATTCAGATATGTGGTTATATAAAGTGTAAAAAAAAATAATTTCAGATTAAATTTATCTAAAAAATATAACAATTGAATATCTAGTTATATTGGACAGTGGAATCACAATTCTTATCGTGTCCGTACGCTAAAGAATTTTATCCAAGTGTCCTTCAGCTACTGCTTTCATGAATGGTAATGGATGTTCGTTAAATTTGTATTTTCTGTCTTATTTTCGAATAGGAATATTTTTACTTGTATTTTAGTTTGTATTTAGTAATAGCTTTCATATTGGAGTCATGTAAATGCATATATTATGTAAGTATACGATTCCATAAGTTGAAAAAAAGCCCGCGATAGAGGTTCTTGCAAATGAATCACGTTTTGGGATCAGCCTGTAACCTGGCTTCTGGCAAGTCGGCATGATTGTTTTGACTGACAGGAGGCTATCATACTACAAATAATTAAAACAATCGGCGCAAAGTGTCTAAAAATCACCACTGTTAGCATCTGCATTGCAATTCAAGTAGACCATCCTTCGACGAGAGATGGTTCCGCCTCGTTGACCGACACAATTATACCTGACTTAGACTGTATTTTTTGGAGAAAGTGTTCATTAGAAAGCTATATACTACTAGAAAGCTATATACTGTGTACGTGGCTAATACATTGATAACAAAGTCTAAATACATATCAAAAAGTACCTAATCTGTATTCCCCGCTGTACCACTTGGTTCCCGTTTCATTTTATCTTGTTATTACGATAGCTCGGACAATATTACGAGACTCAGTGTTCTTTCTTTTAAAAATACTTAAGAAGTGAAGCTTATTTATTATATTTCTTAGAGTACAACCAGTAAGAAAGTAGATCAGTGTTGAGGCTTGCTAATTGCAACGTTAAGTGGTGATTTAATCTTGGATGTATGATTGCGTTGACTTTGCTTGATTTCGAAAATGAAATGAGGTTATGAATTTGGCGGTAAGTCTGACAGAACGGTACATCATGTTAGTTTCAAATTTAGAACTAGTAAATAAGGAGGTCCATCTTTAATGAATACTGCGTCTCCATAGTTTTAACTTAATTCAAAAACGATCTATAATTTACCAAATTATTGATGAGAGCACACGTATATTATGTATACTCAATTTTTTTATGCGCAAATTGTAACATAATTTGAATGACCAATTTTTGCCAAAAACAATATTGATGCCAAAGTATTCGTTCTTTGAATAAAATATTATTACTGCGTTGTAAAAAAAATCTGAACACTATTTTTTCAATGCAATTAATTATTCTCAATTATTTGTACACATGAATTATTCTGAAATTTTTTGACACGTAATATAAATTTTCTTTTACATACAATAGTGAAAAAAGGTGTTTGAAATAGTATTTTCACGTGGAATTCAATAACGCAAAATTAATTTTTTCTCTCTTCATTTTCATATAATAAATGTAAATCCTAGTGTGTCAGAATCGTTGGAAGTTGGAGCTACAGACCGCATTGAAATGAAATCGTCGCTTCTTGTTATAATAATATTTGAACTCTATTGAAATATTATAAGAATCAACATTTTAAGCCCGTATTATGAACACTATGACTGCCTCGGTAGTGTAGGTGTTCTAAGGTACGATTACAATGCTGAGACTGATGCGATAAACTCGCCTCTCATGGAACGGAAAACATAAAACGAAAAGTGGGTGTCCTACTGGCACGGCTGTCTATCCCATCTGGGATATGGCGTGAATTTTTCGTATGTAGATACATATGTAAATATCAATATTATCTAAGTTTATTAGCTACTCAATTTTTAGATTACAATTTAACAGGGCTTTCAAGTAGGTACTATTACAACCAAAACACAACAATAATTCCAATACAATACCAACAAAGGTTTCCTCCGATAATTACTTAAACCGTCCAAATCCAATAACACAGACTGGTGTATCCGACGGTACTATGTCTAGATTTCATTATCTGTTGCGATAGACTCGGTTCCATGGCAAAATTGTCAATAAACTCTAATTGGATCAACTAGGCAGCTGCGGCGGACAATTAATAAGCATCGAGTATTCCACGTTTCAGGATTAAATTTTTTAGGACGCCATTTTGTTCTTTTTTGTGGCGAAGGAAGTTGTGTTATACAGCCTTGTATTTTGTTTTAGTTATGTGTAATTTTATAACATTATCGGTACCAATGTATTGTTCAAAGACAACATTAGATAATAGAAATATCTATCTCGATTCTAAGTGCAAGTTTAAGATAATTTTCAAGTGTAGAACAAACCGTATTATCATCGATTCGAAAAATATCCATAATATTTGTTTGTCAATTTTAAAAATAAAAACCTACATTGGACAAGTTCCAATCTACTTAATACGAGCAAAAATATTAAAAATACTGTTCCGTTAACACCATTTAAGTATAACATCATAAAAATGTCGTTTAAACTCGTTCACAGCAGTTCACTTAGGATTTAGCCTCCGGCGGTAACCTAACACTGCCATATAAAATATATGAGATTAGGAGAATCAATACACCGTTCCAACAGGATTACAGAACTGCGAATTTATAAACGATACTGCGTTTACAATATAACTTCTCGGATTTAAGTCATAAGAATGATCGGTAATACCTTAGAGTATTTGTAAGAAAGCTGTCATACATTTGCGGCTTCAGAAACGTAGATATTTTCTTGTTTGTAATATTGGTAGCACTCCTATATTAGTGAAAATTGAACGAATTATTTAACAACAAATTGGTGTAAATTCTTTTGATAACCGGAAGTACCTTTAACTATGATCGTTTTAAACGTGTTTGAGTGGAATTAAAAGCCCAAAATTTTTATTTTTATTAATAAGTAATACGTGCATGTTAGACAACCAGTCAAATATCATCCAATAGGAGGGCAGAAAAAGGTGGCCCGGCATTAACATTTTTATCTACGTTTTTGGAGTATCAGCGCTCCGTCTATATTTATTTACTCTCTAATACCAACATTGCAAGCGACTTTTGCCACTACAAAAATATTAAAAATGGTTCGAGTTTTCTAAAATTATTGCAACGTTACTTCTTGATATTATTTTAATATCTGGTTTGAGTTAAATTCAAGTTGAATAAATGTGCTAATTGCTTATTCGGAATATGGTAATGGCAGACATTTTGTGACTGCTTGTGAAACTAATTTCTGATGTTAGATTCTGTTGGTGGTTTTAGTTATAATTACTACTAATAGATAGAGCAGCAATTTGATATACTGTGTATTGAATAATATAGGCCTGTTCTTCAAGAAAGAGATTAAATTATTATAACACATGCTCTAGAACGTTGACTTCGAAGTCTTCCAATGGTTTTGTAAGGCTTTATTAATATATTTTTAAGATGGTATAATGCTTTCTTTAATCGTCCAATGGGAATCATCAAGACAGTTACCGCCCCTTTCTACATTAGTCCACTCAAATACAATAGTATTAAAACATACTTCCTTACAAAGAAACAACTGACCCATTCTCCAAATTAGACCAAAACACGAGAAAACAATATGCTTTTTACAAAGGCGACACGTCCAGCACAACTGTCGGGGCGAAGTTGACCGAAGTTGGTCCAGCACGCCGAACTTATTTTGTTACTGTGAAGTTTTCGACTGTACGGTTGGTTTCTTAGTGATATCCTGTATATTTTTTCTGAAGTTCAATTGTTTTAAGATTCAGCTCCTTGCAGCTACTTTTTCAAAATGTTTTTTAGATTATTTTGCACTGTGACATCTTAATAAAGCATCGGTCATATTTAAAAAATATTATTGTATATTGTCCATATACTTCCCACTGCAGGGCACAGGCCTCCTCTACAATCGAGAGTACGATTGAGAGTGGTTAGGCCATACAGTTCACCCCGCTGGATTAGTGCGGCTTGGAGGACTTCACATAACATAAAAATTCGAACAAATCGCTATGGTATGCAGTTTTCCTCACGATGTTTACCGTCACCGTTATAGTGCGTGGTGATCGACTGTCAATACACACATACAAACTACTTGACATAAAAAAATAATCTTTAATATATATAATTCACGTGTCACGTTGTTTGTCCTCGATGGACTCCTAAACCACTCAACTGATTATAATGAAATTTTGTAGATATGTGTTATTTGTTCCAACTTAAAGGTGGGATAGTTTTTGTCTCGATTGAATTGACGAAAGTATAAAAAAAAAGGAAAAAAGATTTTGCCATACAAAATGTTCATGGGTTTGTAACTGTCAAACATATAATATTCATACCGTCGATACGGTAAATTCTTCCCTAAAATTAAATAACGTATTTAAATAAAGGTTTCGAATCGAAAACATATATCCACAATATTCGATTAGTGGCGTATTTTAGATTTTAAAGATGTAAATTAATGACAGTAATGAAAAGCGATTGTCATTTAAATTGGTTGTCTATTTATGCATGCGTTCAGAAATTTATTTTGTGTAAACTAAAGAGTATATTAAATAATATTCACACGTAACAAACAAAAAGTAATGGCGTAATATTTTTGGAAAACCAGCATAGTGGGGGGTAAAATAAGGGATGGAATATTGCATGGATAATCAAAATCGCTAATGTGTTTAATGTCAAAAATGTATAAGACACACTATTTGGATATGGAGAAACGGGATATAATAGAGTGGGAGGTAGGGGAGAGGACTGGGATAGGTGACAGATTTGATAGGACGAAATGTAAATGCACGGTGTAAGACGGGATGGTTAATGAAGAGAAAGGACGGGATGGGACGGAATTGAGCAGGACAGTAGGATAACTAATTCATGTTTAGGTATACAAGAGCTTATACGAAAAATAGTATATACTTGGTGTGGATTAAAATAAATAAATATCTGCATCCAGGCAAAGGTGGGTCGGGCTATTTTGCTATGCTAAATTATTGAATATAATATTAATCATATAATAAGTAAGCAATAGCGAAACGTGGCCGGGTCAGCTATTAAATCTATTAATTGATTTCAATGAATGTCGTCGGAGTAGTAACAGTGTTATAATATCTCCGTAGCAAAATAATTATTTAAATCTGGAGAGATGGGATAGAATAGAATATAAGGTGGATAAAATGGGACAGAAGAATAGGTACAGGATGAGATTGGAATTTGATAAGCAGTTTATACAACGGCTGTCATGCTGATTTTAAATAAAATATGGACTGTCATCTGTATTTGCACCCAGGCGAAGCCGGGCCGGGCCGCTAGTAATAATATAAAACGAGAAGTATTTTTCCCTCCATCATTTTGCAGACAAGATAATGTGCTCTACCTCGAGTAGAGCAAATTGTGGATCAATGGGGATTGAGCATTTCCAGTTATCGTAAATAAACGCCACAATGAGTGACTCCCGAGAGTCACATTTCCAATTCCCGGTATTTATTCCCTTTAACTTTATTGTACTCGTATGCTATTGGTACTTTTACGGGTGGCAGGTCTCTTATCTGTGAGATGCCGCCTGGGTAGTTACCACCGCTATGTCTGGTTTTGCCGCCAAACAACAGTGTAAATGCACTGTTGTGTTTCGGACTGAAGGACATTGTAGCCAGTTTCAGTTTTTAAATTTCAAATTCATTGAAACAAAAAAAAATAGTCTAAAGAACGCCGTGAAGGCGTGAACTAACTTATATGATTTTGACCTCTTTCCATAATATTTGCATTAATTCAAGCAAGTTTTGTGTTGTTATACTCTAGTTGATGACTTAATATTGCTATCCTGGTCAGCCAGTAGATTGCATGCATGGAACAGTTGATTGTGTATCCAGAATCAACTGTTCCATGGCAGTCTCACCTGTGTATATCCGGATAGAATCCGACATAATTAGGCCAACCGACGATGGCCATCTCGTCTCAGTGCATTTATCTTGATACCACTCGTACCAGCATTAATTAGTATTTTTCCTCCCTAATTTCCCAGGTAATGACGACCTGTAAAAGCCTATTCCGACCAGAGTTCATGCGAAGCTAGACCGTGCCCCTAATGAGACACAGCCGCACACAGTGTCAAAACTTTGTCGGACACGAAAAAAACTGCCGTTTCATTACTACATCCTGGTCGGGACGGGACGCATTGTGACAGCGCTGTAGCAGGTTTTCCAACTTTGCCGTGTTTTTCACTGTTTGTAGAGTTAAAGCAGTTTTTTATGTCGTGTATCTGTTTTCAGTAGTTTGTTACGGTTTTTTAAGGTACTTTGCGGGTGGCACAAATATTTCGTTTATGTGTACATTTTGTAGTAGTTAATATAGTTTATTTGGGCTGAAAATTTTAAATGAATTTCAAATTGTCTTACTGGGAATCTGCTGTAATTAAAATTAATTTTGTACAGTCATGTATAGTATGTTTAATAACTTAACCTGGATTAATAAAATATTGTAAAAAATCTTTCTTCTATTTTTCAAAATAGTTGACAAAGTCAAAAATCAAAAAATCACCCAAGACCGCACAATCTGGAAGGAAAGGGAGAAGGCCTTTGCCCAGCAGTGGGACACAAATGGCTGATAATAATAATAAGTTGACAAAGTAAAACCTTCGACACACACTTCCTGACTCCGAATCGAACTCATCACCCTGTACAAACAATACTAAATCAATTCATTCCTAACAAAACAAAACCAATAAAGCCTTTGCTAAGTTTCCTGTCCTCAAACTTTCCCCAGGGAACTCCGCAATGTTCCCATGATTGTGCAAATATTACCTATATGTAATAACACGTTCAAGGAAGCTACGAAGCTCCCACGAAGTTAATAAGTGTTGTGCAAGTAATTACTTAGACGTTCTCACTATAAGTTACACGTTTATAAGTTAATTGAAAAGAGGAAGACATGGCGTAGTTGGACAAGTGATCACTAGCGTGTGAATGGATTGGCTCTACCGAGATGATACCGAAAAATAGGCGAGTGCCATTACCAGTGCTTAAATGTATTCATCTTTAATTAAGAGATGCTGGTCTTCTGGTGGTAGGTGTCTCATATGCGAGAGGCCGTCTGGATAGGTACCACTGCAATTTCTATTTCAACCGCCAATCAGTGTAAGCACTTTTCTTCCGGTTTGAAGAACATTGTAGCCAGAGTGGCTTGGACGTAATGAGACTCAACATCTCATGTCTCAGGATGGCGACCGCAGTAGAATGCCACCATTGCTTGGTAATTCATGGTGTTGTTTGGTTTTCCTACTATCCATGAGCGGTCGTCTCGCTTACTATCAGGCAAATGGCATACTAGTCTTGTCCCTCATCGCCATAAAACAAAAGCTGACAATACTACTAAAATCGATGTAGTAATTTTCAAGAATGACAGTCATCATTTACCACCAATAGTTTCCAATACTGTCGAACTTATACAATAACAAAAATCACGTTATCATATTTCACGAGGATCTGATCAAACAAGATATTGCTCCTTGTGAGCACTAACCAAATTTTTATCCATCATAGGTTTCAAGATTGGCATACGTGGGATATGATGTTACACGGAAACCGTTGTCTGAAAGCAATTATGGAGCTATTACGTTGACGCTCCGGGAACGCTCCACTCAACTATCAAAATGTTGTTTGAAATTAATTAGTTTGCGTAAAGTTGTAATGCAGACGTTGCTCCGAGTCGTATATTTATATATCATTGAGCATGCTTGTTTACTAAGGAACTTGTCATAGCGCCGCAACTCCGAGAAGCTAAATTCCAAGGATTCGAGAGTATTGAGATCCTTGCCGTTAAAATATCTAAAAAAGTCAAAGGAATCATTTGGAGCCAAACACAAAGCCAAACTGGCGAGCAAGAAGTTGGGTTTCCTGAACAGAGCCAAACGGTTCTTCACGTCGGTTGACCTTCTACAAAGCGAATATCCAGCATCACGTAGAGTACTGCTCTCACATCTGGGCAGGTGCCCCAAAATACCAGCTCGACCCACTTGACTCCTTACAGCGACGAGCTCGTCGAAGATCTCAATCTCTCGGACAAACTGGAGCAGTTAGGACTGTGGAGAGACTTTGGTTTCCTCTGTGAATTCTATAGTCTCTTCCACCGGGAGGGGGTAGATAAAATGTTTGATATTTGCTACCGTCGTCTTTTTACCATTGAACCACCTGTCACTACAGTAAAGTTCATTCCTACCACCTGGAAACTATCCGAGCCCCAACGGTACGTTTTCAGCGTTTTATTTATGTATGTAGCTGTGAAATGTTTTGTAGCTGTGTTGCAGAAAGCTTTGATATTTAAATTTGCAATCACCTCACAACTCAGGAATTGAATACGAAGCCTAATTGATAGTAACCGATTGATCCACGAAGCTAAACTAAACTAAAAACTAGACTTACAGAGATAGAAGATCAAACCAGATCGTACTCAAATTCATTTTAAGTAAAATTCTGAATTTTGAGTGATAATTCACAATACCTGCCTACATCTAGATACAAGCGTGACGATTGGATCTGTTGATTTATAATAATAACTTTTATATACCGTACCATTACGACACAAAGAAGAGTGTCAAAGCCTCATGTTTTATACAATGAAAATCAATATTCTATCGCCTCTCCGATCTAGGCGGGCGATAAAAAATCACTTTTCCATACAATAAAAATCACGTTATGCACCGTAAATCAGATGGAACTTTCCCTCTCAACCGCTTAAAAGCATTGATTTGAAAGCATTCAGAACTACGATTTGTACTGCCTCTATAGATGGGAGTCATAAGAAGCCATAAATGGAAGTAGAAGTGAACATGTCTGGAACATATATATATATATATATATATATATACAATGTTTTGTAAGTATATGTGGTGTATTAGAAGAGTATGTGAAATGTTAAATCGATGCTTTAAAGCTCAAGCCGAGACAAAAGAGTGGCAAATAAATATTTTTTTTGATATGAGTAATTTCTGGTAACTATGAAGCAATATAATATCTCATTGTAGGATCGGGGATATCATTTTTATTCCATGATTTTTCCATTAAAAGTGTTTCATAGTCTATTTCATGGATAGACTCTCATATAAATGAAACATAATTTTATGAAAATGGGTATTGTTTAGTATACTATCCAACCAAGACCTTTTGCATAAACTGATGTGATCCCTGTATCCAATAGTGGAACATACATTACGCTGCTGAAGATCAACTGATATTTTCAAATCCCGAATTTATATTTGTATGTAGTCCAAACCAACCAACAAGCAACGCTAATATCCCGAAATTACCTACTTCCAAATTACATGATAAAATTACGTAATACGTCAAATTTCAGAAAGTTCTAGAACAGCAATTACTGCGGCTCTTTAAATCTTTGCCGGCCGCCATGTTATGAATACAAAATAGATATTTTATAAAAAAAAAACCACTCGACTTTGAAATCAGTACATCGGATTAAAAGCTAAATTGTGTATTCGTTTAAGAGTATTTTTATTGTAAAACTTTACGTGTTTGCCATGTTGAGGTTATGCTAAAATGTAATCAATTGCAGCTTGGATCTGGTAAATAAGGTCCATTTTTGCATGTATTTGTTTTGATTTGAGACCTTTTGATTATGAATTGAATCTTACTCTTTCGTAATAAGTAATCTAAGTTTATTATTTGTTTAAGTTAATTTTAATTTCTATTGTTCATTTTAATTAGATCGCTTGTCACAAATTTTACGTAAATTGTAATTTGTTGGTACATTACATGGAAAATAGAGCAAATAATCTTAGTAGCCTTTCAACTATCTAACTATTAATATAGTGTGTAAAAATATGTCATTGAGGGATTAAAGGTTGTTGGTTGACATTATTATGGCGGCCTTTTCAGAACTTCACACGGCCTAACCCCGAATTGTGATACACTTACATTATGCACATTCGATTACAGTGCCTATCCGATCGGATAGCATTGGCCGACAAAATTATTTCCAATAGCAAGGGTTGCAGTCTTTGCCGTGCCATAATAACCTTTAACATCCTACTCTAGGAACAGTAGCATATAAACACTATTTTAAAGTATCTCATTATGAAGGCCGCTTGTTAAATGTAAGAGATCTGAATAACGCAGTAACAGCCCCAATATATTTTAACTGAGTCATTAGGCCCGACGAATACGAGCATTGTTTTGTCCATGATGAGGCATTTTAATGATTTCCTTATGTAATGTTCTATTTAGCTACAAATTACATAATTGTAGAACATTAACAGTGTGAATTTTCCGGTATTTTTTATGTTCATTTATTGTTGATTGTAATGTGAAGGGACATTAATCCTATTACTAGTATATTAAGTATTCACAAATAAGAATAGCAGTGACGGATACCTTAGCTTGTCAAACCATCTGCTCTCACTTAACATTATCACTTTATCTGTAATCGTATACCTAAAAACCCTGAACTTGAGCCACTGGCGTCTTTAAAATATCAATGAAATTGTTATTTATTTTACTAATTCCATGATATTAATTATATATTTTTGTTGCAGGTAAAATCATCAAAAACAATGATTTTTGTCCAGGTAAACCTATACATAGCCCACTTTGCATCACGTGCCTACTAAATAGTTGTTTCATTCGATAAAATAAAACTAAATACGGGTTAATTCTATTATCAATATCATCAATTTGTCCGTGTGTGTTGGCTATCTGCCCATTGTGCGTCGTGAACCTCATAATATAAGGAAATATTGGAATCGAGACAAACGGCATGACTGCTATCATTATGATTTATTTGAGAAAAACTCCTTTGTTAAATGTGAAGGAAATGGTAGAGTATTCGTGGGGTGGGTTTACTGTTTTCAAATAATATACTGTTAATAAATATACTGATTTCAAATAATATCAATTTACAGTATTGCTTTGTTAACGACTATATTATGTAGGTTCTACAGGTAAAAATACATATTTTCTCAACAATCTCCATAATTTCCAGTACAAAGCAAGGGAGGTTACAATTCGAACTTTGAATGTTCGGATATTCGACGTCTGGATTAACATATAAAGCTTCCCACATGTAAACATCAGTACTATTTTCAATTGTACTTATCATTTTCTCCGAACTTAGTCTATGGTTACGATGTAAATAGAGGATTCTAACAATTTGTGGTGTATCTAGACACATTAGTAAAGTTTTACCTACGGCGTCCGAATATTCGAAGTTCGTATCTTTTCATAGTGTAACCACCCCTGGCGAGAATAATGCTGAACGTAACGCGGGAACATGTGCGCTACAAACTTTACGGCTCAATAGTTTAAGAAATGAAGGCAATGTCTCCTTATTCTCAGTCGTGTTACATTATTTTTATGTGCCGCTTTTTTTCACATTCCCTCTACTGAATGCATAATTGAAGAGGTATAAATTCTGGGTTTATGTTGTGAATTGCATTAGAGAAAAAGAAATAAAAGCAAAAAAAAATGTCTTAATTCATCAGTCTAGTACTAAATCCATTGATTCCATGCGCTATGATATACATACTTTTTCTTATATGATGATATGTGTGGTTGTTTGTTGATATGGACCAGAAGCTACCGACATGTTCACGGTTCACCTCTGACTTTTCTCTCATCGTGCTTTCGATTTTAGAGGAGGCCCGTGCTCTGCAGTGTGACGTATATTGGCCGACAAAGATACATTATGATAGCTAAGATATACTCGTTAACATCGAATATTGCTGAAAGTAAAGTGAAATCCATCGTACCACATTTAGAAAAGTCGATTAAATCACGTTAGTCCCTTCTATTCTCTCTCTCACTCTCTCTATCTTCATTTGAGTATTTTTCAAACTCTTAATTATCATAAATCGCTTTAATTTACCCAGCAGACTACTAACCCATTTGATCCAGAAAATTTATAATTAAAGCACAGAGGTCTCTTACTAATCAATGGCAACATTGTCACCTAATAGAGTAGCATTTATTTTCCAACATACAACCTAGCTTAACAAAGCCAGTGATTTTTGTCCAAGTGCTGGCATGCGGCCCACTGTGCGCCAGTATCGTCTCACGTACGTAGAACAAAGGCGCCGTAATAACCGCCCGTACTGATAGCTGTGTCGTGCGAGATTTTTGCACAAGCGTGCTGTGTTTACTATGGAAGGATGTGGGGGACCTATTATGTCAGCTGTAATATGAGAACAGAATAGGTCATGTTTTTAGATTTAAAAAGTCTTAGAGAAAATGTATGTAGAACAGATTTGATGTCTAGTTTCGTTTAATAAAGATAAGTTTACCCTTATTGTGAAAACTCCACAATATTTAAATGTAAAATATTTTCTAGTCTTTATAAGAAATCATGAGATACTTCCAGCTGTATATTTCATACCGACGCGACGCGACAAACTGACTGACCGAAAAGTCGTAGTTGCTATAGTGGATTTTCCATCTTCCTATTTTAGTGGATACGAATTTCCAATTACCAATTGGGTTTCCGGAAATGTCAAGCACCCATTGTTTCCGTTCCAGAGAGACACTGTTACCATCCAGATCGAACCCATCAGGTTTTACCGTGGTTTTAATAACAAGGCTCTATTGCGAAAATATAAACAAACAGCTCAGATTTATATTCATAAAATAAATTCTTAGAAAGGCGTAAACCTACTCACAACTCATACATAGCATAATCTCTTTTAGTGCTTGAAAACTGAAGCGAGGACATTGTAGGTAATCCCTCTTGATAACCTTTGTATGGGGCGTGGAAAATGTATGCATCGTACATTTGCGTCGTAAATCATACTATATCTCTTGGAGGAAGTATTATTTAAAATGTTCGTTTTTGGGGATTATTTATATTAAATAAATGTCAAGAGCGAGAGAGGAGAGGAGAAAGAAATTGAGGCAATAAATATACTTGAAAAGAAATAAACAAAAAGAATAAAAAAAGTGCAAAACAAAGTTAAAAGATACAAGCCAGCTATATTTATTTGAGTCATGTGATTAAATTGTAATATAATTGAGAGGTTAAGGTATGCAAAAAGGGTGCATACAAACTTATCAAATATTCGAAGCCCATAACTGCTCGTTTCCATTTTAACTACACATTCGTTTCTATCGCCTCAGTTTTTATATTTTTTATCTAGTATTGTTGTTTTTGTTTCACCATTACTGTCATATACTGCCTGTTTTACTCTGTATCGGCCCATATACGTCCCTCTGCAGGGCACGGGCCTCCTCTACTAATCGAAAGTACGAGTGAGAGTGGTTAAATCATATAGTTCACCACGCTGGCCTAGTGTGGTTATACACAAAAGCCACTATGTACTTTCATGAACCGAGACGGCAACATTCATTTTTTTATATTACAGAATTTCCAAAATAGTGATAAAAAAGCCTGTGGTGCGCTGCGTGGCTACTACGAATATTTTTAAGTGAATCCTGCTATTACGGCCTATATAAATTTTACGCCCGATATATAATTTTCGATTACGATTTTTATCCCCCAGTTTTACGATATACCTAAAATTGAGGCTGTTAAATAATATTTTATGTACTTTTCTCATTATCATGATTATATCTTTATTCATAGCTATATTTTTATATAAACGTGATGGTAAGTGGCCATCGAATCTAATGGATTTTCAACATCTGGAGATCGTAGAATGATCCCATGCCTTGATCGGGGAAATAAAGGGAAATTTACGTTACACAACTTTCAAATACCATCAGGCGAACGGCTTGCTCGTCTCGCCATTCAATGCAATAAAATAAAAAAAAAAGGTCACTTGATGGTCAAATCAACAACGCTTGGTTCATGGGTGTGTTGCTGACCCATCAAAGTTAAAAAGGGAGGAGAGGGGGGAGGAAAAACGATGGGAAGAGAGCAGGGATATTAAGCATCCAGCAATCTCACTCACCGAACGAAACGCACAGCTGCGCTTCACGTCGCTTTCCTGTGGAAAGTGGTACCGCGTTAGACGAGTCTGCCCATTCATGGAATTATGACTGACATCAACGTGGTTCTACCACTTTGAACTGGCAGAAACTTTCTAGGATAAGGTGAATAATAATTTGAAAAAATATACAGTCAACAGTCATACACATCGTACAGGATCCACAGTACAGTAAGATTCATGTCTCATGTTGTAGGCACCAGAAACTATAAGAGGTCATTTGGTCTCACAACAGAAAAGAACCTAATTAAGAAAGAGTTAGACCGAAAACAAATATTTGTGTCTCACCGGGGCAATGACTCCACAGGCTTCTCCAGATAGTTTCTCTATAATTTTGCCACAGAAACTTTCCAGGCAATATTATCAAAAAATAACTAAATCCTTTGCGTGATAATCCTATTATCCTCGACACCAAAGCGATTCAAGCGAAAGTATAAAAATACCAACACAAAAGATCACAAAACTCGGCTTTTGAAGGCTCAAAAATAATGCCACATCCTCGAAAGCCGGGCTTTCACACTCAGCACACTATTGCCGTCTTAGTACGTCTCAATATAAAGCTGTAAGACCGGCTTAAGTTGCACACGCCGCGTAATATGACGGGGAAGCCCGCAAGACTCCTCATAACGTGAATATGAAATAAGAACGCAATACCTCGGATTACTTGAGACGCTGTGAATGCATAAATTGAGTTGCGATAGTTTATGAATCGATTTGCGGATGTTATGGGACTTCACTATGGATGTACATGTGTCATTTATGTTTAGAGATCTTCTACGATCTTTTGGCGTTCGAATGTGTTATTTTCATGCTATCGCACATTTTTCATCTTTTTATAAGCCCATATACGTCCCGTCACTGCAGGGCACGGGCCTATTTTACATACGAGAATACGACTGAGACTGGTTAGTCCATATAGTCCACCACTTTGGCCTAACGCGTAAAAATATTAGGAACAGTTTTTTTTGCTCCTATTTTATTTTGACATATTAATACTTTTAGATTACGATTATAAATACTTGTTGTTTATAATATGAAAACATATAACAAATAATGCATTATATAGATATTTTTAAATATTTTTTTGGTAGTTCCAAAATTCGCCACACACGAATAGAAAACAGTCGAAGTATAGTTAAGTTGGCTCATTATCTAGTGTAATATATTGTTCATGATATTCATTGACATATATGTACGTAGTACATTATAACTCAATGATGATATTGTCAGAATTATAGCGTGTGTACCGTGGAGTAATTTCATATTGAAAAAGTCTACTTTGTATAGCTATTTTAGACCCCTAAGCTCACCCGCTTTAACATGTTAGTTCTAAATTATTTTTTAACATCTTAAATAAATCGATCTACCGAAAAACCATTACAAATGGCGGCTAGGTAAATGAGAATAGTTGGCTATCCGCACTTAGCTTAAAGAATGATGGTTGCGACCCAGTTTCTGTAGGGCCAGTGCTCAGCGGCTTTGTAAACTGCGCTCAACGTTGAGATAAATGCCACCTATCAAAGTATTTAAGTGCGGTCTCGGTTTTATATGCTTTCTTCTTGCAAGTGCAGCTTATAGACTAGTAGTTATGAATGTGGACTGAAAAAGACAATATGGAGGCACCGTATTTAAAATAATTATTATTGTAAGTTGTTTGCGATTCTCTAAGTCCAGTGAGGATATGGAGAAGCTGATGTCGGGATCGAACCCGCGGACTCTCGTTTCAAATGCGGCGTCCAACCACGCCACGGAGGCCGTCAATTCTATTATTTTATTAGTCTTTTTTAGGTATCAAAACTCTGCAGGGACAGCAAAACTAATAGCCTCATACTTGAGTCTTTTTTGATTAGTTACCCAACAAAAGCAATCTTATCACTGGACCCCACTACTCCAAAAACTTTGTTATTTATTCGCCAAAAGAGAAAAATACCTCTTTAACATAAAACTTTCGTAACAACAATTTGTCGTGTCCATCTCTTGGTGGATAACACTCGAAACTTTACACAAAAATACTGAAATGAATTATTTCTTTTATATTTTCAAGTGGTCTTGCTTAAATCTTGTATATTTTCTTTTGTTTTTTACTATCCATTCTCGTGAACAAAAACGCGCTGAAAATGTATTTGTTGCAAGCTTGTATCTATGTCTTTGTACTGAATTTAATATAGTCATTATTATTTTTGTAAATTATGAATATGTATTTTTAATGTCGTGTATTCGTCTGTTACTACACGAAGTAATAACATATATATAACAGAAATGTAAGACAAATGTTTGATTATATTCTCAGCTAACATAGGGGTCAGTCAAAACTCGAAGTTCATACGCACAGTGAGTGTGTTTTCTGAAGCAAACATCATACATACCGCGAAGCAAACACAAAGAATTTGTTCTTTAGTTAGTAGAAAGAACAGGTAACCTATGTTTTCTTTTTTATTGCAAAGGATAGCGCAACGATGCTATTCTGATGGCAATGTCAAGCGATACGACTGCTTGTGGACAGTAGTAAAGCCAAATAAAACTATGAATTACAAAGCGATGCTTAGCAATCCACTGTACTCGCCATCCTGACACATATGATGTAAAGTCTCAATATTACTCTCTGTAATTAATATCTAAGTATACAAGTAAATATTAAAAGCGGATTATCAAATATCATATTCAGTATGAAAACCATAAAATCCAATAATACCCTTTAATAATCTCTAAATTCCATAATCGAACATTTATAAATCCCATGATGTAAAGCAATAACTAAAACCTATGTATACTTATGTACAAATAAATAAATATACAAAACACGAGAGCACCGATGGCCAATTTATTCATCCGACTGAGCAAAAGACGTCAGAAATCCAGGTGAAAGCCGACTCCAAACCGCACTCGTCGCTGCCGGTCTATTAAAGTACTGCCAACTAAGCGCAAAACGCGTATCTCATTATGCGGCTCATAAAAATAAACATCCTTCTGGTAAGTAAAGCCGCCGCATCGCTGCGAATCAACAAACATCTTCAATTCTCCCCCGGTTCCATAATTCTTTTGGAGTGCGACGCCGACTGACGTTCCACCCCTTACTCCCTCGCTGACTATCGTAGCTATCCGTAGATCAGGCGCTAACTGCTTGTACAAACACACCTGGAAACCGCTTTTGCTGATCGTTGAAGAGGCAGCGTATGAACGCTTCTCATACCGCGCACTGATTGAGTATTCTGGCGTCGGTGGGTACAACAGCGGCTTGAAAGCAACCTCAGTGCCGAAATAAAAGTCTGGGTGTATCTTGTACATCCATTGAGTCACGACACGTAACGTGTTAGGCTCCACATCCCTCACTGTACATGAAATAGACCCAACAGCCTTTTCTTGCTCCTTTTCAATTACAACTTCAGTTTCTGATGAAACCAAGTCTTTTATTTTTGATGTCAAACGCATTTGGTACGCACCCTCTAGACTATCTGTATACGTTGCAGTCGCGCAACCAGACGAATCTATCAGTAATCCCTCGTCAATGTTTTTCTGTTCTAACTCCTTGTCAATTAACTGCGTGAAGCATTTGTGTGTTTCTTTTGGTTTGCCGTAATTGTACTGCTGTACTAGCTTGACTTTGTCCATCATTTCTCTGAGGATCAGCAGTTTGGCGCCGATGAAGCATTTTGGGAACACGTTTTTCGCCTCAGCATGTATGTCCGTTAGCCTCGTCAATCTAGTTCTCACTGGCGCGATGACGACAATGTCCTTCTTCTTCGGTAGTAGTCTTTGTATGTTGGACACAAAACTGTTCACTTCCTGTTTAATTATGTCTTCGTTTATGTCCATTGTGGTTTGATTGTTGGCTCGTTCGGTAACAGGTCGAACGTCATTGCACTGTGTATTTTTAATGTAAGCTGCGTCGGGTACGGCCAGTGGCAGACTGCACGGAGTTTGTATATTTTTAGTTTGCTCGGCGTGCAGACGGAGACTTCCGCTCAGTACTGAAGACATTAATGTCTATGAAATATGTTTACAATAACATTGTCGCTGCTTATTCATCGCGCGGTAATTTATCATAAATAGCGCCACTAGACTCAACTGTAGGGAACACTCGCAGGTTTATTTTTGTGCTATTTGCGTATAGTTTCCAATTAGTTTTTAGAATTGGTTTGAGACAAATAAGTATTTAAGTTGAGCATGGCTCTAAGCATTAATAATTATAAAAGACAATACACAGTGATCCTTATTTTTTTCTGTGAATTATGAAGCCTATCTGATGGACTAGCCAGGGATGACTAAGAGAATCAGAGAACCGTGGTCAATGCCATTGATTAGTGACACAATGGCTTAAGAATGGAGTATTGTAGGCATTAGGCCGAAATCGCCAGCTATATCAATAGTAATTTCATACATATTTAAAATGTTGTTATTTGCATAATTTTTCTCTATATTTATAGTCAGTAATATAAGCAGAAATGCTTCGTGGACAATGATGTAAATCTGAAATGTTTCATTTCAATATTTTATTATTTCAACGTATGTAACTCCTCACATATTTCAAGTATAATTCGCAGTGAACAAAAGGTGAGCATCATTAAAACCGCCGGTGTTGTTACTATTGTGTTCTCGACTGTACAATTAAATATATCTGCATATGGAAATATGTATATGTTAATATAGTTGTTTTTTAAGCAAATGTTTCTGAGGCCCTCAAATATTTTCGAGACTGGGTGTTTGTGAGACCTATAAGTCTTACGTAGATTCTGATACTCACCACACAAAATTATTGATCTTAATGTGGGGTCAAGGCTATGTATGTAACTGTTGGTATTTTTACGCAATTTAACGATGAAGGAAAACATCGTGAGGAAACCTGCATATCAAGGCGGTTGTAAAGAATTTATATGGTATTTAAATACCGCCAACCCGCACTAGGCCAGCGTAGTGGACTACATGGCCTAACCACTCGCAATCGTACTGGGACGTACATGGGCTAATACAGATGTATGATTAATTTATTTTACTAACGAAGTTTAAACCAGAATATGTTTAATGATTATCGACGGAAGACATAACTTATATAAGGAACAGAAACCACAGTTCACAGTTCATGTCAATTACCACAAGACATTCATTATCCTTACGTATTACTTATTTTATCTCCAACGTGAACCCTTTTGAATAGAAAATACAATTTTGTAAAGCATACTCTTACAATTCTAGACGAGCACGACTTTCATTAAATAAAACCAACAGATTAATTAAAAGATATTTGCTTGCAGACGTTGGAAACCAGATTTTAAATGAACTTTAACTTCCGAACGTAACACGAATACTGTATTCATTCACTTAATGTATTAAATTATAGTCTTTCTTATTCTGTTTGCGTGTACCTTAACTTCTTTCGAGCTTAATGCTTGTGGTAAAATTTTTATTTGCGCCCGAACAGCGACTGCCATATACAGTGTAAAAGTCCTGGCCATACTGAACCACATAATCGCTTTTCGGATTTTCCCTATATATAACTGAATATACCATATATTATTTACGATTTCCCCCGCCAAACAGCAGTATAAATGCACTGCTTTCGTTTTGAAGAGTTAGCTAGAGTCACTACTAAATATATTGACACATAACATCGTTTGTCTCAGGATGGCGAGCGCAGTGGAATGCAAAGCATTGCTTTGTAATTCATGGTGTTGATTAGTTTTGCTACATCGCAATAAAAAAACACTAGACTAGCGTGATGGACTATATAGGCCATGTCGCCTGACCACTCTCAATCATACTTTCGATTGCAGAGGACGCCCGTGTCTTGCAGTGGGACGTGGATGGGCTAATATAGATATGCGGACACAATCAAACTTTCATATTTGTAGACCGACGTATAACCCTTACACGTGAGTCATAACTCAAGGATCGATTTCAGCCAGTATTTCCATCCCACACAGAACATAATTATTATTTAATTTATCCGCAATAGCGTCTTTCATTGCCAGAGTAGCCGTAGCACAAAAAGGCCGATATCTTTTCATTAAGGAAGTCAGACTAAATTGATTTATTATCAGGCGCGCAATCGCCACCTGGGTCGAAATGATCCCGTCGGAGAGGCTTTTAGTAAATTGCAATAAACAGGTGAAATTGAAAAAGGGGTTCAGTAATCGACTGACTGATTTATCCCTTGGTGGGTGTGCTATCAGGGATAAACTTGTTTAGGAATTGTGTCGTTGGAGAGGTTTTAATTTAGTTGGTGTAGAAGTTTTGATGTAAGTGTTTTTGACGTAGTATTTTATTTTCTTAGATTTACGCGAATGCTACACATACAACTATTATTTACAGATTTTATCGTGGATTTGATTTAGCTTTTAATATTTTTAACATTCCGACGTTTCGATTACTTTACAAAAATCCGCCCGTGACCACGAAAGCAATAAAAAAATCCGTAAATAATAGTCAATTCAAAGTTTCAATGTGTAACATTTCCGCAAATCTAAGAAGCCTTTACACTTTCTATCAGTAAGCTAATCATTCGATTGCGCGATCAGGCTCCTTAAAATATATCTTAAATTGTATTAAATTTAAATAACTAATAATACCTTCTTAGCGTGCTTCTTCAATACGCGTATAGCAAAATTCATTACCGACTGTCGCTTGAGAACGAAGCTTTTTACCTTAATAGTATTTTTGATGAAGCAATTTTAACTTCTAGATACTAATCTAAAAAACAAATACTAAATTACTTTTTAAATTGAATGAGTGTCGTCTACTATATACTTAGTCTCTACCCACAACCCGCGGGCTTACATATTTTTTGCTAAACATGCAACCTTTGCAGTTTCAAACACCATGCACAAATATTATTTTTAATTGTAGTTTTTGAAAACCCACCCAAGTGTTTGGAAAATCGGTTAAAAACTTCACTTCACTTGACCTGGTAGAGGAGTTACTAATGTCTCCTTTGTTTAATTCGTTGAATTTTCTATTCATGTAGATTTTTTAACATATTATAATGAGTTAATAAGAACTCAACAAAAAAGCGTATTATAATTACCACTGTTTAATATAAAGTTAAGAAGTTTTATTAACATGTACAATCTGTATAAAATTAATTATTATTCATAAATAGAACACAACAAATTGTCGCTGGCTGCATAAATCGACGACCTTTGCCCGCACGATAACAAAACCAATATCTATTCCGTTTTCAAAATGGCGGAAGTTTTTGAAGCTAGAACGTGGATGCACCAAACAGGATGTCTTCATTTGCCGCATCGACGTAGGAATCCCGCTGCGACGTCTCACATCCGGGATGGTTCCCGCCATTCCTGGTATATTGTTTGCTTTTCTACCGTTTATGGTCTCTGCACCAGATGTTTTATTTAAACTATTTATGCATTACACTTACAGAGTTTAACAGGAAGCCAAATTGAAAGATTTTGTTTACGTTATTTATGTTTTGAATTTTAAATTGATTCTAATAGCGTGTTTGATTGAAATGTCAATATTTGATTAAAATTTAAAATAAATTTAAGTAAAAAATAAACAACACCCTTACATCGTGTACATAAGAACGCATAGGGTAGGCAGAGCAAATAGATATTTAATTCACACGATTCTAAAGTATTGTATCTTGTCTAAAAGAAAGAAAATCATATGAATTAAGTCTGAATACATACATTTGTCCTATTATCAATACTAAAAATGAAGGAATTATACAAACTCTTACTCACAGTCGCAACTAACATAAATAATATACAATTCATGAAAAATGGCTGGCCCAGCTTTGAGTTTGATGTGATGAAAAGTCAACAACTTTAATCACCCAAAGACAAAGACACGCTCAATAAGAAATATTAAATCTGCAAGCTATAGCGAAAACAAATAACTAAGAGTATATAGTTTTCATCGCCTCTTTATTACATAGCAATAAAGATTTAAAGTGGAAAATAATAATTTACGATCTAAGAACTGAGTTAAATGGGATTCATGACTGTCTTTAACTGTTGTAATAAAATACAATGATTTTGTACATTTTCATAGTTTTGCTATGAAAAATATGAAATACCGATCGATGTAGATAAATTGATGACCCTTTTAAAGAGCTACGCACTTTACTTAATAAACTTACATTTTAAGGTCATGCATTCGATAATCGATAGTAAGAAATATTTAAATGAGCTGGAATCTTTTTTCTGTGCCTGGGGCAGCAATTTTTTTATAGCAATTTGTCTTCGATTAATAATGTATTAAAGGGTAGAAATCCTCCTATTATATCATGGGACGCAACATACAAATATGTGGGTGTCCTGGCACCTCTTCCTACCCCTTCTGAGAAAAAGTCATGACTTTATGTATGTACATATGTATGTAAAGAATATGTCATCCTATATTCGCACATTACGGAGCATGAAATTCGTCTATAATTGAGAGGTAGATTATGAGGGCTTGGCCTACGACGCTCGCTTTTATAGAATGTCTCTCTAAAAATATAGAACTACTAAACGCGAAAGTTTACGTATCATAAAATTTTATAAGACAACGCTACACCTATCCAGAATTAAGCTCATAAATGCATACATGTCAATATGACACAATTAAAAAGATAAAATATCCTTAACTTAACCAGAAAATCAACGGATACGTCAAACACAATATCCTTGTAATCAGATGAAACCGGGCGCATTTGTCGCAATGTAACTCCACGCCTCAAATACAATTAACTGGCATTCACGACTTTTCAATTGTTACAACCCGTTCGAATGTAATTTCCACTTTCCCCCTACTTTCCCTTATAATCCGACGGGCTATTGAATTCGGCAACATCACGATATCGACTCAAACAATTCACAACAGTTGGTGTTTATTGGCTGACAAATTTTGACTGTCGGTTATTTGGTTACAAAGTTTTTGGAAGTTTTAATATTAACATAATTTAAATATTTATAGACATATACAAAGACAGTATTAAAATTTATTTTACTTAACAAAAAAATTGTTTTCTTCGCTCAAACTAAATTCAAAAGTTGTTCAAAAAGGACAAAAGTAGGTTTAACAACTGTCTACGAACAAGCCCGTTAGGCTACTACTTTTGTTTGAAACCATTGAGGTATTATACTAGAGCGGACATCAGGAACAAAATTTGTGCATATGGCGCGTGTACAAGGGTACACATTAAAGTGAGAGGGAAGATATGTTACTTCGTAGGCGTGGCAGAGACAGAAATAGAATGTACCCTTCATTTTGTTACAAACATTTTGTTTGCAGTGTCCCCTCTAGTATATTATCTCAATGTTTGAAACCTAACTTTGATATTTAGATAGTTGAAGAATTAATTAATTCATATTTACCCCTTCATAGTTATTGGAGGCTAAGCAAAAACCAGTTAATAAAATTTCGCATTGGAAATTTTCGATGGCACCATGAAAAGTTTGCTGATTCCAAGTTTTCTAATCAGCAATAAATATTCAACGGTGCCCCATTTTTCGTGAGTTTACCAAAGTATAACGCACTTAAAGAGTTTTGTAGAAATTTGTTCCAATTTTAACACTTTTTTACCATACCTCGTTTGTTTGCGGAATAATATTATCTAAGAGGAAGCGAACAAGAGAATAAGAATAAAAAATATTAAGATATTAATTCACATAAAAGAACAACCAACCAAAGTGTCAACCCACTACTATCATTCAAACCATAATTAGTGGGCAAAAAACAGGAGTAGAACAAAAAATATACAGACATTTTAGAAACTTTATTTAGTCAGAATTTTTTTTTTATTGAATGGCAAGACTTCTATGCCGTTCGCATGATGGTAAGCGATACGGCCCCTCATGAACAGTTGGAAAACCAAACAAAACCATGAATTACATAGCAGTGCTTGGCATGCCACTGCACTCGCCATCCTGAGACATAAGATGTAAAGTTTCAATATGTCTAGTAGTTACTCTGACTACAATGTATTTTGTCTTCTTCGCTCAAATTGAATTCAAGTCAGTCGAAACGGACAAAAAATTGCATAAATAAAATAGGTTATAACTGTCTATGGATGAAACCGTTAGTATTAATCTATTAACAATATTAAAAAACAAAATATTCGCCATTCTTGCAATTCTCGCAGAGCTTGATTAACTAAACGATTTAGTTGTTTTGGTGTTCTCATTGGAAGAAATAAATGGGAATGCAGATTCAATTGGTTTTATGACAGCACACAGACCTGGACGTTTGTATTCCATAGCAGATGAGTTTATTTTTATTGGTAAAAAAGAAATGGAACGGGAAGCTATCAATACTAGCGTTGTTTATACAATATTTTTAGCATTGAGGTTGTTTGAAACTGAAGAGACTTGTGAGTAGCGGTGGTGCTTTTAAATGAGTTGCTATTCCTTTGTTGAGCTTAATAGGGCTTCCTTTAGTTGTCCTATTTGCTATGGCTAATAATCTGGGTTCTTTGTTCGTTCATGAAGCGGTTTAACGATCATTAGCAAGAAATAGTAAGGACAACGAAATTAGTTCTGTTGGATGAAAATGGAAAAAGATGATATAATGGAATTTGTGATTTATAAAACAATCTGCTTTTGCATCTAATGTTAATATTAAGTGTCCTTCAAAACCTATTATTTGTTATTTTTGGCTATATAATCCATTTATAAATATCCACTATGATATTTTCGGTTGGTTTAACCAAGAAATATAAAAAAAACACCAGTCAGTAATACAATAGAACACATTCTTTGCAAAGACCTGAAGAAATACAAAACCGAACAGTCGATTGCGAAGACAAAGCGAAATCAACATAAGAAAAGTTTTCAGAAATCAAAATCAGTCGAAGAGTATCAAAAGTATTGATATAAAAATGTAAATATTCGCAATCCTACCTGAGTGGGGTAGAAGATATTCAAAGTGGATTAAAATCAGCATTTAGATGAATTTTCTTAATTACTCGCCGAGTAATCGGGTGTCGGCATGAATTCGTAATGTCTTAAGGTCCGTTGCTTGCTTCTGATACCTTTAAGTGTGCTTTATTAGTATCGTTTATTTGAATTTTGAAATACTTAACTTTGATGTACTTTTGGAGTATATTTCTAGGGCTTGAATGTTTTGTAACTGATTACAGCTTTTTGTTATTTGAAGTGATACTTCACGTTCAACACTGATATTGTTTAAGCCTTTTTATACCCAATTTAGAATCATAGGATCTTAGGATCATAGTATCAAGCATAGATTCACTATCTTATAGAGAGATTTTGTAAAGTAGATAATAAGCCACCAAGTTTCATTCGATCAAAGAGACTCCTAGAAGTTAAAGAATAATACTTTTAATTACTTTAATGCCTCCCGAATGACCAAAACCAATAAATTGTCCCGCCCTCATACCCACCACTGCAACTCCTGTAAGCCAGGATGAACAGTGAACAGCACTGAAGCTCTACAAACTCCGGGAATGTCTAATTTACCTTTAACCCGCAACGAAATCATTCATCAAGTTAAATTAATAGGAGATTTGCAAACATTTTGACCCACTTCCCTTCGTTACAAAGCGGGTGACAAAACAATGAACTAAAGAGGTAAATAGCTTCTCATAAATACTTCAACAGCCAGAAAAGACAGCAGTAAAGCATAACGTAATCTATCTATCTTTATCTATCCTTTTAATTCTACTCTTAAATACAATAAAGTCTGAGTATATTATTCCAAAGGCTCGGCCGGTTTAGTTACTTTAACAATAGCTTTATCCTTAACCTACACCAAAATTACCATTACGAGCGTTCCAGCACGCAAAATTTAGCCAATAACCGCGTCGCTCTCCATACTGTTTGCAGCTGTTACCAACAGCAATACAGTTTCCAGCTAAACGGGCCACAAAAATTGTGTCAACCACAACGTCCGTTTCAACTAAACAGAAACAATTGTGAACCTCGATTGTAGAACAAAAAACAATTAAACACAATCAATCCGCATTGAGCTATCCGCTCGACGCAACGTTTGGATCCTGTTTTTCCGTACGTCCGTCCATTCGTCTGTCTCTATTGAATTTGTTTTGTAATAATTTGATTAGTGACGCAGATTGGAAGTTTGACATTGCGAAAAGTCGTGTCATGGTTATAAGTTAGTAGTAAGGTGCTTTAATAGCGATTTTAGTTAATCAAATAATTATAAATAAATAATCATTTTAATTATTAATATACGCTACGATCATGAAAGATCAAATCTGCGTGGTGGTGTGGTAACGGTTTAGACGCGGCTACCAACATGTTCACTGTGGTCGCGGGCTCAAATCCCAGAAAACATATCTGGCATTCCGGTATGTAAAGTTCGCCAACACACACTAGGGTAGCGTTGTGAACTATATGACCTAACCCCAACCAACCGAACTCTCGATTGTAGAGAAAGCCAATGCCCTGCAGGGGGATTTCTATGGGCTGATACAAATCTAAGGTCATTTTTGTATAAGCGATGAACTATAGCGATGAATCTGAATAAAAATTCAATATAACAAAACACTTATATTTAGATGATGCTTTGTGATTGAAATAAGTCTTGATTGGCTGAAAGTATCATGACATCACAAGTCTGTAAATATGTCTCGTTTATTGCCGTTCTTTTGACTTTTGGTTTTCAATTACCAATGTATGATGTTACAGTACAGTTGACGTCATATTGCTCAAAGCGACGTTTACATAGCTCGTCTCTCAAAAAACTGCTGTGAGGCAACCCAGTAGGGTAAAAAAGTAAAAAAAAACGTTCTTTGAACGCTGTATTCAAATTTAGTTTAAAAGATTCCTAAGTTAAGGATTTCCTTTAATTTTGCATAAGTAAAATAAATCCGTAATATTTAAAAAAATACTCAACAATATGAATAACAATATCAATATTTCGAAACACCGACAAAAAATTCAGCTTCATTTGTCTAAAAATTATTTCAACGCCCCTCGAAAAAATATAAAACGAATAAAAACAAGTAAGTTTCGATAGCACTCAGTGCGTGGTGCGTACCCACTTCGAACACGCAAATAAAATTCCCAACTAGATTCAACTTTTTTTTTAAATCCGTTTGCATCGGACACCTTGTCCAATAAATCGTTCAGAACTATGAATAAATTAAAAAGTTATGAATTGATTTACACTTTGAAAAGTGTAGTTTTAAGTTATGACAGTTTTACACAATTCAGCTGAATAGGTACATAAAATAATTGTGTTTTAATTCCTTAGTTAAATTGTTTTGGCAAATGATGCAGGCAGTTGTGGAGATTTTTGGGGTTCACAATGATTTTTTGTTATTTGTGGTAGATTATGAAACGATTTTGTTCAGAATAATTTATAAGAAAATGATGCTAAAGCTTTTCTTTTCTAATTTTTAAATTTAGTTTCTAAACAATACACCAAAATTCCGTGAAATGTAAAATAGGGAGTACAATGTGTAGTTATCGTAACTTTGACAGCGCGACTCGGCGATTAAGTAGTTTGCTGTATGAAAATGAAAAATGAAATGAAAAATATTGCGTTTAATCACAGTACCGAGACAAAATTTTATATGAAGTAAAAAAATAATCGAAGTTTTTAAAACACTTGAAAAAATGGACTGTATTTTTTTTTCAATCAAAATATCGCAACTCTGCTAGCTAACGACCTCTAAAACACAATTTAATTAGGTGTGAACGTTATAAGGGGCGCTGAGCCGCCGTCGTAACATTTTTATTGGAAAATTCCGCCGTGCTAACGGAATTTTCTAATTACACTTATATGATGTCCCGATAGCTGCACAAATTGAACTTTAAAATTTTAATTTTGCCGTACCTGAATGCTTTAGATATAATGCTTTAGTTAATATCATAAATGAGACAAGGGCTGGATTGAGCAGTTAGTCTGCAAGTATGAAATTCGGCATTATCGAGATACTATCGCCCCTTCACAATCACATACAGGCAAGAGGTTTAACTGTGCAAAATATGGCCGTATTTGCCAAGCACGAATCGGTCTAATGAGTTACTAGCTTAGGTGTTCTTTCCAATCCTAATCTCATCTCAAGTAGATATTAATTGCCAATGATGATGATGATGAAATGTGACAAAAGATAGTCTGTTGCCAAAGCTTACTATCAAGTACAGTGCAGCCACTGTCCTATGCGCTTATAAATAATTTTAAAATATCTTCAACTTGATATTAAAATAAATCCCATAAATATAAGAAAACAGATAAGTTTAGATGGTTTGGCGTTCCAGTTTTTAGTCATGTTGAGGTCAGATAATTTTCGCAGAGCATGATTCAATTATTTAAAAATTTTCAAAACGTATTTAAGTATCCTTAATTCTCCGATAACTAATATGCTACTTTTCATAAATAGGAATAAGGATATTAATAATACCATGAAAGGAAAGGAGCTATTTGGTCCTCAGAAAACGTCGTTTACCATACGGAATGTCTACGGAATGCATCACAGGAAACTGCCACTTCACATCAGTTTTCATTTGTCTGACTATCGTGACTGACGGTAGACATCATTCCCTACTCGTCTCTACTTTTATGTGGTGAAGTTTCAATTTATGATTCAGTTATAGCTTTATTTTATGATTCTGACATAGTATTAAGTTCGTATTAAGTCATTCTACAAACCTTTTTTGCGGTTTTCAACTGTGACAAAACTTGCTTTAAAATTCGTGAGGTATGATGACTACCAAATTATAATAACGTCGTGAACATACTTAGTCGTTTATCGATATCAGTGATCTACAAGTACCAATCTTTGCTTGAGAATGGAGGCCTTATTTTTAAAACCTATTTTAAATATCGAATCTTCTTTACTCAATCTAAATTCAAAAACCGTTCGAAAGAGATAAAAAATTAGATTACTAAAATAGATTTTCAAACCGTACGTGAATACGGCCGTAAATCTGAAGAACAAATACATTGATAAAATAAAAATAAAAGACATATCTTGAACCAGGTACGACAAAAACATATTCCCTAGAAGTAATAAAATAAAAAAATAAAAAGAGATGTCTATATGGAAACTATGTTAATACCGCATTACCATATTCGCAGGTGGTTACTGTCTCCGAAGTAGACCTTGGGCCCGATTTTCGGCATTTGAACGTTATATCCTAACATTCGTTCTGCGAATTTACATACTCAGTCTTGTATTCCACTTGGTTACGCATTTTACAAATATATTATTAACTAGCGGCCCGACCCACCTTCGCCTGGGTACAAATAAATTTCTGTACAATAATATGTACGTATTATACATATAAACCTTCCTGTTGAATCACTCTTATCTATTAAAAAACCGGATCAAAATCCGTTGCGTAGTTTTAAAAATTTAAGCATACAAAGCGACTTAGTTTTATACTATGTAGTGATTTTTGAATACAATTGTAAAGTCAACATATGTATGACGGTGTAACGCTTTTGGGTGTTGCGTGTAAGGTGTTTATTTGAATTGTAATATGACCTGATTATTCGAGTAGTACAGTAGGTATTTTTAATAGACATTTTAAATTAAAAAAAAAAACATTTCCTAAAACAGACCGGCTATATTTGGGTCACCTACTCTATTTCCCCCTGTCTGTTCCTCTTTTTTATACCTTTTCTACTGTTTTACCCCCCGTAATATTAAAATGATGGCCATACCCATAACAAGGATATGCCCGATCAAGTCCTACTACATTGTAGCGGTTAGTTTACCATATTTGTCGAGAACCTTCTACAATATTTAAATTTGTCCACAGATAAAATAAACGTCAGAACAATGTGGTCCGGCAAGAAGTGTTCGGAGACGCCTGCTGCGGCCACGCCTACCTCCGAGGAGGAGATCAAGGTGGTGTTAGTCGGCGACACGCAGTGCGGGAAGACCTCACTAGTTCAGAGATTTGTGTCTGACACTTTCATCGAGGTACGTTTATCTTTATTATTATCTATATCAACCCATATATGTACGTCCGATTGCACGGGCATCCTCTACAATCCACAGTTGTTGAGAATGGTTTGGTATAGTCCACTACGCTGGCCTAATGCGGGATGGTGGACTTTACATGCCCTAGAAATGCTTATAAATCGCTATGGTATGCAGGTTTCCTCACGATGTTTTCCTTCACCGTTTGAGTGTGTGGTGATTGACTATCAGTACACATATGACTCCGAAAAGTCAGAGGTGTGCCTTGGGATTCAGACCACGACCAAGGCGAACATGTTGGCAGCCACGTCTGGTCCGTTTAACAACAGGCCACCACGCATTACGTTTATTATTGTTACTCTGTTTTTATTTTAAGGGACTTGTGTACTCAATACATACCACTATTATTGGCATAATTTAAAGATAAGTTGTTTTCTTGCTAGGAAACTGTCAAAACGTCTTAAAATGCCCAATTCATCATAAACAGCTTAGACATCGCTACAGATTGTGACAAACGACTACACCACGGTGGACAGAAAGTAAACAGGCGCCGAGCTAATCGTTTCCAAACGAGAATTCTAAATTATCCGTTTCCGCACGAACCGACTTGTGTCAACGTTGCGTAATGACGTATTAAACATGGCGGACACTGGGGTTTGACAAAAGTTTTGAACATTAATCATTATTTATTTTTATAATAAAATAAATAACACCCAACAGTCACATACATAGTCCTGACCCCACATTAAGATCGAGTCTTGTGTCGTGGGTATCAGGAACTACGAGAGACTTTTCGGTCTCACAAACACCCAGACCCGAGAGAAATATTTGTGGGCCGCACAAACATTTCTCTCGGTGCGGGGATCGAACCCGCGGCCTCTCGTTTTACAGGCGGCATCTAACCGCCTGCGCCACGGAGGTTGTCAGATAATATAATTAGATTAATTAATTATATGTTAGCTATTTTTATACAGTCGTTTAGTGAGTCTGTAAATTTTAATTTTAGTTACAAATAAATAAACTATAAATATTTGAATTAAAATATATCTAATAATTTTTCACTTCCAAAGCTTTCAAAAAATGTTTCATTTAATTTGTTGTATGCGTAAATGTAAAACATCTACAAAAGTTTCAACCATCTCTTAGTGAGTCCCTACTTTTACCATGCTATCAAACTAACAAGTTAAATTGTAGTGTTAACTTTCCTTCTACGAGTATGACTCGTGTTAGCTCTAGTATCAACTAGCTTGTTAGCAGCTATATAATAGAATATTTATTTTTGTTTAATAAAATACATATAAAACCAACTAATACTCTCATCGACAAAACCAACCCCATCCCTTTTAAAGACAAAATCAGCAGATTTAAACGGTATAATGCATTTATACCCTCTTTAGCGACAGTCCCACCTGTAAAACTCCCCACAAAAGGCATAAAAACGTCAGTTTTCCCGCCCACGCCACTTTCAACAATATTTTAGTCTCGAAATAATCCCGACCATGACAACACAGACAGATTTATGAACTTTTCAGAATTTATAAACTATTGCAAAATGTATATGAAAGATAAACGACCGCTGGACTACGGGCAATGTTTATTATTTTTGTCATGAGTACGGTGATGTATTGGTGTGTGCATATTTTAACACGTTAGAGATTGGTATGAATTTTTAGAGGTTAATATATTTGGTAAATTATTGGATGTAGGCTAAATCAGCATTTGCTTTAAAAACGACATTTAACAGGACGATTTTCACTAATTTAGCTCTCCAAAGCGTCAGGGTTACCAGTTTGGATACATATAATATGGAAATTGATTTATTATGTTCGATTCCTACTTAATTATATTATGATTATTATGGTGGATTTTCAGACAGCCTAAGTGGCGCAGTTGGATAGATTCCACACGAAGACAAATGATTTGTAAACCACAAGTATTTGTTGAAAAGTCTCTCGTAGTTCCTAATACGACACAAATACTTGAGGTTCGCTCGATCTTAGTATTGGGTCAGGACTATTTATGTTTTTTCCCCACTTGTATGACTAGACAGTAGCCTACAGTTTTTGGTACAATTTATTCGCCACAACGGCTCTTAGTCAATACATCGAAAGGCTACTTTTATTGGTCAAATATTACATTTAAAGGTAATATCATACACGATTAATCTGCAGATAAGATTGCTCATCTGTATACTATGAAAAGGGCTTTCTATCTTCTATTACGGGATGGTTTACTATCTAAAGAGCCACTTGTATCTCCGCTCACCTTACCATACGCAAGTTATTAATAGAAATCAATTAAACCCTCACTATATCCAACCCTAGTTATAAAAGGTAATACAAAACACTTATAAAACGCTCTAAAAACATTCGTACATTAACAAACTTTTTTCCTTGGTTTGGTAGGCAGAGGTGCTACAAAGACACTCACGTTTTCATAATTTGTTACAACAATGATAATATTTTCTTGTTTATATAGGATCTTTCTACAAAATAAAAGGGACATTTGTCAACATTCCTATTATTAATACACTTTGCCCGAACCGAGATTCGAAGCCGAGACCTCTGCTTTATCGTACCGAACAACTGCGCCAACCAGCCACGTTCTAACAGCTGCAAATATTTGCTGATACACGTAGATAAATAACCGTATAAATGAAAATAATGGCCACGTTCAATTAATTTGGGGATGAGCCCGCCGCGTCAACAACGTGGAATTAATTATTTGTTTGTACAACGTGTCCTGACTCCACGGAAAGCCCCGAAATATAGGAGAATGTTTTCTGATGCTGTGTAAAATTGTCTGATATTTTAGGCTTGAATTCTTTTGTCCAACCCAAAATAAAATTCCATTGGAACCAATAGTTTGTGAGATTACCGCGTTCTAAAAATATAATAAATTGATCCTTTTAATTATTGCGTTTATTTTAATTTCACTTCTATGAATCAATATATGCTTATCGGAATGTTTTGTTTTGAGATATTTCGGGAACATTGGATATTTATAACTCTCTTTAAATTTTTACTTTTATTCCAATAATTAGCAAGGCCATCATGCCATTCTCCTGATGGATCAATACGAGCGCTCATGAACGATCAAAACCATCAAAACCAAACAACACAAAGCAATGCATGGCATTCCACTGCGCTAGCCATCCTGAGACGTAAGATCTCACTACTTACTCTAGCTACAATGCCCTTCAAACTGCAACACAACAGTGCATTTACACTGCTGTTTGGCGGGAGGAATAGAATCCTTATTTCTCCTACGTAGCAATTACTTTTCTCCTATGTAAGGAAGGGAAATACATCATTTTGAAGTAATTCTCAGACAATGCTCAGAGGTCTGTGGAGGGAAGTAATAACTAGATGGTACTTTAAGATGGAGGCTCGCACGCACACTATAAATCTCACTTATGTGAATACGTGACCAAACCACTACAGTTTGAAAGTGGCGTAAGTGCTTCCGATAGTCGTATATTTATGTACGTTTTGGTTTTCGAGTGTAACAGTAAAGTACGATGTGACTGCATCTATAATAATGATTAAATTTTGCTTATACTCGTAGTTATGACACGTTTCACTAACTTAAGTAAGGTAATAATAATTTAATCTAGAACTACTTACTTCATATTGCTATTTCATATTTATAACTTACTATTTCATGAACATTTTAAAATCATTTACTTTTTTTATTGAATCGAATAGCGAGGCGAGCGTGCTATTTGACAAATAATGCTGATAGTAAGCAATACGACCGCTTATGGACAGTAGCAGAACCAATCAACACCCTGAATTACCAAGCAATGCTCGCCATCACGAGACATAAGATGTCTTAATAAGCCAAGTAGTTATTCCGGCTACAATGTCCTTCAAACTGCAACACAACAGTGCATTTACACTGCTATTTGGCGGGAAAAATAAACATTGCAGTGGTACCTTCACAGACGGTCTATCCATTATGAGAGACAACCAGTAACATAAGTTATATAAAGCAATACACACATCCTTGTCACTTCTAAAACATAAAATATGTACCTATATTGTAAAGTGCGGTTATGTCTGTCGTCTACCTTAAAGGGCACCAAAGTGGTCTGGAAGCCCGCGAACTTAAGAGGCTCTCAGACAATACGTCCCATGCAATTTTATGCAAAGGAAAAATAAAGACACGTGACTGCGTTCAAGTCTATTTACTTTCTATACTGAGTATATCAAGACTGCTACCGAAAACGAAGCCGGGTGGTAGTTTTAGTGACTACAAACATAATGCAACTAAAAATTTCGCAAAGAAACGCGACAATTATTTTTTATGATTTTTTAAAAATCATTTTTGTGTGGTAAATCCACAGTTTTTGCTAAAATAATAATTTAAACTCTTTTATACCTTAGATTAATTATAAATAAAAGGGTATACACTATTATTTTCGGAAAAAATGTATTTACTACCCACATATGGCCGTAGGAAAAAAATAACAAAAAAAAAAAACATTTTCTGTTGCAATTTGTCTGAAGTCACTAAAACTACCACCCGGCTTCGTTTTCGGTAGCAGTCGGTAGTGGAAAAGAGTAAAAAACATCCATATATTCATACGTACATACTTTCATGTTTCTGACATTAGTAAGGATTCTTCTTGTTCTTTATCAATCTATATACGTCCCACTTTAGGGCACGGGCCTCCTCTACAATGGACAGTAGGATTGAGAGTGGTTAGGCCATATAGTCAACCACGCTGGCCTAATGCGGGTCGAAAGATTATGTATCCATAAATATGAATTTTATCTTTGTGCTCACACTACTAAAATTATCGTCACCATTGCTAGACTATGCACGTTACATCCCCAACTCTATATGTACTTTACGAACATCCAAACGTCTAAACTACTGGTATTTGTCATGTAGTGTCGACGGTTAACTCTAACGGAGTTAGAGTTGCCGCCTCTCGACCAAATTGTTTATAATCCTCTTAGCCTCGTGAACGCCGTCCAATCCGATTTCAAACTATCTGGAGTTCAGGTGACGTGTGGATGCCATGGCTTGGCTCTTGAATAATCTAAGGTTAGATTTTAGAGTATAGTTCATCTGGTCGCTTAAGATCTTTCAAGGCTGTTTTAGTTATTAAATCGAATTTCCAAATTACGTCTAATTTAGGCTAGCGTGGTGGATTATATGGTCCTACCACTCTCGGTGGTACCCTTTTATTGATTGTAGAGGAGGCCTGTGCCCTGCAGTGAGACGTATATGTGCTCATCCTTACTAATATTATAAAGGTGAAAGTTTGTATGTATGTATGGATGTTTGTTACTCTTTCATGAAAAAACGGCTCAACAGATTTTGATGAAATTTGGTATAGTGATAGCTGACACCCTGAATTAACACATAGGCTACTTTTTATCCCGAAAAATGTAGTGTTCCCGTGGGATGAGTCAGGAAACCAAATATACATATTTTCTACTCTTTCAAATTCAAATTGTTGGCACGGGATGTCCTCTCCTACGGAAGGGAAATATAGTCGACGGCACGCGGGAAATATAGTTAGTAGACACGCGAAATAATATGTTCTTGATGTGGATTGGACTCAAAAACTATCTGCACCCGGGCGAAGCCGGGCCTGACAGCTAGTAGAGATATATTAATATACTAGATGAAGTGAAGGAAAACATAGATGGCAGAAGTCAAAAAAATGCGACGTGTTTTTTTAAGTATCACCTTTTTTGGGTGATAAATAAATACATAGTTTTTGCTAAAATAATAATTTAAACTTCTGTGTACCATAGAGTCTTCAAAAATAAAGGGGAGTACCTAGATAGGTAAATACGTAGTAGCTTTTTCCTATAATGAGATCATTATAGGAAAAAGCTACTACGTATTTACCAAACACGACGAAAGTAAAAAAATACAAAAATAGTAGCTTTTTTGCAAAATTCAAGTCACTAAAACCTGCTAGCTTTGTTTTCCGTCACAGTTTTGTACCTTGTATAAAAAGATAAAAAAAAACACAGAGAGTAATATTTAGTTTCCAAAACTAATGGTGTCCGGCATCGCTTAAACGCTCGCCATACAACACCGGGCAATTTGTTATAAGGCGTGGAATTCGATCATTTGTTAGCGTCCGAGCGTCGACGAGCGATTCTACCCGTCCATCAAACTGCGCTTAGATTTAATGTTCTGTTGTTAGACGCGCCAAATACTTCAGTAAAAGTATAAACTAGTTTTTCGCTGAACGGAGCAACAGCACAAACCGCTCAGAGGTTTTAGTTGCTGGTGCATTGATGGTTTTCTAGCGAGCTATGGGGTTAGTCTACGAAAACGATACGAAGCTCGAATGCTCGGACGCCATACATAAAACTTCACATATATGCCTGGATAGTTCACAATAAATAAAATCGAGAAAATAAAAAATCTTTCCCAACTACCACATAAATAAAATCACGGCAAGGTACAATATATACAAGGTAACTTACAAGATACGGGAAAAAAATGAAAGGATGGAACACACTGAAGGAGTCATTAGCGGAGGTAGCGTTTTACCGCTGACAGGGCCGGTAAAAACTGCTAATGCACGGATCCATCACTTGTTGGCCTTATCGCTTGGCCAACGTTTGTAAAACCCTTAAGGCTACATACGGGCGTTATTTCAACACGCGTTAAAAACATAGCAATGAAACAAATGTAAATCCATTAGTTGTTAAGACGTTAAGTCTCAATATATTCAGTAGTTGTTTTGACTACAATATGCTTCAATCCAAAACACAACAGTGCATTTACACCGTTTGATGGGAGAAATATACATTGCGGTGGTACCCACAGAAATGGTCTCTCAAATATGAGAGACCTATCACCAGTGAATGCAAAGATACATATGTGTAACAAAAAGTGCGGGCAAATTCGCTTTGTGAAATATACTTTTGTTTTTTTTTTCATATGGACCGTCAAGGTGATATAGCTTAAGCGGAAGCCAGCACGCGTGATTTTGTTTAGTAACGTTGTGTGTTCTGTGGTTAGTCAGACCTCATAAACGATTTTTTCTGACCTGATTAATCTAGGTCTTGACCTATGCAGCCTGATTTCGGCACCTATTCCTTTACTGATCTGTATTAGTCGATATGGGAGGTATATGGAGCGCATGAGCCTACTTTACAATCCAGAGTATGATTGGGAGGCCTCTTAGGCCATATAATCCTATTTCTTTAATAAAGGGATAATTAAAATAAGTAAACGTTCAAATCGAACACTTAACCACTTCTTTTGAACAATTAAGTTGATCCATGGAGGGTATATAGAGAAAACAAGCAGCGGGTCCTCGCCAATCGGTTAGTTGAAAAGTTGTTAATTCGTTTTAGAACGGCCATTGTAAGTAATCAATTTGAAACAAGCGAGTCTGCTCACTTTAGTACTTCTAGTAAATAGGTACTATTAGTTCTCGATTATTAGTTTAAATATCGCGAATTAAACTGGAATCGACATTAAGACAGTGAAATCATTTTGAATTAATAATTAAAAAAAAGAAGGGCATGATTCATCCTCCTATGACAACGCATAAAACTTTTATTATTAAAATGATTTCGGTTCTGGATTGGACATAGATTTAAAAACAAATATCTTTTCTTAATTAATGGGTCTGAAAGCCCGAAACTATTTTAAAAAACTAGCATCTTCAACAGATATCGTGAAGTAAACAAGACAGCATATTTGGTTCACTCGCTGAGATTTAAAAAAGCCTACCAATACCCCACATTTCCATTCCCCTACTCTATTTTTCAAACTCAAAGGGGACATTTGAAGGTCAGCCATACAATGCGACTCCATATATTTATTTTAATTACAAAATCTCGTAGTTGCCGATGGCCAGTAGTGGACTTCCTGTGATTGAAAACATAAAGTAGCTGTTTTAAAATTTTCAACCAAAAATACAGTATTTACAGTAAATGGTTCGAAAACGGAGCAACGTGTTATTTAAACAATGTGCGTATCAACATTGTATCTCTTTGTTTATTGTTTATTTTTCAATGCTTTGTATCACCGGAGGCTTTTATATACCAAACGTGTGTTTTCGGTAACCAAAAATGTACCAACAATGTTTTTTGACGTATTTTCAGTATGGAAAATGTTGTGATAATGTACGTCAGAGGTGATACGAGTATATGTTACAAAATATTCTCGTAGAAAAATATGCTGTAAAATATTTGCTTTATTATTTAAATTTCACAAAAAAAAATCACTACCATTTCAATCAAAGGTTTTTAGGTGACGAATAGATTAATAGAAAATGCCGCTAATTCCATTTTTATTACGGAACCTGTTAATTCCAGATTCCAAAATCTCATTGGATATTTCAACGACACATACTCGGTCAAAGTTATAATGCTCTTGACAACACTAAATTTCCTTAACACTAGAATCAGTTTTTCACTATTACACACCAAATATAATCCTGATTTGTCAAAAATCAATCATTTCCCAGCATTCCAATACATTTTAAAAATAAATAAACATTTAACCAAACCACCACAACACTTTAAAAATAGTTTCTCAAACAGAATCATGTAATTACCATGATATACATACTGTGTCCAAAAAATAAGGTGACATTGTATTTATTTTGATAATTCTTTATTTATTCTTCCAAATCAATTTAATCCCCTTCAAAGTAATCCTCTCCCGATGCAATGCACTTATGCCAACGGATTTTCCAACATTCGAAACACTGATTGTAGCCACTTTCCGGGATGGCCTTCAGTCCCGTCTTCGCTGCGGCTTAAATCTCCTCTATCATATCAAAATGGTGTCCCCGGAGCGGTCTTTTGAGCCTGCTGAACAGGCAGAAGTCGCACGGCACTATATCAGATGAATACAGGGGTTGCGGAACATATGGGTTGAGTTTTTGGCGAAATTATCACGAATTACTAGTGCAGTATGGGACGGTGCATTATCGTGGTTTTCGGTACCAGTCGAGATGTGACGCGCTTGAGGCCCAAACATCCTTTAAAATGGTATTGACCGAGCCTTTCGATATGCCAACCTCATCAGCAAGGTCTCTAATCGTTAATCGACGGTTTTTCAACAACAAATCTTTGATTTGTTGGACGTGAGCTTCGTCGGTTGAGGTTGATGGTCGCCCAGTATGCTCTTCGTCTTGGACACGTTCACAGCTGGCTTGAACTCACCATACCACTTGTAAACATTTTTTTTAGACATGGCCTCATCACGAAAGGCTTTCTGCACCATTCTTAACGTATCCGCAGCAGAAAATTGACTCCGCAAACAAAATTTCATGCAAATTCTTTGCTCAACAAATTTCGACATCGTAAAAAACGAAAAACTCACTTTTAGCAGCTCACAAAATGACGCGTATCTCAAACACTAATGAATATTTTGACATGTAATTTGACATGGATGTCACTGACAGTACTACCAAACTAAAAAAAATTATAATTCTCCAAATCATTCGACGCGCGCAGGTTAAATTCAAAAGTCACCTTATTTTTTGGACACAGTAGTACACACGATATCGAATAATTAGCAGTTAATTAAACGACATTGGTAGGGGCGACGCTCACGGTTTTCGGATTAATTAATTTTCACTTCACAAATAGCGAACGGAGTTGATTTGTAACATTCAAACCAGTTTTGACTTCACAAAAGATTATTCGAGCAATTACGTTTTGTAAGTGTAGACTCGCTTAGTTTCTAAGGGTGGGTTTGGGTTAAAGGGCGCCAGAATTGAAGGCTGTAAGGGTAGCCAAAGTTACACAAATTTTAGTGTGTTTCGCAAGGGTTTGGAGGTTAGGGGGCTTCTTAGGTATCTTGGACAAGGCGCTGTTATTGCTAAATGAACACTGGTCTTGACCTTCTGACAGCCGAGTTATCACGAACACTTTCTTGTTTTGAATAACTTTTCTACTAGGCTTTTGAACTAGTTTTTCTAAGAGTCGTATTTCGGCTCAACCACAGGAGAAATAAAAAGTTTGTGAAATTACTAACCATGCATAACGGAGGCATATTCACTTTTTCCAGTCTAAATCTTCAACGTATGAAAGTACTCCCTCAGTAATGTAAATATTTATGGGTGCTTGTAATATCATCAAGAGCAATGCGTTCATAATACGCCGGACCAATCTGCATCAAAGTTACACTATACCGAAAAAACCCTATAGTGTTTTGGTACATGAAGCAATAAATAAGTAAACTAATACTTTATGATAATTATATTTGTCCTTAGATAATGCTGGAACTAACCAATTCGGTCAACATTTGCTATTTAGAAACTCTCCAAAACAAGCTTCATTTGTTTTTGTGTTTTAATTACCATAAATCGAAATGATTTCGCAAAAAAATTAATGTAAAAGTGCGAAACTCCAAATAAGTTATCACGAAATGCGCCAAGGGTCTAATTCGTGTTATTTACGACGTCAAGGTGAGACAAAAAGTCATTAACCGTCGTAATTAATTCCCCGCCATTATTAGCGGAGTCGACCTAATCTTGGTCGGGGTTGGAAAATCGTACCTGTATTTATGTATATCGAGTATATGGAAAATACAAAACTCACGTCTTTTTCCCAGAAGTAGAAAGAGGTACTTGGACACCCACAATTCGCCTTGTATGTTCTGTCTCTTAATGTGATAAGGGGCCAGTCTTGATGAATTGAAATAGCCAATATACATTTGTCCGACCCGGAATTCGAACCCGAGACTTCAACTTTGTAATTATAGCAGTGTACAACTGCGTCACTGAGACAGTCGGATGGATGATATTTTATGTATTTTTTTATTGTCATGAATGTTGAGACGAGCCTGCCGTTCGCCTGATGGTAAGCGGTACCCGCTCATGAACAGTAGCAAAACCAAACAACACCTTGAATTACAAAGTAATGTTTGGCAGTTCACTGCGCTCGCCATGTTGAGACATAAGATGTAAAGTCTCAATATGTCCAGTAGTTACTCTGGCTACAATTTCCTTCAATCCGAAACACAACAGTCCATTTACACTGCTATTTGGCGTGAAAAATTTACCGTTTATTTAAACGGCAAACCAAACATATGATCGAACCAGCTGCATATGTGATACATAACAATTAGTTGACGAATGTTTTTTAGTAAACAAAATCCTCCAATCTGTTGAATAAAACACATCCCATCTCAATGTTAAAGAAAGCCCGTGAACTATACGTTCATAATGTACTCATGGTACATCCATATTATATATAATTTAATTTTAAAACATCGTAAACATTACAATATTAAATATGAAATACAAATAAATCACTTAACAATTCAATACGGGGTGTACATACTAACAACTCCAAAAAAAATAACGGAGAAATTGAATGCCAAAAGAGGTGGCAAAATTCCATCTCCATCTTTTAGAAAGCTCTTGAACAATGTTGCCTCTATGTTACCTTAATATACTACTTAAACATTACAATAAATAGAACAGAAAACACAAATAAATTATTAACAATGGCCTCCCACACCCCAAACAGACTAAAAACTTCTTAGAATGTAAAAAAAAATAGAATACCGAAAAAAGGTGGCAAATTCTAGGAATTTTGTACAAAGAGCGACGCCGTACGGCGCAAAGGGATAGTTCACACTGTTCCGTTTGATTTATTTACTCGGGGCTTGGGAACAAACCTTTATTTTCTAGAAAAGTTTAACCAAAGCATAGACTCGAAAGAACTGCTGTGAAAGATCGTGATTTTATGATTAAAAAAGTATGGTACCTATTGTAATTATTTTGTTATGTTATTTTATAAAATTAACACATATCAATTACAATTTATTGAGAGCAATCACTAACAGTGATATATTATTACCACAAAAAAGCATGAAATGTTTTTCCAGTTCAATAAAGTTATTATAAAAATATAAAATACTAAATCTTTCTTCAAAACTGCAGAAGACTGGCAACATAATAAATTGGCATTTCAATTGGACGGGAGTATTGGCTTCATCAGTCTAGACTCTAGCGTAGCAATAAGGTAAATAAAAACTTAATATGCGATTATAACTTGGAGATGACTCTGAAATTCCCAAACTAATTCAACAAATTGCTTATAATGTCGTACAAAACCTTCTGGCAGACATTCTCAACTTAATTCAAGAAATAAAAATAATCATACCTAATATCGTACGAAATCGTACACATGCTATGTAAGCTTTTTTCTTTTTTTATTGCATTGTATGGCGGGACGAGCATGCCGTTCGCCTGATGGTAAGCGATGCGACCGCTCATGAACAGTAGCAAAACCAAACAACACCTTGATTTACAAAGCAATGCTTGGCATTCCACTGTGCTCGCCATCCTGAGACACAAGATGTCAAGTCTCAATATATCCAGTAGTTACTCTGGCTACAATGTCCTTCAATCCGAAACACAACAGTGTATTTAAACTGCTGTTTGCCGGGAGAAATAGACATTTCAAGTCCCTTATTCTAGACAAATTCGTACACTTATTAGCCAAGTCCCTTATTCTAGACTCAAGTATCCAAGTACCTTTCTCAAGTACAAATAAATAAAAGCTAACAAGTGCCATAAAGACATGAAAGTGATTTAGACAACTGCAGCGTGTTTCAAATGTAAAATCAATAATTTCTTCAACACTCTCCCAGACGTTTTACCGGTCAACGACTTTAAGGGCGAGGTTAAGCATTATGACTCGCGATAAATTGAATCTGACTTTTCATGATTAACAATCTTTATTCCAGTTGTCAAATACAAAAACTAAGTAGGTAACAATTTCTTTATAATCAATCATTTTGTCGTCGACGTTATCTACCTTTGAGCTAACGAGTTCAATTGTAACAATACAATGGAAAATATAATTCGCTTTACATTTTAAATCATGTCTGCTTTTAGAAGTTTCATATAATATTTTCGAACTAAATTACTGTTTTTGCAATGTTAATATGAAGTTCTGAAGTATTTCATGTTACAACTAAAGCTATCATTACACATACTGCAAAAAATATGCTTCCATAATCTCATAATATTCTATGCCTATTTTTCCCGCCAAACAGCATGTCTTCACTGTTGTGTTTCGGTCCGAAGGACATTGTAGCCAGAGTAACTACTGGACATATTAAGACTTAACATCTTATGTCTCAGGATGACGGACGCCGTGAAATTCCAAGTATTGCTTTGTAATTCAAAGTGTTGGTTGGTTTTGCTACTGTTCATGAGTTGTCGTATATCTTACCATCAGGCGAACGGCATTCTCGCATTGTAATAAAAATAATCATGTGTCAATATTACTTAGCTGTTTCAATTACATCCATACACTAAAACACTATAAAAAGACAAATGGACGCCATTTTAAACTTCAAAACTATCTTTTACCTCCAACATCCTGTGTAAAATATATGTTAATATACACGTGCGACCTTCTGGGAACAGGCGCTAAGTACCTCTAAATTGTAACCGCCAGTAACGCCTCACTTCCTCGTGTTATTGATTTTACCCGGCACTTAGAACTGACAATTAGAGTTCCTACAGGACTCAGGAATGCTCCCTCGCACACTTGTGCCGTCGCTTCATTATCACTATGTTAATTATGTTACACTAAGGTATTTCAAGTTGTGAAGCGAAATTATTATGTGACATCTGTGCATTCATATTACGTTTAGTAAATTTAAGAGTAAGCATAATGTTAATATTTTACTATACGAAGTCACTACTCATGTCAACCAGCGATCACTACCAGTCATCGCTGAAAAAAAATGTTCGGCAATTTATATTTTTTTGAACGGCACTATTTCATTGGGATAATTTACCTGCTTGCATGTTGCTCCTTCCGATATTCAATAGGTTTTTAAATGAATGTATTCATGCCATATTAATTTTATTTATTTATTATTATTGTTCTGTCTCCATTTTAATTTTGTTTTGTAACTAATATTCAACTGTTTTTTCTGCAACTTTGTATCCCAATATTTCATTGTCATGTTTAACAATTTGTTTCTAATTAATCCTATCTGTAATTTAGTGAATATTCTACGTTTAGCAACTATTGTGCTTTTCACATGCAAATACCTTTCAAAGCCAGTACACTTTAGGCATGGTCTGTAAATCCACTATCTTGGTGGAATCTCGACACAGCGCGAAAACCACACGCCGGTCAAATTCCTTCAAACCCAGCTTTGGGTTGCAAACTGCTGCCAAAACTATCCGTGCAATTCTAAATTGATGCCTTTGTACTGACTCCAATCGCTTTTTGTAATTAAAATAAGAAATCTTTAGCATGTTTTGTTGGATTTTTCTATTGGATTAAAGCAAAATTTGGTTTGACTATCCATTAAGAATATATCCTAAAATATTACCAAATAGATATATTTGAAAAAAGTGAATTTAATAAAAGGCGAGAACTAAATATTCTAAAAAATCTCTAATTTTTAAGGTTGTTTTGCACATAAAGGTCTGAAAAGCTCGCTAAGTGTATGAGCAATATATTTTGCAATATTTTCACTCGCTAAGAGCGTTGCTTCTTAAGCTTATGTATACGTGTTAATTTAGTACGCTTCCATACATCCAATTCTTTGTAGCTGATTTTATCCCGACTTGAGTAATTGAAATTACATCTTAATTTCTTGTTACTTCGACAACACCCCGACATGCTGCCTCATTGATGATTATAAATAATAAATCTATAGTTTTTGTTATGATATAAAATATTTTGTAAACAAAAATGTTAAAAAAATGAAGTCTCCGTATTTTTAATCGACTTTAAAAAGGAGGATACCTTCAAATTTACTTTATGTTTTTTTAATATATCGATACCGTTTCCATGATTAGCGTTGGAAAAAAAGGAGCATACAGAGTATTATAAAATATGACGACAATATGAAGCTTAATGAATGTATTGTATTGTTAATGTATAAATTTTTGACTTTATTACACAAATATAAGAGCTTTTTTGATTAAAACATGCAATAAGAAAAGCTGCCATGGGTTGAAAAAGCTTTGTGTTATACACAAAACTTTTGCCTTAAGCCAGACATATCTATCAACTATACTGTACTGTATATTTACACATATCTTTAAACTTGGTAAAAATAAAACATGTTTGCGAACACTCAACTAGGTCAACACTATAAACAGAAAATGGGCTACATTTCTCCATACCAAATTGAAACTTTTATGTATCCAAAAAAATTCAATTCCAAATTACTCGCAATTTTTTACGAAATATACGCCGTAGAAGTTTCCCGTCGAAATATTACTGAAAAATCCCCGTTTATAATTTCTCTGATGCCGTTTACAAACACTCGAACATTTTCAACTAAAACTAGAATATGGGGATACCAATGTAACCTGCTTCGTAACAGGGGAATATGAGCCTTATTATCATGAAATTAGGAGATGTAGAGGCAAAAATTGAATGCTCTTCACAGGTCTTTCTAGTATGCAGTCATGATTAGCTTTTTTGCTAACTTGTATTTCAAAAGTTTTTTGCTCGGTGATAGGTCGGGGCTGTAATCGCTACTGCGAATGCTATGATATATTTATATATTCACCAACCGTATTTGAATTAAACTTCCATGAATCAATCGAGGCTTATCGAAATGTATCTTTTATAAGATATTGTGGGAATTTTGCATTAAAAAATCTTTAAAAATTTAGTAAATAGTAAAAAATGGTAAAAAATAATTTTACAATTACTTAGGTGCGTTCGGGTAACTCCATCATAGAAGTGAGTAAGGGATAATAAATTCAAATGAAATATACCTATAAGTTTACGTTAATATCCCTTCCATCCTTGTATGCTGCGGTGCTGGCTCAACAGACCTTACATTAAATTGTATATTTTTCTCAAAGGTGTAAAAGAATTCGAGTGAATAATTGACAGCCTCGTTTGATGCCAAGTTAGACGCCTAGTAGTTCCTGATACCCACGACACAAGACTTGATATTAGCGTGGGGTCAGGTGTATGTATGTGACTGTTAGGTATATTTATTTATTTAATTGGAAGCATAGTAACGATTTGTTTTGTGCAGAATTATAACTAACAAAAATCTCGGTTTGGATCAATTCTTTAACAAATTATTCTGACATTGGCAAATATTCAAAATAAACCACCTTTACTTTACTGTGAATGAAAGATTACTATAAACACGCCGACACTCCAAATAACCGTGCTCTTAAAGAATTACCTCGAAATTAAGTTAAAATAAACTCGAGGCGCAGACTTCACCGCATTACTTCTACGTCATTTCAGCTCATTTAGCATCAATAGCTCCCACGGGGACCATTCATTTGGGTGCATTCATTACCTCTTGCATATAAACATGGCCAACGTAACCTGACCTTTCAGCATAAGGCAAATTCATGTAAATCAGGGTCGCGCTATATGGAGGACCTCCACGGTGGCTACCCTTCTGGCGACATTTTTTGTTCATAAAAAGATTTGTTAAGAAAAAAATGCGGCATTTGGTGAATGATTTTTGGTTTGCCGGAAATTTTATAGAATAAGAGGCGGCAGAATGTTAATTGGATAATGAATGTGAGTTTGTAAAGTTTCAGCCATTGCTTGTTGATAAAACACTACAATTACAATAAATTCCTACATCAGATTGATCCTACATTCAAAAATTGAAAACTTTTATAAACCTATCGAAATATCGTATCTTATTAATATTTAAGGCAAAACATTCTTTAGTCTAAAGCCAGTACTAATAAATACATATAATTTATCATTCAATCACTTTTTTGCGCTTCCTATTCAAAATATTTTCACCCTTCAATAATCCTTTTACCCGTTATAAAAAGCAAAGGAATAAAATGTATACAGCCAGGGATATTCAACGATTATTTAAAAAGTATCATAGTTAAAAGTTTACGGCATTCCATTACACTTGTTTATTGTGAGTTGCAGCCCGGTGCTGTAAAATAGGTCGGGATGAACAAACTCACAACTGTCGTTGTGAAATATATGAAAATTTATGTGTATCTTTACGTATTCTGTTATTTGAATAAACTTTTTAGCAGAGGAAAATAAATGTAGTCTTTGTTTGTGGAGAAAGGTTTAAATTACATAATTTTAATCGTTTTTCCTTAAGTACTTATTTAATAGACAAACTGAAAATAAAAACTTAACATTGTAATCGGATTGAATTTATACTCATTCGGAGTCCTTTTATATTGTTTTGTCATGGAATTTTTCAATATCACTAAGTATTCTTTTAGCCAAATCGGAGCTACAACAAAACCATTTGATAAGCCAACAATAACACTGCTCAATAACTAAAACAAAACAGTAATAACTCAATACTAATGCAGTTAAACATTGGATAATTGCTAATAGAGTATAAATTGCTGTAACTGTTCATTTCACGCAACATTAAAACAGCAATAAAAGTAAGTAATGCACAAATTACATCTTTTATTATATAAATAAACACTGGCATGTAAAGCTAAGAGAAATTTATGTCTCGGCATAATGAGGCGTCAAAATTAAATGAATTGCTGTCGGATGATAATTAGGCTGTACGAGTGGAGGCCTTCGTCTTTCAGTAACAGAAAAGAGGTTTTAACCATTCTGACAGATTTATTAGCCAGTAAGAATTGCGGCTTTCATCAAGTTTTTAAAATTCGAATCATTATTTGCGGGACTGTGACGTGACAGATAAAAAGTAATATTGCTTGATCCGGTACTGCAAAGGTATTTTTTTTATTTGAGTACCATTATTTCCGACAAGCAGAATTCTTTTTTTGAAGGGGTAAGGCAGACAGATAGGCGTTGACTATAAATTACAACCTAAATTATTACGCATTTTTAAACAAATAATAAATAAAATATTAGACAATAAAGTATGTGTGAAATAAAATATATCCCAAAAAAACTATCTATTTAAAATAATGTCCTTTGAATTAATTTTAATCGAACACAAGTTTTCACAAATTACTTAGTGTAAAAAGAAGTACATAAACTTAGCTGATCTTTCGTAACATCTCGTTTTTACATAAACAAACTTATAATAAATATGCAGCATAAAACATAATGTGTACTATAGAGAATTTATTAAATAACTAAAAATTAGCATTCCCGTACCGGGAATCGAACCCGAGCCTCCTGGGTGAAAGCCAGGTATCCTAGCCACTAGACCATACGGGAGCCAGGGTTGCTGTCAAAATAATATTATTTATATTTATATTATTTTTACAATACAAGATTACATTATTGAAGACATTTGCTACATGCAGCTCTATGCGCGAAAGAATATATTGAAAAACGATTTTAGATACGGTTTTTAATATTATTATTTTTTCCTTTTCACACTAATTAACATGTTTATTTTATTTACAATTACATTATTTATACTATTTAAAACACGTATTAATCATACAAATAGCGAAACTTACACGAATATACGCACAAATCACGAGGTGAGTTAAAGCGAAGTTATTTTGCAACCACGCCAATAAATAACATCCTTTCGGCTTTCACCGCGCACGTAAAATGTAAGCGAAATGTTTTCAGCATGACGATTTTCCTTGAGTGTCCGACCACTCGTAAATCAATCGATATAACTCTATACAATGCTTTGTGAAATCGGCCACTAAATAAAATAACGTATTCGCCGATCAAAATTTATATAGGGTAATGTGAATATTTTTAACGTATTGTGGTACACTTGGCTTTTACGTAATAAGAGCGACGCACTTTACCTCTGAAGGAAAATATTGTAAGGAGGCTGTTATAGTCAATAGCCCTTTTATATTCTCGTACTTTTTTTTCCTTGCATTTCTAGTGACTGGCATATTACCTATGTTGTAGGTGTTCTGAAAAGTGAAGGAAATCACCGTCAAGTGAACTATTTGTTTGCTAAATCCATTGAGATAATATACTAGAGTGAACACTGCAAACAAAATTTTTGTCACAAAATGAAGGGTACATTCTATTTCTATCTCTGTCGCGCCTACGCAGTAACATTATCTTCCATCTCACTTCACTTTGTACCCTTGTACACGCACCATACGCACAGATTTTGTTCCCGATGTCCGCTCCAGTGTAAATACCATACCTCAATGGCTAAATCTAAACAAATACGAATATAATTTTTTCTATTGCAATTTTGCCGAGACGAGTATGTCATTTTTCTGATAGTAGGCAATATGAGCAATAATAGATAGCAGCAAAATAAAAAAAATACCATGAATTACAATGCAATGCTTGGTATTTCACTGCGTGTTACGATGGCGACCTGAGACATAATATGTTGTCACAATAAGTCCAGTATTTACTCTGGATAAAGTATCCTTTAAACTGAAACATTAGTATATTTACACTGTTGTTTAGCGGGAGAAATAGCCATTGCGGTGGTACCTACCGAGGCCCCTCACATATAAGATACCTACCACCGGAAAATCACTACATAAAACAAAGTCGCTTTCTCAGTCCCTATGTCCCTTTGTATATAAATCTTTAAAACCACGCAACGGATTTTGATGCGGTTTTTTTAATAGAGTGATTCAAGAGGAAGGTTTATATGTATAATACGTACATATTATTGTACAGAAATCTATTTGTACCCGGGCGAAGCTGGGCCGGGCCGCTAGTACTATATAAATTAAAATGTAGTCGTATCACACATGATACTGAAGTATGAAGGACATCCATTGCTCCCCTAACTCAGTGGTAATCCGTACGACTCCGTTGAATACAAACGATGTTATTATGCAAAAGAAACGATTAAGTCACTCTGTTCCTCTGATAATGAGGATAAATGCTGTTCCAACGAGTTACAATGATAATAAATGTTGGTGTATTGTAATTCGTGTAACAAGACTATTCAGAAGATATACAGCCTTCATAGATTAGACAGTGCGACCTCGATACCTACGCAGAGAACAATATATGTGTGAACAATTAAATGTTTTGGATCTAGGTGTTGAGGAACTGAAGTTATTTTGAAAGAAAGAAAGAAAATACATTTATTATTATATGGCCAACACATACAAAAAAAGACAATGTAGCATATAAAGTAATTAATAATTTGCCATTATATGCGCATGGCCAGACAACAATGACTCCCCATTCAGCTATATGCTGCAGTACAACACAGCTGCACTGTAGCGCTGATTTTCAATGGAGGGTCAGTGTGACATCCGGACGCTATGTCCACCAGCGACACATTTGCTTAACATTTTATTACATACAATGATTTTATTGCAAGGAATGACGACACGAGCATGTAATTCGTTTGATGGAAATCTATAAAATCGCATTATACACAGTGTAACTATCGGACATAATGAGACTAAAAATCTTATGTCTCAGGATGACGAGCGCAGTGGAATGCCAAACATTGCTTTGAAATACATGGTATTTTTTGGTTTTGCTACTGTCCATGAGCGGTAAAATCGCTTACCATCATGCGCATGGCATACTTATCTTGCAATACGTAGCAATAAATAAAAAGAAATTCTCGCTGGGTATTAATGACGAGTTTTCAAACAAACCAGCTTCACCTCCAGTCCGTAATAAAGTACGTTTGCTCCACACAAACACAACTAACATATAACTAATTACACATCTAAAAAGCGAACCCTTTAAACTATCCTACAATATGTACGAAACAATTAATCACAATTATTGTTTCATCTCCGCCACCCGTTGTGACGAGACAACGGCCATGTTATTTGTCGCGTCAAGCCCTGGATGACACACAATTTATTAGCAGATCTAATGGCCGTAATCTTAGGAACAATGCTGCATAACATTTATCATTACGGTTACTGACAAAGGTCCTGGGAAGTTGGAGATTTATTTTTGTTGGACGTGAGTTTGGTTGAGTAGTATATATGTTATGGGCCAAGTGATTAATTTGGCATTATTCATAATGCTCGGGCAATATGAATTATGCCCAATAAGAGCGGGCAATGTGATTATAATCAATCGATTTATCACATTGCCCGGGCATTATGAATAATGCCAAGTGTCTATTGGGCAGAGTGATGTAAAGCGAATTAAAATGAACCGAAGTGGTAGAATGTAGAATAGGGCAGCACGATGAGGTAGGTTGAGAGAAGTGGAGGTGGAGGGGGAGTATCGCGCCTCCCCTGGTACCACTCCCATGAAAAGGTAACGCACCATTCCTGAGAAATATCTATTATAGCAACCTAACCCTTAAAACACTTGTTGTCAATACAAATTAGCTTCTGCATCGTCTCCGGCGCTACGGGAAGTTCAGCCCGGCGACCAGCCTCAACCGCTACGGCTCGCACGATTGCCTATCCTTCGTTACAGCGGGCGGGGGCTGCTCTCCCTCCGCGCCTAAAAAAACACTAATTTTCTTCTGAAGATAATATTTCGGACGTTAAAAAACAACTAAACATAAGCAGATCAATTCAACCTTTCTAATTTATGGGTCTATCGCAGATGCGACAATGCGGCAGCGCACCACGTAAAAAATCACCTATTAATCACACTGCTCGGTCATCACGTAGCCATATTCATAATGCCCGGGCAATGTGATAAATATGTGAGTTTAGATTGTAATTAATCACTTGGCCCGATACGGCTCTGCTATATTCATACTGCCCGGGCATTATGAATACTGCTCGCATTAATCACTTGGCCCATAACATATATATTCTACTAGCGATCCGACCCGACTTCGCCCGGGTGCAGATTCTTTATGAGTTTAGTCCACTTTAGAAACATATGAACTATTTCGCGTGATAACTGTTTTAAATATTTTAGCTCAACGTTACTGCCATACTTTATACGTCCCAGTCCTTTCCTTTAAGTTTGAAAGAGTATCGATTATATTTTAATTACGTGCACATCCCACGGGAAAATGATATTTTGTCGGGATAAAAAGCAGCCAATATTTTAATTCGGATTGTCAGCTACCTCTATACCAAACTTAATCTCAATTGGTCGCACACAAACTTTCGATTTATAATATAAGTAGGATACATACGTATTACTGAGTTAGGCACAGACGACATGACTAGAAGCCATATTGAAAGGATGCCGCTATGGAATTTCTTGAAGTCATGAGCCTCGCTGTTGCCAGTCATGACTCAGCATGAATTGGCAGGCTAGTCCAGGGCAGTACCACTTTCTCACAGGAAATCGACGTGAAGCTACAGCCTTGCTATCGCGTTTCGCTCGGTGAGTGAGATTGCCAAATGCCCAATACTTATTTCCTCTTTCCATGGTTTGTCCTACTGACTCTTCTCTCGATTTGATAGCCCGGCAATACAGCCATGATCGAAGCGTTGTAGATGTTGATGGGCGGCAGTGATCACTTACCATCAGGTAAAAAGTTTGCCGGATTGATGCAATAAAAAAAAATGGATGTCCAATGACACGCGTCTCGACATTCAGATGAAATTAAAATGTTAGCAAGGTCAGCGTGGATCTTAAGGATACTAAAACCGAAGGAAGCAGCGAATATTTATCCAGAAAGCCGACACTTAACCCGGTCAAGTTCCTAAACGAACAAAATTAATAATAAACTTAGTGTGCTCTACTAAAACCAATTCAATTCCATTTTCTAAGCACCAATTACAAATAGAAAACGCAATAATTGCAAGAAAATCGCTCGTTATATAGCAATTTTTCTGTATAACCCTGCAGAGTTTAATAGGCACTCGGCCGGTGTGCTTCGCCAATGGCCATTCGTAGTAAGCTGCTTTCTAAAAGCCCTTACTGCATGGTCGGGTAGCAATCGTGGGCGCGGTGCAATGCACTCCGCGGATGAACCAAGTTGAGAGCCGCAGCGAAATATTTAATTCTATTTTTAATCTACCTTGAACCTATTTATCGTGTAGATTAGTTGTCTGTATCTTGAAGAAAAAGCTCTGAGCCAATCATTACCCAATATCGATTAATATTAGATTTAATACGGAAATACGTTACAATAAATGTCACAAAATATTGAACTCGAAATATTCAACACCGGAATCCAAATATCGTGAGTACAATTTTTGCCCTCTATAATAACATTTTTTTAGCATCTGAACTACGTGCATTCAAGATCATTTTATTCTATACAAAAAATTCACGTCATCGTTACATACATATTTTCAACGAAAAGATTTCTTGCGATACAAATAATTACACTCAAGAGTCACATACATGATCCTGACCCACATTAAGATCAATTAAGTCTTGTGACATGGGTATCAGGGACTACGAGAAACTTTTCGTGGTCACAAACTTACGTCTCGGTGCGGGGTCGAACCTGCGGCCGCTGTTTTCACAGTCGGCTACTAACAAACTACGCCTCGGAGGCCGTAAGGTAGATCTGGTATGCCAAGCTTTTCAATATGTTTTATTTTTAAGAATCGTTAAAGCTTGTATCTTGTACCAAACATTGCAGTTCAGTAAACTCCATACATTTATTGGAACCTAATATAAACATAAAATCATGTCAGTGTGTATGTACGTCACGATTCGCCGATAAAACGGTTGTACAAACTTATATGATGTGTTACAATACCAATCTAATTTATTTTATTATTTTATTTAAATCGCCATATTGGTTTAGAATGTTTCAATATGGTTTCAATGTTATTGTGTTGACAAGTTTGGAAGTCTTATATTTTTAATTTTATTATGTCTGTCTTTTTTTGTAACTACATACATGGTATATCAAGACTGCTGGAAGGAAGCTGGGTGATAGGTTTAGTGACTACAAATACAATGCAATTAATAATTTCGCTAAGAAACGCGACAATTTTTTTAAGATTTTTTTTTAATATCGTCGTTCTTGGTTGGTAAATCCATACTTTTTGCTAAATTAATAATTTAAACCCAAGCGTGACATAGCGTCTTTAAAAATAAAAGGGTGGTACACTATTATTTTAGAAAAATCGATGTATTTATCACCCAAATACCAAGATAGGAAAAAGATCGACGCTTTTTTTAAATTCATTTTAATTGCGTTATGTCTGAGGTAACTAAATCAACCACCCGGCTCTATATGTGTGTGTACTCTGTATATACAATTCTGTGGATTAATGTGAGGTCATATAAATTGTTTTACCTACTAAAATACTTTAACATAAAGCACAATGATTACATAATTCTTTGACATCATTATCTATCATGAATCGATGCCCTGCATATCGTTCTACTCGGTACGTGTGCATTGGCGGAGTTTGTCACCTAGACAAAATTAAAGGAACTTGACTTTGTCCCCAAGAACCTCTGTTCAAGTGTAGTAAAGTTTTATTTCCTTTGTTTCAGGCTTACACACCCACTGGTTTCGAGAAATATGGATACACGTGCACAGTGGCTGACTATAGAGTCAATTTCTCCGTTTGGGATACATCAGGTAAGCTTAACAAAAACTAATAAATTTTCAGCTTAATAAAAAGAAACATAAAATTATACTGATTATACTGATACACATTCATTTGAAAATAAGTGCGAGAAATCAATGTGGGTTCATACAGATACTTCATCGTGTATTTTCGGGACATTTTGTGGAACTACTACAAGCTTTCTGTTGTACCAAGACAATGAATCCTCTATTGCAAATAAAATTGGTGTTTTCAGGTTGAAGTTTTGTAAAAGTAGAAATGTTATTTGTAGTTTCTAATGCTCATAACACAAAATACCGTCAACCAATATTATCATACAACAGTGAAATTACTCGAAGCTGATAAGATTTGTACATGCGTAACAGCTACACTAGAAAACAGTGGGAATTGCGCGAGGGAATATGACACTTTCGGACTAGAGACCACATTCGCATACAAACATTTTATTAATTAAGTAATTTTTGGCAAAGTTATATTGGATTTTCTATTAATTATAATTATCAGCCTGGAGTCAGGAATTTGTGTCCGATGGCGATAGGCTCGCTTATCGTGGGACGGTACATACAAGGCTAAATGTGTGTGTCCAAGCACCTCTGCCTACCCCTTCTGGGAAAAAGGCATGAGTTTATGTAGGTATGTATGAAAAGCGGTTGTTTTTAGTACATTCAAGTTATTACCCTATTTGTGCCAGAAGTACTAGTAGTTCTGACGACCATTTCCATCAACAAACGTTTGAAAATAACGGTATAAAGTTTTTATGTGCCATTCGACGGTATCTCGCCACTGCGTACGTACTTCAATGGTTTTAAACTTCTTAAAACTTTAATCTGCTGCCGTTTCATAAAATAATACACCGATTTGACCTATTTAAAGAAACTGGTCTAGTCAGCTTATGTACTTCAGTTTTATGACAGAGTTATTGTGAGGATAATATTATTTAAAATGAAGTTTGTGTACACGAGAGCAAAGGACCAATCATAGCGATCTGCGGAAAAGTGTCTCATTATGGGTTTCTGTATCTGTATTCGTCTATATAATTCCCACTGTAGGACGGGCCTCCTCTACAATCGAGAGTACGATTGAGAGTGGTTAGGCCATATAGTACAACATTTAGGCACCTGCAGAGTCTATTTCTCCCAAACAGCAGTTTAAATGTATTGTTGTGTTTCGGTTTGAAGGACATTGTAGCCAGAGTAATTACTGGACATAGCATCTTATGTCTTAGGATGGCGATGCGCAGTGGAATGCCAAATATTGCTTTGTAATTCAATGTGTCGTTTGGTTTTGCTTCTGTCCATGAGCGGTCGGATCGCTTAACATTAGACGAACTGCATGCCCGTGTCGCCATTAATTGATATTTAAAAAAATACTACCACATCCTGAATCGATTTGGAGACTAAGTTAAACTTCAAACGAGTAGTAAGGTTTTATTTCGCCATTACCGTGGAATGAGTGTTTACTTAGTCATGTGCATAGTTGGGCATTTAATCTATGTGGCGCTTTGATGAAGTTGCTCGGTTCATTGAAATTGTTAGCGTTAAGTTTGAGCTTAAGATGTTTTGGTTTTGGAGCTGCTATGCTGTAAGTATTATAGTAACTAAAGTATTTTTTCAATGGCTTAAATAAAAAACTTCGTTCCATCCGGGTGTCAGCAGACACCCGGATGGAACGAAGTTAAAGTAACTTCGTTTATCTCTTTATTAGAGTTAAATAAAATGTATGACATCATTTTCAAATAAAGAAATAAAAAACGATTGTCAAATGTTTTTCGTGCCTATTTTTCGTGAGATTTTCTCCGTCTAGCCCCCTTTCACAACGCGCGATAAGGAACTTCGTTCCAATAATTATTCGCATTGGAATTGAATAATCAAACTTAGTTATTTGAGTGAAAATGAAATGAAAAGAAAATAATTTATTGAATCCATTAAAATGTTCAACATCATTTAGATTCAGTCATTTTTTTATCTACCACCCGGTTCGGAAAGCTGTTTTCACTAGAGAAGAACGGGCAAGAAACTCTAGTGTTGCTCTTTTCAAAACCAGTTTACAATGTAATGTGAATGTGAATTATTACAAAATTTACAAGTTGGTTTATCAGAGCAGTTTAATAATAATATGTTGAAAATCTACAATAAATATTTTTGATATGAATATTATTATATTTCAATTCCTATGGCTGAGTGAAGTGAAGTCGCCCAGAACGAAGAATCAGTATACTCTTTTTCGCCAAAGCAGTGAATAATTGCGAAAGCCTTACGTAATCCATCAATCAATCCATTACAATGTAAGCAAATCGGATAGACCAGTCTACGCAAGCAGCACCCGTTCACTAGTATGACGCATGTGCCAGCCATCGGCCTCCTCAACCATGTTGCAGGGAAGTGACCGACCTGGCACACGACGCCACCGCAAGCACAGACCTTTTAGCGAGCATGACATACGGATACCCAATCACTTGTGTGTTACTGTAGGTAATTGTGACATTTGTTATTGCAATTTGTCCTTGTAAAAAGATTATGATTTCCGAAAACACCCTCGTTAATAATAAACAAACATACCTATTTGACACAATAATGTTACATTCACCGGCTTTTAACTGAACATTTCCACTCGAAAAGCGAATTCTAAACTACCATTCATATTCAAGCATTCACCTCGGAAGCTAAACGTCAAAATTTGTGCGAAAGCTACAAACGAACAGACTTATAAATACAGATATGCTCATGTTCATTTCACACGTTCGTATTCAGCGTTGTTTCACCCAACTTTTCTCCTAGTTGGGAAATTATGCCGCTTCTACATTGTACCCCGGCCGCTACACATGTATGCAACTTTGTTCTGCAATTTATTGTGTGCACGCCGCTTTATCTGGTATTGTTTTGACTTCTTTCCCTGAGTAGAACTGGCAGTCATAATGCTCAACCGGCGAATGTAACTACAGCTGTTTAAATTCAAACTTATATGCAAACATATGGCCTTACCACTCTCAATAGTACTCTAGATTGTACAGGAAACCCGTGCCCTGCAGTGGGATGTATATGGGCTATTTCAGATACAGATTATTAAATCATCTCGGTGGTCGAAGCAATATCAACATTTTTTATGGGCAGTGTCACAAACGAGACTCCTTGATACGCAACGGTCCCGGATTCCCAAAACAAGATTTTTGAATATCACTTATATGATGAAATACTTGGTTACTTATTTAGCAAAAACAAATATGCGTGGAATGAATAGAAATACCCATCTCGTATATACTTAATATTAGTTGCATTGTAGATAATGTACAGGTTTAATAAAAGTAATTACGCAGAGACATTATGGTACTTATGTCTATGGTCCTTATTATGTCGGAGTCACTAGCACAATAGTACTGAGTGATTAACTCGAGGGGTAATAAGCCTATTGTCTACCCGAGACACCGCAATTAACATGAAATTTTCCTGCCTATATTAGAATTGTATAGTAATACTATTACGCACGTTATAATAACAATAAGTAATTGAAACATTGAGATATACTAGAGCCTAGAGGGGACACTGCCAGAAAACGTTTCTAACAAAAATGAACGGTACTGTTTCTGTCTCTGTTCCGCCTAAGCAGTAGCATCATCTTCCGTCTCGCTTCACTGGGTTCACAAAGGAATTCTGTAGCAGTACAGTTCGCAGAGATTTTGTTCCCCATGTGCGCTCTGGTATAATAATTATTTTAGTATTTATTTTCGTTTTGCATTTTTTTTATAAAGAGTCATAAATAGCATGTCTACTTGAATACGAAAATCCTTTTGTCCATTGTTGAGCACGGATCACGCCTCCAATTCAGATACTACTTAATATTATATAGATTGGTTAAATTCGTAAGAATTTACCATAAAATATTAGCAAAAGCCTATTATGAATTTAATGTAATTGATACTTAATAAATATTTATATATTAAGTACACACAGTATTGACTTGTCATAAGAACTATTTAATTTTCTACATATGAACAATAAACGAATTAAAATTAACTTTCAAAAAGCGTTAAAATGTTTCAAGTATGTAAAACTCTTTATAATGTATTGTGAACCATTAAATTAATCAATAAATATGAAACAAATATACAAAGTTTTGTGTCATAAATTCAAACCTCAGACTTATTTGGTCAGTCAAGTCCACTGCTAACTAGGTTATGACTTATTGGCCCACTTATCAAACTTACAACTTACCTTACTTATGAAAAGATTATACCTTAACCCAACTTAGATATAAAATGCTTTTAGATTACTCTTAATATTTGACTATAAAAGAGATTTACGTCTTGACGAGTTCTCTGGGAAACTAAGGCTTCTACATTTTACTGCTTATTTCAGTGCTTTAGCCTTTGCCTATTGACCGCTTCATTTAGCCGCCGTCGTAAAAGTAGATATAGGGATAAAATTGTGCAGAATAGCATAATTTACCTACAAAATCCTTAAGTTTGATGGGAGTTTAAATCCATTTTGTAAAACGTAGAGAGCATCATTCAAAGAAATACATTGACTAGAATCTAGATATTAATTCATAATCTATCATATAGTTCTAATCCGCCACTAGTACGTGTCGTTAATTGACAGCCTCCGTGGCGCAGTTGGTTAGACGCGGGTAATGAAATGTGGGGCCATGGTTCGATCCCCGCACCGAGACAAATATTAGTGTGATGCACAGGTATTTGTTTCAAATCTGGGTGTTTGTGGGACTGAAATTTCTCCAACGACATAAGTCTCGAATTTTGTGTTGGTTCAAGACTATGTATGTGACCGGTGGGTGTATTTATTAAAAAATATATCATAAGGCACTCATTGTCCCCATAATACTAAAGCAGGCCGCAAAAAACATTTATTGAAACTCTAATCTTTCACATATGTAGATCTTCCACTAATTTCACTCTTAAACAACTTATATTAAGATTTTTACACCAAAAATCTCGCAGAAAATTCATAACCCTACCTATGAATCGACTTCAAACTATTTACAACATAATTACCTGTCTTTTCCCTTTAACATACATACAAATAATATTCACCATACGTCAGTAACTAAACGCTGTTACCATTCAACCGGAACATATTAAAGTCTGCAAAGTCCCGAGCAATGCGAAATTGTTCTAGATTACAATGTACGTTTGAATTCGGTCAACTGAAACTACACTATACATGTTGACAATTCAGGCCGTGAATGAGTAGTGTCGCGTCAATTAAAAAAAAAGACGAAGAATGGCGAGACGAGCGAGCCATTTGTCTGATGGTAAGCCATACCGTTCAGAGACTGTAGAATGCTCCGCATTCCACTACGCTCGCACTCTTGAGATATAAGAAGTCTCAATATGTCCAGTAGTTACTCTAGGTATAATGTCCTTCAAATTGAAACACAACACGACGCATTTGCCGTTTTAACTTGTACATTCGGTTTTGCTTATTTAAGCATAATTATTTCGACCGACGCGACGAGGGGTCACCACCGTTCCCTATACTTACATACAACATTCAGATATGTAATCACCTTAACAAAACAAAACCAATATTAAAAAGGTATTACAATATTTTTTCTATTCCTAACCACATTATGAAAATAGTGTACCAGCGCGAATATCTGTATAAATGAATTGGTCCACTTGCTCCGTGAGAATTGCCACGAAACACGTCTGCACTGTCATCCGACGCGACGGCTCGTGAAAGCGACCTTCCCTACTTTTTCCTATTTCATTTGCTGTATTGCTTTTTGTTTATCTTATTGAATAAGTGGATTGGCGGATTTAAGTGTTTGGTAACTTTGATTGGTATCTATTTGATGAAAGTTTTGATCGACATCAAAATAAAAAGGAAGTTTTTAAAAATAAGCTGTCCTTAACATTGTAATTAAAAATTAACTGTACTGTACTGTATCAGCCCATATACGTCCCACTGCAGGGCACGGGCCTCTCTACAATCGAGAATACGATTGAGAGTAGTTAGGCCATATAGTCCACCACGCTGGCCTAGTGCGGGTTGGCGGACTTACATACCATAGAAATTTTTATGAATCGCTATGGTATGCAGGTTTCCTCACGAGAGCGTTAAGTGCGTGGTGGCCTGTTGGTAAACGGACTAGACGCGGCTGCCCACATGTTCAGGGTGGTCGCGGGTTCGAATCCCAGGGCACACCTCTGACTTTTCGGAGTCATGTGTGTATTGATAATCAATCACCACGCACTAAAACGGTGAAGGAAAACATCGTGAGGAAACCTGCATACCATAGCGAATTAAAAATTAAAGTGATCTTTTAATAAATTTATAATACCTAAATATACCAAGATTTTTGATTTCGGTGCCAGCTGGGCCCTACAAGCTATACGGGAAACATAACGGGTGTAGCTAGTCCCAAACATTAAGGCTGGCACTATTTTTTAATGCAAGTGGCATTTTGGCGTTTTTGCATCCAGTAAAGAAGTAATCGGTACAGCCGTTGGTAAGTAACCACCGCTATAATATCAACAATTCTTTGATACCCAGCTTATGATCCTCTCTAAATAGGAAAAAAAAATGAAGGAGTGAGGAGAGAATTATTGAGCCGGAAATCACACTGAAACACGACTGCAAAGCCGTCTCTTAGCGTTGGATTTCAGAAAGACAGTGGAACTACTTCAAGAGTCTATCTATACCTGTAAGTCCTTGGGCTAGTTGGTTGGATGCTGAATGTCAAAAATGACGTCTAGGGTTCAACCCCCAGAGACATGTTTGTATGGCTCACGTGATGTTTTTTTGGATTTGGATGTTTCTGCGACAGAAAATTTTCTCGTACTTACTGATACCCACGACACAAGACTTACTTAATCTTAATCTGGATGTATGTTACTTGGGTGTATTTATAACTTTTTTTTTTATTGCCGTGAATGGCGAGACGTGCTTGCCGTTCGCCTGATGGTAAGCGATGCGACCGCCCATGAACAGTAACAAAACCAAACAACACCTTGAATTACAAAGCAATGCTTGGCATTCCACTGCGCTCGCCATCCTGAGACACAAGATGTTTAGTCTCTAACTCTCTATATGTCCAGTAGTTACTCTGGCTATAATGTCCTTCAATCCGAAACACAACAGTGTATTTAAACTGCTGTTTGACGGGAGAAATACATATTGCGGTGGTACCCACCCAGGCAGCCTCTCACATATGAGAGACCTACCACCAGTAAAAAGTAACTATATATAAGGAATAATGTATTGCCCCAAACTATATTCAGCCACAAATACGCAAGCAGGGGCAGTCATACGGAATATTCCTCTGAATAAATATTAAAAGTAATAACATCCGATTGTTTTGCCCGCGAGTGCTCAATCTTCCCGCGGTTGTTCAAACAAACAGGCCAATGGGTTTCACTTCTCCAAAATTCAATACTGTCGATGTCTATGCGTGTGTGCTGTTTACCAGGGTCCACAGTAGGTACAGTCACGAGCATAAATATGGGCATATACTATGGGCAGATTAGCAGAAATATCTGTCCCAAGAACAGTTCAATAATAACTGTCTGCACGTACGCAGCAAAAATATCTGATGTCATCAGGCAGCATAATAAAGTGGCATCAAAATTATGTGATGAAACATTAACATCAAATAATTGTGATAACCTTTCGAAGCAAAAATATGTGACGTTACAGGTGGCAAAATGGTCTGATCCCTTGTGGAGAGCAAATATATGTATGTTATTTCCGCATTTATAAATTTAAAATATTACTGTTTCATTTAAATATGTGTGCTATATGTTTTATACAAAATATGCGTCCACAATATATCACAAAACGCTATGTGAAATTCTGCGTGAACGCAAACGTGTTCTGACAAGTGGCCATTGGCGTTGGCGCCATTAATCCCCCCTCCCCTCCCTCCTATCCGCACCCCGCATTACGTTGACACGCCTCTGTGACGTCACCACAACGTGCCTTCACAACGCATCACAGTTTCAACATTATTTGATTGATTATTCATAAAATTACTTTATGTCATAGTTGAATTCGGGCCCTTATAAATAGGAAATAGGATGTAATATATTTTTTATCATATTTTAATTATTATTATGCTTTCCATTATACCCCAGGTACCTACTTAAATGACACGGGAAAAATTTAGGTAACCCAACCAATTGAGATATAACAATATATCCGTGAATAAGTACCGTGATAAAAAGAAAATGAAAACACTTGCAATATTAATATTGTTCCTATTTGTATTAATTAATTGATAATATTTATCAGAATAAGTAGTTACTAGTACATATATCTAGTGTGGGTTTTAATATTTCACAATCTAAAGATAGTGAGTAATATGCGTCGTAATACTATGGTTTATTTCGACACCTCTGATATAGCCGAAATAGCTCAGTTGGGAGAGCGTTAGACTGAAGATCTAAAGGTCCCCGGTTCAATCCCGGGTTTCGGCAGATCTAACTTTTTGTATTTTATTTTTATATTATAAGATAGAAATCGATAGTCGAATAATTATCGTAATTATTTAAATAAAAAAAATAAAACTATTATTGTTAAAAATATAAAAATACACATTATTCGCCTGTAGAGAATGAATAATACATACACTCTTTTTTTCTCAAAGGAGAGTCGACTCTATCGGTTGTAGTAAATATTATATTTTTTTATTGTATTTAGCAACCAAAATAATTCAAGGCATGCCAAGGTCACCAAAGCCTACAGGGATCAAACTCACCTCTACAAGACCAAACTCTATAAACTCTACATCTTAAGAGTGGACATTGGTAGGCATTGGTGGACTGTTGGTATTGCATTGCGCTTATTATCAGGCGCATTTCATACGTTTTATTTTTTAGTGATAGTATGAGCCTTGCTATCTCGAAATAATGTCGATTAGCAACAAACTGGCATCTATTGCTAGTTAGCATAATTATGCCGGCCAACTTAGTTGCTTCTTAGCCTACGGGAGGAACCCGGAGTTTGAAGAAATATAGGTGCAGGCAAAATTTTCCACCGCTTAATGACGCGACAAAAAGTTGACTTGCGAACATTTTAGTTCAGTATGAGATAGTGATATGGCTTCTCACAGCAGCAAGCATGATTCTAAATATTTTTTTAAAAAAATCTATGAATAAAGAGACGAGCGTGTCATTCGTTTAATGACCACAAAACAACACCATGACTTATAAAGCAATGAATAGCATTCCAATACGCTCACCAACCTGAGATTTAAGATGCTAAGTCTCAATAAGTCCAATAGTTTCTCTACCTACAGTGTCCTTGAAACCGGAACAAACCAGCGCATTTACGCTGCTATTTGGCGTAACAAATAGACATTGTGATGGTACCCACCCAGGAGGTGTCTCACATATGAGAGACCTACCACCAGTAGAAGTTATAAGCTATAAAGGTTTGAACATTCGCATTCAACAATTCCTCAGGGCAATAGCCACAATCGTCGGTAAAACACATTCAGAGTGGACATCCCTCTACTATTAAATATACTATTAACAGGAAAAACAGTTTCACGTCTCGCGTGCGAACTAGTTTTCCATTGGGTCAGTTTTCCGGCGCGTTTACCACATTGGGCGTCTCTATAATTAGTGAGCGGGAACGGGATCAATGACCGGTAATTGCTGTAACTTACCTGTGGTGTTTACAAACGTGCCATTTTGAAATTATGTGGTGGAGATTTTTAATAGCATATGTGTATATGGGAGCGGGCTGAGTATAGCCACTTCCTGCTGTGTTGCGTGTCTGTCCGCCTTTTAAATTACCTCGGAAATACTTTAGGGATGCCTAGGTTTAGTCCACCTATGTGGATAAATCGTTCTTGATGATTAATAAAGTGATTTTGAAACACCCTTCGTATTTTTCTATTCAGATATATTTTTATACATTGCTGTTTTAGGTCATATTGATTAGACTACAGGTCATAGCGAACCGTCTTTGTGTCATACGACCCATAATATATTGTGCATAAAATGAGAAGCTTGGAGCAAAATCTTTCTACAAGCTTAAAAAACACCGATCTAAAGTAAATGAAAGAAAGTTTTCTTTTATTACTAATACTATAATTGGTAATGAAACGTATGTTTGTTCACAGGTACAACGTCATACGACACAGTCAGACCACTGGCGTACCAGGACGCGAAGCTCTTCATGCTTTGCTTCAATGTGGCCGAGCCTGAATCACTGCACAACGCTGCTGTTAAGGTAATATTAAATTCCTAAATGCTATTACGCTTAAATTCTTATAAGGATAGACAGATACCTTAGACCAGTGATTCTCAACCACTGTGCCGCGGCAATTTTGCAAATATATAATAATGTTAATATTATTAAATTATATCATTTAAAAAGAAAAATATTTTTAACATGAATATATATTTAAATCCACAAAGAAGTTAATTATTTTAATATTTGCTTTGCAACGCGTTTTTTCTTAGTGCTAAATTATGATGAAGCGGCGTGCATAGCAATAGGAATATGTCTCAAGGCGCTCTTTGTGTGCCGCCAAATTTTGAAATCGTTAAATATGTGCCGCAACAAAAAAAGGTTGAGAATCACTGCCTTAGACTCTCTCTCCTCTCATTTTTTATATTTCAATATCCATCCAAATACTGCCTGGAAGAAATTATCTAGAGTAATTAGGCTGCCTCTTGTACTATTATTATTGTGTTGTTTCTTCGTTGTATTTTGTTTTTCAATTTTATGCAATAAACTATTAAATAAATAAATAAAATAGATCATAAGTAGTTTAAATAACAGAAAATACAAACAATTGTTAATAAAGGAATGGAAACATTTTCTTTTTATTGGTCCCAAATCCATACATGACTAGCCAATATCGAACAAATTTCATATTTCTCATGAGATATTAAATAATCTTATTTTAAACAAAGTTTACTCCTAGAATCAAATAAAATAACAAAGACGCGCATTCTCACAGCCGACAAATAGTCGAAGCATTGCTGGCTATGAAATTAGAAGAAGACACCCAAATAACCCCTCTTTCACTTCCAGTGGTACAAAGAGGTGCGTACCCATGGCGGTTCGGCGCCGGTGCTGCTCTGCGGCTGCAAGGCTGACCTGCGACACGACAAGGAGACGCTCACCATGCTGTCCAAGCTACGATCCCACCCAGTCACAAGCGAAGAGGTAAACATTTCCAACGTTTTTTTTATTGCAATGAATGGCGAGGCGAGCATGCCGTTCGCCTGATAGTAAGCGATACGACCGCTCATGAACAGTAGCAAAACCAAACAGCACCATTAATTACAAAGCAATGCTTGACATTCCACGGCGCTCGCCATCCTGGGTCGTAAGATGTAAAGCCGCTTTACGTCCAGTAGTCATTCTGGCTACAATGTCCTTCAAATAAAAATAGACATTGCGATGGGACCTTTACCACATTAGAGCACTACAACCTGTATTATTTGTCTCTAAATCGTAATTTTGAGATCGTAATCCTGACTTAACATACTGTCAATTAGATTTCCATTAAACAAATACCGTGAGACCAATTCAATTCAGTCGCAGATTTGTTAATTATTTTCCTCGCTTCAACATTCTCTTGGATTGCCTAGAACGTCTCACAAGTATTACAAGCAATTGAAGAGCCAGTACAGTCGGTTGGCCAATTAATTTGATATCTTACTCGGGTGTAAGGGCCGGCACCGTACCCGTTGTTCCAACAACTTTGGATAAACAGGAGACTTGAGCATGCATTAATTTTGGGCCACTGTTGACTTGAAGTTTTAATTTTGTTAAATATCAAGTTACGTAATATTCGTAATTTGTTGTAAAAATTGGTATTCTTTAGCTCTATAGATGATGAGGATTTGGTAGAGTTTATTCATGAACTTTGTAATTGTATACTAATTTATTGAACCAATGCTTGAAGATTTCAACCAAATAGAAAAGCTGGCAATAAACAATAGAATGAAGTGTACTATATTTGTTATCTACACAGATAATTATTACGATAAAGCATGTTAAGTACCTGATAAGATAGATATTTAAATAGATTATGAGAAGGAATATTATTATACGAGACCATGAATACATTGGTTTTATTAACTAGACAAGTTCAACTATTTTAGCCGAATCCTATTTCCGGCCTATATTCATGAACCTGTACGTAATTGGTAATAATTTAATAAATATAACAAACTTCATAAAGTTGACCCTAAAATTACCTCCTTGGATGATATGAAACAAACAAAACTAAAGACGTTATTAACCTAAGATATCAAGTTGTTTACAAAAGTCCTTAGACAGCCCTAACACAAATAGAAACTACACGAATCACTAATTGAGGCAATGCTTTCGGGAATTGCTGAATGAACGTCGGCTATAAATGAAATTGAATGTAGTATAATATTAGTGATATATGGTGCCATTAGAGATGTATTAAACGGACGCAATTTGCGTTGCACAGGGCTATCTGTACCGCAATATGTCACTGCGGAAATTATTGACGAGGTTATCAATGCTTGGGAATGGGTAGTTAGATTTTATAGATAGATTTTGCACTAAACATGTTTATCAGTTGGTTTGATAGTATATTTATCATATAGAAACAATGGTTGGAGAAGATAAAGCTTGAATATCACATGCAATATCAAAAGCATTAAGTGTAGGTTTTCTGTAAGTCAGTGGAACAACTCCAGTTAAAACTGTCGTTAGGACCGACGACGCTACTGCCCCATTCTGTACTCGTTATTTTTTGAATACGTATGGCCGGTATAAAAACCAATAGCTGCATTGAAAATCCACACAAAATAATATGGGCAGAAAACCTAACTAGATAGTCGCTAGATACCCATAGCTTTCGACAATCGCTATCTTAATTATTTGCCAACCCGCACTAGGCCAGCGTGGTGGACTATATGACCTAACCACTCTCAATCGTACTCACGATTGTAGAGTAGGCCCGTGCCCTGCAGTGGGACGTATATGGGCTGATACAAATATGCAAATTATTTAGGGAGGAGACCTATATTCAGCAGTTAACATTTCATAACTCTCTCTATCTCTCTTTAGCTACAAGAAGTCCACTGCTAAATCTAGGCCTCTCCCAAGAGTCTCCACATTGACCTGCTGGAAGTGGCCTGCCTTTCATATTACAGTGACAATTATGAGAAACCAATTCAGTTGTATAGTTATCCAGTAACTCAGTATTTATCATATTATTACTTCTTTCACAGGCTTTATCAGTAGCGAGACAGCTCAGTGCGACGACCTACGTGGAGACATCAGCAAGGGCATCCAGCAAAGGAGTGAAAGACGCTTTCGAAGTGGCTGCTCTAGCGGCATTGGGGAAACTTAACAAGCAGCAAATGAAACAACAGGTAATATAGAACCTTCTTACAAGTATGCTTCATAAATATTCATAAACAGTCTTTTAAGCATTATTATAATGCAGTATTTTAATCTGCAACAAGTAAAAGCAGTAGCATGCACGTTTAATGTTATAGTGTCATTATTTGTCTGAGAAATCATTGTGGAAGTTGTTAATAATTATGATCAAATGAAAACAATTGACAGCAGTAATCATATATCACAATGGCTAGTAACTCTAATGATAAATTATCGGATACAAAATGCATGATATTATTATTTGGATGAATGATGGAAAACATTGAGATACTGAAACTGATCTAGCGACACTAAAATAATGGTTTTCGATGCGATTCCAAATCGAATATACTAGGTCGAAATTGGGAAATGCAACCATTTTTTCTGATATTGCCTCATATACACAACTAAAACATCGGAATTTGTGACGATCTAGCCTTCCATATTAAATAAAATGAAATGTAATAACCTCAAACACGTTCTCATAAATATTACACAGTACGAAATTTAAAAATACCTTTTCACATTAATTTTAAATGGTACGCCTCCTAGACAGAAATATGGAGTATCCCAAAATATTTTATAATAAATGCGCGCTCCCTCCGAGGTTCTCCCACGGCGTGACCCAATTACTATTTCGTCCTTTCGTATAAAGTGTATTTACCTACATTATATTTAAATTTATTGTCATTACGTTTTAATGGTTTTGAGTTTATCCGAATAATTATTTTGAGTTTTTCATTACTTCGATTTCGGTCCAAGTGAAATTGGATCTGTTTACTAATGGCATGGACTAAGATTTATTGAATCGACGTTATCTCTTATTAACTATTAAAAGGCGAAATTAAATTCAATTACCTACATAATATATCAGAAGTCACTAATTCTTACGAAAAGTTTAAGTACGTTTGCATAAAATACTGCATCTCCATTCTCTATTATGTTTTATGCCAAAATTCTGCAGCGCCAAGTGCTGTAATTGATGGATGAGCTGACATCGAATTTTCATGAAGTAAAAATGGATGCATTAACCAATACCCATTATCCAAATTGATCAACAATCATACTATACTCATAAGTAAACATCTGATCCTCATACATACTATAAATTGATTAAAAACGTGACTTCGAAAGCTAATGTTAACAACAGTTTTAGTATAGATCTTATCGAATATAAACTAGTAAAATAGGGATTCTTAGAGACAATGTAGAATAAAAGTATGTTTTGTATCAACAGCAGGTGGGACGCAGCAAAAGCAAGCGTGATTTGAAGGCTGAGCTAAAAGGGCGGGCGAAGAGCTGTTGCGTCATGTGATCCGTAGCCGGCCACCCTTCCCGGTGGCCGCACGACTGCTAGGCGACCACCGCCCTTCCAGAACATTCTACGAACTTCGAACCACTCCCTACGCCACACGTAAGGGAACAGTGCACTTTCCGCTGAAGACTTCATGAAGAAACTTTTAAAGTGATCGGAACCAAGTTCGTTTGTGGTGGATTGAGTAAAGGTGCAATCAGACCCTCAGGGTTGGAGCGTAAGCCTGTGATAATGTTAACGTAGATTGGAAATAGAAGGTCCAGAGAGATCGTTAGAAAGAACACGCTCAAGAACATTGATATCACACGAATCCATGTTTACTGCATTCGTGAATTGTAACATAAGGTACATGAATAAGTGTTTTCATATATTAATGTAAGTGGATACGGATCGATGTTCTTTTTATATATAATGTTAATGTGTGCACTTGGTATTTCAATAAGAATAAAAAAATACACGAGGCTAATAAAAACTTTTATTACTATTGAATGTAACTCCTAAGACGTGGACTTCAAAGAAATTGCTGTGTACGCATTTTCTTGGAAAATGTGCTTTAGTAATTCCTAAGAAATTGAAGGCAACGGCATAGAAAAATATTAAATTCTACGCTATAATTGTCTTGTTTGAAAGACGTTAAAAAGTAAAAAAGGAGGCAAAATTTATTATAGTTGAAGAGGGCAAAATAGTGAACTACTATACGATTCATCATCACAATTTTATTCATAAACACCATGAATGCTCAAAGGACTAGTATTCAAATTGTTAATTTCAGAGCAGTGATACCATGAACCATCCCAAAACCTAACCTCAAAATCAGCCAAGTGCACACAAGTAGTTTTTAATAATGCGGTTTTTTGTAGGTAGGACCAACATTGCTATTGTTTGAGCTGTAGCTACACCTACAGCCTATTTACTTTTGTGATATACATACGTAAATATAAATTAAAATGCACAATTATGGACAATACAATTGTACGGAGGTCCATGTTTAGGGTTCCACGTCCATGCTACGATAGATGCTAGATTTTATATATTTAATACGATAATGAATGTCTGCTTGCCTTTAGGTGAAATATCACGGCGAATAACATAGTCTCATTATTAATGTGAATTTTAAACAGGCTTTATTTGACGAGCATTGGATTTTACAAAACACATCACCAAATGAACCTTAGAATAATATAAAATGACTTAGCCAGAACAAAAAGCCTACTCACGTGTTTCAATAATGCTTCTCAAACAAATAATTAACGTTACGAATCAAAGGTTCGTGCTTAAAGCACAAATGACGGAGTTAAGTACTAAAACCTTAAACGTTTTTCTTAAAAACTTTAAACAGGTTTAAAATCCCTTGTAGACCGTTATAATGCACTGTTTTATACTTTTTATATGCTATGTTATTCGCCGAAGATAAAATGTACATGTTTAGGAATTGTAATAACATCTTATTTGTTGTTGATTAATTTTACTGCCATTTTGTGTGATTATACACCGCAAAATGTCTTGTGGTCTAATATACAAAGTGAGGTCTAATCTAAGCGACCCTATTATAGGGGATATGGTTGTTCTAAAATATGTGAATGATCGGAAACAAAATGTGTTGCATACGATGTCAGAAATATTTTATAATTTCTAACTAACTAATAATAAATGTGAAAGACATTTCTGGCTGGCAACACCAGCAATTTTCTTTTGACAATACTGGATAAATGACAGCACAAACTTTCAAGGATGGAATAACTAATAAAATAAATGTTACAACAATATATTATCCCCTTATTGCTTTAATTACTTCAATTTTTCAACTAAACATTTATGAAGTCTTTCAACCCAGATATATCTTGTATCGATAATGAATTAAAATAACAATTTGTTACAACAATTGTACTTCAATAAGGTTTCCTTAACTACAGGGAAATTCTCCGTCTACTCAAGCCAAAACGTTTTGCGCGCCATTACACATTAATACATCGGCAACCCTATCATTGGAATCACTTAGGAATTGGGTTAGCTACATGAATTCTATTTGGGCTAAATTCTGATAGTTTCAATTAACAAATGAAATTGCACACAATAAAATTTTGATATAGATTTTTTTTAAGTTATAAGTATGGCAAAGGAAGCGTTAGTTATACAGCCTATGTATTATGACAGATTTGGGTTTATTTTTTAAATACCAAATAAAGCTCGTTTATTGCCTCAATTTACATCTTAAATTAAGTCTTTGAAATATAATCTTAATATCCAGTGCTGAAAATTGTTTTGTCAGCATTCAATTCCATAATGAAAATTTTTGACATCGTCCAAAACATTTTATTAACGATTAAAATCACAACCAACTCTCATAATGAAGGAATTTTTCGTTATAAATTGTAAATATTTGAATGTATTAATCAACGATAGATAAATAAATCATTCCTTCAACCAGAAAATAATGTTTTATGTATATATTTAAAATGATTATAATACTATTTTTTATATAATTTAGTATTAAATAATTATGTATTTGCGTTCAAAAAAACATAAAAATAATGGTATCTAAATGAATACATTAGTTAACATGTGATTATTATTAAAACAAAAATATATCTTACACATTTAATTGTAAAAAAGGCATTTTATTTTACAAAAATGTCGAAAATTCGCTAATAAAATTGGCGCTATTATTCATTTTTCATGAATATTTATTTCTTTATGATAAAAATTAAAGTTTCCACAATGGACTACATAAAATGCTGGCCTGAAATTTATTATACTTATATAATTACTGGTAAAGAAAAATAAATGCTCTTGATTTTAAATTTAAAAAAACAGAAGGCCTAATACACCGTTTAAATTTGATATAGTTTTAAGACTAGTGTATTCATTTTCGAAAAAAAGTGTACATATAGATAGAAAAACAAGAAATAATTCCTTATAAACGTGGTAGTTGATTATTTTCGATCATTTAAAGTATTGTAAGTCGATTTCAAGCTTTAAAATCAATGTTAGCTTTAATTATCGATTAAATGTTATTTAAAAATAGTTTGTATTCAACGGTTTCTATGAGTTCATTTAATTTCGAATTGTTTCATTTAGATTGACAATATTGACTTTTAAAAGTACATATCAGATTTTATTTTTATTACAGGAAACCGTTGAAATTATTTGCTTTGTTTATTTATTTGACGCTTGCATTGAGCATGTAGTAGATTATTAAATTAATTATAAAACATCGAATGTTTATTAAACCCCTGGGCAGTTGGAAAAAAGAAAAAGAATGACGAAAAAAATAAATTCAATAAGTTAGTTTCATTTAGGCAATATGCTAAAAACTTTGGACTTAAGTATAAATTGTTAAAATGCAATTTATAAACATCAACGAAACGTTACACATTATACTTATCTAGATAATGAGTTTAGATTGAGCAAAAGTCATGGTGCAAACTGCCTAGGTAACAATAATATACTTTTTAAATTAACATCCTCATGCAAGCTTTATTAGTCTAATTTTAAATATAAAATTTAAAAAAACTTGCATAGATATAACTTCTTGCATGGTGCAAGAATTAAATTTAAACATTAAGTTATGTGACCTAATAAATGCCTTAAATGTAATTCGTTCATTATAATTTTGTAAAAAGTATTTTAAATGTACTAAAAATGTTTTAACTTAGTTAATTCAACGTTAGGCCATTTTGGATGTTGTTTGTAGATTAATAAATATAGCATCTGTGTTTTTGGAAATCGTTTTTTTTTTTCAAGACCTATTTTCTTACAAATGTTTAATCAAATTGAACTTAGACCCCGAGCCTCCAAAAACCCTGGCTGCATATCGTTAAGGAATGTATGAGAGTCTTAAAACTTGAATTGGAGGGCACATCCTTGTAGAGTCAAAAAATTCACCTGATACATAACTTTTTATAATAAAAGATCAATGACTTTTTCACACTGCCTTACGCCCAAATACTGGAACGCAACTTAAATATAAATGGCGCTTAACTACGTTAATCCCGATTAAATGTACTGGCTAAGTGGGCCGTGCGCTGTTAAGAGCAACTTATTATTTGAATGGCGTTCCAGTATTCGGGCGTTAGTGTTACAAATCAAAAGTAAAAAAAAACATTAAATTTTATTTTTAGTTATCATCATACATCATATTAATAATAGATGTAAAGTAAAGCTCACCCTTGCGTTATTATAATTAATTTCGGTCCAAATTCAAATATTTTATATTTTCTACCTAAAAATTATTCCGGAAGTTTTTCGGAATTTCAACAATTTAATTACTTGCAACATTTAATAAAAAGGCGTTCGAAAATTAAAATATATGAATATTTTTCTGTAAATTTGTATATCATTTCTTAATAATTAATAAAAAATTGGACTTATTCGGTTGGTGATAAACGAATACACAGTTAATAATTAACCCCTTAAATAAATTTGGATGGTATTCGATAGCGCTAAACTACATTTTTTGATTTTTCTTTTTAGGTACGTTTGTATGGTATGTTTGTAATTCAATACGGCCTAAGCCACGTCTTCAATAGTAACCATAGACTAAGTTCGGAATAAATTATACGTAATTATCATAGAGAATATAGATTTTTTGAAGGGGAAAACTTTTATCTTACTTCGGACATTGAACGTCCGCATATTCGAGCTTCGTTTTGGAACATAGAGTAACACCCTCGAAAAGAAAAAATAAAGACAACATTTCTATCAATAACAAAATAAATTGTAAAGAGAAATTGGCACTGCGGAGAGAACGGTCGCCGACGGAGCTGTAAAACTGTGGCGACTCCTCAGACTGTTATTGTCAGGTTTGTTTCAAATATAATGGATATTGCCGAGCTCAGATTGTGTCACAGGACTTTGAAACTGGGTCGGGAATGGAGGTTGACAAAACCACGCTCGTAATGTCTGTATTGACGCAAATGCATAGTTTTTGGGTATCATTGTAAATCGATGTGTTGGAGTTCGCATAAATAAGTAAATATAGTTTTTTTTTTCATTGCATTTAATGGTGAGACGTGCATACCGTTCGCCTAATGGTTAGCGATACAACTGCTCATGGACAGTAGCAAAACTAAACAACTTTATTAATTAAACTACTAGTTTTCCACTACGCTTGGCATTCTGATACATAAGATGTTAAGTCTCAATATGTCCAGTAGTTATCCTTTAATCCGAAACACAACAGTGCATTTAAATTGCTGTTTGGCGGGAGAAATATACATTGTGGTGGTACCTATCCAGGCGACCACTCATATTTGAGAGACCTACCACAATTAATACAGTGCAGAGTTTAGTATTAACGCTACTCTATATTGGCGACAGTTAAGAGCGTTTATACCCTGCACGCGCTTTTTGGCTTAAAAACAGGACTTTTCAAATGAGTTAATAGCCACCAATAAACAATTTAAAGGAAAAATAATTATTACTAATTTTAGAAAAGGTCGTCATCTAGGGATTTTGGTGGAAAACATTATAGATTGATGGATAATTTGTGAGTACTATACGGATTACTGAACACAAGTTTCGTTATTTAGGCTTTAAATGGCAATTTAGAAGCTTAAGATATCCGAAACCACTAAATATAAGATGAAAATAAAAATATTATCAGACTAATAAGACCCTTATGGAGGGATTTTGCTGAGAAAAATAATCTTTTTGTGTTTAGTTCCTGAAAAATAAAAAATTTAAACAATGCGAAATTATTCAGAAACTCTCGTCAAGAACATATTTTTTTTCACCAACTTATTGTACATAATTTTTTATAGCAATTGCATATTACAATAGAAGAACATCTTATCAATAAATTACCATTTTTATATTTCAACAAAATTAGTTTTCATGTTTTCTACAAATATTTTAAAAACCACTATAAAACACGCTGTCCGACGTGGATCAAATCAGACCGCCGCAAGGCCTTCTAGAGGGAGGACGTATCGCTCGTCGCTCCGGCCTGGCTGCAGTCGATTATGCCGCGCGTAGTAAAAATAGCCACGCGCGGAATGCGATTACCACATCTTAGTACTTTGGTAGTAAAATATTTAATTATTTTTATTACCTACAATGATTTTGTAGTGAGTATAAATTATGTTTCAGGTAATATAATGGGATGTAATTCCGAGGCTAAATTATGTTATGTATTGTAATATAAAATTAAATATATTTCGTATTTGTAAGGGGTTGTAAGGCCCCTAACACTATTTATGTGTTCGAACACGAAATGATTAATAAAACGTCCGTAGTGTCTACTGATTGAACACTGATTTGAATGCAACTTAACAATGTAATAATAACGAAAATATGATTAGTATCCAAAATTTGTATTATTCTTTGCTTGCACAGTAATATTTGTCTACTTATAATGCAAATAAAATATTTTTATGATATATTACAGTTACATTTCAATTGAATATTTGAAGCGCACGGATCAAAGTTGTTTGAGCCGATTGTATAGCGATCCGACGCGGCAGCTCTACGCACACAGCTTTGGTCGCTTATGTGTACGTGAAATTAACGAAGAAATACCTATAGTTGACTTTGCGCGCAAGGTGTATACGCTCTTAATTCCTTATAATTTGAAACTTTTCTGCGAGATTTTTTAAACACCATGTATGTTCGCTATCAAGACGAGTACAATTAAATTACCTCCAGCTTTTAAGTACTAAGCAATCTCGACATGATAATGATGAGCAATGTAACAGTAACACCGGTGTTCAATTACATACATACATACGTATACGTATGCGTTTTTTCCCAGAAGGAATAGACAGAGGTGCTATCTCGACACCCACGTTTCTCCTTGTTTTTTCCGTCTCACAATGTTATAGGGGGCGAGCCTATCGCCGTATCCGGCATTAATTCCTAACAACGGGCTGATCATGAGTAGAAAATTCCTATATGACTTTACCCGACCTAGGATTTGAACCCGGGACCTCAGCTTAGTAATCGTACCATACAACTACGCCACCGAGGCAGTCGTCTCTCAGTCAATCGTAGTGTCTACAACTACTGCCGTACTATATAAAATTGTACTCTCAATCGCACTCTCGATTGTAAAAGAGGCCTGTGCACTGCAGTGGGACGTATAGAGACTTTCCCGCCCTCACACCCGCCACTGCAACTCCTGTCAGCCAGGATCAACAGTGGCACACAAAGATTTGACACCGAGCTCCGGAGCTCGGCGAGTCTCTCAGGGACACTAGCTTGTCTTTAACCCGCATCGAAATTAATCAGAAAGAAAAACAAAAGGAGGAGTTAGAAACAAATAGTTGTCCACTTCCCTCCGCAGCAAAGCGGGTGACAATAATTATTGAGTCGAGAGGTATGTATCCTCTTATATAGAGATATACAACTGGAGAAGCCAGATGTATTAAGCACCACGGGATAAACAAATTACATGGGTCCTATAGTTTGAGCTGCTAAATTTGGGTCCAATAATAGGTATGGCAAAAGCGCCGGAAAGCACGGAAGTTCCTCCTAGATTCCACGAGGTCCGTATAGTATGCAACACCAGAAGTTATTTGCATATTGTTCAACATTATTCCGCGTTCATCGGACCAGCGATCACACTCCCAAAGTATATGATGTGCAGTTTGTTCGTACTCACAGTCAGGTGTAGAGCATTGACACGCAGGCGATTCAACCAGCTTAAAAGTGAATAGTTTGCTCTTAAAGTTGCCATGTCCTGTTAGGAACTGTGATACACAGTGATCAATTTCTAGCCACGATTTTCTTAAGCGATCGCGAACGGACGGAAAGTATTGATATAAGTGACGCCCCTTTGAGGATATCCTCAAAGGAGGATATCCTCTGAATTAATTGACGAATGGCAGAACCGGTGGGATATATATCCCACCGGTTCTGCCATTCGTCAATTAATTCAGTGTACGCAGCAGAATACGGTTTAAATAATCTGCTAATCTTTAAAAAGTCTCGGGATGCAATAAAGTTAGTGTCTATCGTCTCTCTATTTGAATAATATAATGCGGCGCGTCTTTGCACCTCCAGATCGACCGGAAGCACACCCGCGAGAATCGGCAAAGCCTCTGTACTAACGGTTCTGTAAGCCTTACACAAGAATATCAAGGCCAGGCGTTGACTCTGGAGCAACTTCCTACGAACAGCGCCAACAGTAGATCTATCGGCCCAAACTGGAGAGCCGTAACAGATACAACCCAAATAAGTTGCTCCATAGATAACTTTCAAAGTATTAAATGATAATCCCCACGTTGCCCTTGATATTCTCGTTAAAGCATAGAAGTTATTTTTCGATTTTTCTCCGACGGTTCTAATGTGTTCAATAAATGAGAAATTTCTCTCTAAAATTAATCCGAGGTAACAAACTGATTCCTTTTTTTTAACTGGTACATTGTTAAATTTAATACGCGGGGGTGTTTTTAAAATCCCTTTTAACAACATTTGAAAAGTTTTTTGAGGTGCGAATGTTAGTCGATTTCGTTCACCCCAGTTCAAAATTAAACGCAGACTCGTGTCAGCCGAACTTTCGAGCCCGGCTCTACTATTGGATTGTATAAGTAGGAGTCCGTCATCTGCGTATCCAGTTAAAGAACAACCCGGCGGAAAAGGAATTGAGAAAATATCATCGAACCCCAAATTCCATAGATATGGACCGATAACCGAGCCTTGAGGGCAGCCCATAGTCAGCGCCTTCGATACGGCATGGTGGCCAAGTTGTAATTTGGTTGACCCATGACAAAAATAGGAATATATCATAGAATATATATTCCTAGGGCAACCTCGGATCTTTAATTTCAATAGTAATATTGGCCACCAGGCATTATCAAACGCGCCAGAGATGTCCAAGAAAATTCCCAATACGTATTTGTGATCCGAGTTGACGACAATTCTTCTAACCGATAAAGCCGCGTCCACAGTAGATTTACCTTTGGTAAAACCGAACTGTAGGTCATGAAATTTTGGACCACCCGGTAACAGACGAGGGACAATAAGCCTTTCAAGTACTTTACCCAAAGATGGTAATAATGTAATTGGGCGATATGACTTAGGGTCTTCAGGGGGCTTATTTCCACTTTTAGGTATAACACGAATGAAACCGCAACGCCAAACCCGGGGAAAAATGCCCTCATCAATACACCGATTAAAAACTTTCAGTATAGTGTCACCCGACGACTTACACGCTTCCTTTATCATTATATTCGATATTTTATCTTCTCCCGATGCTTTGTTAATTGGCAAAGAGTCTACTATGTTAAGAAATTCGTTAAGAGATGGATGATCTGATTTTGGGGAAGAAGGTACCTCCGAGGCCCAGAGTCTTATTTGTTTTTGGTATTCGGAGTCATTATCTACACAATCGTCAGGTATAAGAGAATTCAAAAGAGTTTCCGTGGTCTCCTCTATACCAGTAGTATAGGTGTTATTAACTTTAATGTTTTCTATATAGGCCAACTTAATTGACCTATTTGCTTTGAATTCATGGTAAAGAGGAGACCAGGGACCCTCTCTCTCGAGGCGTTCTACTATTTTACGCAGCAAGTTACCTTTAGCTTTTGTTACCGCGGCCCTATAGTGAGACCTGGCCACTTTAAGTGTGATGAAAGCACTCGTAAGTATGTCTTCAGGAACGATTCGTTTTTTAAGCCTATTAAACCGCCTACGCGCTCGTCGAAATCTTTGTCGAAGGTGGAGTAATTTACTATTCCACCAGTCACATCTGCGGGTATTGGTTATAGAACTGCGACCAATGGTTAAATCCGCGCAGTATGTAAAGGTGTCAGACATTATTTCAGCACAGTTTTCAGCTGAGAGATCATTGCGAGTGAAATCTCCGGTATGACGCGCGAAAACAGATCTAAACAATTCCCAATTAGCCCCTTTAGATTTATACCTAAAGTCAGAGATGTTGTTAAGCGGACCCCGTATAAATCCGGGTAAGAACTCGTACACTATCAGGCGATGATCACTACATGACGCGTCAGGAATAACGCGCCACCTAACAATCTGGACGTCCCCACAAGAAAGTGTGACGTCAATAGAAGATTCGCCAACGGGGCTGCAATAAGTTGGTGGTGCTTCAGGGGTGTTATGTACATTGAGGTTCCATTCGGCAATAAAGTCTTCGACAGCACAGCGACGTTCTGCATCGGTTTGACGATATTTGCCATACCAAAGGGTTGACGACGCATTAACGTCGGCGCCTATAATAATTTTATTGCCGGCAAGAGATCGCAAAACACTGCGAAGGTGATGTATATGTGGGCCGACAGGATCGGAGTATTGAAAGTAACAGCTCACAACGTAAACTTTACTTGATGGAGATGAAACCTCCGCGACCGCACAGTGCGATGTCATAAGATTACGCACAGAGGTTATGGTGTAGTTTGAACTCGACACATAAATGCCTGCTCGCGCCTTGTTATCGAGTTGTACCAGCCTACCACGTAAGCGCGCATGTTGATATTGTTCTTGGACGAGGACTATGTCAAGATTATATTCGGTAATTAATATATTTAATTCTGACGTCGCCGCCCTATCATTATGAAGATTTAACTGTCCGATCGTGAGGCTATCCATATCCTATTTATATTGGGTCGACAGAAATAACGCCTGCAACTTCTGTTTATAAGTAGGGCAATCTTGGGAACCACAGCTGTGATCATGTGGTTTCTTTAAGCGTTTACATGACGCGCAAATCGGTTTAAAATCCGAACGGGATTTATTAGGACATGTTTTTGTTTCATGTTCCGCAGCACACAGTGCACAGGTTGGCGTTTTGATAGTGCAAAACTTGTGTACATGTCCGTACTGTTGACAATTCATACAGCGAACAATTTCTAGATCATCAATAAATCTACAAGTTGCCCAGTCGATGAATAATTTGTCCTTAGTGGTCGCGAGATGTTTACGTACGTCCGCGTCTAATTCGATGCCTATCCATTTGCGACCATTATCCAAAACACGCCTACGAACTATTTTCACCGATTTAAGGAAATCATCCTCCTTTACCGGCAATTCAAGTGGCATTGGCATTTCAAGTGGGACGTATATGGCCTGATACAGTCTACAAAATTACACAAATGCATGTATCAGCCCATATACGTCCCACTGCAGGGCACGGGCCTACTCTACAATCGAGAATACGCTTGAAAGTGGTTAGGACATGCAGTCCACCACGCTGGCCTAGTGCGGGTTGGCGGACATACATACCATAGAAATTCTTATAAATCGCTATGGTATGCAGGTTTCCTCGCGATGTTTTCCTTCACCGTTTTAGTGGTTGGTGATTGACTTTCAATACACACATGACTCCGAACTGTCAAATTACACAAATAACCACCTAAAATATTACTAGACTGCTACCACCTCTCAATTTACCGCTTCAACAACTAATAACCTAGGCTTGTTTATTGTTCATTATAGGCAGAGAATTTTCATAGTAAATTCCCGGTCGCGGGTCCGACAATAAGCTTATCACCACAGGAGTTAATCATTCAACTCTTGTATACGTCACTACTGCGACATGACGTCATAATGAAGTCCATTGGGTGTATTTTCGAGTTACAAGAAAGCCATATCTGTGAGAACTCTGTATGCATTAAAATGATCATTGCGGTCGCTTTGTCATGCCAATCAAACATGATCGACGACAGGTAAGCTACTAAAATATTCATAATATTGGCCTTTTCATAAATATAAACCTGAATAGCGCTAATTATACATGGTACCTATGAAGAAAAAACAGGAATTAAAAACAGACAGAAGTTCTAAAACAAAATGATTTTCAAATACATGATATTACAGAACCAGAAGGCGACCGTTATTAAATATTAAAATATCAGGATACGATTGGACAATTTGACAATGACAATTTGAGTTTTCATTGATTAACCTCCGTTGCATAATTGGTTAAACGCCGGCTGTAAAACGAGAGGCCACGGGTTCGATCCCCGCACCGAAACAAATATTTGTTTCGAGTCTGGGTGTTAGTGAGACCGAAAAGTATCTCGTAGTTCCTGATTCCCATGACACGAATTCGATCTCATTTTGGGGTCAGCACTATTTTGGGACTGTTGAATGTATTTATTAATTAAAAAATTTTTAAACTAAAATAAACTACATAAATCCAAATATATTAATCCGCTTAATACTAAGACGCAATATATAAACACTGCCTAGCAATATACTTCCAACAACGGTGTTCCCGGATGTACAAAACGGGATTCTAAGAAGCTCCACGAAAACAATATCAAATAACACAGGCTACATTGTTAGTTAACCTACTGACCCATTTTCTTACATCCCTTTTCCTAATCACCTGATTATTTTTATTAAATAGAGCCGGCTATTTCTCGGTAAACCCATGAGTAAATGAACCTATACTTAATAATCACTAAAAATACAATAATATCATAGGTGTTTGTGAGACCGAAGAATCTCTCGTAGTTCCACACATGACTCGATCTAACTTATTTATTTATTAAGGCTTTATTGTACACCATAAATAAAACAAAAGTAAACAATTCAGTTTAGAAAAGAGTACAATTGGCGGTCATATCGCACAAGGCAATTTCTGACAGACAAGCATTTGATGGATATAACCAAGATATAACTGAATCGATCTTAGTCTGGGATCAGGACAATGTATGCGACTGCTGTGTATTTCTTTATTTTATTTATCCTTTAAACATTAATAGCGTCATTTATAGAAAAAAACCTTTAAGTTATTGAATATTTTGCCCCATTCCAACTACTTTTGAATCCAGTTTGAGCGAACAAAACTAAACATTCGGTCTAAAATAGGTTTTACGAGTAAACTGTGTATGATTAAGGCTAAGTCACTTTGAGGTGCATTAGCGGTATGAATGAAACTCCGGATAGTATCACTGTATCATAGAAAACCAATGTGAGGTAACAGTCAGTGGAGTAGAATACCAATTGCTTTGTAATTCATTGTGTTTTTGTTTTGATAATGTCCATGAATGGTTAAATCACTTACCATCAGGTGAATGGTATGTTTGTATCGCTATTGATTGCAATAAAAGCCATTCTAGGATATTCCATTGCGAGCGAATGGAGACCATCGTACAGTCAGCAACATAAATCGCTACACATTCACGAGATTTGGAATTGTCTTATCATGCATATCTTATGGCACTTCTCGGCATAGATGACTTTACTTGGTTATATTTTACGAATACAGAGTAGTACGTACACATTTTAATTCATAAAAAGGTTATCAAAAAATGCGAAGTGTTCAGCGACTTATGTTGCTAACTGTACATGAAAAGCCTGTCACATTTTAAAGTCAGCTTGTGTACATACTATCTATTTAATTATTTTTTTGCACTGTACAGAGAAACAACAAAGAAATCACATAATAATAGTACAAGTGGCAGCCTTATCACACTAGATAATATCTTACAGGCAACCATGGGATAGATAAATAGGAGAAAGAAAGGGTAGTCAAGGGCATGCATGAAATAATGATACTACATGCATTGTTTATCATACTGGCATAATTTTATCGTTCAACTCAATGTAATGAAGATACACTGAATCTCTGATGCAGTACATCCTCGCGCTAGTATAATATATCAAAAATACATTTACAACACCAAATACAACCTCTCCTGCCCCAGAAAAATATACCCCAATTTTCCTTTTAGTTGGAGATGTAAAAAATAACCAAAATTTTCACGTCTCAATATCTTCGAAATAGGTAGGCACATTATCATTACGTACAAGAACATAACGAGACTTGTCCGCTATTCGGAGGGTATTCCTCGTAATTCAGAAAACTTTTTATTAAAAAATAGAGGGCATGAAGCCTTGGATATCCGACGCTGTTTATACACAACGCACTCGGCTTGAGAAGACCCAAACAGTTTGCGTTTTTACCGCCAGAATACTTGCAGTGATTATCGCTGATTTTCTGTTTGTGTCAATTATTTATATAGACATTCACAGCCTTAAAATATGTAAATAAATGTGTGCCTTTGAAGCTTTAAATGATTGTCTACATTTCAAATTCCGTTTTAAATATTGTAATATGAACGAATAGCGAAAAACGAGAATTAAAAAAGTATCTTTAAATCGTAATCAATCATATCCAATCTATTAATTCCTCCACATATCAGTTAATGACATATATACTTTTTTGTATACCATGAACATACCATAACATAAAGTCATATCAAAAAAGTTCACAATTCTCTAGCTTCTGTACATATTTTTGTTGTGTACGCACCATCACGCAATATTAGGGTCTCAGTTTAGGACGTGACAGTATTTTGCGAGTATTTGCCCTTTATTATTAAAAAAGTCGGCAAAGAGTAAGCCGTTTGTTATACGTTATGGTTCTATCCACAAAACTACGAGTAGTTATTACAAGTAATTTGGTACCTTATTCGTAACGGAATGTAATTGAAAATACTCGGAAACTTTTTGTACAAAAGACTGCGAATTTTCGAATATTAAATCGCGCTTCGATATTTTACGAGCTCTTGCCATTTTGGATCGAATGTATCCAACTCGTCTTTGAGTAGATATTAAAGAAAATTATATCGGCCTTATTCATAATGTTCAAAAACTAATTTGAATTGTCGAATGCTTTGTTCCTTTTGAACAATTTTTTAATTCAGTTTGAGCGAAAAACAAAAAATATTCGATAACTAAATAAAATAGGTTTTTGAACTGTGTTAGGGCATTATTGTTTAATGTAATTTTGTTGTTTAGAATCTATAGCAATTATATTATATTTTTCATCTGACCACAGCACGGCAATACCACTTTGCGCAATAAAGAAATTAATATTGTGAATTGATTTCTGAATGCACAAAAACGCTATAATTCCCGCGCTTAAACATTCATCTGATTAAATACGCATCTTTTTCACTTTGAGCGATTACCACGCAACCCACGCAAGACAAATCCAGTTTAATGAAAAGATATTTCCATAACCATAATTTTGAATAAAACATTAACTCGAGATTGTAAGATTTGTTCAGTAAATTGTTTCCGAGGGAACTCCAGCGAGTCCGCCTGATAATTCCTTAGTTCTGAAGATTTTTTCCGCTCGATAAAATGGCTATAAGCCACAAGGAGACGTTGTCACAGGCAGAAAATGTTAAATAAAAAGTGAAAAGGAAAAAGTCAAGACGGTCTCAGACGGCCGTTAAAGGCAATGTTTATAATCATTCTTTAGACAAAAAACAGTATTCTAGATTTAGACTCTATTAAGGAATGGGAAATAATGTTTTGTAAGCAAATGTTAAAATCATGTAAAAATATTACAGTGAATCAGAGCGGTCTTGTTTTTCACAGGCACCGTACATTTTTCAGGACTTAAAGTTTTAGTTAAATTGTTAGTACTCTAAATATAACATCTATATTAATAATACATTAATCGCAAAACGTACAAAATATGATAGACAATATTTTTCGAACAGCCATGATACGGCATTGGCAAAATATGATTAAAAGCAATGCCGGAGATGATCATTCTTAGTATAAAGTATACCTATGATAAAAGCGATGACGATATTCTCCAGACTCTTAAATAGAGACAAACTACACACTATATACACACACACATTTATGGTTATACAAGTGAAATTATTAATGTATGTACTAAAAATAAACGATTGTTGAAACATTAAGCAGATATCCATTACAAAGATTGAAATTATGTTCATGCTTGAACACCTAATGTCTCGTAATATAATTACTGTCTTTTCCATTACATTAAATACGCATATGTCTGTATGTGCATCTGTATCAGCATATATACGTCCCACTGCAGGACACGAGACTCCTCTACAACCGAGAGTACCATTGAGGGTTAAGCCACATAGTCCACCACGTTGGCGTAGTGCAGATTGAATACGCATAGTTATGGATAATTTAAAGAAAATAATTCGAAGACACTGGTGGCAGTTCTCACATATGTGAGATACCACAAGTAGGTACAACCGCAAAAATTACCCCAAACAACAGTAAATGCACTGCTATATTCCGGTTTAAAGAACATTGCAGCCAGAGTAACTACAAGACATATGCAGCAAAAATCTTCTTGAATAACTTCCACAAAATTACCCCAACTTTTGCATAAATAATACGCATCCTAAATTATTCCACGCTGTTGTAAACCTCACAAAAACGTACAAAAACGTGGATTTAAAGGCATGTAAATAAAGGAGCAATTTTTTTAAATTAACATAATGTCGGATTGCCACTTTTGGCGCGCTCCGCGGTGACTGCGTTCCGTTTCACTCAGTCACCAAAATACCCTCGGAATAGTTAGTTAATTTAATTATTAAGCTTTTAACAACAGGCAGTATTTGAATTTAAAGTATGAAGGCAGTTAGTTTAATTGTTAAGAACGTTCAACGTGCATGCACCCGACTTCGTGGCGCAATTGAGTTAAAGAATGGGTATAAAATGAGTGGTAACTAATTCCATCCGTAAACGATACAAATTATTATAGACCACAAGAACTTATTTCGGATTTGGATGCAATAAGGCCAGGAAATATGTGGTTGTGTCCAATTTTTTTTTTTATTGTTGTAAGTTTCTTAACACACTTTTGTCTTTGGTCTATTTTTTTAAAGCTTTAGTATTGTCTTTAGGTTATATAAAGGAAGAAGTTACGATGTTTATGGTGTCAGATGAATGGTGTAATTATTCATTTTGTAAAGTTGAATAGTTTAAAATTAAAGTTGTGAACCGAAAAGTGTTAAATTCGATAGATCCTACCCCTACATACCTGAATAATATCTGGTTAATATCTGAATGTTAAATATTCCTACTAATGTAAACAATATTCTGATTAGAGCACTGTTTTTTTATATTCTGTAAATTTATATTTGTAATAATAAGTGGTAATACTGGCTGTTATCTTTCCTACTATGAGTGAGATTGGCGGATCATCATAATCTTTAAATTTTTACGGCGTTATTCATATTAGTATGAACACCCGATTAGACTAGAGAATTTTCGTCCCTTTCCAACGACTTCTGAATTCAGTTTGAGCGAAGAAGACAAAACATTAGATATCTTAAATACGGTTTAAACTGCCCGAATAAAGCTTTTTTTATCCCTAAGCCTGTAACGCTACGATTCCACATGTAATATGATTACTCCTACTGCTTTTCTCGGTTCATGTCTGTATGAGCTCATATACGTCCCACTGCAGGGCACGGGCCTCCTCTACAATCAAGACTACTATTGAGAGTGGTTAGACCATATAGTCCTCCACACTAATGCGGGTTGGCACACTTTACATCTATACTAATATTATAAAGAGGAAAACTTTGTTTGTTTGTTTGTTTGTTTAATTGTAATGAATAGGCTCAAAAACTACTGGACCGATTTTAAACATTCTTTCACCATTCGAAAGCTACATTATCCACGAGTAACATAGACTATATTTTATTTTGGAAAAAAATAGGGTTCCGTAAGATATTTGGATTTTTACATGTTACCATACAAAATGTTCATGGGTTTGTAACTGTCAAACATTTAATGTTCATACCGTCAATACGGTAAACTCTTCCCTCAAATTAAATAACGTATTTAAATAAAGGTTTCGAATCGACAACATATATCCACAATATTCGATTAATGGCGTATTTTAGATTTTAAAGATGTAAAATAATGACAGTAATGAAAAGTGGTTGACATTTAAATTGGTTGTCAAATATTTATGCATACGTTCAGAAATTTAATTTGTGTAAACTAAAGAGTTTATTATGAAGCTAAATAAATATAGGACAATCAAATAAATAATATTCACACGTAAGAAGTTTTACTTCTTTTCAAGATAGAATGTCACTTGAAAATGAAAAATCTTTCATAAAATAACACATAAAAATAAAAACTGAACTGAACTGAATAAAATACCAATTTTATATAATTATGGAGAATATTGCAGGGATTCTCAAATTAGGCGTTGTCTGTGTCTTGAGAAACCAGTTAAATATAATTGTTACTACCGTTACTCAATGACTGTTACTACATTAATTGTGTGTGTGAGTGTATTTCTATGAAAATTTATATTTAATCTCTTTATTACTAACAAAAAGTAATGGCGTAATGTTTTTGGAAAACAGCATACTGGGGGTGAAATAAGGGATGGAATATTGCATGGATAATCAAAATCGCTAAAGTGTTTAATGTCAAAAATTTATAAGGCACACTATTTGGATATGGAGAAACGGGATATAATAGAGTGGGAGGTAGGGGAGAGGACTGGGATAGCTGACACATTTGATAGGACGAAATGTAAATGCACGGTATAAGACGGGATGGTCAATGAAGAGAAAGGACGGGACGTATCGGGAAGTGACTGAACAGACGGGATGGGACGGAATTGAGCAGGACAGTAGGATAGCTAATTCATGTTTAGGTATACAAGAGCTTATACGAAAAATAACATGTATTTGGGGTGGAGTAAAATAAAAAAATATCTGCATCCAGGCAAAGGTGGGTCGGGCTTTTTTGCTATGCTAAATAATTCAATATAAAATTCATCATATAATAACTAAGCCATAGCGAAGCGTGGTCGGGTCATCTATGGTATCTTTTAATTGATTTCAATGAATGTCGTCGGAGTAGTAACAGTGTTATAATATTTCCATAGCAAAATAATGATTTGAATCTGGAGAGATGGGATAGAATAGAATATAAGGTGGATAAAATGGGACATAAGAATAGGTACAGGATGGTATTGAAATTGGATAAGCAGTTTAGACAACGGCTGTCATATTGATTTTAAATAAAATATGGACTGGAATCTGTATTTGCACCCAGGTGAAGCCGGGCCGGGCCGCTATAATGAATAAGGCTAATAAAAGGTTTCCATCTATAACTTGATAGTACTTATATTGATATGCGCAGACAGAGAGAAAATTAATTACTACATAGTATAAAACAAAGTCGCTTTCTCTGTCCCTATGTCCCTTTGTATGCTTAAATCTTTAAAACTACGCAACGAATTTTGATGCGGTTTTTTTAATAGATAGAGTTATTCAAGAGGAAGGTTTATGTTTATAATACGTGCATATTATTGTAGATAAATCTATATGCACCCGGGCGAAGCTGGGCCGGGCCGCTAGTACTATATAAATTCTTATAAATCGCTTTGGTATGCAGATTTCCTCACAATGTTTTCCTCCACCGTTATTTCTATTCATTTCGTTTCATGTCTATCATGATAAAAAACTGGCGTACGCATTTGAAATAAACATTTACCGTAAATAGTCTCAGTATTGACGCAATATCATTTAACGTTACGGCGTCGAACAAAACGCTCCATTCGACGGCGCGCGACTGTTTCGTATGGGAAATGGCGTCATTCCGAAGCGACAACAGCTTCCCGCAATCGGCTATATTCAACATTGGGTAAGCGTTGTGCGTGTAAACATCTATACCAAAAGCTTTTTACATCGATTCAACATTTTATCTGAATCATTCCACACTTGTTGGCTATTGTAATTCGAAGTTTTCCGTATTCACTGTGTTTTATGATTTAACCCCGATCTACTTTGGTTATAAGTCAATTTGTTTTGATTTGGCATTTTGTTGTTTGTATATAAATTGTAAGCAATAATTATTTTTTTAAAACATTATTAAGCCCCATTTACATGGTAAGAGCCTCGAAGATACGATTATCATAATAATATGAATTATCGTAAGGGTTATACAGCCTTTGTGGCGCAGTTGGTTAGACGCTGGCTATATAAACTGAGAGGTCGTAGGTCATATTAATGTAAACCATAGGTATTTCTTACGGGTCTGAGTGTTTGTGAGAACGAAAAGTCTCTCGTAGTTTTTAATACCCTCGACATAAGAATCGATCTTAGAGTAGGGTTAGGACAATTTTTAAATGACTAGGTTTATTTATAATATTGTATATTAGGTGTATTTATTTATTTATGTAAAAGTTGTATCGTGTAAACTTTCTCAGAACACGATAATGTATAGCGATTATGTCATGCGATAATGACATACGATTTTCCCTCGAACCTCTCCCCGTGTAATTAGACTTACTATGCTGATATTAAATAATACGTAACCGTTAAATGTTGTGCTCCTTACTTTGAATTTGTTTAGACTTTAGACATATAATTAAGACTATTTAGTTTGATTCCAATTTTAAATTATGATTTCCAGATTCAGGACTTCATTCAGACCAGAACCGAATATAAAAATATAAAACAAAATGCAATATTAATTAAATCTATTTGACTTACCCAAGTCTCACAAAACTGGATCACCAACAACTGTCTGCACCAATCTGTTCACAAAACAAAAGAAATTATTAACTAGGTAAAAATCTAAAGCAGTGAATGACTCATGCGTTCGGAAATAAAACTATCCTCTGCAGGACTATATTCGTTGGGCAGTATTTAACTGGCCGGTAAAATATCTAAAATATGCATTGTTATATGTATTATAATAATGTTAAGCTGGGGAAAACATAGTCTTTGTATATAATGATATAACAAAATAACTAAATGCAAGAATCAAATTAAAACAATTTGTGAGAAAATAAGAAGAACAATGACGACATATCTGAAAAAAAGTGTAGTGAAAATATGATCTGAATTATTACAGACAGCGTTTATTTTGATACTTATGTTTGGAAATATAAAAATGGTGTTTTTTTTTTTATTCCAATGAATGGAAAGACCAGCATGGCATACGCCTGATGGTAGACGATGCAAAAACACCACCACCAAAAGAAGTACCACTCATATATGAGAGACCTTCCACCAGTAAAACCACAGAGTACATTTCATATATGGAGAGTAAAACGTAACTTAAAATTAAAAGCGGCTGTAATAAAAGATATTTTCTGGATAACAACAATAAATTAAGTCCTATTTTATAATATTACTTGACCATATGTTACTAAGCAGTATTTATCCCACAACACAATATTTTATAAAGCCTAAGAATTAAGATTTATGTGCGAACACAAAAATAACTAAAATAATTTATATAGCAAATATTTTCTATCCTAAAAACAAAGAATAAATAATGCACAGACGAAAATATACGGCCGCGGGACTGTTGACTAATGGAGGTACATCGTAACAAAATCACACGAGATAGTAGATTTCTCCGAGATATTATATGAGAGGTGACACAAAATCGCTGGGTGCGCGACGACAGCGCCAACTAGCGGTTGCAACTACGGTGGCCTCCGAAATGTCAAATGCCCGGCTGTCATTACGACGAGTTATTTACAAACGAACAATTTTAATTAAATATTGTAATTTACATTTATTCCAATAAATATTCTAAATCTATATAAGGTAAGTCTTTTTTATTTTTCGTCTAAAATGGCACAATCAATAGATTTCGCTTAGTACATTACGGATTTTTCATGGCTGTCGTCATGAGAAGTAAGTAAAGAAATAAGCAAATTTCATCGAATAATGCATTTCATATAAATAGCAGACGATTATTTATGAGTGCTTGTGCTCTCAATAATCCATCCTTTTATGTATTTTCAGTTAAACATGGCCAAATTAATCATAAAAACTGGATTCCGACCAATCACACACGACATCATTTTCCAACCACAAACAACATTGAAAGGAAAAAAATTAGTTTTAGCTCAACACGTGCAAGATGTGAAAGAAATTAAATATGAAGATGCTATGATCCACACCATTGAAGCACATGTTATTCGACAAACTTCAGTGACATCAACGCCATACAAAACATCCTTGAATGTTAGCAGTTGTTTACTGTTTTTGCAATTTTTGATGTAGTACGTAATATATTACACCATTAGTAGGTGTTAACGAAATAATTATTTTTTTACAGATTGATCCTAGCCGTCATATTACGAGTCCCAAATGTGATTGTGTGTACAATCAGAGCTGCAGGTGTAAACACATTGCGGCTCGTTCGTTGTTCGTTGTTCTCGTTTCCAACTTGCCTGTGGAAATTTGTAGAATTTTTTATCACTATTTCTGCCATTGTTTTTGCAATTAACTACGCAGCAAGCTTCGTGACTTATCTTTATTTACTAAAAACCTAAATCTCGCTAGTAAAAAGTGACAGCGTCCGCCACCGATAGTTCCTTTTTTGGCCATGACGCGCGCTGCGATCGTTTCGTGGTTCCCCCACCTTATACTTCGCACCCAGCGAATACAACGCAACGCTATTTATATTTTTATAGACTAGCATGGCAAAATGTGTGAGCTGTGGAATGGTTTGCCGGCGCACGTGTCTGTTCTATAAGAAGCATTTTTGCAGGCATAATTGCGTCGGGCATGGGCCGCCGTCTCTTGCTATTCTTCGCCGAATTTCTTATATGGTTCATTATGTTTCACTATCCAATTGATATGAATACCCCACTATCAGCTCAACTTTGGTCTCCGGAAATCTCACTTTATACCACGGGCGGATCCAGGAGGGAGTTCATGGGGGTTCATGACCCCCCCCTGGCCCCAGATTGATAAAATTTATTAATTATCTTGTTGATTAAAGTGTTCACAAATCACGTCTTTAACAAACTTTAAAAAGTCATTACTACGAATTGGAGTATTGAAATCGGACCCAGTGTTCTGACATGACCTATATGACCCCCCTGGCGTAAAAGCTGGATCCGCCCTTACTTTATACGGTTTAGTTTTTTGAAAGACAGAGTTATTTATGGAACATGGCAGACAGTTGAAAACCCACAACAAGGCTCTATCACAACCAAATATTTTACATTAAACAAAAGTAGACACCAAACTATGAATGACCGCATTCAATTAAACCTGACAGCGCCACTAAATCCCTGTAAACATAAATCGATTGTCGCAACTGTTTGTTGTACTACTGTTTAATCACGTTGCGTGCGTGCCACCTCGGCCCTTTGCTGCATCAATCCATGGTTAATTTATTCGTTTATTGTTCAATTATGGATGGCTGTATCTAGATTGGATTCGATGGGTGGATCAGATCATGCACTGAAGGTCCCCATTAGACATGTGTAACTCAGGAGGGATTTACTAAAAAGATATATATCCGACGTACGGAGTGATTATATCTTTATATCCCTTGCACTCAAACTAACTCATTATATCCGTACGCGTAAAGATCATTTTTGGTTCAATTTCACTGCAAAGATTAGAAAGAAACAGATATAGACTTTTACATTTGTGTGAGCGGAAAAGAGAATATTTATGTTCACAATGTAATGCATGCTCCATGCGTATGATCGTGGAATACGATCACAGTAGTAAATCGAGTGTAAGCGAAAACAAAGCTATTTACAATTATTTAAGGCCTAATTTCGCTAGCATGTTTTCTAATTAGCAAAGATATATTGTATTCATTTTTTTTTATCGGATTTGTATTTTGTTTCCGTGAAATATCTTGTACCAGTGGTGGTCATAGCACAAAAGTTTTAATTACAAAAATATCCAGTTTATGCAATGTTTAAATGTCCATGAATTTTTACATATTTCACTACTCCTTATTTATATTTCTAAACATAATTTATTTCTGTTGATAGATATCAGCAGAAAATAATTAATCTCTTTATCTCACTGTAACAATACTATATCTAAACCACAAAGCAATTTTTACTCGAATATAGCCTCTTGAACGTCTACCCAAATGTTAATTTTAGATATAGATATTGTGGAAGACTCATAACTAAATTTCTAATCAACTAATTTAAACTCATCTTTTAGCTCATGAATAATTAAGAGATAGAGATATAAAGATATACTCCACCAAAATGTCAATCTTAGCTATAGATATAAAGAAAGACTCATAACTCAATTTTAATCAACTCATTCTTTAGCTCATCGATCATTGTGAGATAGAGATATAAAGATATAAAAGAGTTATATATATCTTTTGACTTAAAAGATATATATCTCTCTTTTCTTTACAGTGATTCATTTTGCGCATGACTAGTCCCCATTAATGCAGCATTACATCAAACAGAAGACCGAAGCCGGTGGAGACAGGTCATCAAGACAACTGAGAGTCAATATTCTCAATAATGAGGGACCGACTGAAGACAGTATCTAGATTTGGTTATAAACGAAGAGCTCAAAGAATGTTTTTCTATTTATTTAATTGAAATTGCCTCGGTGGCGCAATGGTACGACTGCAAAGCCGTGGTCTCTGCTTTGAATCCCGAGTCGGGCAAAGTGATATTGGATTTTTTTATTCATTATCAGCCTGGAGTCAGGAGTATGTGCCTGATATGGTAATAATCTCGCCTCTCACTGCTTGAGACGGAAAATACACAGTGGAACGTGCGTGTCCTAGTTACTCTGCCTATCTCTTCTGGGACTAAAGCGTGAGTTTATGTATGCATGTATGTAATATAAGTAATTTATCCGTAAAATTTTATTTCAATGTGTAATATTCACGTAAATCTCAGAAAGCATACTGATTTCTATTCCCTCTTTATACGATGGGGGGAATCATTTTTTTTTATTAGCTAACTGACGATTAGCGGTTACTAGTTATTGAAAAATTCTGTATTTTTGCCATCTCAGAAGTTTTCTATGATACATCTAGGATGATTCACAATTTAGTCAAGGGTTACAAAGCTACTTTAAATAAATCAAATCTTCGCTCAAACTGAGTTCAAAAGGTGTTTGAAAGGGACATAACATTAAATAATAAACTAAGTTTACAAACTGGTTACGAATAAGGTAGTTGATATCTCAAAATAAACGTAGTTTATGTGTTTTACCTGTTTATTAAAAATTAAGCTAAGATTTCCGTCTTCTAAAACGTTGCTGTACTGTCAAAATTAATCAGAAACCTACTGGCTTGATATCCTGTCACTGAAACGGACACTAGTCAATCCGTTTAGGAAGCCGATGACCTGAATATACAGAGGAGACTGTGCCCTGCGGCGAATGCTGTGACATAGGTACATACAGATACGCATTCAATGGATATTACATTTACTGATTCACTTGAGTTAAGTGGGTCAATACTTTTATTTGATTTAAAATATAGGTGTATTATGTAGTTCTCAGAACAAAAAAAAACAGAATATTATGAAAGCACAATATAATTTAATACTAAAAAACTTTATATTTTTTTGAATGAAAATATAGGTATACATATGAAAGAAAATTGTTAGAATTGTATATCTGGATATTTCTATCTGTATAAATTACCACTACCATTATTTGTTTTCAGAATTCACACGAAATGGTCTCGGAAAAATGTCCCTTGAAATTTCTACTCTAAATCTAAAAAGAACCAACAATAAAAGTCTCACAAAGCCGCAAAATAACTCAATCAATTTCATTCGCCAGACTAGCCCTGACCTGAAAAGGCAAAAAACACTTTTACAATAGAATTACCTTTGCAAAATCAAACACATAAATATTGAAGAAGTAACCTATTTTAGGTCCAGCGACTAGAATAGACGACTAAGCTTGTATCTTTTTACTTCAAAAGAGTTTTTATTTGACCGTGGGATGATCTTACATTGTTACTAAAGTATGCATATTGAGTCTTTTATTAAAACGGTGGCCTGTATTTCGGTTTTGGACAAAGTGAATTTGGACAATGAAAGAAAGAAAGAAAGAAAAATGCTTTATTATCGCGCAAATAAGCCGCATACAACACAGTACAATAATTATAAAAAATGTAACAATACAATAAATTAAACAAAAAGAGACTAAATATAAAAAATAAGGAGAAAAAAAATAACAGGTATGTATGTTGCGCAGCTCACTCGCGATAACAGGTTAAAATCTCAGCATGATGCTGTGTGATAACAGAAGCAACCACACAGCGCTGGTTTTCAGATGTAACCTTAGGCAATGGAGATATAGTGGGCCCTATGTAACGAATTATCGAATTTGTCGGACTAAATCATTGACATAAATATAAGGACAGGGCGGAAAGCGCGTAAAGTTTTCCGACATAAATAGTGGGGGGCGGTCCAGCACATCTCTAGTAGATCGTTACTGAAATTAGTCGGGGCTCGGAATGATTTTTAAAATGCTTGCTTGTATTATGATAGAAAGTTTAAACGAAATCTATTTAATTATAAATAAAAACTCCAAACTCCAAATATACTGAAGGGTCTGTCCTTAGTTTTTAAATTAATGGATTAAGTTCCCTTATGGTCCGGACAATTTTTAAATAGAGCAACTTGTAATCCGACAAATGACATATCAAATTTGTAACATTATATCCTGTAATATTAATAATATCGAAACAAAATATAGTTTAGAATCGCGTTTAGAGCAAAAGGCATGTCGTATTAGACGGGGGAAGAATCACCAGGGCCATTGACAGCCTCCGTGGTAGTGGTGGTAATGGTATTGAAGCTTCAATAAATTAAAGACAACATAAATTTAATGTGTATTGGAATTAATTTATTATTGGTTGAAATTTTAATAATTTAAGAATGCGATTCTGCATGGATGGAGGATGATTTAAAATGGAACGGTATACGTACAAACTGCAACGGACTATAGATATTCGTAGAATTTCGCAAAATGGATATGGTAAAAAACTGTTGTAAAAATAATTGAGTTAAAATATTAACATAATATTAATCTCTATTCTATTAAATACTAACTTCTATTAACTATCAGCCCGGAGTCAGGAATTTTTGTCTGATACGACGATAAGCTATGACATCGAGGGACGGAAGACACGATGCGAAAATGGGTTGACTGGAAGTACCTCTGCCTACCCCTACTGGGAAAAGCGTATGTTTATGTATGTTTGTAATCTCTTTCATATATAAAAATACGAAAGCAAAATCATTGATTCATTTATATGTAAGATAATAGTATCAACGTACCATTTATTACAAGTTGTATATTTTTTCTTAGACCCTAAATAGCCCAAGTTGTATTTCAATATCTTAAAGTACTGAGTAAGTTAAGTATTTATTTATCTAACATTTTTACAGTCCAGCGACTATTTCGGCCCATATAAACAGCCAAAATTCTAGTTTTACTACAGCGGCTGTAAAACTGAATACTGGGGTCCCTGACGATACAATGTTATTTGTTTTATAAGTCTCCATTGTGGTACCCTCGAGAACGAAGCAAAATCTTATTATATGGAAGATGAGAATTTTAATTTTCGAAACTATGTAAAAGGGTTTTGATATTTAATATTGGGTCTTGAAATTATTATTTTGATTGGCTGCTCAGATTGGCTCTAAGACGCAATTGGTTAAAATGCTGACTGTAAAAATATAAGGTAACGATTCGTCCTCTGCGATACATTTGATTACGATTTTTAACATTATTATTAAAACGATTTATAGAAAAGTATGGCGCAAAGAGCATGCCATTGATAATGCCTGCCTGCATGCCTGATGATAAGCGATACGACCGCTTATGGGCAGTAACAAAACCCAGCAAGACACTGAATAACCAAGTAATGCTTCGCATTTCATTGCGCTCGTCATGCAAGATATAAGATATTAAGCCTCCATATTTAAAGAGAAGATTTCATATTTTTGACTATAAAAACTGCCATATATTAACAAATCAATACAAAAATGTTTCCATTGTTTTGTGCCACCTAATAGATAATAATAGGTATCTACTCATATTTAAACACTAGCGGTCGGACCCGGCTTCGCCCGGGTGCAGATAGCTTTTGAGTCCAATATTGATTTGGCAACATATTATTTCGTGTACTAACTATATTTCCCGCGCGCCGTCGACTGTATTTCCCGTCCCGTTTTATCCAGTTTATGTCCCGTCTCATTCAGTCCCATGATGAAATTTTAATTATCATTTATTAACAGTTTTTGTATTAGCTTTATTGAAAATTTTCTTTATATACAATATTTTGTAATTGTGATATTGATTCGTTGGTGGGAGAAGTGGTGGGAGGCGCCCGACGTAACGGCCCTATGGTGGCATGCGCGTGAGCTGCGCGCGGCACTGAGCATTGCAGCGTTACTTTATTTTCCTAAAATAAATGTAGCCTAAGTTACTCCTTGTTATATCAGCTACCTGACAAAAAAAGTCCCGTCAAAATCGGTCCAGCCATTTCAGAGATTAGCCGGAACAAACAGACAGACAGACAGACAGACAGACAGACAAAAATTTTTTAAATATCATTTTCGGCACAGATATCGTGTATATAACGATATGTAGTAGGACATTATTTTTTTTATTTTCACTCTTAAAACAGACACTTCAATTTTATTTATATGTATAGATAAATTGAGTACCATATAACATTCTTCATATGAAATTTAATAAAAATCAACAAGAAACTAAAGAGCAGTTCGTTGAGCACCGCCTTCGATATGATAAATGTGTTGAACTTAATAACGGAATACGTTGCCAAAATCTAATCACTCGCACGACGAGCAATGTTGACGAGTTGGCGCTTGCTATACGTAAGTTAACAGGCGCTCTGTGCCAAACTCGACCAAACGCGATTACTCTAGATTCGAGCACCGGTTCTACAGAATCACGAATACTGTCGGGAATATCTGAGATATATATTTTGAAGATAATAAAGTGTAGTTCATTTTTGTAGTTCATAGTCCAGGATAGTGGCTAAGTTGTAGAGGTATATTGATAAGACAGAAAGTAATATATAGTTTTAGTTTAGGTAAGTACTATTTAAACAAAAATAAACTACATATATTATTAAACATAATATTTTATGTATTAAGACAATTTTATGGCTATGAAACTTTATTGTTATTATGCTATAAAGGACGAAAACTAGTCTATGCTATCTGTATCTAATTTGTTACGTTACCAAATATGAAACTTAGCTCTTCAAATTAATAAAAAAATAATATGAAAAGTATCAAAAACTAACTATCAATATTATGATCAGACAGATGTATGTCAAAGACAATAACGCCCAAATACTGGAACAAAACTTTAATATAAATGGCGCTTAACTACGTTAAACCCGATTAAATGTACTGGCTAACGACCGTTCTCTATATCCTATCTATCTTTAACAAGAGGTTAAAATGGATATCGTTACTATGTCGCTACCATTGTATGCTTCAATAAACAAAGATAGACATGCAATATTATCTTGCCTAGATATGTATAAATATATGCACCTTAACTAAATATCTCTGTCTTTCTTTACTGAAACAAAAAATGTATCGAAATTTCGAGAGAAATCTCTTGTTAAAGATAGACAGATTATAGAAACTGGCCGTAAGTGGGCCGTGCGCTGTTAAGAGCACCTTATTATTTGAAAGGCGTTCCAGTATTCGGGCGTTAAAGTATGTATTTCACGTAGACTCGCAATATATGTAAAACATTACTATTTACTCACAGACAAACGAAGCAATTGATTTTATGAGACTAACTGTACAAGTTTTTTACTTTCTCTAAAATATAATAAATTAGAATGCCTCGTGAATTCAGACCAAAGATTTTATTAAGCTAATAACAAAATTATATCCATGCAAAGCTGACTCAAGTCGCCAGTTAATCATAAAACAAATTAGCATCATGAAAAAAAAAATCTCATTGTCATACCATTCTTATCTTTAGCTCCCATATTACCGTGTTACTGTTGTCATTTGGTTGCTTACGTCCTGTTCCACCCTTTTTTATAGCCAAACCAATTTAATAATACACGTTTCTCCCTTAAACATAAATTACATAACCCTTATGTGAAAGGACATAAGAGCGACGTTTAAAATGTAAAAAGAAGATGTAGGAACGTGAATTTTGCAAATCGTCTCATTATTTTTTTGCGTTCTTTCTCCAGTTCTGCCTAATGAGATTTCGCGATATCTACGTTATATGGACGAGAATTCCGCTTTATAAGTAATTAAAGGTGGTGTATTACGCGAATATTTTTATCCGAGTTTCTGTCGGTTAATGTATACAGCTTTTTTATATCCTTCTTGTCTTTACAGTCACCGATCGACGAATTAAGCAAGGATGCAGGCAGTTTACGGCCCTGGTAGGTTGATGGTCAAGAATGAACTTCTTATGATTAACGATGATGACATTCCCCGGGAGAATAAACAAATGAACATGTAAAACGAATTGCACGGATCCGATCCGATCTTCACACTTTGTTAATATTCAGTTTATAAACCTAATTTAGCTATCAAATATTTCTCTTCTTCGCTGAAACTGAATTCAAGTCATATAATTCAACAAACATTCCTTGTTCTTTTTGTGGGACCCACGAAAAAAAATGACAGTGTTTTCCAATTCAATCTTAACGATAATCCCCCGACCTGTAAATAAAATAGTGCCCCCATAATTCAATAGAACTATAAAACACATGAGAATGAACTATTACACCTGTACTATATTATAATCATAAGTCATCCTTATGCAGGGCCCTACACTGCTATACCATCCAAAATAAATAAATATTAAATACAACCAACAGTCACATAGCCGTGACCCCACATTAAGATCTATGATATCTTGTGTCGAAGGTATCAGAAACTACAAGAGACTTTTTGGTCTCACAAACACACAGAGAATCTCAATTGTAGAGGAGGCCTGTGCCCTGCAGTGGGACGTATATGGGCTGATACTGAAACACCCAGATCCGAGACAAATATTGTGTGCCTCACAGAAATTTGTCTCAGTGCGAGGATCGAACCCGCGGCGTCTCAACTCACAGTCGGTTTCTAACCAACTGCGCCACGGAGGCTGTCAAATACATCATAATAACCAAAAACCGTACATTTATATGCTGGCAATGTGCAGGGCATGCAATAATTTACAAAAATACACGCAAAATTACAGGATTATCGCCATAAAGGTCTGCTTAACGAGGTTGTGGGCGCGTTAAAACGTCAGCCCACACCGCCTCTCATAGATTTACTGTCCCACTTACCATAACACCAGGTATAAATGGAAATTGTTGGAAAATCTACTAGGTGTAGACATTTTATTAGTGGCATGACACAACCTAAAGCTAATAGAAATTAAACAAATATTTTCGTAAAGCGTACAAGATTAGGAAATAGGAATAGGAATTGTTTATATCGAAAGGTTAGGTTATGCATAATCATAATCAGATAGATTTTTTTTTAATCTGTTAAGTAATAAGCAGATTATAAAAAAATAAAGTTGATGGTAGGAGTAATAGAAAAGGATGCAACATGCACGTCATGACGCATATGCCATAAGGTGAACGCGTGCGAAAGAGACAACGAGTATCCGTACTTTTACAGTATTAATATCTCAGTCATTTTACATCCGCTTTTGATGCTGTTTTCAAATTCATGATTTTTATAAAGCAATACTTTTTGGGAACCATTACACACTGCTCAAATGATTGGACACAATTATATTTACATTTTATATAAATATAATAATATAATATAATATATATTTATATTCATATTAAAAAAATGTTTAATTTCCTGTGCTTCAATGGTTAGCCTTTTTCAAACATAATCCTCGATATCACTTTTGGTGAGGGCGCCCCCCAAGTCCCACAGGGCAGGGCGTCAGGTTCAATTGTCACAATTGAACTGGCACCTTCTTATCTGACGTCTCTGACGACGGGCAAGATTAGTTCCGTCGCGATCCTGCTCCACGCCCTCTTCTTGTGACCTCACAAAAAGAAAACACCGCTTGCCATGACCTTCGATTCCCGAAAATTTTAATTGTAAGGACTTCTTTAATAAACGCGTGGAATGCACTACGTTCTTTTTCTCACGCCAAATATCCGGATCCGAGAAATTTTCACCGTGTTGACACATCACATCATGGTCGATGTCCGGGAATGTTCCCGGACATCCACCGAGGGTTAGACCGAAAAAGCGCTGGCTGGATGTAGCCAAGGAAGATATGAGGATGGTCTTACTAAAGATGCCGATGATCAGGTGAAATGGAAAACAATTAGCCGGAAGGCGGACCCTGGCACCGGCCGGAATAAGGTCAGGTAGAAGAAGAAGAATTTTAAAAAATCCTAATATTAAATATACTCGTAATTTTAAAGTTACTGAATTTTTAATAATAAGTAAATTCTTTATTCAAGTAACAAAGGACTCAGTTTCGTGTTAGAATCAGTATGTATTATATATAATAAGTTTGTTAGTTATATTACAAAGGTGTTGTTATTCATTAATTCACATCCATAAATCCATCTATTCCATGAGTCACCGATGCCCCATCCCTTCCCAACGACTTTTGAAATCAATTTGACCGAAGAAGACAAATAATTCGATAGTGATCCGATAGAGATTAGCAACGTTTAATAGGTATTTCCCGCCGATCACTCATTTATGCTGGACCGATTGAAAAGTAAAGTTAGATGTAATAATAAATAGTGTGAGATTTTGTCCTTATCATATTTCAAATAAAAAATGGCAACATTTTAAAACGGCGTTCTCAGGATATAAAAATTCGTTGTAGAAAAACTTTCCTTATATTTTTTGTAGGTTCCAGACATGCTTCCAGAAAAGTCTGGATATAAAGACACAAAGAGTGACGTCTCGAGGCGCCAAATAAACCAGTAAAGAAAAGCCTTTTGTTATTAACCACTATAAAACATTTCAATTGTGCTCCTTTGTGCCACTCAGAATGATTAAAGCTAAACGAAAACTAATTAGTATCTTACATTTGGTTGTTATATTAAGAAAATAATTAAAGAAATAGTCTCTGTATCAGCCCATATATGTCCCACTGCAGGGCACGGGCCTCCTCTACAATCGACAGTACGATTGAGAGTGGTTGGGCCATATAGTCCACCACGCTGTCCTAGTGCGGGTTGGCGGACTTACATACCATAGATTTTTTTATAAATCGCTATGGTATGCAGGTTTCCTCACGATGTTTTCCTTCACCGTTTCAATGCGTGGTTATTGACTATCAATACACACATGACTCCGAAAAGTCAGAGGTGTGCCCTGGGATTCGAACCCGCGACCACCGTGAACATGTTGGCAGTCGCGTCTAGTCCGTTTACCAACAGGCCACCACGCACTTCAAGAAATTGTACAATAAATTATCATTGCATTAAAGACATTATGAACTCTTCTGATAAAAGATCCATATATAATATATACAGGGTATATCAAGACTGCTACCGAAAACGAAGCCGGGTGGTAGTTTAAGCGACTTCGGACACAATGCAACAGAAAAAGTTGCAAAAAAAGCGACAATTTTTGTTTTGTTATTTTTTTCCTATGGCCATATTTGGGTAGTAAATACATTTTTTCCTAAAATAATAATGTATACCCCTTTATTTATAAATAATCTAAGGTATAAAAGAGTTTAAATTATTATTTTAGCCAAAACTATGGATTTACCACCCAAAAAATGACGATATTTAAAAAATCATAAAAAATAATTATCGCATTTCTTAGCGAAATTTTTAGTTGCATTGTGTTTGTAGTCACTAAAACTACCACCCGGCTTCGTTTTCGGTAGCAGTCTTGAGATACCCAGTACTTAAGTTTACTCCTGTAAAGTATAAATCCTTTTTTTATGTAAGCTGTGTCGTCCTTTAATTTAAGATGCACAATGTTTATAATAATTGTATGTACCTATTCAGCCACATGTATGCCATGTGTAATCTTAGTTGAAGACCAATAAATAAAAAACAAATATAAAATAAAGCCCTAAGGGGTAGGTAAAGATAATAAAGATCAGGGTGAAAATTAATAGACACCGCTCTGTCAACACCTACGTCTCCAACATCTAAATCAAATTGTAAATGGGTTTTTTTTCTTTATTACATAAGTTAAATAAAACTTTGTAATTTTTCATTTGTATCAAAGAGTTATATATTGCGATATTCGAAAAAAAAATATTCATTACGTGTAATGTCGGTTCGCCCCTCCATTTTATTATCCCCCGTGATTCACATGTCAAATAAACTCTAGGCATCAGCGAGTTACCTCATCTTAAACCGTCAGCTTTTATTGTCAAGCGAGTTTCCTGATACAATAAATATTACGGGTTTTTCTCTACATTGGAAAACACGTTCAATTACTTTTATAATTAACTTAATTCTAAGTACAAATTTATTTCACAAACGCACGTGCTACGTAGACAGCCTCCGTGGCGCCGGCGGTTAGACGCCGCCTGTGAAACGAGAGGCCGCGGGTTCGATCCCCGCACCGAGAGAAATGTTTGTGCAGCCCACAAATATTTCTCTCGGGTCTGGGTGTTTGTGAGACCGAAAAGTCTCTCGTAGTTCCTGATACCCACGACACAAGACTCGATCTTAATGTGGGGTCAGGACTATGTATGTGACTGTTGGGTGTTATTTATTATTATTATTTATTATTATTAAGAGGCAAGGGTTGTGCATCCACTAGATTTGTACTTTACAAAATATCACTCAGGAGACAGCAATTTATGCCCGATATGTGACGTACAAAGTGAAACGTATCTTGGTACCTCTGTCTAACTCTTCTGAAATAGAGGCGTGAGTTTATGTAAGAGTATGTATGTATTTTAACCCATTCAATGCGGCGCACGCCGATCGGCGTATTATTTTTTCTTTCTCAGATACTGAAAACGCCGATCGGCGTAATATAGAGTTGGTTTATATTTTTCCCAAATTTGAAATTTAAATTATAAAATATAGACCAACGTGTATGTAATTTATAAGTGAAAGGCCTGGTACACATAGTTTCTGGATATTTCAGTTCTAGAAAAGTTGAGTTTTCTTACTCAGGTGCGGCAAACGCCAATCGGCGTTTTCCAGGGATTCACAACTATTGGTTATAAAACATAAATATATATATATATGTTTATTATATTAAACATACTTATAAGTATGTTAAATGTGAAAGTTTGTGAGTGTGGATGGATGTGTGGATGTGTTTGTTATTCTTTCATAGAAAAACGGCTCGACCGATTTTGATGAAATTTGTTATAGGGCTATTCCTGACACCCTGGTTTGACACATAGGCTAGTTTTTAGTCCGAAAAAATGTAATATTCCCGGGATTATATATTCAAATAGAAATATTTCCTTTTTTTTAAATTCGAATTGGTGGCTCGCAATAGGACAGGACAGGATTGCAAGTTTTTCGTCATGGGACTGAGAGACGGAACAGAACGGGATATAACGGGATGGGTAATATAATCGACACCGCTCGGGAAATTCATATAGTTATTACGCGAAATAATCTACAACCGGACGAAGCCGGGCCCGACCGCTTGTCCTATTTATTTTACATGAATCCCTATTTTCCTTGGTCCCACACAGTGTCCTAAACAAGTAGGTTTCGCTGCGTAAAAACAGTGAGCAAAATGCGAAATTGACAAATAATATATTTCGTTTATCTTTTTGGTCAATATTTTATTAGTAATCTGGCAATTATCACACGCTTCCTGATATTTTAATCTCTTTATTTGAGCTTTCACTTTTCCGTTTCTTTTGTGGTGCCAAAAGCGATTGAGATAAGTAAATGTCATCCCAAACTTGACTATCAATTAATATATTAGACGACCAGGGACGTTTTCTCTCTGAAAAAGAACTGCATAACAATAAAAAAAATACGTTATTTAACTATATTTTCCGGATATTGTCGCGGTATTTTAATATGATTTATATTCCCAGGTAAGTGCGAAAAATAGTTAATTTCAAAGTACCTAATTTTGTCCATTACACTGAAATCAATTGTGTCTATTTAAGTAATGTATACGTTTTCAATCAAGAAGATCGAGAGAAAATATTTATGAAGATATTTAAATGAGATTGAGAAAACCCAATCAACAATAATTCGAAGGGTGTAAATTTTTTTATTAAATTATTTTTATAAAATAATTAATTTGATAATTTTAATAATAATAAGTACCTACTATTGTCGCTAATAAGCCGGATATTGTGATAATAGATCGATTGGCGCGCCGGGCTATACTTGTTGACGTCACCATTCCGCATGACGATAACCTCGTCAAAGCTGAAAAAGACAAAATGTCTAAATATTTAGATTTGGCTCACGAGGTTACCGACATGTGGGATGTCGATTCAACAATTATTGTCCCGATTGTCGTTTCTGCTCATGGGTTGATACCAAAGAGCCTCGACCAACACCTACAGAGGCTCTCAATTGGCTGTTGGGTCAAGGGTCAAATACAGAAGGCAGTATTACTGGACATGGCACGCATTGTGAGGAGGTTCCTCACTTTGTCTCCCTAACCGCCGGTGGCTTGGGTCTTGAGCTTCACCACCGGAGGGTAAATAAATTATTTTTTATATTTTTATATGTACATTTTTTGTAATTTATATATATAAAAATAGAAAAAATATGTTTAAGAAAAAATAAAGAGAATAATAAGTACCTATGCACTAACTATGTATTGAGATTTAAATATTATGAAATTAAAAAAAAATTGTTTGCAACCCTTGATAATATTCGAAGTTATCAATAATATCTTTTTTATGCTTTAAAAAAGGATGTTTGTGACACGGGAGAACACAATAGAAATACCTATCAAATAAAGAGAAATTACTCACTATTTAAATTCATAATCTATAAAACAAAAACTATATATATTCCTTTTCTCAAATTTTTATCACCAAATCTTCACGAATCTCATATAAAACGGGCTAAAATAATTAAATTAATTCTGCTACTTGCTAAAAACAGTCCTTATTGCAATAATTATAGCGTACTACTGAGGAAATCGCATGAATTCGAAACGAATAAAATGAAATTCATAACGAAGTGCTGAAAACGCCGATCGGCGTTTTATATTTTTTATCTCTCAGGGGCGGCTCACGCCGATCGGCGTTTGCGTTAATAAGTATGCCGCATCTGGGTAGCGAGAGCAAAATTTGTTGCCGCATTGAATGGGTTAAGAGCTTTAATCGATCATACATTAGACAGCCTCCGTGGCGCAGTTGGTTAGACGCCGCCTATGAAACGAGAAGCTGCGGGTTAGATCTCCGCACCGAGAGAAATGTTTGCGGCCCACAAATATTTCTTTCGGGTGTTTGTGAGACCGAAAAAGTCTCTCGTAGTTCCTGATACACACGGCACAAGACTCAATCTTAGTGTAGGGTCCAGACTATGTATGTGACTGTTTGGAGTTATACCGGGTATATCAAGACTGCTACCGAAAACGAAGCCGGGTGGTAGTTTTAGTAACTACAAACACAATGTAACTAAAAATTTCGCAAAGAAAGGCGACAATTTTTTAAAATTATTTTTTAAATATCGTTGAGTTTTGGTGGTAAATCCATAGCTTTTGCTAAAATAATAATAATTTAAAACGCACGCACGGTGGTACGCAATACCATAGCGTCTTTAAAAATAAAAGGGTGTACACTATTATTTAAGGAAAAACTATGTATTTACCACCCTAAGAAGACGATAGAAAAAAATTACAAAAAAAACATCACAATTTTTTGCACAAAACTACCACCCACCTTCGTTTTCGGTAGCAGTCTTAATATACCCTGTATACAACTAGACAAAATCTCAATGGAACTTCAAATACTCTAATATTTGTGTCAGAGAATAAAATATTGTATATCCAACAAAATGTACCATTTCTTCTCCGTCATTAAAGTTCTCGAAGAGCACTAAACATGCTCCAAAACATAAAACAGCAACATTGAATTTTACTGCATATATTCATGTTATAATGGCGATACATGCAGTCTGTAGGGAAATTATTTGCTGTTCACAGCCTCTGTGGCGCATTACAATACGTATTGTGAAACGATAGGTCGCGGGTTCGAATCCCTCGTCGAATAATGTTTGTCTGATTGATAAGTTTTTTTTTATTAGCTTAAGCATGCAGAACTCTTACTGGTGGTAGGTTTCTCATATGTAAATTACCACCGGAATTTCTATTTCTCCCGCAAAACAGCAGTGTAAACGCACTGTTAGGATCCGGTTTGAAGGACATTGTAGCCAGAGTAACTACTGGACATATTCAGACTTAACATCTTATATCTCAGGATGGTGAGCGCAGTGAAATGCCAAATATTGCTACTGTCGTATCGTTTACCATCCAGATGGCAAATGGCATGCTCCAGCCTGTCATTTGCTGGTGGTAGAATAATATTCGTATCTTCTAGGTTAGTAAAACCTATACAACTGTTAAGAACCTATCATATTAACCCACCCAAGCATATTTATAATGTTTCTGTTATTTACCATCAGTTGCAGTAATTCTAATTCAGGTGTACTATAATATTGTTGCAAAGCTGTGATCTCGGGTTTGAATCCCGGGTCGGGCAGCGACGTGGGATATGTAGTCATTATTAGCCCGGAGTCAGGAATTTCTGGCTGATATGACGATAGGCTCGCCTTACACACAAGGCCCTGGTTACTACCAGGAGAACCTCTGCCTATCCTTTCTGGAAAAAGCGTGAGTTTAAAGCGTAAGTATCAAGTAATTCCACCATAAAATACCTTTGGAATAAAACTATTATTTACGGATTTTGTCGCAGATTTGTTTTAATTTTTACATTTTTTAAGTTCCCGACGTTTCGATTACTATACAGCTTACGTGGTCACGGGGCGGACAATATCCTCTTTTATTTTCAATTCCACAAGTACATTTAAAGTAGTATTGTTTTTGTTCTAAGGAATCCTGAGCGGTCATTACCAAGGCTGCCCTGTAACACTCGTTACGCGTCAAAACCTGATTCAGAATCATTACTACGTTCTCGAAGGAAATAAAGTCAGACATTTTGTAAAATGGCTAGGGTATAGTAGTTGCCTGCGACTTGGCTTGTAAGCGAACTTATTTCTTTCTTTATTGTACGCAGTAAAAAAGAACAACAGTTAGAGATGATGCAAAACATCAAAGTACATAGGACGGTCTCATCGCTCACTTTCTGGATACATAAGGAGGAAAAAGACTTCTAAGAAACTTCATCAGAACTGTCTGAACCCAAAAATAAATAAATAACTTATAATTCATACAATAAATTCATTATATCACTCAAAAGAGAGACAATGGTATAATATATATGTACATATGTATATGATTTGCAGCACTATGACTCTACAACATCTGGAGGAGAAATCTTCACAGTTGTTAGAGAAAACCCTTTCAGGAGTTCAAAATGTAAATATAGTAGACTGTATCAGCGGTTCGATAAATTTAGCAAGACACGAATTTATGGTGTATACTCGAATCCTTTGAACCCACGACAACCGTCTCAGCAATTCGCATCCATACCATTCATCATCATCATCATCATATCAGCCACAGGAAGTCCACGCTGAACATAGGCCTCTCCCAAGGATCTCCACAATGACCTGTTGGAAGCGGCCTGCATCCAGCGACTTCCTGCAACCTTAGTCAGATCGTCCGTCCACCTTGTAGGCGGGCGTCCGACATTTCGCTTGCCTGTACGTGGCCTCCACTCAAGAACCTTTCGGCCCCAACGGCCATCGGTTCTACGAGCTATGTGCCCGGCCCACTGCCACTTCAACTTGCCAATTCCATGCCATTATTATTCTTAAAAACAAAATATCGTTTCTATTAAAGCTTTTTACAAAATGAAATCTAAGTACAAAATAAAGCTTTGCATTTTCTATTCTTTTTCATAACTTATGGAGCACGCTTTTCTTGGTTGTATAAATTACTTATTTCCAAGGAAGTATTTAGTCTCAATTAAGTCACGGTGCTATTCCGGCGGGAAACCTCTTGGATTTTTCATTAGTAGTCTATTAATTAAGGGAATTTTAGGGAAGTTTTATACGGGTAGAGGAAGGAGAGGCCGTGGGTTCGATCTTTGAGGAAAATCTTTGTGTTATCACATACTTTTTTCTATTGCAATGAATTGCGAGCATGCAATTCCCTTGATGGTTAGTGATACGACCATGGGCATTAGCAAAACCAAATAACACCAAGTATTACAATGCAATGTTAGGCATTCCACTGCGCTCGTCACTCTGAGACATACGATGCTAAGTCTTAATATGTCAGTAGTAGTAGTTGCTCTGGCAAATTTTTTTTGGTTATTTACTGGTGGAAGGTCTCTCATATGTGAGAGGCCATCTGGGTAGGTACCACCGCAATGTCTATTTCGCCCGTGAAACAGCAGTGTAAATGCACTGTCGTATTTCGGATTGAAGGACATTGTAGCCAGAGTAACTATTGGACATATTGAGACTTAAGATCTTATGTCTCAGGATGGCGAGCGCAGTGGAATTTTGCTAGTGTTTATGAGCGCTCGTATCGCTTACCATCAGGCGAACGGCTTGCTCCTCTAGCCATTCGTTGCAACAAAAAAAAAAACAAATCAAGTTAGTTTTAAGAGACCCGAAATGTTAGTGTTGAATTTTACACCAAAACGATGTAGGAAAAAACAACATAATGACCAATGCATGTATTTTTGAAATTAAACTTCTTTTAGGGATTCGGGAATATTATGAGAATATTTTTAAAAGTGCGTGGTGGCCTGTTGGTAAACGAAACAGACCCGGCTGCCAACATGTTCACGGTGGTCGCGGGTTCGAATCCCACGGCACACCTCTGACTTTTCGGAGTCATGTGTGTATTGATAGTCAATCACCACGCACTAAAACGGTGAAGGAAAACATCGTGAGGAAACCTGCATACCATAGTGATTTATAAAATTTCTATGATATGTAAGTCCGCCAACCGGCACTAGGCCAGCGTGGTGGACTATATGGCATAACCACTCTCAATCGTCTCTCGATTGTAGAGGAGGCCCGTGCCCTGCAGTGGGACGTATATGGGCTGATACAGATTTTTTTTCGCTTAGAGTTTAGCCTGCGTATATCACATTTCGAAAAGGCCCACATAATAATCAAAATATTTATTTTAATGGAACTTAAAACTTCTCATTCTCTACATTAAAGTACGTTTTTTGATATTCGTTAACTTTGATGTACATAAAAACATAGAGCGAATGCATAAAATACATACAAGTAGCGCCATCTATCAAATTCCCTTCGTATTACTTTCGTCCCGTTTTACGTCCCTCTTGCTGCAGGCTGCACCTTTTTAAAATATATTTATATCTAGAAAAATAATATACGTGAATACTTGTTTTCTTAACATTATTAAATAGATAAATACTTTTCAACAACCTTACAGCGAATACCTACAATTTTGCTGTATCCTGTATCAGCCCATATACGTCCCACTGCAGGGCACGGGCCTACTCTACAATCGAGAATACGATTGAGAGTGGTTAGGCCATATAGTCCACCACGCTGGCCTAGTGCGGGTTGGCGGACTTACATATCATAGAAATTCTTATGAATCGCTATGGTATGCAGGTTTCCTCACGATGTTTTCCTTCACCGTTTTAGTGCGTGGTGATTGACTATCAATACACACATGACTCCGAAAAGTCAGAGGTGTGCCCTGGGATTCGAACCCGCGACCACCGAGAACATGTTGGCAGCCGCGTTTAGTCCGTTTACCAACAGGCCACCACGCACTTTCAATACAATTTTGCTACTCACTTAATAACTGGACCATTACTTCATCTTATTTCCATTGTGAATTATGTTCTTGCGAGTAAAACTTTAAAGAAAAATTAGTGCCCTACGGAGAGTTTGCTAAACTTTAATGCTAGGTGTCATTATAATGGTCCCACATACATCCTAGTTCGGAATAGTGGCCTGTGAACAGTATATTCTTTTTCTTTACCTAATAAGACACATCGACATACACACAAGATCGTAAACATAGAGGTCTCAACTTCATCATCGTCATCACCATTATCTCAGCCACAGGAAGTCCACTGCTGAACATAGGCCTCCTCCAAGGATCTCCACTTCGACCTGTTGGAAGCGGCCTGCATCCAGCGACTTCCTGCAAACTTTGCCAGGTCGTCCGTCCACCTTGTTGGCGGGCGTCCGACATTTCGCTTGCCTGTACGTGGCCTCCACTCTAGAACCTTTCGGCCCCAACGGCCATCGATTCTGCGAGCTATGTGCCCGGCCCACTGCCACTTCAACTTGCTAATCCTATGGGCTATGTCTCAACTTACTTATTATTTATTTATTTTTTATTTTACACAAAAAATACATAACGGTATATAGTGAGGATAAAATAACCAAGTACAAATGACGGTCTTATCGCACTACAGTAATCTCTACTGGACAACCATTCGATGGATATAAGAGAAGGCAGCTAGTACGAGAGATGACAACCAAAATTTTTGTCTCATAGCAATACGGCCACAACCGCATCAAATTGATAGATTTGATTATTTCGAACTCGAAAATACCAATTTCAGACATTTTTCGCGTAGCGTTTGACCGCACTGAATTTTCAAAAATGTCAACAAATTTTACCGGACTGTATCATAGCAATCTGTCTGATTTTCTGACTGTAGTTATATAATAGCTATAAGATACCGAAAACATATTTTTCAGAAGTTAATAGTATAGCGCGAACCCAAAAAATAATTTAGAAAAATTAAAAATGAGACAAAAAAATATGATGATAGCAATCCGTCTGAAAATGTTCTTTACGGGTAAATTAGGATTAGTTAATACGAAAAAAAATATTTTCAGAAGAAAATTCGGATGCAACAAATTTTGAGACCATTCTAAATATGTTAAGGAATTTTACCGATCGGTATCATAGCAATCTGTCTGAAAATTGTTGAAATTGATGAAATGAATTAAACAGATGTAAAAAAAAATTATATCAGAAGAATTCAGTGTAGCACCTCCTTTATCAGACAACTTTTCGATATCGACCGTATTGAAGCGTGACTGATTGCAAGTTGGGCAATCACCTTGCTTTTGTCTTGCCAAAATAGAGCGCGGACAACGTATCTATGCTATAATAACGTCTATTATGATTGATAATTTTGAATTCTTAAAATACTACTCTTCCATCCCCGAAAACTTCGTCAATGGGAGATGAGCAAACTATGCCTTATCATTGGGAATAGAAGAAAAAAAACGTCCGCGAGCCCTCGGACAACCAGCGACACACCCACGTCCGCCTGAGCTACTTATAGTTTGTTGTCACTTTAAGTGAGCGTTATTTCAACGGTTAGGACAGCTGGTGAGTGACTATGTATAGTAAGAGAGTGGCAGGAGTATAAAATGCAAAAAACCATTCCCACCGCAGCAGAAACGTAAGAAGCGCTCAGGCATCGGCCAAGCGACTCCAAAACGTTCTTTTCTCTTTTGGGAGTACATGCGACATCTAAAATGTCTGAAAACATTTTTTTTGCAATCTTGCCTTATTTACGAACGGTAGAAAAAAAATTCATTCGGATTGCTATGATACAGGTCGGCTAAATTTGTTGACATATTCAAAAATTCGCTTCAGCTATATACTACGCGCAAAATGTCTGAAAACCAGCTTATTCGTCATAAAATTATAAAATCTATGTACATTTCCAATATCAGACGTATTGCTATGATACCGACTGCCTTTTTTTTTGGACACAGCAGAAATAGCCTGACATGCAATTGCTACACTTTTGACCGTTACTACCTACCTAGTCGGGTTTAGAATCACATAATCTAACGATTTTATACAGTTTCGACCGTATTGCTATGATACATGGTTTTGGTCGTCATCTCTGGGACTAAGCGTAAAATAAAGAGATTATCAAATGAATAATACAATTTATATACATAAATACCTATACAAGAAAATACACATGTACTTATCAGAGATGTGACTTATCTAAGATACAAGTATCTAAAATACAGATACAAGATACAAGATACGTATTTCCATCTTGTATCTCAGATACTTTTTAAAAATGTATTTTGTATCTTGTATTTAAATATATTTTAGTCTGTATCTTAGTATTTCATAAATACTAATCTTGATAAAATACTTTTAGTAATATGTAATCAAATTATCAATGTATTTATTCACAGAAGCCAGAAGAATAGGTTATATTCTATGGTGGCATTTATAAAATAAATGCGTAAAACAAATATTGATTAATCTTATTACCTACATGTTTTTACCAGATTCTGATTCCTCTATTGCACGTGGTGAAAATACGGGATCTACTGCCAGCACTGCTGACTTAGAAAGAGTGCAATACTTAAATTATAGATATTAGAGAAAGAGCTTAAATACTTACCCTACAGTACAAAAACTATTATTGAAATATAACACCTGTTTGCCAAGTTCTGTCCCTGTGGCGCGACTCTTTTCTTTTAGGGGTATGATACTGAGGCCTCATGCAAAAAAAAATGAGTGATGAATTGTTTGAAGACCTAGGTTCACTTAAGTCTTTTACTTGAAAAAAATTTATATAGGTATCGATCAAGCCTGAAAATTGGCTTTATTCCTCAAGTGATTTTTATCAACCATATTTATATAAATTATAATCTATATCAGCCCATATACGTCCCACTGCAGGGCACGGGCCTACTCTACAATCGAGAATGGTTAGGCCATATAGTCCACCACGCTGGCCTAGTGCGGGTTGGCGGACTTACATACCATATAAATTCTTATGAATCGCTATGGTATGCAGGTTTCCTCACGATGTTTTCCTTCACCGTTTTAGTGCGTGGTGATTGACTATCAATACACACATGACTCCGAAGAGTCAGAGGTGTGCCCTGGGATTCGAACCCGCGACCACCGTAAGCATGTTGGCAGCCGCGTTTAGTCCGTTTACCAACAGGCCACCACGCACTTTATATAAACTATAATATTAAAATTAAATTTATTACAAAAGTATTTTCATCTTAAGAAGTATTTAGAAGATACGTATTTTGTATCTAGTATTTGAGATACAATTTTCGAAAGTATTTTGTATCTGGTATCTAAAATACTTAATTTAAAAGTATCTTGCATTTTGTATTTCAGATACTTTGTAAAGGGTATTTTGTACATCTCTGGTACTTATTATATATTGACAATTATTGTATTATTTTAGGACGAAAAAAGATTTTCTTGCAATAACGTTTTTCCTGTTTAGTCTGACTTCAAAAGGACAACTGGATGATAAATTATAGGCTGAAAGATTTTACGTATTAGGGTTAATGAATACATTATCAATAATAATTTGTGGTAGAAAAAGGACTATGTACATTTCCTGCTGACAAACAAATTGACATGATTGATCATGACTCATTACCGCTTGCAAGATGACACCTGAATGTCTTTGTCAGCTAAGATTTTCCGAACGAATTATTGGAAGCTTGGAGCTAAAGGTTCTCTAAAACTATTGTAATGTTTGTAGGTAATATTTTCAAATTAAAAAAAACGTCAAAAACTATGTTTATACCGTAATAATTACTTCAAGTATGATACCTATCTTTTACTCTATCTGTGACGAAGAATGAAAATTTCTTTATTTTCTAACCTTGTGCTTCCCTTTAAATTAGATTCCCCATGAATCAATCGGAAGAAAGAAAGAAGAGAGTGGCATAATATAACATTGTACACCGGTAAGTTTTGTTGGTTAAATTGTCTTTATTTCTAGATATGTTTTTTTTCACCGTTTTTATTCATTCCACTTTGTTAAATTTTAATTTTATTGTTCTTGTTATTGTATTATCATTGTTATTAGTTAGTTAATAGTTAGTGTTTATAATAGGTAGTTAATTATAAATTAATTTCACTTCTGTGTTATTATTCTGTGACAAATGTTTTCTTTCTTTCTTTCATAAATCTAGAAATATTTCAAAATTCCGCGAAACAATTACCTCAGCGACATACATAATGCAATATTCTACACTCTTGATACAAAACAGTTAAGGTTGTGCGCTCAAGCACAACAGTTGTATACTCGAATTAATTAAAAAAAATAAACAATCTTGTGACGTCAGTGGCCGGGGATTTTTGCGACACCAATGTGAGTTTTTTAATATATTCTTGTTTAAATGTTAAAATACTATAGACTGGTTTGTGATAAAGGTAAGCCACTTTTATTTTTACATTCTAAAAATAGTGAAATCATTAACTTCTGCACTTTATATTTAGTTTTATTATAAATCCAAGTACATAATTACTTCTGGCACGTCTGCCTACCCCTTCTGGGAAAAAAGGCGTGCGTTTATGTATGTACCTACATAATTTTTCTTCTCATAGGTAATGAATGTATACAAAAACGTTGTCTTCCTTAAATGTTCTTACTTCATGATTAATTAGTAGTAGGTATATATTTCCTCCGAGAGTTTTAAGACTTACCGTAATGGTTTGACTGATCTATTTTAGTTATTTCAGTGTTTATAACAAAGTAAAAACGAATTCTTGAATAAGATACAATAGGGTATTTGACTATTATCGATTTTTTTGTTTTATTTCGCTTACAAATACAAATACGTTAAAAATAAAGCCTTGTTGTCAAAACAGTATTAAAGTAGCTTGTAACATAAGGCAAATATTAACATTTAAAATTAAAGAGTGGGGGTGTAGTGGCGACATCTTGCTGTCTCTTTCACACGCGCACACTGTAATGTATAATAACCCTAGTGACGTCACTATCTTGGTTTTGCATTTCTTTTCTGTTACCCCCACTACAAGATTTAAAACGTTTTTAACTTGTTTAATTCTAAATGGATTTATAAATTTCTTTGTTTGTTAGACCATAGCTGTGGAAAAGTTTATAAATACAATAAAAAAATTGAGTCAAATACTCTATAATAGTGTTTGTGTCATATATATAAAAAAAATATCTTTTTTTATTCTTTGCAACGACATATAATATTGTTATTTGATTATAACTACAACGGAAAAACTGGTCAAAAACAAGTTATTTTGCCGACTAAAGTGCATGTTGAATCGTGCATCATTCAATTCTATAAGTTCACATGACATCATAAATTAAAGACACCTTTGCCACAGATTAAAACATCATAATTAACGGCCGATGCCAATAATCAATCGAAAAATTAGATTGAAGTCAATCTGGATTGTTTTCTACTTTTTGATTGGTCTCTTGTCATGTTGCCATAGTTTTTTCACTACTGAGATTGATTATTGGCAATATAGTATCAGAAAAAAGATTGAACTGTCAATCTAAAACGGCAAATTTTGGATTGGGATTGTTTATTGGCAGCGGCTGTAAGAGGCAAACGTCACTTAATAATCCAAAACAAAAGCTATTATTTAGATAAGTTTGATACAAGATTTGATACCTAAATATACATACATATTATAAGTTATTATTTTACTTTTATTAAACTACATGTATTACCTAGAGTTATTATTTAAGTTCTTGGAATGTATATTCGTAATATTATTGAGATAGATCCTTCAGAAAGCTTCTCAAGCACCAAGTTTGATACCAGTTGTTGCCATGTTGGAATAGAGTTTTAGAAACTTGAGACAAATAAATGATAACTGGTAAAATCTGATATTGACAATGCATTCTCGACAAATTTTTTGGCCTAAGTATTATATAAGAAGAACCAAAACTAGCATTCAATGGGTACGATATTTTTTGTTATAAATCATTGAGATAATATACCTACTAGAGGGGGCACTGCAAACAAAATGTTTGTAACAAAATGAAGGGTACAATCTATTTCTGTCTCTGTCACGCCTACGAAGTAACATATCTTCCCTCTCGCTTCAATGTGTACCCGTGTGCACGCACCATACGCAGAGATTTTGTTCCCGATGTCCGCTCTAGTATAATACCTCAATGTTATAAATAAATAGTTGTTAAAATAAATATTTTGACAGTCACAGTGGCGAGTTATTTGTGAAACGAGATGGCGCGGCACCTAGGTCTATATCTAGATCCCGTCCCGCCAGACCTGTACTCGTAACTTTATAAGAGCTGAAAATTTGCCTGCGCATGCCTCTAACACAGGCATCATACGATCTGCAAGTACGAAGTACATTTTATTAAAGTTTGAACATATCTCCATATTTTATATTATATAATTTTGCCAGCGTAATAATACATATAAAAGCTGAATATGTTACTTACTTCCGGCTATCAAAAGGAGTTTCCTTGGTAGTCAGACACTTTTGATGGTTGTTTCAACTTGTCCAGACACATTGAAGCTGACAACTTCCAAAGCCACCACGATTGGAACTTCATTATTGCTTATCGTGTGATGCCTATGTGCGAGGCTTGCGCAGACAAACTTTTAGCTTTCACAAAATGATGAAAGTGTAGTGGCCCCGGGCTCTTGGTCTATCCACACTCATACAATTGTTTGTGTGATCCACAAATTTCTTGTCGGATCTAGCTGTTGTGATATTACACGCTTTTTATTAGCTTCACCTGTATGTTTGTATGTTTGTTTGTAACCGACTTCTTTGGGCGCGATTTTCACCCACTTTAAACGGCCAGATTTCGTTCAAATTTTGCACACTTGTCAAAGACCGATGACAATACAATAATTCGATTAAAATATATAATTATCCTGATTAGATTCGCCAGGATTCATTATTCTTATAATTGATGACCATTGCTACTGACCACTAGGTGGCGTATAGATGAACATAATTTGCTACTGACTAATAGATGGCGTGATCACGTCAATAATGCATGTTTGCACTATTCATCGCTAGATGGTGTTAACATTGTATTCTTCAAGTGTCAAATGTTACTACTGACCAACAGATGGCGTTATTGATTGGAAATACAGCTGTAGATGGATGTTTTTAGTCAAAACAATTAAATAATAGTTAAAAAAAACTAAAATACACGCTGCAGGATGATAAGTAATTGTTGTAAACACCCCACGCTTTGTAACAATAAAATATATGTATTTTACTCCATTTACTTATCTTAAATTCAGTATCAATTATTTTTACTTTTTTAGTTGTATATCTTATTAAAGCGTGTATTTTAGTTTTTTTTAACTATTATTTAATTATTTCTAAAATCCTTCTATGACACAGTTACGTAGTTTGTTTATAAAGATAAGATAAAGATAAAGATATTTATTTTGTGAAACATGAGTGACAATAAATTTGTACAAGATCTTCAGTTTTTAAAAAAGTAGCTACATGTTTTGCCTTTTAAGGCGTACAAAATGTATATTTAGCGCATAGGCGTATAGATTATGAGAAAAAAAAATGCTAATACAATCTAGTTATTATTGATTACAATTTACAGAAACAAAAACATTTGGTAAAATTATGATTAGATTAAAGGAAACATCGTGATTGTGATTAATTTGTGATATTTAAATATTATTTTATACATTATTGTGTTTATAGGGTTAAATTGGTGTCATTTAAAAATTCTGATAAGCTGTAGTAACACCTCTGTAGAAGAATTTTTTTAAGGGCGAACTTGTATTGTGAGGTCGGCAGTTGTTTAATAGTGTTAGGGACTTTATTATAAATGATTGGTGCCAAACAAAATATACTTTTATGTTTTAATGCTGTGTTTGATTTTATAATACATAATCTATTTTTGTCGCGAAGATTTCTTAACGTGACATCTGATAATTTCATAAATAACTTCGAATTGCTGTGGACGAAACTAGCAACTTCATATATAAAAAGGGAAGGTAGACTTAAAATGTTATGCTTGATAAAATATGATTTGCAGCTTTCAGTTATTTTTAAGCTGAACATAGCTCTAATACACCTCTTCTGTGATTTAAAAATTATCTCTTTATTTGTAGAATTACCCCAAAAAAGTATACCAAATCTTAGGACCGAGCCGACAATACCGTGATAAGCAGTGATAAGTGCATTAATACTGACTATAGGTGCCAGTTTATTCAGGGCATAAGCAGAAGAACAAATTTTTTTGTTGAGTTCTTCTGTGTGCGCTTTCCAATTTAGATTTTTGTCAATTGTGACCCCTAAAAATTTTGTTATATCTACTTTATCGATAGCTGTTCCCTGGTAATTAACATTAATAGACGGTTCTGCTAGACGTTGACTAAAGAACATAATTTTTGTTTTCTCTAAATTAATTTTTAGGTTATTGTTATTCAACCAATTAATTATTGATTTTATGGTATTATTAATCTCATTTTCATAAGTGTTATCATTGGTTGAGTGTATGGTAACTGTACTATCATCAGCGAAAAGGGATATTGGATATTTTGTTATTTTTGGTAGATCATTAATATAAATAATAAACAGCAGTGGGCCTAAAACACTTCCTTGGGGGACACCATATTTAACAATTCTTTCATTAGATATGTATACTTGTTCTTTTTTTAAATTAAAGTTTATATTAGAGATTTCTGTATATTGCTTGCGATTCTTGAGATATGACTCTAAGAGCTTTAGTATATTTCCTCTTATACCATAAGCTTCTAATTTATTAAGTAAAATATCATGGTCGACATAATCAAAAGCCTGGGTCATATCGCAGTAAATGGCACACACAGATATCTTTTTATCTACATTATCCATAACTTTACGTAAGAAATCGAATATAGCCATGTTTATACTTTTGTTTTTTCGGAAACCTTTTTGATAATCTGTAAGAATTTTATTTTTTTCTAAATAATAGTATATTTGTGAGTAAATATATTTTTCAAACACTTTGGAGAATATCGGAATGAGTGCGATAGGCCTATAACAGCTCATGTTTTGTTTATTGCCTTTTTTGAATAGTGGCTTTACAATAGACATTTTTAGACTTTGCGGGTATATTCCGCTAATTATGCTTAAATTAATGATATGACTTAAATGATCACAAATGTGATAGGCTACATATTTTACAATTTTAGTGGCAATCCCATCATGTCCAACACTGGAAGTATTTTTTAAGGATCTGATAATTTGTAATATTTCGTAAGGGGTACTAGGTGCCATAAACATTGACTTAGTTGGTTTGATTATATTCGAAGTAACTTGTCTACCAGAGCCTGGAATTGGTTTTATTTTATCTATGAAAAAGTTGTTAAAGGCGTTAGTAATTTGCTGTTGCCTAGTTATAATTCTACTGTCTGTGTATATGGTAGTAATCATGTCTCTTGGTACATTAATTTTCGATTTATTTATGATTGCCCAAGTAGCTTTGGATTTGTTAGTTGCCGACATTACTCTATGATTATTTTGTGCTCGTTGCGTTAAATGAATAATTTTTTTAAATAACTTTGCATACTTTTTAAAGGTAATTTTATTTGCATCATTTCGATTCAGCCTATATTTCCACATAAGCTCTCTCTTTTTTTTACTACATAATTTTATTCCACGCGATAACCACGGTGATTTTACTTTAGATTTAATATTAATTCTTCTTAAAGGAAAACATAAATTATATAATAATGTGAACGTATCGATAAATGAATTGTAGGCTATGTCTGAATTATCGGTTTCATAAATTTCGGAAAAAGCAATATTACTTAAATATTCTTTAAATTTTTTCATATTTTCTATACTATAGTCACGTCTTAGTATTTGCCAATTGTTGATTATGAATGTCTTTTCCACTGGTACTTTTAAAATTTGTGCTGTGTGGTCAGATAAGCCAAAATCAATTACCTGGGATTCGGTTCTCCCTAGATTGTGTGCAAAGTTATCAATACATGTCCCACTTATGAGTCGAGTAGGCTGCTTTAGTTGTAATTTTAAATTATAGCTTAAGAGCAACGATTCTAACTCTAAGAAAATATTATTACGCTTAAGAGAGTCAATGTTAAAATCACCTGCAATCACGATATTTCTACTTATTTTGTTCTTACATATAATTTGTAATATTTTTCCTAGTTGTTCATAGAACACATTTAACGCATTAGTTTTAGGTACTCTATATATACATACAATAATCGTTTTATGTTTAATTAAGTCAATTGCACAACATTCGAATATGCCTTGAATAGAGAGTTGCGCAATATCACGAAGTTCATTGTATTGATGTCCTTTTTTAGTGAGTATACATGTTCCTCCTCTTCGACTTGTTTTTCTAGAATAACATGCGGCCAGAGTATAGTTGGGAAGAAACAATAAATGTTCATTGCCCTCAATCATGAAGTGTTCTGATAGACAAACTACATCTATTTCTATTCCTTTATCTGACATCTCTTCTACGCTAATAGTAAGCTCATTACTTTTATTTATTAAGCCTGCGATGTTTTGGTGAAGTATGTATAAATGTTTATTATAGAAAAAACTGTTCGGCTATTTGTGTTTTTTTTATATTATCAGTTGAGTAATATTCTTTATCTTCTATGCGATTTTTGTTTGTGTTAATATAATCGACAAGTTCAGCGACATCTTCGAAAATAATTTGCATGCCATGATTATTTAGAGAACCCATATTTTTTTTGTACATTTTGTAGTCCCATGTTAGATTCTTGTTAGAGTCAATATAGTAGGCATTTATATGTATGTGAACGAAATAACCATTAAACTGTGGGCCAACATGATGAACTTACAAATACACCCTAGTACCACCACTTACGGCCGATGCCAATAATCAATCGAAAAAATTAGATTGAAGTCAATCTGGATTGTTTTTTACTTTTCGATTTGTCATTTACCATGTTGCCATAGTTTTTCCACTACTGAGATTGATTATTGGCAATATAGTATCAGAAAAAATATTGAACTGTCAATCTTAAACGGCAAATTTTGGATTGGGATTGTTTATTGGCAGCGGCTGTTAAAGGACATAACCTAATCCGCGCTATATGGATTGTAGACGTGCGCATTATAATAACTTGTTCATCCGCTTGCATTGCAAGATAAAATTCCTACCTATTTATTTCAAACAGAAAAAAATAGAGATTGGAATGTATCTGTTATTCTGCATCAAAACATCCATAGATACAACATTTTGAGGAAGGATTTTTTGGAAGTTGTAGAGCCACGCGATTGTTAGTCATGGCTGATGATGCCACTGTCTCACAGGAGATCGACGTGTAGCGACAGCTTCACTGTCGCGGTTCGTTCGCCCAATACCCCATCTCTGATTAGTTGACCTGTTTACTCGTTTGGCAGACCTATGCAATAAAAAAACTAAGAACCGTTTGGTGGATTAGATTAGACTAGATTTAAGTTATAAATGTAAAAGTTTTCTCTATTGTGCTGAGCGTAACATCATCATCATCATAATATCAGCCACAGGAAGTCCACTGCTGAACATAGCCCCCCCCCCCAAGGATCTCCACAATGACCTGTTGGAAGCGGCCTGCATCCAGCGACTTCCTGCAACCTTAGCCAGATCGTCCGTCCACCTTGTAGGCGGGCGTCCGACATTTCGCTTGCCTGTACGTGGCCTCCACTCAAGAACCTTTCGGCCCCAACGGCCATCGGTTCTACGAGCTATGTGCCCGGCCCACTGCCACTTCAACTTGCCAATCCTATGGGCTATGCCGGTAACCTTCGTTCTCCTACGGATCTCCTTATTTCTGATTCGATCTCGTAGGGAAACACTGAGCATAGCCCTCTCCATGGCATGAGCGTAATAAGCATTTTCAAATTTCGATTGTTTTAAAAACTCAAAAAAAAAAGACATACGTACCAAAACATGACTAATTTCCACTCACATCCTGCATGGGACGACGTCTCAACGTCATAATAACCGGTTGATACTAGACATTTTCGCTTTATTTTACAAAAAGTATAAGGGTAATTTGCCCAATATCGATATTTTTATTTTTTTGCTATTTTATTTTATTGGTGAGACGAGCATGCCGTTCGCCTGATGGTCAGCGATAAGACAGATCATGAACAGTAATAAAACTAAACAACACCTTGAATAACAAAGCTATGCTTGATATTCCACTGTGCTCGCCATCTTGAGACATAAGATGTTAAGTGTCAATAATATGTCCAGTAGATAATCTGGCTACAACGTCCTTCAATCCGAAACACAACAGTGCATTTATATTGCTTTTTGGCGGGAGAAATAGACATTGTGGTGGTACCTACCCAGGCAGCCTCTCATATGAAACCTACCACCAATTTATTCGAATGTCTGTCGGATTAACGCAAGATAGGTCGTAATAAATAAGAGTATTATGTTTCAAAAATGCATTCAACAAACATCAGCGATTTTATAAAACCCCACGAAAATATTAACCGGTACAAGTCTTTAAATATATATTTTTTGCAAAATAACTACCGTTTTTGCTGAGATCTCTGGAACTGGTATTAACACGTGTCCTTACACAGGTTTTATTTTGTTCGGGTCAACGTTTTTATGTGTTTTTTGCATGCTATAAATTATGTAGCTTTCCCCAAGAAAAATAATATAATATGTCTCAAGACACAGTGATCTCCTTCTGCGTTCGTTTCGATCGGAACGCGAAAACAGATTAGTTATTTGAATTAACTTTTTAATTTAATAATTCTAAATTAAGGGTAGTTAAATTGTAACAGTCGCTGAGCGGATGACTAATACCTCAGTCCGCCCCGTGACCACGAAAGCTGTAAAGTAATCGAAACGTCGGAAATTCAAAAAATTTAAAAATTAAACCAAATCCGCGATAAAATCCGTAAATAATAGTTTTATTTCAATGTGTAACATTCGCGTAAATCTAAGAAACCATTATAATATGTCTTTGGTAAGAATTTGGCCTCTTCTTCTGGCTAGGAAGGTAGTTCCATTACATAGTTCGTAATTTGTTAAGGCTAACTCCGAAAAAGCGGGGGTGTGCCTTGGGATTCGAATCCGTGACCACCGTGAACATGTTGGCAGTCGCTTCTGATTCGTTACCAACAGGCCACCATGCACTTTGTAGTAATTCTACCAGGGTAAAATAATTTAATGTTAAAATAATGGTTTACAATAAGTGCATGGTGGTTTGTTAGTAAAAGGACCAGACGCGGCTGCCAACATGTTCACGGTGGTCGTGGGTTCAAATCCTAGGGCACACCCATTGAGGTATTATACTAGAGCGGACATCGGGAACAAAATCTCTGCGTATGGTGCATGCACAAGGGTACACATTGAAGTGAGAGGGAAGATATGTTACTTCGTAGGCATGACAGAGACAGAAATAGAATGTACCCTTCATTTTGTTACAAACATTTTGTTTGCAGTGTCCCCCCTAGTATAATATCTCAATGGGCACACCTCTGACTTTTTGGAGTCATGTGTGTATTGATAGTCAATCAGCACGCACTAAAACGGTGAAGGAAAACATTATGAGGAAACTCACATATCAAAGCGATTTGTATGAATTCCTATGGTATGTAAAGTCTGCCAACCCTCACGGGGCCGATGCACACTATATAGGCCATATGGCCTAACCCCTATCAATCGTGAACGCGATTGTAGAGGAGGCTACTGCCCCGCAATTGAACGTATATGGACTAACCGCTGATTCAGGGCAATACAGTACAGTTACAATAAATAGTTGGTATTGTATTGTATCAGCCCATATACGACCCACTGCAGGGCACGGGCCTACTCTACAATCGAAGATATGATTGAGAATGGTTAGGCCATATAGTCCACCACGCTGGACTAGTGCGGGTTGGCGAATTTTTACATACCATAGAAATTCATACAAATTGCTATGGTATGCAAGTTATATTATATTATGTTATAAATAGTTATGTAACTATATAATATAGAATCACTGTACATTAGTTATTTTAGTATTTACCTTATTTACGACGCATCCGTGGTAACCGGTTAGGTCACTCCATGTGTAGACAATCTTTAATTTAATCGTATCTATTGCCTTATTATTTGCATTTCTGTTGGTTCGTGTTAATGTATTTAAAACAAGAAATAGTACATATATAATATGCATGTATTGAATATTTTGATGTGAGTAAAAACACTTGCATAAAAACACATCTAGCCTGTGTAAATAACAGGACGCAAAATGCACACAGGAGCGAAGAGACAATGATCTCCTTTCTTTCCTTCCCTTATGTCCATCCAATGGTACTCGGTAAGAAATTGCCTCAAGCGATACAACTGCCATTTGTACTCTAATATTAAATATTAGTTTAGTTTAAGGTTTACTTGCTGCACAAAAAAGAATAAAAATTAAGAAATAAAAATTTATAAATATCTGCTTATCCTTTTCTTATATCCATCCAAAGGTTGTCTGTAAGAAATCGCCTAGAGCGATAAGACCGCCAACTGTACTCTTTAATTTTATTTGTTAAGTATTGTATTATTTTGTTCTTTTGTGTGCAGTAAAGAATAAATAAATAAATAATCATAAGAAACAACATTTTTAAGCGGACTCACCTAAAATTTTTCCGTCGCGCATGATCTTCCACGATGAAAACACATCACACACCAATTGCACAACACTATCACTAGAACAACTAAAATTAGGTGAATAAAATGAACCCAGCAATAACACACGCATCATGGACCCGAAACTTACACGAGACTAAACTACCCTAGCTTCTAAAAGAATAAAATAAATATATACACCCAAGAATCACATAGTACTGACCACTGACCATCACGCTAATATGGAATCACGAGTATACAGAAAATAAGTGACACTTTTTACTTTTTTAGTTGCACAAACACTCGGACCCGAAACAAATTGCGGATCGCGCAAACATTTGTCTCGGTGCGGGAATTGAATCCGCGCCCTCACTTGTCACAGCCGGCGTCTTACTAACTGCGCCACGGAGGCTGAGTAATACAAAAGCACAAAATCACTTCACTTGTATAAATTTAAACACAAAACACTTAAAATAAAGCAAAATATTCAGCGCAGTAATGACGCATGCGCCACCCGTCCGACACTTACGCGAAACTAAACTACCCTCTCCAAAAAATATCTATATGATATGGCGGCGGTAAAAGGAATCTGATACCCTCCACAGAGTACGTCGTATATGTATAGAGTCAATAGTCAGCATAAGGGCCTTAGCGCCCTCTGATGCACGACGTTACAGAGGAACAGGACTCAAATATTCAAATTAAATTAAATATTAATTTCAAAATATTATTACCTCTTGACGCTCAAACATGGTATTGGTATGGAGATAGGACACCCTGGATTAACACATAGGATGCTTTATAACTCAACAAAACGTATTGTTCTGGTGAGATTTACATAGAATGGAAATATATTCGATACTCTTTCAAACTCAAAGGAATGGGATGGGAAGTTTAAAGTATGGCAGTAAGTTTCTGTGTTTTTAAAATGGACTGGACTCAAAAAGTTTCGGCACCCGAGCGAAGCCGGGCCGGACCGCTAGTGCATCATACGTTGAAAATATGCAAACGAAATTAAATATTTTATATTCACTTACAGGAAAATCGCGTTAATAAACTGCTAGGAAACAAGTAAAAAATAAGATTATGATTGTGAACAAAAACCTTGCCGTGACCCATCGGATAGACTGGAATGCGTAGCAAAAACATAAAAATTATTGTTTTTGTTTTGGATAGTATAATTATTACTCAAACATAGGTACTATATTTATTATTATACTGTACAGTATTGTATTCTATTAACCCATATACGTCCCACTGCAGGGCACGGGCCTCTTCTACAATAGTTGGTTAACAAATTTTAATAAAATGCTCCTATTTTGCGTTCTATTATTCCAAAGGTCTGGCGAATACCCACATAGTTCAGCTGATGATCTCTGCCGCCCATTAACTCACAGCGCTTGATTCGTGGATGTGCTACCGAAACATCTAGTTGGGATAGAAGCGGGAAGGAAAGATAAATATTGGGCATCAGGAAATCTCACTCACCGTACGAAACGCAACAGCTAAGCTGTCGCTTTATTTCGATCTCCCCTGAGACAGTGTTAACGCCCCAGAAGAGCCAATCCATTCTTGCTGAGCTATGACTAATATCAGCGTGGCTCTACCACTTCCAAAACTATAACTATGCGTATCTAAGACTTTAAAAATGGTATAAAATGCAACAACCTTCTTTTAAGGATCTCATAAGTGTAACTTAGTTATCTGAATCTTGAATTCCTATATAAATATGAGCACGTCAACCACGCGCAAAGGTTGTACACATAATTTATTTAATACTTTCCTGAACGATAAAATATTTTAAGGATTTTATCGGGAATTTGTTTTAATTTCTAAATATGTAGGGTATGTTTATAAACTTCCCAGGCGGTGTATTTGCTTGTGTGAAGCTGTACTTTTATGGTCACGGGTAGAACTGAGTTAAAATTGAACCAAATCCCCAAAAAAGGGTCTGATTTCGATCTGTAAAATTTGCGTAAATCTAAGGAACCATTAAGAGATATATTTTGCCTTAAAATTCAACATTGAAACAATTCACCTTCAAAAGAAGCAATGTGTACTTTTCGTTTGATTCACTGGTAGATTGGGCAAGATTTTTTAAACTATTTTTTTATTGACTACTCTCTTGATGTACGGAAACATTAATTATTATTATTTATTATTTTGATGTTGGGAAAATCCTACATGGACTGCCTCGGTGGCGTAGTTGTACTACGGTACGGTTACAAAGCTGAGGTCTCGGGTTCGAATCCCGGGTTGGGCAAAGTGATATTGGATTTTTCTATTCAGTATCAGCCCAGAGTCAGGAATTTGTGCCCGATATGGCGATAGGCTCGCCACCTATCACATTGTGGGACGGAACATGCAAGGCGAAATGTGGGTGCCCTGGCACCTCTGCCTACCCCTTCTGGGAACAAGGCGTGAGTTTATGTATGTATGTATGTATGAAAATCCTACATAACCGTAAACAAATCTATACTAATATATATGTAAAGCTGAAGAGCTTGTTGGTTTGTTAGTTTATTGTTTTTGTCTTACCTTATCTTGTAGTTACATCTTATCTCAGGAATTACTGGTTCGAATATATAACATTTTTTTGGATAGGTGATTTATTGATGAATGCTATAGGCTATATATCATCACGCTATGATGATACAGTAGTGAAAATCTAGCAAACACGACGAATTTTTTTGTCAAATTGGTTTCAAAATTGATATCTGAGGGATCCTTTGCTCCGATATTCTGACTTTATAGTCGGAATTGAACATTTTGGAAGCCATTTTGAACTATTTACTTATTGGTACGATTGGTCTCAAAATCAATATCTGAGGGAGTCTTTTCGATTCTAAATCGACTGATTTGAAAAACCTCTTTCACCATTAGATTCCTACATTTCTTATGAACATAGACGAAAAAATGTTTTTCTGCACCCGGGCGGAGCCGGGCTGTACCGCTAGTATGTGATATGTTTGGAAACCTTTAACCATTAAATAGTTGGATGCAAGACGGGTCGCTGTTTTATTTTGACAGAAAGTTTCGAAAACAGTTATATCGACGATCTGCCGAATTCGTATTGGGCACTGCTCATCTCCTGTATTTCTGAACAAAATTCGGGTCCGGGATTCCTCCTTATGTGAATGTGGTTTAGATGACGGTACCCTGGATCACATATTCTTCAGCAGTTCAGGTGTAGTCCATCTGTAGCTGAAAATGGTTAAAAAACTATATAATATGAAATGCTATTTAAAACTCTATCTTGATAAGGTGCAAAGGTACATATTCTTTTTTTTAAAGAAAATTACAAAAGTTTTTTAAAATTAATACATATTGGCAATTTATAGAGCTTAATAAAAGTATATGCAGACTTACATCTTATTATTTGACAATAAGTCGGCATATATTGATTGTTGCCTCGGTAAGTTATTTCCCCAAAATATACTCAAGTTTTTTGAGATAATAAATACAGAGCGTCAAACGAAAACAAAAAAAAACCATCAGTACATATTGTTTGTTGTTGTTTACATATTGTACTGTATTAAACCTACTAATTCAGGAAAAAATAATACTTAAATTGACGATCGGTCGTTGAAAGAATGTGCACGATTTTCGAATTAAAATCTTTGATATTAAACGACTATCAATCAAACAAAACGTTAAAGGAGTTTTTGTTTTTTCCAGACTTGCAGCAATAACTAAAAATGAACATCAACAGAGAAAAACTTGTAATACCCGTTTGTTTGCTTGCCGTCTTCGTGTTCTGGATATCTGGATCGGCAGGTATGTTTGTTACAATAGTAACAAAATAAGTAATACCACCACAAAGTGTTAAACTGTATTGTTTTTTTTTGTATCTTAGCTATTGTATGTGATATGTGTAATCGCCATCGAAACGCCATCCAATTTTATTAATGTTTACTTCAATGAACATTACTGTTATGTTTCTAGTGAGATCTAAAAGTATTCAAACGAAAAATGCTGGCAACATAAAATTTTGTTTAACACGTAATATTATTAACCGTTATTTTGTCTTTGAGACCAAAAACTCTTGTAGTTTCTGATACACAACACAAAATTAAATCCTAGTGTGTGCATAGTACTACGTATGTATATGTAGGAATAGTTTCGTCTGTGGTCAAATCAAACAAACATTTTTTGTGTAATATTCAATATATTCTAATCTTATAAACCCGTTTTCATTTCGTCATCACTTCAGTCGTACTTCACGTCTACCATCGCCTTCAAGACTCTGAGTCCCAGACTGCTCTCTTATTCCGTACTTCTGTACTTCCACATCTTAATCATTCATCCTCTAACTCTTTCAATCTTAAATACTTTAATTAGTCATCTCTTTCACACATTACGTTCCACATCACTCAGTCGTCTAACTTTTTATTCTACTCATCCCTTCTACATAACATTCAAATCCTACATATATGACTACTGGATAAATTTATATCATTTCTTCTCCAGGTACATTCATCCCGAACCTCACAGAACGGTGTTACAGATGCCTCTGTTATGTGTCTACCAAATGCGACATCTCCCACGGCTGCACCGGTGGATACTGCGGGCCCTTCAACATCTCCAAGGTATACTGGGTGGATGCCGGCAAAATTATCATGCCTGAGGACGATGTCGATAGATACAACGGTAAATATTTTATGAAATAGGAGACAAAAAATAATCAGACCTGTAGGTCACCTTCACCCATGAATTTATACAATACCAGATCAACAGTGCTTTTTTTCGGATGCAGTGCGAGACGAACATGCTATTAGCCTGATGTTAAGCGATACGACCGCTCATGGACAGTAGCAAAACCAAAAAATAGCATGAATTACAGAGCAATGCTTATAATTTCACTGCCCTTCCATCTTGGGACATAAGATGTTGTCTCAATATGAACACAACAGTGCATTTACAATTTACTGTTTTGCGGGAGAAACAGACATTGTGGTGGTTCATAGTTCTAATATCCACGAGTTAAGATTTTGTTTTTGATGTAGGATAATAACTATGTGTGGACTTGAATGTAACTTTTTATAAATATATAGCTATATGATTCCTCATTTCTCTAAATGTCTGTAACAGTTTGAAATGTCAGCAGCAATGACACCATGGCTATAGACAATAAGACAAAAATGGGATTCACAAACCTGTTGCGATATTCTGCATTAGATGATATCATTCAAGTTTTATTTAAACCGGAATATCTTGTCGAGGAAAATGCAACCCAGATGTAAAAAAACACGAAATAACCAAATAACCATAATCACCAAATAATAAAATCACTCTGGTGTGCAGGTTTCCTCACGATGTTTGCCTTTACCTACCATTATAGTCCGATATCGCTTACCATCAGGCGAAGGAATGCTCGTCTCGACATTCATAGCAATAAATAAAATATTATTGTCCCCAAAAAGTGCATTCAACAACAGGCATCATCTGCGATTCCGCAAAATCCCACGAAAATTATTAATCTGTACAAGCCACTTATTTTCTAACAAAATATTTCAATGATACTTTGGGCTAACTCACCGAAGTTACACTAGGCTTAGTAACTTTCTCTTCCGTGGCCTAGTTGTACTACGGTACGGTTACAACGCTGAGGTCTCGGGTTCGAATCCCGGATCGGGCCGTTATATTGAATTTTTCTATTCAGCACAGAGTCAGGAATTTGTGCTCGATATGGCGATAGGCTCGCCCCTTATCACATCGTGGGACAAAATTCCCAAGGCGAAACATGGGTGTCCTGGTTGCTACCAGGGGAACATCTGCTTACTCCTTCTGGGAAAAAGGCGTGAGTTTATACATATATGTATGTATGTTAGTAATTTTCATATTTTATCAAGGCTCTAGTTATAAGTTTTAATGTTGTTGTTTTTGTTCCAGCTTGGAAAGACTGCGCAAGAAACTATCATTGTGCACAGAGGATCATTGAGGGATACCTTCAGAAATTTGGAAAGGTTACTATTTATCATACAATCCTCATTTTTTACTATTATATTGTGACAAAAAGAAAAAGTGAAACGAAGCGAGCAAGCAGGACTTAAACACAATTTGCGAAAACTTTGATTTGGTTACAAAAAGTAATGACATGGCGCGAGACGATTCTTGAGCCTTTCTTCCATTGCGAATTAGTTTAACCGACATGCTGCTTCAGTCTTACTCTTATTTACTATGTATTATTTTATTTATTCTATCACATAATTGTGAAAACTGAAAACCTATAAGTAGCTATCTGTTTCATATTTTTCCTTTTACCTAATGTATTGTATATAAGCTGTGGGTTTTCCAATAAATATAAAATTAATGATAGTACTTTGAACAGTATGTGATGACATACGGTACTTACACGAGGTCTTCTCACTATGGGCCTCTTCCGAAGGCTCAGTGTCACTCAACGCCCTGTGGAGAGAGAATGAGGAGATGTGTAGGAAAAGAACATATCCCAAAGGATCAGCAGGTTAAAGTGGCAGTGGGCCGGGCACATAGCGCGAAGAACTGATGGCCGTTGGGGCAGAAAAGTTCCGGAGTGGAGGCCACGTACAGGCAAGCACAGTGTCGGGCACCCGCCTACAAGGTGGATGGAATGGACAACCTGGCTTAGGTTCCAGGAAGTCGCTGGATGCAGGCCGCTTCCAACAAATCAATGTGGAGATCCTTTAAGGAGGCATATGTTCAATGTACTTCCTGTGGCTAGAGAGATAGAGAGAGAGAGATAACATAAATAAATGTAATCATAAAAGTCATATTCATTTCATGTAACAGTAAATTATCAATGATTCCAGGACTGCAACGGCGATGGTGTGACGAACTGCTTTGATTACATGATGGTTAACGGGAATGGTGGATACTCGTGCTCCACACCGCTCAACGAATCCGTTAATGGCAGGAGATGGCTCCAGAGATACGCAGAGTGCCAGCTATAGACACAGCCAAGTGCCATAACATTTAGGATTAACTAGATTAAAGCCTGCAGTCCTAAGCGGTAGACTCCGGCCGATGTCTCGTGTAAAACTGTGGATTGTGATCATTAGATTTTAAATAAAGACAAGACTTCATAATTTACAACCCTACTGACTTAAGGTTATGAGTAAAAGATAAATAAATAAATAAACCCAACAGTCTCATAGTCCTGACCCTACATAAAGGTCAATTAAGTCTTGTGTCGAGACTGAAGAGACTCTCCGGTCTCACAAATACCTAGATCCGAGATAATTACTTGTGGGCCTCACAAACATTTGTCTCGGTGCGGTTTCGGACCGAAGCCGCGGCCTCTCGTTTCACAGTCAGCGTCTAACCAACTGTCCCACAGAGGCTTTCTGAATATGGAGGAAGTAATACGTATAACGTTTTAAAAGGGTCGGTCCACTACCTCGAATTTAATCCTTCTTAATGATATTATTACCATAGCCATGGATAATGGTGAGCAGGTCGATGTCGTTTACACGGATTATAGCAAGACCTTTGACCATATTGACCATGGGATCCTGTTGAAGAAGTTAAACTCCGTGGGAATTTGTGGTGATCTCTTTAGGTGGTTTTCTTCCTATATAGAGAATAGGTCACAAGCTGTAGTGCTTAATAATTATATGTCGAAATGGGTAAACGTGCCTAGTGGAATACCACAAGGATCATTGCTTGGGCCGGATCATCACCATAGGATCAATTTATAATTTATGTAAACGACATAGGCCTGTGCCTTGAATCCTCTAAATTATTATGCTTTGCCGATGACATGAAGATCTTTAGGACTATTTCTACTTTCAATGATATGGATGCACTTCAGAGTGATCTATGTCGACTACAAGAGTACTGTAAATTGAACAAACTCAATTTGAACCCTTCAAAATGTTCCGTCATTACTTACACAAGGAAACATAATGCCTTAATTACTGACTATACTTTGGGAGGCCTACCATTGCCCAGGTGCCATAACACTCGTGATCTAGGGGTATATCCTGACTGCAAATTATTTTTTAACAGACATGTTGAAGCTGTTGTGACGAAGGCTTCAAAATCCCTTGGATTCAAAATGCGGATCTCTAAATCTTTTACTGAGGCCAAAACTCTCAAAATACTGTATTGCACATTTGTCAGGAGCCATCTTGAGCATGCGTCGCAGGTCTGGAAACCACTTTATCATAAATATATTGAACGTATTGAGAATATACAAAAACGTTTTGTAAAATACCTTTGTTTCCACCAACAAATCCCATACACCACCGATGATTATTTCCAACTCTGCAAAAAAATTCCATCTACTGCCTCTTGGTAATCGTAGAGAAATAAGTGACTGCATATTCCTTTTAAAAATATTGCAAAATGATATTGACAGACCCGAACTTTTGGCGAAAATATTTCTTAATATTCCAACTCGATCGATTCGTTTTAATCCACCAATACATGTATCCAAGGCATCTTCGAATTATCGACAGAATAGTTATTTTGGTGCGTGCTACCAGGACTTTTAACAAATTATGTAAACAACATGATCTTGATGCTTTAACAACCAGTGTGTCTATGGCGAAAAGGCGCTGGAGCCACAGTTTCTTTAGCCAATGAGGTACTTATTTTCTTACACATATTAGTATATACTGGGTATATCAAGAGTGCTACCGAAAACGAAGCCGAGTGGTAGTTTTAGTGACTACAAACAAAATGCAACTAAAAATTTCGCTTAGAAATGCGACAATTTTTTTTTATTATTTTTTAAATATCGTCAAGTTTGGGTGGTAAATCCATAGTTTTTGCTAAAATAATAATTTAAAGCCTTGCATACCATAGCGTCTTTAAAAATAAAAGGGTGTACACTATTATTTAAGAATAATCGATGTATTTACCATCCTAATACGACGATAGGAAAAAAATAATTCGTCACAAATTTTTGCACAAAATTTAGTTGCATTGTGTCTGAAGTCACTAAAACTACAACCCGGCTTCGTTTTCGGTAGCAGTCTTGATATACCCAGTATATATTTTTATATCAGTGTATCTATAAGTGAAAACATGTTATTAGCTCTATATTATTTATATTGTGTCTAATCATTATGTTATTAGCCGTAAGTTTTCCATGTTTTAAAATAAAATAAAATAAAATAAAAATTATAGTATTATGTACTGTAGCACAACCGGAGTTTTTGTGTTAGGGTCTAGGGAAACATGAAAGCTAAAGAAGGATGACTTAAAAATAAACAAGGTTACATCAATTTTTCTAAATAAAATATAATTAAAAAATATTATTTTTATTTACCTATAAACGTCAAAAAATCTAATATTATTTGTTAAATGTTTACTAAATTAACAGAATTTTTGTGTTACACGATTATATAGTACTAGCGGCCCGGCCCAGGTTCGCCCGGGTGCATATAGATTTCTCGACAATAATATGCACGTATTATACACATTAACCTTCCTCTTGAATCACTCTATCTATTAAAAAAACCGCATCAAAATCCGTTGCGTAGTTTTAAAGATTTAAGCATACAAAGGGACATAGGGACAGAGAAAGCGACTTTGTTTTATACTATGTAGTGAAGAGTAGAGTAGCAAAGGTAAGCGCCTCATCGGTACGATTACAGCGCCGATATCACAGGTACGAATTCTGGGTCGGGCAAAGTGCTATTGGATTTTTCTATTCTTTATCACTGAATCAGGAATCTGTGCCCAATGTCTAATGCCTCTATCACTTACACACAACACTCAAAGCAAGACGTGGTTGAACCGGGAACACCTCTGCCTACCCTTCTATCAAAAAGCGTGTGTTTATGTATGTATATATAAGGTGGGAGCTATTGCTAGGGCGATAGTGCTTCCACCAAGATAACCAACCGAAGCGCAAGAGGTCTACCTTTTCTCGAAGTGCTTTGTCGTTTTTTTGAAGGCTCGGTTTGGGTTCTACTACATAAACAAAATTCTCGGGATATACCTTCAACAGCGAACTTATCAAATGAAGTTTTAATTGCACAGCTTTCTTTTTATTGCAGGGAATAGCTAGACTAGCATCCGTTCACCTGATAGTAAGCGATACGACAGCTCATGAACATTTCAGAACATTGCATCGGGCGAAATTTCATTAATGTTATCACTAGGGACTAAATATTATTTATGAAATTCTACTTCTAGGCAGAGTATATACTAATAGAATAGACAATTCAGCAACACGGGTTTTTTTTATTGCAGTGAATGGCGAGTCGAACATGCCGTTCGCCTGCTGGTAAGCGATGTGACCGCTCATTAACAATAGCATAACCAAACAACACCTTGAATTACAAAGCAATGCTCGGCATTCCATTGCGCTCGTCATCCTGAGACATAAGTTAGTAAATCTCAATATGTCCAGTAAATACTCTTGCTACAATGTCCTTCAATCCGAAACACAACAGTGCATTTACACTGCTGTTTGGCAGGAGAAATATACATTGCGGTGGTACCCACCCAGGATGCCTCTCACATATGAGAGACCTACCATCAGCAAAATATCTCATAATATGCGATTTTATTAATAAATAATAATATCATGAAAATTCTTAGGTTACCTAAAAATACATAAGGTATTAGTAGGCAAACAATAACAAAAAGTTTTAAAATTTGAAAAGACTCCTTGTTATAAACAAAAAAAAATGAAATACGAATGTAGGTACATTAGAAAAAAAATGTTATATGCAAGTTACAATTAATAGAAGTGATTTTCCACCGAAAACATTATCAAGGATTTTTTTTCCTACATCACGTGACCAGCAGCGCCGAAAAGTAATCAGATCTCATGTAGACCTGACTACAAGACCTAGCTTTAAAATCCATATTCTGTATCAGCCTATATACGTCCGACTGTTGGGCTAGGGCCTCCTCTACAAACGAGAATACGGTTGAAAGTGGTTAGGCCATATAGTCCAGGATTCAGGAATGTATGCCCGATGTGGCGATTGGCTCGTACCCTATCACATCGTGGGACGGAATAAACAAGGTGAAAGGTGGGTGCCCTGGTTGTACCTCTACCTATCCCTTTATGAAAAAAATGCGAGAATTTATGTATGTATGTACTTTTGTTTAAAACTGCAAATAAATCGTTGCTTTTTTGCGACATTTTTGGTTCCATTGTGTCTGTAGTCACTAAAACTCACCAGTTTCCCAATGTAATCCAAAGCAATCTGACTATAATTTAAATATGTTTTGTAATGAATTTGAGCACAATTTCGCTGCAATTTCAAGCTTACCCCAGCCTTTATTCAAGCATGTAAAAATGTGATCTCAGCGGACCTTTCGAACAAAACTTGCTCTATTTTTCCCCTATTTCAACTTTCAACTCGAAAATACGAGATACAAGGCAAACTAGTTATGTAGGAGGTAGCCTAACGAATACAATACCACGGAAACTTTAAACCCAACCGAAACATCACTTTGATTTTCATTGCTGGTTTTGTTGGGTTTTTCAGTTAGTACCCGCTTACAAAAGCAGCAATGTATTGAGTTTAATTGATAAAATTGCGAATGAAGATCAAATAGCAGCACATGGTGGTAGTTTTGACGAGACAAGTGACATCAATGAATATTCAGTCAGGACCCGCTGAATACTTAATGAGATTACTCGGAGGAACGCTGAAAAAATAATCCAACTGCCTACAAATGGCAGACATATTTTAAAGAACTAGTTTATTTGTATTCACTCCAAATCTCAGAGGGAGATCGTGGGGAGAACAGTATTAAACATTTTTGAAGATAAGACAGTGTAATAAGTAGCTTTAATTTATCACTATTTATTTTTATGTGACTTTTTATCAGTTTGAAGAACTCGTTCTTCTTTCATCAATATTAGATTAAAGTATTTAATCTAATATTGATTAAAGTGAATTAATTGAAGTATGTTGTAGCCGAAGTGCGGTGGCCTATTGGTAAACGGAATTGATGCAGCTACCAACATGTCCACGGTGGTCGCGGGTTCAAATCCCACGGCACACACCGCTGACTTTTTAAAGAACATGTGAGTATTGATAGTCACGCACCATACACTATAAGGGTGAAGGAAAACATCGTGAGGAAACCTGCATACCATAGCGATTCGTATGAATTTAAATGTAAAGTTCGACAGCCCGCACTTGGTAAAGGTGGTGGACTGTGTGGCCTAACCCCTAACATACTCTTTATTGTAGAGGATCCTGTTTCCTGCTGTGATATATGGGCTGATAAAATACAAAAAAATACAGTGGTAAAGACGGGCCTACATCCAGCAACACAAAAAAAAAATCGCGTTTCCTTGCGAATTTTTTTGTTGCATTGTGTTTGTAGTCACTAGAATACCACCCAGCTTCGTTTTCGGTAGCAGTTTTGATATACGTTTTATTTTACACATTTCGACCTCAAAAGGCACTTCAAACGACCTACACAGCCTCAAAACCGCTAACTTACATCCATAAATTAATGAAACTAACCTCATACCCACAAGTGGATAGGTCATAAATAGAGCGCAGTTGAAGCAATTCCAGCCCGACCACACAATCAGTAGTAGTGTACGGTCGGCTGTTTGTATGTACGTCACCTGGAGCTGATTACGGGTGTAAATATTGCTGTTTGGAAGCCCCATCGTCTTGGAAACCTCGGCTTTGTGGTTCTCTGAGTGGTTAATGTAAGCTTTGTTACCGAAGACCCAGTGAGGTTGAAATAATAACATATGTAATAAATAAAATCACCCAACGGTCTTATAAATTGTCATGACCCCTACACTAAGATCGAGTCTTGTGTCGTGGGTATCACAAACTACGAGAGAATTCTCGGTCCGTCAAATATTATTTGTTTCTGTGTTTGTTTCAGTGTTGGGATCGAACCCACAGACTCTCGTTTTACAGCCAGTGTCTAACCAACTGCACTTCCACTTCCAATGCTGAAAATTTAAAGCCAACCGAAACATCACTTTAATTTTCATTGCTGGTTTTGTAGGGTTTTTCAGTTAGTACCCACTTACAAAAAGTAGCAATGTATTGAGTTTAATTGATACACACTGCTGGACGCTATCAAAACAAAATCTATTTGTAAAACAACAACAAACTCGCAGGACTAGACAGCTAACATCATAAACAACATTTCATCTTCGACTTTTTAAATTAATTTACACAGTGACATATAAAATGCAATACTTAATAATACTAATACTAATTCTACAAACCTGACACAAAATAGTAGAGGCGGTGCGCTCAAGCAGAGCAGTAGTGTAATCCAAGAAATTAAAAAATAGATATTCGTGTTACATCAGTGGCCGGGGATATTCGTAAAACTAATGTGAGTTTTAACCCTCGACGCTATGTGGATATGTGTTTGTGTATATGTGTTTGGAGAGGATGTTTGTGCAAACTGGAAATGCCATTTTTTTCCAAACTACTAGTCAGATCTCTTCCAGACAACCTTTATTAGTTTATTTATTCATTCAATCTTTATTGTACACAAACAAATAGAACATGACAATACAAAGAAATAACATCAATTGAAAGTACAAAAGGCGGTCTTATCACTAAAAAGCGATCTCTACCAGACAACCTTTCGATGGATATAAAAGAAAGAGAAAGAAAGGGCAATGTAAAAATAAAGATAAGAGAAGCTCCAATAGATACAAATAATTCAATAGACCTTCATATAGATATCAGAAGAAAGTGGCGGTACACAATAAACAAAATCTTAAGGATTAATATACAAATAAACTAATACATAATCTATTGAAGATAGAATAAACACTCACAAAAATGAACACAAAAGTATATTATTAAGTAACATTACGAAAGAAGTGCTTTTTTAAGAAAACTTTAAAGTGATGTGAAGATCTTGCACGTCTGATCTCTATCGTAGTACTGTTTATATTTGTTACTTGAAAAGTATGAAACGTCAAACGTTACCTACATATAAGTTTAGTTGAACGATAATTCCGAATACATTGATGCATGATTTACGATTCAAAATCCTTAGTTGTAAACAATCATGAATCAACAAAATGGTCCTCTTGCATCTTTCAGACTTGGAGCGAAAACTAAAATGAACATCAACAGAGAACAAATTGTAATACCCGTTTGTTTACTTGCCGTCTTCGTATTCTGGATATCTGGATCGGCTGGTATGTTTACTTTATTGTACATTATTGATAAAAGTTTGTAGCGCCCTACTGTAGAAAGAAACCTCAGTAGAAGTTGTATCTACAACCATGTATTTTTATTTTTGTATTGGCGAATTGAATACTCTATATCTCATGGTGTTTTTTCTTTTTGTTTTATAATGTTTGGGATGGCGTTGTGATGTGTCGCTGTCTAGACAACTGAGTACACGTGGGGTGACATATTCCATGACTTAACTAGTAAAGGGAGAAGGTTTCGATATTTTATACGACCAACTTCCCTGAACTGATGTCATGGTTAGTGTTAAGCGTTCATTACAATATTAGTAATAAGTACAATGAAATATCATTGTTTTGTGATAGTTTTGGTAAAATGTCAACAGGTATAAATACAGGTATCTCCTTTTTAAAAAGAAGATGAAGACTTGTTGCACAATACAATAAGTCTTTATTATTAAACACAATAAAACGAATTATTATATCTCTTGATCCAAATGTAAAAGTTGAAGGTTTAATTTTAAAATTCATTCACTTCTTACGAATCTAATTTTCCTATAACCATTTCCTATAAATATTATTGCTGTCATGTCCTCACAGTTGTCACAAGACAGCGCTTTTTTTAATAAAATTTGAGAATGCCTAATTTTGAGTCTGATTTCTATACTTTTCTTTTTCCATTAGATGTGCTTAAGATGTCTGAAAATTCTTAATTAATGAGCTTGTAAGATGTATTTTAGAATGTTAACTGTAAAATTAGTTTTTAAGCGCATGTTTTAATTCATAGCTCATCAATTGTAGTTGAAACTTGCTTGGGATTCCACTGCACTCGCCATCCTGAGACATAAGATGTTAAGTCTCAATAGTTACTCTGGGTACAATGTCCTTGATCCAAACCGATACATAACAGTGCATTCACACTACTGTTTGGCGGGAGAAATATACATTGCGTTGGTACGTACCCAGGCGGCCTCTCACATATGAGAGACCTACTACCAGTAGACTTAATTCCATTATAACTTCTATTCATATATACCTAAACTACGGCCGTCTGCTACCGATACTTCAACGAACTTGTTTATGTGCCAAGATATGATATGTGAGTTTCCTCCACTACAATTTGACATCCCAAGCCACTCTTCTGTATTAGCCCATATACGTCCCACTGCAGGGCACGGGCCTCCTAATCGACAGTACGATTGAGAGTGGTTAGACCATATAGTCCACCACGCTGGCCTAGTGCGGGTTGGCGGACTTACATACCGTAGAAATTCTTATAAATCGCTATGGTATGCGGGTTTCCTCACGATGTTTTCCTTCACCGTTTTTAGTGCGTGGTGATTGACTATCAATACACACATGATTCCGAAAAGTCAGAGGTGTGCCCTGGGATTCGAACCCGCGACCACCGTGAACATGTGGGCAGCCGCGTCTCAGCAGTCCGTTTACCAACAGGCCACCACGCACTTTTACGACAACGAATGGTACGGACATGGAAATTGACACTCTACGACTAGAAAAATAAATAAACAAAATGCTTTTTATCAAAATATGAATTATTGTAAATTCAACCATAAAGAAGTATAATAAAACAAAACCATTATGCAAAATGAATTTTATAGCATTCAAAAGGTCACTGAGACCAGATTTGTGGCAAATCTTATAAATCTCGTATTATAAATTAATGGTTTCTTAGATTAACGCGAATGTAACCATTGAAATAAAACTATAATTTACGGATTTTATCGCTGATTTGGTTTAATTATAAGTGTGTGGTGGCCTGTTGGTAAACGGACTAGAGGTGACTGCCAACATGTTCACGGAGGTCGCGGGTTCGAATCGCAGGGCACACCTCTGACTTTTCGGAATCATGTGTGTATTGATAGTCAATCACCACGCACTAATACGGTGAAGGAAAAAATCGTGAGGAAACCTGCATACCATAGCGATTTATAAAATGTCTATGGTGTGTAAGTCCGCCAACCCGCACTAGGCCAGCGTGGTGGACTATATGGCCAAACCACTCTCAATCGTACCCTCGATTGTAGAGGAGGCCCGTGCCCTGCAGTGGGACGTTTATGGACTGATACAGTACAGATGGTTTAATGTTAAAAGAGACTACCCATTCATAGTATCGGCAAAAAATATCATTGATCTTGATGTCGATATTTCTTAAAATTCATTATAACATTTTTATGGTTTATCCTTAACTTTTTCCTGTTGTCTGGGCGACCGATTTTGATAAAATAAAGTAATTATCATCCCATTTCACATTTTGTTCACAGAGCTGAAGACAAAAAAATATATTTTTTCTTCGGAATTAATTTAATTTCTCCAAGAACTCCGGGCCTGGGTCGCTATTATGCTATATTTATTTTAAATGGAATATATATTTTTCCCTACACTACTAGGTATCATCGAGGCACAAGAATCTTCGCAACGATACTAAATTTCACAGTACAATGAGCATTCCTTTATCGCGTAACAATTATTTTACATAGTAGTTGTAATTTTTATTAATAGGTCTGCCCGACTCTTCAATTTAAATGAAAAACATTATGTATATATGTATTTCTTCAGGTACTACATACATCCCAAACCTGAACGATCGATGCTACAGATGCCTGTGTCACGTGGCCAGCAGGTGCGACCTATCAAAAGGTTGTAGGGCCGGCCACTGCGGACCCTTCAACATCTCCAGGATCTACTGGTTTGATTCCGGCAAAGTTGTCCTGCCTGAGGACGATATTGAGAGACCCAACGGTAAATTTAAACTAATCAATGCTATACAGTCCAAAGAAATAGAGCACCTGCTGACATTCATTTTAGTAAATCGTCTTTGCGTCTATATTAGGGTGAATTTTCGTAACTTACTCTGATAATAACAAGGATGTCGTCAAATAAAGAATTAACAGTACACATGCTTCCCCTTAACATATTACGCCCAAGTTCTGAGAATTCATGACATATCGCATAAATAAAAAAATTGTTAAGGCGAAGTCTATGACAGGTTTATTGCTGTTAAAAATGGTTTACATGGTATATTCTGATTACCATTTAATTAACTTAAAAACGAAAATATACGTATATGTTATAATTTTATTCTTTAGCCAATTACAATTGGTTTTAATTAAAACTTTAAATTGATCATTACTCCAAAACGGATAGATATTTTCCAAATATTATTTCTTTATTATCACATTTATACAGGTTATATCAAGACTGCTACCGAAAACGAAGCCGGGTGGTAGTTTATGCTACTACAGTCAGAATGCAATAGAAAATGTTGCAAAAAAAAGTGTCATTTTTGTTTTGTATTCTTTTTCTTTTGTTGTATTTGGGTGGTAAATCCATTTTGTCCTAAAATAATAGTGTGCACCCTTTTTTTATAAATTCTCTAAGGGATAAAAGAGTTTAAATTATGATTATAGCAAAAACTATGGATATAACCACACAAAAATGATGATATTTAAAAAATAATTAAAAATAATAGTCGCGTTTCTCAGCACAATTTTTAGTTGCATTGTGTTTGTAGCCACTAAAACTACTTACTGTCTTAGCAATGCTGGACTTCAGCAATGCCTTTAACACCGTCGATTACGATTTATTACTTGGCGTAATGGGTTCTCTCAACATATCTCCAATGGCAGTTGATTGGTTTCGTAGTTACCTGTATGGTCGCCAGCAACGCATCACTTTTGAGGAAAGCTTTTCTTCTTGGTGCTCTGTTTCTGCTGGCGTACCTCAGGGCGCCGTACTATCTCCTTTACTTTTCGCTGTCTTTATTAATTCCATTACTATTAATCTTCGCTCATCCTACCACCTTTATGCCGACGATCTGCAAATTTATACTCGGGCACCCCTGGACAAGATGGTCGACGCGATAAGATCAATCAACAACGACATCCAACATATTTGTCGCTGGAGTAATGCCTATGGACTGAAAGGAAATCCTTCCAAAACCCAAGTCATTGTTGTCGGCAGCCCCAGGATGATATCAAAACTTGCTTGGGACAAGCTACCGTCTGTTTATTGTGATGGTATCATTGTACCATACAGTGACACGGTTAAGAACCTTGGCCTTTATATGGACAAGTGTTTCACCTGGGGTCCACAACTTCGGGAACTTAGCCGTAAGATTTTTGCCTCCGCTGGGTCTTTGCGAAGGTTACATAATTTTCTTCCCATTACAATGAAGATTTCGCTTGCACAAACTCTCCTACTCCCCATCCTTGATTATGCCGATGTCAGCTATCTTGATCTCACCGAGGACCAACTTAATAAACTTGAGCGACTTCAAAATTTCTGTATTAGATTTATATTTGGTCATTATATCATCATTTGGTCATATTTTATTGGAGCTTGTATCCTTTTTTTTCTAGACTGCCCTCTTATCTTTTCCTTTTATTTTTCTATCCATCCAAAGGTTATCTGTAAGAAATCGCGTAGAGCATTAAACCGCCATCTGCCCTTTTTTTTATTTGTAATATATTTAAGTGTTTATCCTTTTTTGTGCAGTTAAGAATAAAATAAATAAACTACCAACCGGCTTCGTTTTCGGTAACTGTCTTGATATACCCGGTATAGAGCCCTTGTATTCAACTCAGCAAGTGCTCTATTTTCCTGCACTTCCGATGTAAAGCTGAAGAGTTTGTGTGTTTACTACCTCCAATCTCAGGAACTGCTGGTTTGAAATGAAAAAAACAAATGGGTTTAGACAGGTCATTTACCGAGGAATGCTATATGCTATATATCATTACTGTATTATTGGTGTTTTTTTTATTTTTATTTTTGTTTATATTATTTTATGATGAAGACAATGTATGAGACAGTTGAATTTACAATATTATACCGGGTATATCAAGACTGCTGCCGAAAACGAAGCCGGGTGGTAGTTTCAGTGACTACACACACAACGGAAATAAACGTGACAATAATTTTTGTGGCGTTTTGAATAACGTCGTTTTTGTAGTTAATTCATATTTTTTGCTTAAATATTATTTTAAACCATACATACCATAGCGTCTTTAAAAATAAAAGGGTGCACACTATTATTTCAGGAAAAACTATGTATTTACCACCCTAATAAGACGTTGCGAAAACAAAACAAAAAAAGTAGTCGTTTTTTTTTTCTAAATTTTTAGTTGCATTGTATCTGAAGTCACTATATCTACCACCTGGCTTCGTTTTCGGTCGTAGTAAAGATTAACCTTGTATTCAAAGTGACATGCTTATTCCGTCATCAAACTATTAAAATGTCGGCAGAATACTAATTGAATACATAATAGACTAATACTTTTCCAAGCTATACACAATAAAACGAAAATTCGCAAACCTGTTGCGATGAAATATCTTTAGTATATATCATGCTTCTAAAATAAAGTAATATATAATAATAAAATAATCTTTCGTCGCTTTATCTCCTTAACCATAATTTCTTGTCAAATCTATCTTGTAATGTAATAATATCTATATTATATCTATAAATACGTATTGGAGAAACTTTGTATGCAATTTTACGAAAACTACGCGGGCGAAGTAACATGAAATTTGTCTCAGCTGAAGATTATATGGAGACGAAATTAGATCTAAATGTAGGCCTCTCTCTTCGTAACAAAATACTGTAAGTTTTTAGCTAATTCTTTGGGCTAGCTCTCCAAAATTAATGCACTAACATGAAATATCCAAAAATACTAGTAATCTCGATAAAAAAAATTGACTCGATAATATAATATCTAGATTGTAGTCATAATTTGTAAAGTGATTGCTTTTTATTCCAGCATGGAGAGACTGCGCTAGAGACTATACTTGTTCAAAGAAGATTATTGAAGGATATCTTCAAAATCGTGGGAAGGTTAGTATTAATTATTAAAATCTCATTCTGAACCATACGTACAAAATACTTTATAAGATGAACGAAGATGAACCAAGATAAGCATAGTTTTCGGGTCTGAATGTTTCTGAAACCGCAAAGTTTTTTTTATTGCTTTGAATGGCGAGACTAATACTGCTTGCTCGTCTCGCCATTCATTGCAATAAAAAACAAATTGTATTTGAATACCATAATGATTCCAGGACTGCAACGACGATGGTGTGACGAACTGCTTCGACTACATACTGGTGCACACCCTCGGTCCGACCGGGTGCACCGAGCCGGACAACCGTGAAACCGAGTACGGCAAACAAGTGGTTCGCAGATACGAAGAATGCCTTCTACCATAATTAGAATTTTTTATTTCTCTAGCTGTTAGTTTGGGGCAAGCCATAAATTGCGTCACACGAATTTAATGATTTTTTGACCCCTCGGATTTTCTATTTCTCTATATGTTAGTTTGGAGCCAGTAATTTATAAATTAAGACACACGAATATTACGATTTTTTTACTCCTTCCCCGTCCCTATCACAGCTGGTCACATTTGTGAAGCCAAACGTAGTGATGTCATATTTCGTAATTTTAGACAGAGTTGCAAATATTTTTATGTCATTCTTTATTAGGCATGTGGTTTATTTTGTGTTGTAATAATTAGATATTACATAATGTATTTTGAAAAATATGACGTCACAAAATTTTGTACTTGCCCCTTGTCACACTTCGTCCACACCCTCCGCCCGCCCTCCCCTCTTAGCATGTAACGTAATTTATGGCTGGACCATTTTCCTTACAAGATAAAATAAAATAAACTAGATTAGCCAGCCCGCAGTCCAGTGGTAGACTATATCCGAAGTATTGAGAAAAAGAATTAATTGAAGAGTTCCTTGTTCCTAGCCTATTATGTACCCCATAGAGAACAGTTATATTACATGTTCAGGAAACCCTCACAATCGTCAAAATAACAATGTTCGGTCCATAACAAAAGATATCTTTTTTCCATTTAAATCTGATTCACCTCCAACAAAACCCTACAATTTATTAAAATTAAAAAAAGAACAACAACAAAAAAAGCAATGAACCCCATACATCACGAGGAAAATATGGTGTTTTATTCCAAAAAGGATAAATAAAACGTCCCGAGGCTGTCACACAAATACGCCTTAGCGTCGGCGAAAACATATTAAAAAAATACACAACTAAGCAGTAAGCAGAGTATTTCAGAAGTTCGCGCCGCGCCGCGCCGGTTGGACGTCCGATGTTTTTGTTTATAATTACCTACTTTGTTTACGCGGGAGAGTAATGTCCGTGAAACCTGGGAACAGAGGTTTCCAACATTTCAACTTTTTTTTATATTTGCACGACAAAGTAACTTCAATTTACAAAACGATAAAAGCAGTGCAATTCAATACGAGCATATCATGTCATCATGAGCATAAGCATAAAAAATAATTTAATTAAAAATTAAAAGACCGACTTCAATGTGCACTACAAAGTAATAAATAATATATATTTCATTGTGCTAGTATACATTGATTAATTTTCTTATTGACTAGACTAGCCAACAAATCTTAAATACGTAGGTAATATTTTGAAGGCGGGTCGCCAAGTGCCAAACGAGAACAAATTCAAGTAATGTAACACAGTTGAATATTACCTACTTGTAGATGTATCGTTGGCGCTCAGTTAGGTCCATATGTAAACTAGAAACAAATTAATTTAACATATTGATCCTACGTGTACATTTGTTGAAATTTTAATAGAATTAATATGTGTCATATGTGTGATCTAATTTTAATGTATTGCATACGATCAAAGATACAGTGGTCAAGGGTTTCAACTCCAGGGTACACCATTGACTTATTGGAGTCATTTGCATATTTATATACAATTACTTTAACAGTGATATGAATCATAGTGAGGAAAGTATAAGAAAGGGAAGGATTGTTAAGTTTGTATGTTTCCCTCGATTGTAGATAAATCCGATGCTCCACAATGTTGATTAAGAGCTGTTATATTAAGGACGCGCGATTTTTCTATTAGTTATCAAGATAGGGACTGGAATTTGCACCCGATATGATGGGTACCCTGGAGTTGAAACCCTTGACCCACTGTATCTTTGATCGTATGCCAATACATTAAAATTAGATCACACATATGACACATATTAATTCTATTACAAATTTCAACAAATGTCCACGTAGGATCAATATGTATGCAAAAAGGACCCAACGATACATCTAACAAGTAGGTTCGCTAGTGTTTTTACATTAAATTCAAGTGTAAGTCGTCGTGTTCGTCACTTGGCGACCCGCCTTCAAAATATTACCTACGTATTTAAGATTTGTTGGCTAGTCTAGTCAATAAGAAAATTAATCAATGTATACTAGCACAATGAAATATATATTATTTATTACTTTGTAGTGCACATTGAAGTCGGTCTTTTAATTTTTAATTAAATTATTTTATTTATTACTTTTTAGTTTTCATAAGCATTGTAATGATGCCAAAGGTAATCATATAATGAAAACTGGAATCAATGTATATAAAAAATGAACCATTATGATCCTTTATGATTTCAAAAACGAAAATTAATATTTTATGATTTTTAAGGAAGCTACTGTTCGTTTTTATTTTTTATTTCGTTTTTATGATAAAGAAAATACTAAAATCGGCTCAACCTGCTGGAGATATTGAGTACACTTATGCGTGGTAATCATTCGTTACTCCCTCACCTCTACACCTTCTTCACTTCCTATTTGTAATAAAACACATATACTTAACCTAATGGACGAAAAATCATTGCGTTTCTGCAAAGTTTTGTGGAGTTCTGCTCTCCAGATATGTACCTATTCATCAGATTGTCACCATATTTTATGTATTATTCGTGCCGAAGAAAAGTTATTTAAAATCATTTTTACTGTCGCAGATATTTAGTATTTATATTTGCATATATCCCCCCCCCCCCTTCCCACGCCCCTTTCTACTTTCCCGTTTCCATCCCCCCCCTAGTAGTAATAAACTTATACTGAACCTAATGTAAAAAGAATTATTGCTGTACTGTTCAATTTTGAGGAGTTCTGCCCTTCAGGTCTAAAGATATTCATCAGGTCTTCACAATACTTTTTTTCGTCTAACTTATCATATAATACTCTTTGACAAAAAAGTTATTTTTAAGTCGGTTAAGAACTGCCGCAGATATTGAGTATTAACAATTGTACCTATTTACCACCCCCTCACCCCCCCCCACCCCACCCTTTACCTATTTTCACCCACCCTTTGTAATAATATACTTATACTTAATCTTACGCAAAAAGAATTAATGCTGGATCGTTTAATTTTGAGGAGTTCTGGTCAGCGGATCCTAAGATATTCATCAGGTCTTGACCAATGTTATATGGGACCAACCCTGTATATCATGCTTTCCGACAAAAAAGAAATTTTCAAAATCGGTTCACAATTGCCGGCGTAATCGCGTAACAAACATACAAAAAAAAAAAAAAATTCAGTCGAATTGATTACCTCCTCTTTTGAAGTCGGCCAAAAATATGAAAAATGTCGTCTCTTAAACTAAGATTATATAATAAAAATATGAAAAATGTCGTCTCTTAAACTAAGATTATATAAAAAATATACGTGTTACATAATATTATCTATTATTTTTAAAGAATCAAACCTATTATAAAGTGGCACACAATAATACAGTCACCTGTCGACAAAATTAAAAATATACTCAGTTGTAAATCCTTGTAAATCACTCTTATGATTTCCCGGCCATGTACGATGTTCGCTAATTTGACTATCTTTGATAACCTCCGTGTCGCAGTTGGTTCGTCCGTGTCGCTGGCCGTCTGTGAAACAAGAGACCACGGGTTTGATCACTGCACCGAGTCAAATATTTTTGTGATGAGTGATCCATAGGTATCTGGTTCGGGTCTGGGTGTTTGTAACACCGAAATGTCTCTCGTAGTTCCTGATACTCATCACGCTACCCAAAACACAACTTATTATGTACTTCAATTCTGACTTCTCTACGATTTCAAAATGTTCGATTTCTACCACAAATAAAAATTAATGACAAAATTTATTTCTACATATGTTTACTTTGCTTAATGAACAGCAACCGTATTTAATTCCAATATCTTGGATTTTACATTCATAAATTATTCTCAGCTTTTTTGTTTTATTAAAATATTTTAGCAGAATTTTACCTTAATCAAATTCGTCCAAAGACCTCTAAAGTCGAAATGTGATTTACATAAATGCTTAAAGGATTTTTAGAAAAAGTTAATGATTTATTTTTCTGTTATTAAATGTTTTTAGTACCTACCAATCACGTGTTTGTAACGTGATTTATATGAAGTCTCATAAATAACTGGTTAGCGCCCAAATACTGGAACGCTATTCAAATAATACGTTGCTCTTAACAGCGCACGGCTCACTTAGCCAGTACATTTAATCGGGATTAACGTAGTTAAGTGCAAGTTATATTTAAGTTACGTTCCAGTATTTGGGCCTAGGACATATAGACCATCACGGGTTGGCGGACTTTACATCTCATAGAAATTCATACAAATCGCTGTGATATGCAGGTTTCCTTACATTATTTTCCTTCACCGATATAGTGTTGTTTATTGGAATAAAATTATTACTTACGCATTTAATCGCGGATTTGATTTTATTTTTATATTTTTACAGTCCACCCTGTGACCACGAAAACTTTAAAGTAATCGAAACTTTGGAAAGTTAAAAAATTATAAGAGCTAACTAAATTCGCGATAAAATATTTAAAAAGTAGTTATATTTCGACATATAGGTAATATTTATTGCTCTGTGTAAAGAATAACAAAAACGATAGTCATTGACAGGTTGCTAAAATTAACTGAACATTGTAGGACCTCCAGTTTAAAAAAAAAACTTTTATTACATACCGGGTATATCAAGAGTGCTACCGAAAACGAAGCCAGGTGGTAGTTTTAGTGACTACAAACACAACGCAATTAAAAATTTCGCTAAGAAACGCGACAATTTTTTTTAATTATTTTTAAATATCATCGAGTTTGGGTGATAAATCCATAGTTTGTGCTAAAATAATAATTTAAAGCCTTGCATACCATAGCTTCTTTAAAAGTAAAAGGGTGTACACTAATATTTAAGAAAAACACTATGTATTTACCATCCTAATACGACCATAAAAAAATAACAAAAAAAAATCGTCACAAAGTTTTGCACAAAATTTAGTTGCATTGTGTCTGAAGTCACTAAAACTACCACCCAGCTTCGTTTTCGGTAGCAGTCTTGATATACCCTGTATATTCAAATGAATTTTGGCTACGAAAATAACAGAGTAGAATAAAATTTCTTATGATTTTGAGTGGGGAATGTTTTTGAAAATCAATTAAACGCACTCATAATTAAAAGAGATTTTTGGCAGAGGCCTATGTTCACCAGTGGACTTCTTGTAATAAAATTTAAATAATGAAAAGAGATAGGTAAGCATAATTATATAAACATATAAATCAACAAACACCGCCCTCTTTGCAAACCTTTGCACACTACCTAAGGTATGAAAACAGAAACCCCATTATTTTTACTTGGGGCACTTGGCACATAATGTTGAGCACCATTGTGACGTCATTTCGGACAGCGGTGAGCCCTTGTTGTGACGTCACCACGCTAAACGTAAGCGACGACACTCAACGTAACTGCTACATATGTACATCAGAATAATTGCGGACGCAGAGGGATTTGTTCTGTTGTATGAATTTTGGGAGTGTTTGAAACTGAATAAACGTAAAATATTTTGTTACTTTTTAATAGTTTTTGTCCTAAAGATAAATGAAGGATGAATGTAGCAAAAGTTTAAGCATATAAAACGAGTAAAAAGTAAAACCTTATGGATTTTACTGGTTGCATTAGATACAGAAATTTTTAAGGAGTTATCGATAATAGATAATTGTTTTCGTATTGATATTTCATATCAATTGAAGATGGATAAACGTGTTTCTTACGTAGTTATACTTTTATTAATTTATTTGATTCCTAACATAATTTGTACTATAACAAAGGTTTTGATATCTGGCACCCAAACTTACATTTTATCCGTTGAGTAAACTTTATCCTACATCTTGCAATTATCACACATCATTTCGACGATTGAAATTATGTTTTTATGCAAATTGTCTACGCAATTTGAAATTTTAAAAAGAATGTAATTTATTATTTACTAGCGGCCCGGCCCAGCTTCGCCCGGGTACAAATAGATTTCTGTACAATAATATGTCCGTATTACACATATAAACCTTCATCTTAAATCATTCTATCTATTTTAAAAACCGCATCAAAATCCGTTGCGTAGTTTTAAAGATTTAAGCATACAAAGGGACATAGGGACAGAGAAAGCTACTTTGTTTTATACTATGTAGTGATAAACTGGGCGCGTTTCTATAACAACACTGTCAAAAAATTAGCAAATATTCTATTGTAGAATTAATCATCTTAGAATAGAAAATCTTCTACATACTTGATTTGGAAATCGTATTTAGTTTTACATTCCAACCTAGATATGGAACTGCTTGAAAAACAGTGAAAACTCAGTGTCATGCAAATTAACAGAAAAAACATCTAACAACAAGTTGGAACCAAAATTATCTTCAATAGTTTTTTTATGTTTAAGCGAATGTTACACGTTGCAAAAGTAATTTCAACGGATTACATGTTGAGTGTTTTATTCATATTAATTGTTGATTCATATTAGTTTTAAAAACTTTCCAGTTTTCGTCATCACGAGAAGCATCAAGGTTTCGTCATACAATCAGAAATATAATAATTGCTCCATCATTTTATAATATCTTTTTTAATTATTAAATGTTCGCCCTGACCACAAAACAGGTAATTTGTTCGTAAGTATTTAAAAATCTGTATTAAATATAAATAAAAAAAAATTGAATCCTTAAATCGTTTTATAATTCAATACAACAAAGTTGATACAAAATATCTACTTATGTCTAAGCTAGCTATAAACATTCCTGCAACCCTCTTTACAACGATGTATTATAAGGAACATCGAGCCAGGTTAAATCGGTGTGAAATTAACGAACAGCATTTGTCACCGAGTTAATATATTGCCGACTGACTGCCAAATATACGACGCATATTTATTGCGCGACATACGAGATCATTTTAATTCAGAGTTATTTATACAGGGTATAAAGACTGCTACCGAAAACGAAGACGGGTGGTAATTTGACTGCAGAAACAACGGAAATAAAACGCAATATGTCGCGACAATGTTTTTGTCATGTATGATAGTTTTTGCTAAAATAATAATTTAAATCCTGGCGTACCATAGCGTCTTTAAAAATAAAAGGATGTACATTATTATTATAGTAAAACTATATATTTACCACCCAAACACGATGATAGGATTTTTTTTACCACCATTAAATGGCGAATTATCAAAAAGTCTTCGCGTTTTAATCAGGAGTTGCATTTTGTCTGAAATCTGAAGTCACAATTGAAACAATCTGAAGTCTAAAATTACCACCTAGCTTTGTTTTCGGTTCAATCTGGATATATCATGTGTTTGTGGGTCCCTTCTTGCATCCCACAGTCGGCTAGTCAACTACCAGCTGACAAGAAATGGCCGCGGGTTCAATCCCCACAATGGGATCATTTTTGTGTGATTCACAAGTACTTGTGTACCTGGTCTGAATGTTTTTCAGGCCGAAAAGTTTCACGTAGTTTCTATAATCCTTAACATAAGTTATATGGGATCAGGGGTACTTAACCGTAAAAAATCGTGTGTGTTGCAAATATCAAGAGGCACAACCCTAGGCTTGGTGAAACGACTCAAAAATTCCATCGCATGTTTAAACAATGCAATAACATATGAATATGAATAATTTATATACAAAACGTAGTATTTTCTTCTAATTTTATTCAAACCGACCGCAATACCCTAGCGGAAAATACGCATTCCGCACAAAATCTAAATTCGCTGATACCGGGCCAGCATTTTAAATATGTAAACAGAATCCTTGGACCTTAACCGGGCGTATCCGGGTAACAAACGTGAAAACACGAGCGAATACAAGGTTATCACGCCAACTGCCCCGCGGGGATCCGTGTGGGCACCACAAATAACCGACAAATACGAGAGAGTCCACCTCGCTGTGATTTTGAGGATAGAGTCAGAATATTAGAAAATTCTGGTAGTAGGTCTCTCATATGTGAGAGGCGACTTGGGTAGGTACCTCCGCAATGTCTATTTCTCCCGCCAAAAAGTGTAAATACACACAAAAATGCATACAATTGCCATACAAAAACTGTCACGTGAGATGGAAATATGTTAGATAACCGTTGGCCACTAGTAGCAACTTCATATTTCATATATGCCGACAGGCTTTATAGTTATGTATACGTGTACCATTTAAAACTTTCCGGGGCTCAAGTCATCTTCATCTTGTTACTTCAAGTGGCTCATATATGATGACGACTGATGACTGAGCAACCCCGATAATCCAATCACAATAACATAACAATCAAATTGTAACGAGTGATTTATTTTTATTGCCATGAATGGTGACGAGCATGCAAGATGAAAAGCAATATGCTCATGGACGGTAGGAAAAACAAGCAATACCATGAGTTACCAAGCAATGCTTGACATTCCACTGCGTTCGCCATCCTGAGACATGACATGTTACGTCTCAATATGTCCAGTACTTACTCTGGCTACAATGAACTAGAGCACAAATTTACACTGCTGCTTCGCGGGGTAAAAAGACAAATCGGTGGTATATTCATATATATCTCACATATGAGAGACTGTTCAAATAAATGAATTATATCTGTAGTTGGAGAGTTGCTATAACCGAAAATAATGTGAATTACTTTAAATGTCCAGAGACAGGCCAGGAATATTCTTGATTAGTAAGGCTCTTATAGTGGTAATCCTGAGTCATAAATCATCAAAAATCCTTTTACTTCATTACGTTGAAAATAACAAACAAGTCCTCAATAAACGCAAAGCCTTGCTATCCAGATCCGCTAGGTATATCTGAGATTAAACCTGCAAATACGTTATTACCGGCTTTGTAGTCTGCAGCGGCGGCCTGGACTAATAATACGGGACACGAGATTTCCCGGAGAAAACGCGTTTAACCGGGATTGGGTTAAACTGGTCATCTCTTTAGGGACATGGTTGTAAAATGCTTTCAAACAATGACGACAAGTTACTTATGGATAAAATAGAGTCAATTTTATGAACGTTTAAAACAATAAGATTAATAGGATAGTTATTTCTAGTTACTACATTACATTATTTATTTTTACGACATTGCTACATGCGGGCTTTCCAAGTAAACGCCAAACATTATTATAGATTTATTTAATAAAATCCACAGCCCATTATATTGATACTGTGTAAAGAGTAGCTTACATTGAAATTTATAATTATAAAAAAATTAATAATTATATCCCCCCATGTAGTACTACAATTAGGCATTTATATCTATGAATTACAGGTTAAGGCCTTATTAGGCCTAGATTGCTAGATAAACCTAAACATGAACATAGGTACAATTGTTTGTTTGAACAACAAACGAAATGAAAAATTGACTGACATGTGACCATTTTCAGAATGAAATATTTTCTGAGCTGAAAAAAATAAACAAAAATTCTCAAGCAGTATCGTATACCGCAATGCACTGCCCGGGAATCGAACCCGGCTCGCAAGAATGGGAATCTTGCATGATACCACTACACCAGCAGTGCTTATAATTAACTGGTTGAATTAAAGGTTCAATACAAAGATGATTTCAATGCATTACAATTTATGTTTTATTGTATTTAAGGAAATACAAGTTTTTACGCCTTAAAAACTAGTCCCAACCCGATTAATGTACGAAATGTTTACCTGGTTAAAACTTGTAAGGATTGGCCAAGGTTATATCAGTACAGCGATATCCTACAATATATTACACATACAATAACTTAACATTTTTAATAATAATGTATTAAATTAAAAATCGTTCTTTTAAAAGGAGCACTTTATTTAAATAATCTCTTGATTTAAACTCTATTTCGCCATTATGATGTACTCTGTGTTTTATGGTCAAACTACACCTTTAAAACCTTTCTGAGGTACAAAAAAGGAAATTTTGTAATATTCTTCCAATTAAAATAAATGCCATCTTGGAAAATTACAAGACGTGGAACTTTGCTTCGTAATACAATAAAATTCTAAGTATTGAATTGAATGTGGAGTTTGGGAATCTGTATCTGTATCTGTATCAGCCCATATACGTCCCACTGCAGGGCACGGGCCTACTCTACAATCGAGAGTACGATTGAGAGTGGTTAGGCCATATAGTCCTCCACGCTGGCCCAGTGCGGGTTGGCGGACTTACATACCATATAAATTTTTATGAATCGCTATGGTATGCAGGTTTGGGAATAGATATGTTAAATAAATAATTAAATTATAGGTACAAAGCATAACTCTTTTTCAGTCTAATAATTATTTTTCATAAAAGAGTTCGATTCACATACATCAAAAGAATATTCATCACAAAATAATCATTTGCATAGTGTAAGTTTAAAATTATTATCTTTACAGCGGTATATATAAAAAAGTAAGCCTATCTGATATTAAGTTTAACACCATCTTTCAGTGCTTGTGGTTATCTCATTACAAAATACATGTCTAGTTTCCAACGTAAACAGGCAAACGGGAATCTATATTCTGCAATATTTAACAGAGGGCGTTGAAGAGAAGCAAGCTAAGACCAAAATAATTATTGAGCTCGCTTTAAAACAATGGTTTGTATAATGTTTATTTATTTTACAGAATAGTAGGAATTAAAAGAACGTTTATTAAAAATCCACCTATTTGACATAAATGTTTTGAAACTTGACCACAAGCGGCGCCACCGTCAACAAGGTTTCGCATGCGTAGAAAAACATAATCTTTTCAATGTCCAACATTTTCATGAATGACGATCACAACCCACCGCGAGTTGTGTAAATAACATAATTAATAATTTTAATGTTAGAAAATGCTAGATACAAACGCGTACAATAAAAGTGTTGTACCAATTAGATAGTGTTGTGACCAGACGATCAAGTTCGCCGATATTTCTATGACAATAATTTGACCTGTAAGTACACATTTCCTTTGTTTTTATTTGGAAATACCATACATTACGTAACTATTTCGCTTTATTTGAACCTTGATATGAGCAACAGATATGTCTCTTGCATGAAATTTGTGAAAATTGGAAATTTCCCCGTTCCGTCATGACGTATTTTCCTTGATAACAAAACTGCGGTAATTTTATCGATTTGACACTTCTACCGTTATATCGTTGCGAATTGTCTCAATGCGAAAGTCATTACCATATGGATATTTATTTGTCGTCTATAATTACATATTATGTAATATTAACGATTTTTTGTTATTGTGTCAAGGACACGTGTCTGTCTGTAACATTGATTTTTCCTTTATCAAAACAAGTACCTACATTTGACTTCCGCTCTATCTATGTTAATAACACGCATTAATTAAATAAACTAGGTTAATTGCACAACCCACACATAACATCGCAAAATTCAAAACTATAAAAAAATATACCTGAAAAATACTTTTAATTGTAATATAATATTTATAATTAAATCTCTGGTATTTTAACTATATATCTGCGTTTTCTTTTCGAGAACTTACGGTCTATAAGACTATTAAATTAAACGGAGTTATCTATTATCTGAATGCAATTAATTAATAGTAGTGTATTCCAGGAAGCCATTTAAGGCCAATGAACGCTTCAACTACGGCGTATTAAATCCATTTTTCCATAGTAACGTGATAGTTGTTTCGCCTCGTAACAAGGGCCCTACTATATAAATCCGAAACGAAGTTCGAAACTTCGTGACGTTTTTCGTTTCGAAACCTACTCTATAACACGAAGTTCGAATCTTCGGATCGAAGAATGAATTATTCCAATATATCGGCAATACGAACATTTACAGAGTAGGTACATTCGTATCGTCACAAACTTCGTTCGTCCGAAGTTTCGAACTTCGTTTCGGATGAATATAGTAAATAAAAATGTAAATGTTCGGATTGCCGATATATTCGAATCATTCATTCTTCGATCCGAAGATTCGAATTTCGTGTTACAGAGTAGGTTTCGAAACGAAAAACGTCACGAAGATTCGAATTTCGGATTTATATAGTAGGGCCCATTGTTCTAAAGTGGGTTCGAAATTCGAATTCAAATTGCGCATCAATCACGTTCGATGGATAAAATATTGGCAACCTCCTTGCATCGGAAAACTCTTTGAGCCGTTGATCCCAGTGGTTGGAATTTTGCATGAGAATATCTTAAGTAGCTATTCAAATCTGGGTTCGATATTTTAGACAGAGCTTGCATGTTAATGTATTATGCTTATGTAAATTTACCCGCTCCAATTTTAGACCATACATGAGAAGATTTAGATACATAAATTGTTACAAATTCGTTTAGGGTAAAAGTAACTATCTAGTAATAATGTCATACAGTGACTGCACCATAACATTCAAAATGTAGCATATGTATGTTGTAGTAGTGGCCCGTGCTTTGCAATGGGACGCATGAGTAGAACTGGATTATTTATTTTTATTGTATCACCTCATAACTATTGACTGCTGAGAACGAACATTTTGTATAACGCAGAGTTCCATTTTTAGTTGTTTCAATTAATAGCGAGAAGAGCATGCAGTTCTCATGATGGTAAGCGATACGACCGCTCATGGACAGCAGCAAAACTAAACAATATAATCACTTACAAAGCAATGCGCTCGCCATCCTAAGGCTCAATTGCACAAACTAACTTTGCCTATACCTTTGCCCTTGAAACTGTCAATTCCATACATTCGCAAGGTCAAATACATCTCAAATGTATGGCGATGACATTTTCATAGGCAAAGGTATTGGCAAAGTTACTTGGTGCAACTGAGCCTAAGACATAAGATGTTAAGTCTCAATATGTCCAGAAGTTACTCCGACTAAAATGTCCTTCAAACCGGAACACAACAGTGCATTTACACTATTCTTTAGCGGGAGAAATAGACATTACGGTGGTAAATATTCAGACCTAGTACCAGTTAAACCCGATAATGCGGAGTCCATCACACTAACTTATTACGATTTTTGTAACATCTTAATATTGTAATTCCGGCAAAGCTTCACGATGTTTATAAGAAATTGAAATAAGTCATAAGAGTGAACTCTTATGACACACAAACCCAATGGGATTAAAATTCACAACATAAATAAATCTATGAATAATATTAAAGGCTTTTTGGCATGATATTTACGTTCCAAATCTTTTCTCCTTCTTTCTCTAAGTCAGAAATTATAGGTAACCATCAGACACAGTAAACTAATGAATACACGAATAGGTTGGTTGCCAATATTTGTCAAATATCTACTTATTTAAAGAATGTTGGATTAAACTGAACTCGTCATTTATCAGCCAACTTTGTTTATTAATGAATCCAAAAGAAACGAAATAAAACAGTTATTAAAGGAAAGATTTTCGACGAAATCTTTTCTTTAATTATCTTTCCTATTTTGTGCAGAACACTTTTCTGACAGAAAACTCACGTGACAATGCTAAGTAATAGATTTCATCACCTGAGTATCGAACCCGGAAACTCATGGCTCATTGTCAGTGGGTACGTACCAAAATGCTACAATTAAACCGATATATTCCACTTAAAAAAATTAATTCAATAAGGTAACTAGATAAAAAGAGACCAAACAAAACATACGGTGGATTCTGCTTTTATCGTAGACATAGAAGGAAAATAATGGTCTTGACACACTCTTATTACCTATCCAATGATATAGTGATTCTAAGCCTGGCAGATTTTACTTATTTTCTGAAGAACTAAATCGGCGCACTTCAATAATTAATGAGCTTTGAACGAAATAGAGTTTTGAACGAACGCAAACTTTGAAACAACGCCATCGGCTAACATCGGAATCAAAGGGTTAAATAGGAATATTTCTGGGATTTTATTTTTATGTAATACTTTAAAGAGCATTTCAACACCTTTTGAAGTACAGATCAATCCAAGGCGCTAGACATTATACATGAATTAAGATGATGCTACAGTAGCAATCTAGGATAATTAGATTATCATAGTAGTAATTCAACCCATAGATATCTGTCGCAAGACAGTCCACTTCTATAATAAAGAGATCGATTAAGTAGGGTTCAGTTATAGTCCACCATGAAAACGTTGGCATTTCAAGTACCACAAAAAAATCCCCAAAACAACGAACTTCAACCGAAGCGACTGCTTTCCTATCATATTTTGTTCCCTCGGTTAGATTGATGGAAGCGTAATACCCTTTTTCCATTCCTATTTTGAAAGGGTGGCAACGAAACTACATGCATATAATACTTATATGTTTAAATTTTATGTTTTAATGCATAGGGTAATTTTTTCCTTCTTCGTTAAAGTGCTCGGTAGTTGATTACAAGACACAAATGTCTCCGAAAATGTTGTGCCTGACGTATGAAACCCTAACCAAAGTATCGGTAGACGCGTCTGGTCAATTTACATGATTCCGCAAAATCAGAAGTGTACCTGGGATTTGAACCCGCGACCACCTTATGAGTAGCCAGGTCTGGCTTATGACTAATAAGCCAGCACTTACGATAATCAGGTGGCATAACATTCGGGGTCAGGACAACTATTGGGTGTTGCATTCACTCCACCTTGATCTGCGAGATTGTGTTTCCCTAATCCCCCCTCCTTCCCGTCACCTACCATACATTCTCTTCCCATCCCTTCCTGTCCTACCCCCTCTCCCCGTCCTTTCCCATCCTATCACGTACCTTCCCGTTCCCCTTCTGTCCCTTCCCGTTCCTTCATGTCAAAAGTAGGGAGTTGAGTAGCTCTGGGATCATCGCCTTCAACTACAGAAGTATATTTGCAAAGTGATAATGGAAACTCTTTGATTTTTGTTCTTTTACACTGTTAGTTATAAGATTTTATTCTGTACTGTTAGTTATAAGATTCACGGGGATCCCACAGGCAAACTGCAGCAGCAGTTTTGTGGGGCAATGTATTTAATTGTACTGTTTTTTATTTTGTAAATGTTTGTAATAAATAAATAAAAAAAAAAAAAAAAAAAAAAAAAAAAATCTGATTACGTTCACTTCACAGTGAAAATGTCGTCGAGTCCATTTCCATACACTTGTGAGTTGTGCGGCGCGGAAGGGTTGACGGACGAGGGCATGCGCTCGCATACCTTGGAGGCCCATGTGGCTGGCCGGCCGGAGTGCCCCTTCTGTGACAGCGTGGTCCCGCAGCCTCAGCTTGTGGGCCATGTTCAGAGAGCACATCTGCATTACCTCACGCCGGAGAGAGAGCTGATGGCGTTTATTGATGATCAGAGTCCGAGGTAAGGGTTTTATTTTTCTTTATTTAAGATCTTTATCGCTTAGCTTAAAACTATTCTATATATTTTTTCTATAACTCTTTGAACTAATATTATTCAAAATAAATTCAAGGAGTCTCAAGTAACATATTATAAGAAAAGTACAAAACGAACAACGAATATACGACGGTTCACATTAAATTAACAACAATAAAAGTGTTATAAATGTTAGACAAAACTAGGCATTTCTTAACTTGCAAATACATGAAGAAAAAGTTAAAAACTCTCGGTAACAAAGTCCATGGACCGTATACTAGGGCTGTAAATCAGTTTCCTTTGCTATATGCGATAATAAAATACAATGCTAAACCACTGGCATTACGATGCGGTGATAAAAATGGCGAAATGCCAAGATCCAAAATATAAGGCCTTAAAACCGCGGTCAACAGTCAATACTACTCTATTTAGTACCAAAGCTATAGCTATTTTCATAATGACATATTTTTCGTGCATATTATAAAGCTTGATTTTTAAAGAGACGGGCCGAAATTGTAATATATGCTTCAAATTACAAATTTCCACTTATTTTGTGTGCATTAATTTTTATTGCGGTCCCATCCGCATAGAACTTTAAAAATCTGCAGACATTTGAATGCTAAAGAGTCCAGCTAAAACCAATAAAGAAGTCGTTTATGTAATGTATAGCCTTCACGGATTTAATGAAAATGTTACGGGCTTTCCTGCTTTTATCTTGAATGGAAATGGTCTGTAATTTATTTCACATTTCCCCTATAAAATAGGAATAATTGTTATTTTTGTTAGAGTATGAAGACAAGTTAGTGTTCCTCAGCATATTAATTGATTTGATGCTTGATGCCATTTAAGTGCGTTCTATATTCTTAGCATCCATGATCTACAGTTGTTTACCTCTTTATGAAATCTGTAAAGTCTTTATAACTCCATGATCGATTTTCAAACAATCCATGCCAATTATACATAAACTCGCGTAGGTTTTCTTAAATAGACTGGCAAAGGTACCGTTCTACCCACGACTAGCCACAATTTGCTAAACATATTTCCAAGATGTAATACGTACAAACTTTCAACCATAACGATTTAAAACCACAACTTCACCAGTCTTAATGTAATCTCAAATCTTATCAACTATAATTTTAGCTTCGATGAAGACTCAAAAATGACGACAGACAGTTGCAGCTACAACACCCCGGGCTCAATCAACGGTTGGCATAGTCCCGACAACTCATCTTCCTACCAAAATGGGGCAATCTCAAAAAACACTAACTACCACAACGGGTACCAGGAAAAGGACAATAAAAATGAAAAAGACAACTACAGAAGCGATAGGGACGACGATAGAGGGAAAAACATCTATGATTTAACCAATGGCTTGACTAACGGGCTGAAGAATATTAACATTAGTAATGGTGTGGTACCCAAAAAGCTCCGGAGTAGACAAAACTCTAATGAAGGCGAAAGCAATGTTGATAAACGAGGTTGGTGCTATTTTTTAACGTCTTTGGGTACCTAGATACAATAAAATTGATTGCAATGTGATTTTGACATCACATTTCCTTGTTTCAGGAGTTCATTCGAGTCCAAGTCATAACTCTGGCAGTTACGAAGGGTCTCCGAATAAAAACAAAGTATAATTTGCATAATTCAACTGATTTGAGTTTATTTTTGATGGATTTAAATTTGATTGTTACATTACTTTCACTTTTGCAGTTAAACATAACAGGAGCTGGCCAAGGTTCACCATTGCGTTCACAATTAGCATTGAAATTAAAACCTAACACGCCTAAAAAGGCTCCCACGCCTAGTCCTACTGTGCAAGTAAGTAATTCAGAGTAGTTACCAGTATGTGTACGATTTCATCATCATCAGCATTCTGCTCTCATATCAGTTCTCTTCTTCGGCCTCTATACGCCTCCGAATTCAGTCCTCAATTTCAGCAGCGTTCAAACAGCGTTAATTTGTATAAATTCAATCATAATATCTGCATTTTATAAGGCGTACAAAATGTGTTATATCTTCAAAACTAGGGAATAAGTATTTTGTTTTTATTTTAATGCATTAATAAAAGTAATGAGGCTGTGTATTTTTTACTGTCGTTGCCTAATCTTTCAAACTGAAGAACGTATAGCTGTCATTTGAGTTGTGTCAAATCATCAGTGTCAAACTGGAAGTTTTATGTGGCGGCAAAGCATGTTTTAAAATATATTCGCATATTTTGACGAAAGTTTTGATATAAAAATAAGTTAAAAAGTACAGTATGCAGATTTCTAATATGCTTGCAGTGTCTCCTGTGTGATTTTACGTCGACATGCCCGCGAAAATTGGAAGAGCATATAAACCGAGCACATTTCGATCTCACGTCTCCGTCTCTGAATGCGAACGCGAATTCTAACTCCGAAAATCCCACGTTGGGGCTAGTGAATCCCACAATAACATTGGAGAACCCCACATTAGCCCTGAGTGCGATGGCCATGTCTCCAGGACCCCATAGTTCGAGTTTCCAGTGCCCAATATGCGAACGTGAATTCGCGAATGGATCTGACGTAGAAGTGCACGTAAATGTTGAACACAGAGATATATTGAGTCCGCAGAAAGAGGTGAGTTTAATATCTTTGATATTTATTTCCTATTTAAAAACTTAATAAATTCTATACCAAAGAAGCAAAGAAAAACTTATAACACGCTTTTTTTACGGTTCAAAATATATAATTAAATAGACTTTACATTTCCTTTTACAAATATTAAATTACACTAAACTCCTTAGATCGTACAGACCAATTGACTTCCTTTAGAACCAATTAATAATTCTTAAATTCCCAGGGTTAAAAAATGTTTTTTTCTTCAGGATCAGGTGGACAATGCATCATGTGAGGATGTGGTGATGATGGAAGAGAGCCCCGTCAGCAACTGCCCAGTGTGCTGCCAACCACTGCCTGTCTCAGAACATGAACTGGTAATACAGATATTGTAATATTACCTATTAAAGTTCTGGCATTGGGCAAAAGCCTTTATACTTTCTTTAAGACTAAAGGCACATGATATTTATACCCAGTCTTAATTACTTTGTCATTTGCTGGTCTTTGTCATATTTTTAATTGTTTTAATGGCTGAGATGTTTTTTTAATCTGGCATGCCTAAGCATGTGCAATATGTCTGATGGTAGCTTCAATAACATCCAAACAGACAAACCTTTTTGGTCAACTCTCCAATTGTAATTCAAAATCAGTGAATTAATGCTGCAGCTATACAATATATTATTATTACTTATAGCAAGTAACTATTGGTTGTATCCCTTTTAGATCCAACATATAGAGGAGCACTTTGAGAGAGGTGAAGATGGTGGTTCATCCGGATTGACAGCTGCTGAAAGGGAGGCGCAGAAGAATCGGGAGGAACATGAATTTCAAATGCTACGAGTAAGTGTACAATTTTTTTTATTTCATTTCCATATACCATAATCACTTGGTTGGTAATATAGGATTAATTATAAGACACTTTCTTTTGGTCAATTCTTTTGGGAAACATTTGCAAAACATTCTTTTGCCTATGATTTTTTTTTAATGTTTAAACAAACTTATGTACAAGTATATAATAATATGTATCAAGTATATTGTTTTATCACATATGGTGCAAGTTGTGACCGCCGTCAATAGGTGTTACTCTTAAGTTATTTCCGTATATCTTTATTAGTCTAATTTATAATGTAACAACCACTGGCTGTCCTAAATAAACAAAAAATAAAATAAAGTTAGCATCCTTGACTGCGAAACTATTGGCTCTGAAAGATATCATCAGTTTCAGCTTTTATGAACCCTTTATATAGTATGGTTAAGGCTTCATGTTAATTTTATTTTAATTTAATTCATTAAAACTCATTATTATTTGCCAATTGCAAGTTGTAATGATATGTGCAGACCCAGTGTTTTCTTTTACATCCAAGTGTTTTTTATTACAATAAATGGCGAGACAAGCATGACATTCGCCTGATGATAAGCTATACAATTGCTCACAGAAAGTAGCAAAACCGAATAACTGATGGCCAATGGGGTCAAAAAGTTCTTAAATGGAGGTCACGTAGCGGAAGCGCAGCGTAGGACGTCCACGCTGATTAGACGACCTGGTAAAAGTCTCGGGACTTAGTTAGATGCATGAGTGCATGCTGCGTCCAACAGGTCATTGTAGAAATCTTTGGAGGTGGCCTATGTTCAGGAGTGGACTTCCTTTGACTGACGGACGGATGGATGGAATATTATGTTTTTTTTTTAAGAAAAGTATATTTAAGAGCGTATACACCTTGCGCGCAAAGTCAACTATAGGTATTTCTTCGTTAATTTCACGCACACATAAGCGACCAAAGCTGTGTGCGTAGAGCTGCCGCGTCGGCTCGCTATACAATCGGCTCAAACAACTTTGATCCGTGCGCTTCAAATATTCAATTGAAATGTAACTGTAATATAATATCATAAAAATATTTTATTTGCATTATAAGTAGACAAATATTACTGTGCAAGCAAAGAATAATACAAATTTTGGATACTAATCATATTTTCGTTATTATTACATTGTTAAGTTGCATTCAAATCAGTGTTCAATCAGTAGACACTACGGAAGTTTTATTAATCATTTAGTGTTCGAACACATAAAAAGTGTTAGGGGCCTTACAACTCCTTACAATTACGAAATATATTTAATTTTATATTACATTACATAACATAATTTAGCCTCGGAATTACATCCCATTATATTACCTGAAACATAATTTATACTCACTACAAAATCATTGTAGGTAATAAAAATAATTAAATATTTTACTACCAAAGTACTAAGATGTGGTAATCGCATTCCGCGCGTGGCTATTTTTACTACGCGCGGCATAATCGACTGCAGCCAGGCCGGAGCGACGAGCGATACGTCCTCCCTCTAGAAGGCCTTGCGGCGGTCTGATTTGAGCCACGTCGGACAGCGTGTTTTATAGTGGTTTTTAAAATATTTGTAGAAAACATAAAAACTAATTTTGTTGAAATATAAAAATGGTAATTTATTGATAAGATGTTCTTCTATTATAATATGCAATTGTTATAAAAAATTATGTACGATAAGTTGGTGAAAAAAAATATGTTCTTGACGAGAGTTTCTGAATAATTTCGCATTGTTTAAATTTTTATTTTTCAGGAACTAAACACAAAACGATTATTTTTCTCAGCAAAATCCCTCTATAAGGGTCTTATTAGTCTGATAATATTTTTATTTTCATCTTATATTTAGTGGTTAAGGATATCTTAAGCTTCTAAATTGCCATTTAAAGCCTAAATAACGAAACTTGTGTTCAGTAATCCGTATAGTACTCACAAATTATCCATCAATCTATAATGTTTTCCACCAAAATCCCTAGATGACAACCTTTTCTAAAATTAGTAATATTTATTTTTCCTTTATATTATTTATTGGTGGCTATTATCTCATTTGAAAAGTCCTGTTTTTAAGCCAAAAAGCGCGTGCAGGGTATAAACGCTCTTAATTATTATAATCTGGAGTGTCATATACAATGTAACTTTTATTTATTCGTTCCATCTTTCTCGGTCTCGATTGGTCTCGAATATCGTGTCGGTGAACGGTGTGTATGTGTGCTTTGATCTGGGGCGTTGTGTATGGAGGTTCAGTAGTGTGTATGCATATGCGCAGGCGCAGTACGGCATGTGCGAGGAGGGCGGGGGGTACACTCCTCGCACGTCGCAGCGGCTGCGTCGCGCGGTGTACAGCGGCGCGCTGTCCGTGGCGGGGTACTACGAGCGCAGTGTGGGCCTGCGACGCGCTGCCAACGGACGCGACCCGGGCGCGTCGCGCACGCACGGTACAACCATCCACTTATTTATTATTATCTGACAGCCTCCGTGGCGCAGTTGGTTAGACGCCGCTTGTGAAACGAGAGGCCGCGGGTTCGATCCCCGCACCGAGAGAAATGTTTGTGCAGCCCACAAATATTTTTTTCGGGTCTGGGTGTTTGTGAGACCGAAAAGTCTCTTGTAGTTCCTGATACCCACGACACAAATTCGATCTTAGTGTGGGGTCAGAACTATGTATGTGACTATTGGGTGTTATTTATTTATTTATTTATAGTACATGGCGGATCCAGGGGTCGTAGCGAAAATCGCAGCGTAGGACGTCCACCCACAAGATGGTCAGACGACCTGGTAAAGGTCGCGGGACGTCGCTGGTTGCAGGCTGCCTCCAATAGGTCACTATGGAAATCATTGGGGAGGCCTATGTTCAACAGTGGACTTCTTTTGACTGATGGATGGATGGATGGATCCAGGGGGGACGTCGTGGGGGTCATGACCACCCCTGAGCTGGCTCTAGATTTACAGTATTTATTTATTGAGCACAATTAATTCTTTGTATGTCGATAAAAAAAGTAAAAATGTGTGTGTGTTCACTAATCACGGCTGTAACAAACTAAAAAATCATAATTACGAATTTGAGTACTGAAAGCGGACCCAATGTTCTGACACGAACCATGTGACTGACCTTGAAAATTGGACCCGCCCTTGATTTGACACTAAAAAATAAAATATTTTTTTTTAAAGTCAGTACATTTGTCGCTCTTATCGCTTAGAGCAGTGATTCTCAACCTTTTTTTTGTTGCGGCACATATTTGACGATTTCAAAATTTGGCGGCACACAAAGAAAAAGATAAAAAATATTTACTTACTACAACACACTGCATAATTAATAGTTTATGACAAAAATTCTAAATATACGAAATAAACTAATATATACTACTATAATAATTAAACGTTAATTAAGGGATTAATTACAAGCTAATAATAAAAAATATTTTTAATGCGAAATTTGAGCTTGATGGTTTTTGATAATTTCATTTATATTTGGTCGTAAAAATGACAATGCTACTCTCATATCGTAAAGAAAAGGTGCAGTAACTACTATGCAACACCTTGTGAATCTCAACTATCACTAAAACAACACATTTTGTACGCAGAAGTGGCAATAGGAATATGTCTCAAGTGTGCGCCGACTTGAGACATATTCCTATTGCTATGCACGCCGCTTCATCATAATTTGGCACTAAGAAAAAACGCGTTGCAAAGCAAATAATAAAATAATAACTTTTTTGTGGATTTAAATATATATTCATGTTAAAAATATTTTTCTTTTTAAATGATATAATTTAACATTATTATAAATTTGCAAAATTTGGCGGCACACTTTTGAAATTTGGCGGCACACAAAAGTGCCGCGGCACAGTGGTTGAGAATCACTGGCTTAGAGCAATATCTTACAGACAACCATGGGATGGATTTAGAAGAAAGAGAAAAAATAAATAATTACTAATAGTAACTGAACACAAAAATACACCAACATAACATTAATTCAAAGCATCGATTTGTTGAAAATGTCCGGATAAATTATTTGCCCATTAAAAGACGTGTCGTGATTTAAACAGTCGTTAATAAACGAATACACACCGGATACGTGTACTGTTTGATTTCGTCAATGTTAATAATGTTACAAAAAATATTAACCATATATTTTTTTAAATTAAACGTCTTTTATCATAGACAATTTTAAAAACATTTTTGGTTAACGAATTGTTTTATCCCTTTCCAACGAGTTTGAATTCAGTTTGAGCGAAAATAACAAAACATACTATAACTAAAATAGGTTTTAAAACTATTTATGAATACCATCGAAAGTACATATTGTTTTGCATTATTTGCAGGAATCCTGGAGAGGATAGCTCAGCTGAACGCTCAGAACCCGAGTATAGTGAAGACTTACTTATGCAGCGCGGTGGACCATTACGCCAGCACCTATGGCGATAGGGGATGGGGCTGCGGATATCGGTAACTCACGATTTCTCTACTTGCAATAAATAAAATACATACAATTTACAAGCAATTATAATATATTAACAGAAAAAAAAACACTATTATACTAAAATAAATCACTTTTAACGCTTCTTTTCCACATAAAGAAATGAAGGTGGGCACTTACACTTTTTGTTCATGTTGAAAGCCAATATTTATAGTCATTCAAGTGTTTAGAGTATATAATACCTACAAACGAAAAGTATTGTATACTCCAAAATAAGCTCAAGCAAACAGTAATTTATAGGTGGATTATGAAATCTTTGACTCACTATGGCAAAACTACAACAATACGGTATGATCGATTTTTTTCATTATTTTGCGTGCATCACAAATAATATTAAAATAAAACATTTCAATTTCAAAAGATATTGGGAGTGTAGTGGGTATATCTTTCCGTCTCTTTCACACTCGCATATAAGGATTAGTGACGTCACTAGTTAGTTTTCTCTTTTTTCACGCCTACTATTTAAAACATTTTTGACCTGCTTACTTCTGAATGGATTTCCAAAATTCTTTGTGTGTTAGACTTTGGATAGGGATAACTTTTGATAAATACAATTTTATAAATGAGGTTTTGTCTGACCAGGAATATGCAGATGCTACTATCATCTCTAATAAAGCACCCGCCGTACGCGGAGCTTCTCAAATGCAACGAGGAGCGCGACTGCGAGTGCGTGCCTTCGATTCCCAGGCTGCAACTACTCGTCGAAAGGGCTTGGCAACTAGGCTTCGACACGCAGGTATAAATATATACTAACTAAGATTCACAATCAGCTGTTTTTCGATATTTACTAAGATTCACAATCAGCTGTTTTTCGATATTTACTAAGATTCACAATCAGCTGTTTTTCGATATTTACTAAGATTCACAATCAGCTGTTTTTCGATATTTACTAAGATTCACAATCAGCTGTTTTTCGATATTTACTAAGATTCACAATCAGCTGTTTTTCGATATTTACTAAGATTCACAATCAGCTGTTTTTCGATATTTTAATTGCCTGTTTTTATTCGATATATTTTTGTGTACTGATAGTTTAGTTAGCTTGTCTACTGATAGTTTTCTCTTAATCGTGCTCTCCATTGTAGAGAAGGCCCCAGCCCTGCAGTGGGTCATGTATGGACTGATACATATATACAATTTGATCTATATATATCTCATTTTTATTCCAGGGCTCAGAACAACTAGGCTCCAAGCTATACAATACAAGAAAATGGATCGGCGCGTGTGAAGTTTTCACCGTTCTCTCGTCTTTGAGGATAAAGTAAGAATTTTATATTATCTAGCATATGTCTGATCCAATATATACTATTATAGACTTATAATTAATAAAATATTCCCTTTGAAATATTGCTATTTTAATCTTGTACTGCGGAATGTTCACGTCTCATCGTTGGCGATGATTGGAGCAAACTAAATTGAAATACTGGTGGAAGGTCTCTCATATGTGTGAGGCCATCGAGATAGGTACTACCGCAATGTATATTTCTCCCGTGAAACAGCAATGTAAATGCACTGTTGTGTTTCGGATTGAAGGACATTGTAGCCAGAGTAACTACTGGACATATTGAGACTTAACATCTTATGTCTCAGGATGGCGAGCGCAGTGGAATGTTGCTACTGTTTATGAGCGGTCGTATCGCTTACCATCAGGCGAACGACTTGCTCGTCTCGCCATTCATTGCAATAAAAAAATCACAATAATTCAGTAACGATATGATATTTTACGGGCCGTTTTAAGTGCTAATTGAACATCTAGTATACATTTGATTGAAGGCATAAGTAGTAAGATTTTAAATAAGCATTGTAATTGCTTCAATATCACCGTTATATAATACCAGTGAATGTTTTATGTTTTTTTTAGTAATTATCTGATAACAATAATAGCAAGCACAATTTTACATGTATCTTTTAACAAATTGTCTTATTAATAAATAAATTCACCCATAAACAGTCACATACATAGTCCTGACCCCACACTAAGATCGAGTCTTGTGCTGTGGGTATTTGGAAATACGAGAGACTTTTCAGTCTCACAAACACCCAAACCCGAAACAAATACCTGTGGTTCACACAAATATTTGTCTCGGTGCGGGGATCGAACCCGCGGCCTCACGTTTCACAGTCAGCGTCTAACCAACTGCGCCACGGAGGCTGTCAAACTTATTACACTTATTACTATTATATTTTACTCTTTCGACTTACTACTATTATAACCTTAGTAACTAACTTCTTTTATGTGTGATCTTAGTAAAAAAATGTTTTGTTGCCGATAGAATCCGCGTTTTTACTATAAACAGCTGCCTTATAGCTTATTGTATCATTAATGCTAAATACCTGCCTCAGATTGTCGTTTTGCCTCATCATATCCATTAAGTTTTAGTTAGAACAGCTAGGCAAAACCTAAACAGAATTGGGTAGTTGCAAACTAAATTTGAAATACAAATAAATCTAAAGAAAGTATATTAAGATTATAATAATATTAAAATTTCTTACAGATTTGACACAATGCCGATCGCATTGTAATTGCCTTTAAAATTAAAAAAATGTATTTCAATTCACAGATTTAACTTTTAACCTGCAAAAAAATATTACTCGTTTATAAAAACATTCTTTTTTTAATTAAAAGCTGTTTTTTCACAAAAAAAGAAAGAAAAAAAAAACATAATTGAGAACTCTACGAGCACAAGACCTTTCCTTTCACCAAAAAAAAAACCTAAGTCAACTACCCAATTTTGTTTTGCAGATGTCAGCTGATCGACTTCCACAAGCCGACCAGCGCCGACGGCAGCCACCCCGCGCTGTTCGACTGGGTGCTGCGGTACTTCCAGGACGATCCCAACGGGTTCAAAGCGCCATTGTATTTGCAACATCAAGGTATTATTACAAAAGGGGACGATTGATAGCGTATTTCCTGCAACATCAAGGTGCTGAAGAAAAAAAAATGGCCGTTTGATGGAGTTTATCCATATTTTTAGTAGGCTCAGATCTTGGCTAATACATTGTAGGTTTTCTAATATAACATCAACATATTTCATGAAAACAAGTAAATTGCCCGTTTGGTGGCATTTCTTCGTATTATAAATAGCCTCAGATCTTGGCTAACATCACATTGTAGGTTTTATAATACATCAAGGTATTTTATGAAAAAAAAAGCCCGTTTGATAGCCTATCTCCATTGTTTAATAGTCCCAGACCGTGGCTAACATTACATTGCAGGTTTCCTAATATATTATAAAACAGGCATAAACACCTACGCCTGAATAAATATCTGTATAAAATGTTGTTGGGTTAAATACAAAATGTTGCACTGTTTAAAAATATAGTTTAAAATAAATAGTAGCGTTTTTAGTTAAGATATTTTCTTAAATGTTATAACGAAAATATTCGACGGACCTTACGTAAACTGTTGAAACTACTACGTTAATTCGCGACCTTACATCAATAACATTGAAAGTGGCAAATTCTGTCTATTATTAGGTATGTTAATTTTATGAAATTTCGTTTTTTTTATTTGAGAACCGTTGAGGATATAACATTTGTATATATTTTTTAAAGTTTTATAAATCTTAATCTCTACCTACAATAAAACAAAAATGAATTAAAAACTATTTTATAAAGATGACTTCGAAAGCTGGTAAAGTAACTAAACGGTCGCGAAAAAAAAAACCGATGCGATACCGCGATAAAATCCGAAAAAATAGTTATATAACAACAGTGCACCATTCGCCTAAATATGAGAAACTATTATGAAATAAATCATTATGAGTTTTAAAAGAAAAAAACACATTTTACAGTTTCGATAGTTTACGTAGAGACCGTCGATTTGCAGCCTCCGTGACGCAGTTGCTTAGACGCTACTATTAAGAGCGTTTACACCGTGCGCGCAAAGTCAACTATAGGTATTTCTTCGTTAATTTCACGCACACATAAGCGATCAAAGCTGTGTGTGTAGAGCTGCCGCCTCGCCTCGCTATACAGTCAGCTCAACCAACTTTGATCCGTGCGCTTCAAATATTCAATTGAAATGTAACTGTAATATAATATAATAAAAATATTTTATTTGCATTATAAGTAGACAAATATTACTGTAAAATAATTAACATTACAAAGGAGAAGGGGCATCCCAGCCTATCGACCAATAACGACAAGCCATATATCAATGGAAAGGTCTTTTCGGGTGCTACAACTTTTTCTATGGCAACAAAATAGAAATCGCTGTATTTTAGAAAATATAGCTACTTAAAGACTGCAGGAAAATCACGCGAAAGGGCCTCGCCATAGTGAGCAATAACAACAAGCGATGCGTCATTAGAAAGGTCTTCTGAAATACTATAATTTCTTCTAGGGCGGCCAGTATCAAATCTCTGCGTGGAAAAAAATATCGCTGCATAAAGGTAACGCAAGGATGAAAATATGTATATGGACTCATAGCCTGTAGACCAATAACGACGAGCGATATATCATTCGAAAGCTCTCTTTATTTACAATAACTTCTTCTTTGCCAAGAAATCCCGATTCGCTGTATAAAAAGAAGTATATCGACATAAAGATATCGCGAGGCTCATATGTATGGACTCAAGCCTATCGACCAATAACGACGAGCGATATAAAAATGGAAAGGTCTTTTCGGGTGCTACAACTTCTTCTAGGGTAACAAAATCGAAATCGCTGTATTTTAGATAATATAGCTACTTAAAGACTGCAGGAAAATCACGCGAAAGGGCCTCGCCATAGTGAGCAATAACAACAAGCGATGCGTCATTAGAAAGGTCTTCTGAAATACTATAATTTCTTCTAGGGCGGCCAGTATCAAATCTCTGCGTGGAAAAAAATATCGCTGCATAAAGGTAACGCAAGGATGAAAGTATGTATATGGACTCATAGCCTGTAGACCAATAACGACGAGCGATATATCATTCCAAAGCTCTCTTTATTTTCAATAACTTCTTCTTTGCCAAGAAATCCCGATTCGCTGTATAAAAAGAAGTATATCGACATAAAGATATCGCGAGGCTCATATGTATGGACTCAAGCCTATCGACCAATAACGACGAGCGATATATCAATGGAAAGGTCTTTTCGGGTGCTACAACTACTTCTATGAAAACAAAAACGAAATCACTGTATTTTAAAAAATATTGTACTTGAAGATTGCACGAAAATCACGCGAAAGGGCCTCGGCATAGTGAGCAATAACAAGCGATGTGTCATTGGAAAGGTCTGAAATTCTAAAACTTCTTCTACAGAAAAAAAAAATTGGTGCGTAAAGGTAACGCAAGGATGAAAAGATGCATATGTACTCATAGCCTGTTGACCAATAACAACAAACGATATGGCATTCGAAAGCTCTCACTTGGACCCCACACGGGATTTGAACCAGAGGCCTCCGCTTTGCAATCATACCGTAGTACAACTACCACCGAAGCAGTTCATACCTATTTAATGTCCACATATTATTTGTTTTTCTATTTTAAATTGTGTTTCTTTTTTTTTAAGAGCCCTCCGGATTGGTTTATTAAGAATGTTGACAATAATTGACGTCACTGGCAAATGAACACATATCAGTACAAAAATATCTTACTTATAAACATAAATGTCGCGCAAAACTTCTCCTTGGACAACTTCTGACCAATACCTAGATTGAATTTATCGTATTTCATCTTATCACAAATCTTAAACTGGACTCTATTCACGCACATAACAGTGTACATTAACTTTATGTAGTACGCATGGTTTGTTATTATTGCTCACTATGGCGAGGCCCTTTCGCGTGATTTTCGTGCAATCTTTAAGTAGCAATATTTTTTAAAATACAGTGATTTGATTTTTGTTTCCTTAGAAGTAGTTGTAGCACCCGAAAAGACCTTTCCATTGATATATCGCTCGTCGTTATTGGTCGATAGGCTTGAGTCCATACATATGGGCCTCGCGATATCTTTATGTCGATATACTTCTTTTCATACAGCGAATCGGGATTTCTTGGCAAAGAAGAAGTTATTGTAAATAAAGAGAGCTTTCGAATTATATATCGCTCGTCGTTATTGGTCAACAGGCTATGAGTCCATATACATATTTTCATCCTTGCGTTACCTTTATGCAGCGATATTTTTTTCCACGGAGAGATTTGATACTGGCCGCCGTAGAAGAAGTTATAGTATTTCAGAAGACCTTTCTAATGACGCATCGCTTGTTGTTATTGCTCACTATGGCGAGGCCCTTTCGCGTGATTTTCCTGCAGTCTTTAAGCAGCTATATTTTCTAAAATACAGCGATTTCGATTTTGTTACCCTAGAAGAAGTTGTAGCACCCGAAAAGACCTTTCCATTGATATATGGCTTGTCGTTATTGGTGGATAGGCTTGACTCCATACATATGGGCCTCGCGATATCTTTATGTCGATGTACTTGTTTTCATACAGCGAATCGGGATTTCTTGGCAAAGAAGAAGTTATTGTAAATAAAGAGAGCTTTCGAATGATATATCGCTCGTCGTTATTGGTCTACAGGCTATGAGTCCATATACATACTTTCATCCTTGCGTTACCTTTATGCAGCGATATTTTTTTCCACGCAGAGATTTGATACTGGCCGCCCTAGAAGAAATTATAGTATTTCAGAAGACCTTTCTAATGACGCATCGCTTGTTGTTATTGCTCACTATGGCGAGGCCCTTTCGCGTGATTTTCCTGCAGTCTTTAAGCAGCTATATTTTCTAAAATACAGCGATTTCGGTTTTGTTGCTATAGAAAAAGTTGTAGCATCTGAAAAGACCTTTCCACTGACATATCACTTGTCGTTATTGGTCGATAGGCTGGAGTCCATACATGTTTGCCCCTTCTCCTTTAGGTACTAATCATATTTTCAGTTGTTAAGTTGCATTCCAATCAGTTTTCAATCAGTAATCACTACGGACATTTTATTAATCATTTAGTGTTCGAACAAACACGCACTTGTTCGAACACATGAACAGAGTTAGGGACCATACAACCCCTTACAATTTCGAAACATATTTAATTTTATATTACAGTACATAACATAATCTGGCCTAGGAATAACATTTGTCGCAATGTATTATTATTATTATACTCACTACAAAATCAGTGTAGGTAATAAAAAATAAAATACAATATTTTACTACCAAAGTACTAAGATGCGGCAATCGCAGTACACGCGTGGCTATTTTTACTACGCACGGCAAAAATCGACTGCAGTCAGGCCGGAGCGACGAGCGATACGTCCTCCCTCTAGAAAGCCTTGCGGCGGTCTGATTTGAGGGCGGTTGGACAGCGTGTTTTATAGTGATTTTCAGAATATTTGTAGAAAACATAAAAACTAATTTTGTTGAAATGTAAAATGATAATTTATTAATAAGGTGTTCTTCTATTATAGTATGCAATTATTATATAAATTTATGTACGATAAGGTGATGAAAAAAAATATGTTCTTGACGAGAAATTGTGAATAATTTCGCAATTTTGTTTAAAATTTTATTTTTCAGGAACTAAACACAAAAAGATTGTTTTTCTTAGCAAAATCCCACCATGAGGGTCTTATTAGTCTAATAATATTTTTATTTTCATCTTAGATTTAGTGATTTTGGATATCTTAAGCTTCTAAATTAATATTCGAAGCCTAAATAACGAAACCTGTGTTCAATAATCCTTATAGTATTCACAAATTATCCATCAATCTATAATGTTCTCTACCAAAATCCCTAGATAACAACCTTTTCTAAAATTAGTACTAATTATTTTACCTTTAAATTGTTTATTGGTGGCTATTAACTCGTTTGAAAAGTGCTGTTTTTAAGCCAAAAAGCCCGCGGAAGGTATAAACGCTTTTAAACGGAAAGCCGACCTCTCGACGAAAAACTGTATGTGAATTCTTAACATATTGACTTTGAGCCTGGGTTTTTGGGAAGCCATGGTTTTTCGTATTGCCTGGTACACTAACCAAGATTCGAACATAGTGTGGGGTCAAGACTCTGTATGTGACTGTTGGATGTATTTATCTGTGTAACTTGATCAATCCTTGTAATGTGCTTATTGAAAATTAATCTAAAAAGACTTTTTGTTGTATTCAAGGTTACAAATTAAAGTCATTTAATAGCATACTACTATACAATTTTTATTATAATTGGTTCAGTAATTTGTCTGTTGGATGCGACAAGCCGAAAATAATGGGAAATGAGACAATTTGGAGAAGGCCTGGCCAACATCATCAGCCCACACTGTTGTCCAGCCGTGGGAAACATTGTGGGCTGATGATAATGAATAGCATACTGTATAAAATAATGAAACATCGATATAACTTTAATACTCGATAAATATAATACTCTAGTACTTTACCAGTACAAATTTATTAAATTAATATAAAATAAAACTAATACTGATTTAAATATGTGTGCTTTCAGGCCACTCACGAACAATAATTGGCTACGAGAAGCACAAGGATGGCAAGGCCACGCTTCTCGTATTAGATCCATCACATTCACCCGCACAGGTACGTATTATTACACGCTTTATATTAGCTTCACTTGTATGTTTGTTTGTAACCGACTTCTTTGGGCGCGATTTTGACCCACTTTAAACGGCCAGATTTCGTTCAAATTTTGCACACCTGTCAAAGACCGATGACAATACAATAATTCGATTAAAATATATAATTATCCTGATTAGATTCGCCAGGATTAATTATTCTTATAATTGATGACCATTGCTACTGACCACTAGGTGGCGTATAGATGAACATAATTTGCTACTGACTAATTTTAGATTAGAGTTGTTGGTGGCCTGTGTCAGTTGGTGATCTGAAACACATTTTTTTTTCCATTAATTGTTATTTTTGTTTTCACGATTTTCGGATATCCCATATAGATACAAGTATTTAACCGCGTTGATGAACTTCAGTTCGGTACGGAAACTTACGCCGTAAAAAAAAACTCGATATTTCATATAATCAAAAGTCTTATAACATAAAATCGCGATTTTTGACAAAACTATCAGGCAGTTTTTGATCAAACTTTGTATAATATTACTTATGGGGGTTAGGAACATGTGGTTTAAATTAAATACAATATGTCAATATCACCCTGTATATTGCACACTTGGTGCAACAGTTCCACATATGCAAAAATTGCAAGATTGGAAGGTACAAAGAAATAATATTGTATTTTTTAGAATATTATGTGGTCATAACTTTTTTTAACGGTAAATTAAAAGTTGTTGATAGTTTTGTCAAAAAGCACGATTTTAGGTTTCAAGGCTTTTGATCAACCCCTATAGATACTGAGTTTTTTTTGGTTCTGATAAGTTCCTTAACCAAACTGAAGTTCATCAAAGCGGTAAAATACTCTTATCTACATGGGAAGTCCAAAAATCGTGAAAACGAAAATCACAATTTATGACAAAAAATTATCTCATATTGCTTTCAAATTATATACAATGTCACCTGGGGTAATGAGAAACATGTGGGTTAAAATAAGTACGATGTGTCGATATCACCCTGTATATGTTTGTATGTATGCGTGCAGGTCCGCGCGGTGGTGTGCGGCGGCTGGTGCGAGGGCGGCGCGGCGCTGCGCCTGCTGCGGCGAGGCGCGCCGGCGCTGCGAGCCCGCCAGTACCAGCTGCTCGCCGTCAGCGGCACGCTCGCCGCGCAGCAAGACTACGAGGTAACCAGACACTATACACACAGCACACATGACACAACACCCAGCACGTAGGGCCCGCCAGTACCAGCTGCTCGCCGTCAGCGGCACGCTCGCCGCGCAGCAAGACTACGAGGTAACCAGACACTATACACACAGCACACATGACACAACACCCAGCACGTAGGGCCCGCCAGTACCAGCTGCTCGCCGTCAGCGGCACGCTCGCCGCGCAGCAAGACTACGAGGTAACCAGACACTATACACACAGCACACATGACACAACACCCAGCACGTAGGGCCCGCCAGTACCAGCTGCTCGCCGTCAGCGGCACGCTCGCCGCGCAGCAAGACTACGAGGTAACCAGACACTATACACACAGCACACATGACACAACACCCAGCACGTAGGGCCCGCCAGTACCAGCTGCTCGCCGTCAGCGGCACGCTCGCCGCGCAGCAAGACTACGAGGTAACCAGACACTATACACACAGCACACATGACACAACACCCAGCACGTAGGGCCCGCCAGTACCAGCTGCTCGCCGTCAGCGGCACGCTCGCCGCGCAGCAAGACTACGAGGTAACCAGACACTATACACACAGCACACATGACACAACACCCAGCACGTAGGGCCCGCCAGTACCAGCTGCTCGCCGTCAGCGGCACGCTCGCCGCGCAGCAAGACTACGAGGTAACCAGACACTATACACACAGCACACATGACACAACACCCAGCACGTAGGGCCCGCCAGTACCAGCTGCTCGCCGTCAGCGGCACGCTCGCCGCGCAGCAAGACTACGAGGTAACCAGACACTATACACACAGCACACATGACACAACACCCAGCACGTAGGGCCCGCCAGTACCAGCTGCTCGCCGTCAGCGGCACGCTCGCCGCGCAGCAAGACTACGAGGTAACCAGACACTATACACACAGCACACATGACACAACACCCAGCACGTAGGGCCCGCCAGTACCAGCTGCTCGCCGTCAGCGGCACGCTCGCCGCGCAGCAAGACTACGAGGTAACCAGACACTATACACACAGCACACATGACACAACACCCAGCACGTAGGGCCCGCCAGTACCAGCTGCTCGCCGTCAGCGGCACGCTCGCCGCGCAGCAAGACTACGAGGTAACCAGACACTATACACACAGCACACATGACACAACACCCAGCACGTAGGGCCCGCCAGTACCAGCTGCTCGCCGTCAGCGGCACGCTCGCCGCGCAGCAAGACTACGAGGTAACCAGACACTATACACACAGCACACATGACACAACACCCAGCACGTAGGGCCCGCCAGTACCAGCTGCTCGCCGTCAGCGGCACGCTCGCCGCGCAGCAAGACTACGAGGTAACCAGACACTATACACACAGCACACATGACACAACACCCAGCACGTAGGGCCCGCCAGTACCAGCTGCTCGCCGTCAGCGGCACGCTCGCCGCGCAGCAAGACTACGAGGTAACCAGACACTATACACACAGCACACATGACACAACACCCAGCACGTAGGGCCCGCCAGTACCAGCTGCTCGCCGTCAGCGGCACGCTCGCCGCGCAGCAAGACTACGAGGTAACCAGACACTATACACACAGCACACATGACACAACACCCAGCACGTAGGGCCCGCCAGTACCAGCTGCTCGCCGTCAGCGGCACGCTCGCCGCGCAGCAAGACTACGAGGTAACCAGACACTATACACACAGCACACATGACACAACACCCAGCACGTAGGGCCCGCCAGTACCAGCTGCTCGCCGTCAGCGGCACGCTCGCCGCGCAGCAAGACTACGAGGTAACCAGACACTATACACACAGCACACATGACACAACACCCAGCACGTAGGGCCCGCCAGTACCAGCTGCTCGCCGTCAGCGGCACGCTCGCCGCGCAGCAAGACTACGAGGTAACCAGACACTATACACACAGCACACATGACACAACACCCAGCACGTAGGGCCCGCCAGTACCAGCTGCTCGCCGTCAGCGGCACGCTCGCCGCGCAGCAAGACTACGAGGTAACCAGACACTATACACACAGCACACATGACACAACACCCAGCACGTAGGGCCCGCCAGTACCAGCTGCTCGCCGTCAGCGGCACGCTCGCCGCGCAGCAAGACTACGAGGTAACCAGACACTATACACACAGCACACATGACACAACACCCAGCACGTAGGGCCCGCCAGTACCAGCTGCTCGCCGTCAGCGGCACGCTCGCCGCGCAGCAAGACTACGAGGTAACCAGACACTATACACACAGCACACATGACACAACACCCAGCACGTAGGGCCCGCCAGTACCAGCTGCTCGCCGTCAGCGGCACGCTCGCCGCGCAGCAAGACTACGAGGTAACCAGACACTATACACACAGCACACATGACACAACACCCAGCACGTAGGGCCCGCCAGTACCAGCTGCTCGCCGTCAGCGGCACGCTCGCCGCGCAGCAAGACTACGAGGTAACCAGACACTATACACACAGCACACATGACACAACACCCAGCACGTAGGGCCCGCCAGTACCAGCTGCTCGCCGTCAGCGGCACGCTCGCCGCGCAGCAAGACTACGAGGTAACCAGACACTATACACACAGCACACATGACACAACACCCAGCACGTAGGGCCCGCCAGTACCAGCTGCTCGCCGTCAGCGGCACGCTCGCCGCGCAGCAAGACTACGAGGTAACCAGACACTATACACACAGCACACATGACACAACACCCAGCACGTAGGGCCCGCCAGTACCAGCTGCTCGCCGTCAGCGGCACGCTCGCCGCGCAGCAAGACTACGAGGTAACCAGACACTATACACACAGCACACATGACACAACACCCAGCACGTAGGGCCCGCCAGTACCAGCTGCTCGCCGTCAGCGGCACGCTCGCCGCGCAGCAAGACTACGAGGTAACCAGACACTATACACACAGCACACATGACACAACACCCAGCACGTAGGGCCCGCCAGTACCAGCTGCTCGCCGTCAGCGGCACGCTCGCCGCGCAGCAAGACTACGAGGTAACCAGACACTATACACACAGCACACATGACACAACACCCAGCACGTAGGGCCCGCCAGTACCAGCTGCTCGCCGTCAGCGGCACGCTCGCCGCGCAGCAAGACTACGAGGTAACCAGACACTATACACACAGCACACATGACACAACACCCAGCACGTAGGGCCCGCCAGTACCAGCTGCTCGCCGTCAGCGGCACGCTCGCCGCGCAGCAAGACTACGAGGTAACCAGACACTATACACACAGCACACATGACACAACACCCAGCACGTAGGGCCCGCCAGTACCAGCTGCTCGCCGTCAGCGGCACGCTCGCCGCGCAGCAAGACTACGAGGTAACCAGACACTATACACACAGCACACATGACACAACACCCAGCACGTAGGGCCCGCCAGTACCAGCTGCTCGCCGTCAGCGGCACGCTCGCCGCGCAGCAAGACTACGAGGTAACCAGACACTATACACACAGCACACATGACACAACACCCAGCACGTAGGGCCCGCCAGTACCAGCTGCTCGCCGTCAGCGGCACGCTCGCCGCGCAGCAAGACTACGAGGTAACCAGACACTATACACACAGCACACATGACACAACACCCAGCACGTAGGGCCCGCCAGTACCAGCTGCTCGCCGTCAGCGGCACGCTCGCCGCGCAGCAAGACTACGAGGTAACCAGACACTATACACACAGCACACATGACACAACACCCAGCACGTAGGGCCCGCCAGTACCAGCTGCTCGCCGTCAGCGGCACGCTCGCCGCGCAGCAAGACTACGAGGTAACCAGACACTATACACACAGCACACATGACACAACACCCAGCACGTAGGGCCCGCCAGTACCAGCTGCTCGCCGTCAGCGGCACGCTCGCCGCGCAGCAAGACTACGAGGTAACCAGACACTATACACACAGCACACATGACACAACACCCAGCACGTAGGGCCCGCCAGTACCAGCTGCTCGCCGTCAGCGGCACGCTCGCCGCGCAGCAAGACTACGAGGTACACCACATGATACAGCACACAACATGCAGCACACGCCTCACATGATACAGCACACAACACAAGACAATCAACACCGACCACACATGACCAAGCACACGACACCTGATACCCGACAACCTACAACCTACAGCAAAAACACAACATTCAACACCTAACACCTACCACACATGACCAAGTACACGACACCTGATACCCGACAACCTACAAACCTACAGCAAAAACACAACATTCAACACCCAACACCTACCACACATGATACAGCACCCAGCAGGCAACACCCATCACACGACATCCATCAACCAACACCAAAATCACGACACTCAACTACCTGAATGCTACTATAGACTCCTGACTGCTATCACCTGACACGCGACAACCTACAACAAGAACACAATACTCGACACCCAACGGTTAACACTCACCACCTAACACACCACCCAGCACCCAACACTCACAGGCATAATCCTTATGCTACACTTGATACAAACGTACCACACACATCACCCAACACTCACATAAACACTCCTCATCCTACACTTGATACGGGCGTCCCAAACCCATCACCCAACACTCACAAACATACTCCTCACTCCACACTCGAACCCACTACACACCATAACCGACCGACACTACCCGGCGGCAACAAGCGCCCGCACGCGTTGCCCGCCGACATAACGTCATAAAAATGTTCCTAATTACGTGGAGCCACTGCCATGTAAATAACTAAGTTTTGCTTGCAATAAGTGAAGTCAAAAAGTTGCTGATATAAGCTGGCAACTCTGTGACTTTGTATAATGCATATTTTTTTGTATCACTCAAAATCTAGTGTCATGAATACCAAAAACTACAAGACACTTCAGTCTCAAACCCAAAACAAATACTTATAAACCACACATTTTTTTATGTTTTATATTTTTAATCTGTGACGTGTTTAAAATTCCCCATAGAGTCCTATACAATATAGTATAATATTTGTGTGCAGGCCAGCAAGGTGTTGCAGTCGGTGCGCATCCCGTAGTGGCGGCCGCGCTGCGCCTCGCCCCTCACACCATCCTCTAGTCGCGTACGCGTGTCATGTTTGCAAACGTACCAAAAACAAAAAAGGTTTGCCAAAAAAGTTTTTGTTTTCTCCAAAAAAAATTTTTGTGATTCCAAAAAGTTTTTTTTTGTTTGATTCATTTTTTATTTAGTTTTTATTCTTGAAGCAAATTGTATTAGACTTTATATTGACCTTTTATTTCCTATACGGATATTTACTAGTATTTTTTAATTCTTTTTTGAACTTAAAATCAAAATAATAATCGTAGATTCTTTATTATTGATTTTATTTTTGTTTTAATACGTTTTCAAACAGCACACGTAATTTCCAATTGTCAATGCAATTAGCTTATTTGATTCGCCATTCTACCTCGTTATATTTTGTTTAATTTATAATTATAATAATGGATTTTAAAAAGTTGCGAATTGTAAAAACGCTTGTTTTTGACACGCTTTCAAAGCGAACACACATTTGACGATTGTTGACGAAATTATGAATTTGACTAATGAAAAATTAACCTTTAGGCCTATATTAAATGAAAATTATTGTGCGGGAAATTAGTTGCATTTTTATTCTTATCTTTTTGGATAAGTGCTTTCAATCATAAAACATTTTTAAATGAATTATTTTGTGATTTAAATAGCTATAATTTATTTATTGAGTTCTAAACATTTCTTCTTTTTCTCATCATTTACATACCATTTTAATAATATCATTTAATTTTAGTGTCATAATTGCTAAATTAATCTTACTTAATCGCGTGCAACTAATTTTCCGTGCACAGTGATGTTACAATAATCATTATTAGAAAAGTCTACAAAATGGTTGTCTAAAATGTACCATTTAACGATTTGACAATTGACATGTTATCCAATATTATCTCCTATAAGGCTTACGTACGGTAGCTTCCCTTACACGTGGTTTTAATATAATATTTTGTAATTTCTCCCGCCATTTTTGTATTTTGTTACATATTAGTTCGATTATTGATAAATTGGCAATATTATAAATTGAGAATTTTAGTGATTTTACCTAAATTATTTTACAAATATCATAATGATTTTAATTTAAAATCTACTGTTTATTGATAATGCGTATAAACATCTCATTTTTAGTCAATTCTATTTAAATTAGTAATTTAAATGCTGATAATATAATCATTAATGCTAATTAAAATGTAACAAAATATACAAATGAGTTACCATTAACTAGTGAATATTTTAAAATAGTCTAAAGCCTAGTGTAATTAAAGGAATAAATATCCCATGTAAACGATATAGCTTTCATGACATTGCCTTCGAATAATGTTAAGATATAATAACAACGCAGGGCGGCCGGTGCGTCTTTAGATTAAATTGGCTTTAAAACCATAGTTTTGCCGAATAGAATATATTTTTGTTTAATTACAATAGTTATAATCTGTGCTGGATCAATTTTGATGAAACACTTTGTAATCAACAGATTATCACAATGGCGTTTTTTTTTATTCTATGTCCATTTCATAATATGCTGCTATCCTTGATATTTTGTGATAAAGTCGGATTTAGGTATTCAAAGAATTAGTTTCAGGTTTCCCATAATAAGATTATACGTGTAAAAGAAAACATTATCACATGAAGAATTGTGAGTATTTATGGTCATTTGTGACGTCTTAAATTAATCTGATTGGTTTTTAATTAATTAGAACTTCATGTTTTTACACTATAGTAATCAATAACTAAAAAAACAATAATTAAACAATATTTTATTTTCCTTTGATCCGACCGAAATGTACATGAAACTTCATCAAAATCGATCCAGCATTCCAATGTCATAACTAAACCCTCCAATATGATACAAAATATCTGGGAACGCACCGTTCGCGCCGTGAATATAGCTAGATGTAATACAGTAAGGATTTTTAAGCAATATAGTGCTTAACCACCACTCAAAATCATTGGCACTTTAACAATAGTTCCTATCAACGCGTATATAGCTGTTCGGTGCGACGATGCTTGATATGGACAAAACCAACTCGACATTTCGTATTTGATCCTTTTGAACCCATTTTAGGATCCAGGATCTTGTTAGACAAAATTATGAGTATAATAAATTATTTGTTTGTCGATTAATAAAGCAAAAAACTTTGTGTGTTTACAAATCACATCTGTAACAAACTTTATTTTTTTATTACGAATTCGAGTATTGAAATCGTACCCATTGTTCTGAAAATATATTACTATCAATACACACATGACTTCGAAAACTTAGTGGTGTGCCCTGGGATTTGATTCCCGCGACCACCGTGAACATGATGGCAGCTGTGTCTGGTCCATTACCAACAAGCCATCGCACTTATATTTAGCTTCAATTTCTGATTTTTAATAGCCACTTCTTTGGTGAAGAAAATGACTACACTTTATCTTGTGGTATCTACATTAGGTGTTACACATTACAATAATAATTCGTCGTTTTTGAACTTTATTAGATTATCTTCAATTATTCTAACTACGATTTAAATTATATTCGTATTGTGAAGCCGTACAAAAGTATATTTTTCATAAAGAAGATACGAAGTGTTGGGATGGTTAAATGAATTGTTTTGTGCACTGCTTGAATTGATTTTTCTGTGTAACAAGGCTTAATGACTTCTGACTTTTATTGAAAAAGAAACTATTGGTTTTGGATGACAATTGTATTTTGTAAAATATATTTATGGAATCTATGTATATCTATTTCTTTTTGTACGTAAAATTCAATTTCTTATTCATTTTTAATATTATCATTCTTTATATTGCTCCGTTCTCTGTAACTTTTTCGATACTATGAATTATTTTGAAAAATATTGTTTCGGGTTTGTACCTTCAGACTCGCCTAAATATCATTTACAAGTACAATTTTCATTAAAACCCCAAGTTTCTGTAGCGATTGCTTTGTGTATAAACAATGTCTTTCAATTAATATCTTGGTGTTAATTATGTCAATTAAAAATTACAAATTTTTCCTCATGTATGTAAATTGCGGTTTAGTTTAAGTGTTGTCTGACCAAATTGTTGTTTTAGTGGTTAATACCTAATTATTTCTAGTGTAATGATATGTTTCCGATATTGTTTGAAATTAGGGTGAGGTTGAGCATTATTAAAGGCTGGATCAATATTCCATATAGTCAAGTGGAGTGGATGAAGTCAATGGAAAATAAAGATCTTGATAAAAGTAGGGTAAATGTATCGTAATTGTCGGAAATGAAAATAAAACTTGTGGGATTAATAGGAATTAACTAAAACCTATGTCTTCAGGCCTGATAAGGAACTTGATTATATTCAAAAGCTGTTAAATCTTTTTCTTTTTCGACCGTATGTTTTTTTTTTCTTTCTGATAAGCAATTGGGACATTTACCCTACTGTTTCTAAGACCTTTATAGCCCCATTTGCACGTCGAGAGTTTATCGCCTCGTATATACGATTATCGTATGGATATAAAAAAGGTTGCGTCGTGTAAACATTGGCCTTAAACATTAGAATACTTATAGAGATTATCGTATACTATAGTGGAATACGATTGTAACAAACGAGAATCTCTCTCCATATAAATGGGCTCTAGTTGATCCCTAAAATAGTTTTCGAATTGACACCAAGCTGTGTTGCCTCATATTTCTTACAATATCGGAAGCGTGATCGAGTTGTATTTAATAAATTGTACTAATTGGTATTAAAATGTTTTGTTCTTTGTAAACGGGGAACAATGTGTGCTGCTAAGCTGGCGCGGAGTGTGGGTGTCGTCACGACATGATTTCATTGTGTATGGACGATGGCACTGCGATGAATAGAAATAGAGAATGGTCTGAATTATTATACAGATAAAAGTGTCTGAATGAAAGGCAAGTATGATGCATATAGCTGTCTCTTCCTAGAACCCAATGACAGGCTTGAGCTTGTAGGGGAAATAAATTAAACTTACTTCATAGGGTTACTTCAAAAGTAATAGGGCAGATTGCTGTGTCTGGCTAGATGAACGATCCATCAAAAGTATCTGAGTACCAAGGAAACGCTTTGATAGTTCTCTTAACAACATAAGTACCTATATAAAAACGATCAAAAGGTATTTCCCTGGTAGTCACACCCTTTTAATGGTTCTTTAATCTTGATAGACACATTGAAGCTGATAACTTGCAAAGCAACCACGACCTGAACTTCATCATAGCTGATCGTGTGATGTCTATGTCAAAGGCATGCGCAGACAACATTTCAGCTCTTACAAAATGACTAAAGTAAGTTTCAAAAATTCTATATTATGTGGGTTGGAAACTTTTCGGTAAACCAATTGGAGTTCCTCTTCCATCATTTTGTAATGAAAATTAAACGGGTGCATATAATAATTTTGTGAATATCCCAGTTCATTCTCTATATCTACGCATTGAATATTGATAATGTACGGCAGTTGATCCCTTCTGCCAAGTTGTGTGATGTTAATACATATCCTCTGTTTTATTTGAATGCGTTTGTGTTGGAGGAAAAGTGCGGAAGGGATCGACAGAAATATATGGATGACTTGTTATAATCTGGTAAAGCAGGTCGAAGCACTTATTAAAGGTATTTATTATATACAGTATTCCAACAAATATAAAAAAAAGATATTCAAGACATATTGATTTGATAAATATGGCTTTATTCCTAAACAGTTTTAAAACCAATTTTAGATGTCGAATATTTTGTCTCCTTCGTTCAAACTGAATTCTCAAGTCGTACGAAAGGGTCAGAGCATTCTATAACTAAAACGGGTTTTAAACCTGGCTATTAATAGGGCTTATAGTAAACTATTGAGAAGTGGTGGAATTTATATACCTTCGATATTAATACAATAAAATATGGAAAAAAAGTATATTTGAGTTTGACCATGCTTGTCAGATTATGTCAAGAAATCTAATCCTTTTGTTTATTGAATGTGAAGTATACAGATACAGAACGGAATAGGTTTGCATCGGTGCGCGGGACTAATCATGCTTCAGTACAAACGCTAATGTAAGAGTAACCGACGCAGTTGATGTTAATTTAGTACGTAATACGTCAGAAATTAAAATTAAGTTGTTCCATAACCGGCAACTATTCAAACAAAAATACTTAATAAAATCTTTTTTTATATTTTACCAATTTTTGTGTAAATATTATCAAAAATATTTTTTTTTTCTTACTAATAGCCATTCGAAATATTTCAATATTGTGCTTAATTTTAATTTCTGACACAACTCTAGTCGTAGTTAGTCTGCGTCGAGATCTAAGTAAATGTAATTTTTAATGCGGTAATCTCCGGATAGCTAGTGCATTTGCTCAGGTGTCGAAGTGAGTTTAAACAATTCATTAGTATGACAATGCACTCATTCATGTGATATTTACTTAATATGCAAACGTTTCACAGTTTCGTGATCGGTGTATGAGGAGTTTTGTGCGTTTTGTTATTGCATATTTTCAAGAATCTTCCTTGTTAAACTTTGTGTGTTATCCATGTTATTTAAAGACCTTGCAAACAAAATATTGAAAAATCCTGGTTATACATTTCATAATTGTTGTATTGCCTTATTTTTGGTAATAGTTGTTGCAGTAACAAAACGCATAGGAACGCTTAATTCCCACAATTTATTAATAAACGAAATCCTGTGATAAGACGAGCGCGTAGTCAAGTCACTAACGGTAGTCACTATATTATTAGATACTTTGGAAACATACAAAACTAACTTAACTATTAAAGTATCCAATACACTCAACGTTTTTTTTAGGTTACATCTGGTAAATTATAATTTGGATTTAATGAACATATTATAAAATCGGTGCAATTTTAGAAAAAATAAAGCTTTTTATGTTGGATTTTAACCTATACCAGAATAAAATAAATAAGCATTCAAACTCTTGCAAAAAAGAACTCTATTTTATACAAAAAACTTTTCACCAAATATTTTGTTTTAAAAAAATGGTACTTTGAGCATATTCCATATGAGTTGCTAGTCAATTTTGTTTTTATAACTGGTGCGCATTTTTTAAATATTTTTATTTATTGAATATATTTGCAGAACACTTTTAAATAGCCTATTGAAGTGTAGTGTTGTGTGTTTCCGAGGCGTCGCCCGCACGTCACGTATCGGAGCTGTATGACGTCACCTTGCCTTGTAATGTGTAGTGATGGAGCGAGAGCTTCTTAGGGACAGCTAGGCTGTGCTCATATGTAATGTTTCTTCAATAAATATATTATAAGTTACCTAAATTATGACTGTTATTTGTATTATCATTTCCTATTGATTTTCAAACCCATTTATGTCCAATCCAGTAAATAAAAATAGCAGTACAATAACTATGTACATACGTAAATTAACAGGTTTTGTAAGAGCGGTTTAATCTTAAGAACAGTTTCGAATTCTGACAATTCATTAATTAATGAGACCGTGCCTCTTAACATATGTGAGGGTACGGTAGTGAAGACGAGCAGGCGAAACGCAAGAGCACTATCTACCTATTCATGAGACGCATTATCGGTTTTTGGACTCGGTGCGTTGGACACCTATTGTCTGGTGGACTGTAATTTACATAGATTTAGTATACTATACTATACTACATCTATGGTAATTTAGTACCCTTTTCAGTATTTTGTTACACGCTTCGCTGCTGTAGCAAGTGGGTAATTATTAATTTCCAACTCCTGCATTTGTTATTTCTTTTCGATTAAATACCATATGAGTTAAAAATAAGTTGGTGCCTCTAATAGACTCGCCGAGCTCCGGAACTCGGTGTCAATTCTTTGCGGTTGATCCTAGCTGAAATGAGTAGCGGTGGTGTTGTGTGGGCGGGGATAGTCCCATTCCCTCATAGAAGCTGGTTCATGGCGCGATGCGGGTCGGAAGCAATAATGTAGCCTGGAAAAGGAATGTGCACGACTTACCTTGGATCTGCACTCTCGTCGAGGTACTAGCACGATGACATCGGCGCAGGATCACGACACACGCGCGAATAGGGACTTGTCCCTCACAATATTGGTATAGCTACTTAGCTGTTCTCAAGTCCAAACACTGACACTCTTCATAGCCAGCGGACATGAATAGCACTTATTTTAAGGTTCTGATTTTGAAATGGAAATTGGAATATACAAACGCCATTAACATTTGAGGGTATATTTAATATCCACTTGTTATTCCACAGATTTACGAAATTTGGTTTCACATTATTTATCAAAATATAATTTGTAATCTATTTTGTAATTTATATCTAATTAAATTGAACTGTTTTCACTTCTTGATCAGTCATGTTAACACTGTCATATTATTATTCAGTAAAAAATTGAGAGGTAATTGTAAAATTACGTGGATGAAAAAAATATGTAATGACAAAGTAAAGATATGAATCGAATAATACCCACATGTATTTTTCAAGAAATTATTACGAATGTACTAAATATTGTGGGGAAAAAACACAAAAAAAAAAACGAAAAATATTTTTGTAAATATTTATTTTTCAAAAAAATGTACACAAACGTACACAGCTGTCGTTTAACAAATTAATCTTCACATACATTTTACGTTATAGCCTTATGTAATGAATCAGTCACACAGAAACGTCACAATTTAAACACTGGTTCCATTCGAAGCAAGAATAGTGAGACAGAACAGAACAATATTTTTATTATAAAAGTAACGAAATCTGGCAAAATGAAAATATCAACAATTTTCGTTTTCTGCATAAAAACAATTTTGCAATACCTTCAAAAGATAAATACCCTGTCCACAGCCTCACTATTTTTTTTTCGAATAAAATAGTATTAAAATCGCAGAAATATATAACAAACCAAACTTTCAATACACAGATCAAATACATGCAAGGGAAAGCTGGAAGCAATCTTTAAAACGAACGGACGTAACTTGCGTTCCATTTCACGGAGTTTTCAAAATATTATGAAAACGAATTACTTTGTTCCATTACACAACAATATTTGTTTCATACGGAATTAAAATCTTAACCTAAGAGATTTTTATATTCGAACGTTTCTTTTGGACTTATATTGTAAACTGAAATACTTAAAAAATACAATAAATTAATCACTGTTGGTTACGTCAAAAACAAAAACTTGTTAATATTTTGTGAAAATTACCGAATTTCACTACTTTTGGCCGAAAGAAATATATCCTAACTAAACTACATTTACTACATAGAATGATACATAAACGAATACTTAAATAAGCTAAAGAATTCCCACAGACAATGTTGAATAAATAATTAATGTAATATGGACTTATTTACCCTGCATCCGTTGGAAGGAGTCTGGTCTTTGTCCGTGGAAATGAGTACGGAATAGACGCCAATATACTATATAAATTACTCATTGAAATTCGATACTGTATTTTACTTTGGTAGATTATAATTGAAAAATCTTTAATCATGTAAATAAAATATGCAATAGAAATAAGTAATTAAAATTGTGTAATCATTAGTTAAAAAATGCTAAATAATGAGTAATATTACAACCAAAAGAAAAAAAGATATTTATTTCATCTTAGGCGCCAATTAAATTACCAGTTTGAAACGTCTACTCCGCCATTAAATACATAAAAAGGCAAAAAATACCGAAATACTGATCGTAATTTAGGAACTACAAATAGCCGTAACATTTGTAATAAATTCAGAATTTTGAGAGCTTCCGTTCAGTAACAACTAGCGTAGCATTAAGGCGCCATAGACAAGGCTCTTTATCACAGTTGTCGAAATGCACAATCATATAATGCATTGTCCCTTGTAATAAACGATGAGGGCGGACCATACAAAGAAAAACAGGCTAATTTTATTTTCCAAATAAATGCATAGCAAACTCACTTAGAAATTTCATTTGATGTGATGTTGAAAAATTTAAATTTATCACAATTTTTATAGCGTAAGTTTGCGTCATTCCAAAAGTCTAATTTAGCCAGTTTTTACTCAAATATAATCCTCCTCGTTGCGTACGTGGCTTAATACTTAATATCTATGTCTTACGGTAAAAAAAAAGTTACGAGAATTGCCTATGGTCACGAATCCACTGGTAAACTAGAATGGCTCTGAATTTTCCTAAATATTTCGATACACACAGTAAAAAAATAAATAAATTGGTACTTAAATTAAATACAATTACATTGTAATAAAAATCAAGAAATCTTCTTCACCCCTCTGTGTTGCACAGACGGACAAAGGGACACTATCGCTTAAAAAATAATTACATTTTTATATAAACATTTTGAGAAACCTATTTATTGTTGACTTACAGAAAAAAAATAACAGAGCTAAAATAATCCGCATATTTCAATTTCTCAACATATTATAATGTAAGAACATTTTAAACGACAGTGTGTAATTTTGTTGGATATCAAGTTTGGTCCCGGAAACCGTCATTCACAACGCTCAGGAAATTAACATCCACATAACGACATACCAATCGATACTGGCGATTAATTTAATCGTTTAGAATCGGTAATGCATCGATTAATATCGACAAAAATCGCTGCATCACTATTCAAAAAAATTAATGCAATATGGTTAGCAGCACATAGAATATTTACTAAGAAAGACTTACAAAAAAACAGAAAGAGAAGAAGCGATTGTTCGGTAAATGTACTGGCCGCACAATCAATTTGTCTCTTTCACACATATTGGTTTATGTAAAGAATGCTTAGTCAATATTCTGTGTCTATACACTTGCTTACTTACACTTATGACACAATTTCACCAAAACACATTGAATTCACCAACAAAATTACTAGTAAACGTCACACCACTTACAATGCTTACCGATATAATATTCGATATTTCGAGCATTGTAAATAATGTACAAATAACTTGACACAATTTGTTTGTCGCGATGCATAGTTTATTCAATTGATTTTTTGGAATGTCCAATATTTTTAATGGATTGCCTTTGTGAGAAATTAATTGTAGATTTTAAAACAAAATCGTGAGCTTAGAGCCCAAGAATTGTAAAAACTTCAGGACATTTTTTAGTAACCAAAATAATAAAGGGAATTACTTTTTTTCTCAATATAATCTCATATAAAAAAATAAATGTAAATGCACCACCGTTATATCATAATAACGTCACATTTAATAAATACCGCCTTTTAATAAATAGCCTTTTACAATTTAAATCAAAAGAATAGACACAAATGACATGCATCGCGACAATCGCATCAAGTGCTAATAACAATTGTGACTTCTTGACGCTAAATACTAAAATCATAACAATGAGTCGGGTTCCGAAACGCTCGGACCACCGTTACTGTACCGACATGCTGTCCACCCTCCAGTTATTATTTTAATTTGATATATTTATTTATTGTACATCTGTGACTTACAATAAAGAAATAAAAGAAAAAGAAACGTACAAAAGGCACTCTTATCGCTCGAGGCGATCTCTTACAGACAACCAACTCTGTTTTGTGTGTATAACCATACACTCAAAAACATTCAAAATTTCCTTGAAGTTATTGAGAAATAAAAACAAATAATATCTTATATTTACGCGAATGTAACAAATTGAAATAAAACAATTATTTACGGATTTTATCGCGAATTTGGTTCAATTTTTATATTTTAAAAACCAAATCAGCGATAAAATCCGGAACAAATAATTTTATTTCAATTAAAAACAAAATACTGTCAATATTGTTAAATCACAATATTAATGTAATGTAATTTGGAATCGTGTATTCACACGAGGAAACAATTTAATTAACATCAATCGATCTAAACATAAATGACTTATTATCAGGTATTACTAATAATTTTAATCTCTTTGTTAGAGCTGGCAATGGAATTTTAAACATCCAAACACCAAACACAGATTTTAAATCCCCATTTACACGGAGAGTATCTCGCGGCGAGAATCACATAACATAATCGCCATACATTATCGTGTTCTGACAAATTACACGATGCAACTTTATATTCTTATTTTCGTACCTTCGAGGCGAGTCTCTCCTCGAGTAAATTGAGGCTTAATAGAGGACAGAAAGCCATGTCGGTTTCATACAAACGACAATCCAATCGAATGTCCATTGCGAATGCCGGTAGTCGCGTGTTACTTAACATCACATTACGAACTATATTAAACAGCCTTTTTTTGAGTTTTTTTTTTATATTTTTTTCACCAACATAAGAAACAAGTTATTCCTTATGTGTTCGCGTTGAGAGAACTCAGTATATGAATGCAGACATCCTCAGTATGCATGAATAAATATTTTTAACTAAAATTCCATTTAATATTTAAGTGTAGCAGCCACGCTTACAACACAAAATTAATTATATAAGGTACAAATGGACTACAAAAATTCCATAAATGGAAATATATACAGTACGGTACAATTGAATATACTAACATGCACTGACATTTTATAATGGATTGAAAAACATGAATAGGTATAATCAAATTCTTGAGCTCCCCTGTATTAATAAAAGGGTGGAAAGTTGTCCCAATGCTGCCCAGAATTCGACAAACATATTTATATCGCAAGATATCACGATACCAGGCACAAATTTGTCAACATGAAGTTTTTTTAATCTCACACAAAGCAAAGTGCGGACATGAGACCCCAAGACAAATTACCCTATTCATGATGATAGTAAATCACTGAAGCGACACTTTCAATAATTATATATTTTACTTGCAATATTATCCTTAAATAATTTGAAAATAATATGGTATTTTATACCTTTGCCAAATATAATACATTTATGGAATGCACAAGTATATCATTGTACTGTACTGTCCGTACCAAGTTCACTCAACGCGTTCAACTTAATGTAAATAGACAAATGTGATGTCTTGATGTGTACCAAAACACACACTCTCTACATCTACACATAAATAATAAAGTTAGGTATTGTGCTAAATTCGTTCGCGTTGTCAAGCAGGAATCAAGTATTATGAAAAATAATATGTGAATATGCATAAGTGCAGGAGAAATATAAATTTTCATGTCGTCACGGAAACGAATTTATGTATAGGACATAATGGCCGAAAAAAGCATTTGCTGTAGAAAACTGTATATTAAAGGCATTTGATACATTTATTTTACATTGCCTCTTCGCATAAATATCACGTCAAAACTGTAAACATTCTTATCAAAAGCTTATTTCCGATTAAATACAAGTCAGAATAATATCGATATCAAATTGTATGTAATTCAAAATTTTATATTACATCCAAAACAGCTATATAATTTCCAAATACATTATAATTTATAAAATATTTTCAGTTCCAATATCATAGGCAACATTTAGTACAAAGTTAACATGGCAACATTTTTAAGCTCTTTTTAATTTTTATACATTTATATTCAATTTTAACGCGAATAACTATTACAGCTAATATTCCAGGTGATTGAACGACCTTATATAGACAGTTTATAAACCTATTTTAATAATACCATGTTTTTTCACTTTCGAACGCCTTTTGAATTCAGTTTGAGCGAAGAAGACAAAATATTCGATAATTAAAATACGTTTATAAATTGTCTATGAATGAGACCATTAACGCATATTGTCAGATTTTACTTTATTAATTTCAAAGAATTCATAAGAAGGAGAAATCAATGATTTAATATAATTGCCATTAATACAATCGAAATAAGACTTCAACCTTTTTGTAATTTGTAGTAATATTTTGACCATACCATATCTAAAATACAAAATTTAAAGAACAAACTTCATAAACAATTATTGTGTTTAATCCATTAACTACACTGTGTAGAATTTCATTAAATTTTGGATAATGTACTCCTATTAAGAGCTATAAAATTTTCTATACCCCAATCCAACACAACGCGTCTAACAAATGAGTGTAATTAAGTTTGTATGATATCCTCCTGCCTGACAACCCTACCGTGGCTCCTCACGCCTTCTCCTCGTTGAGAGGTTCGTCCTCCCTCCTCTCCTCGGCGTCGGTTTTGGGAGAGTTCCAGGGCTGTAGCTCCCCAGAGCCCAGGGTCACGAAGCTGAGGGCTCCCACCATGTACGTGCCGGCTAGGATGTAGAACACTATCTTCCATTGTTCTACTGTGTTCTGTAAGGTAAAGATTGTGGGTTAGTATTAGAAAAATATTCATACATAAACTGAAGCTTTTTTCCAGAAGGGGTTGGCAGAGGTGGTACGAGGACACCTACGTATTGCCTTGTTTCTTGAGGCAGAAAAAAATATAGATATGATTAAGAACTCCGATGAAGATACAAATCTTTGATGGTGGCATATAGTAGAAGGGCCATATTAGGAGAAACTTAAATACGCGTTCAGGAGTAAATTTTGTGTTATTGGGTATTATAAATATTAAGATATTTTTGGTACGAATGTGATCTTGTGATTATAATATCACAGGAAAATCTAATCAATAATATTAATTTTAACTAAACCACTTTGTAGTAGTGTGTTAGTCAAGCTAGAAATTCCCTAAAATAAATTACGGCATAATTATTGGTAAGAAAAGTAACACTTACATTTTCTTTAGTCAATTCTCCGACCATGAAAGTGGAGAGCCAGCCGCCGAACGAAGACAAAGTGTTGGCCATGCCGAAGATTGTACCTAGAAATAAGTATTGCATATTTTAATATATGTATCTGTACCTCTTTGTGTCTCAGTGCAGAGCACGTACCTTTTCTACAATCGAGAGTACGATTGAGAGGCATTAGGACATATACAGGCTGTATTTTTCAAGTGGGCGTTGATGGCCAATGAAAGGGAGTCATGAGCTCGATTTAGACGCAAAATAAAACAGCAGAAGGGCTAGGCAGAGGTGCTACCAGAATACACACGTTTCGCTTTGTATTCCGTCCCACGATGTGATATGCGAGCCTAACGCGGTATCAGTCACAAATTACTGACTCCGGGCTGATAATGAACAGAAAAAAACAATATCATCTTGCCCCACCCGGGATACGACCCCGAGACCTCAGCTTTGCAATCATTCTATAGTACAACTGCGCCAACGGGTCAGTCTATTCTAATATAACAATAAAATATAATATTTTCTTAATGTTTAACTCTCACATATGAGAAACCACCAGGTGGTAAATACATATTTTTTCCTAAAATATAAATGTTAAAACCACAAAATCCCTAGTAAGTTACAAGATTTAACAACAATACAAATGGTAGTTACCGCTGAAGTTAGGTGCGATGTCGAGCCCGTTGCCGAGGTAGCCGGCGGTGACGGCGCCGTTGATGGTCAGCGCGGTGGTGAAGATCGCGATTGACCAAACGCGGTCCTCGCCGAATGACGCCTCCGCGATCATCAGCAGACCTGGAAATGTTCAGGCTCAATTAGTAATTGATTTTATAAATTTTGAATTTTGGGTGTAATTTTAATGTTTAATTATGAATTCATTGTAATAAAACTGCTTGAAGTGCTTCGTTTTTGTGCTTGAATCTAGGTTCAACGCCACAAAACTATTTTATGAATACTTGAAATATTAAGCTGCTTATATAAATTTGAAATCATATTTATATATACTGCAAATAGTTGTTCCAGGAGTAAATTCAATAAGCTCTTCATACAATACACATGCAAATTATAACAAGGACAAGTAGACTCTTATGATATGAAAACTTGAGGGACCCTAAATCAATTGCCAAGGATGATTGTATAAGGAAGGTTAGGATTCTGTGTTTAGACCTACATATATCGCACCTTTAGAATTAAAGTGATCTTAAATAAAAAAAATATGATTTTACTTTTAATAATATTTTGGCTCCAAATGACCTATGTTATGAAAGAAGGACTTATTGACGCATGAAAGGCTGAAAGATGTATTAATCGGTCTTCTAGATGTTTCTTCCATGAGTACACTTATGTTACAAATATTTAATGAACGTTTCCCAAAAATTAAGTTTTTTTTAGTTAGGTCTATAATTGTAAAGGTGCATGGTACAGGTGCCCTTACCAGGTAATCCGACAGCAAATCCAGTGAATAGTTTCCGCGCGGCCGTAGTGGAAAGCTTGCCGCTCCGTCTCAGCGAGTCAGCCAGCACTGATGATGCCAGCGCGCATAGATACTTGCCCAGGTATGGCAGGGATGAGAGCAGACCGTTCTGTGGACAAGATGGGACATTTTAAGTATAGTTTAAATACATATTGAATCTAGATTAGTAATGGTTCTACAGCCTTATTCATAGACCAGTTTAAAACCTATTTTAGCTATCGAAATTTCGCTCATACACTTATCGTATCGTCATAAACTTCGATCGTCCCAATATTCGAACTGCGTTTCGGATTTTCAGAGTAGGGCGCCTGAGTTCAAAAGTGTTTCGAACGGTACAAAACAATCTATAAATAAAATATGTATATTTAAACCAGTCTTGGAATTAGACTGAATATTTAAAATGTCCACTGATGATAGGTTGTGGAGAGACTTGGAGGAGGCCTAGTTTAGTGGACTTCCTGTGGCTGAGATGATGATGATGATGATAGATTGTAAATAAAATCTTTTTTTAAGCTTCCCGCGTATATTTTCAAAGCGTTTGTGTTTTCTGTAAAATACAGAATTTTTCTAACTTTTGATCTTGCCGCAACATTAAACTGATATAATGTTTAGAACCAAATCCCTTTCTTATAATGCACCTTTTATCTCAATAAAAATGAATTTACCATCTAGTGCGCCGGCTTTACCGAGCACACAATGTTCGTGACAATTAAAAAAACAATACATTGGACTCGGTACACCTCAAACGGATTTGAGACTAATAAAAAAGCGTTTTTAAAGTAAAAAAACATATAGTATAGGAGGTAGCAACGTTTTCGAGAAAGAATTTTAGGTCAGTTGATTTTGTGATATGTCGTCCTTCTTGCACTTTCGGTTAGAGTCTGGGCTATCTGGCTGGCGGTAGTGGTTGCGTTCATTAGTGCGCATCCTACCTGTCCAGGTAATAATCCTGGATTTTAAAAGCATTTTAGAAGGCGTAATTTTTGGTTTTTTGTTTTTAAATAAGTCTCTCTGACATACTTTTTTTATTGCCAGACATCATTGACATTGCTAACTATGTGCTATACGCGATTTTATATATTTTTTTTATTAAAATTTTTAAGTATTTTATAATGTCTGTAATTTTAATATTATGTTATTTAAAGATAAGAAAACTTAAAATAAATTTGCCAGACATTAATTCGATTGTTAAGTCTGGAATTAAAATGAAAAAGTCATGAAAAGTATTGCAGTATGATGCTAGTATTCCGACAGAGACAGCTGAAGTCATCCAGTTTACCACCCTGTAAAGTGGAATTGCAACAGCATTTATTGAGGGTTCGTTACGTGACGAAAATTTGGAGAAATGCTCACTCAAAACATCCAACATCTTTATCTCCAATGGCTTTCGGTTGGACCATTAACGGTGACAAATATGATTTTGTCTGGTTTTTGGGAGATCAATTACCATCCTCAGTTGCAGATATTATTATTCAAAGTAAGTGTAAAATGGAATATTTATCAATAATAACTAAAATGTTTTATAACGAACAATAAGAATTACACTGTTTATTTTTTTTCTGTTACAGATGATAGTTTTAGAAGATAACGAAAGTTCCCAAGAAGATGATAAGAATGACACTGACAAAGACAGCGACGATGATGATGATGATTATGAAGATGCCTCTTTTTTTTGTGACGTCACTATGGGCTGAAACAACTTGAAAAACTTAATATAAATTATTTATAATTTACATTTAGTAATCAGAACAATTTAAATAAAAAGTGTTGTTTTTTAAATTTTAATCTAATTTTATGTTCCTTTTTATGCTTAATTTTTTTTGGAAACTTGCTCTGACTAGAATGATTATTATTATTATTATTTATATGGTATTTAAAATAATTTCTACTATTTCTGGCGAAATAATCAGCTACGCAGGCTTGCGGCCAAAACGAAACTGATAATGAATAAATGATAGTTAAAACACGTAAGAAATAGAAAAATAATGGATGAGCTTATTAAAATGTTTCTATTGACAGGAATTTACGAACTATTCGGCAGGTATTTAAAATGACAGCTTTTTGCATGAGGGTATATGTTAGGGGATGTATTTGGAGTGTCTTCAAACTTTTATGAAGATACTTAGGAATTACACCCATAGTTGACACCACAATTGGTACGGTCCGCACGGAGTCAACTCGCCACTGTCTTTTTAATTCTATAGAAAGGTTATATTTTGCTATTTTTTCTATATATGTTGTTTGTAGGTTATGGGTATTTGGTATAGCTATATCAATTAGAAAAACTGCTTTGTTTCTTTTATCGTGTAGTGTAATATCCGGTCTATTGTGATGAATTGTCTTGTCTGTCATAATAGTCCTGTCCCAGTAAAGCTTGTAGTTGTCCGATTCTAGTATTATTTTGGGTGAATATTTATAATATGACGTTTTATTTGTTATTAACTCGTATTTGTATGCAAGATATTGGTGTACTATTGCAGCTACTTGGTCATGTCGATGTTTGTAATCCGTCTGGGTTATAGATTTACAGGCTCCGGTTATATGTTGAATTGTTTCAGGACTACTATGACAGTGCCGACAGAGATCATTTTGGACTGTAGGATCTTTGATTATGTGTTTCCTATAATTTTTTGTGTCGATTGTCTGGTCCTGGATGGCAACCATGAATCCGTCCGTTTCGGGAAACATTTCGCCTCGCTTAAGCCACGCGTTTGAAGCTATTTTGTCAACGATAGGATTAGTTAAGTCGAGGCGGTGTCTCCCGTGGAGATATTTTTGTGTCCAGGCATTCAGCTTTTGTGTGTTAGTGGTCGGGTTTAAGTCCATCATGGAATCTAACAGGTTAAGTGGTGTATATTTATGATCAGCTCGTACTACAGCTCTATGTAGTTCTGATTCATGGGATTTGGAATGGAAAAATAATCGTAGTGTTTGAATATTATTATTATTTTTTATTACATGTACAGTGACAAGTAATTTACTTTTGTAATGGTTCTCTGTATCATTCTCGACTTATTCTGCAACTGTCTCTCTCCGAATACTAGCATTATACTGCAATACTTTTCATGACTTTTTCATTTTAATTCCAGACTTAACAATCGAATTAATGTCTGGCAAATTTATTTTAAGTTTTCTTATCTTTAAATAACATAATATTAAAATTACAGACATTATAAAATACTTAAAAATTTTAATAAAAAAAAAATATAAAATCGCGTATAGCACATAGTTAGCAATGTCAATGATGTCTGGCAATAAAAAAAGTATGTCAGAGAGACTTATTTAAAAACAAAAAATCAAAAATTACGCCTTCTAAAATGCTTTTAAAATCCAAGATTATTACCTGGACAGGTAGGATGCGCACTAATGAACGCAACCACTACCGCCAGCCAGATAGCCCAGACTCTAACCGAAAGTGCAAGAAGGACGACATATCACAAAATCAGCTGACCTAAAATTCTTACTTTTCAAACGTTGCTAGCTCCCGTACCAATAGACGTGAGCGTTTTATTAAACCGCAGACGGTTCAGAATTGCAAATAGCGCGTGTGAATGCAGTTTCCCAAGAAACGTGTGACTCACTGGCGCCTGTGTCGGCCGGTTTATTAACATTGTCTGCGCGCTCCCGGGTTCGGCTCTCGGCTAGTGTTCGAGGCCGTGACTAATGCCGTAATCAGTTTTAAAAATATGGATTTCTGCGTGGTAATAGTGGGTCAAAGAAGTTTACTCAAATTGTACTGGGAATGCAGTAAAAATATTAAAAATAAATTTAAATTAACAACATAATAATTAATAGGTCATCGAATTGTGAAATAACAAATAAGATTTAGTTTGTATTGGTCAGAATGCCTTGGGCTCTTTTATCAAGCTATTCTTAATATGTACATAAATATTTTATAGTTTTTTTCCATTCTGTAAAATACAAAAATGCTTCTACCAGTTATATGGAGTTATATCACCTATATGGTAGAAATAGTGAAAATATTTATAGCCGTTTAGTCCTTATAAATACAATATAAAATGCATTAGCAACGCAAATTGCTTGTAGGCTGAGAAACCGCCAACGGGCAGTTAGCAACGATTTCACACATAATTATACGGTTCCGTCTATATTATTAGTGTATCAAGTTTTTTTAAGCTTATTTTAAGAGACTACTTCGGTGGAAGTATTGTACAACGGTATGAATATAAAGTGATATTGGAGTTTTCTATTCATTATCAACTCGGAGTCAGGAATTTGTGCCCGATATATAGGTTTCACTATCACATCCTGGGACGGAACACACAAAGTAAAAGTTGTCCTGGTATGCCTACTTCTTCCGGCAAATTGCGCAATTTTATGTACTTATGTACGTAATTACAAAATCTACTTCATTTGGTGCGTACTTAACATAACATATCATATCTTATATTCCATTTTATTTCTATTTAAGTTACGTTTAATAGCACTAAAAAAGTTGCAATATAAATATTTCGTTCGCCCAATCCTAATGGTTATCACAACCATGAATCCCAAGGAACTCATACATAAATTAAAATATTGCTTACATTCTTACCCCCTCCATCCTTGTATGATGGTGTTAACCAAATTAATTAGGCTTTTAGACAAATTAAATTTTCATTTAAAGGTCCCTTTTATTCCATACAACGGACCTCTGAAATTATACACGTCGGTGGCGCCACATCGCATCTAAACTGTCGGAGCTTAATCCGACCATTAAATGTTTTTGCATGCCATTACTGCTAATTTCCCTTCACGCGTCGGTTTCTTAGTATTGTGGAATCACTGCTCAGAATCACATTACCTTTGGAGATGAGGTTACATTCTAGGAATCAGAATAATAATTTGATTCGCAAACTTGGAATAGGTATATAGATCGTTAGGGATATTTTATTAGTTGATCTAGATTCTAGATTCTTAACCTTTTACTCATGAGGCACCATTTGTTAAAATTTCTGTCTTGCCACTGACCACCTAGTTGTCTGGCTGGTTTGGTGGTATATTAACACAACAGCAAAATGTAAATGAATAAAAGATTGTTCTATCCATCCATAAATGAAACGTACAACATAACATTATTTTAGGGTGGCCTTAGTATGACTCTGCGGATCACTTAGCATATTACCAAGGACTACCAGTGGTCCGTAGACTACCAGTTAAGAACTACTGATACAGATGACACTGGCAGATAAGCCATTTTTTTGTCCCAGATACTCAATTATAGTGGTCACTTCGACGAAACAGAATAAAAAAGGCACACTATGTTTGGCATTATGCCGTCCTGAAATAGATTGGTTTCTAACAAATATAATTATACATAATAAGTTAAAAGCAAACAAAACAAACATCTAATAATGTGCGAATTTCGAATATCTGGTTCTAGAATAATTAAATTATCTGTTACATTTATAGTGCATGTGACGCTGTTGCTAAGCTCAGCTCAGAAGTTTCTTAGAAATATTTATCATGAATTGGTTACTTCACTACTAAGACATTCCAATGACGTTTGCAGATGAGATGGCATCTGTTTTGACTAGTCCTTTTATGAGGTAACCATAAAGGGACTTTTTTACAAAATATTTAGGGTGAAGATATACATATAATAGTTTCAAAAAATTGGCATTTTTTGATATGTGGCCAAAAATATTCTTCATTCTCACTCAAGGCATTTAATCCTGTCCCATCCCATACCTTTTGAGTTTTAAAAAGTTATAAATATTTTTAAATACCTGACTCATCCCATGGGAACACCACATTTTTCAGGTTAAAAAGTACCAAATCATTTTTCGGGACAAAAAGGCCTATGTGTTAATCCAGGGTGACAGCTGCCTCTATACCAAATATAAGGGAAGTCGATTCAGCCGTTTGCGAGATTAGCATGTACAAATGATGATTTTACACAACTTTTGAATGTTGCGTAATATCATATATAACATTCAGGTTTATTACTATAACACTAGCAAAATTATATATTATCAAATATTACGATATTCTCAAGATTTAATAAAATGTAATTTAACAGCGTTATAATATAAAAAAATATTTTAAAGACGTTTCTTAGATAATTATCTAAAGGTGTTTCCTTGAGTCTATAGTCTAGACCAGTGATTCTCAACCACTGTGCCGCGGCACTTTTGTGTGCCGCCAAATTTCAAAAGTGTGCCGCCAAATTTTTCAAATATATAATAATGTTAATATTATTAAATTATATCATTTAAAAAGAAAAATATTTTTAACATGAATATATATTTAAATCCACATAAAAGTTAATTATTTTATTATTTGCTTTGCAACGCGTTTTTTCTTAGTGCCAAATTATGATGAAGCGGCGTGCATAGCAATAGGAATATGTCTCAAGTCGGCGCACACTTGCCACTTCTGCGTACAAAACGTGTTGTTTTAGTGATAGTTGGGATTCACAAGGTGTTGCATAGTAGTTACTGCACCTTTTCTTTACGATGTGAGAGTAGCATTGTCATTTTTACGACCAAATATTAATCAAATTATCAAAAAAAAATCAAGCTCAAAGGACATGGCCAGTTTTTGTATGGCGCTGTGCCTAGTACTTTGAATCTCGTCTACATCAGTTAGTTTTGCATTGTTGGGGTAAGGTTTGTTCCAAGATTAATACAGAAACATTACAAAGCCTAGGAAGTTTAGGGTTTTTAGATATTTACAAAAACATATCTTATTTTCAGGTTAGGTTTTGTAGGTTATCCGTCAATTTATTGAATCTAATTAAAATACGTTTACATAAATGCTTTATCATCGAATTTGGAATTTAAAGGAACTTATATTTTATAAGTTACACAAAATATACACCGAGACGTATTTTAATTGTGCCACAATGTAAACAAATAAACAAAGCATGGTTCCTGTCAAGCAACTGTCAAGTATTTTACTGCAGCGTTTAGTTGTTGCTAAAAAGTGTCTAAAAATGGGAAGAATATATTTGTAAGTATATACTACAAACATTGCTTTATATATATTTAGTATTGTTAGTTATTATGACTTATTATCTACTTACAGATTATTTTTAGGAATATTTTAGACTAAGTTATTATTTTTTTCCTACACTTGCTTTACTGCGAACGAAACGTTTATGCGGGGGGCCAACAATGGCGGAAATGGGTCATCAATCAATGCAAAATCTTATTAAACTTTATATTACTCCCTAAACTTCTACAGAAATATGACATATTCTTAAATTAATAGTTGATTTTTTATATTCATTCAATTATTGCTTTGTTTTTGTACATGATAAAAAGTAACTAGGCAGAAACTGTCCAGGTCCTTTCGCATTAAAAATATTTTTATTATTAGTTTGTAATTAATCCCTTAATAAACGTTTAGTTATTATTGTAGTATATATTAGTTTATTTCGTATATTTAAATATTTTGGCATAAACTATTTATGCAGTGTGTTGTAGTAAGTAAATAACTTTTATCTTTTTCTTTGTGTGCCGCCAAATTTTGAAATCGTTAAATGTGTGCCGCCAAATTTTGAAATCATTAAATATATGCCGCAACAAAAAAAAGGTTGAGAATCACTGGTCTAGACTGTAGTCTGTAGTCTATAGTCTGTACCATGGTTCGGTGTTCGCGGTTAATTTGACGCAATTAGCCACCGCGCCGCGTGATTTAATAATACACGGGACTCCGGCGCGTATAACGTATTACTCACCGCGACATAATAGGATGCTCCCACTGACATGGAAGAAAGTGTTATGGGAGGTAATGTTTTAATAGTTTATAATGGCAACCTTTAATGTTAAGGATGTTAGGAAATATACATGTCTGGAAGTTGAAATAAATTTATACTAAAATGTTTTATTAATAATTTCTAAATGAAAAGAATAAATAGAATTTGAATGCACATTTTTAAAATAATGAATACGATGACTTGCATAACAGATCATTTCGTTGTTTTAAACTGAATAAATTATTTAAGTATTTATGAATAAAAAGTCTTTGTCTAGTAAAATTATCGAACACAATTTTGGTGTTTTTTATTTGCTCAAAAGAACATATGATTTTTACTGCGTTATTTAACTTTATGCAAAAAAGTATTTTATTTATGTGTAGACGACGTAGAATCTTCCACTTCTATTATTTTTTTTGTTACTTTCGTTGTCTGCTTTTTTTATTGCAATGCATGGCAAGACGAGCATGCCGTTAGTCTAATGGTAAGCGATACGACCGCTCATGGACAGTAGCAAAACCAAACAACACCTTGAATTACAAAGCAATGCTTGGTACTCCACTACGCTCGCCATCCTGAGACAAGATGTTAAATGTCCCATAGTTACTGCTTGTAATGATACGGTTGATATCATAATAATTAGTTTTGAAAAGAGCAATACTAGAGTTTCATGCCTGTTCTTCTCTAGTGAAAACCGCTTTCCGAACCGGGTAGTAGATTAAAAAATAACAGAATCTAAATTATGTAGAACATCTTAATGAATTCAATAAATTATTTTCATTTCATTTCAATTAAATTTTCATATTAGCACTTTTCCACCCGCGTGTACAAACGCGTCAGCTGCGTACTGTGCGTTCACCTCGTGAGTCAGCCGTCTAGTCGAGGGATGAGTGCGAGGATATTCATTTCGCGCACGACTGTACACCAGCTGCCCTTTTATTAGGACTTAATGGGATTACGTGGAAGTGCAGTACTGCCCTTTAATTAATTACAAGGATTTTTTTTCAATGAGGGGAACGAGTATAAAAAGGCACTTAAGGCAATAAAAGTGCACCGAGTAGTAATTAGATATTAGGAAAGGTATGGATTATTTTAATTAATTTTACTTTCATTCTTTTCAAAGATATTTGCTATAGGCAATATTAAATTAGTCACATCACAATATGTTAAACATACCACAATGATTTGTGTTTGCCTTTTATAGAGCTAGAGCCCGGGGCCACCAGACTTTCATTTTACTTTGAATGTTTGTCTGCGCATGCCTCTAACATAGGCATCACACGATCAACTATTATGAAGTTCCGATAGTGGTTTCCTTGGAAGTTATCACCTTCAATTTGTTGGCGAGATGAAAGAACCATCAAGTGTCTGAATTCCAAGGAAACAGTTGCTTTAATAACATACATGAAATTCAGCTTCTATATTTATACTATAACGCTGGCAAATTACATGTTAATATTAAAATATCTTCAAACTTTATATCATAATATTGTTATTTAGTTTTCATATTCATTGAAATTTTTAATGGTACTCGTTAACACACAGATATAGAACACATAAAAGCTGTCTTCAGTTTTCTATTTACAACCTGCTATAACCATTGTCGTTTAAAACAAGTAAACAACAGCTAAATGCATCTTCACACTAACAGTTAAATTTCTATTACAAGCGAATTCCATAGCTTGAATAGCTTTCTCTATACCCCATAAACAGCATGGGTTTTATGTACGGGCGTGGTGGGTCGGGACACGGTGATCTCAACCCCGATCAATATGATGTTTATTTACATGGTCATTTGTGCAATACTTATGCTGTATAATACACGTTGTTTATACCCAGACTTTTTTATTGCTATGAATATCAAGACGTGCATGCCGTTCGCCTGATAGTAAGCGACACGAGCGCTCATGAACAGTAGCAAAACCAAACACCTTGTATTACAAAGCAATTAGCAATCCACGACGCTCGCCATAAGTATTTATACAACGATAATATTTTGTGATATTACTTATTTTGGTTACTTCTATTTCCATTGATGATTTTACCATGCTAACTTAGTTTCCTTTCTTATGAATACCTGAAGTATCTTACTATGTTCTGCGTCTTTAAATAATGTAAAATTTAATGACACAAGGAATATTTTATTTAATACAGCCTACTGTAGAAACTACTTAACTAGAATCACCGCTATGCCTCAAATACACCATATCCCAGTCGTATTAGCTTACCTACGGATGTATTTCATCGGATTTTCATACGAATATATTCGCCATTTGTACTTTGTTGTTTTATACTGCCTCTAAACTGTTATTTCTTTTTACTGTGTACAATAAAGAATAAAATAAAATAAATAAATATTTCATAATAAACCCACGTAACTTCCGAAAGATGCCCTAGGCTTTATACAGAGCATGAAGTCATAAGGCCGCGTCCCCAGTGCCAAACGTGGTAGCGCCTGATATTGCCGAATGTGAATACTAAATTACAAAAATGCCTTAGTATGCCAAACGAGATTTACTGCACGCCGTGGCAAGGTTGATCGCTTTTCCTTAGATAACAATTAACATTGGAATTAATTCTAAAGAGGAAATTTTTACATGTTATGTAAGGTGACATGTGATCACTGCAAGGAAAAATCTCGAACGGATTTCCGCTTTAATTGTATTGAGGATATAATTTGTGAGAGGTCACCTGGAGAGCTACTACCGCAATATTTATTTTTCCCGCCAAACCGCAGCGTTAATGCACTGTTGTGTTCCGAATTAAAGGACATTGTAGCCAAAGTACCTACTGGAGATATTGAGACTTAACATCTTATGTCTCAGGATGGCGAGCGCAGTGGAGTGCCAAGATGGCTTTGTAATCCATGGTGTTATTTGGTTACGAACTATCCATGAGCTCACCTCGCCATTCGTCGCAATAAAATATTTAGCAATAGGTAACATGTGACTTATAAAAGATTTAACACATCGAACTGAAATACAGGCAATTTCATATTTCTGTACTAGTATTAAAGTGGAGAAAAGGTTCCCTTGCATACTTTAAGCGTACCGTAGAAAATCTTTTAAAAAACAAACTAGCAGATAAAACTCTCATTATAATAATTACCAAGAAATATCTGTCCCGTAGATCATATTTTCCTGACATTAATATGTATTTTTACAGACTTTATAATTTTCTTTGTTACGACTTCCAATTAAATTAAAACAGCACCTTTAATTTATTAAGTTTATAAGAAGTATTGTTTTATTTATAACTTCTATAATAAGACAGAATATAATTGAATTAAAACAGGAAAACGTACAAAGTTATTTACTTCTTAGTAAATACAGTAGCAACGTGCAACGGTTACGCAACATTGACGTACATTTAAATTGCCCGTAGGAAACGACCGCAATAAAAAAATATTTAATATATTTTAATGAATGGCGAAACGAGCATGCCGTTCGTCTGATGGTAAGCGATACGAGCGCTCACGAACAGTAACAAAACCAAACAACACCTTGAATTACAAAGCAGTTATTGACATTCCACTGCAGTCGCTATCCTGAAACGTAAGATGTTAAGTCTCAATATGTCCAGTAGTTACTCTGGCTACAATTGCCTTCACGAATCACAACAGTGCATTTACACTACTGTTTGGCGCAAGAAACAGACATTGCGGTTGTACATACCTAGGCGGCCTCTCACATATGAGACACCTACCACCAGTAATATTTTCAAGATTCGAAGATATATCAGATACCTAAGCATTTTTAACCGATTGTGGTTAAACTATTTACATCGGTCAATGATACACATGGCAGCCACCGTGGCGCAGTTGGTTAGACGCCGGCTGGGAAACGAAAAGCCGCGTGTTTGACCCCCGCACCGAGGCAAATGTTTGTGAGGGTCACAAATATTAGTCTCGGGTCTGGATGTTTGTAACACCGAAGAATCTCTCGTCGTTTCTGATACCCACGAAACAAAACTTGATTGATCTTCATGTGGGTTCAGAACTATGTATGTATGTAACTGTTGGGTGTATTTATTTATTTATAAAGGATAAACAACTATTCACATGCTGTATGATATTTATATACAGTATCCTACTATGATAATCGTAAACAAATGCATACATGCATATTTTACCAAGACACCCACATTTCACCTTGTATTCCACAAAATCGTGGGACTTAAAAAAATCCGGAACTTGTGAATAACGAAAATTCAATGCGGATCTACAAGAAATTAGTGTTGAGTCGAAAATTTAACGAACAAACATCTTTACAGATTACCATCTATTTAAGTGATGAGAATTACATCTAAATGGTTACAATAATGTTTTTCAGAAACTGGTAATAATCGATTTCAGGACATAGTTTATTCCAAACTGTGAATTACATAGTAAACTATAGAACTTTCCTTAACAAAATCACGGATATTGGCATATGAAGCCGCAGCTTGATGATCAAAACCATATATCTATCTATATACATATAAATAAAATTGAAGTGTCTGTTTGTAAAGTGAAAATTTAAGAAAATGTCCAACTAGGTATCGTTATATACGCGATACCTATAACGAAAATGATCTTAGAATTTTTTTTGTCTGTCTGTTTGTTCCAGCTAATCTCTGAAATGGCTAGACCGATTTTGACGCGACTTTTATTGTCGGGTAGCTGATATAATAAGGAGTAACTTAGGCTACATTTATTTTAGAAAAATTCTTTTATTTTAGAAAAATAAAGTAATGTTCAATGTCCAAGTACTGTTCAGTACCGCGCGCAGCTCACGCGCATGCCACCACTGGGCCGTCACGTCGGGCGCCTCCCACCACTTCTCTCACCAACAAATCAATATCACAAAGGCCGCCATCAGGTGTGGAGTGGAGTGAAAGAATATCTCCCCAGTTGAAGCTGGGCCGGGCCGCTAGTATTTAAATAAATGCATCACAGCCCGAACAAAACGGCTTTATTTATTTTTTGCCGCACCTTCAAGCTGTTGCATGGTTTGCAGTCACACGTATTCTCACCTTCCTATAGTTCTAGGTCCTTCCGCCGTAGCGTGAATACTCAGTAGGCCGGTATAAATATGGCGAATGGCATGAGACGTTTGATACCATTAGATGCTCTTTCAGCCGGCTTTGCTCTTACAACCAGTATCTATACCGTGCCGAAATAAAAGTAAAATCAAGGAAACGAAAAGCTTGTTGCTAATTCGAAAGTCAAGAGCATGAATGTAAACGGTGTGACAGCGCAAGGAGCCGTCACGTCGATGCGATTATAAACGACCGCACACGGGATAATGAGGATCGTCCACAATTGATGCAAGTTCCTACATCCTGCAACCTGATTTCGAATATGAAATGCTTCCTTTGGGATCCCTGATTTTATGGGAGTATTCGGAAACGTAACATACCGTAAATGAAGAGATTATAATAGGAAGTCCAATAGTTTTATTAATAAATTAATTCTCTTGTGAAACAAAATCAAATGTGGAGGCAAATATATGCATTGATTCCTTGTAGGTGTTGTAAAACTGAAGCTATTAGTAGGACCTCTAAAATTTAAAACACATTACACATGTGTTCTATTGTGTCAACCCCTTTTTTTTACACGCTTTTTATTAGCTTCACCTGTATGTTTGTATGTTTGTTTGTATGTTTGTATGTTTGTATGTTTGTTTGTAACCGACTTCTTTGGGCGCGATTTTGACCCACTTTAACGGCCAGATTTCGTTCAAACTTTGTAGATTTATTGAGGACCGATGACAATACACTAATTTGATAAAATTATTCCATTTTTCAATTTGCAAAATATGATTTTTGTTAATTTATATAATTTTCATGATATTCTTTTGCACTATTCCTCGCTAGATGGCGTTAACATTGTATTCTTCAAGTGTCAAATGTTACTACTGACCAACAGATGGCGTTATTGATTGGAAATACAGCCGTAGACGGATGTTTTTAGTCAAAACAATTAAATAATAGTTAAAAAAAACTAAAATACACGCTTTAATAAGATATACAACTAAAAAAGTAAAAATAATTGATACTGAATTTAAGATAAGAAAATGGAGTAAAATACATATATTTTATTGTTACAAAGCGTGGGGTGTTTACAACAATTACTTATCCTCCTGCACCCCACGCTTTGTAACAATAAAATATATGTATTTTACTCCATTTTCTTATCTTAAATTCAGTATCAATTATTTTTTTTACTTAATACTTTTCATACTACTATGTATCAATCACTATTTCCATACATAGGCGATAGCTTCGCCTTTTACGGAATACATAAGACAAAAGGTGAGTGTCCTGGTTGCGCCTTTGCCTATCCTTTCTGGAAAAAGCCATGATGTTTATGTATGTTTTTCCGTACATCTCGCGTACAACAACAGGTAACAGACATAGAGGAAATAACCAAAGTATTGTTACCTAAGAACATGTGAATTATTAAAACCAATATACGCTGAAAATCAATATATAAAACTTATGCAATAGATACAGCGTGTCTTACCGACATTACATGAAATTATGTAATAAAGATGGTAATGTTATAGCATACTACATCGTTTTAACTAAACGACATTGTTATAAGGCTATTCAGTTATTGTATGTAGGAAAATTATATCATTTAAGTCCGAATTCTTAACTGGTTGTCCCTGGAAGGAAGGAAATAAATTTTGCTAAAATATGGCACTCTTAGAACGTCTTGTTCAGATATATAGGGATGAAGATATTATGTAAGTAGACTTGCCACTAAATATAGTCACCCAAGAATATCCACATTAGATTCAAAACCGGTGAACATCCTAATTGTCCAAGATTAATATTGCAGAACTAAAAGATCAAAGAGACCCCTTGATCTACGCGTCTCGATATAACTGCAAATAGTTCCATGAATACGGCTTTAATAATAACCGGTAGACTCATGCAAATGATGCAACGCACGCATGATATAACCCTTCCAACGTACTTTCTCTTGACAAATTACTTAAACGCTGTTTCAAACACAGGGTACTTATGACCGCGAGTGGGAAGGGATTTTAGGGTTAAAATGTAGCTGTATTGAGTTTGTTTCTCAATTCAACCTACAAGTTAATTTGTTTATGTTAAATAACTATGGCACGGCATTGGGCTTGATCATCAGCCCATCGTCTTCAACCCACCAACTATCAGTGGCGTGCCATAGGAGAGGCCTGTGTTAAGCAGTGTAAGGGGAAGGACTGATGATGATGGTGAAATAACTATACTTTCTCTGAATTCATAAGGGAAGTTCTTGACAATCATATTTTATAGGCTCAAATCTTGTACGCGCATGTTTTTGATGTACGATCTTGTTGTACGAGACCGGGTGATACAAAAACCTTGCGACATTAACAGCTGCAATTAATGCATAATTCGCAAGAGTTCTTGAGCCTAAAGCTTAAAAGTAGTTAAAACTCACTTGCGCTTCGGTGAATCCAATAAATAAATTAACAATTTGTCCAAATGATTTAAGTAAAGAAGTTATAAAAAAACGACGAATTTATTTTTTAATCAAATATTTAAAACACGTGTAGCGACCACGGATGACACGCAAAAAAAACGCACGTCTTTTTATAATTGTTAGGGTGACCATGACTTTAGAAGTATACGGACAGTCCCAATAACTAGTTTTACAGGTGCTTATTTTGTTTTCAACTATGCTAATACATACATACACAAGCCTTTTTCCCAGAAGGGGTAGGCAGAGGTGCCAGGACAACTACATTTGACTTTGTATGAACCGTCCCATGATGTGATAGGGGGCGAATCTATTACCATATCGTCAAGAATTCCTGACTCCGGGCTGATAATGAATAGAAAAATCCAATGTAACTTTGCCCGACCCGAGATTCGAACCGGAAACCTCAGCTTTGTAACCAGACCGTAGTACAACTAAGCAACAAAGGCAGTCTATTTTAATATAATTCAATAAAATAGAATATTTCCTTTCGGATTCTTCTTCCTTTATGTTGCCAGTTCCAAAGTAACTTTCTTTCTTCTATTTTTTTGTTTCCCCTACGTGCAAGTATACCCGGTTGAACGTCTAACTATGGCAGTGGTATCTTTAGACCGTTGCTTGTACTGAATAAAAAAACACGCTCATGGTGTCGCACCCTGTCGGCATATCATTTAATTTACCTGATCATATTTTTTTATTGCAATTATTAGTATGTCGTGCTTGCCCTTCGTATGCTATTGCCCTGCTGGGGGTAATCGTAACGACTGCTCATAGACAATAGGCAAACCAAACAACACTATGAGTTACAAAACAATGCTAGGCATATTGATGATCTCTCTCCACCTCATCAACGTTAGACATCTTTTTTAACATCCGTCATCCTCAATCTATTATCTGCTTGTGTTTCGCTTACGTGTCAAGACACGTAACTCATCTCTAACGAGTTCGTAATTGTATAAAGCAACTTGTAACTATAACAAGAAAAAGATATTTAACAAATAACACTACCCCATGCTAGAAGTACTCTTGTACATTGTCCTGCATTTCAATCATACAAATATGTAATCGTGCTTTCACGGCACTCCCGTTGCGAAATCTGATTTCTTACAAACTATGCATATTATTCTATATTACATACGGAACTTCGCAAAATGTACTTCTTTTTAAATAATTTAATACATGTACTTGTTGTCGATACACTAAAAGTCCCGACGAAAAGCGAAAGTTTGTCATTTAATATGAAGCAGGCTATAAGATTGTGAAATTCACATGCATTAATTCCGTACAAGAATAATTTACTATGCACTTTAAAATGTCATATATGCCACGTAAAAATATTAATAAAGAATATAATTTAAATTCGTAATTTATATTTGCTTAGCATATAAAAAGTAAAATACTTTAGATCTAAAAAAAACTGTCAGCATACAGCAAAAAATTGATATAAAATATTCTACGATAAAAATACTACGATTTATGAGATCGTTATGTATTTTAAAATTTATGAAACCACAATACCATCACTTACAGTTATTATTGTATGCGCAATCTAATGGTGATCATAATTAACTTGTTACGTACAGTAAAAACCCAGATATTACGAAATATATGTGGCTTTATAAAGAAAATCTCATTAAACATGAGTATAAATGTTTTTCAATACTCGTTAGGATAATATATTAGCCGTATTTGATGTTAGTATATTATTGTAATTACTTTTTGCCACGAATGAAGCATATGGAGTCATGGAAACTAAAAAAGAAAATTAGTATTGATTCAACGTTTAGTATTCCATATATTTTATGCAATTCGAGTTTACCTCCTGCGAAAGAGGACAATGAAAATTAAAATACAATATACGCTATTGTTATAAAAATTATTCATCTTGCTAATAATAATCATATTTTTTTATTATATTCCAAGTTTTACTTATACGCAATACAATTAAAAAACAAACATAAATTAACAAATATTAGCTTATACGGGTTATACGATTATTAAAGTTTACACATTGAAAGCAACGTTACCCAACGAGCACACAGTTCCATTAAAACCCTTTTGGGTAGCCTACATATACAGTAATTGGGAAATTATTCCAATATGAAACCTGATATACAAAGTGTAGCGTGAGATAAATGCAAAAGTTAATATATTTCACCACTTAGTCTAAAGCAATATGCTGAATGTAATCTATACTTCAGTTTTCATCATCCATTTAGAGCCTTTGGTAGTACTAGTTTTAACCCAATTTTTTAATTCCAATTACGTTCACTATAAACGTTTGAATATCAATTGAATTTTTTTACTTTTTAAAATATACAGGGTATATCAAGACTGCTACCGAAAACGAAGCCGGGTGGTAGTTTAAGCGACTTCAGACACAATGCAACAGAAAAAGATGCAAAAAAAACGACAATTTTTTTTTGTTATTTTTTTCCTATGGCCATATTTGGGTGGTAAATACATTTTTTCCTAAAGTAATAGTGTATACCCTTTCATTTATAAATACTCTAAGGTATAAAAGAGTTTAAATTATTATTTTAGCAAAAACTATGGATTTACCACCCAAAAATGACGATATTTAAAAAATCATAAAAAATAATTGTCGCATTTCTATGCGAAATTTTTAATTGCATTGTGTTTGTAGCCACCAAAACTACCACCTGGCTTCGTTTTCGGTAGCAGTCTTGAGATACCCAGTATAAAATTGTATCCTGTTTCTCCTCTTGAATTACAAGAAATATATTAATTTTAATCATTCATAATATAGAAACTATAGAAAATAATATCGAATGGTATCAAAGGCATTTGCGTCACAAAAATGTAACATGTTTCCAACAACACAAGGACTAAGCGGCAGCTCCGCATGTTTGAAAGAGTATTCGAGGCGTGGAAACCAGCCTGCCACCGCTATAAAATCAACTCGAGTTTGTCCACTTTTGGCTGATGCAATAGGGTGAGAAACTTGCGTGATGCTTGTGTCCTTTGCAAGTGTTTAAGCAAGATGATGACAAAACTGCTTTGATAAAGAGGTGAAAATCGTTTAATCGGACTCCGTCTCACAAAATATGAGAGTAAAAATCTTTTTTCTAATTCGCATTTGCATGACATGCATTGGTTTTGTAAGTGTTACGCAGAAATGGACGGTGCTTATTTCGTTTATTAATGAAAACACAAGGAAAGTACGTTATTTGATATATATATATAAAATTGTTAATTGAAAATTCTTATCCAGTAATAGTTCTTCGTTAAGATCCAACCGAATTATTCTACTGAAATATGTCGAATAGCTTGTTAAAAGAGATATCCCATTAATAAGGCTAAATACCTCATTAATGTCCTAATTCTATCATAATTTAAAATATATTCACAAGGTTGGCAATAACCCGATGGGCCAGTTTTGTTACGTCTCATGTGTATTCAACTTATTTAAATTTGAACGGTATTTCACGGCTCTGTCGCGTGACCAAAACATTATTAACTATTCATAAAGTGGTTAATTTGTAAATTTATTACATAACATTATTTTTAGTAGACTTAACGGTACCATAGATGATATTAATAAATACAACCAGCTGATCTTTAATATTATTCAGCAAGAAAACATAAATATTATTATTGGAGTTGAAGTATATGGGAAATAAATGTTATCTGAATACAATGAACAATGTAATGATTAATAAATATAAAAAAAATGTAATCAACATACACGTGTCCATAATACGTGAGATATCTAAAGATTGATCAGTTTAATAACGGGATGCACATGTTCAAGCGCACGTGAAACAATATGCGCTGCAATTTATCCTTTGAGGTTAATTATCACAAGCTTCTACTGCGAGTAGGTACGGAGTTATAAAGATTGTATTACATCTATTGTGAGTTATAAAGTCAATTAATTGTACAATATCAATAGAGCGGCCTGATAAGGAAGAAAGAGAAAGTAAATTAATCCAATACCATGTAATGCTAATAGTGTACGATATCTTATGGGCGAAGTCTTAGTTTAATCAGAAAGTCGTAAAGGTGAGTAATGTAATGCAGAAACTGCGTAGGAAGCAGGTTCTCAACTGCTAGGTATTTATTTAACATACGTCGCAAGCTATTATTGGAAATTCCTACAGGTCATCGTTCTATGTGATAGACAATCGACACATACAAGCATGCTGTTACTTTAAAACTTTTTTTCTTAACAGACAGCTTGATTAATTCATTCCAAGAGGCTAAGTCGTTACTTGACCGAACATTGTTTAAAGTGCGCAGTAAGTTATTCAATTGAATAAATAACAGACTAAAGTTAATTGCTACAATTTAAAAAAAAATGAACCAAAATTAGATATTATAAAAGTATACACGTCCGATACCTAAACATAAACGATATAAAATAACTCAATTTAAACGTTAAGTATTTTATAATATATAAACAAGATACCTTATTGTTTTCACACTAACTCAGCAATCAAAAATCACTTCGGTCCGCTTTTTACTAGTCCTAATGGTCACCGTACAAAATCGCAAGAGCTCGTCGACGTAAGGACGGAACGCTCCTTGTATGATATGAAACTTTATACCCTACACATAAAGTTGAAAATCAATTATGGTATGTTATTAATATTTTTTACGTAACTCGAAGGTTTCATGAACTGTAGTGGACGATGAACTTGTATTGATTTTTTTGCTTATCAGTCGTTTTATTGTAACGTAAATGATCTTGAATGTGGATACGTGAAAATTTTGCGGAAATTACGTGATAAATAAAACTTAATAATTGCTTACACAGACAAATCTAGTATAACAGCTTACAGCACTCAAGCATAAATTGATATACATATTTTTAAAACATGTACAATTTCGCAATTACATTCGCGAATCGCACATTCAAGAAATCTTATTTGCAAAACGCTTTTTTTTTGTTTTTAGCTAAAAAGGGTAAGGGAGGTGCAAAGCGTTTTATAAAATTAATACCTGGTTTCCGGCTCCCACTTTCAACGTCTTATCTGATAAGAATATAGGTAGGGTTGTAGTTAATAATATTAAAACATCGAGGTAGTAATTCCCAACTTTTTCTATAATAATAAATAAACAGTATAGTACGTATTCTACGGTCGATAACGCACCAAGTATTTTCAAAATGCTGTGGTCACGGGCAGCGGAAATCACATCCCCATAATAGAACTTAGAAATTAATAATTCACATAATGGCCTTCAGTTTTCAGACACACATTACTAGTCAAAGCATGGTCAAGAACACCCCATAAGGAACATTTTAGGGGAAAAGCTAATATTTGTCATCTTTAGTAGGTAAGTTAATAAGCATAGCGAAGCTTCTCGCGCTGATGGGCCTATTGCATTGCATCACCATTTGTTTGACCATATTATCTCCCTTTCTTCAGCCTTTGGAAGTCCCATGCTCAACGTAATCTCCCAAGGCTTTTTATAAGCCTGTTGAAAACAGCCACCGTCCAATTCAACCTTAACCATCATTCTATTTAGAATTAATTTGGACGCTACTTAATGAACCTGATTATGATGTCCTTCTAATGTCCTTACTCTTTCCTACATTAAATCACACAGCAAATCATTTTGCTCGCAATTGTCATCAATTGGATGACGGTCAACAATTTCTACGAAGGTTAATAATATTAGCTCTGTTCTTTTTATTAATGATATCAAGCATTGGAGCTGATATGTCGTGATGTATTTCCTAGTAATAAAGGGCAATAAATTCTATGTACAGAGCACATGAAGGTTAAATTTGAGGCGTGGGATTAAAATATAAGCATTCAGGTGTTGTCTGGCGTTTTTATAGTTATGATCTACGTCAGAAAATTTACAGGCAGTCTAGCTATTGTTTTATTTTTACATAGACCAAATGCACAATTATAATTTATTAAACTCGACACAAGATAGGACAGGACTCTCCATTATCGGGGGTCATGCCCCGATCTGAGATAAAGTATTAGGAATCTCAACCCTAAGATTTATAAATAATCAAACAGCGTTCCCATGAAATCATCAAGTAGGCAAAAATGACGCATAATCGTCGACTTAGAGTTTATTTATAGAAAAAATCTAGATTACAAATAATAATACTTACATTTTATATAGGATACACATCAAAACTATATTTCGACAAATATATTCGTTTGAAAAATTTAGTACTACACTTCACTATTAACTGTAAAGTGTATGGTGATTAAATAATAACACGAAAATTTTGTGAAACATACATTGTTCAGAAAAATATACAAATTCTGTCTCGATATATTTGAGCAGACATAAATTACCGTGCAAAAAGAGAACAAATACTAAAAGTAAATATTTATAATTGCCGATAAGCTTCAAATTAAAAGTAAAATTAATAGCGTTTCATAATATCGCTGGCATTGTGAAAATATCAAATTGTATGGACGCGTTAAAAATATATGTTTAGTCGATTTTGAGTCGATTACTATAAACGCAACAACTGTATACATAATAATTTCCATCCGAAAGCAAACAACACAAATTGATATTGAGGAGAGAGTTATGTCCGGCAAAATGAGGTGGTCTAGACCAGTAGGCCATCGCCGCGAAGTACTTATAGCTACCTAGATCACAATGATACACCCACGTCATTGAGATTGCACTTGAATCAAGCACTCGATCACTCCACATTGCTTTCATCGAAATCTGCATCGAATATTATAAGCACGACGTGTTATTGTAACACAAAATATCTCTCGATTCTCAAGGTACGTGATTCAATTAATGGCTTTCATTTCAGTTTGGCTCAGATTGCTGTAAGGCTAACATTGAACTGGGCTTGGTAAATCTGCTGTATGTCTATTATCTAAAGATCTTTGATATAAAATATCTACATATCGACCTGAAGACTTCGCAATTAATAATATTTATATATTAATAATAAATAACTAACTTGACAATTGATTATAATTATTATTAGCAAAGGAACGAAATTATTTAAAAGGTCTTGAAGAACCTTCCAATTTTGGCACAGTTCATAATTATATAGAAATAATACGGTTAATAACCCAGTTCCTACGGACACGGTGCTCGTCTAAAAAAAATTGTTTAAGGTCATAGGTAATTCTTCTGAAATAAGTACTCAACGGTGATAAGAAATAGAGTGACAATACTCACATGTTTGATATTGAAGTGCAGGATACTCTCGATATAGCTAGGCAGTTGGTTGACGACGGTGAAGTAGCCGAACACTGACGCGCCGTGCGTGATGATGATGGCCCACACTGGAGCCGACGTGAACAGCTGCCGCCACGGGACTGGCATGTGCTGGAGGAGACAGGGCATTTGTTAGATGATGAACCAAATGTGGGTAATAAAGTCTATGGAGAGATTAAACTGGAAGAGGTGGTAGGTGGTGGTAGGTCTCTCATATGTGAGAGGCCGCTTGAGTAGGAGAGGAACCACCGCAATACCTATTTCTCCCGCCAAACAGCAGTGTAAATACTCTGTTGTGTTTCGGACTGAAGGATATTGTAAGCAGAGTAACTACTGGACATATTGAGACTTAATCTTATGTCTCAGGATGGCGAGCGCAGTGGAATGCTCAGCATTGCTTTATAATTCAAGGTGTTGTTTGATTTTGCTACTGTTTATGAGCGGGCGTATCGCTTACCATCAGGCGAACGGCAAGCTCGTCTCGCCATTCAATGCAATAAAAATAGGATAGATTAGAATAGGATTATCATCATAAGTGATCCGACTAACAACATGTTTTATAGCAAATCACACGTCTACTGCTTGTATCTATACTATAAAACAATCAAGGAATAATTCCTCACACAATGCTAAGGTTTCGCTCGTAAATCTACCAAGGTGGAGGACAGCCGAAATTCAAATTAAGGACCTTTGGCATGCAAAAATTAAGGAAAACCACATCCGAAGGGTTACAACGTAATAAATCAAGGCAACACATAGCACATTAGCATTCAGCAGCTGTGTTACTGCGACCTCAAGGCTGTCTCCATTAGAACCGATTCGCATGATTTAAATACTGACAATTGACTGCCGAAAATTCTGTTAAAATTTATTGACAGTCTAGGCGTGTCTGAAGGACATAGACTGTTGAGGGTATATTTGCACAATGTATCATCAGTTAGAGGCATTGGTATGTACTGTCTAGCTTACGCCCGAATACTGGAACGCCATTCAAATAATAAGTTGCTCTTAACAGCGCACGGCCCACTTAGCAAGTACATTTAATCGGGATTAACGTAGTTAACCGCCATTTATATTTAAGTTGCGTTCCAGTATTTGGGTGTTAGCAATGTTATAATGCAATTAATCACCCCTAAAACAAATTATTCAAAACCTAACGTCCTACGAGATAGTGCCTATACATATCCCACACTTACATAGCAACTGGTAGCTTAGGGTCTTAAGTCTCAATCCCTAAGACTTATTGCAATAAGATTTCAATCTTCAGACATACTGCTATATAAAAACTTCATTAAAAACGCTCTCATTAATTTCTCCTAATACAAACAAACTCATAATTAACACAAAATTTGTCGCCAAAATATCATGCAGTTACCGTGTGCTGTCTTTCACGAAAGGAAATGTATATATTAGCACAAATGTTTTGTGAATACATTAAACGTAATATATTATTTGTGAATAATTCATTCCAGAACATTGCATCGGGCGAAATTTCATTAATGTTATCACTAGGGACTAAATATTATTTATGAAATTCTACTTCTAGGCAGGGTATATACTAATAGAATAGACAATTCAGCAACACGGTTTTTTTTTATTGCAGTGAATGGCGAGACGAGCATGCCGTTCGCCTGATGGTAAGCGATGTGACCGCTCATGAACAGTAGCATAACCAAACAACACTTTGAATTACAAAGCAATGCTTGGCATTCCACTGCGCTCGCCATCCTGAGACATAAGATGTTAAGTCTCAATATGTCCAGTAGTTACTCTGGCTACAATGTCCTTCAATCCGAAACACAACAGTGCATTTAAACTGCTGTTTGACGGGAGAAATAGACATTGCGGTGGTACCCACCCAGTCAGCCTCTCACATATGAGAGACCTACCACCAGTAAATTAATTTGGATTAAAATTAATTTGGTCGACTGTTACTCAGTGAACAATCCGAAACGAAGTTTGAACGTTCGAAGTAAGTTATAAGTTTTCCACTTCTAAAAATCAATACAATTCTCCACGATACTTATCATTCACTTCGAACGTAGGCTGTGATTACAGCGTATGATAGAGGATTCGAACATTTGTGGAGTACCTAGGCATATTCGTACAGTTTAAGGTTAGAAGTATATAATAAGTTATATAATTTCATATTATTTAATTGACCAAACCTACTCTAAACTTTCTACTGGTACCTCTATACTGGGTATCTCAAGACTGCTACCGAAAACGCAGCCGGGTGGCAGTATAATAATTTAAACTCTTTTATACCTTAGAGTATTTATAAATAAAAGGGTATACACTATTATTTTAGGAAAAAATGTATTTACCACCCAAATATGGCCACGGGAAAAAAAGAACAAAAAAAAATTGTCGCTTTTTTTTGCAACTTTTTCTGTTGCATTGCGTCTGAAGTCGCTTAAACTTCCACCCGGCTTCGTTTTCGGTAGCAGTCTTGATATACCCTGTATATCCTACCCTTCAGGGTTATAGACGCACTAAGATCTCAGTTATCGTTTCAAATATATAGCCCTTTATATAAACTTACTCCTTTGCTATTGTTGTCTTGTGGCAGAGCCTTCATGAGGTAGTTTCTCTCGGTCTCCGAGATGCGAGGGTGCTGGCTTGGCGAGTCGTAAACCACGGCGAACCAAGCCACCGACCACATCACTCCTATTATACCTGGTGGAGAAATTCACAATGATATCCAAATGTATTAAGTTATACCGGAGACTGAACATAGATCGTTAAACAGCCAAGATGGTAAAACAGTTTGCAATTCAACTTCAATCATTTCGTAATCTAAAATCGAAATCGCAAAATCACACTTGAATTGTAAACGACAAAATTACTAATGATTTATTTAATGTTAGCTCTCTAGTATATTATTATAACAAAACCTGTAGTAATTGCCTAAGAAGGTTAATGTGCTTACCTGTGAAGTAAAACGCTGATTCCCAACCGAAGTGTGCGATGAGGAACCCGCAGATGGGCATAGTCATCGCAGCGCCCAGCGACGATGCTGTAACAAACATACAGTACATCGGTTACGTCTACTTCTAAACATATTGAATATAATTTCAAACTTACAATTTCTTTACATAGGCATTAATTGAATTAAAATAATATTAGAATTAAAATACAACTAAACAAATAAATAGATATCACATCGCAATACAAATAAAAAAATTATATGATTACACATCACCTCAACATTAATTTGTATGTAAAAAAATATTCTGTTGTGCCTGGTTCCCATAATACTAGCAAAATTGCTATGCTAATATCATCAGTAACGTCATTCATCTTCTATTGATAAGGTTAGAATATCTACATTAAGTGATTACATACATAAATAAACACACGCCTTTTTTTTTTTTTTATTGCAGTGAATGGCGAGACGAGCAAGCCGTTCGCCTGATGGTAAGCGATACGACCGCTCATAAACAGTAGAAACATTCCACTGCGGTCGCCATCCTGAGACATAAGATATTAATTCTCGATATGTCCAGTAGTTACTCTGGCTACAATGTCCTTCAATCCGAAACACAACAGTGCATTTAAGCAGTGTTGTTTCACGGGAGAAATGGACATTGCGGTGGTACCTACCCAGATGGCCTCGCACATATGAGAGACCTACCACCAGTAGAGTTTACCCCTTTTCCCAGAAGGGGTAAACAGAGGTGCCAGGACACCCACATTTCGCCATGTTCCGTCCCACAATGATAGGTGGTGAGCCTATCGCAATATCGGGCACAAGTTCCTGACTCTGGGCTGATTATAATCAATAGAAAAATCCAATATCACTTTGTCCAACCCGGGATTCGAACCCAAGACCTCAGCTTTGTAACCTACCTTAGTACATCTACGCCACCGAGGCAGTCGAGGCTAGAGATGAAACGGATATCCGGTAACTATCCGGTATCCGGCCTATCCGGCCTATTTTCACTATCCGGCCGGATACCGGATAGTAGCGCTCTATCCGGCCGGATACCGGATAATAAAATAAATAAATACACATGGTATATAATATCACTAGTTGTTGAATTCGTTACGTTCTAAACTCGTCTATATCACGCTTTTCCGTCGGAATACAAATTTTTCTTTATGCCTATATCCTTTCTCATTGTCTAATCTATATAATATGTATCAAATTTCATCAAAATCGGTTCAGTAGTTTAGGCGTGATCACACTCGAACGCCCCCGAGTCGTACCGATCACGCCGAACGCGTCCGAATATTTCCGATCGTGATCGCACGTGCATATTCAAATCAAATTGTAACGCTATAAGCGGCCGAATATCCGGTAGCCGGATATCCGGCGCTCCGGCCTCGTAGCTAGCCGAATATCCGGTATCCGGTATCCGGCCAAATCACTATCCGTTTCATCCCTAGTCGAGGCATTAAGTGATTAATGATAAAAAATAAATTAGAATTTGCAACGACCAAAAGTAGTACAATGGCATCACTGAAGCAATTATTCGAGTCACTAATTTGAGTAAATAGAGTTTCATTCAATATTATTCATAACTTACACCTAGTAACGGAACTAGGTACAAATATATTAGAAATCGCAAATATAAACTATACGTCGTAGAAATTCAAAATGCTTTTTAACAAACAACATACAAAACGCAAGTACGTGTAAAACAACCCAAGGAATGAGGTTGAAACTATTTTAATGCTCAAAATGTCAACCCTGAAAGTAATTGTTGGGAAGCTGGTCATTACGTGTAACTAGAACATTCCACTAGGGGCTTTCTACACACCGATGCTGACAAGCAATCTTAACAAGGAGCATTGACGTCACAGAACCTCCGGCCGTATAATTAACCCTAAGAATGTAATTAAAGTAATCATTCATTTCCTTGCAATGATCTTAAAATACCTGCAGTCAGACGCGTACAGAGACATGGTTTTAATATTTGGTGAGGAATCTCAGAAAAATTGTCAGGAAAGAAAACTATTATCCCAATAACAATAATTATGAGCTTTTACAACCAAAATTGGATTCGATTGCAATTAATCGACGTGGCTTTCAAATAAAATCAATACACCTCGATGAAGGATACTCATTTGTAATTAGACGATGCGTGAATTGATTATATTTTCTTCATTCATTATAAAATTCGCGATAATTTTTTAAAATCATCTAACCAAAAAATTACATCAATGTAAATCTCCGGATATTTTTCAATATTTATTCCCTCTATATCAATTCAACAATTTAAACCGGGCACCTTCTTAATCAAATTATATAAACGCCAATGCGGATTACCGTACCAAGGCATTTTATGCCTCAACGTAATTTAAAAAATCAACGCAATCCATAAAGACATTAACAATCATCCATGCAAAATTTACAAGCAACAACAAATATGACGCATTTTATCAATCAGAACATTCATTTGTACATTGCGGGTCGTAAGCGAGCGCAGTTAAATTCCACGACAGCGAGCCGTAGGAAAGTTACTACACGAATCAGGTCAACGCATCCGAACTGTGCACATTCAACTCGCTTTTAATAAGGGAAGTTTTACATCTAGTATTGACGTCATTGAAGCTCTTGGAAATTATACTAAATAGTTATTTTTTATTGTAAGGTCATCAAACAAAAAATCTAATTACAATGGTTACCGTCGCCCGTGAATATATTATACTAGCCCGAACCAGCTTCGCATTGGTGCAGATGATTTTTGATTCCACTCCACACTATTTGTAGCTTATTTTTCGTACAAACTGAGACACCCTGTGTAATTTTTATACTTATAAACCTTCCTCTTGAATCATTGCATCTATTAAAAAAACCGCGTCAAAATCCATTGAGTAGTTTTAAAGATCTAAGTATACATAGGACAGACGGAAAGCGACTTTGCTTTATACTATGTGGTAGCTATGGCACATGTATCTAAAATGCGTTTTCAGCCTCTTAAAATGATGGGGGAACAGCGAATTTAAAAGAACGAGATTATAGGACTCTGATAATCACTCACCGTCCGAAAAATGATAACATGACCGGAGCTTTAGTGGGTTTTTCCTTAATTGTCTTCTAATTTCATCTGGCATAGGAATATGTTAAAATTTTCATCAGAATTCCCAAGGTATTTTACTTGAGTCATCTAGTTACCTGTAAACTGTGCTAATTTAATTTTCATCTTTTTACGTATTCTGACTATTCACTTTTTGTCTGGTGTAATAATTCTTTCGCCATTATTTTATATAATAGGGTGACTGTAAACGGCAGATAATAATTAAGATAATAGGACTATTTATCGTTTCGTTTTTGTTATCACTGAGGTTATATACAACGAGTTTTCATTAAATTGCAAATACTAAGGTTATTTTGATATTAGGATACAGAAAAGTGCTAAAATTTTCGAATCAAGTTTATTACTACTAAAAAAAAACTGATTTTGAGTAATTGTTAAATTCCATCACCTTACATGAAACCAAATAAGATATAAGTTAAAAAAATACATAAAAAGTGTTATAATTTTATTTAATATGTAGTAATATACAGGGTATATCAAGACTGCTACCGAAAACGAAGCCGGGTGGTAGTTTAAGCGACTTCAGACACAATGCAACAGAAAAAGTTGCAAAAAAAAAGCGACAATATTTTTTTTCTTATTTTTTTCCTATGGCCATATTTGGGTGGTAAATACATTTGTTCCTAAAATAATAGTGTATACCCTTTTATTTATAAATACTCGAAGGTATAAAAGAGTTTAAATTATTATTTTAGCAAAAACTATGGATTTACCACCCAAAAATGACAATATTTAAAAAATCATAAAAAATAATTGTCGCATTTCTATGCGAAATTTTTAATTAAATTGTGTTTGTAGCCACTAGAACTACCACCCGGCTTCGTTTTCGGTAGCAGTCTTGAGATACCCGGTATGGATATCTTAAGACCTTTTTTTGTTTTACCTAGTTTGTTTTATCTCACCTAATAGTACGAGACAGTTCTTTATACGAGTGGTCACTTTTTAAATAACAATATGGCCAACGCAGATAAATCCAAACAACGTCCATATATTTAAAAACTTTTTAATCTGATTAAATACATTAAAACTATTAAATAAACCACGATCAAGTCTCCCAAACGCAAATAGCACCCGCTTAGCATGTCATAAAGCTATTTCTGCATTGAATTATATAATCATTGGGAAAGCAAACTGCTTGTGTATTTGTTGCGCAAGCAAACTCTAACACACCAATAAGAACTGCATCAGTAGCAATAAACGTAAAACTTCTAGAAAGTTCTACACTTAGAATATATTTAACGCCATTCCACGTTCACCATAACTTTAATAATTTATATAGTGATTAGTATTCCTCTCGATATCCGTATCAGTGTTAAGTGGTACCTCTCTCTTGCAAATGAAAATAAAATTAAGCACTGTCCGCCATATTAAGAGCTTTGAGAAGGACCTAACTATGATTGTACGATTTCAACCGTAGAATTGATATTGTATGAGAGAAAATAAAGCCTAGAGATATAGAGATACGTCCTAATTTAACGAAAACCTAAGCACCACTGGCCCGGTTTCAAAATGAATGTCGACTTAATATTTTCACTATTAATACTTTATCCAGGATCAATAATAAAACTTATTCTGAATTACCGTCACAATATCACAGATAGCAAAACAATCTCTATTTCAGATTCCCCATAACAGAACGTGGTTTCATCCACCATAAACATATTTCAATATTTAACCAATCCTAAAGCTTAAATATTTATCGATCATTAATTGAAATTTATATGCAGTAAAGATGTCGCTTTATTTAATGAAACGATACCGAAAGTTCAAGGGGAGGCTGACTCTAATGAAAATTTAATGATTTATGCAAAGGTGAACGTTTTCCTCTGAAATACCTAGACCTAATTTTGGGAGGACAATCGTGGGCCTTTAATTGTTATAAAGTGCATATTAATGATAGAGAATGTGATGTTGAAGGAATTTAAAAGGATCGATCAAGGAAATCACTAAGAAAATGTGGATGATTCAAATCCATACAAATTCCAATTTTAAGAATTATAATATCTATCTTAATTCATTTTAAACTGTATAGATTAATATTATAATAGTCAGTGTTCTTCTATTCATGTTGTAGAATATAGATGATTACCTACTTTATGAAGGAATTGAATCAATGAAGAAAAGAAACTCAAAGAAGCGCCGTCGTTCGATTTTGAAATATGCTTCTAAGTATATTTCCATAACTTTAAAGCAAATCAAAACAAACAGCACCATAAAGGACCACAGACATAGACAAGACGCCAGTGACATCATCTAATGCAGCAGTTCACAAGCATGTCATTATGTAGGATACGGCACGAACCGCTTCATACCGAACGATAATTCCACTCGACAGATGACCTTAACACCGTGACCGGACAAACCATAGCCTGAACTATACTCGTATATCAATGGAATCGATCTGTGTAGTAGAAATTGTAAAGGAGTTCACTGTACATTGGAAAATTCCGTTTTAGCGACCAAAACACAATTCGAAGCAGATAACAATGAAATACAGTAAGATTGAGTAACTAATCACTTTACACCTGTAAAAAGACAATCTGGTAAAATAAATTAGAGGCAAGATGCCCACAGCTGCCAACGGATTGTAGTGGAAATATAACGAAGACCCATAAATCATAATTGGTGATGATAATGCATTAGAATACGCTGCATAATTTTGAATGGTATGAAACCTTGAGCTAAACTGTAATATTAACGACAGAAATAAACATTAGTACAGTTTTAGTTACCAGTGTCTCATTCAGGAGTAGATATAGAAGCTTTGTGCAAAAGGATTCATGACTATCGCATATATCATAGCCATTATATTTATGTTTCAGAAAGTGACCGGAGACGTGGTGTAAAGAAAACTTCGCAGCAAATAATAATGGACGCGGAAGCGATCTATCAGTTCCTGTATAGCAGATAATCTATAGAAATAAGCGTTAAGAAATATGAATATCATGTTACATTGTGCTATGCACTTTCCTGATTGAACCATATTTACAAAACAATATGTCATTTATAAATATCTTATACTAAGATTTGTCTTGTATCTTTGTTTTGCTAGAAAAAAGAAAAAGTTTGTAAATATAAGAACAATAATTAGCCGCATTGACATTGTAATGTTTGGCAGAAGGCTAACTGCATAAACAATTAGTTATGGTAATCACACGATTACACAATTGAACAAATAAATCCGTTTATAGTTCATTGAATAGACCCGTCAGACATAACATCTTTTGTTCCGCGCACATTACTACACCGAAATTTTCATAATTTTACTTCAGGCAAAACGGTCACTGTTACAATGCCTTCCTGGTTTTAAAATAGCTATTTATACATTCGCTAAAAAGAATAATTATGATTATTTTTCCGACCCAAATATCGACCAATAGAATTGCACCATTCGACGTCACGTGGTACAACCTACATGGTATTATACTGATAATTTTTTGAAAATTTTCTCTGGTAGTTGCTATATATAAAAAACAAAACATGATCCAGTCAAATTAACCACACGTCAAACTGACAGGTTGAATTCAATTGTGAAAATTGGAGATTTTGCATGAAAATGAGTTTGAAATTAAAATTTGGGACGGAAAAATAATCCCCCGAATACCACACGAGCTTCAAAATTATCTGGCATTTCCCTCAAGGTTCCCTGCAAACAAATAAAGTCGTCAAGTTTTGACTCCTTCATTTGTTTGCAACGAACCTATCGGGAAATACCCGATAATTTTGAAGCTCTTGTGGTATTATAAGTGATTATTTTATTTGTTTATGCCTCACCAGTCATAATATCATCTTAGCCAAAGTAACTACTGTACACGAGAGCTAACGAGACTTGACATCTTACACCTCAGGATGGCAAGCATAGTGGAATAGCTTTGTAATTCAAGGTGTTCGGTTTTGCTACTGTTCATGAGCGGTCGTATCGATTACCATCAGGCGAATGCACGTCTCGCCAATCAATTAAAAATAATATCAGATAAAAGATATCCATTGCGGAAAATAGCCTCCCAAAAATTCTATACTAAAATATCGGAAGCCAGTTACATACATATTCAGTTCGCACTTAGTAACAATAACAGTATCTCATAACCCAATCCAGACTGATATATTAAAACTGATTTTTCAACGTAACAACAACGGGATTCAATATCGCAAATGAAATAATAAAAAAGTCTCGCATTCCCCTCGTACGTTGCCCTGCGGAGTGCGGGTTCAAACCCTGGCGTGAACTAAGGAATTCCTCGAACGCGACCACACGCTTCTGCGAACTGCAATCAATACGGATAACGATTCCTTATTGCGATAATGTATGCACCATTCATTTCTTGTCAAATGATTCGTAAGGGTGGACCAGGTCCGCGAAGATTTTTTTTAAATTCACAGCTTACGTAGTTTTAAATGTGTTCCAACAGGGAATTTTCATTTTAGAAGAGTAATTAATATATTAAACAGTCTCATGCGTAGTACCTATTGACTTTACACTAAGGTATTAGTCTTTTATCGGAGGCTTTTTTGGTCTTCAACACTTAAGCTTGATTCTTTTCGAGGATTCTACAAATAGCTGCCCCTTGCAAAATACTCTCGGTTGCTTATCTAAGCAGCGTCGGAAGCAGCTGCATCAAAAACACTGAAAAAGATAGGAAAGAGTAAAAAAAGATAAGCAAATGTCCTCATCTCATCAACGGCCAATAGGAAGAGAGTGGCAACTGGAGTGAGAGTGAGAGAGAGTGAAAGTGGAACTACGAGACTTTTAGGTGTCAAAAACATCCAGACCCGGAAAAAATAATAATAACATAGGAAGATATTATAAGGGGATAAGGAAGATTACATAGATGTAAATGTTAGGCACAAAATCAGCCAGTAATTCTCAGAACTGCAATATCATCACAGCCACGCCCCCGCAATAAACTGATTCAAATCTGGAACGTTGACGTAACAAATCAATATCGCATAATGATTACAAAGCTGGCTTGTTCATTATCAACGGTACTGATAACGCAGTCGGAATGATACGGGTTAAAGGCCACGCGCTCACTGCCCGCCTTGTAGTGGTTTAATAGCTTTACAATTAGCTCGTAAAATTATGAATTATTGGTGGCCAGGTCTGGGTAGGAAATAAATAAATATAGTCAATACATATTCACATACATAGTCCTGAGTGCTGACCCCACACTAAGAAACAAGTCTTGTGTTGTGGTTATCAGAAACTACGAGAGTCTTCGTTTTCGTGAGACGCGAAACAAATACGGGCTTGGAATAAGAATATTTTTTACGGGTTTTATAGCAGATTTACTCCTCAGTTCGCATACAGGGTTCTTATACGTAAATTTGACAATATACACAATTGTAATTCTAATTTGTGAAGGCCTTAGTTATAAAACCTATTAAGCTATCAAATATACTCGTCAAAACAAAATAAGGGCCACCACTATTTTTAGACATTAATTCATTTTGATCAGGATTCAAGGTTAGAAATTGTCTATATATAATAAAACAAACTATTATTTATGTAATAAAATTATTTTAAATTCAATTTAATTAAAAACTAATTGTATTTGTAACATTTTATATTTTATAGATCTTTTTTGAAATTTATGCCTAACATTAATATTAAAATTTTAACTAATAGGTATATAAAAAGCAGTTTTTTTTTACATTTTCATATCGGGTAAGTCTCCCTCTTTTTGAAATGCATTCTTGGAGCCTTGAAAGCAATGTCTCCACAAGATTTTTGACTCTGTTATCAGATATTTCTTTCCAACAACTTTTTAATAAGTTTATTAGCTGCTGGTGACTATGCACATCTTCTTGAGCTGCCTTAACCCATCGTTTGAATTGATCCCAGAGTTCTTCAATCGGATTCAGGTCAGGACTGTTGGCAGGCCACGCCAAAACCTGGATATTCGCTTCGTCTAGGACCGCCAAAGTTGCTCATGCTGTGTGCGATCGAGCATTGTACTGCATCAGGATGAAACCTTCAGAGGCTGATTGTGAAAATGGAATAATATGAAGTCTGACTACTCGATCGACGTAACTCTGTGTTGTCACAGTACCCTGGTTTAGAAAAACAAGGTCAGGTTTACCTTGTAAGCTAATACCGGCCCAGACCATAACATTGGGTCGACCAAATCTATCACATTCATGAATAAAAATATCTAAAAAACAATCTCCACTTCTTCTCCATACTCGTCTCTGTCTATTATCCTTAAAAAACTTCACTTTACACTCATCCATGAAGAGCACGTTACGCCATTAGTTTTTACCAAATTTCAAATGTTGACGTGCAAATCTAAACGGCTTACACGGTGGGCTTAGGTCAGTTTAGCCCGGGCTGCTGGCCTTTTTTCAAATTGGTGGTCTTCGTGCAAACGATTTCTTATTGTTTGGTTGTGGACAATGGTACCCGTAGTCCGGTGTAAGCGATTTTGTAGAAGGCGAGCTGTAATATTCCGATTTCGACGTGCACAAAGTCGCTCATAACGGTCTTCTTGGGCGCTGGTAGTACGAACTCTTCCTGAGCCACGAAGCCGTGATACACTGCCCTTCTTTTGATACCAATTTAAAAGGTTTTGGACAGCTCTACGTGGATATCCCAGCTTTAAAGCCACGGAACGCTGAGAATTACCAGCTGAGATCATCGTTACGGCTTTAGAAGCAGTATTAGAGTCCATATGGCAACAAAATCGTGGCATTTTACAGAAAAATAAAAGAACTATACGCAAAACTATCAAAAACAACCGCAGCAGTCAATAGACTGAGGCTAAACTGAACTAACGTCAATCTCTAAAGTTATTTTGAAACTAACCACTTAAGAATATATTGTTAAAAAAGCGTTTTAACTGCACACTTGACAACAACATCGGCTATAACTGACCGTCGTCGTTAACTTAAGCACTTAAGACCATAAAAAATCTCATTCGAAAACACGGGGTACCAAAAATCAGTCTCAAACTGCAAAAAATTAAGTGGCCCTTATTTTGTTTTGACGAGCCACAACAGTACGTAATAATTGTCCATTATACCCGCCAAGGCTATGTGAGCATGAGCAACTATTATAAATACGTAATATAAATAAGTTGTATTTTATATTTGCCTATAAATTAATTCCTTAAATCAAGACAATCTAATACAAAGTGGTAGATAAAAAAATGACTGAATCTAAATGATGTAGAACATCTGAATAGAGTCTATAAATTAATTTCATTTTTAATATAATTTAATTCTATCGGCATTATGTATTTTTTGCAGTTCTTTATTAATTGCTTGCTCTACCTACTTGTTACATGATAAATGTTTCAATCGTATTCTTAAATTTATAGCAGGATATTATGTTTCAATTTACGTTATTATTCGTTGGTATACTGAATACTGTGTGATATTTCTTATTTTCAATAAAATATACTTTAAATACAAGCCTGTAGGAAATTGACAATTGATGCTATTCTCCAGGGCCGTATTTAGAACCTTAACGACGGACAACTGTAAATTTTTCAGCTTCAATCACAACGTATAGATCTCAACATACTTATAGTATTATATAGTTTGAGTAATATGTTTATATCGTTATCGTGTAAAGTACACTACATTAGCATATAAATATACTTCCGGCTCGCAGTTCTCGGTGAAGGAAATGCGTCGTTTTGTACCAGCAAGGGCGATCAAATCGTGTTTTGTAATAGATACCTGCGTTTTCCTCAAGTCGTGACACGATTTTTGTAATTTAAACGTATATTCAGTTGCATGGTCAAGGTTTTTTTTATTAGCATTTATATTTTATTTTATACAGGCGTTTGAACAAAAGTAAACTACACTAGGTGGCAAATAGTTTTCTTCACGAACTAATTTAACATTAGCTAGCGACGACATACTATTTTACTGTTACTTCTATTCGGTCAAATATTCGTGAAAACCTGTAAATGGTCATCTATTTCTTATACATTTATTTTCTATTGTGATTATGTAAGCTGTTGGTTTCCAATAAATATAAAATACATAAATAAATAAGTACTGCACCGGCTCAAAAAATATATCGACAAGCAAGATAGGACCATTCGTATTAGAATTAAAAATATGAGAACAAATTACATAAGCCTGTTTAATCCTCCCACTGCCAAACTACTTTAACCTTACTGCCTAACTTTGCTCATATACATCTTTATTCAAACTCTGCGATAAGTCTACCTAATACGGTATTAACTTTATTATATGCCCTTCATGCTATCTTGAGAACCATTAGTAAATTATTTTGTCAAAAAAATAAAAACACGATTTACCCTCAACTGCAACCAACGACTTCCTGATTTAATGGTATACTGAGAAGTAATTATATTTATATCCTGAAGGGGCTGACTCAGAGAGATGACCATGGCAGCTCAAAGCCTTTACGCCCCCAATGCAAGGTGTGACAACATTTGTCCTTAACGAATGTCACGCAATTTGCGTTGTTTTGTCGTGTGATATAAAGGAGATAAGATTTTTATCGAAAACCCCTTTTTGTGGAATAAAAATAAACGAGCATTCTGTTTTCTGACCCTGCTCACACGTTCACAGAACCCAAATATGTATGTGTGTTCAAAACGGATGTCAGAGATAAAACTATGCATTTACATTACTGTGTACCAAAGGAGAATCTAATTAGACAAAGCAAGTCCAAAAACGAAATTATCTAAAAACGAACCCAAAAGGCCTCATAAACACATAAAAATACTAATTGGATCTTTTTTTTCAAACGCCAATAGCTTTAAATATGACAAGGGGGTCTGTCTCCCATTAACTTATCCCAGTTACACTCCTGTCGATAAGTATGACGTCAACGCGGATATAAATATGATTTTAGGAGCGCGTGAATAATGTCGGAACGCAATCGTTTTGTCTGTAACGATAAGACATGTTTTGTAGATGTAACTTCATTTAATTAAATAAGTTGTTGCATGACATGATGCAATAAATTGCGTAGATACAAAAGAACATAATAATTGTATTGACAAACACTGAGATCGTAGGCCCATTCCACAAGAAAGTATGTGGCATGTATCCTAGATATTCAGTACAAATATTTCTTTTTTATTTCAATGAATCGAACAGTCATTCATCATCATCATCATCATATCAGCCACAGGAAGTCCACTGCTGAACATAGGCCTCCCCCAATGATCTCCACAATGACCTATTGGAAGCGGCCTGCATCCAGCGACTTCATGCAACCTTAGTCAGATCGTCCGTCCACGCCTGATGGTAAGTACAATACCATAAATTACAAAGCAATGCTTGACTTTCCACTGCGCTCGCCGTCTTGGGACATAAGATGTTAATTCTCATTATGTTCTGTAGTTACTCTTGCTATAATGTCCTTCGAACCGGAAAACAACGGTGCATTCATACTACTGTTCGACGAGAGAAATAGAAATTACAGTGTTACCTGCCCAGGTGGCCTCTGATGAGAGCCCTCAGATAATTCACATAATTATTTGTTTCGACGCGGGGGATCGAACCCACGGCCTCTTATTTACACAGCTGGCGTCACGCCCACTGTGCCACGGCACTTTATAAAGGTCATTAAATTATGATTGTTCTGCGAAGTTGGTGTGCTCATTGCGCAGTGCGCACATTTTGATTAGTTGTGACTGCTCGGGCATTGCAAATTCTATTTGAATATATGAAGTGTGACGTCCCATTAATGTTATTGCCATTGAGATCCAATTGAGGTCTGCGGGACTCTTATAACAGGATGTAATCATTGCCTATATACCGGCTATCTCAAGACTGCTACCGAAAACGAAGCCGGGTGGTAGTTTTAGTGACTACAAACACAGTGAAAACAAACCAAAAATTTCGAAAAGAAACGCGACAATTATTTTTTATGATTTTTTAAATATCGTCATTTTTGGGTGGTAAATCCATAGTTTTTGCTAAAATAATAATTTAAACACTTTTATACCTTAGATTATTTATAAATAAAAGGGTATACACTATTATTTTAGGAAAAAATGTGTTTACCACCCAAATATGGTCATAGGAAAAAAATAACAAAAAAAGATTGACGCTTTTTTTTGCAACTTTTTCTGTTGCATTGTGTCTGAAGTCGCTTAAACTACCACCCGGCTTCGTTTTCGGTAGCAGTCTTGATATACCCTGTATATAAATACCTAAGTACATTGACTTATATTCTACCGATAGACGAGGCGCGTCATAGAAACTATTTGTCCCGTATTTGTCAAAAGCTCAGTAGCGACAACTAGTACGTTTACTTGACAACTACAAATTAAGATCAAAGATTATTAGACAGACAAGACAGTTCATGTCAGTAATAGTTCTGCCTAAGATACTGCCTAATTATAAATATCGTCATCGCAATAATATATTTGTAATATTTTTTTTTATTTACGTGAATAATTCATGGAAATGATGTAAATGAAATTAAATACTCTTACAAGTGTACAAGTCTGTCAAGCAGTCAATCAGTGTACAATCAGTCTGACGTTTATCATAATAACATTTATGAATTTTTAACAAGCTGATAAACTTTTTTCGAGACTTAGACAAAAGGAATGGTACACCAGAAGTTTACAAAAATGACTACCGCATTTGGAATATCTGAAATCTTCGTATCGAAAATGAATTGAACAAATATAGGTATGTTCTCATGGTAGCCACTTATATCCATTCCAATAATTCTGGACATATATTATAGAGATCTTTTTTCGTAACCGACGCGTAAGAATATAAAACAATTTTAAATGATATTAGTCTTCAATAACAATGGGTTCGAATAGTCCATTAAGTAATTCATATTAAGAAATGGGGTCTAAATATATTGTTTCAAAACACACATACAACACACATATTTTGATTTATTAATTAACAACATATGATTAAAATAAAATACTGAAATCAATTTACAACTACATTCTTCCAAGATATTTGTATTTGTAATGTATTAGAATAGTTTATGCCTATTTGGTCCTCTGATATGAATGTCCCTTGAATAATCTATATCTTATATAGTTCGTCTCGCTCACTCGACGGGCAATTTTTATGCGCGTAAATGAGATATACGATCAAGGAGCTCACCTTGTATTGTAACGAGCTCTAAAATATATTTAATCCATTAATAAAAAAAAAGATCTGTATTATCGGCATTATTCTGCAATATTATATCACTTACGTTGTATTCTTTAATTATATTGTAACTTCAGAAAATTTCGCTGTCGGTTTGACGGGGAAAAGTCAAAATAAATTACTTATAAATATAAACAAAGAGGTGTACTATTGCGCGGCCGTCACGCGGCAGACTGATTCGTGTGCGGTGCATGCACCGCACTTGGGTGGGACACGTTTGTTACAAAGAACGTCTTATCTAGTGTAACATTGATATCGATGCCTAAGTACAAATGAACAAAATTAGGTTTGTTCACGAACATTCCAGAAAGTCATGGCTTAAGTAAAGATTAGAATTTTTGAAGGGCTTAGTTTAGTCCAACTTCGCAACTAGATTCTATGGGCTTTGGTAGGACTGGGCTATAAAATTCCTGATGATTTAAAACTAATCATATTTGAGGCTACAAGAGCATTACACTTGCACTAAAATGTTTTCGAAAGAACACATTTCGCACTGTATGTGCGGACGAAAATATCTTTGGTACGGAATGCTACGGGTTCAGTTTAAAATCTGCATCGGATCGCCCGCATCAACATCACAGGATATGTGCCGTGCACGCAGTGCGTTCCTAACCTTGCGCACGCCACGTGACCCGCCGCCCGATGCGAAAATAATTCTCAGAACTATAACCGCAGCATGGCAACCGTTGCGCAAGGTTGAAATGCCCGCCAACGCCAGCCAATGAGAGTGCCGTACGCGCGTGACGTCAGCGACCACGCCTGCGCGCGCCTCCGCCGCCATATTGCCGATTTCAAATGCACTGAGCATCGCTGAGCGATAACAATTGTACGAGCGATACTGACGTTGTCGATAACGCGGTGACGGCGAAATGTACTCAAGGCGAATGACAATAATATTTACTGACAGCCTGTCAATTAGCGCGCCTCGTTTAATTTCGCTTATCTATATGAGGACATTTTTTATGTTATGCGGGGGAATAAACAGTTGGCGCCCGCGGTCGACTACTTTCCAAGTAGAATTTGTTTTTGTCGTGCATTTGTGCTGAATTCATTATTATGATATACATACCTACATAAATCTATTACACAAAAAATATATTTCTAAACTAAAAACGACTATAAAATCAAAGCACTTACCCATCATGTTGGACATGAATTTGGATCTGTCCATGGGCGGGATCCACTTGGACGCCATGGGAAGGATGGCGGGCCAGGTGGCTCCGAGCAGGAAGCCCAGCACCACCCTGACTGCCACCACCCAGCCGAAGCCGGCAGCCGCGGCGCCAGGAGTCAGCAGCGTCAGCACACTGGCCAGTAGAGTGCTGTAGCCGAACACTCGCCTAGGAACAAACACAATAATTAAATTTTAAACCATCCTTTTTTTTAACAGCCTTCGTGGCGCAGCTGATTAGACGTCAGTGAAACCAGAGGCTGTAAGAACCTCTTTGAAATTTGTAGGAATATTTGTGTGATCCACAGATGAAGTTATTGGTCTTGGGTCTGAGTGTTTGTGATACCAAAGTTTTTCGTGTTTCTGATACCCACAACACAAAACTGATATATTAGTATCGGGTCAAGACTAAGTATGTGACTTGGGTGTATTCATTATTTATTAAATCTAGCTCGGAAAAGGGACTGTACTGTAAGTTGTAACAAATGGTATGTGCCGCAGACAATTACATAGACAATTTTAAGTTCGATTTTGATGATCGAATTTTTTGGCCCTTTTCAGTGTTGAAAACACCTGAATTTAGAGATTATTTTCAATATTATTTACTGCAATCAGAAGACTCTAGAATAATGTCGCTATTGGTGCGTACTTTTTATAAGCATTTGTATCTATTAATTCTCATAATAACATTATATTATGTACTACAAATATAATAGGCAAAATATTGAGTACAATAACAAAATCGCAGTAAATTTATATGCAATTTTGCGAAAATTGGTAATTAAATAAAATCACACGCAGATGTTTTTATTGCACTAAAGCTTCTTGTTTCGACGGCAATCAAGTTTTTACGTTCAATTTCCGTAGTTAACATTTGAAATAATATAGAAATAACAAGGTGACAAATGACAATTCGGTATTTGATTGCTCAACCACTAAACCGCAACGCACCTACGCACTTAAAGTACCTACTACAGTGCAAGGAACTCGTATTAAACAAACTAACAATCAATAAGTACAAACAATAGTGTTTATTGTCTCCGATTTAGACATATGTATGTAGCTCATACATAATGTTCAGATGTTTCCTTCCTCAACTTTTCATTTACTGTATAAACATTGGTTGACGAACATAAAATATTAATCCCAGCAGTAAAACAAAGTTTTCTAACTGTATCATCAAAATGAAAAAATCGTTTCTATCTGACTGCCTCGGGGGCATAGTTGTACTAGGGTACGTTTACAAAGCTGAGGTCTTGGGTTCGAATCCCAGGTTGGGCAAAGTGATATTGGATTGTATTCTTTATCAGCCCAGAGTCAGGAATTTGTACCCGATATGGCGATTGGCTCACCACCTATTACATCGTGGGCCGGAACATACTAAGCGAATTGTGGATTTCCTGGCACCCCAGCCTACCCATTCTGGGAAAGCCATGAGTTTATATATGTATGTATGTTTCTATCCATCAAAGAAAATAACAGAAGCGCCTGAACACAAACGATGACACAACGTGCCAGTATATTACAATTAACAAGTGAAATAACAGACGAAATTTCGACCCGCCCACGCACACGTAACAAGCACGCAAATTCACGAATGATACAAGATTACAAGACAAGATTTATACGTAGTTGCACGCCACGCTCGTCGCACACCGGCGCCGTCCCGCCTGACTCACTGCAGATTCCGATATCTCAATATTACTATTCTCATCTTATTACTCGTGAGCAGCTTGTTTAGAATGTTAATCTACCAGCCTACGTAATCCCTTGTTAAACTTAGGTATAACATGGAGGATCTTATTAATGAACTCGGATGAGAGAGGAATAAACTTTAGTCCAAGGCTATAGAATTGACACGATTATTTTAAATAGCGAAGTAAATACTTTAATAATAAACACGGATGTACTTCGGCCTAAAATGACAAACCTATTATGGCATCCCACTGAATTTAGAAGCAAAAATAATTAACATAATAATCCAGTCGAATCTAAAGATAATCCTTCTCTGAAGCGAATTAACTAATAAGGCCCCTAGAGATTACCACGTGCTGGCTTACAGTCAGCTTCGTCACTCCGTTGTGAAATCTCAAGTACATAATATTTACCGCATTGTAGTTATGGGACAGCTGGCTGGCCTACATGTTCATTCCTTCTTATAATCATGTTTGGCTGATTGCGCGAAGCATAAATAAAATATTTACGTGATCAAGTAAAGCTTCTTAGTAGTGTCTTGACTGTGCCGCTGCCCCCTGGTATTATAGATCCATTAAAGTTGGTAATCTTCCTACCAGGTAAGTAAATTTTGTTTTCTTGGAACTGCCTTTGGATATAATTAAATCATCATTTAAGTATAGAACACAAATCCCCTGAACATTTTCCTTCTCATTCAATCTCCTTTTATAATCTCGCATTTTTAAATGGAAATGATTCAACACACAGACTCGGCCTCCAATTTCGTTTTTTGTTCATCCGATATGTAGATTTGCAAATTGGTTTTTATACCGCAATCATCCGTCGATTTCAATAACAACAACTTTTCAAATTATATCGGCTCAAGGCGTTTCTCATCAAGAGCGGATGCAGGGCAAAACAAGTCGGAATACCTGCCAACATCGTCACAAGAAAATGCTCTTAGGGCTCAAGGCCAGGCTTCAACTCCACATAAACTTTACAAGGTATCATTAAATGTTGCGTCAATTGCCCTGTCATATCCTATTTTGTTTCTTTTGAGAACTAGCTTCAACGCAGCAGAATATACAGAGAATTCTATAGAAAGTATTGTACCAAGACAGACATCTGACAGGCCATAATTACGCCGGGCTGTTCAATAGTTGTTTGCTCCGCGTAATGGGAGTAATTAATATAATAAACTTATCACAAAAAATAAGGTATTGTTGTGTAATGAATACCACTTTATACCATCCTACGATAAAAGATGCGTCGCCTATAGAGAATCCTCTACAGATGCCATCACAGCAAACTTTTTTTAAACATCACTAATTATCTTCAATAACAAATTACGACAGGTCCAACAGCCTAGAGTTTACAGACCCGTAAAAAAATAGCAAAAAAATACTCGTTTCAAAACCTGTTCCGATCGTCCCCGTTTCACATGCGATTAGTCACAAACGAGTTCTGCTGATAAGGTCCACGCCACGGGCGCCGGCGATCCATTTACATGACGTCTTGTCACTTCTAGTCCACTCCACTGCCCAGTTTTTAACGGTATATCAAATGCGAATATCACTGTCAATTTTTTTGCCTGGAATGTTTTATGTTTATTGGAAGTATGCCATGACTTAGATCAAGAACGGCTCGACCTTACGAAAACAGAACTGTAAATCTAAAATAGACTTATGCTGATGAAGCTAAACAATGTATCAACTTACTATTACCATATTATTACGAAGGAATAAACATTCCTAATTTTAGATGTAAAAAATCTATTATCAGAGTTTAGACTTAAAACGTCAAACCAAGTATAATTACTATTAGTGTGTCACGACAGTACCGTACAGCATTTATATTAATAATGAATACATGACCTTAAGGATAAATCACACGGTAAGGATTACTATATCTAATAGTAATTATATAATTAAAGCAGGAATTTAATGTAACTCTAATACCGATATGTTTTAAGTGTGAACGTTATCAAAAAGATAAAGGCTATGATATACAAACATTTCCGGTACTTTAGGTAACAAAATTTGGTATAAAATTGAAATTATAAGTAACAAATACTATAAACTAACTCCTACTGAAAAACACTGTTGGCATAGGCCAACAGCTCATACGAGCTACCCATCTGAAGGCGAAGTTATATCTATAGCAACTGAAATTGATTTAGTAATATTTCAGTGGGTGGTAGGTACCACCGCAATGTCTATTTCTTCTTTGTAAATGTACTGTTGTGTTTCGGTATGAAATATATTGTAGCCAGAGTGACTAATGGACATATTAAAACTTAGCATATTACATTTCAGGATAGCGAGCGCAGTGGAATGCCAAGTTGTTGAAGGAGCCTGTTCAAGAGCGGTCGTTTCACTCACCATCAGACAAAAGGCATGATAGTCTCGCCATTCATTTAAAGAAAAAAAATATACATATAGAAATTATAATATAACATACATAGCAAGATTGCAACTCTTTACATCTAAATCAATTGTAAAAACAAATGACGCTATAAGCTCCTATTTCTAAAGTTCCTACAATTATGTTTCCAGTTTCCGTGACGCGCAGTTACAAAAACTCCTCCTTAATGACGGTCTTTAATTAAAGGGCAGTTGGCAGACATACCTTATGACGCCGGTTCCATGTGATAAGTTAGAAAACATTCCCAAGTGTAATAGTTACAACAATCAACTTTTTGGCAATACATTTCAAAGACGCTTCTAATCCCTCTTTTCATGTTCATGGGAAAGTGAGAAAACTAAATTTAATTTCAAATACCGACGTACCCAAAAATGGCTTTTCCGGAAAAGCAATTCACTTACATGGGTCTTTTACAAGAGTTTTAGATCTTGGAACTGATAATTTTCCAGACGGATATGAAGGTTCAATTAAACAGCTTCCTCAACAATGACATCATTACCATATATTCCCAGCACACACCAGAAATGAGATCATCATGGACTTCTAGAAACAAATCGTATCATTTTCCATTAACATCCCTGTTCATCTTAATTACAGCAGTTCAAAATGTACAAGGACCAAAAGCTTGTGCAATCAGCCTCATTGACTTCCACTGACCCATCTATTAAACTGTTTTAGAGAGTTTGGCGCTAATTTATATGCTTGAAGCGAAATGGCGCAATCTAATGTTGGGAACAGGTCGTTTGTAATAAATATTAGTCTTTGAAATCTAGGTTGGACTTGATAGATGTATTATTTATCGTTGGAATGAAAATCACCTTCAAAAAAACATGGTATAAACGTAGTGAATGATACAGTACAATTAATTTGAATCATTCAGTAAATATTGAGCTTTGCAATCAGATTAGTGACTGAATCAGATCGAAAAATGAAGGATGCTAAAGATTTTTATCTGAATATTGTACACCAAAATTCAGATGCTTTGTAAAATGATAGATAACGAATTAGGAGTAATACATTAACATACTTGAAAGTAAAGTAAAGTCGTATTTCGGAGACACAACTTATTTGGGCCAATCCTACATTGTTTGTCCTTTTAAAGGTCACGCCAAATATTTATGTAAATTTTAAATACTACTCGTTCAAGGAAAAAAGTCTCGACAGGCGCCACTATCACCTGTCATTGTTTTACGATTTGCAGTAAACAAAACAAGGATTTTCCTCGAATATGTGTGTCATTTATTTTGAAAACAAAACTGAAGACCGGCTGGAAGCAAAACTTCAACAAAATATAACCAATCCGTCATATCGGACAATAATTATTCGTTTCGGTCAATGCTCTCGCGGACGCAACGAGTTATTTTTTTTAATTTCATGTTTTTCACTATGTTTACAGGGTTACCAAATCATAATTATTGACGGAAATTGATGAGTCATTATATTTTATAATAAAAACATATTTTTGATTCTGAGCATTTTTTTTAAATAGATCTTTGATTAATCCTTGACTAATAATGCGCTTTTCCGTTTTTATTATGTGGCACTTTCATTTATAGGTTTTTCAAGCTCAATGAGCAACAAATAAATATACTTTTTACATCAACATGTAATAACAAGAAATGTAAGCGCATAATAATGAATATTCAATGTCAATAACGTAGCTTCACGTAATTTCAGTAGGTAACCGGTAATCGGTATCGCAAAAATGTACAATACGAATAGGAAACTTCACATGAACAGGCAAATTGTGTATAAAAACTCATTATAGAATAAAATATGATATTTTAGTTGCATTGTGTATGTACGTCACTAAAACTAGCACCCGGCTTCGGTTTTGGTAGGAGTCTAAATATACCCAGTATGTTTTCTTTAAAAAATGTTGTTTTAATTTAAGACTCATGAGCAGACGCTACAACAGGAGCACGTGTTTTTGTAGACTAAAATATCTATTACGCAACTCCGCATAGTGTGTTGTACGTCTGAATTTCAAATTTGTGTATCAACTAAATGTATTTTTGCGATAGCCAAATTGGAGACGACACACCACGTCAAAGTACAGGACTGGAAGGGAAATTTCGAGTGTATCTGATTTCTGACCATGTCCAAAATTATCTGTACCCCCTAAACTTTCCTTAAACCACCTCTAAAGTCATATAGTATCTAAAAAACTTACTCTAGACTAAAAATAAAATATAGCCAATCTAGTCTTCATACTTAACCCTGAATTATACTGGCGTTGTCGTTGGCGTTTCGTTGGCGTACTGTAGTACGTCTACTTAAATAAGCTATAGCCTATATCATAAACAAGTGGGTAGAATCGATAATAGGGTCACCCACGAATCGCCGAGCTTATTTCAATCACAGATGTGACAATGCAGGACAAGCTTACGCCCAAATGTAATGAAGACTGAATATCGTAAAGCAAATGGGCATTGAAACATATTATTACTTGAATTTCTATTTATTTTTTAACAGGCATTAATGTTCTGGACGCCGACAGTGAAACAAGAGGCTATGGGATCGATCCCTGCACCAAAATATTTTTTTCTACAAGTATTTATTCCAAATCTTGGTTTATATGACTCCAAAATATCTCGTAGTTTCTAATACACAGTTCAGGACTATGTATATTAGTGTTTGGTGTTTTTTTTTTTTTGTAAATAATACTCGTGACAGCCCTAACCGCAGACCATGTGGTTCAATGAGTACTATCGCGAGTTGCAGACGCATTCGGCAGCCAAGTTTTTATTGTTAATGGCCACAATGGAGTCTATTATGTGCAAATTACTGAACCATACCGACCAATTGCTTGGCAACTGGCAGCTGTAACTTTGTCGCACGTAATTCAGGGTGATACGTAACCGGGGGTCATGTATTTATTTATTATTTTCCGTCTTTGTTTATAATATTCAGCAGATATTTTTTCACGACCCCCTAAATAAAGAAAGATTTAAATGGAAGTATCCCTCATACTTGAAGGCTCTACAAACCGTACACAATCGTGCCAATTATGATAAAATCGACCCATTCGAAAATACAATATATTGCTGAGGCATGGTATTGATATTCAGATACCTTCCATGGTTATGTATCGATAGAAAGATTTAAATAGAAGTATATTAATACTTTTGAACTGGAATCTACTCTTCGGAACATATAAAGCCACATACTAATCATATCTTCTTATATCATAGCATAAAATACTAAAAAAATAGAGTGTTATCTTTTAATCATTCTATCTATTCCTACAGTTATCTGGTGTGAATATTTTGAAGTTATATAACAACAATATCTTGTATCGCATGATATAATACCTGGAAATGACATTCAATCCTTTATTAAATTATAATCGTGTGTAACATTATGCCGTTATAAAATGTCATATACATTCCACCGTACTGCATTCCACTTAAATCGATGCGATTTGTAGGCACGCTTTTTATATAAGGAAATATAAGTATACACAAGACTGACTGGACACCACGGACATACTTATCTCACACACTCTTCATAGGTTGAACCCGAAATGACGTTCTCACAGACCGACTGTCCACCATGGACATATTTATCTCACACACTTCACAGGTTGAACCCGAAATGACGTTCTCACAGATTTCTATTCTCACTATTTTGTATTGTCATTGATAAAATAAATATTACCATAAATCCTGGACCGAACCAAAAGGTTTTCCATATTCTTTTTTGCCACTACACACTACGCTGGCGAAGCGGATTATATGAACTAATTCCTCCCATTCGTAGCCTCGATTGTAGAGAAAACCCGTGCCCTGCAGTGGGACATATATGGGCTAATACAGTTTCATATTGTGAGACTCACCGTGCGCCGATGATTTCCGCCAGCCTGCCTCCTGGCAGTTCTGTGAGCACGTAGCCCCAGAAGAAGCAGCCTAGGAGCAGGTTCTTCTGCTTTGTGTCCCAGTGGTAGCGCGTTTGAGCTATGTGCTCTGGGTGCTGCAACAAGATGAAATATTACTTGAAGAAAATAATTTATTCATAACACTTTGTGTATAACAGTACATTTATTTGGCATTTTATGGGTGGGTGCTGCAACAATATGAAATATTAGTTGAGCGACATAACTTTTTCATCAGTCTCTGGATAATATCCTCAATACCTTTGGGAATTTCTGGGTAGATTTTATTAGAAATGAATTTATAATTAACCACAGTAGAATGATTAGGGTCTAGTCGCATTCTCACCATTCATACTTCTTGGAGTTGTTGTAGTAATTAGGGACCCTATTCCTAGTCTACTAAACTGGATCAACACGAGTCTGCTATTAGTTTAACTCTCATCCACATCCCTCCTAAGCCATAGTATACGGAGATATATCAATTCTACCATTTCGTCGGTGATTTGCAAGTCAGCCGCCGAAATCGACGGATTTTACAAAGTAACAAAACAGCGTCATTTGAGGCATATTGTTAAATAGCAAATATGTACGTATTTGAGGTTTATGTATATTGGTAATTGAAAATTGAAATACATAACTATTAAGTCACGGTCTTAAACCTAGAAACAAAAGTAAAGAATATTGCAAAAATGCTTACCGTTGGAAACATTGGTATTTGTTGGAATTTAAAATAATCACGTATTGTTACAGTTCGTGTTGGGTTCATTGACCCGCGGGGGTCTGATTTCTCTGATCCGTTTGTGAATATCAAACAGGTGCACAAGGCTGACACTAGATTTTGGATAACAAACCTTATTACGTGGACAATAAGGGTCTTTGTGTACATTTAAAGTCTTATCTAGTATTGTAAATGCCATTTGAAACTATGAAAAAAATGTTTTCTAATGCGGGCGTAACTATATGAGATGCTGTGGTTTTAAACTGTAGGATATTAATGTAGTTCATTGATAAATTAAAAATCCCGTTTCCCTAGTACCTATGACTATTTTAAATAAATATTTTTCTATAGAAACTAACTGCATCGGCATGCGCAGGAAATTGCTATCAGTAGCTAATAGTATGACCAATTGTAGTACTTTTTCAAAATTCCCTTCCAAAATTTATGTTTGTGCAACATGATTTATAAATTTTACTTTTATCATCATTTAATACTACCTAAGAAGTGTAACAAATTTTTGCGATGTAGACCTATCCTTAAAAAATCCTAAAGATCCATAGGCCACTCTAATTTGTAACAAAGAGTGCTTGTGAGTGACAATGATGATGTCATAACCTTTGACACAATTTTATATTACGAATTACATACTAATTAATATCTTTGTGGCCTTAGCAGTAATATGTCGTGTCTGCAATCAGTTCGAAATAACGACGATATTTTCTGTAAAATATAGTATTTGTCCAGACTCAGAAAACAAGCCTAAGTTAGCATATTATATCCAAGTTAAGAAACTCAATTAAAATGCACTTAAACACACTTTGCAAAGTCATTTGAACATGTTTTATTGGGGCCCGTCATTTCACACCTAGAAAGCCAGGCTTGTAACAGTACAAAATTAGAAAATTGCTAACGTGTCTATAATTGGCTTTGATTACTATTGATTAGAGAAGTCAATGACCTTTCACATGACACGTGTTTTATACTAAATAGTGGTATTTTAGCATCAAAACCTAGGCAACGGTTTTGATTACAAAGGCGCATCGTGATTCAGGAAAAGGTGAAATAACTTTATCATCATCATCAGCCCATCTGTCCACTGCTGGACATAGGTATCCCCTATGGCACGCCATTGGGCTCGATCTTCAGCCCATCGTCTCCAACCTTCAACCATCTTACAAATATCGCCACTCCACCTGGTTGGAGGGCTTCCTACATTACGCTTTATCATAGATCCAATCACCAATCACCAATGATCCAATCATAGATAATTTATTTTCTGATGGACAGTTATTGTGCCCTGAAAACTAAATTAAAAAGCTGAAGTCTATGTTCCCGAGGAGTAGGCATAAGTGCACGTACCTAACGATGTTCTACAATTGTTCTATCTTTTCCATGCCTTATGGTGTTGCAGATGTTCATGGGCGGCCGTGATCACTTACCATCAGATGAACCCTATGCTCGTTTGCCTCATATAACAAAATTAAAATTAAAAATATCTATAAAATCTTGTCTTTTTTTAACCCATGTTGAGTTAAAAATATCCGGCGTAGAGATTATTCAACGTTATTACCTTACGTGGCAGTATTCCAAGCACTTGGAACAAGTACAAAACGAGTAACTATCAGCAGTGACAGATTTACTTGGGGATCGTTGTGGCTATCTGCCCACTGTTGCGTGGCTCTGCGTAACATATTATGCAAGTTGCATATTAATGTCCTTGCTAGTCCATTTTTTTATTGCATTGGTCCGGCAAACTAGCAAGCAGAATACCTGATGGGAAGTGATCACTACTGCCCTTCAAAATCCATAACGCTTGGAACATGGAGGTGTGGCCGGCTTATTAAACAGGGAGGGGAACGGGAAAGAAGGATGATAGAAAGAGGGAAGAAGTATTGGCCATCTAGCTAATGGGTTTTAATGCCTATTTATTTGTAGAATATATATAAAATTAGTAACAAAAAGCCTTTTAAATAAGCATTGCATAATTGCATGTTCGACTATTGTTCCAAAAATTCACAAATATATGGGAAGAGGACATTACCCAGCCAGTATAAAAAAGCCTCAATGATGCTATTGCCGCAAATAGTGAAGATTTTAGATTTTTCTACACCATCATCTAAATTAAATAGGACCTACTTCTATTCCTCTAAGCCCGAGCCTGCGGTACATTCAGTCAGCCAGCGACAATTTACCGAGAATGTTATAATTAGCTGCTGCAAGCAGATTCGTCGTGATAAAAGTGGTAGCGAATTATCTTATAATACCTTTATGTAGTGTTTCTAAAAGGGTATACAGGGGGTTTACTCTATACGCACTTCAAATGTTCGGACGCCATACGTAAAACTTCATTAATGTGCCTAGATACTCCACAAAATGTTTGATTCCTCTATCGTACGTCGCAACCATAGACTAAGTTTGGAGAAAATGATACGTATAATAGGGAATAGTATTGATTTTTAGAAGTGGAAATCTTATATCTTACTCTGGACATCGGAGATCCGAACATTCGAAGATCGTTTTGTTTTTATTGAGTAACGCCCCAGTAAGTAATATAGCCAACCCGCACTAGGCCAGCGTGGTGGACTATATGGCCTAACCACTCTCAATCGTACTCTCGATTGTAGAGTAGGCCCGTGCCCTGCAGTGGGACGTATATGGGCTGATACAGGAAGTAATATAGATGACAGAGTGACAAAGCGGGAAATAAAGCGATTATCGATATCATAGGATATGTGTGATATGAATATCTGTGCACACTTCAGTTTAATATTTAAGAAAATATATGAAAAATTGTGATTTTTATACACTTTTCGGAACACTTCGTAATATAAAAAAATCAATGCAAACTACTACATTATATTATCTTGATTTTAAAAGATATGAATACAAAATTAAAATACATAAGCTAATCTTTTAAGCTTAATGTCAACTTTTATATTTATTGTCGCGTATTTCTGGGTCAAAGACTTCTCCTTGTAAATCTTGATCCATATTCATTTGTTCTTTAAATATTTATATTGAAGCTTTTAACATTAAATCTGGAACCAAAATTTATATCTGCAGTATGAGCTAAGATTTTTAATTTCCTCGTCTTTAATATCTTGTCGACACTATGTGATCATCATCATCATCGGTAACCGTACATCTACGTGAGCTGATAAATAATGTTTGTTGGAGATTTTAGTATTGAAAAATGTACTTACGCTGGTGACTTATTGAATTACTGTGGTTAATATTAATAGCACTCTTTTAGACTTCTAATTTTATTTCACGACCCGTGAAAAAATATTATATTTACAAGAAGTATTCGTCTCCAACGAACTCACGCTTGATGTTATCCAGAGACAATTCTTTAACCGTGTTACAGTCACCTCAATAATAAGTAATATAACCTACCTCAGTAACATTGTGTGCTCCGAGCGTAATGTTGGCGATGGCTGTAACGTTGTCGTTGTCGTCGTAGATCATCTCAACGATGGCGATGGTGAGGTTCACTCGCAGGGCGTAGTTTAACATGAAGCCCAGCAACACCATGATGTTCAGCACTTGAACGCATGTGAGACATCCTGCGAAGGAAATGGAACTTTAATATATTTTGTAGGTGATAATTTCGATACACCTAAATTGGCACCTGTAGTTATTCTAAAGTGGTTTATGAGAAATAAGACAATCGTGCACGAGAATTAGCGGATATAGTCATTTTCCCAGGTAAAGAAAGGCTTGTGGTCAATAAAGATGTGATAACAAAAGATCAATGGAGATAGAGGAGTTTGTGTAGGAAGGCGAAACCTGACTTCAAAGAAGGTAGCCCTTGGTAGAAAGATAGAGTTGTCTCAGTATAGGATACACGGCGTAGAACCAACATTGCTACTCCATAATGTCAGGATCAATCGCGAACATCGAAAATCGAAAGCACAGTCCTCGGAGAATTGTAGTAAAGAGAACTGCAGTTCTGTATCATCAGTGGATGAGACATGGTTTTGTATAACGGATTTTATAAATGATGATAAAAACTAAATTATTAACATAAGTGGTAATTTCCGAAGTGCTATGAACGTAAAAACAATGCTTTTGCAAAAAAGATCAATGATGAAACATCTATCACACCCACCACCATAAAAAGCTACATCAGAGTAAAGTTCGCAAAAACCTAATTACGCTATTGTATTGAATAATGAATTTATATATGGTATCAACGCATTATGGTTATATTAACATTAAATGGGTACTTAACAAGCCTGCGATCAACAATACACTAGATATCGCCTGTATTGGTGATCGAAAGAATCAGCCCATATTTGCCACTTGGTGGACACGGAACTCTTCTACAAAAGAGAATACGATCTATATGGCCATAGTCCATCCACGCTCACCTATTACGGGTTGCCAGACTTACATACCGTAGAAAACAATAATGAGAATCAAAATATAGATCATTATTCATATATTTTGTAACCATTATGAATATCTTACATCACTCTACTACTTTCCGTAAACTTTCTATTTGAAACCAATAAATTCAACGTCATTCATCAGGTTTTAAAAACTAGTTTAGCGAAATTAAATTTTGGATAAACAAGCGAAGGTCGTCAACTTGTTAAAGCCATAAACCTGGGGAAACACATTGACGCACACGTGTTGCACAGCACTGATTTGAATGATAATAGAATGCACATTAGTCATTTTATTTAGTACTTAGTCCATTAAAGCTTGATTTACGTAAAAAATGATTGTGCATAAATTCAAATTCAATGTAGACGTCACAAACTGCGTGACGTAATCGGTAACTTTGATATTTTAATCTCAAGATATTACTGCTAAGAATAAGCCTCAACAATTCCAAAAGGGATTTGTAAAAGGACAGATTTGATGGAGACAACGATAGTTACTTTAATGTGCCCTAAGAAGTTTTGTTATGATTTTACTATTTATTTTTATCTGAATTGAAGTACCGTCTACTATAAGCAATGTTTGCGGGTCAAGGCAATGTTTTAATTAATCTTATCACTAATTCGTGAGCACACAATGGGAGCCCTTAGTTTGTTCAGCCGTCTATCGTGTGAACGCGCTGACAATTGTTTTAACTAACTGTGACCTACTTAGGACCAAATAAAGAAAAATATTTACATATATTTTTAAATAATCAGAGTTAAAGTCTTCCAAATAGCCGGAGGTGTAATGGGATCTCACTAAATATTTTATCGCCACTGCTGGCTTTGATTCTTCACCATTAGCTCAATTATGAGATGATTTTTTTTACGACGAGACGTTTAAATTAACTTAATATAATAAAAAAATATATATGCAAATAAAAATCCCGCAAAGCAATATTTAATATTGTGCTTGCAAATGGTAGTCTTTTATTTGTCGCTTATCAAATTAGTATAATATTTATCTGTGGTACTGGAACGGTACTGGCGGTTATGGAATCAATTGATAACAGACTCGTGATGGGAAGTGATACTTAAAAACAGTTTACAAAAGCTAAGTAACATCCCGATTCCTAGTATCTATTACGAAGCAATAAAAACTAACAAAACATACCAATGTTTATAAACAAACGTGACACTTCCGTGAGAAACATAATCAAGCAAGTGATCCCAGAAGTGACCACTCACCGAAATTAACTACGCAACACATCTCGAAACGAAACTATAATCGGTACTATACTATGACTACTATTATTATGGATTTCTTTACGATCTTTTTATGAGTGTCTGTCACAGGCATATTAAAATATTAGAGGTAATCAATAATTTACTAGTGACTTGCACGTCCACCTATCAACGGCCAAATGTCAATTTATAAAATACTAGCGGCCCGGCCCAGCTTCGCCCGGGTGCAAATAGATTTCCGTACAATAATACGAGTATGTACGCATTATACATATAAACCTTCCTCTTGAATCACTCTATCTATTAAAAAAACCGCATCAAAATCCGTTGCGTAGTTTTAAAGATTTAAGCATACAAAGGGACATAGGGACAGAGAAAGCGACTTTGTTTTATACTATGTAGTGATACCCTACTTCTGGGTAGGTACCACCGCAATGTTTATTTCTATCGCCAAACAGCAGTGTAAATGCACTGTTGTGTTTCGGTTTGATGGACATTGTAGCCAGAGTAACTACTGGACATATTGAAACTTAGCATCTTATGTCTCAGGATGTCGAGCGCAGTGAAATGTTAAGCATTACTTTGTAATTTTGTTTAGTTTATAATGCTCCTGATGGTCTTTCTGTCGCTGAACATGAGGCGCAGATGGTTAGACGTCGGCTAGGAAACTAGAGTCCGTGGGACAATCCTCGTACCGCGACAAATATTTGTGCGATTCACAGGCATATGTGTCGGGTATGAGTGTTTGTGAGACCCAAAAGTCTTTCGTAATTTCTGATACGATACAAGACTTGATTTTCGTGTGTGTGTATGTGATTGTTGGGTGTTTTTTTTTATGTATATGTTAATATAAATGTAATTTTGACCGTCATACTACAATCCATCTGGTTGGTACTAATTTATTCGTCGCTATGTAGTTTAATTTTATTGTTATAAAATTAGTTCTCCAATAAGACCTAGGCTTTACTGTGTAAGTTTCATTCACCTAGCAAACGTGTTTTGTGTATAATTGATTAATCACCGTTGCATTAATCGAAAGCTGTTTTAATTAGAAACTACATAATTGATTTGACGCGTATCAAAAGCTCCTGAATAATAGATAATACAAAACAATTAATACTAGTATTAGGGCTGCAGTTTATTATTAATTTCAGCTTTCATATCTTTTAATTATGAAGGGTGGAAAAGAATATACTAACAAAAGAAAGACAAATCTTGTCGCTACCATGAATGGAATCGAACTCAGGGTCGAGGTATACCACTGTTTTTGAGAAACATGTCGAAAGTTTAAACTATATTGTAATGGTTCGTTGTGATATCGGTTGAATTACTCCAACCTTTTCTTGCCTTCTCTATTTATCCACCATTAAAAAGCTGGGCAATAGATCAATCATTCCTTTGCCGTTCCAATAACATCAAACATTATAAATCCTAGGTTCATGTCTTAGCTATCCTTTTGTAGGAATCAATAAATATTATGTTACTCGTACCAATAGTAATCATAGTAGCGTAGCAATTAATATGCCGCAAACAATGGTCTTCTCGGGAAATCCGATTCATTATGAGTCATAGTCCATAAATAAGTATATTTATGGTATGTTTTCATAATCAATAAACTTAACAAAATGTTCTTCCCCGGCTTTATCGCCTTCCTAAAGATATTCTGAAATATCTGTGACGTGATCGGTTCAAACTACAAATTATAAACTCTAGGGCTTATTGTCGATATTAAGTTTGCTTTTTATTTGTTGCTTATTGAATTATTTAAGTATTAAAGTAGTTTAGCCATTGAAAAAAGGATTACAATTACAAGAGGAGATCTTGTTTAATTATTCAAAGAATTCTTCATTTAGCTCATTTCATAATAAGGAGTGGCTACACATTAAATCAATCTTTAAATATCATTTTGATCCACTTATTACGGTGTACAATAGTTTTCTACCACCTACTTTGCTACGAACACCTAAACACGGTCTTATTCATAGACCATTTTTTAAACCTCTTAACTATAGGATGTTTTGTCTGTTTCGAACGACTTTCAAATTCAGTCTGAGCGAAGAAGACAAAAGATTCGATAGCTAAAATATGTTTGAAAACTTTCTATGAATAAGTCTGTTAATGTAATTAATTTTATTGCAAACCGAAATGCATTTACCCAAAAAGTTCTACATTAGCATTTTTATTATCCTTTCGAATATCCTTACACTTTATGAACTAGTTATTTAAGTATCTATCACGAAATACTATGCAATAACATGTTTTATGATTCAAACAAAATCTATGATAATTGCGACGAAATGTCGCCACGCTGTTATGATACGAGCTGGTAGATTTTGCAGACTAAAATTTTTGTAGGACATTCTCAAGTACACAGGATTCGTAAGACAATTCCTTTGCTAAATTCCATATTATAAATTTCAATACACATGTAACATTGAAAAATCACAACTCAATTCAGCGATAGGCCCGAATTATTATTCCCGGAATCTTGAGAAGATTTCATAAATCCAATGTCAATTATTTCAATACAAGTCTGGGATAATCCTAAGTTGCATTTACAATAACAATCCTCCCAATCGTGTTCCATAACATCATGTTGTTTATTGCAGCCATTGTTCGCCTTTTAAGTGCTGCTGCCGTATTTAATGGCGATCGTAGTTGATAACATTATATGAGTGTCAATATGGGTTAGTCGGTGCATGAGTACATAACATACTACCAGTTACTGCACGACCTTTAAGTTAAATACATACAATGGTTACATTCCTAACAATAATAGGGTGGGTGTGTTGCGTCGTGGATATCAGAAACTATGAAGGGCCTATCGACCCTGCAACGACATCTGAGAAATAATTGTGATGTCCATGGATCGATCTGTGGCCTTACCTATTCAACCGAGTTAAATATCCTTTTATTTCAAAGAAATTGCTTGAAGTCACTAGCAAGTGAAGACAAAACAAATGACAATTACTTAGCAGTCCTATAGTTTATGCGATAGGGTTTTAAGTTCATGAACTAATCGATGTAGTACAATGTAGATATATTTATTAAAGAGTTTTACTAACATACATAGGTATATAAACGTTACACCTGTATCCCTTAGGGGTTGGCAGAGACTATGTATCTCCACTTACTCTATCCTGACATACAACTTTCGCTTCGTCCACTTTCATTACTCTCTTCATGCGGTCACGTCGGTTCAGGGTACATTTAACTTGGCTCTTGCGGTCGACCCTTACCGATTTTTCCATTCACACTCGCCTCAACATAAGAATTCTGCTTGTGTTACATATGTATACATAAACTCATGCCTTTTTCCCTGAAGGTCTGGACGGAGGTGCCAAACCACCCACATTCATCATGTTTATTCCGTCCCACGATATTATATGAGGGCAAGCATATCGCCAAATCGAGGACAAATTCCTGACTCTTGACAGATAATGAATAGAAAAATCGGATTCGAACCTGAGACCTCAGCTTTGTAATTGTATCGTAGTACAACTACCCCACCGGAATGTGTAAATATTGCTTATATGCAATTTCGCAATAAAGCTGTTGCTAATCCACATAAATGTGAGCTAATGTATGAGTGCGCGAGGCTGAGCTGCCGACCGGTCGCATTATCATAATGTACGTTAAACTTCGTGTTACGCAACCGTCGATACACGAATTTTAATATGTGACACAAGGACGTGTATTGTTTACTTAATTTTTATTTAAAAAAAAGAAATTCAAAATAGTACGACGAAATAGAAGCTGAAGACGAAATAAGAGCTGAAACGGAGTATACTCATTTAAACGAGAATATCTGATGGTAATAGAAGCGCAGGCAAAGTTAAATTATTTAAATCGAAAGTTTCAAATCTATTTGCATCTTCTTCAGTTTTAATCCTCGCTCCTCCAAATGGGCTTTGTAATGCAGATCAGTGATAATACCGACATCATAATTGTCCAGTCACAAAATATTCAAGTCACTCACGAAATTTATGATCCGACCGATTTCTCTATCTATAACAATCTATAATAATATTATAAAGAGAAAAGATTTGATTGTTTGCATTGAATAAGCTCTGAAACTACTGGACCGATTTAAACAATACACTATTAGGATACTACATTACCCCTGATAAACATGAGCTGTGAAATTTTCATAAAAGTATATTTGCACCCGGGTGGAGCCGGGCCGGACCCTTATTTATTATAATCAGAAGCACATAGCTCTTAAAAATCTTTAAGGACAGGCCTACGTCAATGTCTTAAGGATCTTACGCGATTCGCTAAATGAATCATCACTCTACATGGATTCTAAGTTTTATGACGTCACATGCATATTTAACGCTGTGACGTCTGTACCGAAACGCCGCATTTCATCTCTGTTTTTATTATTTGCGGCGCTTTGAGCATAATTCGTAGAAAGAAAATTGGCAACGCGTGCAAAAACATTGCACGTCAACAGAAAAAATAAAAATAAAGTTTTAACTGTCTTCATTTCTACAATATTATTTAATTTTTTTTTCATTTTCAATAATTGGATCTCAACTGACGTGACACATTCTATGATAAAAATATGCATATTTTGTTTGGAGATACCTACGTGATCAAAGCAATGCTTGGCATTCCGCTGTGTTCGCCATCCTGAGGCATAAGACATTAAATCTCAAGTCTAGCGGTTCACCTAGCTACAAAGTACTTCAAACCGGAACACAACTTATTTCTAGAAACTATAAAACAGAATAAAAGCTAATTTTCCGTAGGGTAGACTGGGTACGGTTGTGCCAGGGTACGGTAGTGACAGTCGTCATAACAGCGAAACTATACTCAATTCGGGGAAGAGTGCAAGGGGAGAAAGACGCGGCATGCCACTCTGAACACGTTCCCTGGTATTGCATCGGCCATCGTGCGACGTTGACATAAGCAGGTGCCTACATTGCTTTTCAACAGTCAAAAGTAAGTTTTTTTGTTTGATTTATTTTAATAATTACAATTTTTAGGATAAAGGTAGATTGTATCGTATTTTTTCTTGCTATAAGTTATAAGTTAGTAGTTAACTACAAGTGAATACTTTTTACGTAGATTGTTTGGCAGATTTATGGCGATTTTTTGATTTGGAAATGGTGCTTTGGGTACGATTGTGACAAATTTTATGGGTACGGTTGTGACATATGCTTATTCGCTTTTTTTGCTTTTAGATGCCTAGAAAATGCTTGCTGAAGACCAATTATGCCCAGGCTAACATTAGCACATATGAAGATGTTTATGCATATGTTCAAAACTTTAAATACTGCTTGTGACGGATGGATGCGCAGTCACCCTGGGAAGACAGTGTCTATTTACGACATACCAGGCATTATCAAAACTACTTTTTCGTCTGAAAATTTCCTGATCAATAGACTGCTACAACCTCAGGCACGCTACCACCTTTTTCGCTTGAAATTGTTAGATCAAAGCTAGAAAAGAAAGATTTTACAATCGTCCTGCGATGAAATTGACTATTTTTGTCTTGTTTGTGCAAGCGCATATTCGGAAAGTAGGGCTAGTGAAAAATAGATATAGAATAGAATAGAATAGATAAAGTGCCAAGGAACATGTGGATTCAGGTCCCACATAGAATGCGTAGGTAATTGTCACCATTATATTTGTCACAAATGTTATTATGAATCTGACTAGATCACATCATTTCAGTTTAAAACTTTTTTTTGATTGTTAAATTTGTCAAATTATATAGGGAATGGTAAAACTTTTTCCAGTTACCTTCAGTAAATTTATGTTTCGTTAACTTTTATACTGATTCTAATAAGATTGTTATAATATTCGTTGTTAAAGTGCCTTATTGATTATTTGAACAGAAGTGATCTCAGATTTTAGTTTAATCGCTATATGAATATAAACGATGTTTAGAAGAAGATTATATTTTGTTATGGTGCATATTTGTCATAATAAAAATTATTATAAACCATATTTATGTATTTTTACACTTGTCACATCCGACCCCAACCACTGTCACAACCGTCCTTGGGGTGTGGTCGGTTGTGACACTTTCCTTTTTTTATCTAATTTGATCTTATGCCTAATATATTGTATTTAATGACAATATATTAGTAATTTTTCATAGACAAATAAATAAATAATGATTCGTGTTAGTTTTTTCCCAGCTATCTGATAAATTAACAAAATTATCGGCGAGCAAACCAAAATTGTCACAACTGTACCCAGTCTACCCTACAATACAATCAACATTACCAAAGACCTTGACTTGCCAACAAGCCACGTACTCATTAAAACACATGTAAACACGTATTGTGACACAAACGGTGAACTTTCATTCGATGGTACAAAGCCGGTGGCAGCGCGTGGTAATGATCACTTTCACCAGAACGTCACCGCTCGTAACTCGCTACTAATTACTGGTAACAGCTTAGACAGGAAAGTAAATGCACCTGACTCGGTAATCGCGGATAGCGTTATAGCAAAAACAAAATATATATTTACCCATAACTGTAATGACGTCAAAAGTAAAAAGTACCCTGAACCGACGAGAATGCATGAAGAGGTTGATAAAAGTGGATGAAGCGAAAGTAATGTGTCAGGATCGAGCAAAGTGGCGGTCTATAGTCTCTGCCTATCTTTATAGGATACAGGCGTAACAATTAAGTATGTATGTAAATGTATAATGACATTAACAATGTAAGGAAATTTTTCACAAGTAAACCATGTCGCTCCCGTCCTTTGCCATGAGGGTTCCTAGCAGCACTAAATGCCATAATATTTTTGAGTTTCTTCAAGATTCAATAATTATTAATCATTTAATGTCCTCTAGTCTATTGCGAAGACTTTATTCTACATATTGATACCAGAAACAAAAACTAAGACACCTTTTAACCATGCATGAAGGAGTATTCAAATATGTTTAAGTTTTTGTAGACCACTGTTGGGCTCTTACTCTACTCCACAAACCTTTCTGTAAATACCGACGCTATTTGTTTCTCGTAGACTTTATAATTGATACCCAACTTAATACCTTTTAAATCCTTGGGTACAAGAAGACCTTAACCGCTCTGCAGTTTAAAACAAAAACATATTCAACATTTACATGACCTACAGTGACCCAAGCCAGACGACAGTAACTTCGCAACAAAGCTGTCGCAAATGCAGTACCGTTAGTGACCAATTGGTTCGTCGAGTGGGTGTCGCGGGGCTATTTGCAAAAGGTCCACTTCATTTGTTTCTTCACTGACCGTGGCATAGTTCTCTAGTACTGTCGATGTGTGAATTACTAGCATTTGTTGTTTTTGAGTTAAATCTGAGAAATCGTCATTAACTTCTCAACCGTCTGTCATGTGCTCAGAAATCAGAAGGTGATAATCAGCCTATTTCTATATCGCGATCCTGCTTTGCCAAATTTTTATACAGTGTTAGCTCATGAAATGGTACCAGCGCTGATTTCGCATTATGATATCAAATAGGACAGAAATATTGATGATATTCTAAGTGTATACGTGAGAAGAAAATCTGGTATAAACCGTTACCATCTTAAAGTCGTGAAGCAGCAGAAGACAGGAGCCTAATACAATAAAATCTAACACGATAAGATGGCAGGTCCTTCCTCAACAAAGAGCTAAAAAAAGCGAGATTAATAACACAATCAGGATTCAATACATCAAACCAGATTTGAAACTGTACATAGCGGATAATCTATTACCAAACCGGGTCGTGCTCACATTTGTCTAACGTAATACATACATCAAAATATATTTACAAATAACGGAGCCCACTCACACGTGCATTAACACTATTCAAATTAATAAAAACCGCCTAATGTTTGCAATCCATTCATAAAAAAACGTGTTTGTGATATTTATCTATGAATAACATTATGATTCTAAATGTAAGCGTGCGTAATCAATGGCTAACTAAATCGTGACCTACTAGTTTGTTTAAGACTTAGCCTGTGTTAGTACCTTAGTGCCAGTAAGAAAAACTCCTTCCGTTATTTCCTAAGTACCTATTGTCCGGATCCGGATTGGGATATAAAGACTCTGATCAATCGTTTTTTAATGCCTAGACCAGAAAACGAGTTAGAGAAACGCCTGATATCAAGCTGTCCTCTTAGCTCATTGACTCTTAATAACCAAGATTAATATTCGTTTTTTTAATTATTCCTATCAATAGCATGCCGTTCGCCTGATGATGGTAAGTGATACAACTGCTCATAAACAATATCAAAACCAAACAACACCTTGCATTACAAAGCAATTCGTGGCATTCCACTATGCTCGCCATCCTGAGACATAAGATTTTACGTCTTAATTTGTGCAGTAGTTACTCTTGTTATAATATCCTTCGAACCGAAACACAACAGTGCATTTGCACTGTTGGTATAAAATACGCGAAGATACTCAACCCAAAACAAAATGGCAGTTATGAACACAATGTGCAATGGACTTCCGGCCATAGATAATATTATTAGTAAGTATTGCCCTCCATCTTTAAACTCGAGTAACAGCCGAAACTGAGGTCGACGATCACGAGTGCCCTTGAGCTATTTGCATTGAACTCTTGCCAGGCCGTCAAAACTAGCATGTCTCGGGGGACCGTGATAATAATTTAAAACTGTATATTCGCAGCAGCCTTGATAACATCGCTATGTGATGTAGAGACTAGAGATTAAAGTTGCAAGAATTTTGTTTGAACTTATGAAAAATTCTACAACAAAATTCAGACTAAGGATTTCGAAATATCTAAGACGAAATATCTATCTGGACTTAAAAGGCGTTAGTTTGTAAACTCTCAGGGTAAATATGACTGAAAACTAAAAATGCAAAAGATTGCACTAGATAAAACAGTTTTAGTGGTAAGTCGGACACACGAGCCACATCGAAATGAAATGCAAAAAAGTTCTTACGGAATAGACCATAAACAAAAAAGCATCGATACAGAAGATAATCACAACCACAAGTGCAGCGAATTTAGTGCTCCTTCATGCATCGCTGAGAGATCATAATTCGGGAATAAGAAAGACTATTATATAAAATTTTCTCAGTGCAGAATCGCTGACAAAAAATGTTTCTACAATAGATTTTTTGACGCATACCTCTTTTTACGACATCGTACGAGATTGCGGACTCCCACGCATATTTTTTTTGTAGTCATTAATTCCTACTGTTAAATAATAATGCGCAATAGAATATCAATGTTTGTGTCAGTAATAAAAACGTGCGCGGACGTACGATTCAAAGTATGGTTGAATAATTTTACATAAAAAGGGATTCATGGATTACATGTGGTAGGTACACCGCTAAAAAGAATAAGTGTTTTATGGTAATTTGACCTGATCTTAACGATGACATGCACAAAGAAATTTTCAGGGGATTTTACTAAAAAAATATATGTCGGGATGTTCTTATGTAGAGCCCACATGTTAAATAATTGTAAATCGGCCCTTAGGAATCTACGGGTGGTTGTAGAAGCAATTTTATTAAAGGAAAGCCGATTGTGGTTCTATTTCACTACCCACAGTCAGAGTAAGGGTGGGAGCATGACAGTTTGCAATATAAAGCGCGTCTGGATCGTAGACAAGGCATATTCGAGATCCAGCAGTCCGCAGTGAACAGTGACAAACGCGTGTCTACTAAAGTGTGTGTGTAAAGTAACAAGTTGTCGCAGATATTCGGATAAACCGTTAATCCGTTAATTATAACGTGTGGTGATAATAATAATTAAATAATTAACACAATGAGTTTTATTACCGCCATTCCGACATATATATAGTATAAAAAAATAATATATTATATAATAATATTCTTTAATGTTGTTTCATTACAATAACTTACAAAAATACCCAAATTAGTGTATAAGCTTTTAGATTTATGTAGATAGAGCCTTTGAATCAAGACTTAACCTTCACATTCAACATTAACACAAGAATCAGAAATCCTTATTTGGATTGATAAGTAATAATTGAAGCAATTCACTTATTTAAGTAATTAACAGCATATCAATTCATGTAATAGATTGAATGCCATAATGAATACGTTTTAAGGATAATATAATATTATCATTATGATTAACGCCAATTATTATTTAAAATATATTTTATTTTAAATGGGTTTTCCCTGCATAAATAATATACTATAAATAAGAATAAAGAATGACAAAAATAAGAAATATGTGTAATAACTATCAAATGATCTATCAACCAAATACAATAAAATCTCTAGAGAACGATAATAAAGTAAATAAAATACGTATATATACACGGATAATAAACTAAATAACATTATTATGTATGAATGACTATCATTTACTGAAAACAATATATTTTTTTTGTGGTTTATTGTGTAGGAGATAGTGGAGGTAATAAAAATAGATATCACCTGGCATGGACAATAACTCCTCTTGACCACCGTATATTCTACTTATTAATTTACTAGCGGCCCGGCCCAGCTTCGCCGGGTACAAATAGATTTCTGTACAATAATATGTACGTATTATAAATATAAACCTTCCTCTTGAATCACTCTATCTATTAAAAAAACCGCATCAAAATCCGTTGCGTAGTTTTAAAGATTTAAGCATACAAAGGGACAAGAAAGCGACTTTGTTTTATACTATGTAGTGATTAAGCTTTGATTTAAAATTAGTTTATTATACATAAGACGGATTCGACTCTAGAAGCATTATCTACCTGCCCTTTACATGATGAGAATTGACGCAAGGTAAAAACTAAACTCACTAACCAGCGTTATTTTTATAATTTGATTAATTGTTATATGGAAGTAGAAATTATTTTTATCGAACCAAAATACAGCGCCTATATCATCAGAAATACAATACCAGATACAGAAAAAATTCAAATACTATCGCAACAAAAAAAATCGGTACTCATAATACTTAACTAGTAAATGCAACAGTCAATCCGAAATGCTACTGAAAAACAAAAGCAATGGGAAAAATGAACATACAATATAGTGTACACCGTTAAGCCGCAGCACGAAGAAAGCAATTAGCCAAACGTCATTACTGTGCACTTTACAAGACCGTAAAGTACACAACATTTCATTCCAACACCATGTGCGCCAGTGCAGACATGATTTGGGAATTTTACGGACAGGCATGGAAACTTTACTGACTCGATCCTCTACTATATAACTTCATACGTCTGCATGACATAAAGATATGGTCGGCGTTTATCTAATGCTGTGGTTCTTAACGCGTTGTTCCCGGAAGCATCCCCATTGATCCGCGGAGTCATGCTAAGGCCATCATTAAAATAATGTTAGCAGTCACATATTTATTTATTTACTTTTTGTAACTGTACTAACAAACACCAAACCAGTCAATCAACCGGGTGGTCAATGGGTAAATAATAATAATAATAATATTTGATCAAATGCACGTGACTAAAAGTTTGAGAACCACTGATGTAGAGAAAGAATGCCAAATGCCACCTAACATATACATTCTTCAATGAAATCTATTAAAAACCATTTTTTTGTATTATAAATCAATCAATTTTAAACGAACATTGATAATATTTGTCTGTTCATCATTTACACATACTGTTTAATGAATTTATTTGTTATTTCAGCGCTGCTGTAATATCGACAAGTTTTACTTTTGAATGAACAAATAAAACTAGATAGGTACCCAACAAGACTAAAGAACTAGAAGACTATTATAGACTCATGATTCGCCAATAACACAAAAATCATGGAAATCGGCAAATCATGGTGTCCCTACAGAAGCAATCGCTTTTCAGTTTATTTGACGAGTTTGGAATTTTAACTGTGGTGTTAACAGATGATCTATGTGCGCGTTGCATCGGCCGCCATTAGCACGTTGTTTACAAGCTACTTAGAAGAGCGAAATATTTTTAATGCGTTACCACTTAGCTGTAACTTTCCTCCTAGTGATATGACTGAACCGTTATGCAATCTTTGAGAGTATGCGTGCTGACGATGAGATGAATCGCTAAGTATAGCTTTGAACAAATTTGGTAAATAATTACCTTGTGTATATTATTATTATAAAATTTCAGATTAATATACACTAAGCTCATGATACTTATCATATACTCATTTATTAATTTATTTTAGTTTATTGAGAAAAAAAAAACAGTTGTACATTGTGTTTGAATAATTTTACATATTTTTTTCATATACTCATATTACATTATTCATAAGTATAGACAATAAAGTATGCTTTTAATAAAGTATGTTTTTTTTTTTTTTTTTTGATCGATTAACCAAAAAAGCTGTTTCTGCAATCAGAATTTGATTTTTAAAATTATAATCTAAGAAAACAAAGCGTTTTTTCCTTCGCTCCTTAAAGTTTTATTGATGCGGATGAGATCTTAAGTCTTCAAAAACATGAAGTTTACACTTCAAGTTTATTATTTAAGAGAGTTTATTGCCAATAACAACAATCAATTGAACGTAAGCAAAAATAAAGCTGTTTCAATTTACATGTATAATTAATGATTATTACCGTATAATTGTGATTTCGTTACATATTTAAGCATGAATAAATCAGCATATTTTAAGCAACTGCATTCATTTACTTATTGATTATGCATGTGTCATATGTCAATTTATATTTCGTTGCACTGCTACTCAAAGGTATCGAGCAAGAAATAAATTAACTACTCCAAAAAATAATTGGCAAGTATTTTAAGAATTTAACCATTATCATTGTTTATAACCCGTGTGCACGCTGACTGCCCAGAAAGATACGAAAATTTAAAATGCTATTTTATTGCACCATGCAATGAACCAAATTACCAAATGAAGAAATAATACCGGGTATATCAAGACTGCTACCGAAAACGAAGCTGGGTGGTAGTTTAAGCGACTTCAGTCACAATGCAATAGAAAAAGTTGCAAAAAAAGGCGACAATATTTTTTTTGTTATTTTTTTCCTATGGTCATATTTGGGTGGTAAATACATTTTTTCCTAAAATAATAGTGTATACCCTTTTATTTATAAATACTCTAAGGTATAAAAGAGTTCAAATTATTATTTAACCAAAAACTTTGGATTTAGCACCGAAAAATGACGATATTTAAAAAAAACCATAACAAATAATTGTCGCATTTATTTGCGAAAGTTTTAATTGCATTGTGTTTGTAGTGACTAAAACTACCACCCGGCTTCGTTTTCGGTAGCAGTCTTAAGATACCCAGTATAATACAAAAGACGGCGGTGACGCACTATGCAATTTTTACACCTCATAATATTGTCATTCTGTTTTATCCATGCTAGGATAGCTTGCTTGGAAGAGAACGAACAATAAAGCCGCGATATTACTCTTTTTTTACTGGTATACAATAAGCTTTAAATAAATAAAAAATCAGGACCTCATTAACATTAACCGTATTTGCGGACCACCTGTCACATACGCTTAATTTAATAATGAGTTCACCGTTTGCAACTCAGTGAAAGTAGAATGAGCATGTTGATTGTCAATCATGATTCGCGCCGATCGCTGATTTTTTGCCCTCATCAATCATCAGTTGAACCATCCGCACTGACTACTGAGCGATGACCTACTGATTTATATTATGTATGTATCTTCATCATAGTGTGAAAGTCCTTTGATTTGTAAAATCATAACTTAGATACAATATTAGATCCCTATTACTTGCAATAATTGGGATTATGAATTTTTAACTATGTTAACTTTAGACAATTGCAATATTTATCTCATTTTCATTAGACTGTGAAATAGGGAAGTAATGAATGCAGAAGAAATAAGGAGAATCAATTATATGGGACTAAATTAGACCAACTAAATAAAAATATTTAAAAGCCTCTAAATTAAGAAATAAAGGTTAAAAAAATATGCAGTTTGAATAATTTAAGTAAAACTGCAACCTTCTGGTATGTTTAATGCGTTTAAACAAAACGTGTTGGATGTCTTTTGAATGGAAGCCAATAAAATATCCGAGACGCAATGCGAAACGTCGGTAATCATCTTTCGTCTGGCACTCCTGTATTTATTTCAAGTATTGGCTAGCTGGTATTATTGTAAAATTATAAAGCTCAGACTATAAAGGTATTATTTTATTTTTTATTTTATTTTAAATAAGGCACATCAAATCAAAGGTATTATACAAGAGCGGACATCGGAAACAAAATCCCTGCGCATTATGCTGGTACATGATTGAACGCAGTAATGCAAGAGCGAAGATAATGTTACTGCGTAGGCGTGACAGAGGCAGAAACAGAGTGGTACGGTACCGTTCATTTTTGTTGCATTTTGTTTAGAGTGTCCCCTCTAGTATAATATCTCATTGAGCCCGACTATATTTTGTCTAAACACATCCATAATTATGTAATAATGCTGTATGAATAATGGGTAATTATTGTACTTTTATATAAATAATCAATTTTAAAATCTATTAAAACAATGAACATTTATCTGCACGAATTACACGATTGGAAAACAGTTTAATGTTTAAGCTAAATTATTGGATTTAGACAGAATTGGCACAATCATTTTCGATAATAATTATTCTTTGACAACCACTTAATAAAAATAAAATATAAGCGATTGGTTAAAGTAATTTAAAAGCAACTTAATTCAACATACAGTCAGGCCTACATGATTACATATTCGGACATACGTCTTTGTACGTCCGTTTGTTAAGAACTATCTTGTAAATAGATACAAAATATTTCGATCTATAGGCGTATAGATCGAAATATTTTGTATCTATGTACAAGATAATTCTTTTGACAAGGAATACTTAATCAATTATGGAATATAAATAACGGTGTTAAAAGAAATTTGTTTAATACTGAAACGCATGCGGTTAATGTACTTTCCGCGTATACAAGCTATAAAAAAATATTCCACCCAAACGCAGTCGGGCCTCTATTTTCATATACAAAGCACGCATCACGCATAAAATATATTTAAATCTGATGACTAGGAAGTCGACGCAAAATTTATATTTTAGCAAGGAATTTCCTACAAAAATCTACGCGAATAATAAAATCTAAAGATTGATGAGAGCATCTGCGATCTAATCGCGACATTCAGACGTCCCCTAAACAGGATCACGGAATTGTCTAGAAGTTGTATGTACTCGTCTTATTTACAAGGTTGAGGTTACGGATTATTATGTATTGCCTCTTATAAATGATGGCCTTAGATGGATTGATACGGCTTAGCATGGCGTCAGCGAAAAAGTTGAAGGCTGCAACTGGATACAACACACGTAGCGCTGGTGAAATATTGTTCAACATAAATACTATAATTCTACCAGGACTATTGCTACTTCTTTAGTAGAAACCGATATTTTTATACGTCATTTTGTATAGAAACATCATTATTTTCTGATATTTTTATCGTATCATGGCAAAACTGCTTATAAATAACGTTCAGATAAAACATTATTTACATTACGAGCCAACTATTAATGCGCCTTAAAGTTTACTCCGATTAAATAAAACTTGCACGAAACTTAATTCGTTTCTATTTAATCCGGAAAAGCAAATATCCGCAGACATGTTGCAGATTGGCGCGTTTATTTGCAATATGGCGGCTTGCCAGAACATAGCAGACGTCACCGGAGGCCGCGGCCGCTGTGCGTAATGTTGCCAATATTGTGCCAGACAGCCTACGGATTTGTTAATGCTATTAAAATGATGTACGCTTTGTATACTGTTTGGAAAAAGTAATTTTAAAATACAAGATCAAGAGCTTTGAGAGTGTAAGAAACGTTTCGGCATGTGGTGCATGGATATAATCAATATCTGCCCTTTTTAAGTAGATGCAAGCTCCTGTTTAATTAGTCCCGTTTCCCTCAAGCAAGCGAGGGATGCCGAAAGGAGTAGGTAGTAGGTACCTAGTCAACATCTGCCGTTGACTGAAATTTAATATGACGAGTGGCTCCCAGCCCGACCAACTCTTTGGGAAAAATATCAATAAATTTTCAATTTCAAGTTTACAAACATTTTATATGTCACACTTCAATTGGATTTTATCTGCCGAAATAACGTCTCAGAAAACAGTAATTCCATAATCGATCCGCGGATTCGATAATAAATAAGCATCTAAAACCAAAACAGACTCTCAAAAATATGAGCGCGTTGGTAATCGATTAGATTATGTCATCGATTATCCGTAACATTTCGAAAACAGCATGAATGTCGTGAAATATCTGTGAGAACCGAAAAAATATTTTTTAACTTTATCACGCTGTGACTTAAATTTCTATGAAATTATTTATAAACTATTTATCTTACCTGTGAAATTTCTAGGAAATGACTTCTCTGTTTTGGCCATGGTGAACGCCTTTGGAATGACTTTAGGTTCTGAAAAGAAAAATACATAATTAATACAAGCTATTTCAATATTATTCAAAATATATTAAATAAGTTGTTCAATTGAGGAGAACAAAAATGATTGCATGTAAGTATCGGAAAATTCAAAACCTCCAATGATCAATATTCATATATTGTGAACATTTGATGACATAACCTAGCTGAAACATTAAAATTGAAATAAAATAATCATTAATTTCAAATAGAAATAAACTTGTTTACATATTTGTGTATTAAATTCCGCTTATGCTCCTTCTAAACTCAAGTCGTGTACGGAACTAAATGAAAATCAACAAGAGGTGACATTAAATAGAAACACTACAACGGTTGTTATTCTATGGCATGCGAAAGGCATTTTAATTAAAACCACATTCGATTACACGCATTGACGTTCAACTACGCATTGCAAAAAGTAACCTCATTTTACACATCATATCGCGTTTCTATATCAATCGATACAGATCTTATTGCTAGGATCCATATCCCCGCTTCCTGTAAGGTTTGCACTCTAAAAACAGGACTAGACTAAACCGTGTCACAGGACCAAGTTCGTGGTATGGATAGAGTTCGTATTTCGGTTGCTCGTTTACAGCTACAACATTGTGCGAATCGTAATATTATTATGTTTTCATTAAAAGATTTTGAAAAAAGAACATTTTATGTTTTTTTTTCAATTAGCGGTCAGTATATTCCCTGAAAAGGAAAAATTTAAGGAAAACATCGTGAGGAAACCTGCATACCATAGCGATTCATAAGAATTTCTATGGTATGTAAGTCCGCCAACCCGCACTAGGCCAGCGTGGTGGACTATATGGCCTAACCCAGTGATTCTCAACCTTTTTTTTGTTGCGGCACATATTTGACGATTTCAAAATTTGGCGGCACACAAAGAAAAAGATCGTTTATTAAGGGATTAATTACAAGCTAATAATAAAAAATATTTTTAATGCGAAATTTGAGCTTGATGGTTTTTGATAATTTCATTTATATTTGGTCGTAAAAATGACAATGCTACTCTCATATCGTAAAGAAAAGGTGCAGTAACTACTATGCAACACCTTGTGAATCTCAACTATCACTAAAACAACACATTTTGTACGCAGAAGTGGCAATAGGAATATGTCTCAAATTTGGCACTAAGAAAAAACGCGTTGCAAAGCAAATAATAAAATAATAACTTTTTTGTGGATTTAAATATATATTCATGTTAAAAATATTTTTCTTTTTAAATGATATAATTTAACATTATTATAAATTTGCAAAATTTGGCGGCACACTTTTGAAATTTGGCGGCACACAAAAGTGCCGCGGCACAGTGGTTGAGAATCACTGGCCTAACCACTCTCAATCGTATTCTCGATTGTAGAGTAGGCCCGTGCCCTGCAGTGGGACGTATATGGGCTGATACAGATATTCCCTGAATTTCAAATTGGAAAAAAGGAGAAGGGTCTTTTAATTCGACTGTATGTTATTTTACCATGAAATTTTACAGAGATTTATGCGTGGTACCAATAGCTGCTGTAGCCAAACTGATTTAAAAACTAAGGATAGGCCTTTCAGTATATTTGCAGTTACAAAAAGATGACCGTGGAAACGTTATTGAGGCATATTAACTGCATTGAAAAATTAGAGTAAGTCCTGATGAATAAGATGGTTATTTTGTGGTTAACTATTATTTCAACTGCAATTTAATTAATAGGCAGATATATTTATGGCAGAAGAAGTAAACGATGATCACGTGAACATCCAAAAAACAGTTGCATAATTAAAAAAGGTTTGGTTTCAGCAATAAAGATATGATTACCAATTATACAAAATACCCAAAACAGATTTACAAGGTTAAATGCATGTATTTCCGTGTTAAAAAAAAAATGTATTAATCGATTTGCTTAAGTTCCCTTCATAGCACAATAAAACTGGATATCATCCGTTTACTGGATTTGTTAAAACAACTTCAACTTATTTTGGCAAATATTATAAGAAGGTGAATTACATTGTAATTTCAAGAAAGAAAATAATTACTGATAAAGGATTATCTTTGTCACGAAAATGATAATTAATAATACTTGTGAAAATTTTATCGCTTTTCTTATTAAGTTGTAAAATAATTAGGTACAACCTTTCTAATAATTCTTACAAAGGATGTATAATGTATGTTGTTTGAAATTAGGACATGATAATAGTAACAATACTTTATACGACAATAATTGAGCATTCATTTCCCCATCTACAAGTAGTGCTAATAAACGGCATTCCTTATCAAATTCACACATTTTGTACGCTTACAGTTACAATGGCAATTTTAACCGCATGTAACTGATAATTAAATAATAGTTAAAAAAAACTAAAATACACGCTTTAATAAGATATACAACTAAAAAAGTAAAAATAATTGATACTGAATTTAAGATAAGAAAATGGAGTAAAATACATATATTTTATTGTTACAAAGCGTGGGGTGCAGGAGGATAAGTAATTGTTGTAAACACCCCACGCTTTGCAACAATAAAATATATGTATTTTACTCCATTTTCTTATCTTAAATTCAGTATCAATTATTTTTACTTTTTTAGTTGTATATCTTATTAAAGCGTGTATTTTAGTTTTTTTTAACTATTATTTAATTGTTTTGACTAAAAACATCCGTCTACGGCTGTATTTCCAATCAATAACGCCATCTGTTGGTCAGTAGTTAGACGGCTGTATTTCCAATCAATAACGCCATCTGTTGGTCAGTAGTAACATTTGACACTTGAAGAATACAATGTTAACGCCATCTAGCGAGGAATAGTGCAAAAGAATATCACGAAAATTATATAAATTAACAAAAATCATATTTTGCAAATTGAAAAATGGAATAATTTTATCAAATTAGTGTATTGTCATCGGTCCTCAATAAATCTACAAAGTTTGAACGAAATCTGGCCGTTTAAAGTAGGTCAAAATCGCGCCCAAAGAAGTCGGTTACAAGCAAACATACAAACATACAAACATACTAACAAACATACAAACATACAGGTGAAGCTAATAAAAAGCGTGTAAAAATTGCTGCTACAGGCCTACTTACATAAATAGAAAATACTTCGCATATATTTTTGTGTTCTTCTATAACCTTGGAAAGCGAAACACATTTTTTTTTAAACATATTTTGCAAAAATATTGTTAAACGTTCATTAAAAGACACGTGGTGTATAAAAAATGATGTTGATTCCGGTGACTCATAGTTGAGTGACGTCAGGGTCGGGCGTTAACGTGCCGATGGTATATTTTGGATGTTTATCTAGATTCTAGCAGATAATTCTGCTCACCAGTCATAGTAACTTGTATAGTCTTGTTTTATGTACAGTCAGCAACATAAGTCGCTGAACACTACATTTTTTGATAACCTTTTTATCAATTAAAATTTGTACGTACTACGCTGTACTCGTAAAATATAACCAAGTAAAGTCTTCTTTGCCGAGAAGTGCCATACGATATTGAAAATAATTATTATTTTAGATGATAAGACAATTCCAAATTTCGCGACTGTGTAGCAACTTATGTTGCTGACTGTACTTGGAATTTCTGTTGTGAAAAATGAGACAAATTAATAGCTTCCACTACGCAATACTTCTACGAACTTAAGTAATACAGAAATAATAGTTTTTCCACAAACTAGGCATTCCTTAATAGCACCATTTAAACCCGTTGTAGAACCATGAAAATGGATGAAACTACACAAAGCCATAAAATTGGATGCAAACAAAAGAACTGCGCACAAACCTTGACTCTGTAAGAGCGAGTCTTTTATGTATGAAGTCGTGTCGCCTTGGGAGATAACGATGCATGGTGTTCCGACTGGCATGGCGTTATCACTTAATAATTGTTTCATATGGTAGTAATAAGGCGCTGTAAGGCCACCACGCTGGTTGGAATATATCCGAACAGTAACGAAATATATATTTTTCACTATAGGGAAATATCCGCTATGGTCTTTCTTCTTTCACCTACTGTTAAATCTTATTACTACGTCCATCAGAATGATATTAAATTTATAATCAATTTTCAAAACCTTACTAACAACAACGAACACGGGACGAGAACAAATTATAGATTTTAAAAGCAAGAAATTGTGCGCTAGTTAATCTAGAAACTGAAATGATAGAATTTTGTTACTCTGTAGACGTATTCACAACAGATGAACCGGAACATCTCAAAACCCTTATATAATCCATGAATTTGAACATAAAGAAATGTACTGAATTCTATATAAAAATTGGCACAGCAAATTACAGAATTATTACACACGAAACGGGGCCACTTTGAGCGGTTGAAATAACCACAAAAGCTTACACAACATTGCACAACTATTTCAGAATAAATGGAAAGAATCATGGGCGCCTGATAAATGAAAAAGCTGCCAATGAATGAATGCGGCAAGTTGAAGATTAATCTTCACTCATTGAGGATTGCACGCAATAGAAATGTAAATAACGGAAGTCGGTAACTAACACCTGTTTAGACTACGAGCCAAATAAATATTTTACATACTTGACTTAAAGGTCAACCTACTTGACGGTAGACTAATGGACAATTGTAGAATTCATCAACATTGAATGAAAGAATTGAGCTGAGAACATAGCATTTACAGATGCCTGCTTGACATTTCAAGATGAAAAAAGTTACCTACGAAATATTGGAGTGACAAACCAAAACCTAATAAAGTTATTTCCCAAGGTTTAATGAAGGAAGAGTAAAGTATATTCTGCTTAGAAACTAAAAAATAGAATAATGAGAAACTCATAATATCATTTGCCAAAGTGGGCATGGTTAGTCTTTATGGAACACAAGCAAGACACATACATAAGTATGTAATAACAACTTCATAAATTCGCACATAACTGGGAATGTTATTACTTATTTCCATAATTAGACATTTAATGGACAAGTAATGAGAAGCGGCGGGACAAATCAGATCACGAATCATTCAGCGAACTGCATGTAAACATTGCATTAATATCGGCGTCGCCAGTATAAAATTCACCGTTACCAGCGCGACCATCGGCGACCGTCGCGACTGTCGGCCAGGCGGCGCCAGCTAACGGACCGCGGGATTTACGTGCCGGCAAAAAAACTACAACTCTAATTAACACGATCATTTCAATCATTTCGCAACAACAATTTAAGGGATTAATGGAACTGTTTCAGGTTATTGAACCTGAAGTCTGAACGTGTTTTTTTTCTGTGTAATGGCACTTTCTTGTTTAATTTACGAAGTATCTCAGACGAGTTTGTATGCGTATTAAAATTTCGGTTAACAATTAAAATTAATAATTTCAAAAGGTTCCGTGTTATCAAAATAATTAAAACAGCCTATAATAAATACAGTTACAAGTCGATGTGGAAATCCTTTGGGAGAAGCCAATATTCAGCAGGGGACTTCCTGGGGCTGAGGAGATGATGATTATAATATAGATATATGTTTTGTACATATGTGCCTTAAGAGCAGGATTTAGCACATGTAAAAACTACACGATTTTTAAACTGCCGGTCTATAATGTAACCATAAGTGATAAGACGACACTCGACAGTAAGCAAAACAAATGTATTTGTAACAAATAGAAACTCTTTAGGTTGAAAATAGAAGTAAAATAAAAACATTCAGTATTTATAGAGTAACTCACAAATAATATTGTTACTAAATCATATTGAAGACAAACCTTTGACAAATTGCGTAGTAAATTGCAAATGTAGCAAGGTAAGTATATAATAACATAATATTTATAAATAAATACATCAATGGCTTATAGACACAGTAAAATATTTGCTCGTTGGAAATAAAGTAATTTTCATAATAAAACAGTTTTAATTCTTTTTTCTTATTTCCAGTTATTAATTTCACTGCTTCATTTTTATTTAAAAAATATATGTACTTACTTGTTTAAGTATTTATCTTTTCGGTAGCTTATGATATTTTGAATAAAATTCATAATCTGGCACTTATTGGTATCGACCTGAAGTTGCAGTGGGTTCCATCCCACATAGGCTTAAGAGGTAACGAGGTGGCTGACATATTGGCTAAATTGGCCTGTTCACAAGGATTAAATTATAGTTTAAAATCAAACTTCACTGAAAAATTATATAAGTGTAAAGAAATATGCTATGATGTATACAAAAAATATTTTGACGTAAAGAGTAAGGAAAAAGGAATTTGGTATACTTTACAGTGTCAGCCTCCTCGCATACCTTGGTTCATTGCTGGTAATTTATTGAGTAGGTCTTACATCGTTCTAGCCCATAGATTACGTTCTGGTCACTATCCATCAAGAAAATTTGAATACCATATGAAGAAAGTTGATTCGCCGAATTGTGATGTGTGTGGGATTCTGGACGATGTCTATCATCTCTTAGTGGATTGTACCAAATACAAGGATAAAAGATGTAATTTAATTCGGAAATTGCAATTAAATATGCTTGACATGGGAGTTTTCGCCAACATTTTATCGAGGCCAGCTTCTGCAGAGGCTGGCACGTTGTTTGAAATGTTTATACATTAATAGAATCTTGCTGATTGTTATTGTTTAGGGTACGATGGGACTGACGTACCTTGGTTGGGCAAATAAAGAAAGATAATAAAAAAAAAGTATTTATCTGAAAAATCTATACTACGTATTTCGTATATCTACATTATTAGTTCACTATCTGGTTACAAGTTAAATAGCTGATTTGTGATGTGATTTAACGTCTATGGATAACATTTTTGAGTTAGCTCATATTAACAGCATTTGAAACATACGTTAAATCATTATGATTAAGGGGCTTAATATTTTACATATAGTAGAATTCGTTATCATATTGCCTAACACACGTCAATGGCAGGTGATTTGGGATATTAATTGAAATCTGACGATTAATATCTTGTAAAAGAGGTTTGAAAAACGAGTAATTGCATTCGAAAAATAATTAAATAGAAAGATAAATAGCAAAGCTGCTATTTCAAGCTAATACACCACAATTTTTTCTTTAATGATTGCAACCAAAATTCCCCCTTCATCACACCCTTCACCAGGTCATCTCTATAATAGAATAAGAAAACAAATGTTTCAATAATGTTTTGTACAATGTTTTTGCCGCCGTCCAGTCGCGTCAATCAACAGGCGGGACCGAAGCGTAGCAGATTCGCGGTTTACGAAAATCTATTTCAGCTCGGCTAGTTCAAGGTTATAACGTCAATATATCCAGTGTTATCTGACTCGGATAGGGGCGAATTTCGGTATTAGTATTTGTTATCTAGACTGTGGAGTGTAGAAGCCCTAATGGCGAGTTGCCATACGCATTACATACACGTACAATATACATTTAACGGTGTACCTTAGTAGGCAAATATACTACCAACCGATTAATTCTGGGGTATGTTGTGATTGGGATTACGGATGCTTTGTGTAGAAAGGAGCTATATTGATTAAAACAATTTTAGAGTATATTTCTTTCAAAAGTGCCATCATAATTTAATTATGAAGAAAAATACAATATTAAGCCCAAATTATGTACACGACGTAGGTCGATCAGTGCTATTCAGTTAAGCACATGGTTCACATGAATAATAGTGATAACTGCAAAATAACACATCTGGTGGTCGTTGAAATAAACCCATAATGAGGCCGCCATTAAAACACAATTTTAAAACCTAGTTTTAGAATTCAGTTTAAGTGAAGACAAAAACATTGAATAACTAAAATAGGTTTTAAAACTTTTTATGAAAAAGAATAAGGCTGATAGTAAACGATTTCCTATACCAATAATGCACATGAAAACGCTTAGATTTTGAATAGAACCTTCGTGTTTGATTTACTAAAGTATTCTAAACCCACAATTGCACCTTAGGTTGCACGTTACGTAAAACTGTTTAACTACACCGCACGAGTGCCGGAATACCTACATCAATTTGCATCAGTGGAGTTGGTCAATAAGTAATGAGCTCATCAGGCGTCCACCCTGTGCAGCATCGATTACTCCCATCGCGTAACTTCCCTTCAATTGCATGATCGATTCGGAGCACTTAAAATTACTCAATTGCTGATGACGTGCATTGCAAGGTTAACTACCACTTACCAGTAATGTTTTTCAGGCAATAAATACCTGGACATGATCTAAAATAAGATACACAGAACTATAATAGAGTCGTGTTATCTCTACGTCTGTATCAGCCCATGTTCGTCTCACTGTAGAGCACGAGCCTTCTCTACAAGAAAATGATCGAGATTGGTTAGGCCATATACATAATCCACCACGCTAACCTGGAGCAACTAATTATTTATTTCTTAGTGGTACGTGCAAGGAGAATAAGTTCAGTCGATGGTATACCCTAGGGGTAGCCAACTGTGCTTTTCCGTCCATACTTCACTAGTACGCTATGTAACTGAGAATAAAGTTATCACGACGAGTACAAATATAAATGCAATTGTGCATTTAGAAAAAATATTCATTATCCGTATTAAAAAATGTTCATTACTAGTATAGCAATGAGGCGATATGAAAGTAATTTTATAGGGGATTTTAAACTCGCTTCAAATGACAGGTAAAGAAGCCATTGTATGCCAGCATTATAATAACAATGAGGGTTGGTTGTTCGTCCCTGATCGATTTTAAACTTCATCCACTTTCTCACGGACTTATAATACGATATTCTTTGAAATGTAAATTTAGATTAATTTGCATGCAATAAAGGGGTTTTGCAGGAAAGGAGACAGATGTAAACAATGCCAGTGGAGCCATTAGTGGTGGTACCCGCACGATAAGGTATGTACAAGAGGATTTTTGAAGAGAAATTTAAGTATACATGCTCTGTTCTGGAAGCTAAAGCGACTAGGCTAAACCTAATGCACCGCGACGCAGACCGCGGGTTCGATCCCCGCACAGGCGCAAATATTTATATAATCCACAGGTATAGGTTTCAGGTCTGGGTGTTTGTGAGACCGAAAAGTCTCTCGTAGTTCCTGATACCCACGACACAAGACTCGATCTTAGTGAGGTTAGGACTATGTATGTGACTGTTGGATGTATTTATTTATTTATTATTGTTTCTTGGACCCTACGCTGCACTGTTTCAATCCGGCACTAGCTGTGTCCCCGGGTTGGAAACCGTCAACTAATTGTATGAAATTTTCGGGAGCAAAAATATTTTCGTGGAATATAAAGCCACGATACCAGTCATTTATTTTGAGGTAGTAACTATGTCGGTTAATGTTAGTTATGGTTCTTTATTATTTACTACTTGTGTCAAAATTTGTAGTTAGCTTCGACCAAAACCGAACTGGTAGCAACATCTTACAAACTTATAAAGTCCATATTCATTATAAACTATTTGATTTATAATTTAAACATAATCATCTTTTTCACACCCTAATCCGATGTAACACGCAAATACTAAGGCGATAATCAAACCTAATACAACTAGATCCATTTGCTACATCAATATTTGTACATTCGTGCTAGGTAGCGCTAATCTGTTGGATAAATATGAAGAATAATATTTAAATTGTTCCATTTCAGGACAAAGATGACGTCACCTGACATAATTCGAGACCCTTCTACGCCTGATGACGTCATGTGCGATGGTTTATGAGGATATATTTATGGTTTTCGGTGCTAAATAATTATGTGCGGCCGTGATTTACAGGAAAACGTATTTTATAACATTTGTAACTAAAATGAGATTTGTTATCTTATCCTATTATTATAAATATGCACAAATTAAATAGCTACTAGCTCTTATTTTTGCAATAATAGAGCATCAAACAGACATGTTGCTTACAGATACAGATAGATAAGCCGTATGTAGGCTAGTCACATATTTTGCCGAAAAAAAAATACTTTTTTAAATTATTTAGTTCAGAACTATTAGAAACCGTGATATATACTTATTTCTCAGAGTATTTATAATATAGAAGGAGCGCTGTCATACATTCGCATTTTGAAAAACGTAGATATTTTCTTGTTCGTAATGTTGGTAGCGCTCTTATATTAGTAAAAATTGAATTAATTATTTAGCTATGAATTGCTATAAATTCCTTCTAATAGCCAAAATTATATTTAACTAGTATCCTTTGGGACCGTGACCGTGTCATGAAATCAATATTAGACTTATGAACTTTCTTCAAATATACACTTTCATCATATTAGTTGGACAAAAACATTGTTATATAGTATATGTGTAAAAGAACACATATTTTTTTTATAAACTGCGCTGAAAAAGCTACTTATTAGGTGTAGTTTCTAGCTCGTGTTGTATATGAATTATTTCAAACAGCTATGAAACTCGTGTATTTTTACATTCAACAATACATTTTTTAACGTATTTAATTAATTTCTAAATATTTTTTCAGTACAAAACAAAATGTTACGTTTGTGTTTTCGTTTGGCGCCAGTTATTACGTATGCAAAATTCCAATCAATTATTTTCCTTAGAGGAAATAATATTTTTGGCTATTGAATTTAATTTGATCTAATAAAATACAATATTTTGAACAAATATGAATCCTTCAGGAATCATACCTTATCAATTCATTACAATATCAATTTATTACGCGGTATTTACAAGTAACAAAAAAATCACTGTAATTTTTGCCCACCTTTTAAATTATGTAATTCTAAACTAAGGTTGTTTCTTATTATTTATTGGGATACTTAATTTTCTAATGACTGATATTTTATATCAATGTGACCTTGCTGATTTTTTGACACAATTTAGAATTTTACTGCAATTTTTTTGTTACAGATAAAAAGATAAAACGTTTGAGTATTATTATTGACTTCCTGATACTTCTCGCGGAAGTTACCTGTCGGCTGTCCGCTACCAACTGCGTTGCGACATTGAAGTGACAAGACAACAGAGGATAATGAAAACATTTTATTATTTTGATTTTTTTGTATGTTGTTAAACACTTAACGTCTCTCAAACCTACCATAAGAATACATAGAACAAATTATAACAACTTATGAATAAAATTACGTAATAAAAAAGAAATTAAGTAGACTTCTGACTTACGTTTGTTTGCAAATTATTATCGATTTTTACAGGGGAGATCAATAAAATAAAATTGTGGTTTAATTATTAATTTATTATCTCACAAATATTTGATAACATGCACTCGAAATTACCGGTTTAATATTTAAATAAATAAATAAAATAATAAATAAATAACACCCTACAGTCACATACATAGTCCTGACCCCACAGTAAGATCGAGTCTTGTGTCGTGGGTATCAGGAGCTACGGGAGACTTTTCGGTCTCACAAACACCCAGACCCGGAAGAAATATTTGTGGGCCGCACAAACATTTCTCTCGGTGCGGGGATCGAACCCGCGGCCTCTCGTGTCACAGGCGGCGTCTAACCAACTGCGCCACGGAGGCTGTCGAAATGTTGTTTAAACCTCAATGTTAAGTTTTCTTATAAAAAAGTATTACAAAGAGACAACATAACAGCCACTATCGTAAAGGCTTTTTTTTTAAATCAAGTGACCACTACTTTACTAATATTGTAGGTGAATCTGTTCAAAAAGAATATGGTATTTTTTCGTAATGGAATCTATGGCAATGTATTGTATTTTATTTTCAATGTGAGTTATCTAAGTAATTTAGATAGACAAGTCTTGCATTTCCATAAATAAAACATTATTTAAAATGTAGTAAACAAACCCAAATTTACATATTTTGTTTTTACTTAAATTACTAAGATAGGTACATACTCTAAGATTTACCTTATCTTTTATGACATAAATAAAAATGTAGGTAGGTATTTGTTGTAGAAAAAATACCCTTAGCAAATAATCAAAATCTTTACTTAATTTATTTACTAAAATTTGAATCAAAAGTATCTAAATTATCTTAACAGAATGGTAAAAAGGCAATTTTATAATTTTTAACCCAATAAATACATTTAGGTTATTGTTATTATGTATTTCTAAGCAGATATGCAAATTTAAGGCAGTAAAAAATTTAGATGTACTGAAATCATGCAAATCTCGATTGCAGAGAAGTGAAAAGAAAAGTAACAGATTTCATACAATGGATAGTACAAGTTATACTCGTACAATACGGCTCATGGAAATGATATGCAAATAATAACTTGTCACCTTTGTTCCTTCTTAGCATAATTTAATTTATAGCCGACAATTGTAACAGTTGTCAAGCAAAACGCAATTTATGTGGCACTACTCAAGTGGGTCAAACATTTAAACTTCTGGTTTTTATGTGAAAATTGGCGATTTGTTGATACGCATATTGATATAACACGATAGCGTAATGATTATTCTGTCAAACGACAGGATATTAACGTTCCTACGACTTCCTCACGCCATGCGCAAGCTAATCAACAAAATTGAATGTGTTCTCAATATTATACAGTTTTGTTTCTATTATGCAGCTTTTGGTTAATACTACGATGTATATTTTTTAAAATTCAATAGTAAAAAAAACTAAGTGAAAACTACAGAATTTAAAATGTTGTAAACGGCGTGATGTCGCCAAGTCGGCATGCGCCGATGAAACAGCTGTTCGTTCTAGAAGGACACTGAGGCTCATTTCTATTCTACACTCAGTATAAATTTCGTAAAAGTTTTTAGAGAGTGAAATGGACAGTTACATAAAAGAAAATAACCGTCGTATACTCACCGAATTATTTTTAAACACTTAAAATACTAGATGTTAATACACACTTAACATACAAAACTACACATTAACAAAATCTTACACATACAATTTAATTAATTTAAACAAAATCGACTTTATTTTAATTAATAAATAGCGACTTTAAATTAATTATGACACGAAATTCTAGAGTCGAGAGGACGCACACCCAATACCGGCAAGCGCAGAAACCCGACTGATGCGACCTCACGCGGTGAGCGCTCAAAATACGTTTATGGAACGTTCCGTTTCATAAATGGTTTCATTCATGCGTAAGCAAGAATTTATTTATTTATTATTTTTCTTAATTATTATAACTCGTAATGGAATAACTATTGAATTCTATGACCGAGATTTTATTAAAAGAAACTGACATAATTATAAATTATGTGTAGAAGTAGCAATTTGACCAACACAAGCTATATTAGTTCATTTACAAAAAATAATTATTAGTGAAACTATTTTTGTAAATTCCATTTTATTAACACATTAATACAGGTACAGGTAGCTGTAAAAAGAGTTAAATAATGGTAAACTCGCATCGCTAGTTCTATCTCCAAGTAAGAAACTTAACAAGTAAAAAATATATTTAAAAGAAATTTATTTATTGGCGCCATCTCGGCGCCGACGACCACTGGCGGGACGTGTTCTCATTGGCTGCGGCAAGACGGGCCTCCGTCCTTTTAACTCGTACATGGATGCGCGTAAACTATTTTTAGGTCTAAGAATTATGTTCGCATTATCGCAAAAATTATGAGCACTAAATATAGATGTTAAGTCGATTATCTTAATATCAGTAAATTAAAAGGCGCCACAGGGAAGGTAGTTGAAAGCGTAATTGTCTGTGGAACATTGCTATAATATGAAACTACCCTCCGAATGTATTTTTTTGAATAGTAACGTTTAAAAAATCAGGTCTTTTACTCGGGTTTGATCAACCGATAAGTGAAGTTGTTCTGGTATAACCTCTTGAATTGTTTTATTAAGTTTTTTTTTTCAATTAATTATGTACATTTAGACAATCAATTTTATTTATTCATTGATTGATAAATTTTATTGACTATAATATTGGATATTATTTTATATTATTTCGTAATATACAATGGCATCAACAAACTATTTAACCGTGAAAACTCATTTATCAGAATTTAAAGGCAATTCAGACAAAGATACGTTAAGTGAGGTAAGTGGGGCTTGCCTTTATAAATCTAATTTTAAGATAATTTATTATGTTTATGACTTATTTATGTGACTGGAGACAAAAACCCGCCATTTTGTTGTTTATCAGTTTGATCAGTTCTCTGTTTATTTAAATAGTAAGATTTTTTAATATGTAGATACACCTGTAGTAGATTTTTATAACACCCAACGCAGTTAACTATTGAAAGTTAACGAATAATTTATTCCATCGGTAGGCGTCTGAAAGTGGAACAAGTAACTCGGTGACGTCAGCAGAAGATTTGCAAAAATTAGCTGTGATACTTGGACTGAATAGTGCCGAAGATGTATACCAAGAAAGATTTCGTGTTGACAGGCGCCGTTTGGAAGGAATGCTTGCTGGTACGAATAATGCCTATTAAAATACTATTATCTTTAAAAATATAACTACTCAAAACTTATAATGTATGTATTTTTTCAGAAAACCTGGAAGAATCACAAACGGCCCAAGCTTTTTTTCATCGGGTAAGTATTTATTTTGTTGAATTCAGTTGAATTACGTGCTATGCTTGTCGTAATATTATTGAACAGAATAAATGCTTACAGGTGATGAACGAGACGAATACTTTAATTAACTGGCCTGCGCGTCTAAAAATAGGTGCCCGTTCGAAAAAAGGTGATAAAATTGACTCATTAATTTATTTTATAAGAAACAACAAAAAACGCGCCACGCGCCACTTTTTAAAATTTTGAAAAAAACGGAACACCTGCGATCTTGTGCATTTTGGCGGGTCGGCGCCTAGTAGACTAGCGCATCGGCGCCAGTCTGGCGGTCAATCCAAAAATCGTAATAATTACTCGCGCGTCGGTTGCTAAAACACATTGATAGGGTTTAAATTAATAAACTTCTTTATTTAATGAAGTGAAAATGGTTTTTAATGAAGTTAATGACGATTCTGTATATGATGTTATAAAAGAGATTAGAAATAATAAATTCTGTGATTTTTTTAAAGTGCTTGGTGAGTTGTGTTGTAATTTAAATAAGAGTTTAATGCAATTCAATGATGTTTTATGAGTGTGATATTGTATTTAGATCCTCATGTGAGAGTCGCTGGACGACCTGATGATGTGAAACTGGCTCGAGAGAAGATTATGCAGTTACTGGACACTAGGGTGAGTGGACTGTTTATAGTTTGTGTGAAGTTATGATTTTGAAAATCTTCTATCCCGAGTTGGAAATCGGGTGGAATATTAGTGTTCTTAAATATGATTATACTTTTCAAGATAATTAAAACAAACAATGAGCCGTAACTGCGATGAGCTTTTTGGGGGGTAATTCTTAAAAAAACATATGGTAATTTACCGTCGAAATATTCAATAAAAAACCGGAGATAATCAGTCAATTTCATTGCCATTTTGAAGATTTTGATAATTTAATTGGCTTTTTTAGTTTTGTTCTCGGGTAAATATAACTCTTTATAAGTTTGTCGTGTACCTAAATGGATTATAGGGTACCTACTTTCTATTTAATGCGTAATTCTTGATTATTTTAGCCTTTCGGTTCATTGCTGTTCTATAAATAAAATTGCGAAGGGCGATGTTGTTTTTTCCTAGTCTTGCAACATTTTATTCTTATTGTGGCTCAAGAATGTAAGTTGAAAGTTTTACCCTCTGATAAATGCTGTGCTTATGTACGTACATATAATATATTATAATAGTGACGATTTTTTTTACCTGCCACACCAACCTACTCGAAATAAGATGGAATACGCTGGTGAAAACTAAGTAAATGAAATCTTATATTAAATCTGTTTTGGTGGCAAATTCACTTGACTTTAGAAGCGAAGAGTATAGGTGTTTTTTTTTATATTAATTAATCCTAATTGTTAACATTTTAATACAATTAATTTGTTGGTAATCCAAAAGTGTTTGCGATCTTCGGGCTTTACGAAACAATGGCAAATTAATTCATGTGTCTTGTGTTTTTTTTAAGTAATAAGACATAATGTAACAGCCTATGTGGTGCAATTGGTTAAACCACCGGTTGTGAAATGATAGACTACAAGTTCGAACTACTGATTGTGACAATTTTTTTTCGAAATTAAGCAAGTTGCCTCTGTCCAGGATTTTTTCTAAGCCATACCTATATTCTTATTTTTTGTGCCAGAGTAACCGCGTTACAATGAAGATCGACGTCAGTTACACGGATCATTCGCACATCATCGGAAAGGTGAGTTGGTTTTCCACTACATTATTATTGCGGTGAATAATTCGGAAACATTTAGATGATTCATTGAGGTATATATGCATTAATATCAGTGCGGTTCTAATAAATACTACGAAATTCAATAATGTGTGGTACTACAGTATAACATTTTAATTGTTTTTTTTTTATCGTATTCCATGAATCAACTACAATTTGTGCATAAATGATAGTCGATGGGAAAACGCCGCGCCGGGCCGCTTTCACTAGTTCGGTGCAGAGATCCTTGATGAGCGTGTATGATTATTGATTAGTGGATTTTTTATGGTTGATAATGATAATAATTTTAATAGGATTAAAATATATAGACAGCAATAAATAACCAGACACCATTAACGATTTTTATATGCGGAAGTAACCTATTCACGAAGTTATTCATGAATTTCATAAAATATTTTTACTTTGTATCTCTATATGACTACTGATAGATGTCCCTTATGAATTTCTTACAAACTCATGGTCCCTAGATGATGATGATGATCGATGTGGAGATGCTTGGGGGAGGCCTATGTTCAGCAGTGGACTTCCTGTGGCTGAGATGATGATGATGATGATGATATGTCCCCTAGGGAGGATTGACAATAAAGCGCGTGATGGAGGAGACAGGATGTCACATTCACTTCCCGGATTCGAACCGTACCAGCACCGTTGAGAAGAGCAACCAGGTGTCCATCGCTGGCGACATGGAGCGTGTTGAAAGGGCCCGAGCACGTGTTAGAGTGAGTATCATGCTGTTCACGGTGGTTGCGGGTTCAAATCCGAGTTCAAATTTAAGCCTCTGAATTTTTGGAATCATGTCTGGATTGAACTTGCTGGATAGCGCAGTTGTACTTCGGTACGATTACAACACTGACGTCACGGGTTCTTATCCCCGGTGAACTGATAGTCTATTGTTTTTTTTTTCAAATGATTATCAGCTTGGAATCAGGAATTTGTACCTGATATGGTGACAGGCCTCTCTCTCGCCTCTTATCACATAGTGGTAGAGAAATCACAAGGGGAAACGTGGGTGTCCTGGTAGCACTTCTGCCTACACCTTCTGGAGAAAAGTCGTGAGTGAGACAGTGAGAGACATAATATGTAAGTCTCTATTTACATAATATGTGTATGTGTGGTATTTATAGTCAATTACTACGCACTAAAACGATGCAGGAAAAGACCGTAAGGCAACTTGCATGATATTTGAAAAAAAAAATATGGGATGTGAAGTCCGCCAATCCTCACTAGGCCAGCGTGGTGGACAATGACACAAAACCTCTTAATCGTACTCTCGATTGTAGAGAACGAGAGAGAAATTATTTAACATTTCATTTTAATAATAGAACTTCTTTCTTTACCTGGTCGTATATTCTTTTTATTATTTTACTCGTTATTATTTTGTTTCTGTTATGGTTTGTCAACTTTTCAAACGAAATGGATACCCGGGAAATGGATATCTTTTAAATTATGATACTATGTTATGATAATAAAAATCATTGAAAAATATTCGCCTTCAAGAATATAATTTTATAAATCGTGTTTGTTTATTGTTTAATAATTAAATTGCATAATGAGTACTATTGATGAAGCAATTTGCACAGAATTTGTGCCTCAATGGCATTCTCAATGACCGTCCTTTTCGGATTGAAAACACTATCAGGTGCGATGTAATTATTTTGTCATTGATTGATTTTCCCTTTCTCGAAAAGTAAGGCCTTACTGCGTGCCAAAAATAAAAATCAACGTCCAGAGGAAGTTCCTTTAAATTAAATGGGTCAATGTCAAATACAGTTGGTGGATACTTACTGGTGGTAGGTCTCTCATATGTGCCACCTGGGTAGGTACCACCGCAATGTCTATTTCTCCCGTGAAACAACACTGCGTAAATGCACTGTTGTGTTTCGGATTGAAGGACATTGTAGCCAGAGTAACTACTGGACAAATTGAGACTTAACATCTTATGTCTCAAGATGACGAGCGCAGTGGAATGTTGCTACTGTTTAGTTTTCTTATGCATATATTTGATTTCTAAGCGAAATAATATTTTAACCTAATAAAATATATTCAATAAAAGACATGAGGTAGTTATAAAGCTTTCCAAACTGCGTTACATTTTGCTACGGAGTTTTGAAAAACCCTGTAACGTATAGTGGCGCCTAGAAATGTAATGAAGCACTTAACCGCACTTTGGCGATACTTTTTCCATCAGGCGTTGTTTTAATTTATCCAATTTCCCACGACGCGACGCGTGGTTATAAAACCAAGGACGACTGGGGCTGACATCCGCACTGATACTAATTAATTCATAAATTAATTAATGTCTGTTTGTATCTGATTGTCAGTTACGAATGATTTGCAGATTGTGAAATTTAAGACACATAATATAGATTTCCATTTCCAGTTCGCTAAGTTTGCTAGTGTTTTTTTTTTGTTTCATAACTATAGGCTGCCTGGACAGGTACCACCGCAATATCTATGTATCCCGCTAAACAGCATTGTAAATGCACTGTTGTGTTCGGTTTGAAGGAAATAGTAGCCTGAGTAACTACTTAGGCCCTACTATATTCATCCGAAACGAAGTTCGAAACTTCGGATGATCGAAACATATGGTCGTTATTGACTTATGGTCGTAACCATAGACTTATGTACGTTATACAAATTCGAAGTTTTACAGAGTAGATACATTCGTATCGTATAAAAAACTTCGATCGTCCGAAGTTTCGAACTTCGTTTCGGATGAATATAGTAGGGCCCCTGGACATATTGAACCTTAACATCTTACGTCTCAGGGTGTGCAGTGCAGTGGCATACCAACCTTTGTAATTCATGGTATTGTTAGCTTTGGTTACTGCCCATGAGCGGTCATATCGCTTACCACCAGGCGAATGACATGCTTGCCTGGCCAAATTCGTTATAAAAAAATAATATTAAAAATAGGTAGTTTTCATCCCCTCCTATGTTTCTATTTATTGACATTTAGACTGTTTTTATTGAATAATATTCAACACGATAAAGTGTCTAAAATAATAGTATTTGTTGCAGGCACTAACCCCGCTGGTATTTAGTTTCGAGCTGCCCATTGTGTCGCCCTCACAGCCCTTACCAGACATCAACTCGCCCTACGTGCATCAAATACAGGACCAGTATAATGTACAGGTAAGGATTCCAACAATTATAGACAGCGACAGCCTCCGTGGCGAAGTTGGTTAGACGCCGGCTGTGAATCGAGAGGCTGCGGGCTCGCATCGAGACAAACGTTTGTGTGATCAGTTTTCAAGTCTGGGTGTTTATGAGACCGAAAAGTCTCTCGTAGTTAGCTTAGTATTCTGTGCTCGTAGTTTGTTACGACACAAGACTCGATCTTAGTGGGGAGGACTATGTAAATACATATTATGTGACTGTTGGGTTTATTATTTATTTAGTTAATACTTATTCTTAAATATTTTATTGTTATACTTTCAGATGTTAGTCATCAATGCACTTTTATATTACAATTTCTTTTAAATTATGCAAGATTAAAATCAGGTCGGATTGAACATAAAACAATCCAAAATAACTGCAGGTACTGAATTGTACCACCGGGCAAAGGCTGTTTATGAGGGAACATGTTTAAGTAATTGTAATTTGGCATCTATGAGCTATGAACTCTCTCTAATTGAAGAGAGAGAGAGATCTGCTTTTACAGTCAACTGATGAGAGAGAGATATTGGCATCTACTTTTACAGCCATTCCCATCGTGATATATACATACCTATATTGACATTGTATTCAGGTAATGCTGCGTAACCGTCCGAAGTTGCACGCGAACCTGCTGGTGGTGAAGGGCGTGCAGTGGGAGGTGCAGGCCACCATGGAGGCGACCAGTCTGCTCATGAACTACATGTGCGGACCGCTTGCTGTGAGTACCACTGTAAACTATTAAAGAAAGAAAGAAAAGAAAGAAAGAAAGAAAGAAAGAAAGAAAGAAAGAAAAACTATTTATTGATCACTGACACGACGTACATAAAACATACAGTAATACAAAACTTAATAATGGAAATGGCTGATGCGACTGTAACCGGGTGGTGGCCACTCAGCTTTATGTTATGATGTGATGCAAACCACAACAAAACGCTGATATTAGTCCTAATAATAACCCTAGGACTAGATCTGGCCTCTGGGAGACCACCACAAAGGACGCAGTAAAAGTCGTTCTCCCGCATTGAAATATCAATGTATATATGTATTTTTTTTTCATTATACACCCTAGACTGCCCTTTCTCTCTCCTGTGTCTTATCTCCATCCAAAGGTTGCCTGGAAGAGATTGCCTAGTGCAATAAGGCCGCCGATTGTACTTATTTTTAATATTGTTTTAATTTCTGTTATTGTATTTTTTTTCTGGTGTACAATAAAGTTTATAAATAAATAAATAAATAAATAAAATATGTACCTATATATAGAGGCACAAAGTTATCTGACCCGGTGGGAGAGTCGCTGTAATCGAATTAGGTGTTGCCATTAAAAATAGATATAGCAATAAAGTGGGTAAAGTAAGATTTTTTAATCCGATCAATAGTGTCGGGAAAATGAGTGGACCAGTTTCATATGCATGTTTTTTTCCTTCACAAGATTTCTAACCAATCGCTCCCCCTTAAAGAAGTCAAAACCCTTAAAAAGTTATCTGTATCAGCCCATACACGTCCCACTGGAGGGTACGGGCCTCCTCTGTAATCGAGAGTACGATTGAGGGTAGTTAGGCCATATCACAGGCTATATAGTCCGCCGCGCTGGCCTAATGCGGGTTGGTGGACTTACACAAGTACCATAGAAATTCTTATAAATCGCTTTGGTATGCAGGTTTCCTCGCGATGTTTTCCTTCACTGTTTTTGTGTGTGTTTATTGACTATCAATACACGCATGACTCCGAAAAGTCAAAGGGGTACTCTGAGATTCGAACCCGCAGCCACCGTGAAATGTGGTTGTGGTCATTGGTGGTCCATTTACCAACAGGCCACCACGCACGTAACGATGAATTTTAGTTTAGGATATGAACTAACATCTATTGTACTAGTACGTACAAAGTTCTGTTTTCGTGGAATTTATTTTGAAAAGCTGACAACACAAACTTGTGGCGGCAGCTACGCGATGATACAATTTTTCGAAGGGTATTATTGGTATCTGAAGCCGATTTTCTTCCTACGTAAAATTTAATACCTGAAGTTTAACATTCCTAGCATCACTTTTTAATCGGCAATTTTCACTAGTTTTAAATAATGCAGGAAAAATAAATACATTGAGTAAACAACTAATGGCCGATATGACAGCGACTGGCAGATAGACTGACATTCTAAATGACGTATTTGTTTCCACTTTTGGCCACCGGGCCAGGTATCTTTGTGGCTCTTTAGGTATGTATCAGCCCATATACGTCATCAGCGCCGGATCTAGGTTTTTTTCGAGCCGGGGCAAAAACTGAAAAATGCCGCCCCCCCCCCTTGCCTATATTTTTATCTTAATCACCATCATCATTTTTAGCAACCAGACGCCCACTCAACACAGGACATCGGGAAAGAACGTCTTTTTTTTTTTTTTTTACCACCATGTTAAACATTTTTACACGAAGTGCGTGGTGGCCTGTTGGTAAACGGACCAGACGCGGCTGCCAACATGTTCACGGTGGTCGCGGGTTCAAATCCCAGGGCACACCTCTGACTTTTCGGAGTCATGTGTGTATTGATAGTCAATCACCATGCACTAAAACGGTGAAGGAAAACATCGTGAGGAAACCTGCATACCATAGCGATTCATAAGAATTTATATGGTATGTAAGTCCGCCAACCCGCACTAGGCCAGCGTGGTGGACTATATGGCCTAACCACTCTCAATCGTACTCTCGATTGTAGAGTAGGCCCGTGCCCTGCAGTGGGACGTATATGGGCTGATCTAGATCTAGAAACATTTTTACACGCTTTATATTAGCGTTACTTTTGAGGGTTAACGTCACACACGTCTGTAAGCTTTGACTCTAGTTTTCCTTCACGTAACCCCTGAGTAGTGCCAAATGAGTGACACAGTTCTTGGTGGTAGGACTTAAGTGTCCGTCTGGGTAGCGATCACAATAATGGTAATAGTGATCTGATAGTGATTTTGTACGTATTTTTGATCGCTCTCAAAGGGAGGAGTGTTGACCCGCCGGCCAAAGAGACAGTACAGTACAAGAGCCCAATCGTGGCTAAAAACCACAAGGGGCTGCCTCACCATGTCGCACATAATCTTGGGCGGGTACGTCGTGCCAGTTGGTGACCGGATGTGGCCGACATTTAGCGACATGCCGACCCTTTCATGCCGGTGCCCATTCGGCCTACTTAATGCCCGGACTTTGGCTTCTGGATGCCTCTTCATCAAACCTATCCTTTCAACTTCATGACAGCGCAATTCAACAAAGCAGGTCTTTCAGCGGTGCATAACCCCATCATCGCGTTCACTATGGATTTCACCAACATCCGCGAACTCCAAACGACCTTAATGCCGTCCACCACCATTTCGAGACGGCCTAGTCTGCTTTGCTCTTCTTGATGGAGACGCGGATTCGTTGTCCGGCCGAATATTCCTACCTGCTGTACCCCGGTTATTCGCTTGAAGAAAGCTTCAAGCCTAAAGTCGGGGTATGCTTGTATGTATATTCGGTTGGACAGCTACTGTCACCGTTTAAGCTGCATGGAGGGTCCCTCTCCGCTTTGTGTTTGCACGTGAATCTTGGTTGCCTGAGCCGCATCGACGTGTGCCTTTACAGGTCTCACAACGGGGAAGATGAGACGACGCGGCTGTTTAGGTATCTCAGCCATGTGGCTGATGACGGGCGGACGCAGTTTCCGTCGGCTGAAATGGTCTTGGGGGATTTCAATACACATCACAAACTGTCGCTGGGCTCCTCCAAGACTGGTTCAGTTGTACATTTATCCTGGGCTGTTTAAAAATAACAATGGTGGTTGTATCATTGAGATAAAACGATGTATGGCGATGGCTAGAGGGGCAATGGAGAAACTCAGGAAAATATGGAGGCATCGTACTACTACAAAAGCTACTAAAGATCAGGCTTGTCCGAGCACTTTCTCGTATTTCTGTATGCCGCTGAAACATGGACGTTACGGGAGAAGAAAAATGTAGATTCCCTAGAGATGAGGTGTTGAAATGCTTGGAATATCAGGTCCGAATTCCACACAAACGTTTCAAGAACTCGGCATCAAGTAGCGTTTTTCCGAGATAGTACGGCCCCATATACTTCGAATATTCGGTAATTTCTCACGACGAATTAACGACTCCATAGAACGTCTTATGGTTAATAGGGCAGAGTAGACTGAAATAGACCTCGTGGTAGGACATCATACACATACATTTATATATATTATACATACGTACAGCGGCACAGATATTATGACGGATATTATAAGGATAGCCTTATCAGGCCTCAAAACTTCCAGGTCTGATTCAAACTCAATTTCCTAAAAACGGAGTGAATACAATACCTTTTTTTTAATCGATATCTACGGGGAAATCATAAGGTGCATGTCGAGGTATCCAGCCTTCCAATCTGACGCACGGGGACAATTATTGTCCGTACCGCATAGATTTTGCAGCCAGGTTGGATGTATTACGGACAATAGGCGATGCGGATGAGCGAGTAACACCTAGTTGACTCGCCGTGCCACCCGACGCACTTCCTAATATGGCTCCTCACAACTTAGGTAGGCGTAGATTTTCTCTGCAACGGACGCCCTAACCGTGGGCGTCCACTATGAAGCCACGAGTTCTACCGCACATCTTAGAGTGTGCCAGCGACCCCAATGACCCCTATTAATCGCCTCTTACGCCAGGCAAAGGAAACCGTGAAGGAATTTTGCCACCCCTTGACTACGGGGTGCGTGTAAACAATAAATAACCAATTTAACAAAAAACTATATTTTTAGCAAGGAAGTCTAAAGACTATAATTAATCAATGTTAATAGCTGTTTTTTCACATTTAAGCAAGATTTTTTTATAAAGTATCACTATTGGAATATTTTATAATATCTTAGTATAGATATTTACTTGGGAGTGTTCTACCCCGAATTGCCCCCGAACCAAGGTCTTGTTGCACCTGTTGCACCTGAAGAAGTTCTCTATAGTCTTCGTCGCATGAAGAACCGGAAAGCGGTAGGGCCTGACTATATTCCGATAGAGGCGTGGAAGTCGTTGGGGCTTCACGGTGTGGAGCTTCTTACTGCGTTATTTAACAGCATCCTAAATACCAAAAACATGCCTGACTCATGGCGGTTGAGTGTGATAACTCCCGTGTACAAGGGTAAAAGCTGTGTTCAGGAATCCGGTAATTATCGTGGCATTAAGGTCATGAGTCATACCATGAAGCTTTTCGAACGCGTCATCGAGTCCAGGCTCCGCCAAGAGTGTACTATCTCTGAGTGTCAATACGGCTTCCGTCCTGGCAGTGGTACTACCGACCCGATATTTGCACTCAGGATGCTTGGCGAGGCATACAGAGCGAAGAAGACGCCACTGCACATGGCTTTCTTGGACCTGCTGAAGGCCTTCAACAGTGTGCCGCGACAGGCAATCTGGTGGGCGATGAGGATGAAAGGGATACCGGAAGCCTATGTGGACATTATCAGAGACATGTACCTCCGATCCGAGTCCTTCGTTCGGACCGCCGTTGGCGATACGAATCTTTTCCCGATTGATGTCGGTGTGCACCAAGGCTCGGCGCTGAGTCCATTCCTCTTCAGTGTTGTGCTCGATGCCATTACGTCTCACATCCAGGACCCTGCGCCCTGGTTGTTGGATGTATGCCGATGACATTGCACTGGTGGAGGAGGACCGACGACTTTTGGAGCGCAAGGTCAACCGGTGGAAGGAACGCTTGAGAGCGGTGGTCTGAAGTTAAATGTGGCGAAGACCGAGTACATGGCTTGCGGGAGTACGGACCCCCAAAGCATCGTGATGGGGAACGAACAAGCCGTGAAGACGGACAAGTTCAAGTACCTTGGGTCCGTACTGCATGAGTCCGGTGACATCACCCTTGACATCAAAGCCCGTATAAGCGCTGCTTGGGCTAAGTGGAGGGAGATCTCGGGCATACTCTGCGACCGCAGGATGCCGATGAGGCTCAAGGGTCTCACCTATAAAAGCATCGTGCGGCCGGTGCTCCTGTATGGGTCTGAGACGTGGCCTGCCCTCAAGCGGCACGTCCAGGAGGTCCACGTCGCGGAGATGAAGATGCTGTGGTGGATGTGCAACGTTACGCGTTTGGACAAAATCCGTTACGAGCACATCCGTGGCAGTCTTGGTGTCCGCTATGTGGCTGATAAACTCCAGGAATCCCGCTTGAGATGGTATGGTCACGTCCTAAGGAAACCGCAGGAGTGCGTCGGTAATGTGTGCCTGAGCCTCAATTCCCGGACCTCAACGGCGGGGTAGACCAAAGAAGCGCTGGCTCCATGTCATCAAGGAAGATATGAGGGTCAATGGCCTTACTATTGAGGATGCCGAAGATCGGGCGAAATGGAGGAGAATTTCCGGAAGGCGGAACCTGGCACCGGCCGGGATAGCGTCAGGTAGAAGAAGAAGAAAAGATCCAAGTATAGATATTTAATAAAGTGTTTATTATTAAATTGTCAACGTGGAAACGTGGGAACATATTACTGAAATATTTTAACTATTCTTAATTTTCAAACCCCATTTTTTCAGTGTGTAAAATATTGCCCTTTATTATTTCAGTAAATCAAAACAAAAAAAAATGGCCCAGATTTGCCGCCCCTTTAAATTTGCCGCCCTAGGCTCCAGCCTACTCAGCTTACTAGTAAATTCGCCACTGCCTGTACTACATAAAAGACGTTCGATGGTTAATCAACTAAAACTAACTACTAAACACAAATTGGATATTAGAAACTAAAAGTAATTGTTGAGATGGATAAATTATTATACATTCCAAGTATTAAGTTTTCATCTCTTTTTCACGCGCCTCTATCGCATAATCACTAATTCGCGCACGGCGAAAAAAAAAGTGTAAGTGGTGTTACGTTATTGATGAGTTTTGTAGTTGTCTCCGAAGATTCAATATGCCGCCCCCTGATCGTGCCGCCCGGGGCACGCACCCCGACTTGCCCCCCCCTAGATCCGGGCCTGTACGTCATAGAGGAGGGCATTAGAGGAGGCCCATTGAAGTAGTGATGTTGATAAACTCTATATACTGGGTATCTCAAGACTGCTACCGAAAACGAAGCCGGGTGGTAGTTTTAGTGACTACAAACATAATGCAACTAAAAATTTCGCTAGGAAACGCGACAATTATTTTTTATGATTTTTTAAATATCGTCATTTTTGGGTGGTAAATCCATAGTTTTTGCTAAAATAATAATTTAAACTCTTTTATACCTTAGATTATTTATAAATAAAAGGGTGATACACTATTATTTTAGGAAAAAATGTATTTACCACCCAAATATGGCCATAGGAAAAAAAAGACAAAAAAAATTGACGCTTTTTTTTGCAACTTTTTCTGTTGCCTGGTGTCTGAAGTCACTTAAACTACCACCCGGCTTCGATTTCGGTAGCAGTCTTGATATACCCTGTATGTATAAATAAAATTATATATTTTCTGTTTTGTCTAATTGATACGGATATCGGAATTGAATTTAAGTAACTATTTATCTCGGAATTAAATTTATGTGAAAAGTAGATGTTTTTCGCTTAATGAGAGTTGTAATTGTTCGTAGTTCCTTCCTCAATTAACTCAGGGTAAAAATATATTTATGTTACATAATTTAAAAATAAAAATCAAAACTACCCTCATTAACATATGGCAACGCTTTACAACACATGTACTCCTACAAAACTAATGGACCGGCTAGAAAACAAAGTAAACACATCGATATAGAAAATAAGTCAATGACTATACAATATAGACTCAAGGTTCAGAACAAAGACTCCTACACAGTAGACGCTATTCGATACAGATAAATGTGAACAATGTGAGTCTTAATGGGAGATTATGTACTTACGTAGGCGTGAGGGAGACGCGGGAAAGATGATCCTAATTTTTCAGTTCAATTTTTCATTAGTATAACACACAGCAGAATTTAAGTAATTTGTGTTATTATTAAAACAGATAAACATAATTTTCAGTTCAGTTTTTTTACTTAAAATAACAAAGAGCAGTATTTGGATATGTTGTGGTAGTATTTAAACAATATAATGTAAAGCGATGCCGATTATCATAGCGATTTGTAAGAATTTCTATAGTATTTCAATGTCCGCCAATTCGCTAACTAGGGTGGTGGACTATATGGCCTAACCACTCTCAATCATCCTCTCGATTGTAGAGGAGGCCCGTGCCCTGCAGTGGGACGTATATAGGCTAATATGTAGGATTTTCATTGTGACCTCCTTGGCCCTTCTATCTTGATATTTTCTATGTGCATACACATTGAGATAACACGATATCTACTGCGTCACGACATGTAATCCGTGAAGAGATTAATGAAAGTGGACGAAGCGAAAGTAGTTTTCAGGATCGAGCAAAGTGGAAATCCATAGTCTCTGCGTATCTCGATGGGAAACAGGCATGAATAGTGAATACATCAACATGTATTCATGCATATTGTTGTTTTGACAGCCTCTGTGGCGCGTGGTAAGACGCTTACTGTGAAACGAGAGGCCGCAGGTTCGATCCCCGCACCGAGACAAATATTTGTGTGGCCCACAAGCATATGTCTCGGGTATAGGTGTTTCTCAGACCGAAAAGTCTTTTCTAGTTTCTGATACCTAAGACTTGTACATATATATCAGTCCATTTATGTCTCACTGCAGAGCACCCGCCTCCTCTACAATCGAAAGTACGATTGAGAGTGGTTAGGCCATATAGTCCACCACACTGGCCTGTTGCGGGTTGGCCGACTTTAGGTACACACCACAGAAATTCGTACAAAGCTATAATATATAACGTTTCGATGTTTCACCGTCATGTATGTATGTTGACAGAGTCAAACCCAAGTGCAAATGTCCCTGGAAATATCTCCGATGCACCACGCGGTGGTGGTGGGGCGTGGCGCTGAACAACTCAAGGTCATAATGAAGGGCACGGGCACGCAGATCATGTTCCCTGACGCGGACGATCCGAACATACCGCTCATCAAGAAGAGCTGCGTCACCATCACTGGACAGATCAAGGATGTTTACGCGGCCAGGCAGCAGCTGGTTGTGAGTATATGACAATTATTTTATTACTGCGGATTAGCAAGTTGAAGTGGCAATGGGCAGGGCACATAGCGCGGAGATCTGATGACCGATGGGGTCGGAAAGTGCTCGAATGGAGGCCACGTAGCGGACAGCGCAGCGTAGGACGTCCACCCACAAGATAGTCCGACGACCTGGTAAAGGTCGCGGGACGTCGCTGGATGCAGGCTGCCTCCACCAGGTCTCTGTGGAAATCATTGGGGGAAGCCTATGTTCAGCAGTGGACTTCCTTTGGCTGATGGATGGATGGATGGATGATTTTATTACTGTAGGTGGCGATACCACAGCTCATCGATAGTATTAGTAGGAATGCTAGTTATCCTCATCATCATCATATCAGCCACAGGAAGTCCACTGCTGAACATAGGCCTCCGCCAAGGATCTCCACATTGACCTGTTGGAAGCTAGGTAATGCTAGGTATCCCACTGTTAAATTGACTATTATTTTATTAAACTATTTTTGTGCATTACATACATAAATAAACTCACGCCTTTTTCCCAGAAGGGGTAGGCGGAGGTACCAGGGCACTCACATTTCGCCTTGTATGTTCCGTCCCACGATGTGATAGGTGGCGAGCCCATCGCCATATCGGGCACAAATTCCTGACTCTGGGCTGATAATGAATAGAAAAATCCAATATCACTTTGCCCAACCCGGGATTCGAACCCGAGATCTCAGCTTTGTAGCCGTATCGTAGTACAACTACGCCACCGAGGCAGTTTTGTGCATTAGCTTTAAGTTATCTGAATGGAAATACATACAAACATGTGAGTTTATGTTTGTATGTACTTTTCCCAAAAGAGACGAGAGAGGCAGAGGTGTAACCAGGACACTCGCATTTCGTCCTGAATTTTTCTTCCTTTAATGAGATAAAGTTAGTCTAAAGCCACATCGGGCATAAATTTTTGACTCCTCGTTGATAATTAAGAGAAAATTCCGATATTACTTTGCGCGGCCCGGGATTGAATGCCAGACCTGAGCGTTGTAATCATACTGTTTTACAATTACGAAGTCAGGTTGAATGGAAATATAACGTAATATAATAATAAATACATTCAACCCCCACTTTCCCCGTCCTTTTAGTCCTCCATACTCATCCTTGACACGTGCCGTGGAAATTAATGGATAGTCATAAAATAGTGCACATTTGTTTCTCTATAACTTCTTAATATTGTAGGTGTCATTGCAAATATTGATGACTTTATGTTTTAGCACATACTATTTTTTTTAATTTAGTATATTTCGTAAATCGTAAGCATTTCGATTATTATATCGATTTCGTTTATTTATTCCAATCCCCGTACCGAGACAAATGTTTGTGTGAAGCACATATGTACATATATGTACACATATGTTTTAATTCCATCAATATGTGTTTGTGAGACCGAAAAGTCTCTCGTAGTTTCTGATACCCACGACACGAGACTCGATATCAGTATAGGTTTAAATGTTGTCGACTGTTGGATGCATTTTTTTAATACTTTAATTTTCTAACAGGGAAGTCTACCGCTAGTGGTGATATTCGACGTGTCGGAAGAAGCGTGTCGCATCGAGAACGATACAGCCACGAAGCTGATGCAGAAGCACAATGTGTACATCAACGTGCGCCGGAAACCTAAGCAGGGCATCGCCTCTGTAGTTATCAAGGGCATTGAGAGATGCGCGGGTAAGTTGAATTTTATAGGATTTTGGCTTATACGGGATTCCTGGGATCAATATTAAGCTCGGCGTGGCAATAACCTTGCTATTACTTGATTGAATATCAGCAAATTTTTGGCACTATAGGGCCAGCTATTTCAAATATGGGTGCGTGAGATTTTGAAATCTATGGTATGTAAGGTCCGCCAAGCCGGAGTAGGCGAGCGTGGAGGACTGTGGCCTAATATCCTCTTCATCGTAATCTCGATAAATATATAAACAAATAAATATATAACTGGGTAAACATATAATATCTATGTTTGTATCTGCATGTTATTTTCCGTTGTTTCTTATAATAGTCATATCTACATGAGTCCAGTGAGCTGGATTGATGTAATAATAATCTTTTGCCTTGAAGCCTGTAAAATAAGTGTATGTACAGGCGACATCTACGAGGCGCGGCGCGCGTTGCTGGGCGGCAAGGAGGGCGCGGTGACCGCGGAGGTGCCGGAGTCCTACAACATCCCGGCGTGGGGCGGCGCCGCGCTGGCCGCGCTGGGCTCGCCGCTGTGCGCGCTGGCGCCCTGCGAGCCATGCGAACCCTACTCGCCACGAGGTACGACTATTACAGGACATTAAATAGGAAGGTCTGCTCAAGCTTTACTACGAGGTTCCCCCACTTTATTACTAAGTTCTAACAAAAAGCACCCAACAAAAGAGTCTGAACCACACTCGCCACGAGGTACGACACATTACTGCCCCCTCACATCAAACATGAAGGTCTGCACAAGTTTTGCCCCCACCACCCCAAATCCTACTCTTCACTTTATTACTACGCCCTAACAAGTAACATCAAACATGACGGTCTGCTCAAACTATTTTTGCTCCCCGCCACCTTGAAACCTTTTCGCCACGAAGTTCCCCTACTTTATTACTACGGTCTAAAGATTGTTTGCTCAAGCAATTTTTATACGTAGGAAGTTGACCAGTTTGATGATAGGCCCGCCCACTAACTTATCGTGGGTCAGAACACGACGCACTACGAAATCTACACTTTTGTGTATCTAGTGCAAACGAATATCCTTTGCCAACCTGCAAATTTTATATACATCTTAGTGTTAAAACCTTGAAAACCCAAAAAACATTATATTGTAACATTTATCTTGATACTGTAAATATTGATGTGTATTTGTGTTCAGTGAGTGCAGGCGCAGTGTACGGCGGCGCGTGGCTGGTGTCCCCGCAGCCCCGCGCCGCGCCCTTCCACTACCCCTCGCTGCCCGCGCACCCCGCGCACCCCTCGCATCCTGCACACCCCGCACACCCCGCGCACCCCTGGAACCGTACGTATCTCCCCACTTTCTTTTATTGCATTGGCAAGACGAGCATGCCGTTCGCCTGATGGTTAGCGCTACGATCCGGTCATGAACAGTACCAAAACCTTGAATTACAAAGCAATGCGCACCATCCTGAGACATAAGATGTAAAGTCTATTATGTCCAGTAGTAGTTACTTAAATGCTGCACTGCAGGAAATAGACATCACTACCACTTCAACCACCATACGAATCCAGTCCTGATACGTATCACTGCAGGGCTCGACCCGAAAAGTAGGAGTGCCCTGAGATTTCAAAGCGCTATTAACGTGATCATAGGCAGCTGCTTCCAGTCAGTTACAAAGAGGCCTCCGTGTAATTCAATCACCATATTTAAAATAAATACCTTTTTATGGATTTTTCATACGTATATTAATTTTGTCGCCATTTTCGAAGACTAGAGCTTTCGTGGTCACGGCAGAACCGTCTCTCATCCGGTAAAGTGAAAATTAGTTTTTCTTCAGCGTGAAAGTCAGAGGTATGCCCGGGTTCGATTCCCAGGGCGTTTTATTTTTTGTATTCGTGTGTGTGATGATAGTCAATCACTACGCACTATAACGGTGAAGGAAAACATCCATATCTGCACACCAGAGCAATTGAAAGAATCATGGGACGTCGCTGGAGGCAAGCTGCTTCCAACAGGTTACAGTGGAAATCATTGGTAGAGGCCTATGTTCAGCAGATGACTCCCTGTAGCTGATGGATGGATTAACATTTTAAACGCCTGATAAATTACTCATATCGTAAATGCAACATTGCTAATATAATTTCCAAAGGAATATATACAACCACCTTTTTTATATTTTGCTTCGCTCATTGTGACTGTTGAATTCGTAGTCACGTGTTACTCATCACTATGTAATAAAATAATCCAAATATGTTATTAAAATGGTATTTATTGTCCAGCGTTGTCGAATGGTCCGGACATGGGCCTGATGCCGCAGCCGATGATGATGCAGAACCATACATACCAGCAAGCGACAGCAGACGCCCGCCCGGTGAGTAGCACACAGACACGCACACACGCACACGCACACGGATACGCGCACACGCGCACATGCACACACGCGTACACGCGCACACACACGCCCATACACAATCGCACACGCACTCGCACACGCATGTACGCACGCATGCACACACGCACACCACTGCAAGTCTCGTCAGCAAGGATCAACAGCCCACAAAGGCACAAACAGTTCAATCTCTTATGGCCTTATCCATAGGCAGATTATTTATACATATACTTATTTAGCTATGGAATGTTTTGTCTCCTTCGCTCAAATTTAATTCCAAAGTCAAAATATACCCCAATATGGGACAAAACATCGCCTTATTCAGAATGTTTTATAAACCAATTTTAGTTAGCGAATGTTTTACCTCTTCGCTCAAACTGTATTTAAAAGTCGTTCGGAAGAGACAAAACATTAAGAGGAGGGGTAACGCCAATGACCTTGCTCGAACGGGCGGCACCAAATCTCATGCACCGGCGCACGCCGGCTCACGACGTGCGAGCGAGCGCGCTGCTTTATACCTATTCATTCATTATTTCGCTGCGGACAAAACGATATATTCGTAGTGTTATTTCACTCGATGTTCCCATCGAGTACAGTTAGGACCGTAGTGTATGATTAATTCACTTACAAACGTCAGAGCTATCGTGGCAGAATTGCACGAACGCTGACTGTTAAACGAGAAGACGCGGGTTCGGTCCCCGCACTTGTAGTTCAATTTTTGTGTTTACTTATTTCATCTATCTATACCAATATTACATTTTAGATTTTAAATATTTTTATTTTTGTTTTTCTTTTGTAATATTACAAAGAGGATAGATACATTTATATTTTTGGATTTTTATTTACAATGAAACTCAAAAATTACTGGACCAATTTAAAAAAATATTTCGATTTTCTAATGGTCTAATCCGGGATTAACAGAACTATATATTTACCTGAAGAGGTAAATATATAGTTTATAAGAGTTTAAATGGAAAATAAAAATGTTCAAAAAAAATTATCTCGAATGGTTTTTATTTTTCATTTCAACCCTTATTTCAACTCCTTTAGCCAAACATACAGCCAATGTTACTCCAGGATAATGTTGGATTCGAATGGTGAAAGAATTTTAAGATTAAGTCGGTCGGTTAAGTAATTTTTGTGTTTATTCATAATAAACAAATATCGAAATATTCAAAAATCTAAAATACAAAAATGTAAAAATACACATGTTACAAAAATGCAAAAAATGAAATGTTTCTTTTATAAAATATTATAGGTTAGACATATAGATGAATTTATAAACAAAAACAATCGTATCGATGCGGGGATCGAACCTGCGGCCACAACAATCATCTAGCGATCGGTCAAACCTTCGGGCCAACAATACTTACTTCTCGGTGACTAAATTACCGGTAACTATCTATTATATTAGTGCCTATTTTGGTGTTTAAATGTTACCTACTATTTCAAATATGATCGGAACATAACAATTCATTTATTTATATGTTGGGTAGGTCTCTCATAAGTTGCATGAAATTCAATTGAAATATTAAAACATCGCACGATACTTATATTTTGCTATGTAGGTACAATATTATGATCGTTAACTTTAACAAAATAAATATACTATTATAGTACAGTTACTTTCTACTAAGAACATAAATAATAATTTTATAAAATATGGTAGAATATTTTTTTCAAAAAAATATCTTCAATGATTTTTATTTTCCATTTTAACTCATGTCAACCCCTTTAGGCAAATATACAGCCTATGTTACTCCAGGATAATGTTGGAATCGGATGGTGAAAGAATTTTAAGATCGGTTGAGTAATTTCTGGTTTATTCATAATAAACAAAAATGGTAATATTCAAAAATCAAAAATACAAAAATGTTAAATAAAAATGTTACAAAAATGCAAGAAATAAAATGTTTCCTATATAAAATATTGGGTTAGATAGTAGATAAATGAATTTATAAATAAAAACATTTGTTTCGATGCGGGATCGAACCCGCGGCCACACGTTTTTATTTGGCATCCAAGCAACAGCGCCACAGTTGCAGTGACGTAGTATAGTAATTTACTACGGTTAGACCGGCCGTAACCGTTCTCAATGAATGTGTCGAGCGAAATAGCAATATTAAATTTACGTAGATATTGCGAAGACAAGCGACATAGGTCCGTTTAGCACGGCGGTTCGTCCCGCAATGATTTGTTGGGCGACAGCGGGGACGTGCTCGCGATTTAGAGTATCGATAATGTGAAAAATTCGTTAAAAATAAATGAGACAGAAATTAGAAAAAATAAAAAGAAGGTCCCATCCGCCTTGCATTTCTTAACATCCTGATGATAATAAAATAATCCTAGTGCTCGTAGTTTAAGAGAAAAAACGTTGTAAATGCGAAAATAGAGGTCACTTTGCAATTTTATTTCAAGTACTTTTAATACACTTTTAAAAATTCTGAAAAGAAGGGCCCAAGCTCCATATAGTGTAGATCAACATATATTTTTTTTGAACACCTAATAATAAAGATCACCAAGAAAAAACGTTGTGAAAAAGGCCATTTCACATAGACCCCACTCTTAACTGAAATAGATTTACAAACTTTCTACGAATAAAACCGTTAGACTTTAGAGACAATAGTTTGTAGCGAGAATTCATCTTCTTTTTAAAAAAAACTAATAGTAATACAATATGGATAAACTAATACATACAAAGAAAATTGCTTTTGTGTTGTTAGCTGAGTTAATTTCGCAATAAATAATATTATAAAAAAATTCAAAGACATTCAACGCATGTGGCTCATGACGACAAGAGTAACATGTGCACTCTTATTATAACACTTCAATATAGAGTATTATGTACTTTCATTGACCGGTTAATAATTAAGTCACTTTCGTATATTTTTTAATATTGAACTTTATATAGGAATAACTTTTTACTACGATGTCTTATTATATTTTCTGTTATATAGATAAAATGAAGTATATCAATGAAATACACAAAGATACAATAAATGATAATTATGACTAATATAAAGGGAATACCTACCCCTGTGCCTTCTGCCTACCCTTTCTGGGAAAAAGGCGTGAGTTTATGTATGAATGTATGTTTAATGGGAATAATTTGAATATAACTTTACAATTGTGATTTGATTAGCAAACGATTTCTTATTAAAAGCAATAATTTTATACTAACTACATTGAGGAATGTCTCTGAGGAATTTAGAGGAAACTTATATGCACTGAGGTTCACGACCCTCAGCAATGAGGAACTCATCTCCAGTAGGAGAATATTAGTGACATATCCAACAGTACATTCACGTTCTTAAAATAATCTTCGAGTTGGTACAAGCGACCGCGTTCAAACATTATATTTAGCTGGCACTTCAGTTGGTGCCATACTTCGATAAAGTACAGACAATCGTGTTTTCTAGAAAATTCTACTTCTAATCATGGCACAGAAACTCAGTCAAAAGCCAACCGTTTGCTTAAAATGGGTTAAAAATCACTGTCGTAAAATTCACGCGGTTTTAGATTTACGGTGATTTTGGGAGTTACGGATTACCTCAATTTTGATCTCAATTTTTTACTAGTGTGATGTCCATGCGGTTTTAAAATATGAATATAATCTTTTATCTTTGGGCATATATTTGTTACTTAGATTTAAAGTTCCTATGAGTTGTGACGTCTTACCCACGGATTAACTAAAAATGATCTCAAGTAACTGATTTAAAATCCACGCGGTTTTTGATCTACTTCCCACCGTTCTCCAAAATGGAGGAAACTTTTTCATGTGAGTATAGAAAACCTGTAATTTTAAGGATAGTAAAATTAATATTCCATCCTTATGCAGTGTTACTTACCTATAAGCTTCCCCCGCCCAAAACGAGAATTTTTATTTTTATGAGTTTGTGATTTTACTCTTCTCGCATACTCCTAGTAGGAATTTTCCAACCACCTTATCTTTCAATTCTTTTAAATGATATAATTTTAAATATTTATTTTCGTCTTACATCTTTAATATACTTTAACAAAATATCGTAGCGTAGGTTCTAGAATTTTGATAGAAGTAGCCTTTGTCTTTCCAAGTATAGGTACCATTCTGAAATAGTAGAAAGTGTTATCAATATATGATGTATGTAATTATGTTTTCAATATCCACTACTTAGAATGTGACGGCCTTATTAACAGACAGCTTATAAACCTTTTTAGCTGCAGAATATATTGTCCTCTTCGAATCTGTTTGAGCGAAGACAAAACATTCGATAATTAGTTTTAAAGCTGTCTATGAACAATATCTACGGTAGCTGGATGCATGCTTCCAAGTTCCAACAGGTCGATGTGGAGACCTTTGGGGCCTATGTTCAGCAGTGTACTTCCTGCGGCTGAGATATTGATGATGAATAAGGCCTTAGATATTTTTCCATGTAGTATTATTGTTTGCATTTTAATTTAATTATATAAATATATCAGACGACGCTGAGCCAGTTGCTGAACTCGAGCTCGCAGGCGAGCAGCGGATACCAGAGCAACTTCACGGGCAGCTGCGTGTCGCTAGACACACACAATATATCCGGTAAGTACCTACTTGTATGTAGGATGTTATACAGCCTATAACCTTCCTTGATGTTTGCTGGAAATGTTGAAAAAAAGTTCAAACTGTCTTTAGTTTTATACTATATTGGTAGAATATAGTATAAATAATAGTATCTACATCTATTATTATTGCAAAGCTGAAGAGTTTGAGCGCGCTAATCTCAGGAGCTATTGGTTCGAATTTAAAAAAATATTTTTAGTGTTAGCTCAAAGGTTGTCAGAGTGTTGGCAGCAGCGCCCTTTTGGCCTGTAAAAAGACAGGGGGGCGCCGAAAATAAATTCACTGTCTCAATTTTTAATGCTTTTGCTTATCTAAATTTAAGAAAAAGTGTATTTTCCTAGATATTTTGTATAATTGAAATCATGAGTGATGTTTTGAGACATCTCTTATCTAAGACGTAGTTTCACAATCGTGGTTTAGGTATTCAATACGGTTTACAGTATCTATGCAAATGAAGACGTATACAATGTTGCAACATGTAGGGCAAATTGCACTATACTTACTATCTTCATACTCGTAGATTGTAATATAAATGTAATATCTCAACTCATATATTCTAATATCAATATTCAATGAATCATTTTATTTATGTTACTGAATTGGGTTATGATAATATTGTTTCGTAATATGTTTGAAATCTCCAGTCAGAAACATGTGAATTTATAAGTTGGTTATAATTTATAAGTTAGTTTGAGACGCATCCATTCCGCCATGTGCGTAGGTACCACTTGGGTATTCGCTGATGTTAAAAAACTAAAAAAAAGACATTTTTGTTCACTACGCATTAAGAAATGTATAATTTAAAATTATACATCGTTTCATTGCATGGAAATGTTTTTATTTTTTTCAAAAATCGTTTAAAATCAGATATAAGATTACTAGGCCTCGTAACTAGACTAAATGCCAGAGAAATTTTAACGTTTGCTTTAACTAATAATAATACATCCGTAGTTGATACCTAAATTTCTATTAATTTCTACAGTATATAAAAATCCACATGCACTACTACAACGCCTGGCGGAGTTTCCTCATAGTGGTTCTTATAGTGTTTTGTAGAATTCTGTCGCTTACAATTAAAATGGTGTATGTATGCAGGAGGCGAGGGCAGCAATGTGGGCACTCCGTCGGTGTCGCCCATCAGCAAGACTCACAGTCCCGGACAACCTGCCGACACGGAGCGATCGCAAGGTAATTAGTAAATAAGGTAATTAATGTAGTTAGTATATAGTGTGAAGAGGCATCTTAGCATGCATAGTTGTATCGATTGGTATGGGTCATGGGACTGCCGTCTGGTGCCATTCGATACTCTGCCTGGACGGCATTTGCGACTACTGTCAGGTGCAGTGTGGTCACTATAAATAAAATAAATAAATAACACCCAACAATCACATACATAGTCTTGACCCCACACTAAGATCGAGTCTTATGTCGTGGGTATCAGAAACTACAAGAGACTTTTCGGTCTCGCAAACACCCAGACCCGAAAGAAATATTTGTGGGCCGCACAAACATTTCTCTCGGTGCGGGGATCGAACCCGCGGCCTCTCGTTTCACAGGCGGCGCTTAACCGCCAGCGCCACGGAGACTGTCACTATGCCGGGAGAGAATTAAAAAATAAATTAAATTTTTGTTTGTTTTTATTTATTCGATGCTGGTGACAAAGGGTAAGCCGAAAGGGGAATGCTATATTAACTACAGAGAATAAATGTTATATTTTGTTCACAGTGCTAAAGACAAAAAAAATATTTTTTATTGAATTGCAAATTCATTTTTCCAAGAACTCCGGGCCTGAGTCTCAATTATGTTGATATTTATTGAAAATTTTGAGAATGTACATATATATTTTCCTTACACAATCATAATGACACAACAATCTTTGCACCAATACTGAGTTTCATAGTAAAATAGGCATTCTTCATCTCGAGCAACATGTTCTGTTTTTCGATTATAAAAATAGTAATTTAATTAATTTAAAAAATGCCCGCCTTTGAATGTTTTCCCTCTAGATTATCAGTTATCACGACTGTATTACAGCTTTACATATTATATTTGAATGACCGTCTGTTTTTTTTTCATCAGAGCTAGCCAGTATAATCTCTGACTTGCCGCTGTCGGAGCGTCGCGCGCCGGGCTGCGAGAAGAAAACCCTCGAGAACCTCAACAAACTCTCGCCGCTCTCGGAATACAGGAAACTTAAGGCGGAGGCCAGCAAGGTACAATATACATCGATTTTTATTATTCTACGTTATTCGAATGATTTATTTATGTACCTTTAGTTAATAAAATTTTGACAATAGGCTAGTTTCATACATTTTTATTTTTGTTTATAATGGAAGGTTACGTTACGCACAATCTAAATCAGAAAGAATTTTTAAAATCCGTTAAGTAATAAGCAAGTTACAAATATTTGAAAGTTGGTGGTAGGAGTGATAGAAAAGGATGCAACATGCACGGTGTGACGTCATCTTCCATAAGGTGCACGCGTGCGAAAGAGACAACGAGTGTCCCCACCGTACTATTAAATGTATTAATATCTCAGTCATTTTACATTCAATTTTGATGCTGTTTTCAAATTCGTTTGTTTTTATAAACGATGCCTTTAAAGAATGATTACTTACTGCTCAAATAAAATCTTGGACACAACCCTATTCCTACCCTGTACGCTGGTTATGCGATTGAAGAATACTTCATGCCCAAAGCCAGTGTATGCTTGTATGTTCGGATGTCTGCTGCATGTAGGACCCCTCCTTCTATACTTTGTGGGTGCATGAAGATCTTGGCTCCCTGAGCCGCATCTACGTGTATCTGTATGGAGACGATGAGCCTATTGATTCAGTTCAAAAAATATAAAAAAATCTGTAATAAAAAGCCAGTGAACCAATATAATTTTAGACAAAATAACACAATTTCAGCTAATTTTATTATAATGTTACCGTAATTGACTGTGTAGTTCATACCCATTATTGGGGAGTTTTGAATTTCCTTAAAGTTTGCAACAGTAGAAGCGAACTTCATCTTATCTTCTGGCGAGGAGTCTAGATAGTTTTAAAAACGACTATCAAAACACATATGATGATAAATGAGCACTCTACCAATATCCCAATGAGGTGAAGAACCAAACCTGATGACATCTATACACACATCCCTTGCCTGTATGTCTTTCTCTCTGTCTCTATGTCTGTTTGTGTGTTTGTAGGCCATGCGTGACGCGGCTGGCGGGTACCGCGTGCCGACGCCGCGCTGGGCCGGATACTACTTCAGCCATACATCGCCCGCGCCACTTGCCTTCGATAATGATAATACCACCACTACCACTACTACTACTGTATGTATTATTTACTATTTAGATAAATTATATATTTCATCATAATTGTCGTTCATTGACGGTATTGGTTTTTCAAAACTACCTCCATGTTTTTTTGTAAAACGAATGCTTGTTACTTGTGTTACTCCTGCATTTATTTATTTATGATTTATTAAATTAGTACGGTTGAAAGCAATTATGGTAATAAATAACAAATCTAGCTACGACCCTAGACTATGGTGTAAGTTACATCCATTATTAAGTTAATAAAAAGGAGACATTGCAAACAAAATGTTTTCGTATCATACCGCTCCTACCTGTTTCTGTCACGCTTACGCAGTAATATCATCTCCGCTCTGACTCTCGCTTTACAAGAATCCGCTTCTCGCTTCACATATTTTGTTCCCAATGTCCGCTCTAGTATAATACCTCAATGACTTCAATCATGTCCCGATAGATGTCGCTATATTAATACGCCATAGCTAGTAAATATTACGTTACTTGAAACGATTTCTTTCTCATATTCATACTATGAAACAAATGACTAAACTACTCCAACGCACCGGCCTCTTTAGAGCTTTATCAATGTAATATCAACTTAATGTCTCTTTTATTAAGGTATATTTTACCATGACAGCCTTAATATTAATTTAAATAGGGTATGTATTGTAGGGTATTTGGTTGTTAGTTGGACGTTTTAGTAGCTAAATAAAATAAAATATTTAAATACTTGTATGTTATCAGCCGGAGAAGGGTTGGAACAGAACAGAGCCGGTGCGTGCGGACGCGCTGTGCTCCCCGCAGGCCGCGCCCCCCGCCACCCCCGCCACACCCGCGCCCGCCACGCCACCCGCGCGACCCTGCCGGTACACGCAGCTGTACGACCTGCTCAGGGACATCGGACTGCCTAAATACATCGGTTAGTGTACTCAAATATTTTATCGATATTTCTGTTCTGAAGGCCTAGTGATGTGTGGTTAGACGAATACTTAGGGTCCTAGTGGCAAAAGGTGCCAGGTTTTATAGTTTTTCGTTTGGGTTATATAGTGGGTAGAGTGCGCCGTTAGAATCTTGGCCAAGGTGTCGTCAGTTAACTGCTACTGGGTCTAGGCCATCGTTCAGTGACTAGAATAGAAGAATTCTCCGTGTGTCACAATAGTGTAAACTTCTCGGAGCACTCATGAGACATGACGCAGGCACACTCTACCGAAGTGTCGAGCATGGAGTGACGAACGCCGTGGCAGTTTTGTTGCATGTCGTTCGCCTGATGGTAAGCGATACAACCGCTCATGAACAGTAGCAAAACAAACAACAACTTGAATTGCAAAGTAGCATTGCTTTGCTTTCCACTACGATCACCATCCTGACATATGAGATGTTAAGGCTCAGTATGTCCAGTAGTTACTCTGGCTACAATGTCCTTCTTCACACTCTCGGCCATGATATTGAGTTTTTTTTCACGGCCAAGAGTCGAAGGTACGTCACCAACAGGCCAGCACGTACATATTTGGGTTGATAATTTACCATTAGTACCTACTGGTAGGATATTCGTATTCCAAATGAGACGGTTAACGTGTGTTCGGATCCCTAAGCAAACCTCCGACTATTCGAAACGAAAAAAAATGATAATTAAACGCGGTGGAAAAATCGTCACATAAGTGTGTTGCGTTTTGAATTCAGCAGGTCCAGTTATAAATTACTAATTATAGTCCAAGCCCGAATAATTGCGAAAACGAGGTATGTCTATCGGTGCAGTAAATATTCTATTTGCATTGCACTCAGTGTACCGTCAAGTGCATAGTCAGTTCATCGTACACTCGTATGTATATAATATATTTTCAATCCATTTGATAACCTCCGTGGCGCAGTTAGACGATGGCCATGAAGCGAGAGGCCGCGGGCTGGAATAAATGTGTCTGGCTCAAAAATGTTTGTTTCGGATCTTTATTTTTGCTAGTTTGGCAAGACGAGCTTGCCGTCCACCTAATGGTGAGCTATACAACCGCTCATGGACAATGTCAAAATCTAACACCTTGAATTCAAAAGCAATGCTTGACATTCCACTCCGCTCGCCATCCTGCGACATAATATCACTATCATCTTTCAAAAAACTTGTCAAAGATTACTATCTTTCTCACTGAACTGACACATTTCTGTGGATAATTTACCTATTTGTATGTACTGGTATTTTAATATATATGTATATATCTATATATTATGTATATGTATCTTCCAATGTATGTATTGTTATTATATTATTTATGTATGCATATTTGTATATATATATGTTTATATAACATAATATGTGTATTTATTATTTGTACTACTTGAAATTTTATTAAATTATTTGTACTTATTTGCAATACTTTCCTTTCTAAGCAAGTTCTATCCTTTACACTTTAGACTGCCCTTTATTTATCCTATTTTTAAATCCATCCCATGGTTGTCTGTAAGACATTGCCTTTCGGCGATAAGACCGCCAATTGTACTTTTTATATTTGTGATTTCTGTTTGTATTTGTTTTCCTTTTGTGTGCAATAAAGTGTAAATAAATAAATAAGAATTAAGATATTAAGTCTTAATATGTCCAGTAGTTACTCTGACTACAATGTCCTTCACACCGAAACACAACTATTGTGCGGCAAGAGACATAGACATTGCGCTGGTACCAACCCAGGCGACCTCTCACATATGTATGAGAGACCTAGCACCAGTAAAATCTAGATCTGGGTGTTGTCAAGCCAAAAAATCTCTCGTACTTTTTGAAATCCACGACATGATATTTACAGCTTACTGTAAGGTCAGGACAACGTGAGTAACTGTTGATATTGACTTTAAGATTTTTTCTATATTGCATTTGGTATAAATGCAGGTATCACAAACATGATGAGGTAACCTTAATCGAGTAAGAACTTATACCATTAATTAACTAGATAATAGATGATAAATATCTTGTCCACACAGACATCCATATATCATGTGTGTACAGTTTTTAATAATGCACCATGAATAAGTCACGTATTGGCAAACAACCTTGTGAAGTCTAGCCAAGACAAACGACATAATCCTACGCAAATTGTCCTGAAAAATGAATGTTTGAATAAAATCGTCAAATGTACTATGAAATTATTTTATAATTCCTTATATATTTTTCAAGTCTTTTATTGAATGTATTACCATTGTAGTCTTAGACCTTTTGTAGTTATCTAAATGCAATATGACGAAGACAGGTCAGAATTTGGAAAATGCTTGAGTCTAGGTGCAAACGGCAAACTGGAAGAGACCAACAGTGGACAGCTATAGGCTGATGAAAATGATGATGAAATTTATCTTTAACTCCTTTTAGTATTTTTACTAATAATGCTGAGTAATATTGTTTGGTAATACCTTCAACAATGATCAGGTCAAAAGTACCCTCAACCGACGAGAATGCATGAAGTTGATAAAAGTGAATGAAGCGAAAATAATACCTATGACAGCAAAGAAAGAAAGAAAGAGCAAAGGGGCGGTCTATAATCTCTGCCTACCCTTATGGGATACAGGTGTGACGATTATGTATGTATGTAAACCACTTATAACTTTTGTAATCATCACCAAATTGTAAAGTGGTTTTGAAAAGGGCAACAAAAGAGTTTCTTGCCTGTTCTTCTCTAGTGAAAACTGCTTTCCGAACCGGGTGGTAGATAAAAAAATGAGTGAATCTAAATGATGTAGAACATATTAATGGATTAAATGTTTTCATTTCATGTAGGTTTGTAATGTTTTTTGTGGTAGATCTATTCAAGAAGCACGAGGTGGACATGTGCACGTTCGTGTCGCTGAGCGAGGCGGACCTCACCGAGCTGGGCGTGACCGCGTTCGGCGCTCGCAGAAAGATGTTGCTCGTAATCGCAGGTAAAATAATATCGATAGCCTACGTGGCGCTGTTGGTTAGACGCTAGGTGTAAAACGAGAGGCCGCGAGTTTGATACTCGCTGCGACATAAATGTTTGTGTCGACCAACAACACGCATTTTTTTGAGTCTCGGGCCCTGAGCGATGTGAAGCAGAAAAGTCTCCAGATTTTTCTAATAACCACGACGAAAGACTTTCAGGCCCAGTTGCTTTATCTAACTTTGACAATAACCTTAACTGTAACTATGTCAATGAAAAATATCTATGTATGTCTAAGAAATCATTATGTACCTAGCTATGTCAATATCATAAAATCATAAATTAATAATGTAAACGTTTTCTCTTCAACAGAGCTCCAAAAACAAGCGAGCACGTACAAGGGTGCCACGGCCGGTGCGGACAGGAAGCTCGTCAGCTCACCCCCGCAGTACAACACCGCCGCCCTCGCGCAAGACAAGTGGTAAACCAACATACAGCAAGGCAGACCTATCGCTAACCAACCTCAAAATACAAAACGTCAACCGCCACTCTTTATTTAAATTATAAAAGGGTTGCCAACACAAAAAAATACATAGACCATGGTAGATTTTTCAAAATAGCGATAGTAATTTTTAATCTTAATTTATACTGCCTTGCTTTGATAAGACTGATCGATACCATAAATCATTGTGAGACTGATAGTACGTCTTTAGAGTACAAACGTAAAATATTCAGAGGTAAATTGTTTTTATAAAATTATAAATTCAACTGAAAAACGATATTGGACCCCTTTACCTGGAGGTAATTTGAACTTTATATCATTAACTTGATCTCCATCTCATGGAGAAAATGATAATGGTTTAAATAAACCAGATTTTTTGTAAAGGGGATCGTAGACCGAGAATTAACATCTTTTGGGCATAGACATCTTTGTATTTGGTGAAATGACATACATTTCAAAATGAGCTTGCTACGATGTCTATTGCGTTGATTTTATCGAATTATTTGTATTTTAGTATTTAAGTGTTTTTTTAATTGTTTTATGATAGCTAAAAGCGTAACGACGAATTGATCTCTGTCATAGACAATTGTTGAAGTAAACTGGCCCAGTGCAGTGTGATTAGTGTAAGTGTTTTGTTTTCAGAGAATTTAAATCGTAGTATTTTATAAGGAATAGCATGTTTTATTTTTTGATTTAACTCAAAGCATTTTTTTTATATCGCCGTGTATACAGACAAATTATGATTATCGTGAATATTAGTTTTTAATATTTGATTATCCTATGCTTGGAAAATGTAATCATCGTAATTAATGTACCTTTCAATATCATATTCTTGAGAATATGATTTCCAAGGATACTATTACAATTTACAAACATTGAGAGCCAATTGAAAGAATGCATTTACTTTTTTAAATTCCAAATTAGTTTTACCTCTATCGTTTAAATGTATTATTCAGGTGTTAAAATATCTTAGAGAAGTGCATTTTTTCAATTGCCGCAATAAAATATTCATCATTTTCCAAAAAAATCAATACATCAAAAAGTTACGGACTGTTGTTATATTGACTTGATTTTTTAAATTCGACTTTTCATAGCACCATCAACATCTAGGTCAGCGTATACGAATGACAAAAACAGTAAATAAAAGCTGGCAACATTTTAATCAGTTAACATATTTTTTATCTATCACAGGAATGATCGTAATGTTTGTGATTATGAATTTAAGAATAGTGCATTTTTGATTTTTTAACCGTATTAACATGCTAATTTTATGTGAATGCCTATATGTGTTTAGTATTAAGCTATTTTGTAAGCCTTAGTAATATTTTGGTACATGTTTTTTGAGGGATCTTAAATATAAATTCGGCTCTGGCATCACCTATGTAATTAATTGATTTTTCAGTACTATTCTCTTGCTTCTATTCTAATTGCGTTCGGGCGTGGTTTCAGTCCACATATTTTAACATAATTAGATCATTTTATTTAAATCTAACAATTATTTACTGTCTGTGTTGCCAGGGCTATAACATCAGAAACTACCAAGAAGTGATGTATCAATTTATTGACTAATGGCACTTTTTAAGATAAATACAATTATATCGTTTTAATCATGAACTTGTGATTTGGAAATCTTTTTAAAGCCTGATTATGATTTTTGAGACTTTCCGCGTTAGGTTATGAAATGTATTGTTAAGTAATTAATTAAATGTTAAGAACTGTTGTGTTAATGAGTTAGTTAGTACATGCATTACAAGTTATTTGTTTTTAATTATATTCAAGAGTCGTAAGGAAGTTTTTGCACGATTGTTTTTCTTTTGCTTGTCCGATTAAAGTTTCAATATTATATCAGCTGTGTTTTATTTTATATTATAGTAAATATTAACTAAAGTAAACCTAGAGCAAAGTATGGAAGGACCACAGGAAGTCCCAGAATTGTAACATTTTCATAAAATCTAACTTGTACCTTAAAAAAAACTCTTTGTACTTATAACATAACTGGTAAGTTTAAAAATGGCTATTATTTGTAATGCCTACGATTTATAACATCTATGATTATTATGCTGTACAAATCGCATTTACACAAATAGCAAGTTGAGTATAAAATTGCTCAAATATTTCGTGTAGGCGAGTTCATTACACGCTTTTTATTGGCTTCACCTGTATGTTTGTTAGTATGTTTGTATGTTTGTTTGTAACCGACTTCTTTGGGCGCGATTTTGACCCACTTTAAACGGCCAGATTTCGTTCAAACTTTGTAGATTTATTGAGGACCGATGACAATACACTAATTTGATAAAATTATTCCATTTTTCAATTTGCAAAATATGATTTTTGTTAATTTATATAATTTTCATGATATTCTTTTGCACTATTCCTCGCTAGATGGCGTTAACATTGTATTCTTCAAGTGTCAAATGTTACTACTGACCAACAGATGGCGTTATTGATTAGAAATACAGCCGTCTAACTACTGACCAACAGATGGCGTTATTGATTGGAAATACAGCCGTAGACGGATGTTTTTAGTCAAAACAATTAAATAATAGTTAAAAAAAACTAAAATACACGCTTTAATAAGATATACAACTAAAAAAGTAAAAATAATTGATACTGAATTTAAGATAAGAAAATGGAGTAAAATACATATATTTTATTGTTACAAAGCGTGGGGTGTTTACAACAATTACTTATCCTCCTGCACCCCACGCTTTGTAACAATAAAATATATGTATTTTACTCCATTTTCTTATCTTAAATTCAGTATCAATTATTTTTACTTTTTTAGTTGTATATCTTATTAAAGCGTGTATTTTAGTTTTTTTTAACTATTATTTAATTTTATTAACACATACGATTTACGAAACGTTATATTATTATATGTTAGTTGCTGGTTAGTTGGTTTGAATTCTACAAAGTATCCGTCGATGTTTTTTTATGTTTGAATATATTTTTTTCATTATATTCGACAAACCGAGCTAGTAGGTCACCTGGCTGATGGTAAGTGATCACTGCCGCCCATGAACAAAGAAACCATCCCATGAACATCCACAGCCCTTGAATCATTGGCGATTTGTATTTCATAGATATGTTGCCAGCCCATCAAATCGGGAGGGGACCGGGAAAGAAAAGCATCCTAACATGAAAAGGATAAAGGATGGCAAGAGTATTGTGATCCGGCAATCAGACTCAGCCAACGGAACGCTTAGCTGTTGCTTTACATCGATATCCTGTGAGACAATGTTACTGTCCCTGACGACCCTACCCATACATGGTTCAATTAAAGTGCTTGGTGGCTTTTTGGTAAAACACCCGACGCAGCTGCCGACACCACGGTCACAGGTTCAAATCCCATGTCCCATGGTATCAAATCGCGTGTGAGTTGGATGACGAAATACAGGACGTGATTTTACCCTTATGATCGGTGCGTTTATCGAAATAAAATAATTATTGCAAGCGCAAAAACAAAGCCATGAACCTTTTCATTTGTAAAGATACTTCAATTATTCATTTTCATTTATTATGTTGTGTTGTATTGAAATTAAAAAAAATATATGCAGAATTATCGGGATACGTAATACCTATTTTTGCTGAGGAGTGCCGGTCACGGGATAAGAACTAAATGGATTAAAAGACCATCTTCGCGAATAAACTATATTGTCGGAAACTAAGTAACACAGTACTACATCGACAACCGCGGAAGAGCACACGGGCCACGCCCGCGCACGCGTCTATCCCGGACAACAACCGACTCGACACTCACGAAGGGCGACGGGGTGTGAGCGCGGGCGCAACCCATAGGCACGGTAAGGTACGGGAGCCCGTGGTGCGGACGGGAGCGAAATGGGGCCCGCGGGAGCCGTAAGATGGCGCGCTATATCCTCCCCCTCCAGGTCACTAGCTCGTCCCGGATGTGACCTGGCCGGTCTTCCTCTACGTGCCTTTTGTATAGTCCTCCTTGTACCCTGATAAGGAGTAAGGGCGCTAGCATGGTATTTGCCAACTACCTGACCGCGACTGTCTTTAATGACATAAGACGTCGGACTCGCCACCTCTGATACCACGTACGGACCGTTACGTCGAGGTGCGAACTTCGCGGTAACGCCCTTTCTTGATTTACTGAGAACATGTGAGTTTACTAGCACTCGATCTCCTACCTGGATAGCAGGAGCCGGACGTCGATGCTTGTCTGCCGCTGCTTTGCGGATGTCCTGTTCCTCCACCCGATACTTTACACGTTGGAGTGTATGGCCGAAACTACGCAAGTATGGCGTTATCTGTGGGACGTAGTTCTCCTGGGACACGATGGCCCTCATATCATGGTCCACATCGATTGGCGACCTTAATTCTCGAGCGAACATCAGATAGGCTGCCGTCTCTCCTGTGCCACTATTATAGGCGGTGTTGAGAGCAAAACGAGTTTGGGAGAGCATCTCTGGCCATTTGCGATGCTCCGGTCCCAATAACAGGGCCAGCCTCTGCTTCAAATCCCGGTTTTTCCTCTCGGCGGGATTCGCCTCCGGATGATAAGCGGGTATTGGACACTGCCGAACACCCATGACATACATGGCTTTTTGCATCACGGCGGATACAAACTGTGATCTATTGTCGGACACAACTCGCCGTGGGACACCATACCTCATAAATATCTCTTCTATGAGAATCTTAGCGCAATTTTCTGCGGTGGCGTCTACTAACGCGAACAATTCCACCCATCTGGTGGCGGTGTCTTCCACTAGAAAAATCCACCTTTCTCCTTTGTCACCCTCTGGAAGGGGACCAAATAAATCCATCGCGATTACCTCAAACCTCTGGTGCGGTATAGGAGTTTGCAATAGTCCTGCCGGCTTCAAATTGGACGGCTTAAATTTAGAGCAAGCATCACACTTCTTCACATAGTCGGATACATATGAGCGCATACCACGGAAGTAATATCGCTCCATCAACTTGCGTAAAGTACGCTCTACCCCAAGATGACCTGCCGTTGGGGCATCATGAAGCTGTTTCATGACATCGTCCCTCCAAACCTCAGGCAATACCAATAATGGCTCCTCGGCTTCTCCCTCAGGATCACACCGGTACAATACTCCTTGAGTCATTTAATAACCGCGATCGATCCAACGCAAAGCGCGTTCATCATCGTCAGATTCGAAATCTTCGATCACCTTTTTACAATCTGGATCTGACAGTTGGGCTGTACGAACCTCCTCAGGTCCTCGCCGAGGCAAGTCAACGACTATAGGGCAAATAGGACATTCTTCTTCACCTTCTGAGGCTTCTATTGCAACAGGCCTGCTCAAGGTGTCAGCAACTACATTGGCTTCCTCTTTCTTCATAATTTCCTGTCTCACAGGTGTAACACTATAGGGCGGGACGGATATTGGTGAATGATTGTCGGTCTCATTCCGATGGATCGCAAATGTGGTAGCAGCTCCCCCTGGCTCAAAGATACCCTTATTGTCTTCCTGGGGTGCTGAAAGCTCCATGCGCTCATGAACCTTCAAGATCGTTCCTTCATCCTCACGTAGAATGTCTGCAGTGGAACAGACGAGGCGAGTCCCGTCATCCTCGTACTCTAATACAAACGTACCTGATCTGCCTCGTAATGACCACCGATCCCTAACAAAATCAACTACCATGCCAGCATCCCTTATGAAATCAATGCCCAGTAAAGATTCAGTAGCACCTGGCAATACAACGAACTGCGTCGGCACCACTATTCCCTGTACCTTGACACTTACTAGAGCAGTTTCTACAATATTGCTGCTAGTGTCACCGTTCGCAAATTTTAAATTGTAAAACACTTTTTCAAATTTGTGATTATGTTTCTTTAAATAATCCCTTAAACTAACACTCGCGATAGATTGTTTCGCACCAGTGTCTATTAGTAATTTTCCTGTCTCTCCGTAAATGTCCACACAAATGACGGGCCTACTTCGCGGCGGACACGCACTCGATACCGCGGAAAAACTATGTGTAGCCGGAGGGGCGGACGAGCGTCGTCCTCTGCACGTCGCGCAGTTAGCGCGAATCACGCCTGGTGCACCACACCCGAAGCACACGATCGGCACCGAGGACGGCGGCAATGTGCCCTCGCCTGTCCTATGTCTGTTCTGGTCACGAAGCTTGGAACATTCAGCCTTCACGTGGCCGTACTTTTTACAGTAGCCACAAAGGGGTCGTGACCGTTTATTCTCGGCATACGTATTCAATACAGACTGGTGAGTGGCGGATGGTGAGGATCCACTAACTGGAGTCTTATCTGTCTTACACAATTTAGGTTCGCCTTCATGAAACAAATCCTCCAAGCGTCGCGCTTGGCACAATAATTCTGAATAAGTACTGAAAGTACTTCGCGATATTTTCTCTCTTATCCTGTAGTGTAATAGTCCGTACACCATGTCTAGCTGAATCTCCTCTTTCAAGCTATAAGGAAGCTGAGCAATCAGAGCCCTCGCTCTGCACACGAAAATATCGGTGGATTCATCCTCTTGTTCCTTTGAGAACAACTGTTTATAGATTTGATGTGGCGGGAGTCGCGGCCCATATGTCTGCCTTAGCAACTGTAATGCTTCTGACCAGCTCGTAACAGAAGCCTTTACACCTTGCCACCACGTTGCAGCTAACCCGGTGAGAAGCATGGGTAACCCTCGCAAGGCGATACCATCCTCAATACTGACGCACTCCTTATAAATTTCTAACGCGTCGATAAACGCAACCACATCGCTGTCTTGAGCGCCGTCGAACCGCGCCGTACATTTGGCGAAATTTCCTTGAAACAATGTAGGCGGAGGCGATGGATACGAAACTGTAGGACTCTGCGCGCGCAGCAATTGCGCAAGCTGCAGGAGCTGCTGATCAGTGATGACAACCGGAGTCGCCGCCATCGGCGCCGGTTGAGGCGGTGTTGGCTCACACGTGGTCGGCGTGATAACATCACTAGCCAACCCGGAACTTGGTCGCGATTCACTCTCCTTGTCTTTAAGTCCATGTCGCGTTGTGGGTGCCATCATAATAACGCAATAACTTCCAAAGTTAACTTAGCACTAAGAGTCAAATATGTCGTCCATTAACTATTACGCAGTGCACAATTTGAAAAGTTCAACAAATAGTTCGACATAAAACACAAATAGTTCAAAGTTCAGACATAACACTATGCGTCCACAATTGCGTCTTTGAAACACGACGTAACATAAATAAACAAAAGTTCAAAGAAATAGTTCGACATAAACACTATGGTTCCATATTGGCGACACAACTACGACGTAATATTACTCTAAGCTAAACAAAAGTTCGATAAACAATAGTCCGAGATTAAACACTTTAATGATTGCTAGGCGGAATGTCCAATAATCAATATACATCGTCCATAGCAATACATTTAACACTCAATCATAAGAAATTATGTATACTTATCGTCCCTTTTTGGTATGACACGAGTTAACGTGTATATACTCGTGGCTCGAACTCTCGAACATTCACGTTCACGTTCACGTTCACGGCGTGGAGCAGTCCGAATACCGTGATACGTCGTATAACGTTATTTACGTAGGTACACTGTACACTTTGGATCAGAAATAAATGTTCGCTCAACAAAAAAAAAATAGGTAACTCGATTGTCTATAATAACAATTATTATAACGGCAAGTTCGAAGCCGAACGTTGGGCAGCCACTTATCGGGATACGTAATACCTATTTTTGCTGAGGAGTGCCGGTCACGGGATAGGAACTAAATGGATTAAAAGACCATCTTCGCGAATAAACTATATTGTCGGAAACTAAGTAACACAGTACTACATCGACAACCGCGGAAGAGCACACGGGCCACGCCCGCGCACGCGTCTATCCCGGACAACAACCGACTCGACACTCACGAAGGGCGACGGGGTGTGAGCGCGGGCGCAACCCATAGGCACGGTAAGGTACGGGAGCCCGTGGTGCGGACGGGAGCGAAATGGGGCCCGCGGGAGCCGTAAGATGGCGCGCTATAGAATGCAAATATTCTCCATTGAAGAAAAAATCGGATCCCCGATCGCGTATTGATTATTTTTTTCTTACATTAATAAATCCAAAAAACATCGTGAGGAAACCTGCGTTTCGAAGCGATTTGTAATTTTTATGGTATGTAGGTAAAGTCCGCTAACACGCACTAGGCTAGCGTGATAGACTTTAAAGCCCGCTGCACACTACGCTTGTTTTGCTGCTGGATTGCTTGCGGGGTTCGCCGATGGCTGCTCTGCTGGCAGCGCTGCGGGAAAGTGACGTCACTGCTGTCTCTGAAGCGTGGTCGCGTGCTGGATTTCGGTGATCGAACGCGTGCTATTTTTCGTGATAGATTGCTTGCGTGTTTGGGGTTTTTTATGTTTTTTTTTTCGTATAATTATTGAGACTGGAAGGATCTTCAGGGCTTAAACAAAAATGTAATATAAATATATAAAAAATTGAAGTATGAAATTAAATATCCAAATAATGTACTAAAAAATAAAGTTGAAATGTTATAGATACATACCCGAGCTCACTAAATACCAAGTTTAGTAGAACATTCTGTCCTGTATCACGCCGTAACAGCCACTCGCAACTCCACAATCGACGTTTTCGTTGTTCAAGCTCTCATTTCCGTTTAAAAGCAATAACTGCAGCTGCCACAATAATAGTTTTTCTACGTCGAATTATCTCAGCTGCAATAGTTTTTGTACTCGAGCGTTCATGGTACTGCAGAAGTTATGAACACTTGTGTCTTTAATAGCGAAGTCGCTTTGCATGCACGCCTAGCGTCGTGTAGTGGCAAGCACCGTGTGAAGCCAACATATCGAGAGAGCCATCATTGCACCCAGCGCCACAGCCAACTTTGAACCCAGCAGCAAATTACTATCCAGCAGCAAAACAAGCGTCGTGGGCAGCGGGCTTAATATGGCCTAACCACTCTCAATCGTACTCTCGATTGTAGATACCGTATATTCAAGTTACGCTGTGATTGTAGAGGAGACCGGTTTCCTGCAGTGGGACGTATTTGGGCTGATGTCTGAAACAGTTTAATAAATCCAAAACGATAAATAAAATATATTTTCTGAAAAAATGACCGGTTGCCCGTTTCCATGACCAACTTCATAAACGTTACCTTAACGTCAATTTGACATACGAAGGTCACATCGTGCTGTCATTAGTGTCATTGAAAATCTCGTGTTTTGGTTGTTATTGCATCATTTTACCCAAACCACAAAAAAATGGGCAACGCTAACGCAAAAGCTGTGGAAGTTAAGGTCTCCGAGCCGCCAGCGCCGGCTAACGCTGAAAAACCAAAGCTGAAGCCATGCTGCGCTTGTCCCGAGACGAAAAGGGCACGGGATGCATGGTAAGGTTATATTTTTATCCTTTACTCTGTTATTACGCAACCGCTTACAAGGATGAAGCTACCCATAATTATTTTATAGTATTTAACGTGATTCATAGTTCTGTGACAAAGAATTTCTTCTGAATTTTGTTGGAAAAGTGGGTATAAATTATTGCTATAAGTCTCAGTATTATAGCTTTACACGTTGTTAGCACTGGTGGGTACAGGCATCCTTTACGTAGTGTGTAATGTGTATTTATTTGAACCATAACTAATTTAGAATCAAATAGTCAGGATGACAAATTGATTCATGTTACCAATTGTCTTCAGAATCTTACCATTGTAGTAATTATCAAATATTAATCCCTCAAAGGTACACCAATATCCTTATACTTACTATCTTGTTTATTCCTAAGTGAATTTTATAATCAATTCATAATTTATAATTATAAATAACCATTTAAATATTATAATTTTTCATGTATTGTCTTTTACAGCATAATTGAAAATGGTGAAGAGAACTGCGGGCCGCTGATAGAACAACACAAAGAGTGTATGAGGAAGATGGGCTTCAACATCTAAATGTACCTTAATGCTTTTAAATGCTAGGAGTAGTTGTTATTTATTTATTGTCTGGTCAACATTTTATAAAGAATTGTCTGGTCGTGTATTTATTAAGTAGTAAATTATGAACTATGAGATTTCATAAATTTATAATTTCATGGATTTGAATAATGATGTGAGGAATATGGCCAGGCACATGTCAGGAAACAATAATATGTGGCCATATTAAGATTAACAAAAGTTCCCATCTGCCTACCTTTACATGATGTTGGCTTAAAATGACTTGTTAGCCATTATGCACACTGATTTCATGTATTTCCAAGACAGATTTTTGTTAAATTATTTCATTAAAACTTTTAATATAATATTGTAGATAGACTTTTTATGTATAAGTGCTGTGTGTTTGCTAATGATAAATCAAAATTATAGTCACCATCATTGTAATCATATTAACTCATCTACCAAAGAATTTAGTGTATGCTTACTAACAATACAAAAAATCCACTTAATCAAACTCTATTGTAGAGAAGGCTCGTACCCTGCATTGGGATGTATATGGGCTGATATGGTACGGTTACTAAAAATAAAGGCTTGAAATTATGAAGATGTTGTGGTTATTATAAGTAGAATTGAGAGAGAATGATGTATGTTTGTGGTTCATTTTCAAAGATCTGTCTGAGTCCTTCCATCTTTCATCACCTGATGTTAATATTAATTAATTATTGTAAATAAATGTGTTGTTTTAGAATACCAGACTTTTAATTACATTCTTATAAGCTATGTGACTGCCTCAGTTGTACAGATGTGCTATGGTATGATTGCAAAGCTGAGGTCTCGGGTTCGAAAACCGGGTTGGGTAAAGTGATATCGGACTTTCATGTTAAAAGCCCAGAGTAAGCAATTTATGCCTGTTATGGCGATAGGCTTGTTCCCCATTACATCGTGAGATGAGGTAAAATGTCGGTGCCCCTGTTGCACCTCTGCCTACCCCTACTGGGAAAAAGGCGTCAATTTATGTTTGTACCTTACACACACCTGATTTTATAAACTTAAATGTTATTGGTTTTTTTATTTTTGTAATATTAAAAATGAACAACCTTAAGTGCTTTAAAGAAAAACTAGTGATTCTGGATATAGGATTTTAGGAAAAGGGGAATTTTTAAAAATGTATCAAGTCAATAATATGGTATTCTTTGATACAAACAAATTGCTTGGTGGCTTTTGCCTGTGCTCTGTTGGCAACGGACTAGACGCTGCTGCAAACATGTTTACTGTGGTCGCAGGTTCAAATCCCAGGGCCTATGACTTTTCGGAGGTATGTGTGTAAACATCTTGAGAAAACCTGCATACCAGGGCCCTACTATATTAATCCGAAACGAAGTTCTAAACTTCGGATGATCGAAGTTTATATACGATACGAATGTACCTACATATACTTATGGTCGTTATTGACTTATGGTCGTAACCATAGACTTAGGGTTACGATGTACGTTATACAAATTCGAACTTTTACAGAGTAGATACATTCGTATCGTATAAAACACGTCCAAAGTTTCGAACTTCATTTCGGATGAATATAGTAGGGCCCCATAGCGATTCGGAAGAATTTCTATGGTATGTCAAAGTCCGCCGGTCCATACTAAGTCAGCATGATGGACTATACGCAGGGGTGGACTGGGAAATTGTGGGGTCCTGATCTAATACGACCCAAAAGCCCACAAATTATTCAACTAATTGTTATTGCGTCACAAAACTGTTTTGCAGAGTAATCTAGGTTTACTGTAAAGGAAAAAATTGGACGAAAAACGTGTTATTAATTTTAATAAAATGTATCCATCTATTCCTAATGATTTAGCGCTGTTTTATAATGTCGTTTAAATGAACATATAAAAAAAGTTAGACTTGGGTGCAGGGTGCCTTTTGTATCCACCGGGCCCGGGGGTGTGGCCCAAAAAGCCCTTAGGTAGATCCGGCCATTTATATACGGCTAACCGCTCTCAATCGTTTTCGTTGGATTGTAGAGGAGGCCCGTGCAATGCAGTGGGATTTATATGGGCTGATACAGACAGATACAAACATATGTAAAACCATACAATATAGTTAATGTATACGGTCGACATGACGCAAATTCCGCGCAATTTCACAGTTTATTTTAGACACAAATAGCAGTTAATGATAACAATAAGAATACATTTAATCGTTTCGTAGTGGAGTTTATTTGTTATCTGTCAAACGAGTTTCGCGTGGTGTCCCCGATGTACGCATGTACGTATTAAGTGCTTGTAGTCCGGTTTTGGCTAATTGTGTTTTAATTTTGTGAACATGCGCGTAGCGAAGGGATTATCTAGAAAAAGCTATGACGACCTATCCGCCCCGAGCTCCGTGCAATCTGCGGACAGTTATGAGTAAGTGCTTGTCATTTTGTAGTAGCAGTGAATAGTACTGCTTCAAGTTTCTTAGCAGTTCGTTTACCTAAGAAAAGAAGGGATTATTATCAAGTGACTTATGTTCAGTCATAGATTATACACTTATATAAAGATGTTCAGTATGAGACATTCCGGCGTGGTCACCAGTCAAGTACATCTACAAATAAAATATTATAAACTAATATGATTATATTATAATTCACCGTAGCTGATAATTTTACTTACTATTTTATTTTAATATTCATTTATTTATTTATAATTGAATGTTTTTTGAGTCAATGAATATGGATTCCCATCAATCAGTTATTTAAGTATACCAATGGGACAGTTTAATTTCCAGCACGATATTTTTGTCACACGGTCGACCATTAGAGGATGTCTTCACATGAAGTTGAGTGTAAAGATCACCCCGAGCTTGAAGCCGTTCTTATCTACACTATCTATAACTCGGCATTGAGAATAGTCCGGCTATCTTCAATTTGTTGATATCTAACAGAAAAACGATTTGATATGACGAGTTTCATTAGTCAGCGGGAGTTCGTAAAAGTGGCGCCAAAAGGCGAAACTTTCAAGACGAGATGTATAATATCACCACAATATCACATATCTACATATTATTCCCTCTTTATAATTATAAATATAATTAATTAATCTTATTACGTTAAATTACTACCTTTATAATTATTTATAATAAGCCTTTAATTCCCATTGCTGGGCAAAGGCCCCCCACCAGTAGTGAATTTCGCATTAACGAGTACTATTAAAATACAGTGCCTAAATCGTAGATACAGTTTACTTTACAGTAAATTCCGGACTTCCGCCTCCTTTCGGCCCTGGCGCTCTAGGGCCGTTGCTCAACCACGCCTACCATAACGTCAGTAACTCTGCCTCCCTTCTTTCCTTTCATTTGTCTCGATCCAATGCTAATTGCCAACAGTTCGAAAAATATGACTCGAGTTCGTCCGTTTATTACTACAGCTGTAATTTTTATGGAATTGCAAAGCTCCTTTTAGATTCGAAGTGCCACAGCCAGGTCTCCTACCTTGGTCGATGTACGACCAACGAGGCAGTGGGTGGAGGCCCTTTTTCGATCGCTTCTAGCTCCGTCCCTGTTGCTTGAAATATTTATTGATTTGTGATGACAAATTGATTACTTACCGCTGATGATAACTGCAGTGCAGTCTCGATGAAGTATCCATTGACCACTCTTATGCGGGCCTGATTTTAACCGGGCATACACAGGATGAATTTCAAACACGACACACTTATGCGGACCGCTATTACTTGACCATCGGTCTTATACATAAACAGTTTTAAAACCTATTTAATTTATCGAATATGTTGTCCCTTTCGAACAACTTTTGAATTCAGTTTGAGCGAAGAAGACAAAACATTCGATAGAGACTTTCCCGCCCACACGCCCACACTCCAACTCCTGTCAGCCAGGACCAACAGTGGCACTCAAAGAATTGTTACCGAGCTCCGAAGCTCAGCGAATCTCGTATGGACATAGCTTGTCTTTAACCCGCATCGAAATTAATCAGAAAGAGAAAACAAATAGGATTTGAAAACAAACGAAGAAGACAAAACATTCGTTAACTAAAATTGGTTTTAAAACTCTATGAATAAGATCGTAAGTATTCACGCCTCACGGTGTTCGCTATCTAGATAGATACGAATTAAATTAAATTAAAATCTTTTATTAAAAATAGAGACTTACAGAGACTTATAAATAATGTAATACAAAAATAAAAGATGATTAACTAGCGTTTTCAGGGGTACACAAACTATGCGTAGTCTGTACTCTATACCTTGGGCTGTGACTGTGGAGTTCAGAATACACTTCCACCACCAGATATTTTTACCTACGACCTTCGTGTCATTTAGGGTTGGTACCTATCTGCAGTAATTATTTACGTCAAAAGCGCTTTATCGATAGCAGTTGGTGAACAAAGGGCATTGTCAGCGTACCGTAGGTTTACAGACAAATATAGGATCATGATACTAAGTAACGCATGATGAAATATCGATAAATATTTCATCATGCATTTATCGGGGAATTAATCGACTCAAATAGTAAACAAAGCTATTAATAGTAATATGCGTAAGTTGTACATAGGTGAACCCCAAAACAAGTAGGCACGTCTTGCTTTACTGAAATAAACTATTGCCAAATATATTATTATACTTACGCTGTTTAATCTAATCATTGTTTTTTTTTTATTTCTATGAATGACGAGTCGAGCATTCCATTCGCGTGATGGTAAGCGACACGATGAAAAGTAGCAAATGTGAGAATAGAAAAATATAAAGAAAAGAAAAGAAACAAAGTAATGCCAGGGATAGCATTGCGCTCGCTATCCTGAAACATAAGATGTTAAGTCTGAATATGTCTAATAGTTACTCTGGCTCTTAGATTATATAGACGAGTATATAATCTAAACTCTGGCTATAATGCCCTTCAAACCGGAACACTACAGTGCATTTACACTGCTGTTGGCGGGAGAAATTGACGTCTTGGTTGCATCACCTCAGATGGCCACTTACATATTATGAGAGACTTACCTCCAGTAGAATTGTAGTACTTACTTATAATATTGTAATATGCTTGTTCTCTGTTATGGCGATGAAAAAGTGAAATATTAGTTGTATTTCGTCACCTAAAAAATTTCACCTTTTAGAATTAATTTGGATTAAGATACAATTTCACAGATTTTTAGTTTTACGCTTTAATTGTTCTTGAAGATTCGTCATAATATGTACAGCCGCGCCGTTCCGAAAATTGGTTGGACGCTACCAAATACACAGATCACCACAGATTTATTTTAAACATGACCTATAATTTGTGTCATCCAATTAAGGCTCCTAACTTCGTAAAAAATTATTCAGTAGTTTCAATATTATAGACAGACTTTCCACTTATATTTATTATGGGAAGATTGCTGCACTGCACTTTGGTAATTTTACAAGCTGACTCGTTGCTATCATAAAAAAAAAACAAAGGAAACCTGTATTAGCTTATTAAAAATTGAGCATGAAAGTATTCAAATAATTTTCATCATGTATGAACAATGTTAACGATAAAACTAGGAATTGAAACATCAAACAATATTGAGGTCTTGCCTCATTAAATTAGTATTTTAATTTGAATAAGGTTCAAAAGTCAGTAGCGATACTGTTGGGGAATTATCTCAGTGCGTGAGATCAAGGGAAAGTGAGTTGTCAGTACATTGACAGGCTGTTATCAGCATCCTCTTGCTTATCACACTTTCAATTTTAAAAGTCGTTAAATTAATTGTTTTGATAACAATGGTAAGGATAGGAGGCTGTCCCGCCCTCACACCCACCACTGTAACTCATGTAAGCCAGGATCACAGAGTACCTTGGTATATAGGAACCAGGATCAACAGTGGCACGTAATGTAAAGACACCGAGCATTGAAGCTCGCGAATCTCTGGAAATGTCTAACTTATCTTAACCCGCAACGAAATTTGAAAAATTTGAAAAATTGCACTTTCCATCAGGTGCAATGCCGCCACAATGCCAGGCCAGTATAAAAAAAAAAATTAATCTGAAAGTTAAGGATATTACGAAGAATTTTAAGGATAGTAGGGATTCAGTGATGATCCTTAGTAGAACCACGCTGGAATGCGAAATCTCTGTTTAGTGATCCAACCATATCTGAACGAACAAAGAGGCTTGCAAACTAAATCCTTTGCTGCACCATTAAGTTGTGTTAAAGGTGACTGGTTTCCTACTTCCTTCGGATTCATCGACAAAAGAATCCGGAATTAAGGGAAATTTTGAAGTAATTAAAGACAACGGGCCAGCAAAATTGTGTCGACTGCTAAGATGTTTATAAAGCATAGATGCGTTGTCCGAGCTTTATAATGGCAAGACGTTTGGAAGGTAATTGCCTCCCATGCAATTAGTCACGTTTCAACCAGTGTCGCGGATACACGTTTCTCTGACTATTTGTATTCTCAAAACCAAATGCGGAAAAATAGATTAGAGTGATTTAAAATAATGTACAAATGATTCTGAAACTGTGAAACAAAAAAAATATTTTATTTAGTGCGCAAGTACACACTAATTAATTTTTTTATTAAATAAAATTAATAAATTCGCTCTCATGGCGACGTTTGACAGCTCTCGCCACGTCACCCCGTACTTCATGCTTGGTGCTACGTCACACGTGCTTTGGCCAATAACCGTGCGGCACTTATTGCTACGTAACTACCGATGTCTATTCATCTTCTTCTAACATATGTTTCTTGCTTTTTTACTCTTTCTTCGAACCAATTTGAAATTACAATACGCATCGCGCCATTTTTTTGTGCCATTATGTTAGTGTATGACGTGTTTATTTGTAAAACGTCATTGGTCGACTGGCATGTAGTATTTATTTTGTCAGTTGACAATCTGCACTATTTCTGGACAGTACCGTGCTTCTACATACAATTAGATGTCTTATCGTCAATTTGATAGATATCGTGTAATTCGACAAAACAACTAAAAAAACGAAACGACAGTGGTATTTTGAAAATTATAGCTCATCGAACAATCGCGGCTATAAGGACTGCCGACTCATTACAATATTGTAAAAGTAGGTTATTGAAGTGTAGTAAAAAAAAAACTACGTACAAAAATATTATAATTAAAATATATATTTGACCTACATAACATTAATATTATCTGAGCGGCAATCAGCAGTTCTATATTTACTCAATAACCTATATATTGGATCCAAAAAAAAATTAACAATTATCATGAAGTAGTTTGAACTTTACAACATAACAAACATGAATAGTTACGTTTAACTTAAATATCTATTAATAGTCATGGCGCCGGGTGCCGATAAAATATGATTGCAATTTGAAACGTAAATTGTAATATACCTACACCAGTTTGTTTATATTCCCTGTTTTGTGATAATCATCTCACTTGGCGACACAGCCGGGCCGGCATAACGCGTGAGTTTTGTTTCAGTGTGTTCGGTAGTGCGTGCTCCGACTTCTCAGATTGCGAGTACTGTGATGATAGAAGACGAAGATTCAACAGACACATGTGAGTTGCTGTTTTTATTGAATAAATTAATTATTTGATAATCATTATGTGATCTATGCGATTTTGTTGTGTTTAAATACCTAGGTTAAAATTTGAGGTTTTCTTGTTAAACAGTTGTTGCTTAAACTCAAGAACAAATTAAGTTATAGCGTTTTATAGGAATTACATCAACATTGTATTTAAAAAACATAAAGAGCTTAAACTTCAAGCATTACCTATTGGAAAATTGATTTGTTTTGGTTATGATTTGGAACAGTTTTTTCAGATAATATCATTATAGTTAAAACTTTTTATTAGGTCATTAAGTTCAAACAAAAAATATATTTGAGACTAATAAAATATCTGACTGTTTGGTGTCTCTTGCTTATTGCGCGGTAGCCTGTTGGCAAAATAAACGCGGGTTCGAACCCAAGACACCTCTGACAGCACAAATATCTGTTGATCATAGAAACATTGGCTAGCTGGTGGGATAGAAGTGCGCCACGGAGGCTGTCTTAATATGAGATGGCTAAAAAGTATAAATTATTAATAGCTTAATCAATCTTTCGGTTGGAGCAAGGCCTCGTCTTCAGCAATATGCGATTATAGTTGGCTGTTATTGATCGGATGATTGGATCGGACGATCGGAACGTCATAATAGCAGAGCGTGTGATGCCGATGTTAGAGACATACGCAGACAAACGTTCAGCTTTTACAAAATGACGGAAGTCTTTACACGGGATCTTAGTCTATAGTGACTTGCATATGTCCGTAGTTACCACTCGCCGAGCAACAGCACAAGTCACAGCTATCGCAGCGCGATGAGCCGAATGGAGGCGACGCCGCTGCTGGCCGCGCCGACGCCGCCCCTCTACAAGAGTATTCAAGCATCCAATGACTCTTTGGTAAGTTCATCATCATCATATCAGCCACAGGAAGTTCACTGTTGAACATAGGCCTCCCCCAAGGATCTCCACAACGACCTGTTGGAAGCGGCCTGCATCCAGCGACTTCCTACAACCTTAGTCAGATCGTCCGTCCACTTAAGATAAGTTCACTTTGTATTTATTATTCTGTACCTTAAAAAGTTTATTCTAGGGAAAATAACCTGTAAGATAATTCCCATGAGGAATGACTTTTGAAACAAATAAACTATTTATTATTTATTGATTTTTCTTTTCTCTCTGGCAATTGATACCGATGTCGACAATTCTGCCAATTTGTGATGTGCGATGAGAACTCGTGTGTGATGTGATTTTTTATTTGGCTTCTTCATTTACATTATACAATACTTTATTTAACACGTAATAAAGTATAAACAAATGTAACAGACATCTTATAAGTAAGTGAGCAATAGGCGGTCTTATCGATGTGAGCGATCTATTCCAGACACCATATCAACTTTAGAATCAGTGGTAAGAGAAAAAACAAAACTGGTTTTATATTATAAACTATTTATTTTCAATGAAAAGAAAATTACAAAAAGGTGTGTGCGTAATTTAAAAATATATGAAAAAGAAAAATACTTGTAATTATTTTTCACTTGTGATCCGCATTTTCATAAATAAATAAATGCACCCAACAGTCACATAATCCTTAGCCCACATTAAGATCAATTAAGTCTTAATTTGTGGGTAACTACAACTACGAGAGACTTTGCGGTCTCATTGAAATGAAATGAAATGAAATGAAAATAATTTATTGAATCCATTAAAATGTTCAACATCGTTTAGATTCAGTCATTTTTTTTATCTACCACCCGGTTCGGAAAGCGGTTTTCACTAGAGAAGAACGGGCAAGAAACTCTAGTGTTGCTCTTTTCAAAACCAGTTTACAATTAAGTGATTATTACATAATTTACAATTTGGTTTAAATCAGAGCAGTTTATTAAAAATATTTTTAATACGAATATTATTATATTATAATTATTACTATGGCTGAGTGAAGCGAAGTCGCCCAGAACGAAGAATCAGTATACTCTTTTTCGCCAAAACAGTGAATAATTGCGAAAGCCTTATGTAATCCATCAATGAATCCGTTACAATGTAAGCAAATCGGATAGACCAGTCTACGCAAGCAGCACCCGTTCACGAGTATGACGCATGTGCCAGCCATCGGCCTCCTCAACCATGTTGCAGGGAAGTGACCGACCTGGCACACGACGCCACCGCAAGCACATTAACACCTAGACCCGAGACAAATATTTGTGTGTCTCACAATCATTTTTCTCTGCACGGGGATCGAACCCGCGGCCTCTCGTATTACAGACGGCGTCTAACCAATTCCGCCGCAGAGGCTTTAAAAAGTCATTGTACATAGTTATATTGACTGTCTTTGATTTATAATCCTACTCTTATTTGGCATATCAATATAATACTTTTTTTTAAATACGCTCTATTTGAACTACAATATAGGGTCTATTGATCATACCAAGTACCTTATCTAGGACAAAAAGTATTTTATGTATTAATAATTGTGGAATGTTCTAGTGCGAAGTTTATTAATTAGATGAATAAGCAATAAATTATATAGCTGAGCTAAAAGTTCACACTTACTTTTCAAGTCCTATTGATGTTTTATATTTAGATACCAAAATACTATGCATCAACTGGTTACATAAAAAATGCGTTTTATATCATCTTTTATCTGACTTATCTGTGAATTACATGTACCCAATTAGAAAAATATATTTCAGTGCGAAATTGTTATCGTTTTTAATGTAATTACCCTGTTGCTAACAAATTATCATTGTGTGGTCAACGACTATTGTCAGGTTCAAATGAATGCCCCGTAACGTTATTAATCGTTTGTACAAATTTTATTACCATGATAAGTTATGTAACCAAACGTTTTTTGTGAACCGTTGATATTAAATATGCCCAGTTGTAAAACAAGATGAATTAAAATATTTATATTTTTAATGGAAAACCGAGTCGATGTTTTCCTTTACCGTTATAATGCGTGGTTATTGAATATATTATCAATACACACATGATTCCGAAAAGTCAAATTTGTGCCCTGGTATTCGAACCGCCGACCACCATGGACATGTTGGCAGCCGCGTTCCGTTTACCAGTACGCAGTCACATAAAAGGATTATTGTTTACATAAATACAAATACATACCCTCCGGTGCCCATTTGGTTACACGCTGGCTGCCAAACAATAGGCCGTGGTTCGTTACCCGTAACGAGACAAATGTTTGTCATCTACAGGTTTTGTTTTGTTCTGTATTGGTACCTAATGAAGTGTTGTGTTGTGGTGTGTGGGGTGGTTTAAGTGACAAAGGGGGAATGCCCTTAATTTGATACGATGGCTCCCTCTTTGTAAGAGATCCACAGGTATTTGTCTGGGTATTTGTGGGACCAAAAAGTTCCTCGCAGTTTCTGATATACGACACAAGGCTCGATCTTAGTGTGTGCTCTATGTACCTATATGACTGTAGGGTTTTTAGTGTATCTATTATAACCCACACATTATAAATTTATTAACTATTTAATATTTGCTTCAGGGCCCAGCGGACTTATCGGCGAGCGCTATACTATCAACATTTAATAACAGATTCGAAAAGTCCATAAAACCCGAGAAGAAGAAACAAAGTTCGCTAATTACTATGTGAGTAACAGTTATCACTGAATTAGAATGAACACGAGTGCATTAACATTTTTTCATGTACGACTGTACAAAGATAATGTGCAAATTGAAAGATAATTTATGTTGCATTGTGCATTATCATAGTATAGGATCCCGCCATACATCGACCTTCACCGAGATGTTTATTTGATGAAACCTATTTTATATGCAATTTAATATGTCAATAAATATATTGTATATGGGTTGCCTTGCAAATTTCAGTCCAGAATACGATTAATTAATTATTAAAAAAAAAATATTTTTTACACATTTCACCTGTTTGATTATTAAACAAATTCTATACCAATCGAAAGTATGAAACCCATAGAATATGTAAACGTTAGGTTGCCTATTTTTTTCCGGTCACAACCCTCAGGTTGCCAGGTAACACAGAACACAGCATATACGAGTCTATCGCTGTCCTTTTCATTCTCAAGAATAAATAGCATGCGCACCCTCTTTCTTTATGAGCAGACTTCGAACAGCTGCTATGCTGTGTCACTCGGAGCAATATTTCACTTTTCTAAATTCGACAACCGCAATTCGGGACTGATTTTTTGCAGGCAACCCTATACCACCGTGTTCATAATAAAATGATCTTTATTTTCATTTAATTTCCATTCAATAATCAGACCGGCGCAAAATGCTAGTAGCGATTTACCTGTTTATACCTGGCAACCTGAGGGTTGTGACCGGAAAAAAATAGGCAACCTAACGTTTACATATTCTATGGGTTTCATACTTTCGATTGGTATAGAATTTGTTTAATAATCAAACAGGTGAAAGGTGTAAATTTTTTTTTTTATTTTTAATAATTAATTAATCGTATTCTGGACTGAAATTTGCAAGGCAACCCATATTCGCTGGGTGCGCGACGACAGCGCCAACTAGCGGTTGCAACTACGGTGGCCTCCGAAATGTCAAATGCCCGGCTGTCATTACGACGAGTTATTTACAAACGAACAATTTTAATTAAATATTGTAATTTACATTTATTCCAATAACTATTCTAAATCTACTTTTTTATTTTTCGTCTAAAATGGCACAATCAATAGATTTCGCTTAGTACATTACGGATTTTTCATGGCTGTTGTCATGAGAAGTAAATAAAGAAATAAGCAAATTTCATCGAATAATGCATTTCATATAAATAGCAGACGATTATTTATGAGTGCTTGTGCTCTCAATAATCCATCCTTTTATGTATTTTCAGTTAAACATGGCCAAATTAATCATAAAAACAGGATTCCGACCAATCACACACGACATCATTTTCCAACCACAAACAACATTGAAAGGAAAACAATTAGTTTTAGCTCAACACGTGCAAGATGTGAAAGAAATTAAATATGAAGATGCTATGATCCACACCATTGAAGCACATGTTATTCGACAAACTTCAGTGACATCAACGCCATACAAAACATCCTTGAATGTTAGCAGTTGTTTACTGTTTTTGCAATTTTTGATGTAGTACGTAATATATTACACCATTAGTAGGTGTTAACGAAATAATTATTTTTTTACAGATTGATTCTAGCCGTCATATTACGAGTGCCAAATCTGATTGTGTGTACAATCAGAGCTGCAGGTGTAAACACATTGCAGCTCTGATACACTACATAAATCATGTTGAGAGCTTCTCCAACTTGCCTGTGGAAATTTGTAGAATTTTTTATTACTATTTCTGCCATTGTTTTTGCAATTAACTACGCAGCAAGCTTCGTGACTCATCTTTATTTACTAAAAACGTAAATCTCGCTAGTAAAAAGTGACAGCGTTCGCCACCGATAGTTCCTTTTTTGGCCATGACGCGCGCTGCGATCGTTTCGTGGTTCCCCCACCTTATACTTCGCACCCAGCGAATACAATATATTTATTGACATATTAAATTGCATATAAAATAGGTTTCATCAAATAAACATCTCGGTGAAGGTCGATGTATGGCGGGATCTTAGACTATCAGTAATGGTAATTTATTGTTATTGAATCATTGTTATTTTATTAGTCGTCTGTCGTATTGCGGCTTGAAGAGATTTATTTCAATTGTGAAAGCTTGGAAATTGAAAAACTTTTGTAATAATTCGTGAATTGTAAAGTGGTTTTAAAACTAGAGTAAGAGACACTAGAGTTTCTTGCCCGTTCTTATCTAGTGAAAAATGAGTGAATCTTTATTATATTAAACATTTTAATAGATTCAATAAATTATACAATTTATTTTCATTTTCACTAAATACCGAACCTGACCTTAGCGGTCCGATTCATTCTAAATTAGACTATGGCACATTGTCAAGATGTTTAATCGTCATTATAGATTTTCAGTATGGAACACAATAATGGGCTCATCTCTGCTCACAATGGCGTGGGGCGTGGAGCGTGCTGGTCTCCCGGCGGCCCTCGTCTTAGTCGCTTTCATGGCAGCTCTGTGTCTGTACACGGCGTATGTGCTTCTACGGGTTAATGCGCATCATGGTAAGGGTTCATGAGTTATTTTACTTCTCTCTTCAGGTTTTTTTTATTGCAATTAATGGCCAGAGGAGCATGCCATTCACTTGATGGTATGCGATACGACCGCTCAAGGACAGTAGCAAAACCAAACAACATCATGAATAAATCTCGGTTATCGAGTTGCGGCACTTGGTATTTGGTTTCACAGAAGGACGATAGCTGCAGCTCCTGTACCCATTGGTACGGCTTTGCTAACTTTTATAACTGCGACCCAAATCACCAAATCACAGTCTGCTTAAAGCACTTCTAGTGGCGTCATATTAGCCAAATCTGGTGAAGCCATACCTGCATCCTCCAGGTAAGCCGCCAGGGTATGCGTCTTGTGCCTGGGCTCCGCTCGTCCTGTGTAGGCAGAGCAGCTGGGGAATACTTAAACGTATTTAACTGTCACATACAAAGCCCTAACCTAACACTAAGATCAAGTCGTTATTATGGAGACTGTCCCGCCCTCACACCCACCACTGTTACTGTCAGGTAGGATCAGCAGTGGCTCGCAATGTAATGACACCGAGCATTGAAGCTCGGCGAGTCTCCGTTAATGTCTAACTTGTCTCTAACCCGCAAAAATTAATCAGAAAGTTAAATTAACAAGTGATCAAGTTTTTTGTCGTGGGAGAGTCTACGAGAGACTTTGTTGATGTAGATTGCATTGTGCAGGTAGCAACACGTGTTCCGCGCCGGAGCTGTGCCGGCGGCTGCTGGGACGCTGGGCGGAGGCGCTGGCGCACGCCTTCAGCCTGCTAGTGCTGCTCGGCGCCAACATCGTCTACTGGATACTCATCACTAACTTCCTCTACTTCACCGTCAACTACTTTGTAGGTATGTTCACACGTACAACCTATTAAATATTAAATAATAGACGCCTCTTAATGAATGTAGTCATTTGATTATCACAAAATCACAGAAAACCCGAGATACAATGAATAGTTTTTTTACAACTTCCGTCGCACACGTTATACGAATCGTGCAGATTATGTATTACATCACTTACATACATAAACTCACGGCTTTTTCCCAGAAGGGTAGGCAGAGGTGCCAGGACACCCACATTTCGCCTTATATGTTTCGAGGTGCCGAGCCTATCGCCATAATCGGCACAAACTGACTCTGATTTGATAATGAATAGAAAACTCCAATTTCACTTTGCCCAACCCGGGATTGGAACCCGAGATCTCAGCTTTATAACCGTACCGTAGTACAATTACGCCACTGAGGCAGATGATTGGTCGAGCAGTCGACTCGTCAATTATGTATTAATACGAGTAGATCATTATACATATACAACACAACCAAATGTACGTATGCCTACAAGATCACCAGAACTAGTTAAGGTTGCAGGAAGTCACTGGTGGTAGGCCGCTTCCATCAGGTCGTTGGGGAAGGCCTAAGTTATTGTATGTACGAAAGAGAATTATATTATTTTGATATCTACCAGTCCCTGAGAGGGTTTAAAAACGTTGGCGTATTGTTATCCTGTTCTTATTCTAATCCGATGTGATTATCTTATATCTAAATAAAAATACTTCAACAATATGGACGATGAAAGAATATTTAAGTATAAAAGATAAAAAAATCTATTTCTATTTCTTACATCGCGACTCATTTCTTGTCACGTTTCATGAAGCATATGTATCATGATTTGAATTTGTATTGCATCTTACAGAAAGTTTAGATCTCTGTTTTATCACTTCGCAACCGGTCGCTGCTGAGAAAATCTTTAACAAATGGAGTTGACTTTAAACTAACTTTAATTTTAAAATCTTTACCATTTAAAAACTATACATACATGATACACCCTGTCACCGGAAGAATAAAGTTTTTAAAAGTATATTACATATTATAGTAAATAAAACCCAAAAAATAATTGGTATCTAATTAATTTATTTTTTCTCAAATAAATTATTTCCTAAATAGATTATTATAACACTATTCTAGACACAAAAAGTAAAAATAATTTGTCAGAAGTGGGATTCGAACCCACGCCCTCAGAGAGGACCAGAACAACTCGACTCACTCAGTGAGCAAGGGTAACCTTGAGTCTGGCGCCTTAGACCGCTCGGCCATCCTGACATATGACAGAGTTGTCGAAATAGCGATATCATTATTAATAGGTACATATGTTTATCATATCAAAATAATTCACAATGTAGCAAAATGTAATGCTTTACGAAAAATAAATATGCGACTGAAATAGTTGAGAATAAACGTTTTGAAGAATAAAATTTTTAAATATACTTATTATATCGTCTCTTAGTATCTTAAAAACCTGACATAAAAAAATACATAAAATATGAAAAAGTAACAATTACTTAGTTAAGGTTAATTCGTAGTGGGTAATAGTATGGCATACATACAACGAAAATACATCTGTACGCATAACAATTAATTTATTTGTCAATGCATAATAAGTATACCAAAGCAATATCTATGTACATTATACAGGCGGTTGATTTAATCTATTCTACGCTTAGTAACACAGATATTTATTAATTTCTATTTATTTATATATACTTTATTGCACACAAAAAAAATAATTAAAGAGAAATTAATAAAAATAAAAGTACAATTTGGCGGTCTTGTCGCTCAAAGGCAATGTCTTACAGACAACCATGGGATGGATGTAAGAAAAGGATAAACAGAGGGCATACAGCCGAAAATATTCATTGTCGAATCGACGCAAATTACCACATACACACGCCGATATTATCTTCTATTATCATGGGCGTAGCCACGGTGGGGCAGAGTGGCATTCCACTGCGCTCGCCATCCTGAGACATAAGATATGAAGTCTCAATATGTCCAGTAGTCAGTCTCCAAACATTTGTTTCTCTTCAGATCTACACGCATCAAACGGCACGGAGTACAACTCGACTTTACTGTGTCCCAAGGGGCTGGGGAACACATCCCTGTTGATCCCGGAGACAGCTACGGTGCGTGATGAGTCTCCGTACTGGGGCCTCCACACCACAGCGCCCTTATACGTCGCACTGATTGTCTTCCCACTGCTTAACTTCAGAAACGTGTCGTTTTTCACCAAGTTTAACTCTTTGGGTATGTTGTTGACGTGTCATTTGTGGCTTAATGTTTTTTTTGTAGCAATGGTAAGACGAGTATTCGCCTGATAGTAAGCAATACGACTCGCTCATGAACAATAGCAAACCCAAACAATTTGAATTACAAAACAGCACTCACTATTCTGAGACATAATAAGCATGTTGGGTCTCTATATGTCCATATACTATCAACTATGGCTACAAAAATTCCTTCAATCCGAAACACCGACCTCAAAAAATTGTTGGCCTATTATTTATTGGTATTTTAGATCTATGAAACATTCATTTTATTTCTCTCTTTTTAATAAAATTTTGAAAACGGATTAATTTTTAAAAATTATTGTTTATTTTTATACCTACTTGCCTTCTTGATCATGTTCTTACAATTTTCACCGGCCATAAAAAAATATCTAGTTGGCAATTTTCTCTGGTCACAATAAAAAAACAATTCGGTTAATCATAATTTCAGGTACATTATCAGTGCTATATCTCCTAATCTTCGTGATGGTGAAGGGGTACGCGTGGGGCATCAACATCGGCACGGCGTGGTCCGAGACCCGCGCCTTCAAGAACGCAGCCGTACTCAGCGGAATGCTTGCGCTGTCGTTCTACATCCATAATATTATTATAGACATTATGAGCAATAACGCCAGGCAGGATAAGAATGTTGGTATTTTATTAAAACTCTTTTTTATGAGATATCTACTTAAATATCGTAACTTAGGACTAATAAACAGATTTTTAGTTTGTATGTGGTTTTCTACTTGCCTTGTAAGCATTTATTTTTGGCCGACTTCAAAAGAGGAGGTAATCAATTCGACTGAATTTTTTTTTTTTGTTGTATGTTTGTTACGCGATTACGCCGGCAATTGTGAACCGATTTTGAAAATTTCTTTTTTGTCGGAAAGAATGATATACAGGGTTGGTCCCATATAAAATTGGTGAAGACCTGATGAATATCTTAGGATCCGCTGACCAGAACTCCTCAAAATTAAACGATCCAGCATTAATTCTTTTTGCGTAAGATTAAGTATAAGTATATTATTACAAAGGGTGGGTGAAAATAGGTAAAGGGTGGGGTGGGGGTGAGGGGGTGGAAAATAGGTACAATTGTTAATACTCAATATCTGCGGCAGTTCTTAACCGACTTAAAAATAACTTTTTTGTCAAAGAGATAGAGTTATTATATGATAAAATAGACCAAAAAAAGTATTGTGAAGACCTGATGAATATCTTTAGACCTGAAGGGCAGAACTCCTCAAAATTGAACAGTACAACAATAATTCTTTTTACATTAGGTTCAGTATAAGTTTATTACTAGAAGGGGGGGATGGAAAGGGGAAAGTAGAAAGGGGCGTGGGAAGGGGGGAGGGATATATGCAAATATAAATGCTAAATATCTGCGACAATAAAAAATGATTTTAAATAACGTTTCTTCGGCACGAATTATACATAATGTTGGTCACATAAAATATGGTGACAATCTGATGAATAGGTACATATCTGGAGAGCAGACCTCCACACAACTTTGCAGAAACGCAATGATTTTTCGTCCATTAGGTTAAGTATATGTGTTTTATTACAAATAGGAAGTGAAGAAAGTGTAGAGGTGAGGGGGTAACGAATGATTACCACGCATAAGTGTACTCAATATCTCCAGGAGGTTGAGCAGATTTTAGTATTTTCTTTATCATAAAAACGAAATAAAAAATAAAAACGAACAGTGTAGCTTCCTTAAAAATCATAAAATATTAATTTTCGTTTTTGAAATTATAAAGGATCACAATGGTTCATTTTTTATATACATTGATTCCAGTTTTCATTATATGATTACCTTTGGCATCATTACAATGCTTATGAAAACTAAAAAGTAATAAATAAAATAATTTAATTAAAAATTAAAAGACCGACTTCAATGTGCACTACAAAGTAATAAATAATATATATTTCATTGTGCTAGTATACATTGATTAATTTTCTTATTGACTAGACTAGCCAACAAATCTTAAATACGTAGGTAATATTTTGAAGGCGGGTCGCCAAATGACGAACACGACGACCTACACTTGAATTTAATTTGTATAAAACATTCTAGCGAAAAAAACGTAATTTTACACGCAATATTAGTTTGTCTTTCTGTATCAGCCCATTTACGTCCCACTGCAGGGCACGGGCCTACTCTACAATCGAGAATACGATTGAGAGTGGTTAGGCCATATAGTCCACCACGCTGGCCTAGTGCGGGTTGGCGGACTTACATACCATAGAAATTCTTATGAATCGCCATGGCATGCAGGTTTCCTCACGATGTTTTCCTTCACCGTTTTAGTGCGTGGTGATTGACTATCAATACACACATGACTTCGAAAAGTCAGAGGTGTGCCCTGGGATTCGAACCCGCGACCACCGTGAACATGTTGGCAGTCGCGTCTAGTCCGTTTACCAACAGGCCACCACGCACTTGTTTGTCTTAATCTATATAAACTCACGCAATTTTCCCAGAAGGGGTATGCAGAGAATCTTCTGGTATCAACCAGGACCCCTACGTTACGCCTTGCGTGTTTTGTCCCTCGGTGTGATTGGGGGCGAGTCTATAGTCATATCGGGTGCAAATTCCAGTCCCTATCTTGATAACTAATAGAAAAATCGCCCGTCCTTAATATAACAGCTCTTAATCAACATTGTGGAGCATCGGGCTTATCTACAATCGAGGGAAACATACAAACTTAACAATCCTTCCCTTTCTTATACTTTCCTCACTATGATTCATAATATCACTGTTAAAGTAATTGTATATAAATATGCAAGTGACTCCAATAAGTCAATGGTGTACCCTGGAGTTGAAACCCTTGACCATTGTATGTTTGATCGTATGCAATACATTAAAATTAGATCACACATATGACACATATTAATTCTATTAAAATTTCAACAAATGTACACGTAGGATCAATATGTTAAATTAATTTGTTTCTAGTTTACATATGGACCTAACTGAGCGCCAACGATACATCTGCAAGTAGGTAATATTCAACTGTGTTACATTACTTGAATTTGTTCTCGTTTGGCACTTGGCGACCCGCCTTCAAAATATTACCTACGTATTTAAGATTTGTTGGCTAGTCTAGTCAATAAGAAAATTAATCAATGTATACTAGCACAATGAAATATATATTATTTATTACTTTGTAGTGCACATTGAAGTCGGTCTTTTAATTTTTAATTAAATTATTTTATTATGTATCATTTTTACAAGAATCTTCACTTCAAATATATGACAATAGTAAGCATTGGAAAATACCGCACAGATTTGTCAACAATGCTATAAAAGCTATAAACCTTTCAAGTGGTGCTTTTGTAGTTTTCTTTTAATTATTATGAATAGTTTGGCCCTTTACTGAGGTGAGGTATCTTTGGTTTTTGCATTTCTAACAGAATTTTCAGCATCTTATATCGAAACATATTATTTTATGATCCGCTTGTAGTATTGTACGCCTCCCTCTCTTTATAGATTTCTATGAGAATGATAAATGTATATTTTTAAAGAAACATAACTAGCAATAATTAATACAAATGTAAAATACCCAAATACATACCTAAACAAGTTCTTTTTCTTAATTTTCAGGGCAGGGACCTAACGATAGCGTTCCTTCTCGTTACTATAACTTATACGATGGTTGGCGCAGTGTTCTACATCTGCTTTCCGCTTGCAAAGTCTTGTATCGAAGATGTAAGTGTATTTATTCATAATTCAACTACGGTATGCTGTTGAGCCGTCAATATAAACGAGTTGTATCTACAGTATTTAAAATCTAAAGACTCGCTTCAGTTAACAAACAAAATTCAAAAATGGTGTAACATAACTTTTTAGTTTGAGCAGCTATGACCCGTCTTACTGACATACAATAACAATCTAATTTGTTATTAAACATTTATTTTAGTATGACTAATGCAAACTCTTAACTCCTCATATTAATTTTACATTTTGAATAATATCGTTATAGTTTAAAGATATTTTATAAAACGGAGATTCGCTAAGCTTCAACATTCCTAGCGTCTTGCAAAAGCATCCAACTTTTGGAAGGAATGAGGCCGGGACAGTCTGAACCTCAGTCCGAACATAGGATAATGTTATAATTTTGTATTTCTTTCCAGAATATTCTGAATAATTTCGAAATGCACGACGTGATGACAGCAGTAGCAAGAGTTTTGTTACTATTTCAAGTAAGTGAATAATTGGATTTTTGCATTTTTCTGTTACTCTCACTACAAGATTTAAAACGTTTCTAACTTGTTTCATTCTGAATGGATTTATACATTTCTTTGTTTGTTAGACCATAATTATGGATACGTTTTGATAAAAACAATAAAAACATTGAGAGTCAATTACCCTATTATAATAGGCATATGGTTAAATATTGTGTTTCCAGGTGGTGACCGTGTACCCCCTGGTGGCGTACATGTTGCGCGCGGAGACGCTGCTGCTCCTGGCGCGGCAGGACACGCGCTGCTTCACAGTATCCATCAACATCGCCATCATGGTTATGTGCGTGCTCGTCGCGTGCTTCTGTCCGAATATCGGGACTATCATCAGGTAACTTTATACATACATACATACATTAAACTCACGCCATACATACATATATAGGTACATTAATTCACGCCTTTTTTCAGAAGGATTTCAAAGACTAGGCCCCTAGGGTTGGCTGGAGTGGTACTAATATGATAGGGGGTGGTACTAATATGATACTATACTATATGATAGGGGGCGAGCCTATCGCATATCAGGTACAAAATACGCCAGGCCTGGGATTCGAACCTGAGACATTGTAATTATACAGTACTACAACTACACCACGGAGGTAGTCATATACCAAGTGTTAGGGATACAGGAAGTCGCTGGCCACTTGCAGTAGGTCGATGTGGAGATTTTTGGAGCAAGCATTTGCTCAGCATTGGACTCAGAGTGAGAGTGGAGAGAGAAATACTTTCGAAAACGAAAATAGCCGATAGTATAAATAATACCTTTGATGATGGACCAGAAATGGAAAACAATCGATCACACTGCAAAAATTCACGTTTTGCTCTGTTTTATTACCATTATTTACTCTACACAAATACTCTTGATTCACACAAACATTCGTTACGGTGCAACAACTGCGCTACGTAGGCCGTCAAAAGTAACAAACTAGGCATATGTACTATGTGTTAACATCTAAAATCATACAATTCGTCTTCCCAGGTATACAGGGGCGATAAGCGGCCTAGTGCACGTATTTGCCCTTCCCTCCTTATTGCAAGTGCGGTCCCTCCAGCTTCGCGGCAAGCTGACCTGGTGGAAGACCGTCTTCTACTGCCTCATCGTACTCTTCGGCACCCTTAACTTACTCATGCAGTTCTTTATTACTGAGTAAATTGTTACATATTACCATCAAGTTCGGTTTGTGAAAATTTAGAAGTTACAATTGTTACCTACTTTTCTCACTACACGTGAATGTATGTATATGTGTTTCTGAATCTCAAGTCCTATATTCTCGAAATATTTTTGTGTAATTATAATAAAAACGGGTGATAATAGGATGGTATCCTTTGTTTGATGAAAGATTACATAAAATAAGAAAAAATATCATTTAGATATTTCTATCAACGTACCATTAAAACTGGTTGTAAAAAATATTATTTTAAAAATAAAGTAAAAGTGTGAACGCAGTGGCAATATATCGCCATCTCTTTCGCTCACCCGCATTTGAAGTGACGCACCACGTGCAATGGTCACTTTTCTTACATAATTGACAATTTGTAACTTGAATATTTTTAATGAATTAATATGATTTTTCTGTTAAAAAAAGAAAGTGAGTCCGTTATCCTACATATTTTAAACATAGACATAACATAGTATATAGCTCCATAGAAAATCTCAATTCTTTAATAAATTTTTGTAAGAAATTAATTTAAATAAATATATTTTCTAGTCATAATTAATGTAAGCTTAATTAAGTAGGTATGTATAAAATATTAATACTCTGTATAATAATGTTATATACAAATAAAAATAAATGTTAAAAAAAAATATCTACACCAAAACATAGTTACCATGTATTTTGTTTAAAATTCTTAGTAGATAAAGAATCTTGTCACGGATATTTTGGTACACAGGAAAATAATAAAACTGTGTACATTTGTATAGTATTTATTTAAAAACTTTATTATATAAACAAAAAACCTTGATTATTACGAATTACATCTTTGGCCAATCATATGGGATTTTATTTTTTGTACACTATTATTAATTAAATAATTATTCGGTTTTAGTCTTTTTATTCTTAAATAATTGTAAAGAGGAACTTTTACAACAGGCCTTATTCCCTGTAAAAATATAAATTAATTTTACATAATATTGTATGATTCTTTTGACAAACAATGTTTGAAGGCCATAATAAAATCAAAAATAACATTGGAATTTAGTTACTATTTTTTATTTGTTTCTTAAATATAACCAAATATTTCTTGTGAGAAATAGGTTTAAAGATGAATAGGGAAAGAATAAGTAATATCGTAAATTGTATTATTCAGTTCAGAACATTCCTTATAAACATAATAACAAAAGATCTTATTTATAATATATTATTTCTTATACTATAAATTATACGCAGGCGTAAAATATTCAGTAAAATAAACATTACATATCAAACAGTAAACAATATATAAGGTCAATAAAAAGATATATTATGTAGAAAAACTGTAAAATCGATATAATATCGCATATCGAAACAAGTTACTGTGATCAAGTTAAAAAAGAACATAAGCTCTATTTTTTTACTCATAAAATATTAATTCAAAAATTGTTTTCTATGTATTTATAAACAGCATAAAGTACTTTTAACTCTTACAAATAATTGTACCATGTACAAAATTAATTTCATGTGTCTTTAACAATTAAATAAATTACATTTATTTTTGCAAAAATATGTAGCCGACAATTTGTTAGTTGGATGTTATAGCTGACGTTAGGTACTGACCACTCAGGAGGGTACTACGGAAAACGATATTCGATATATCGTGTAATTTCATCGTTTTAAATCTACTTCAAAAGCCATTCATTCTCAATCATATCAATTGTTAAACATTTTTTTTATGTGATAGCATAGCCTGCCTTTCTATTCTTCTTGTAACTTTTTTTTGCCATATTATGTTAAATTCATAAAGTTAAAAATATCCAACAGGGTTGATAACTGTCGCATAAATAATATCATCAAATATATCAATCATGGTAAAAACGATGTCACTTGCATTAGATTTTCTACAAGATATTACATGACATTGGAGAGTAAAGTTTGTGTTCTAATTTTGATATAATATTTAATCATGAAGTCAGTATCTTTTTATTTCCATTATTTTATTATTATATCAAAATTAGAACACGCTCACATATTTATCTAAAAACCATTTTAACATTTATTTATTATTATTACAACAGATTTCAATACAAATCGCACGATATATCGAACATCGTTTTTCGTAGTAGTCCTATATTTTTTGTTATTTTCTTGTTTATGTGATGACGGTGGGCGCGTCGCGTCCCGTGTAGTGTTTGAGGTTGGAAATCTTCAGGGCCACGTCGACTAGAGGCTTCAGCATCACTTGAGCGTCACCTAGCACATCCGTGGCTTCGTACGAGTCTATGTATAGCCTGAAAGAAATAACAAACAGTCACATACATAGTCAGGACTATAAAATAAAAATAAATAAATAACACCCAAAATCCACATACATAGTCCTGACCCCACACTAAGATCGAGTCTTGTGACGTGGGTATCAGGAACTACGAGAGACTTTTCGGTGTCACAAATGCCCAGACCCGAAAGCAATATTTGTGGGCCGCACAAACATTTCTCTCGGCGCGGGAATCGAACCCGCGGCCACTCGTTTCAAAGCCGGCGGCTAACCGTCTGCACCACGGAGGCCAGAGATTGACAGGGGGTTGGCCATAGTCCACTGCTGGCCTTTTGCAAGTTGGACTTCAACACACATAACTAAGAAATGTCAGACGTGTGCAAAGTTCCAACTTGCGACCACGTTCTCGGCTGTGTCCATAATCCATCCTTTTACCAACAAGCTAGCACGCACTTTAGATATTAACGCTAGCTGGTACATCGTTTTAATTTATTTAAATGCGTTTATATAAATAATTTGACGGCAGCTTTAATAAGTATAATTAATTAAATGCAATAAATTCAAATCGAATATGGAATTAATAATTAATAATTCATAGAAAAAAATATGATACATAAAATTATTTGTGTTAAGCCCCGCAACAATTATTTGTCTGAAATGGTATAACAAAACAATAATACAACTGATAAGCGGTCTCATTAGACGCGGTTTGATGTTGTTCATTGTTAATATTTTTGTATAAAATGTAGCCTTTTTTTCTTGAATTAAAACTATTTTTACGGATTTTATCGAGAATTGTGGTTTAATTTACTTTATTTTTATAAACGCTTTATTGCATCTACATAATAAGAACAAATACAATAATTGGAAATCATATAAAAGAACAATTGGCAGTCTTGCCGTTCAAAGGTAACGTCTTACAGACAACCATTTGTTTGATTTAGATGAAATTCGTGATAAATCCGTTAAAAAAAGTTTTATTTCAATTTATAACATTTGCGGAAGTCTAAGAAACCATTATACAATTTGTTCTGTTATTTTAGCGTACATTTTGAATACTCTAATTACTAATTTGTACTAACCTGACGGTCGCACCGGAACTGCCGGTGCCACTCAAACGCAGCACAATACGAGACCCATCCTCGAATATTATGCGGAGACCCTGGCGACGAAAACAACAAAATAAACTACTAATTTGCTAGTACTAAATGTACTAATACTAATACTAATTGGCAAAGGGTCCCTACAACTCGATTCCCATCGGCTTTCCTTTTGTAAGTTAAGTAATTTTTTTTATATTGCCATGAATTGCGAGTCGGGCAAAGTTCGCCTGATGGTAAGTGATACGACCGCTCATGGATGGATGGCAACCCACTGCGCCATCCTGAGACATGTTATGTTATGTTAATTACTCTGGCTACAATGTCCTTCAAACTGGAACCTAACAGTGCGCTTACGCCGCTGTTTGGTGGGAGAAATATACATTGCGGTGATACCTAACCAGGCGAACTTCACATATGAGAGATCTACCACCTGTACTGTGTATCGGAACCCAATGCCAATAAAAATACAATAAACATAGAGGCCTACCAAAAACATAATATATTAAAGATGAAACACGGTTGAAAAGTATCGCTATTTAATAAAATAAAGAAATAGATACACCAACTCATTCGAGTCTTGTATCGTCATCTTTTGTATGATCAACTTATACAATCAGATTGTAACTTTGCTAATTACCTGTTTCATAGCAACGCTCTGGTCTATGGGGTCCATGTATGAGAAGTTGTCAGCCAGTTTAACCACATACGTCTTCCCACCGCTGGAGTGCTGCGAGCCCACGAACCCTGGCGCCGTGATGCTGCGCTCCAGAGACGACATCATCTCGTTACAGGGGTCACTTGCACACTCCTCGTAGTCGTACCTGTATATAAGTTACAGTCTATATACAGGGTGAATTTTTCAAGTGGGTTGGAATGGTCGAATCCGAATATATGAAGGTGTTTTTTGATTTGATATTGTCTATGAGTGGTTGCGGTCGTATCGCCTACGTAAAATATATATTTTCAATTTCATAATTAGTGTTAAGCAATTTCAATATAAGGATTAATGTTATTTTTTACGTATGCTATAAATAGGCATTCTTCTTTAATTTATATAAAAATATAATTAATAATGTTATAATTAAAGAATAAGTATTACGTATTGACTTGTCATAAGACCTATTCAATTACCAACATGACCAAACAAATTTCATTCAATTCCATACCTGGTGAAGTAATTCCTGCCGAACTTGGCCCAGTGTTCCTTCAGGATGTCCTCGACTCCCTGCCCCGTAGCAGCCAGCACGGACAGCCACGCCAGCGCGGCCCACACTCCGTCCTTCTCGCGCACGTGGTCAGAGCCAGTGCCGAAACTCTCCTCGCCGCAGAGCGACAGCCTACCAGCGTCCATCAGGTTGCCGAAGTACTTCCAACCTGGTGGGAAAAGGGGGGAATGAAAAAAAAACGAGAAAAATCTGTCAAAATCCCTTACTGTAGATAGTAATGGTAGTTATGCTATTTCAAATTAACATTACGTTGCTATTTTTTAAGCCTAAGCATGATCTATATATCTGCTATTGCTGATTGCCCCCCATAAAATTAGTAAAGAAAAAACTAACCATATATTATTGTATCTATTTTTCACATCTAAAATAACACACACAAAATTGACTGTTCAGTTTCTTCTTTAAATGGGTTCCTAAAAAAACTCACTCCTGTAATAAAACAAAAAAACACGGGATACATTGTTAGAATTCTTACAGCCCTTAACTACAAGCCGAAATCCATTTTCTGTGGCATTTGAAGTGCACCGACCTGTATACTCGCTGATCTATCAATACTAATCATTAAAATACTATCGACCCTAGTTCACACAAAGTACGCAGATGTTAGGATGGCAGAAAACTCACCAGTAGGCACTTCGAACATCTCCTTCCCAGCTGCAGCGGCTACTCTATCCACGGCCGCGGCAGTGGGCATACTCCTAGCGAACCCTCGCACCCCCCCTTTTGAGAAATAGGGGATGTGCTGCAAGTTATTGGCGAGGACCGCCAGAGAATCGGAGGGGGTCACGAAGAACGCACCGCGACCTATTATCATGTTGCGGTCGCCTGGGGAAACGAGAAACCAATATAATTTTCAACATGATAGTATTTCGGGAAAGTGATAATGACCGCAGTAAAAAAAAGATTGACCACAGATATTGGTTTTGTGGGTATCAAATTTTTTTGATATCTGAAGCACATTTTGGCAATGAGAACGGTTTTGCAATTTGCAACTCATTTTAAGAATTGCACCACGATGTGCTAGGAACGCTAAATAGGTGTTTCGACTACGATCAAAACCTTTGGCAATCTTACTGACTCCAACTATGATATATACATGTCATATACCAAATGTTACTTCAGTTATGTATTTTGTTGAACCGTATCCTTACAATTGTTACCGATAAACATTTAAATTTAACCCCAAATTTAGAAATTCATTACCTAGATTTACGCGATTACAAAAGTTCGTAAGTAAAAAAAAATAACTAAAACGAAACCGCGATAAATTCCATATAAAAATAGTATTATTTCAATTTTATTGCTAATCCTAAAATCATTGGCTATTCAGACGTGAATACTTATAAAATCCTAGTCACTGACTCTTATCTGAGCTATGTATTTTCTACCCTAAATCTACTGAGCTACGATTTAAATTCCCTTACCGTCTCCATCGAAGGCCGCGCCAAAGTCATAATCTCCTTCTTTGACAGTGTTGACCAGATCAGCTGCATAAGTCAGGTTAGGGTCTGGATGCGCCCCTCCAAAGTCTTCCAACGGGACTATTCTACGCACGTTCTTCTCCGATGCCCCTAGTTCTTCCAGGAATATACGTTTTACATATGGCCCAGTCACTGAGAAATTAAAAACACATGTAATATAGATAATATACGCAACAGTCACATATAGCGGGTATATCAAGCCTGCTATCGAAAACGAAGCCGGGTGTTAGTTTAGGCTATGAGTAAGGAATCGAGTAGAAAAACAGACCCTAAGATAACCCAATGAAGAATAACGTACTAACCTCCATTCATAGAATCGATAAGAACATTGAACGGCTTCCGACCATCGGATCCTTGGATGAGCTGCTTGATCTTGGCGAAGTCGAAGATCTCCTTCATGTAAGCCACGTAGTCGTTTACAGAGTCGATCACTTCCACCGTGAAGGGACGCCCTTCCACCTTCACAAATAATGAGATGAGTATTATTACTTCCTCGGACTTGACTGCCTCGGTGGCGTAGTTGTACTAAGGTACGGTTACAAAGCTGAGGTCTCGGGTTCGAATCCCGGGCTGGGCAAAGTGATATTGGATTTTTCTATCCATTATATCAGTCCAGAGTCAGGAATTTGTGCCCGATATGGCGATAGGCTCGCCACCTATCACATTGTGGGACGGAACATACAAGGCGAAATGTGGGTGTCCTGGCACCTCTGCCTACCCCTTCTTGGGATATAGGCGTGAGTTTATGTATGTATGTATTATTACTTCTGTTGATAAAAGTTTGATGTCGCGGATTCCATTCACACTTCTGATTTTCCAACATCATTTGTGTATTAATAATAACACAACCATATTGCCATCACTAATATGTATAAAGTATATTCCCAAAAGTGCATACATATATAAACTCACGCCTTTTTTACAGAAAGGATAGGCATAGGTGCTATCAGAACACCCACGTTATCGCCTTGTGTATTCCATGCCACGATGTGCTGAGTGGCGAAACTATCGCCATATCGGGCCCAAATACCTAACCCCGAGCTAGTAATGAACAGAAAAATCCTTTATCACTTTGCGCTAACCGGGATTGGAACCCGGGACTTCAGCGTTGTAACCGAACCGTAGTACAACTACGTCATCGAGGCAGTCGTCGTCCCAAAAATACAATGAGCAAAATAATCAAATTGACTATCAGTTATGACTCTCAGGTGACCACTGAAAATCAGCACCACATTGTGATTCACGCTACAATTCAAGATTAAGCTAAAGGAGACATGCATTTTTACTTATTTACTTATTCTAGCTTTAAGATATTTTGTAAGTACCTAATAACTTGACGAATAAATCGAGCAAAATGGAGATCCATAGTCTCCGCCTTCTATAGGATGTAGATATACAATATAAACAACTTACCGTAAAATTGTAAACGCCGATTTTATCAATGGGAGAGGTGAGGTCTGGCACGATCTTGTATTGTTTGATGGCGGTGGTGAGCTTATATATTTCGTTGGTGTTTGCGTCGGGCGCCGGGCCGCCGTTACTACAGTTGAACTTAATGCCGAAATCATTGTTGATGCCGCCCGGGTTGTGCGACGCTGTCAGGACTATGCCACCTATTGACAAACACATGTGGTCAATCTTTATTCATAAACGTGATGATGTCATTATGATCGATTTCACAAATACATATATTTGAACACCACGGAATAAAGTGCAAACAAATATAACAGCGATCCAGAGGCATTTGTTTCTGGTCCGGGTGTTTGTGAGACCGAAAAGTCTCGTACTTCCTGACTAATATTGGACGTGATACTCACGACACAAGACTCGATCTTAGTGTGGGGTCAGAACTATGTATATGACTGTTAGGTGTTATTTATTTATTATTAATAATTTATAAACATGATTACGTAATTTTGAGCGATTTTACAAATACACAATTATATTAGAATACCACGAAATAAACTAAAACAAATATGACAGTGATCTTTTAAGTAAATGAACGATTGGCGGACTTATCGCTATGAGCGATCTCTTCCAGACAATACTCAACTTTAGAATCGGTCGTTAAGGAAGAAATAAAAGTGGATGTATAATTAGATTTTAGCCCATATTCCTATATGTTTAGGGCAGAATATTGGACGTGTAATTTATTTGAAGTAGGAAATATTAACACTTCAATTGACACACAAACAAAGAGAACAGATAATGTACTGTTTGTGTACTTTATTACTTAGTATTAAGTAAGAATCGGGTCTGTATGTTTGCAAAAACAATATTTCTGATATCCCCGACCAAAGATTCGATCTTAGTGTGGAGTCAGGACAGTGTATGTGACTGTTGGGTGTATTTATTTATTATTTCGACAGTCTCTGTGGCACAGTTGGTTAGATCTCGCTGTGAAACGAGAGGCCGCGGGTTCGATCCCGCACCGAGACAGATGTTGATGAGATCCACAGGTATTTGTTTCGGGTCTGAGTGTGAGAGTGAAATGTCTCTTGTAGTTCCTGATATCCATAATACAAGACTCGATCTTAGTGTGGGCTGAGGACTATGTAGGTATGTGACTGTTTGGTGTATTTATTTATTATTTATGAAGCATATTAAAGCCTACTATAATAAAGCATCACTATAATAATAGCTGATGGTTGGCCGCTGACGCCTCATTTTAGAGACGAGTTGAAGTACATTTTGTCCATAACGACTTTTCTGAAAAAACTCAAATTGTTCTTTATATCGATCCCGAAAATATACCAATCTGGTCAAACACTTATGGACATGCCCATATTATCTTTCCTTCAATAGTTTATTTCTAGATCGATATTTGAACAGGAATTAAGATCGTCCTTGAATTCGGCGGTTAGTCAGCCTATAATAGTACACTTGCAAACTCATCCTAGCACTTAATTTTACCATCATTATCAGTTATTCTGATCAAGTGTTGATACATTTGCATATCGCAAAGATAAAAATTAACACGAGTATCGCGTAACACGCCCACCGTGGCGTCAGAATATATCGCAAGTCATCTTGTTGTTTTCGGGGAAGTAAAAATTGATGAAATGATTATAGTGCAACGTTTTCGTATGTTAGGTAATATTCTAATCCCTTATTATCTTTTGTTTTGATATTGTTGATTAAGATTATTTTTTACGTGAATGATATCATAATGATATCATTGGGTGGGTGATAAAATTAAAATACACGTTAATTCTAATATCTTCGGCAGCTTTTAACCGATTTTAGTGATTTCTTTTTCATTGGAAAAAACGTATTGACAGGTTGATCCCAGGAATACGACATGAAGATATGATGATTATGTTCGGACCTGGAGAATAGAACTCTTCAACATTTAGTAGGATTCTAATGGTTCTTTTTGCATTAAGTTCATTATAAAAGTTAAGCTACATTGAGGGAGGGAAAAAGGGGTAGGGGTGAGGGGGAGGGGGTGATAAAATTAAAATACACGTAAATACTAATACCTTTAGTAGCTTTTAACCGATTTTAGTGATTTCTTTTTCATTAGAAAGAACATATTAACAGGTTGATCCCAGGAACACAACATTAAGATCTGATGATCATGTTCGGACCTGGAGAGTAGAACTCCTCAAAATTTAATAGGATAATATATATATAAATAGATATATATTTGAACATAAATAGATATTTAAATTAATATAAGGCATAGGTCCTACATGTTTGGTACTGGGCGGCCCGCCTTCAATATGTTATGCATATATTTTGATTTATTGGCTAGTCAAGTCATTAAGCAAATTAATCAACATGCACGAGCTCCATGAAATAAATATTATTTTTTTGCTTTGGAGTGGTAGTTATTATTCTATTATTATTTGGTTTTTAGTGGATTTTTGTTTTGAAGTCGGTTTTTATTTTTTATTAATCTTAAAACGAAAGTAAATTACTGTCCCGATAGCGTAGTTATTCTACAGTATGGTTACAAAACCGAGGTCTCGGGTTTGAAGCCCGGGTGGGGCAAAGTGATATTAGATTTCTATTTTTATCAGCCTTACTCCATATAAGGAATTGGTGCCCGATATAGCGATAGGGGCGCCCCCTATTACATCGCAGGACATAACATACAAAGTGAAATGTGGGTGTTATGACTGCACCTCTGCTTACTTCTTCTAGGAAAAGGCGTAGGTTTATGCGTATAAAATGAAAACTGTGATTATAACCATGACTGCGGATGACTATCATCTGAGTGCGCTCCACAACCGAAATTTTGTAAGTTGTTCGGTATGCCTATAAGTATAAAATATAGACGAATGTCTCAATAAAATCATAAAAATAGTCTTAATCGAATACTTAACATTTTTTTAATATAAAAAATATTATGATTTAATATCTTTGAACTTACCAAGTGTTTTGTATTTCCTGATGATACAGGACACAGCTGGCGTTGAAAGAATGCCGTTTTGCCCCACCAGAAGCTTTGCAACCTATATTAAAACAAAAATAATAATGATTAGGAATTTCAAGCTCTGTATATGATTAGTTGTATATTTGTTTTAGAAATCTGTTTTTGTGAAATTTCTCAATAAATACCTTTATAGCGAAAGATTTGTAGATTCCAAAAGTATTGTAATATCTTAAGAATACTTTTTAATTTACTCAAAAAAAGGACTTAAGTGAATTTAAGTAATCTTCTTACTCATTTTTTCTTTTCTTTGAAACAACAGATGGTGATAAAGGTGCATACTTTTAAATATGTTATACTAAAAATATTTAAAAGTAGATAATTCAATATTATTATAACAAATTATTTAATAACAAATTACTTAAAAAATGTATTATTTAACAATCAAAAAGTCCCATTTCCATTCAGAATATTTTAGTAATAAAGAAGATAACACTTATGACATTGTAAACAATTTGCACCAATTTGCAATTTGACTGCATGCCAACTTTTTTACCATCTACTTTTAACAACTCCTACTATTTATTAACAATAGCTACAAAGCTACTTATAATGGATATAACAAAATTTTTGAATCATCAAACTGATAATTTAAAGCTTCTCATTGCATCTGTATCAGCCCATATACGTCCCACTGCAGGGCACGGGCCTACTCTACAATCGAGAATACGATTGAGAGTGGTTAGGCCATGTAGTCCACCACGCTGGCCTAGTGCGGGTTGGCGGACTTACATACCAAAGAAATTGTTGTGAATCGCTATGGTATGCAGGTTTCCTCACGATGTTTTCCTTCACCGTTTTAGTGCATGGTGATTGACTATCAATAAACACATGACATTTTAGTGTGGTCTCATTGCATATTTGTTATCATTTCATCATTGGTTATAATTGGGTAATAAAGCATATGGATGCAACCCAACATGGTGGTCAAATCATCACCGTACCACACTTGACATGACCATGTATGAAGCCATATAGATTGCCAACAGTTGAAATTGTTTTTTTTTTTTATTGCAATGAATGACGAGACGAGCCAGCCGTTCGCCTGATGGTAACCGATACGACCGCTCATAACAGTAGCAACATTCCACTGCGCTCGTCATCCTCAGACATAAGATGTTAAGTCTCAATATGTCCAGTAGTTACTCTGGCTACAATGTCGTTCAATCCGAAACACAACAGTGCATTTACGCAGTGTTGTTTCACGGGAGAAATAGACATTGCGGTGGTACCCACCCAGATGGTCTCTCACATATGAGAGACCTACCACCAGTAAATGATTGCATGACATCATATGACGGAAGGTCACCAGCTCTGCTGCGGAGGTTAGTGGACAACTATTTGTTTCCAACTACTCCTTTTGTTTTTCTTTTTGATTAATATAGTTAAAGCAGGTTAAAGACAAGGTTTTGTCCCTGAGAGACACACCAAGCTCCGGAGCTTGGTGTCAAATCTTTGTGAGCCACTGTTGATCCTGGCTGACAGGAGTTGCAGTGGCGGGTGTGAGGGCGCGAAAGTCTCATGACGGAAGGTTGGTGAGTGAAGGTCATGACCCTCAGAATTAAGGAGAACAAAGCAAGAAGGAGGATAATTGTTAATAAATAAAATAAATAATTTACCAAAAGGATGTAACTGTAGAGAAGTTAGTTTTAGTTGTGATGATATGTACTATTTTTTCCCTTTATTGTACATACAATATATGTATATTCACTGAAAGGAAAACTAAACAAACCTATTTTTTATTACATATTATTGAAAAACCTTAATTCAATAGATGATTTGCTGAATTGCACTACTTAAGATTAAAATATTTTCAATGAAAACATACATAACCAATAATGATTCAATTAATAATACTAATTAAGTATACAAAAATAAAATTAGGGCATACTTAAATTGTATTGATTTGTCAAAAATCATGCAACTGATGCCACTTGTCATATGAGTCATGAAATTACTACCAATATAAAATAATAATTAAATATATTAATTTTTTGGAGATTGTATATGTGAAAAAATAACTATCTAAAAACACTGAATAAAATAATTGTAACAATAAGGTATTTAAAAAAAAAAATATTTTTTAAAGCTGGCATAGTGTCCCTCTGTAATTTTATACACAACTACACACGCCGGCACAATTAGAGGAACACGCACAAAAATTAGTATTTTTTAAATTTTGTTTGCTGTTTGTTTGAATAGTCCTAGTTTTAATATTTCAACACGTTTAAAAAACAAAATGATGCAAAAAGATTTTTGGATATTTAGAGTTTTATCGTTAATTATACGCTCTTAAGTGTTTTTAAGATTTTTTCACTTTCAAGTGGTTTCACAAAATTTTGTTTAATTTCATTTTGTGTGACTTAAGATATTTTTATTGTTATTATTTTTAGAGTACCTTTTTTGTAGGATATAAAATGAGTGGCTTACCTTCCACTGAAGTTGCCAGAGCGGTAACAATGATTGAAAATGGTCAACGGTAGGGTTCAGTAAGTCGCGCATTGGCTGTGTCGGTATCTGTCGTCTTTCGCAACGTTAAACGTTAGAGGCACATAGGCTCTTATGTGCAGAGGCCAGAATAAGGTAGAAAATGGTGAACCAATAGCAGAAAATGGTGAACCGGTACCCAGGATAATCGTTTTATACGACTGCAAACTTTGAGAAATCGTCGTCAAACAGCTATTCAGACCCGAAACATGTCACATGAAGTCCATAATGTTAATATCAGTGAGCGTACAGTGAGAACACGCTTAAATTAAGTTGGACTGAAGTCTTTCGTTCCGCCCAAAGCTCCAAAACTTGAGGTGGTACATAGAGTAGTAGTAGTAGCCAGATAAGCTTTTGCTCATCGACACCGCGACTGGACAGATGAGTGGAGCCGAGTTTTGTTTAGTGATGAAAGCAGTTTCGGTGTGAATTGCATAGAAAAAAGGGAGAGTATCTGGAGGTATCGAGGAGAACGCTAATCGAGCAAACTTTACTGAAAGAGGTGTCTTATGGCGGAGGGTCAATTTTGGTATGGGGTGGTACATGTTTGGAAGCACGCACGGAGTTAATACTTATAGAAAATGGCTCTTTAACTGCACAAAGATACGTCTCAGAGGTCTTAGAGTCCCATGTATTGTTTTTTGCACCATCCATAGACGAATATTTTTTTATTTATGCTAGATAATGCGCAGCCCCACGCAGCGCAAATGGTTCGCGACTACTTAAATCAGGCCCAAATCGCGCAAATGGATTGCCCAGCAAGATCACCAGACATGAATCCGATAGAGAATGTATGGGACGTCATCGGAAGAAAGATAAATGTAAGAAACCAAGCCCCTAAGATCGTCCAAGAATGAAAATTCATGTTAGTGCAAGAGTGGGAAAATTTGTTGCAAAAAATGATTGATGACGTCATTAAAAGCATGAAGGATCATATCCAGACTCTTATCAGAGCCCGTGGTAGCAATACGCATTATTAATTTTCTTACCTTATTTCGGTAACTTTTTAAAATACATGATTACATTTGACAATACAGAAATTTCATTTTACTGTATTTCCGTTTAATTGGATTTGCGTCATTAATTAAAGTAATTTTAACTCAATTATAGTAATTTCTTATAAATTTTGCCTCACTTTAAATATTTAAAAATTAAAAACATTCAGTTATAATAATATTTTCTAAGAAATTCAATATTTAACGCGTGTTCCTCTAATTTTGCCGGCGTGTGTAATTTTGAATGATCCTTTTAAAAAGATATATGACAATATAAAAAGTAAATTATATACATTTTAAGTTTTATGTTTATTAATGTCCACTATAAATTACTCTTATATACACTTATATACTGTAAGAAAAACTATGCAAATAAGGTAAAAACAATAACAACTTACCCCATTAGCCGCAGATATTTTAATAATTTTGTCAACGACTTCTTTGACGAGATATCTGCCGTCTCCACCTACCACTAGCGTAGAGCCTACCACGTTATCCTTATTGGAGTCTAATATACATTGGATAAAGTTTTCAGTATAGTTCTCCTGAAGAAAAACCTTAACTTTTTTTCGCAAGCCACTGGTACCCGGCTTTTGCCCCTCATACGGGGTAGTGTTAACTATAACTGCACTAGACATTTTTTATGAATGAACGAAGGTTCTAGCAGTGCGTACGTGTTATCAGGACGAATTGTTTAAAATAAATAGTGCCATTTATCTGTGTAAGGTCAATAGGTTCGAGCGAGCACTCGTACAGCTGTTTGACATAAACGTCAATTGCAAAGTCAACGAAGGTCGAGTTTGTCAACGAAGTACGTTCGGAAACTAAAAGTATTTATTAGTTAATTTATATTTTTAAACTTAATGTTTTTTTCTTCTTTAAGTATGTATGCCTCGCATGTAATTAAATACATGTGAATAAAAAAACTAGTTGATAAAATCAGATCCAGACTATGTATCCAAAGGTCAATCATATTGATGTCACATGGCGGATAATGTGACTAACGGCCGGTTTCTATAATCTATCTATCTATAACAAGAGATTTCTCTTGAAATTTCGATACATTTTTTGCTTCAGTAAAGAAAGACAGAGATATTTAGATAAGGTGCATATATTTATACATACCTAGGCAAGATAATATTGTATGTCTATCTTTGTTTATTGAAGCATACAGTAGTATCGACATAGTAACGATATCCATTTTAACCTCTTGTTAAAGATAGATAGGATATAGAGAACGGCCGTACATCCTCATGCAGTATACGCACTAGCAATTTGCGAAGCATGTAAACATTTTTTTATATTTAAATATTTTTTTTCGTTAACCTTTCTCATCCCACTCCTGGGCAAAGGTCTCCACGCTCTCCCTCTTCCTCCTTAACTATTTATATGAATTAAAAATAGGGGTTTATAATTCCTAAAAGTTGCTCGTAATCAAATGTTTTAAGGTGTTATATGATCAAAAGACTCCATTTTTATTAAAATACATTATATTTTTTTTCCCTTACAATTATCATATTTACTACATAACACTGTGCTCCTTAACCTTTCGTATGCCGGAACGCAGATATGCGCGCCAATTTTTGAAAGCTTCATATGCCGGGACGTAGATCTGCGCGATTTTAACTGTACTCGAAAGTACTCTATAATAAATTAAAGTAAAGCCCTATAATATTGTGAAAGTGCCTGAAAGAGTGAATGAAGTATAGAACAAATCTATAAAAGCCGTTAAAACAATTCACTCAAAATCAAAATTATGAAATAAAATTGAATGAAAATTCAACTTGTTCGTACCTGTACCGCGAACTTTGCTCTGAGTTTTTATTGTGTTATTTGGTGAATAAATTATTTTAGCATATCGTAAAGAATATATATTATACTTCAATATACTTCAAATAATTAATCAGATCCAAAAGTTGTAAATTAAATGAGCATTATTAATGCATTTCGTATCAGCCCATATACGTCCCACTGCAGGGCACGGGCCTACTCTACAATCGAGAATACGATTGAGAGTGGTTAGGCCATATAGTCCACCACGCTGGCCTAGTGCGGGTTGGCGGACTTACATACCATAGAAATTCTTATGAATCGCTATGGTATGCAGGTTTCCTCACGATGTTTTCCTTCACCGTTTTAGTGCGTGGTGATTGACTATCAATACACACATGACTCCGAAAAGTCAGAGGTGTGCCCTGGGATTCGAACCCGCGACCACTGTGAACATGTTGGCAGCCGCGTCTAGTCCGTTTACCAACAGGCCACCACGCACTTTATGCAATGCATTTAGTTATTAAAAAAACATATACTTAAGTATTATTTATAATAAGTGTTCGTAAAACGACAAATGACAGATAAATAAATAATTTAATAGTGAATAAACCCAACAGTCACATACATAGTCCTAGATCAAGTCTTGAGTCGCGGGTATCGGGAAATACGAGAGAAATATTTGTGGGCAGCACAAACATTTCTCTCGGTGCGGGGATCGAACCCGCGGCCTCTCGTTTCACAATCGGCTTCTTCTGCGCCACGGAGGCATTCAGTTGTTGTGGTTGTGAAGCTTGTATTACCTATATACTTTTAAACTAAACTGTTATTTGGTATTTCCATGTTTTAAAATTATTCGCATTTTTCTTCAAAGCAACATTTAGGTGTCGATCCCTTATTAAAACACGCTTATAATACAAAATATTTTATTAAAAGTACAAAATATTCACAGTCTATTTTTTGATTTGGCAAGCCATGACGGCGCCGCCGAACTGTTTCTCCAAGTATTTTGCCACGGAAATGCAGAGCGCGTCATTATAGGGGGCGGCGACGACTTGTATTCCTAGAGGCATACCATTACTGCTTTTGCCTAGAGGTACCTGGAATAAAGTAGATCATATAATAAATACAGCACAGTATAACAATCCTGATCTTATATATATATATATAATATGTATATATATAGGAGCTTAACTGGAGTATTTTACCTGTGTAGCAGGACATTTGAGCGCGTTGACCACAGCGAAGTAGGAGAAGTTGAAGGGTCGCAGTAGGCAGGTGTAGTGGTAGGGCGCTACTTGCGGCGCGCTTGGCATCAGCAACACGCCGTTGTCTCCCAACTTACTCTTAAATGTTATTATTATTATAATTAATAAATAAAACATTTACAAAATAAAAAAATATATTTGATATTTGACTCATAAACTTAGAATTGACCGAGTTTTAGTATTGAAGACATTCAAATAGACAATTATAATTGTGTCGACCCGTCAAATATAGATACATTGCTTCTCACCTTTAGTTAGCACTCCGTTTACCATCAGGATTTTCCAATGCTGGTGAGGTAAATCACAATATCAAATACTACTTGCAATAACTGTTAGATATACATTTTCTTCACTTTTTCTTTAATAAAATATTTCTTCATTACCTGAATGAATATGTATTTAATTTCTCAACTTACATATAGGTCTTGTTTGAAATCCGCAGTGAGTTTCTCAGCCCACGTGGAGTCCACTTTAGGCAGATACTGTTCCTCAATCAGCCGGAACACGCTGAATATGTAGTGCTTGCTGAAGCTACACACCTGCAAACAAATTGTTAAGTATTGGTTACACGACAATTGTGAAACGTCAGGTTTTACTGGTCGTAGGTCGCTCATATGTGAGAGGCCGCCTGGATCGGTACCACCGCAATGTATATTTTGCCTACCAAATAGCAATGTGCACTGTTGGGTAATGGGTTCCGGTTTGTAGAACATTATAACCAAAGTAACTACTGGACATAATATTGAGGCATTTTATGTGTCAGGATGACGAGCGCAATGGAATGCCAAGCATTGCTTTGTAATACGTGGCGTTTTTTGGTTTTGATACTGTCCATGAGCGGTCGTACAACTTACGTGCCGACGGGTGCTTACCGTATTGGAACGTACATAGAAAACAGTAAAAATATGTATCGACAATGACCTTCTTGACAAATTCAACAATGCCGTTAGCCTCTCCGTTGTTGTTGGTGTACAATTCAGCGGTGTTCTCCGGCTCCTTGGTCATCCAGTACTTCCACAGCAGGTACATGTGGTTGAAGCCCTCGTGGTAGTAGGGCTGCGGTACACTAGCGCTCGAGCTCACGTCTGCTGTTATCTTCGACACCACCCTGGGTTAACAGGATTATACATCCAACAGTCATCTCAGTAAGCTCTAAAGTAAGGTACGTGTAATGTATCGTGAGTATCAGAAACTGAGGTCTCTCCTATCGGTCTGACAAACATTCATATCCGGAACAAATACAACCTGCGGCTGCTCGTGGCCTAGTTTTTACAGATATTTTAGGAACGCGTTTAAGCCGATATTTTTTATTTATTCTTAATGCAAGTATACATATTGCCTAATCCAAATAATTAATTGTTTCGACGGCCGGATTCCGGAATGTTGGTTTTCATTGCCGAGTTTACCTATTTCTACATTAAATGCCTACATAGAAGCTTCTTGATTCCCTCTGTCTTAATTCACTGACAACCCACCGCTGAACATAGACCTCCATCTCCAAGAATATTTTTAAAAAAATAGTAATTAAAATTCATAAAACACGCACCTTTTCATAGCCTTCTTTAAATCAGATCTGATGGAGCTAACCATGACATCTTTGCTGGACTCCAAATAATAAAACTTAATATTTTTAATGTCTACGTTTCGGTCTACATTGAGGAGATCCGCCTTGTCGCCGGCTACCACTTTTGTCAAAGGAATTAAATCTTCTACATGCTTGGATATGAAGCCGAGGGAGAACATAGTATCCTCAGTGTTTTCGCGGAAAAACACTCCTGGAAACAAAAATAAACTATTATTTACGGATTTTATCGGGGATTTGGTTTATTTTTTCATTTTTTAACTTCCCAACGTTTCGATTACTTTAATACTTCGATTACTTTATAGCTTTAGTGCTGGTAACTAAATATAATGAAAAGTCGCAAATTTATAGTCCTGACACCACATTAAGATACACGTATCGGATCACGATTGAATGGGAATCTACAATATTCATCACCTACACGATTGGTGCAGAATCGAAACGTGATTTCTAGTTTTACAGTATCTCTGTAGAAGCTGAGATTTTTACTAGGTATTCTATGAGGTATATTGCATAATTTTCACCTTTAATATCGGTTGTGCCAGGAGTGGGGTGATGTCCGAACATGCCGCAGTAGAATGCTGGCATACGAGTAGAACCTCCAATGTCGGAACCTGCAACATATACATTATGCGTTCTTAATGCTTCTATTTGGATTATCATAACACTTGCAGCTCAGGCCAATTTTGTCAAAGTATAATTTTCGACTTCCCCGGAGGCGCAGTTGTGCTACGGTATGATTGCAATGCTGCGATCACGTGTTCGAATCCTGGGTCGGGCATAGTGATATTGGATTTTTCTATTTATTATAAACCCGGAGTAAAGAATTTGGGCCCGATATGGCGATAGCCTCGCCCCCTAGCACAAAGGCGAAACGTGGGTGTCCTGGTTGCGCCCCTTCTGGGAATAAGGCGTCAGTTTATGTACCCATGTATAATATTTGTGCCAATTTTCAGCAACAGGAAGTGTGTGTGTGTTGAAGTATTTTTTAATTTATACCTAGTGGCTTTGTATTTTTTAGTTCAGTAAAATTTTATTACTAAACTAAAATATTGTCTAAATATATACGTGTCGGGGGATGGACAAATACATAGCCTAACAAAGGTCTATTCACCAGTGGTCATTCTGTGACTGAAGAGTGAGATCGAAAGAGGGAACAGAGAGACAGATATATTGCTGGTCTCTTACATAAACTAATAGTGGTAGCATAGGTAGCCGTCAATGCAGCTTCAGCGCCGCTGGAGCCGCCCGGAGTACGGCCGGTGTGGTGCGGGTTGCGCGTCATACCATACACAGGGTTACGGGTCTCTTGCCTAAAACATTAAACAAATTCTTACATGTCCGAATAAAAACATTAAAAAACATTTTACATATGGTTTCGCGGTTGCAATAGTGTTTTTAGCCGAGGTTGTTTACCACTTCAGTTCATAGCTTCGTTGCTATATTTGCTACGAAGGAAACAAAAATAATTCCAACTCCTCGTATGATTTTTACTATTTCTTTTGTTTCAAAGGTTAAACATTCGCTATATTTATCGAGATTTACAAAAATAACATACAAAGTCGTAATCGGCACTTAGTTACTTGTCTGTGGCTTAATGTACTTAATGTATGTACTGCAAAAAACAGCATACGACATGATGTTTTGACCTCGATCAAAGGTAGCATCACATTCAACGTTTTTAGATTCACAAAATAACTAGTTGCATTGTAGCCAGAGTAACTACTTGATATATTGAGACTTAACATCTTATGTCTCAGGATGACGAGCGCAGTGGAATACCAAGCATTGCTTTGTTATTCAAGGTGTTGTTTGGTTTTGCTATTGTTTATGAGAGGTCGTATTATTTACCATCAGGCGAACGGCATGCTCGTCTCGACCTTCAAAGCAATAAAAAAAGTTACAGTTTTTACAAGTAAATAATAGAACATGCCAGACACCGAAATAAGCGGAAAAGTACATAATGAACGATTAAAATTAATTATTATAAGATGAAATTGAGAGCTAAGTAACTAATTACCGTGTGTATTAAACTATTAACATACGGATGATAATAAGTTGCGAATAGCGTAATAAAAACGTAAACAGATAAATGGCTACATTAACATCTATCACTGGTTTGTAGTCTGCACTTAAACTTTATTACAAATACTTTATCTTGGATTAATGAACTCGAATTAAATAATTTTAAAATTATATAGTCAGTTAGATTATTATGAAATGTAAATTGCTTTATTCTGTTTCTTTACTGTGAATAAAATATTTTCAAACCAAAACACTGCAAGAAGAGTCATAGATATGAGGTAGAGCCTGGACCCACGCTGTTGTCAGTCATGGCTCAGCAGTCAGCATGAATGGACAAGCTCTTCTGAGGCGGTACCACTGTCTCATAGCAGATCGACGTAAAACAACAACTTCACTGTCGCGTATCATTCGATGAGTGAGATTACCAGATGCCCAATATTCCTTTCCTCTTCCCATCCTTTATACTTCCGTCTCCACTCCTGATTTAATGAGCCATCGACAAATCCATGATCCAAGCGTTATAGACGTTCATGGGCGGCGATTACTTACCATCAAGTGACCTGTTTGCTCGTTGCCGTACCCACGCAACAAAAAAGGCGCGCTTTACCATTGGCAGATACCAAAAGGTCCTACATCTTACTCACCAAACCAACAGTTCGGGCAGGTTGGTACTTGCGACGACTATAGCTCCAGCATTCTTGAGTCTGATGATAGACTCGCAGTCTTCAGTGGCGACCTCTTTACGCCGAGACCAGAGACCCATCGTCAACGGCATGCCCTTCATGGCCTGACTCTCTTTCGTGGTAAATGGTACACCTGTCGAAGAAAATATATAGAATTAAAAAAAGACGTTAAGACAATGGTTTCTTATCTACACTGTTAACTGTACCCTATCATGTTGTAACTCCTTTCCCCAAATCATTGACATGCTAAAGTTTACAACATCCATCAGGATAAAGTATAGTCAGTTCGTAAAACTCTACCATTCCTTGTACCATCCTGCATGGATCTTTTATAATACCCACTGCTAATCTTCAACCAAATGTTTTTTTTTTTATTGCACTGAATGGCGAGACGAGCATGCCGTTCGCCTGATGGTAAGCGATGCGACCGCTCATGAACAATAGCAAAACCAAACAACACTTTGAATTACAAAGCAATGCTTGGCATTCCACTGCGCTCGCCATCCTGAGACATAAGATGTTAAGTCTCAATATGTCCAGTAGTTACTCTGGCTACAATGTCCTTCAATCCGAAACACAACAGTGCATTTAAACTGCTGTTTGACGGGAGAAATAGACATTGCGGTGGTACCCACCCAGGCAGCCTCTCACATATGAGAGAGCTACCAGCAGTAAATAATAAAGAAGTAATAATTAAGAAGGCTTATGCCATTGCTGTCTATAGTGTTAATTTAACCAGAGTTTGGAATTACGACAAGTTACTAAAAGTTTGAATACGCACCACGTCCCTTCCAGTTGTAAAGGAGCACGGTATTATTGGGTTGTATACTTGATTCAAACAACATACAAGGAGAAACAAAGGCCTTTAATACAGGAATTACAACATACCCAGGTACGGTTTTTTAGCATCCTCATCAGAAAGTCCGGATGCTATGAGGGCGTCAACTGCTTTTGCTTCGACTAACGCAGCTTCGTATCTTTCAGCAGCTATGGCATTGATGATTGGATTCACCTAGAAACCAAGCAATATACGCATAAACGAGCAATATTCAAATAAAATTTTGTATCAAATGGAAATGGATACGGTTAATATTTCTTCTCACTCTTTGCAACGGTGAAAAATATATTTAATATTCGTTGGGAAGGCATGATAAAATGTGCCAGTGGTTTTGCGCAAATGTTAATGTTAACTACTTTACAAATTCAAACCCTCTCAATCGTACTCTCGATTGTAGAGGAGGCCCGTGCTCTGCATTGGGACTTTTATGGACTGATACTGATATTATTTTATTGTTTACCTCTTTGATTCTCTCTATAACAGCACGGACTAAATCTTCGGACTTCAGTTCTTTGTTCTTTATCTTCTGTGCCAACGCTGTGGCACTTTCAGTGAGAATTTCATGTTTTTTTTCTAAAGCCGGTATTGGTTTCTTTCTTTTATCCCAGTAAAGTGAGTAGAAGAAGTCTATTGCTAAATCCACTAGTAATTTTACGTATAATATAAACATGTCCAGTTTTTTACCCATTTTCTGAAACAAATTAAAATTGGCGTTAATTTTTCGTCGTCACCATCAATAAAACTAGAATTTTGTCCATCAGTCTTTAATATACATTCTACAATATTTACAATTCAATGTTCGACGAGCTTCTGGTTCCAGATAATATTCTTCTGCCATCCTTTCCAAGAGTACCAATGAATAATAATAAATACTTCAGTACATTTTAGTCGTTTTCATATTATAAGTTTTTTGTCGGTTGTGTGTTATCATGTGTTAGGGGCCGTTAAATTGTAATGTTGATGAGGACAAGGCATAAACTGATAATGCAAACTATATACCTAGATTAATTCATTAATTCCCCTGTCTTCATTAATCGTTTGTTCGTTTTTGCCACAGGAACTCCACTGCTGAATATAGGCCTCCCCAAATGATCTCCACATTGACCTGTTAGAAGCGCAATTTCGGCCTGGTTAAGGTTGCAGGAAGTCGCTGGGTGCAGGCCGCTTCCAACAGATCTTCATTAATAATAAAAAAATGATAATAATTTTCCCTACATTTAAAACGTAATAGCCCTAAATTCGGAACGTGTGTGCCTCGTAACATTTACGTAAAAGGTGAATGAACGCTGTTCCGAATATTTCACACATTGCAACAATTGCTTCATAACACGATTATTCAGCCGGCATTCACTTTTGTAATTACTCAACAGTTATTAAACAGAGGGCACTATAAAGACCAATAATTATCGTATAATTTACTTGTTACGTGGTTATCGTATGGAACTTGTAAGAAAAATCAAAATTAAATAAAAAAATATCTTCCATACCTACGGACTATGACAACCTTGGGTGCAACTTTATTACTATTAAGCTAGAAGGGAAAAGGCCAAAAAGGAATGGGCACATGCCAAGTTCAAAACGGTACATGAAATTGGCATTTAAGACTTTGGTAATCACAGCAGCAAACCTTTCTTAAGATTGAAAACACTTAAGTGTACCTAATTAAAGACAAGAAAGACCTTTAACTGGATACAACGTAAAGCAGAACTTGAGAAACCTCGGTGTTCTCTGAAATCTGAAGAGAATTTCATCATTTATAAGTATCTAGTTAAATAGTTATAGTTATATAGTTCAATAAAAAAATGAAGTCGGAAATTATCGACTTATTCATATCAGAGGCCTCTTAAATAATGACTTGCAACTTAATTTAGATAGCTTCTAGTAAAAATGCAACACTTACGCCATATTAATTTATTGCAAGTGAATACACAGGAAGGAAGTTACAAAAAACAGACTATAAAAAACATAGATTACATAATATTTGAGTACAAACTTCAACACTTCCCCTTACTCAAATACAATAGTAGTAAAAAGAAACCAAATAAAAACATACACATAAAATTAACTAATGTAACATAACACTTATAGTTATACGAATAATAGCAACATACAAAAATAAATCAAAATACTTATGTATCAAGAACAAAACCCTTCATACATAATTCTTTTACAAAATTATTATGTTTTATCTTAGCTAAAGGTTTAGTTAAAATGTCTGCAATCATATGCTCAGTAGAGAGATAAAGTATCTTAATATTATTATTATTAACACAATCTCTAATGAAATGGTAGCGTAAATCAATATGCTTTGTTCTACGATGACATTGGTTATTTTCTGCAATTCTGTGAGCACTTAAGTTATCATTATAAATATTAATAGGACATATGTCATAATTAAATATGTCTTTAAAGAAATTTTGTAGATGTTTGCATTCTTTAACAGCTTCACCTAAACTATAATATTCTGCTTCAGTACTTGAATATGCAACTGATTGTTGCTTGCGGGCTTCCCAATTTACAATACAATTTCCATACTTAACTATAAAACCAGTGTACGACTTCCTATCATTTTGATCATTAGCCCAATCAGCATCAGTGTATACCTTGAGGGTGCCATCTCCTTTAGTAAAGTGTAAGCCATAATGTTTTGTACCTGAAAGATATCTTAGCACATGTTTTGCTGCCAGCCAATGAGTCTCATCAAAACAATTGTTATACTGTCCCAATTTACTACATGCAAATGATATATCTGGTCTAGTACATACTGATAAATACATTAATCCTCCCACTAATTCTTGGTAAGGATATTTATTATCACACTGATTAGATTTAATAAGATTTGCATTAACTTGCATTGGAGTGGAAACAGATTTACATTCATTCATTCCAAATCGCAATAAGAGATTCTTTGTATATTCTTCCTGAGAAAGCTTTAAAGTCCCATTAGTTCTATCTCTTTCAACTTTTATACCTAGACAATTCTTTACTTCTCCAAGGTCTTTAATATCAAAATGCCTTTTAAGCACATTTAATAGCCTATCTCTTTCCTTACTGTCTTCTGTAAAAATAAAGAAATCATCTACATAAAGTGCAATAATTGTATTTCCTTTTTCTGATTTTTTATAATAAATGCAACTTTCACATTTAGATTGTTTATATCCAACATCATTTAATACTTTATTTACTTTTAAATTCCATGAACGACTTGCCTGTTTTAAACCATATATCCCCTTTTTAAGCAAACAAACTTTGTTGATGCAATCCTTTTCATATCCCTGTGGTTGTTCCATGTAAATAGTTTCTTCCAAATTTCCATTTAAGAAAGCAGTGCTTACATCTATGTGGTTAATGTCCATATCTTTTTCTACGGCAATTGCAAATAGAAGTCTCAATGATGAGTGACGAACTACTGGTGAAAAAGTTTTATCATAATCAATTCCTTCTACTTGACTAAAACCTCTCGCCACCAGTCTTGCCTTAAATCGTTCAAAGTTTCCATTTGTGTCCCGTTTAACCTTATACAGGGTGGACAAGAAAACGGCGCACCTGCTAATATACATTATAGTATATGGTGAAGGCATCTTAATTAATACGGATTTGCATGGCGCTAGCGAATATTAAGAAATATGCCGAGAAAAAAAAACTAACCTTACATATGCTAACCCTTAACACATTACGCTAAAGTGATTGAACCTTACAACTGAACGGTAGACACTCAACAATAAATAAGCATAGCTCATTATTTACTTATAAGTCGTGCGATTGTGTACATAACGCTCAGGGCATATAAAAAGGATATTAAATTAATACTGTCAACAGTCACATACATGGGTACTAACCCCACACTAAGATACAAATCTTGTGTCGCGGGGATTAGAAAAATAATTATGGTTCATGGAAATTATTTGTCTCGGGGCAGAAACCGAACCCGCGGTCTCTCATTTCACAGGCAGTTCTTGCCAACTGTGCCACGGAGGCCGTCGGTGACTCATATGGGCTGGTTAGTTGTCATTAATGACCACTAAAATAGTTAACTGACCTTGTAATGTAAACCGTAATGACCTTGATAGGCAAGGATGGAAGCGCAGGATCCGCCAAAACCCGCACGAAAACACTCTCACAGTTTGGTAGCACAAATCACTTTTTCTTTTACATTTCACATAACACAAGTTACATCAAAAGCTATCAAATTGGGTAATGTTCAAAGCATAGTGAAATTAATAAAATTTACTCAAAATAACTGAAAACGAATTTACAATAATATGCACACGACTAATACATGCACACGCGATCGCAATCCGAATCCAACTAATAAAAAATAAATTATTATTTTGATTTTTGAAAGATAAAGGCCTGTTCACATTAGATACAAAGCATTCCTATTTGAGTTCATATGAACAATTAGTATTAGTACTGTATCAGCTCATATACGTGCCACTGCAGGGCACGGGGTCTCCAGTGCAGTAAATTAGTGGTTAGTGTTTATTGATTTCACTAATTTTATCTCACAGAAGTCTCATATGCAAATTCTATGCTGTAATGGTAGACGACATTTCTCTAGGTATAAGAATTTAGAAGAAATTTTATTACTTTAAAGTAACATTATTTTTAAAACACATTAAAGTAATGTTAAATACAATAATAAGCAAAATTAAATAGGCAATTTGTAACTGACTGGATCGGTTGATGACATATTTAAATAATATTATAAGCTCTTGAGCAAGTAAGGATCATTCTATCAGTCCAATAAGATCTTTTTTTTTTAACGTAACTTTTATATCGGAATAGGTACTTAATCAAATTAAGTTATATCAAGTGTGTAGTGTGAACACACCTCAAGATGTCGGTCTTCTTTTGCAAAATGCTAAAAGTTACCGACAAAGACATTGCCGCCTTTCGGCTCGCGCTCACAAAGGGCGGCGGCAACCTCAAAGGAAGAATAATCGAGCCGCGTTGAATCCGACGAAGTACACTATGACCGGCGGCTTCCTTTGACTAATAGGGCCGAATTGGGCCATCATTTTAAAAATATTATTTTTTATTAATCAGTGTCATCAGATTATTTTTACAATGAATATTAATAATTTATATAATTTAAATGTTATGTAGGTATTACGAAAACTTTTCTAATTATAATTAAATTCGCAATCTTACATGATTTAAGCGATGACCAATGTGATTTCTTGGTGTCTTTCAGTTTGGATTTGTGACACTAAGGAAAATAATGACAAACAAAATAATAGTCAATCCATACACGATGCAACTGCACCTAAAGTTATTATGTTGTTAATTTATTGACGCTTAAATCTGAGTACGTCCCTGTTTAACTGATTGATTTATTTGAAATGAAACAAAAAATATCCTTTTTTGAAGTTAGAGAAGGATAAATTATACAGCTAAGAGTTCATGATCTTACCCATGTGTAAACAACGGTTAAAGCGATGTCTAAGAAAGTTTTGATGCTGTTAAAAATGGTTTCCGTGGTATATTTCGTTAACCGTTCAATTAACGACGAAACGAAAAAATACGTATGTATTTAAATCTTGTTCTTCATCTATTCCAACTGGTTTTATGCGAAAAGGTGGTGATTAAACTGAAAACTTTAAACGGTCATAACTTCAAAACGGATAGGTATTTTCCAAATATTATTTTTTTATTACGATATTAATATTATGCCCTTGTACCCAACTGAGCAAGTGCGCCATTTTTTTGCGCTCCCTGTATATCCATTTACATTTCACAACATTTTTATCAATGGGTCTATCAACTATTTCCCAAACATTTTTATCAATTAATGATTTGTACTCATCATCCATAGCATTTTTCCAATGATGTTTATGTTTTGAAGAAATTGCTTCAGAATATGATTTTGGTTCAATAGTGGTTTGGTTCAACATAGCCAAATATTCATTACCATCTAAAATATAATCTTTATGCCACACAGGAGGACGACGTTGACGTGTGGCACTTGGTGGGTAATCAGTCACAGTACTATTGTTATCATCTGGTAAACCAACATCATCAGAATTATTTTCAATTATGTCTTCACCTGCAGAGGTATAATCTATGCTATGATCAGATCTTGATTCAGTCTCTTGACTATCCATCATATTACTAACATTTGTTACATCAATTGATCCCACATTATTATCTAGGCTGTGTATTGTGTGCAATTTAGGTTCACAATATGATATTTCTATGTCACTAGGGATGTTGTAATCTACATTTGTTTGCTTAATACCAACAATATTTTCAAGAAATATAACATTTCTAGCTTTGATCATTTTTCCTGGTTGTGTGGGATCTGCAAGTCTATACCCCTTTGATGCTTCACAATATCCTAACATAATATAAGGTTTTGACTTTGCATCCAATTTTTGACGTTGTTTTTCTGGTGTCAAAGCATAAGCTTTGCAGCCAAAGACCCTAAGATGGCCTAAGTCAATTTTAGTTCCAGTCCACCTTTCTTCTGGAGTGGTATTTTTCAAAGCATTAGTCGGGCTGACATTCTTTAAGTAAACTGCTGTCAATATAGCTTCTCCCCAATACCGTTTGTCTAATCCAGAATCTTGTAACATTGAACGAGCTTTTTCTATTAAAGTGCGGTTTAACCTTTCTGATACACCATTTTGCTGTGGTGTATAAGGAATTGTAGTTTGGTGAATTATACCATTTTCATTGAAAAACCGTTGCATAGTTTGATTACAATATTCTGTCCCATTATCAGACCTAACTATTTTTATTTTTAAATCTGTTTGATTTTCCACTAAATTTTTAAAATTAACAAATGCTTTATATACTTCAATCTGTGACTTGGTTTTTAGGAAATAAACAAAGGTTTTACGTGAATAGTCATCTGTAAAGGTCAAAATATAACGTGCATTTCCCCATGAAGGTACTTGCATAGGCCCACAAATGTCTGTGTGAATGAGCTCTAATTTTTTATACCCTTTTCTAACAGAACCTTTAGGAAACGATTTTGTAATCTGCTTCCCCTCAATGCAAGCAATGCAAGGTTTTAAAGGACAGTTACCAAATGATACACCATTTGCTAGACCATCACGCAATAAAAGCATACCTTTATAACTTAAATGTCCAAGTCTTCTATGCCATAAGTCAGTGTCGTTTGTATTGCATAACATTAATTGATGATCTATACATTGTCTAGCAGCAGCAACATTATCAGCACATTGATGAATGGGATACTCCTGATGCTGATTGAGTTTGTATACACCACCATCATTAGATGCTGAAAAAATACAAGGACCATTAGTATGAACATCATTACTTTTATATACCTTACATTCCTTATTATCAAAAACTAAAGTGTAACCTTTCTCTGCAATTTTACTTACAGATAACAAATTAGCAGCTATATCTGGAACATAAACTACATTACTTATAGTTTTCTTTACATTTTTTGGCAAAATTATATCTACATTACCTAATGCACGACCACAAATCTTTTCATTGTTTGCTATTGTTATAGAAGTTTTAACATCTGTAGAACAATTATTTAACCAGTCTTTACGCATAGTCATGTGTGTTGTACAACCTGAGTCTACTAACCAGTCTGTAGAACATACACCTGAAGTTGAAAGCTGCATATCGTGTATGCCAGTCACTAGAGCTTTATTTTCATGATCATAAGTTCTTCCTGTCAACTTTTTAAATGCTGGACACTTGGGTCTTATATGTCCTTCCTTTTTACAATGATGACATATAATTTTATTTTTCTTGAATCTTGATACTAAGGCAGACTCATTTGTTTCAACTTTAATTCGTCTGTTGTGGTTTATTAACCTATTCTTAACCAGATCTGAGGTTAGTTCTTGCTTTCTTAGTCCTTCAATACTCATTATAAGTGGGTCAAATTCCTCTGGTAGACCAATCAACATTATTTCGGCTATTTCGGAGTCTTCAATTTGACAACCTATGTCTGCTAACTCTTGAGTAATGGTAATTATACCGGAAATGTATTCTTCCATATTTGTAAAATTGTCGTAACTGACATGGTAAAGTTTTCTCTTCAAAGTTAGTCTATGTGTAATACTAATGTTGTCATAGGTGGCATTTAAACAATTCCATGCTTCTTTTGCAGTTTTTGCTGATTTTATGTAAGGATAGCAAGCATTACCAACGTTTAAACAAATTTTAGCATAGGCGCGAAGATCCGTCTCTTTGTCGACGGGTGTCTCCTCAATACATCTCCACAATCCAGATTCAATTAATATCATTTTCATTTGAAATTTCCATAAAGGGTAATTTTTAGTACCTGCTAATTTTTCAATGATGTGAGCATGTGGTAGCACTTGAGTAAGCGGCATAGCATTGTCTGTTGCAGGTGTCGTCATTTTAGACTTTACACTATTATTCTTGTTTTCAATTTAACTTATTACAATGCTATTCTGGGCGCATTACCTCTTAAATAATGACTTGCAACTTAATTTAGATAGCTTCTAGTAAAAATGCAACACTTACGCCATATTAATTTATTGCAAGTGAATACACAGGAAGGAAGTTACAAAAAACAGACTATAAAAAACATAGATTACATAATATTTGAGTACAAACTTCAACAAGGCCTAATCTTAATTCAGTCACTTTATTAGAAAATCAAACAGTTTTATTGCCTTGACTATCATAATTACAAAATTATTCATAAAAAAAAATATTTTAAAATTTGGTCCTACGCTAAAAACTTTACTCCAGTTGTTCATCTTTCCATAACTATGTTGTATAAAATGCCTTCTACATTATGTAAAAAATATTGCGACAAATTAATGAAAATAAAACAAGAGATGTGTGTAATTCCTACGATATTCCCGTCAAACTCCGTCCTAAGAGTTAAAAGTAGCCCAAAAACGCACTGCAAGAAGATGTAGATAAGTGTCTAATGTATCATAGTAAGATCGGACAAAGAAGTAAATTATTTTACCATTTCTTTTACCCATATTTTGTGTACAACCAACCTTACCAATATTTTATGATATTCCATTATCCACTATGTTTTCTTTTGTCATAATGTTTTTTACCTAAAATCTCTAGCATCGATTTACACAATAGGGACCCAACTAACTGGGTACTTATATGGATAGTTTCTAAATCAATGGAATTTAAGTATAAAACGTTCGATCAATCCGAAAGACCCAAACATTACTTTAAAATTCTTTCACAATTCACGATTTGACAAAGCAGCGGTAGCTAATTTTTTGCAGTGCTTTTTGTAATAATTCTTGAACTACATTCGCAGCAAACTGTTCTGTTGAAAGTTTTATGGATCATTCAATTTAAAATTTATATAGTCAACCAGCACATTAGCTCTCCACAACTTGTTGACCTTTTCGTAAACTTACGTGGGTTGACACAATACGAAATTTCCCAACGTAGGTACCGAACCCATGAATATTAACAGAATATACAAAATCCACGCTGCTATAAGCCGACAGGTAATGAAATTGCGGATGTAAAATCACTTTATAAATACATAATAATGTTATATCGTCAACCTTGAATGTTTTTATATTAATCATATTAAAATATCTACCTTACGCCCTGTGATCATGTGTCGCCATCTACCGATTTCTAGGGATAACTAGGAAAATTTTCCACAATACGATAAGTTTAAATATAACTATAAAAAAGTCTAGGCTGAAAATATATGGTAATAAGATTATTATGACAACGTTACCTTCGTCAGTTGGTCAAAAATAAATTTCGATTGAAATTCGAAGTGAAATTTTGCTAGATATGCAAAATCAACCCACGTCCAAGTCAATCAAGTCCAAGTCCTGACTAACACTAAGATCAAATATACTAATACGAAAATAAGACTATTACTGGGTCAACTATTATTAGGTCACAAACACCCAATACGAGCTTCGGTGCGCGAATCGAACCCACGATTTCTCGTTTCACAGCGGCGTCTTAATGCGCCACAGGCGCTGATAGGAGGTACCAATAGTTCATAGATAACCGTATGAAGTAATAGATTTACATTTTTTTTCGCTCGGTGAATACGATACGGATTCCCTACAGCTAGGTAAGATATTTGCAACTTCAAGGATGGCGATCACTATTCCTCGTAGTCATTGCAAAACGTATCATACGAGTAATTAAATTATTCGTACACCTGAAGCTGCCCCAACTTTCGTTCGTTCTCGTTTGTTCATCCCATGGTTGTCTTGCAGAAATTGCTTCCAGCAATAAGACCGCCACTTGTGTATTAATTTTTTATGTAATTTTGTCCATTTTTATGTATCTGGTGTACAATAAAGTGTTAAATAAATAAATCGTATTGACTATCCGATTCTGTGTTTCCGGATTATATAATTTGTCGCCGAAGGATATTTGGATTCCCTTGCTCCTAGCATTGTATTGTAATTACTTTATCATTATCACTTTATGCTTTATAAACATCTTAGGCCTTGAGTTCGTTATGTAACAGTGATTAGCTGTTTATGAACATTGTACACGACATTTTATTTGTTTAAGAATCCTTCACATGTAAAAAATATTAAAGTAAAAAACTTTACACCTTGTACTCTGTTAAAACTAACAATACAGCTTAGTCACTGCCCAACCGGTGCTTAAGTCTCGTGGCCCAACTTATAACAAGAGCATAATATTTATAAAATACTCTTTTCATCATTATCACATTCCTTTAGACAACATTTGATTCAAAAGTGATGAGCCCGCAATAAGTCGAACTGGTACCAAATACCTATTAAAACGGTAACGCTTTTTATCAAACATTTGCCGGTGCTTCAAATTAGGTATCTACCTATGGTAAAAAAGTGGAAGCGGTTGGTTTTGTTAGTAACTTATTTATGCATTATTTGTATTTAAAATGTCTTTTTAAAAGTCGTTTTAAAAGTCTATCCAATGTACATGTCTATATTATGTCGTTCTTCATACTTATTACGTAGGATCAGCATAAATTAAAAAAGGGGTAGGTATGTATAATCAAATTTAAAAACATTAAGGGTATTATGTGCCTGAGAATCGAACCCAAAACAATAAAATACAGTATAGTATACCGCCATTATACCGATGAAACCACATTATCAGTCCTTCACTCGTCTTCAAAAAAAGTTTTAAAAAATCAATCATGTTTAACATTAACAAACAATTTATTGATAGTCTAGTATGTCCCTATTGTTTACATTTAAAAAAATCAGATTACGGCATATGACCAAACTATTGAAAAATTACGCAATCCTGTATCTATTTTAAATTTAAAAAAAGCCGTACAAATACCAGACAAACGTTGTTTTTTTTACTAATTACTCTAAAGTCTAAACCATAATTACTGCGCGACTATACATGCTATACAGCCTTGGCAATAATATTACCCAATGAAAAAATATAGATGATACGCATAAACATTCAATATTAAATATGCACAATACCTGTAAACAATTCTGGATATTCAAAACACAAATATATTTTTTTATCACACGCGTTATTTTGCCTAGAGGCGTGAAATCATACTGCCAGTGTGCCACGGTCCGCAGCTCCGAGCCTCGACGGTGGATGGACCGCACTCGATATTACGATTCGTACGCAGCTATAGCACAATTTTACCGCTAAGCGAATACATTTTGTAACTAGTTTAATGCATCGATGCATTTGAACTGTTTTGTTTTAAATTGGAATTCCTTGGTGATACGTTAAGTGATCAAAAATATTGGAGAATAGAGAAGAGCAGCGCTCATAAAGGTAAGTGGAAAAAATCAGGTCGTTTTAATTATAGTGAGTTTAATGCGCAATTTCTTCCCCTCCCTACATTATTTTGATACTAGCTCTCTTCCGGGGTACCTGCAGATCGTTATAACCTAAGGAACTTTATGTAATATGCCTACACTTTAATTAAATGCCGACAACGCACCGACGATACCTCTAATGACGTGCGTGCGTGAAGTGCGTCACAATGTGCAGTCTGCTTTGTCGCCTCCACAGTTACCTCCTATTCCAAAAAAAGTAATCATCATAAGAGACAACACGTGAACATAACTTAAAAGTAACGTAGAAACGTTCAAAGGCAGTGTTCAGGGCGCTAAGAAGTTCCCGAAGTTCACATACTGGAACCACAGCGTAGGACGTAACTAGAAGAAGGTCGTTAGCAACTCATTGTGGAAATTCTTGAAGACGTCCTATGTTCAGCAATTAGCTTCCTGTGGCTCATCAACCACGCATTCACTCATCTTCATATATTCATGTTGAATGGTAGTCAAGAAAAATAACTGGAAAGAGAACATAATGTGTTTAAAATACACAACAAGGCATGAAATGTTTCTTAGATGGACTTGAAAAGTTTTTTAGTTTGCGTCATTGATTGAATTGCGTATGATTATATTACGAGAAAACATGCATAAATGAGAGAATTTAAAATACCCAAGATAAAAAACCTTAAGACAGGTAAAGTAATCCACCTACCTAAAATAGGTAAGGGCGGTGAACGGAAAACCTACTTCAAGCCCCCTCAATCATACATAAGAATCAATATAATTAAAAACATAAGCTGACTTTTAATTTAAGTAGGTACCTACTTAAGATTATTATTATTATTTTCCTCTTATTGAAATGACGTTATAGGAAACGATTGTCTCTGAACAGCCTTCTTTGTCCTTGGCGTGATATTATAATTTATTTTTTTCATAAACATTTTATTATCTGCTTAACTTCGTAATGGCAGTGTACACCGGACGTGAAGTGTGAAGAGGGCCGATTCCACATCTCATCATCATCTCAGTGGCACTGGAAGTTCATTGCTGAACATTAGCCTCCCCCAAGGATCTCCTAATCGACCTGTTGCTGTTATACTCTTTTTGGGAAAGTATCCGTTAATCATTTTTGCGGACTGATTTAACTTATACTAAGACGAGATATTGAATACAATATAATTTAGTGTGAAGGGCAACATAAATAAATGAAAATTATAAATTGAAAAAAACTAGAAAGTATTCACGGATTTTATCGCGGATTTTGTTTAATTTTCACATTTTTTAACTTCCCGACGTTTCGATTACGTACTTTAGTTTTCGTGGTCACGGGTGGTCACAGTGAAAATTATATACTCGTATCTAAATAAATAAATAAACAAGAAAAACTGCTGTTGCGTTTCGTTCCGGGTTCCCAATACCTCTTCGTATCCCTTTCCTTTCCCGCTCTCCTCCCGATTTCATGGGCCGACAACAATGCCATGATGCAAGCGTCATGAATAATCATGGGCGGCAGTAATCACTTACCATTAGGTGACTGGTCAGCATACACAATTACGCTCATCTGGTCTTATAAAAACACAGACTGAACTCGAGACGTAACAAAACAGTATTTTCTAGGATTTATAAATATACGGCGTTGCTATCTAGGTGATCCTACCATCAGTCAAAGCTCTTCGAAAATCATTGTACCAACAAAGGGGATCGTCTTGATTATAGAAAATAACTCATAGGTTATCATATACATTTCACATAAGCTGAAGATATCTGACGGTATAAAGGAAATATACCTTAAATATGAAGATATTTTTAGTCACTGTTCACGGCCAAACGTTGACCTGTTTGAATCAGACAAGTGTATTATTTACTTGCATTACGAGGACCGCTGTATGCAAACTTATTTTAAATTATGCAGGAAACCAAACGAAACGTAACAGCCAAGCAACCAGTTAATTAAACGTGATCATTTACTTTCCGCACGTAAAACATTGAAATAATTACCTAAAATAATTCCTATGATTTTTGAATAAAACTGCCCTGTGGCAAGAGGTCCAACAAGGTGGTTTGACGACCTGGTTAAGGTCGCTGGATGCACTTCCAAGTTCCAACAATTTAATGTGGGGGTTATTAGGGAAAGGCCTATTTTCAGCAGTGGTCTTCCTATGACTGAAAAGAAAGAGAGGGAGAAAAGAAGTTGTATAGAATTCCATCACGGTATCCCATTCCTGTCGTAGAAGGCCACTAAACGAGGCCTTTGGAATCACTGAGTGCACTGTAAAGGCAATGCACCGTTACTAAAACTGATCCCAATATCAACGCTTGAACAAGACTAGTGACTATGAAATAAGCAACGATAATCTTTTTTTTTTTTCGTAAGAAAATTCATGACGCAACACGTCCTACACAGCCCCTGATAAAAACGCTACTAGCCCGTACCTGGCCAATGTCTAGCCTGGTGATTTTGCCGTGCCATGTACAAGCTCGCACGTTTTTTCAAACGTACGGCTAACACGCCGTACGGTCGAACAACCGTGACGTGGAAAACAAGCCTAAAGCAACTCGACCTTCATTCTGTTGCAACGAAGAAATATCTTACAAAACTTATTAAATATTCGTAAAAAACCGTAACGGACCAGCATAAATTATATTGATGGGAGTCAAATTATTACGATTTTTATACGAATTGACTATTAGTTAGCCAGAGTAACTACTGGACATGGTACTGAGACTTCACATATTATGTCTTAGGATACCGGACGTAGTGGAATGTCAAGGATTGCTTTATTTTATGGTATTAGTTGGTTTTGCTTGTGTCCACAAGCCGTCGTCGTATCGCTTACCATCAGGCGAATGGCATGTACGAATCACTATTCGTATAAATAAAAAAGGCGAAATTAGTAATCCAGAACGCATCGTGACGTATTTTGATATTTTACGTCATTACTCATTCTTCTTCTTCTTCGAGTGCCTCTTCAGTGCTGAAGGTTGGCCGTCAGCTTCTTGTATTTTGCCCTGTCCTTCCTTTTTACTCATAGATCAATTACAATGTCATAAATTACAACCTAAACTTCTCAGTAGCGAAGTAGGAGTCCAACTGCCAAACGAGAGGTCGCAGGTTCGATCCTGACACCGAGACAATTTTTTGTATGAAACACATGTATTTTTTTTCGGGTCGGGATGTTTGTGAGACCGTAAAACCTGTCGTATTTTTGACACAAGATTCGGTTTTAGTGTGGGATCAGGAATCAAGCGACATTCCTAGAGTTTATCTGCCATTGTGGATACCAAGGCTGCCGCAGATGTGCTCATTTCGGATTTTAAATGGTGCTTTTACGATTCATCTCATCTCATCAAGGTAAAATGTAATGAACGCCAAGTCTCGCATCGCAGTTCTTTCAGTATAAAAACTTATCATATCTCATCTTTTTAGGGAGATAGCGTCTATGAAAATAGGTCTATTTAACAACTATGTCATAGATTGTTATCTCATGAACTACCTATTAATATTAACAGTGATCATATCAAAATTATTGTATATCTTTATTTCTATGATATACTTAAAATAACTTGCTAATGGCACGGCAGATTATGCGTTTATGATTATGGTGCCGTGCGAACGCCAAGTCATATAAAAATAAAGGAGTCTGATGTTGATATGGTCAGTAATAAATGTTGATAGGTTGTTCATAAACAATTTATAACATAGTTGTAGAATAGGTGCAATTGACACTAAATTATCTAACTTCTCTTTACACGAGATCTCACAACGTTTTGTAGTAAAACAGACTTGGCACCTCTGTTTATTCATGTTAAGATTTGATTTGATTGTTTCATTTCTTTTTGTAGGCCATTTCCCTTTCTTCTCCCATGTTCTTTGGAATCATAATGTTGTCGGTACTTAATGAATAATTAAATTGTGGAGTATAAAATACAACGAAGTTACAGGGCACTAAGAAGTAAAATAAAGGGGGTCAAAAGTGTTGTGAGTCGTTTTGGAAAAACTGAAAAGGATGTGCTCAACTTAGTGTGGCGTCCTGCGGACGTGCCTCCAGATTCCCCACTAGCGATAGATAGCTAACAAAGAAGCATGTAATGAAGGAATAAAAGAATGACTTTATTGATCCTCGTATTAACTGACTGATCTATTGAAACGAGACAAGTGACCTTAGGTTTTTGTTGTGGTACTACATGCTCCAGTCCAATTATTTTTTAGGTTTATTTAGATTTTAGATGCAATACAGTAAAAAAAACAGCGTAGTGACTGGTCCTGCCACATAAACAGATAAACATAGTTATCAATTTCAAAGGCCTTAAATTAGGTAATGATGCAAACGCTAGGAAGCTTGGCTGATAAACAAGGGAGAAATATATAGGTAAACCAAAAATCACGGTATTACATCATATCACACTATTAAATGGAAGGATACTTGACATGTATGACTTTTATTGTAATTATGCATTGTATGGTAATCATATTATGAATCAGTAAAGGACACAGAAGACTATTTTTCGTTGCGTAAAATTTAAAAACATAGTGTAACTCAATATAGAATAATATTGTAGTTAATATATTCTAATTGAGTGTTTCAGTGTAGCTTTTTTTTAACAATAAATAGAGGTTAATATAATTATGTAAGGTAAGTAAATGAAATTTTCAAAAACGAAACGCACAACTACCCGCCAAAATTCCATATTACTTAATTGTCAGTGTAATGATACCAGACGAAGACTATAAAATTCCTGTTAGAAATTTTCAAGTACAATATATTTGCCCAAGATTTTATGCATAAAGATGGATACTTGATTTTATATAAATAAAACGTTACATTCATTTAAATTTGATTTCGAGCACATGTAACTGGTGATTAACTAAGACAATAATTCTAATGACATTGCAGGTGCAGGTAAATTATTTTGCCAACAGAGTTTTGAATTTATTTATGTTTAATTTAAATGCATTGTACCTACTGTTTTAGTTAGAAGTTTAGAAGTGCGTGGTGGCCTGTTGAAGTGCGTGGTGGCCTGTTGGTAAATGGACTAGACGCGAATGCCAATATGTTCACGGTGGTCGCGGGTTCGAATCCCAGGGCACACCTCTGACTTTTCGGAGTCATGTGTGTATTGATAGTCAATCACCACGCACTAAAACGGTGAAGGAAAACATCGTGAGGAAACCTGCATACCATAGCGATTTATAAAATTTATATGGTATGTAAGTCCACCAACCCGCACTAGGCCAGCGTGGTGGACTATATGGCCTAACCACTCTCAATCGCACTCTCGATTGTAGAGGAGGCCCGTGCCCTGCAGTGGGACGTATATGGGCTGATACAGATGTACCTACTGTTTTAAACCTATTACCTATTCAAAACACTAATTTGCTACTCAAAAAAACTTCATAAATATAATTCACTGGTTTAATTTAATTATAAAAAGTTTATAAATAATAGTTGACTATTAAATGAATTATAGTAAAAAATATAGGTATGTTATATAGTATGTTTAATACCAAATATATTAATACTAAGTGAAACATAAAACTTTTTAACATTAACTAGGCATATTTTTTGTGCATGTAACTCCAAATACGGTGCAATGACAGAAGAAAAGTAAACAAATAAAAAAGTTGTGAAAAATGTACTAAAAATCTATAAAGAGATAAAGTTTTTGTTCTTAGAGATCGCACTTTACGGTTTCTAATCGAATTACCGAGCGACGAGTAATTTTTCTAAGAATTTTCATATAGCAACAAGTAGATTAAGTGTTTATCTAATGATCAGAATGTATTAGACTAAGTGGATGTACATAGCGTGTTGTAAATTTTGTTTAGCTTCAGAATATTAGAAAGTTCTATCTCCCGGTTGGCGCTTTCACAATTCACATTATTTCGCTGCAAGCGCTTTCTTGTGCGGCCACTGCTTGTGACCACCGGTCGTGCGTTTTGTTCCGTGTTTTTCCAACTGAAGTCCGTAGTTCAGTGATAAATTAATTTAAAATATTTTCGTTCATCAAAGTGCTATGTGCACATCACCTAGTATACAGAAGTTAAGTCATTCTGAGGTAAGTCTTGAAATTATAATTTTATCAATCCATGTTTTCATAACTGAAAAATCAATTGTATACATTATTAGTGTATTTCTATTAGATTTCGAACATCTTTAACTTATTAAATAATTCATTTTTCTATGTGTAATATTATTTCAGTTGCTTAGATAATTGTATGTTTTATTAAAAGTATGGATCTTTCTTATTATAACAGTAGTTGCATGACAGCAGCACATTAACAATGTTTGTTTGCTTTGTTGAATTAATTATTAATACTACAGTCATGTTATTTAATGACATAGCTAAAGTTAGCACAAGGACAAGCTGCTCAAATAATTGTTAAACAGTTAATTGACAGGCTCCAGAGACAAAATTTTAGGTATTTATATTATAATACTTTGAATGGTACAAGAAATAAGCTGGTCTATGTATCTATGCATATTGTAATGTTATGGGCCAAGTGATTAATGCAGGCAGTATTGACAATGCCCGGGCAGTATGAATATTGCTGAGCCATATCGGGCCAAGTGATTTTTTTTTTTTTTTTGTATTATTTACAATCTTGCAATCAGTCATATAGACTATAAACAGATGTGATGACGGGTTCTTGTTGTGTAAGGCACTACTCCCAGCAGAGTCAGCCTTTTCCTTATCTAAATCAGGCCGTGTGGCTGTCTAGCATGTCTCGGCGCTTCTTAAGCCTTCTTATGCTTTCGGGAACAGTAAGTTGACCCGCTAACTGATTTGGATGGCGTCCTAGCCTTCGTAAGTAATTGACTACATGAGAGTCGATTTCATTTTTTACCATTGGTACATTAAGTGTTTCGTGGATCTCTGTTATTGTAGTAAACCACAGTGCGTTAGAGATGTGTTTCAGGATATAGTTCTGCACTCTCTGTATGATCATAATATTTGAGGCGCTAGCGGAGCCCCATAATTGGATGCCGTAAGTCCATATTGGTTTTAGAACAGTCTTGTACACTAGCAACTTGTTGTCAACCGATAGTTTTGAGTTCCGTCCCAGCAACCAGTAGAGGCCTTTATACTTTAGGTTGATTTCTTCCCGTTTTGTTCGAACGTGTTTATTCCAGGTGAGTCTTCTATCTAAGTGCATTCCCAAATACTTTACTGTGTCTAGGTGTGGCAGTTGGATTCCATTAAGAGTGACTGGGGAGCAATCCTGTTTTCGAAGTGTGAAGGTAACATGTGCTGATTTGGTGACACTGGCAGCGATTCTCCATTTACCTAGCCATGTTTCTATTTCGTCTAGGTTTTTTTGGAGAGTGCTTGAAGCTTGTATCGGACATTTATTCGAGGCAAGTAAGGCCGTATCATCAGCGAAAGTAGCAATTGTAACCCCTTGGGTTTGCGGCAGATCATACGTATACAATGTATACAACACTGGTCCTAGTACGGAGCCCTGTGGCACTCCTGCGGTTATGTCGTGAAAATCAGATGTGCAATCGTTTTCTCGAATTTGGAATATTCTGTTAGATATATATGACTTAAGAACCTCATAGAAAGTGTGTGGTAGCAGAAGTTTTATCTTATACATCAAGCCTTTGTGCCAAACTCTATCAAATGCCTGCTGTATATCTAGAAAGGCTGACGAGCAATATTCTTTTTTTTCGAAGGATGTTCTTATTACTCTGCAGACTCTGTGCACTTGTTCTACTGTGGCATGTTCTTTTAGAAAACCAAATTGGTGATTCGGGATGATAGTCCTATCTTTGATTTCTTTTAACATTCTATCTAATAAGCATCTCTCAAGTAGTTTTGACATTATTTTGGCAGGAGGCTGATTGGCCTATAAGATGTGACCTCGTGCATAGGCTTTCCTGATTTGTGTATCATTATCACTTGTGATACTTTCCACAGATCTGGGAAGTAACCAACTCTCAGTACGGCATTGAATAGCATCGTGAGGTATACTATTACTTTACGAGGTGACTCTTCAAGAACTTTTTTGTCGATCATGTCATAACCAGGAGCTTTGTTGTTCTTCATAGATTTCATGTTCCTGTGTATTTCCCCAGGAGTCACCAGTTTCAATGGTAAGTCCAGCTGGAAATCCTGGTTGAGAATTTCGTCAATATCGGATTCGGTTGCATTAGGTTTGGGATCGTTGGGTTTAAAGATTTGGCTGAGATGATTTGCAAAGGCATCGGCTTTGGCTTGGGCTGTTCTTATCCATTGTCCATCATGAGCACGTAGTGGCGGCTTTTGATACAAGGGTCGGTCATGATTTTTACATGCTTTCCACAGCGAGTAGTTGGTTGCCTTTGTAGCCGATAGGCTCTCCATGATGGTATCTAAAGCGGCGTCATTCGCTTCGGCTATAATGGCCTTGAGGTCTTGAATAGCTTTATTTAATGCTCTTTTGTCACTTGGGTGCCTACTAATATGCCAAACCCGCCGTAACCGTCGTTTTTCCAGTATTTTTTGCCTTACTGAGTCCGAATATGTTTTGCTCTGAGGGGGTCGATTTGCAATATCGGGTGTGGCCATCCAGCAGCTTTCTTGGATAGCTGATGTTAGTGTTCTTGTAGCGTCGTCAATATCAGACTTGGTTTTCAGAGCTATCTTTAGGTCTAATCTGTCATCAACCAGCTCACGGAAGGAGTCCCAGTCTGTGCGTTTGTTGTACAATTTCAGGTTGCCATCCTTACCGAGTACAGTTGTGCCAATGGACAGTATCACAGGAACATGGTTAGTGTCAGAGTCCAAGCATGTGCGTATTTGATAGAAAAGTCTAGACAGTCCCTTAATGATGAAGAAGTCTATAACGTCCGGAAGTCGCTTAGGGTCAGTGGGCCAATTAGTCGGGTCCGTTGTGGAGATAGTTGTCAATTTATTTTTGTCTATGCTTTTCTTCAATTCTCTTCCTCTTGTGGTATTTATCCTTGATGCCCAATGAACATGTTTCGCATTCCAATCACCTCCTGCTATGAAGCGAGTTCCAAGGCTGTTAAAAAGCTCATCATATTGGTCCTCCTTTGTATTATGCTTAGGAGGGCAATATATGGCGGATACATTAAAATCTCCGTTTCGATCTTCGACTGCCACAGTAGCAGCCTGTATATGTGGTTTTTGAAACTTTGGCTGTTCGTAGTGCTTAATACTAGATTTTATTATAACCGCTGCTCCCGCATGTGCAGTACCATCTGGATGATTTGTAGGGTAGACATTGTAGTTATGTATTCTGATAATATTATTTTGAGTGAGATGGGTTTCAGACACTAATAATATGTCTATGTTGTTTGTGTTTAGCAGCAGCTCTACATCACATTGTTTCGGGGATAGTCCGTCTAGGTTCCACGTAGCAATATTGAGTGAGGCCATTACGGAATTTTAGCTACTAGCTTTGTTATGAGACTGATTAGGGTACTCATTTGTTGTAGTATTTGGTCAAATTTTTCTGCTTGTCTGAGTAGCATATTTTCTATTGTTGTGTCTCGTCTCTGGGGCTTATCATTTAGTATGTACCTTGTTTTTAATATCCCGGAGTATTCGTCGTGCTTCTTGATTTTTGGGCCAGCTCTTGGTTTATCACTTGGTATATGTTGATGTTGTGTATCTACCATTGGTTTAGGTGATTTTGGTATTTGCTCATTATTACTATTAGCAGTTTGTTTAGCATCTTCCCTAGTCCTTATATTTGACCGTCTGTTCGATTTCCTCGATAATATTTCTTTGTACACTTCACAACCCTTAAAGTTAGCTGGATGTGCACCAAGGCACAAAGCGCATTTTGCTGGAGTACTGCGATCAGTTTTAGGGCAATCTACAGTTCTATGTGATTGGGCACATTTCACACAGCGATAGGGCCTCATGCAGTAATTTTTGGAGTGACCATATTGTTGGCATCTTTGACATTGAACGATGGTGCTGCGTTTACGAGGATATTCTATAGTGACAGACTGGTGATGGATGTATTTGATATTCTTTACTGCTTTGTTATTGGGACTCTGTTGCATAGTTGCAAAGAAGGTTGATGTTGGTTTCTTTTCAGGCCCGAATTTCGCATTGATTATTTCTCCAATTACAGAATTTCCTGTTTCCTCCAAAGCTTTTTTTATCTCGCTTATTGGAGTAGTATGATGTAGATTTTTGATGACTACCCGATATGGTCTTTTATCTTTTCTGTTAAATGTGTGTCCAATCAATCCTTTTTCTCTAATTATTTCTACAACGGTTTTATAGACCTCTACATTAACACAATTAATCCGTAGTTGATTTCGATTTATAATTTTGTATGAAAACTCTGTTTTATCAGCTACACGTTCCAGTAGTTCCGTAAGTTTTGTTAAATCTTCAATGCCATATAACAAAATGGGTGGTGGTTTAGAAATCCTCTTTATGGATTCTCCGGTGTCTTCGCCTTGATCAACAGAGAGACCAGTGAACTGGTTGGAGATCGTTATTCTCTCTGGTGAGGGCGATGATGCTTTTTTCCTCTTGACACTTCTTAGTGTTGGTGCTCTCTGCCACTCAGGGGGGTGGACTTTCTCACTATCGATTTGCGCATCAGAGTTTTGTGAAGTAGTCCTCGTAAATATCTTACTTTGTTTGTTTGTGTCTCCTGCAGGACTTAGTGAAGGGCTACTAGGTTTAGCCAGAAATAGACCAGGGTGAAAGGCTTGTTGGACAAGCTTTTTCTTGCTTTCGTTAAGACCAGTAGTATTCACTGGTAAGGGGGCCTGGGTACCCACCCTCTTACAGTCTTCGGTAACCAATTTCTCACCTGCAGGCCCGGGTACCTGCAAGCGCCGGGTGCTAGCCGGATCGCAAGGCAAAACGCTCTCAGTATTTTCGCTCATAATTCATAAATAAATGTTGGGAGGATAGTGTAGCGCTTTCCCAAGGCACTGCACATCATAATTTCGGAATGACTTCCTAGCCTTTGATGATCCAACATCTCCCTACAAGGCAGTAGGTTATTTTATATCAGAGTTTGTTTCTCCTAGACCACTGCCATTACCAGGCTCACGAGGCTGGTCTCCCCGGGTCCGAGCTTTGATTTGAGTGGCGGCTCATACTCACCACTGTTGTACCGTGATGGTACATAGGGAAATAAGCACTACGCGTGATGGAGACAAATGTAAAAACGTACTCACATTGCCGCCTGCAGGTCCGCCTGGGTGAAGATGTTCCGTTCCAGGACACGAGACACTCAACGAGATTTCCTGAGTTGTTCTGTCGACGCCTTTTGTCTGTTATTGAACGATTATGAACGCCACAGGAATAATTCTATGGCGACCGCGTGCGCGCCGGTTACGATTTTTGTTTGTTGTTGTTGCACTCGCGGCCCGCGGAGAAGTTGTAGCGCGTCCTCCGTGTGGGGGCGCTAGTTGCACGACGCGTGATTGGCGCGTCGACGAAATGCCTCGACGGCATTGGCGAATTGGCTAGTTGGCGGCAATGCGCGCGAGTTTGAAGATCCTCGCCATTTCACATGTGCCAACATCACGCATTTTATTGAATAAAACGGTTACGAAACATTCCGCCCACCAAAATACATTGATGTATTTTCGAAATTATAAACAAATCAAACAATTAAAGAAGAAGGCATATGATATCTTACGAACTAAGAAAAAATACGAAATAATGATAATCAAATTTAATCCGCTTGGTTAGGTAAGGGAAAAAGTTTGACTAAAGGTCTCGTAAGGCGAGTGCCTTCGGCCGTACGTATCGTCATGTGGCGCAACTCCTCAACCCGAGCCAGAGGCCAATGTAACGGAATTGAATTATCAGTTTTAATAATTACGATCGATCCTACATCTAACGGTCGTGAATTCTTGGTCCACTTCGCCCGCTGAGTTAACGAATGAAGATATTCATGTTTCCAACGATTCCAGAAATCCTGCTGGAATCGCTGAATCAACTGCCATCGACCCAATCGATTTATATTTAATGAAGTAACATCTTCATCAGGAACAGTCGTAAGCGGCTCAAGAGTTAGAAAATGGCCTGGTGTTAGAACTGACAGGTCATTGGGGTCGGAGCTCAGCGGACAAAGGGGCCTTGAATTTAGCATTGATTCAATTTGTACGAAAAGTGTCGTTAATTCTTCAAATGTTAGACATTGGTCGCCAACGATACGATACAAATGTGATTTCACAGATTTTATCTGTATTTCCCACACTCCACCGAAGTGGGGACTTGAGGGCGGATTGAAACGAAATTCGATTAGATTTGCATTAGCGGCATTTCGCATGTAGTTTAGTAATTGTGCATTAGCACCGACGTAATTTGTGCCACAGTCAGAATGAATTACGCTAACCCTTCCGCGACGCCCGGAGAAGCGACGCAACGCAGCAAGGAAAGCGTCCGAGGAAAGGTCCGATACCGCTTCAAGATGTACCGCACGAGTCGCGAGACAAACAAATAAACATAAATATGCTTTGGTAATTTTTGCACCGCGATGTTTACCGCTTTTAACTCGAAAGGGGCCGCCGTAATCAGTCCCTACGACAGAAAATGGTTTCACCTGATTTACGCGAACTGCAGGCAGATCGCTCATAAAGGGTTCAAGTGGAGATGGGTGTGTCTTGTAACACGGTACGCATTTGGATAAACAATTTCGAATGGCACGTTTAGGAGATAATATCCAAAACTGTTGCGAAAGAAGATACTGCGTTGTATTCACGCCGGCGTGACAATTTTCACGATGAACAGCTTTGATTATAAGGAAAGTCAAACGTGATGTACGTGGAAGCAGAGCAGGATGCTTATGCTCAAATTCGAGACCAGATCGGGAAAAGCGACCGCCCACCCTGAGAATTCCTTGGGCATCGAGAAACGGATTTAACTTACGCATTTGTTTCGATAATAATTGACCTTCCTGGAGCTGACGAATTTCCTTTTCGAAAGAAGCTTGTTGATTGTGCTTTACGACGATCAACAAAGCGGCATGAAGCTCTGCGTTATTTAAAAACGTATCAGAGCAACGATTGTGTTTATGACGTATAAAATTTATGAATCTCCGCCACCAACATATTATACGTTGAATTTTCCGAATGGAAGAATAACGATCGAGTAAAATATCTATAAAAGAATTATTTGTGTCATCAGAACTAAGAAAGCTTTTCAGCTCCTTTGCCTCCGACTGAAGAAGATCCTCACTAGGATCGACATTAAGCTGTGGCCAATGTGCGGAAGGTAAGCGCAGCCAAATAGGACCCGCCCACCATAACCGATTGTTGACAAGATCGAATGGTAACTGATCCCGAGAAGCGACATCTGCAGGATTGTCTTCAGAGGTGACATGGCGCCACTCAACATCCGGAATGATATCGTGAATATGTCCAACGCGGTTAGCGACGAAAGTTTTCCAACAAGACGAATGAGAATGCAACCACGCTAGAACAACGGTAGAATCAGACCAAGCTATAACTCGAGTAAATGGAAAAGATTGCGCAAAAACATCAAAATATTTTCCCATTTTCAATGCGTCAGGTGGTATAAGATTCATGTGGCCATGATCAAGATATTCCTTCATAAATTCGCAATATTGAGCATATAGCTGTTCGTTTTTAAGAAGACGTTTTTCAATGGAATGAAAACACCGCAAGGCTATATCACGAGATGTAGGAAATATAGTTTCTTGTTCACCGTGTTTAAACGGTAAAGAAACAACATATCTACCGGTAGCATCTCTGGTATGAGAATTCTCAAAAATCTCCTCGCATCTTTGATCTTGCAAAGTAAGAGGTTTTGAATGCGAAACGGTTAACTCCTCAAGCTGCCATAATCTCTTGAGATCATCATGAATTTGTGGTTCGTTAAAGGCAAAAAATGAATGAAATTTTGAATCTGTGTATCCAACGTTCCCGATAAGAAGCCAGCCAAACAGCGAATTTATAGCAGACGGTTGGTTGGTACCACCTTCGATTGTTCCCGGTAAAAGAAGCGAAGCGAAACATTTCGCGCCGATAAGTAGATCTACAGGGCCAGGTATGTGACAATTTGGGTCCGCTAACTGCAACGATTTAATATGCTGCCACGATGATTTATCAATCCGAATGGATGGCATCTTCCCACAAATGCTTGGCAAGGTCAAGGCTTTAATGGAAAAGAGAAACTGGTCGTTATGTCCGAGATCAAGGTTAACAATACCTGACACGGGAGCTGAAGAATGACCCAATCCACTAACCTTATGGGATGTGGAAATACTGGTGAATCCTAGTCGCTTGACAGCATTCTCTGTGATAAAATGACTTTGACTACCGGAATCAATTAAAGTTCTAAACGGTTGGAAATTACCCAAAGAATCACGAATCTGAACAATCGCTGTCGATAATAAAATATAAGATTGTTCATGCGTAGTGGTCAACACTCGAACCTGATCTTCAGGTTTATCGACACCTGGAGAAATAGCTAAGGAAGTAGTGAACGATTCTCCTTCATGCAAAAGGGTATGATGTCGTTGATGACATTTATTACATCTGAATAAAGATCTACAATCTTTAACGGTATGAGACGTTCTCAAACAATTGAAACACCAACGACGAGTTCGAGCATACTCATTGCGTTCGGTGACCGAAAGTTGTGTGTATTTTTCACACTTATTTATCGAATGATTTAGTTGACAAAATGTACATTTTACAATTACCGCTTCTGGTGTTTGTGAAGAAGGAGAACTAAACTTTTTCTCAGAAGTTGACCTCGTGTTTGAAAGAAATATGGAAGTCTTCTTTTGAAACTTCGAATTGTTCGACCTGACTTTGTGTGATTTAATTATATCCATAGATTTCCCTACGTTAGGATTAGCCTGATCAATTAATGAAAAATGGTTATCTCGAATAAAGGCGTCAGCTTTATTATAAAGGAAAGATTTTAATTCTTTAAATTGCGGCAACTCTGACGATTCTTGGCTTTCTTCAAAAGAACGCCGGGTTTGAGTATCTAATTTTGACAAAATTAAATAGCACAGAACAAAATCCCACTCGTGAATAGGAAGGTTGAGGCTGGATAATACGTTTAAATTTTCATTGACTAAATCAAAATTTCGGCGAAACTCGATCGGTGAAAGTGATTTTAAATTAACGTTTAATATTTCTTTCCAACATGTAAATGCTAAATCTCGTTTATCACGGTATCTGGCCAGCAACGCTTCATACGCTCCGCGATAATATTTACCTTGAATTGGGTAAGATCGAATCACACCTAAGGCGTCACCACTAAGACAGGTCTCAAGGTATTGCATACGCTTCGTATCCGAAAGTGATTCATTATTATGAATCAAAGAATTAAATAAATCGAAGAACTTAGGCCACTCCTTGATTTCACCAGAAAACGATGGTAGGTTGATTTTAGGCAACTTTATGTCGCATCCTGACGAATGGCTTGCATTTTTATCGCAAGGATGAACGTTAGAAACAGGAAATAAATTTCGATTAATTGCCAAAATTTTAAAATGAATATCATCAAACTCGGTACGAATTTCGTCTTCTTGTTCGAAATCGTCATCATCGATAACTCCTAAAATATCCGAATGAACGCTCTCAAAACTTTCGATTAATTTTGGCAATGAGGAGAATTGAACACCAAATAAATTCAAACACGATTTATCTTCCTCTGCCGATTCAGCAACTTCTAGAAGTTTCTTTAAACGGTTGAGCGCCAAAGTACGCTTGCGCCGTAATACAGGCAAATCCTGAACCCTCGGACTATCTACACTCGCGAACTTTGTTAAACGTGTCTTTGGTTTAGTAACACGAACCGAACGATACGACATTTTAAATAAAGTATGTCGAAACGAATAAACGAAATTAAAATTAAGTATATTAAACTGTTCTATAGTCACTGCCGACCCTTTCACGAATAGAAGTACTGTACGCGAGAACGAATGACGATTAGTACAGCACACGAATTTGAAAATCAGGACGGCAAATGACTAACGTATACTGAAGTCTAATAAGTACCTACTTAAGTACTTATTCCTTCACAACGAAACTGAATTGCCTACAATAGTTATAGCATCACAAAATTGCAACACGAATTTATGTAAGCAAAGAACGGTTAAATGAATATTATTATGACACCTACCCGAATGCACAATAATAATAAGACAGGCCAAACGGCGTATTTAACCGACTACGAGAAATGTGTACACTTGTCGCCTATTTGTACTCGAATGTACTCAACGTTTTAATTGATAAATGTCGCTAGAATAAAAACGGATGAACGACACCTATATTAAAACTTCCACGGAATAGAATCTATGTATATGTTAACCTATGTGTATTAAACACGAAGTGAATTTGTTAGAGAATCGAAACCCAACGATACATCAACGAATTGGAACTAGAATAGATGTAACGCAAGTAACGAGGCGAAAAATAACAATATTCAAATGCATATAATACACCGGCTACCAACACTAGAACGTTTATTACGCTGATATGATTATGTACATTAAGGGACAAATGCACATCGGCGCTAAGGATAAATAAAAGACAAAATGGCTAACATTTGAACAACTCGACGAGAATGATTTTAAATTGTTTGCATTAAATGAACAATTGAAACACAAGTAAATGTAATTGTAAAGAACTATTCACGTAAAAATTAATTATTAATATTTTTATTTAATGAATGTATTGATAACAGTTTGCTTTAAGTTCCTATACGATACGTACGACGAAAGAATCACGCTACTGTAATTTAGTCGGCTTATAATATTTACGTGAATTGATGATATTTAACAATGTAAATAGTTTGAAAATATACTACACTGTATCTAAAGTTTTATGCAAACAATCATATGCCTTCCTGAAACGACCGATTGAAATGTTATTAGTTAATTTTTTTAACAAAATATGCAATGGCGGTATCGTAATGCTTCGAACCAAGTTTATCGCAAGAAAATAACTCGGAATCTATGTTCGAAATAGCGAATGTACTCACTATTCCCGGGTTTCGGCACCAAAATATGTACCGTGATGGTACATAGGGAAATAAGCACTACGCGTGATGGAGACAAATGTAAAAACGTACTCACATTGCCGCCTGCAGGTCCGCCTGGGTGAAGATGTTCCGTTCCAGGACACGAGACACTCAACGAGATTTCCTGAGTTGTTCTGTCGACGCCTTTTGTCTGTTATTGAACGATTATGAACGCCACAGGAATAATTCTATGGCGACCGCGTGCGCGCCGGTTACGATTTTTGTTTGTTGTTGTTGCACTCGCGGCCCGCGGAGAAGTTGTAGCGCGTCCTCCGTGTGGGGGCGCTAGTTGCACGACGCGTGATTGGCGCGTCGACGAAATGCCTCGACGGCATTGACGAATTGGCTAGTTGGCGGCAATGCGCGCGAGTTTGAAGATCCTCGCCATTTCACATGTGCCAACATCACGCATTTTATTGAATAAAACGGTTACGAAACAACTGTCATCCTCTATCATTGGGTTAGTGCTATTTTATAGGAAAATCTCCGCCATGAGAATTCCCAGCACCCCTCTAGAAGGACCGCCCAATTGTCCGCGACTGCTAAAGCAGCTGGTCTTCATATCTGAAGTCCGTTTCGCTATCCGCAACCTGCGACGCGGTGGGTGGCACAGGGCAGTGCCTCTGGGATGGCAACCCAGAACCCACATCGGGCCAAGTGATTAATTACAATCTAAACTCACCTATTTATCACATTGCCAGGGCATTATGAATATGGCTACATGATGATCGGGCAATGTGATTAATAGGTGATTTTTACGTGGTGCGCTGCCGCATTGTCGCATCTGCGATGGACCCATGAATTAGAAAGGTTGAATTAATCTGCTTATGTTTAGTTGCTTTTTAACGTCCGAAACATTATCTTCAGAAGAAAATTAGTGTACCCACTTTATGGATAAGTTAGGTCGACTGTGCCCCAAAACCGATTCGGAATACCCCGACTTCACGTAGTCTTTTGGCTACCGACCCTAGAGTGTATATAAAAAGCCGGAGGCGCGGAGGGAGAGCAGCCCCCGCCCGCTGTAACGAAGGATAGGCAACCGTGCGAGCCGTAGCGGCTGAGGCTGGTCGCCGGAGGTGACCAGCAAGCCGAAGCTGCGGAGGTGAGCATGGTTGCCTATCTTTTGTTACGCAAGGGAGAAGGGGCTGAACTTCCCGTAGCGCCGGAGACGATGCAGAACCTAATTTGTATTGACAACAAGTGTTTTAAGGGTTAGGTTGCTATAATAGATATTTCTCAGGAATGATGCGTTACCTTTTCATGGGAGTGGTACCAGGGGAGGTGCGACACTCCCTCCACTCCTCCCAACCCACCCCCTCGTGCTGCCCTATTCTAAATTCTACTACTTCGGCTCATTGTTTTGATTTTGATTCGCTTTACATCACTCTGCCCAATAGGCACTTGGCATTATTCATAATGCCCGGGCAATGTGATAAATTGATTGGTTATAATCACATTGCCCGCTCTTAATGGGCATTATTCATATTGCCCGGGCATGATGAATAATGCCCGATTAATCACTTGGCCCATAACAGTAATAGTTCTACAGTTAAATTGTTTATTTTTAAAATGAACTCTTGTTTAATTTGCTACATTACTTCCTAGAACTTAATCCCTACTATCTCTTTAAAATGAGGTACCATTAAACATTGTGGATATCAATAATTTTGGTACCAAACTTAATTTTTACCCTAAATGTTTATCTTTCAATACACACATGACTCCGAAAAGTCAGAGGTGTGCCCTGGGATTCGAACCCGCGACCACCGTGAACATGTTGGCAGTCGCATCTAGTCCGTTTACCAACAGGCCACCACGCACTTTTGCCAACAGGCCACCACGCACTAAAACGGTGAAGGAAAACATCGTGAGGAAACCTGCATACCATAGGGATTCATAAGAATTTCTATGGTACGTAAGTCCGCCAACCTGCACTAGGCCAGCGTGGTGGACTGTATGGCCTAACCACTCTCAATCGTATTCTAGATTGTAGAGTAGGCCCGTGCCCTGCAGTGGGACGTATATGGGCTGATACAGACAGTTTATCTTTAATCTGTATACATTACGGATTGTTTTCATTTCATGATTCTCATGTTGTTTTACAACTTTGTCACTTTGATGTTAATAAATCTTTGTAAAATAATCAAATATGTGCATTTTTTTCCAAAATCTGTTATCTGGATGGAGATACTTATTTATATATTTTATATTTCAGTAAGTGCTAGGAATTTTCCAAATTATATAATTATAACATAACAATTTCTAAAAATCTATCCATTCACCTCACAATCTCCATTTTAGGGTCTTCCTTTATTTTCTTTTATAGGGAATGATTTCCTAAACTTATATAATATGTACTGTAGACGCCCTTGAGAATTTGTCATTGTTTACTACACCTTCAGAACAGATTCCACCACTTCGCTTGCTCAGGCCAAAAATACCTACCAGATTTAATACTGGCTTAATAACAGGTTGTCCAAAAACTATAATTGACAAGTATAATTTATTAAAAAATAAGAATAACCATTAAATTCAAAATAAGTACAGAAAAATATACTTTTTATTTTAATTGTAGTTATCTGATAATGGAAAGAATGTGATTGATAGATAAATATATAAAAACATATATTTTGGCTACAATAAATACTAAACAATCTTAAAGAGCTACATCAACTTATGTAATAATCTGTAATTATTGCTTTTCTGCATATAGCTCCCCAGGAGGGGCTCCAGTTTATCTCACTCGACTCGGTTGCATTGACACAGAGTCCCTGGGACAATTATGCGTCGCCTCAGGGCGTCGTGACGCATTCTGAGAAGCACTAATTAGAATTTTGTTTGTGAATTATTTACTGCTATTTTATTATTTTTTTTGGAATTGTTATTACTATTTAATTTTATTTGATGTTGCTATTATTTTTTATTTTTTTTTCCATTCTTAGTGTGTTTGTTTTATTATTATTTTATTAATGTCATTGTATGTAATAAAAATGTTAAGCAAATTTGTTGCTGGTGGACATAGCGTCCGGATGTCACACTGACCCCCCATTGAAAATCAGCGCTACAGTACAGCTGCGTTGTACTGCAGCATATAGCTGAATGGGGAGTCATTGTTGTCTGGCCTGCGCATATAATGGCAAATTGTTAATTACCTTATATGCTACATTGTCTTTTTTTGTATGTGTTGGCCATGCAATAATAAATGTATTTTCTTTCTTTCTTTCACTACTATTGGCTATTTTTTATTTGGGCAAAATATGTATATATTATCCCAGAAAAAAGGTTTCCACGAGAACGAAGCCGCGAGCTATACTAGTATATGCAATGTAAGGAATTATAACTGCCCTTGGAATTAAACTCATTTGGAGCAACCATTGTCACTTAACGAAAATAAGTAGGAATAAACAAAGGCTTTGTTTATTATACAATAACACTCCACGAGAATGTCCAAAACATATCAATAAAGAGATACCTGGAGGACAGATAGTAATAGTTATTAACAAATTAAAATGATAGATATTTGTAAATGTTAATCCGCATGTTTATTTTGCACGATAAAACTTATCGAAATAATGCAATATCTACATAAGTTAAAGCACATAAAGCCGGGTAAATTAAGTGATATATCATGCCTGGTGGATTACTATATGATCTGAAACAAAGTTCTAATGCTCGAATTGAAAACAGTGCCTAGGTGCTCCCCAAAATGATAGAATCCTCGTACGCCGTAACTATTGGCAAGTTCGAACTAGGACGAATTTCTGTGCTTTCCAGCGTTTTTGCTATACCTAATACTGTTATCATGTGCGATAATAAGTCCCATTAAATATAATAATAATTTCATCCATGGTGTTTTACAGTTGTCTTTTCTAGCTATAAATGCATTTATCTGATATTATTTACTTCTTTAATCCATTAATTTGTCAACCGCTTTGATACAATGGGAAGTGGACAAAAATATTTCCAATTCCTCCTGTTATTTAACTTTCTGATTGATTTCATTGCTGGTTAAAGACAAGACATTCCCTAGACTCGCCGAGCTTCAATGCTCGGTGTCATTACATTGCGTGCCACTATTATTCCCGGCTTACAGGAGTTGCAGTGGCAGGTGTGAGGGCGGGACAGTCTCCATATTGTAGCAACTCTTCAAAAATGGCTACGGTATGCAGGATTCCAGCTTTAATATACCAAATGAAAACGCAATCTAGGGGTCATATTACTAGTTTACTGCCATTGCATTTGTCCGGGCGTTTATAATAATCCCACCAGATTATCGTAGATATGCACCAGGTGTCCAGCAAATATGTTTTTGGTGAATGTCATTTGGCGTTCTTGGACAATAAAAGTATTAGTAAGTAAATAACAATAGAATAATAATGATATAAAAGGGTATGTTTATCTCTAGCTGATGCATAATCGTATATAGACTGCATTTAGCATCAAGTGCTTTAGTTATTTCGTCGTGTCGAAGTAAAATAAACTTATTGTTATAATTTATATATGTATTAAATTAAATTACAAAGTGCACAAACACAAACAAACACTATTGTGACCTTTGCGCCGTACCTAAACTTGACGTTGTGAATTCAGTGTGTTTATTTTTATATAAGACAATTAAATACAAAATAACAAGAAACTTCTGTAAGTACCTACTACTTGTTACGAATAATTTAATATCAGCATTCTACATTACTAAAATATTTTGTTTACCTTTGTAAGTTAAATAATATTTTTACACGTTCTGCATATATAAATTAATTTCGTAACGCCCTTGGAATCAGGTTGAAAATGAAGTCCAGATTTAAATTCCAAATAAATCTTCTTCTTCTTCTTTTCAAATGTAGTTTGGCTCCACCGTTTCATCGGTGATTTTGCCAATGTCATGTAGTGGGAGCGGGGTAATAGTCAGAGGTCAAGTAAGTAGGAATTATTTTAGTCAATGGCATTGGTCAATGGACAGATTCTGTTGGTGTTTTTGGAGAATGACGTAGGAAGTAAAGGAACGGTTAAATTATATTTTAATTCAAGGAGTGACTTTGGGATTATAAATACAAATTATTGATCTTTAAAAATTTTGATAACAAGATAATATTTTCTGGGGAATCTGTTAAAAGTGTTTTGACATTGACAGGGCGGGCGAATTTATCTGGTAGGATGTCATAAATAGTATGTGAAGTTCTGGGGCATTCGAAAAAGATATGTTCTAAAGTTCCTTCAGCCAGACCGCACTCGCATAATGAGTGGTCGCGAATATGAATTTTTGCTAGAAAGACAGGGGAGCAAACATGGCCTAGACGAAGGCGAATAATGGTTGATGTTATTTTTTTATTGAGGTTTTTACTCTTGAAAAACCAAGGTTTCAGGGGGATCAAGGGTTGGATAGAAGCATAATGGAAGCCTTTGGTTAATTTGCTTAACTGCCAGCTGTTGTTCCATGCACTCATTAGGTCTGGTTTAGTAGTGCATTTTAAATCCCTGGTATAAGAATAATATTAATGCGGCAAGCCCATATACATACATACGTAAGTGTCGATTAGCACTTTTTTGTTATAATGAATAACGAAAGGTAATCCCCACGTATTGTTCAAAAAATATTTTTCGAATGCCCACTGCCACTTAGCACTGTACGGTACTGTATCATGCATACATCCCATTGCAGGGTTCGGGCCTCCTCTAAAATCGAGAGAACAATTGATAGGGGTTAGGCCATATCCACCACTCTAATCTAATGCGGATTGGCAGTTAAGTACCTTTAAACAATAATGGAAACGCTTGAATTTATTTATTTTGTTCCAGCCGGGCAGTAAAACGACCAAAATATTCCGAGGAGTCATCTCTACCATGGCGAAGCATATATTCTTCATCATCAGATCCTACGTGGATATGATCATAGACCTGATATTCTCCTTCTTCTTCGAGGGGCAGAAGAAGCCCATACCAGCTTTAGAGAAAAGACACGCCATTTTGTTGGAGAGCGCTGTCAGTCTTGCGGCGAAGATCAGAAATAAGGAGCTGAAATCCGAAGATTTGGTCAGTGCCTGTATTGAAAGAATTCAAACTGTGAGTATACAAACCAATTTAATTGAAAGAGCCGACATAGTTAATGTGCGGAATAAGTCGAATGTTTATTAAAAACAGTTCAGTGTCAAGTGAAGACATCGGAAATAGTTATAAATTAATGAGTTGATAGTTGATCGATCTTGTCCGTTTGTCTAGTTGAGACATGTCGATCTCTAATTAGATCTCGATAGCGGAGAGGCATAATTTTGTCCATCGATGAAATACTATCATTTGTTGACGGGCACTATCTGCATTGGGGGGTTAATCTTTTCTGGGACACGAAGTTCGAACGTTCCAACCTTCGACGACCAAAAAGATAAAAGATTTCCACTTCTAAAAATCAATACTATTATTTATGATACCAATGATGAACTCTAAACTTAGTCTAAGATTGTGCAATTAAGTATTTCGGCATATTCGTACACATATTTTTTTCTTATTTAATTTTAAATATTAAAATTTTATGTTTCCCAATTTTATGGATACGTAGGTCCTAAAAGCGAAGAGACCCTGGTGATTTGCACCACAGGTTAAAACCCAGAACAAACATCAGCTACTCACAAAATATGTATTTACAGTCAGCAACATAAGTCGCTACACATTCACGAGATTTGGAATTGTCTTATCATCCAAAATAATAATTAATTTTAACATCGTATGGCACTTCTCAGCATAGATGACTTTACTTGGTTATATTTTACGACTACTGAGTAGTACGTACAAATTTTAATTCATATAAAGGTTATCAAAAAATGTGAAGTGTTCAGCGACTTATGCTGACTGTACATAGTTTTAAAGTTACTTATATGATTTTTGTGAGGAGAAATAATGTTTATTATTTTATTATAGTTTTACGTACGACGATAGAACATTTTTCGTAGTATCGAAGTATAGAGTAACCGCCCAGTGCACTACATAGCACCCACTATCAGATGCAACTCACTTTATCGCCCTATTATAAAGACTTATTGCGAATAATAAAATAATAAATAATTACAGTCGCCAGTCACACCCATAGTCCTGACCTCACACTAAGTTACAAGTCGTGTCTTTTCATTGTTTGTCACAACACCCAAAGACAAAAAAATGTCTGGGCAGCTCAAACCTTGGTCTTGGTGCGAGTATCAATTTAGTCACTAGTGGAATCTTATTTTTTTTTTACTTCCATGAATGGCGAGACAAACATGCTGTTCGCCTGATGGTAAGCAATAAGACCCCTCATGAACAGTAGCAGAAGAGGCACCTTAGCAGGCCGGCATAATTGTTTCCATTGGCATGGGACTGCCGTCCGATGCCAATGGATACTCTGCCTGGGCGGCATTTGCGCTTATCATCAGGTGCAATGTCGCCACTACGCCGGGCCAGAGTAAAAAAAAAAAAAAGTTTGGCATTTCACTGTGCTCGCCATCTTGAGACATAAGATGTAACGTCTTAATATGTCCAGTAGTTACTCTGAATACTGGAAGGTTGTCAAATTAAAGTGAACATTCGCGTGGGTCGTAAATAGATTTATCGTATCTTCGTCTGATAAGGTATCAAGACAGCCTTGCACTTGACATTTACCATCAGGTGCAATTTATTTACTGCCATCGATCTGTGTCAATATATCGATAAATATACAGTCATATATTGTCTCATAATAAAAATTTTGTCACCGTTTTCCCTATCGCCAATAACGGACTCGAAGTTCCGCAGGACAACTTCCACGGCATCGCTCCAGGGATACCTGGTCCGACCCACCGGCCGTCGACCGGTTGGTCGATCCAAATATGCTTCCTTTACTTCCCGATCTTCCCCCATCTGCTCGATATAGCCAAGCCAGCGCAAGCGATGAGCCTTTATCTCTCCGATGATGTTAACATGTGCCAGCGGATCTTCTAATTCCGATTTTTTTCCTTATTTGCCACATACCATCTTTTCTCCTAACTTGTCCTAGAATTTTACGTAGGACTTTGCGTTCTGTCACAAGGAGCATATTTTCCTTTTTGAGTATTAGCGTCCAAGCTTCACAGCCGTACATTAGAATTGGTCTTATAACAGTTTGGTAGATACGGATTTTGGTATTTCTACTAGGTGACGGAGAATAGAGATGGCTGGAGAGCTCTCGTTTTAGAGGCTAGAACCACTTCGGGTGGCTGAACCAGCGGAGAGAGTTTTTACTATCATTTGATGCGAAAGCAGTTTTTACCAGAGAAAGACGCGCAAGAAACTAGCGTTCTTTTCAAAACTAGTTTACTTTAAAGGGGATGTATTTTCAAATAGGTTTGGATAACCAAATCCGATACTATGAGGAAAAGTAAGTAAAGTAAAGTATTAAATACTGAAAGCAGTCACGAGCCCAATTTTAATAAAAACTCAAACTGCATATTTGGATGTTTGATAAATCAATATACATATCTTGATCTGACACAATAATGCCGGGCCATTCGAAAACGCGCAAGTGCACTCCAACGAAGAAAGCAAATATTATTACTTCAAATATGTTGAAGAGCTCAGTTTCACCACTTCAGTCAGATGCTTACTTAGACATACCTACTTAGAAGCATATTTTATAGACGAATCCGTGCCTACATTTCGACAATATGGTATGCAGATGTTTTAGATTTTTAGGTTTCCTTAAAAATACGTAAACCTTATCTGATCACTTTGTTCAGCTGTCTTCCTATTTGTCAATCAAGAATATCTATAGAATACTTCCTAGTAATGTAAATTCATGACATTTTCAAATAAGAAATTTTCAGTGTGCAGTAGCTCATACAATCTTATTAAATCCATCCTGTAGGGTCCCACTGCTGGGTATTGGCTTCTCTCATATTATGCCACCGTTCTCTATGTCTTGTCAGTCGCATCCAGGTTCGGCCTGCGACTTTGATAATGTCGTCGAACCATCTTGCCATAGGACGGTCGACGCTGCGCTTACCCAATTTTAAACAATCTTATTTAGATGTTTTTTTTTATCAAGTTGTATTTAGGGGCTTTTAGACCAGTCTGTCACAGCTCCGTCTTAGCCTAGTATTACATTGCGAGTAATTTTAACTAGATTGGGGGTTTTCTACAACTACTACTTACCAGACGCTAACTCACATACAAATGCTATTCAATTTGCAATTTCATTAGCGCAAATGAAACTTTATCGCTTACGAGTTACGGAAATGCGTTAATGATCGTAGAAAGATAAGATTATAAGCGCTTGTAACTTGGCTACGGGGGCTAAACTGCTAACTTTTATAATTGGATAACTGAGTCAGAAAGAGGTTTCGACAAAATCCTCAGATGGTTTAATTTGTGTGGAATGAAGTATGGCGAGTGTCTAGGCCGGTTGTTTCAGGTGAACCCGATAATAAACGCGGTGACGGACGAGCGTTACGACGAGGCGCTGAAAGACGCGCGCCAGGTCGACCAGATGATAGCTGCCGGACTGTCGGACGAGGAATTCCAAAAGAAACCATTTTTAGGTATGTTATGGCTGGAACAGTAACGATATTTGTCAGATTGTCCAACATACATGAATCACTTGGAGAAGAAAAGTAAAAATAAATAGTTTAGGGCTATTTAATAGCTAAATATAATTTCGGTTATCAAAAAAAAAATTATAGCAATATAATTATAAATTAATAATAATTATATTTGTCTTGCAGGCGTGCCGTTCACAGCGAAAGAGTCTCACGCAGTACGCGGCATGTTGCACACGCTGGGCATTAAGGCGCGGGCGCACGTGCGCGCGCACGACGACGCAGAGTGCGTGCGGCTACTGCGGGACGCCGGCGCCATACCGCTCGCTGTTACCAACGTGCCGGAGATTAACAAGTGGTATGGTATTATATTCATTTATATTTATGGGTACAGAAATTGATTCTTAAAAAGAAAAAAAAGTCACTTATACAGGGCATATCAAGACTGCTAACGAAAACGAAGCCGGGTGGTAGTTTCAGTGACTACAAACACAATGCAAGTAAAAATTTCACCAAGAAATGCGATTATTTTATTATTGTGATTTTTTAAATCGTGTTTGGGTGGTAAATCATATCATATGTTTTGCTAAAATAATTTAAACCCTTGCGTACTATAACGTCTTTAAAAATAAAGGGTTTACACTATTACTTTGGAAATAAAGTATATTTGCCACCTAAATACTGTGATAGCTAAATACGAGAAAAAAATGCCGCTTACTTTGCAAAATTTTGAGTAGCATTGTATCTGAAGTCACTAGAACTACCACCCGGCTTCGTTTTCGGTAGCAGTCTTGATATACTCTGTAATCTGTGTACTATAATATGATAAATGCTAGATGGATGATTTCAAGGCAAATGAAAATGAGCCAAGCAGGGGATAAATGTTGGCTATGGATAATTATTATTAGATGAAATATTTTAGTGTCAGTTGGTTAGATACCGACTGTAAAACAGAATTCTGCAGTTTCGCGATTGGTTTTATGATACCGAAAATCTCTCGTTTCTGATTGCCAGGATTTTTATTGATAAATGGGTACATATTCTGTGGTATCACATACAGACCTAACCCTGCACTGAAACACAAATTCTTTGCAAGCCTACTAGAGACTATTAGGGCTTAACCTACTATAGTATTAAAGAATACTAGAGCTTATCCTATGTCTCTCTATAGTACATACATTACGTTAATGCAGGGCGGAGAGTCGGAACATGGTGTTCGGCGGTACATACAACCCGTACCACACGGGCCGCGCCACCGGCGGCTCCAGCGGCGGCGAGGCGGCGCTCGCGGCCTGCGTCACCGTGCCCATATCGCTCTGTATGTATCTACCTCACTCTCTACCCCCTCTTCCCTACCCCTTCCCCCGTCCTCCTTCTCTCTTCCCCCTCCCTCTTCCTCCTTCCTCCTGCTCCTTCTCCCTCCCCCATCTCCCTCCCCCTTACTCCATCCTATTCCCCCTTCCTCCTCCCCCTCTGCCTCTTTAGCCACAGGAACTCCACTGCTGAACATAGGCATCCCTGAGGAATCTGGATCATTACTTTGACCATTGATTATTTTACTAGCCTCGACGCTGCTGTCATCATGCATACGGTAGTAGTGGATTCAAATGTCAGGGTACATCTCTGACTTTTCGTAGTCATGTGTGTTTCCCGTATTGAGAATTAATCACCACAAACAAATCACACACTATAACGGTGAAGAAAAACATCGTGAGGAAACGTAAGAATTTCTATGTCATGTAGCAACCCCCACTAGGCCAACGTGGTGGGCTATATGGCCTAACCACTCTCACTCGTACTCTCGATTGTAGAGACCTGTGCCCTGCAACAGGACTTATATGGGCTGATACAGAGATACAGCCTAGTATACTATCTACTATACTTGATCGTTGCAGGTTCCGACATTGGTGGCTCCACTCGTATGCCCGCGTTCTACTGTGGACTGTTCGGTCTCAACCCCACAGCTGGGTATACTAGCTTAAAGGGTATGTATTTATTTATTACTAGCTGTACCCGCGATTTCGTCCGCGTGGAATTTATTTTTTTTAGTTTTTTTTTAAATAAAAGTTTTTTTCTAAAATAAATGTAGCCTAAGTTACTCCTTATTATATCAGCTACCTGACAATAAAAGTCACGTCTAAATCGGTCCAGCCATTTCAGAGATTAGCCGGAACAAACAGACAGACAGACAGACAAAAAAAATCTAAGGTCATTTTCGTTATAGGTATCGTGTATATAACGATATGTAGTTGGCCTTTTTTTTTTATTTTCACTTTACAAACAGACACTTCAATTTTATTTATATGTATAGATTTATATAACACTTAAGAGCGTATACACCTTGCGCGCCAAGTCAACTATAGGTATTTCTTCGTTAATTTCACGCACACATAAGCGACCAAAGCTGTGTGCGTAGAGCTGCCGCGTCGGCTCGCTATACAATCGGCTCAAACAACTTTGATCCGTGCGCTTCAAATATTCAATTGAAATGTAACTGTAATATAATATCATTAAAATATTTTATTTGCATTATAAGTAGACAAATATTACTGTGCAAGCAAAGAATAATACAAATTTAGATACTAATCATATTTTCGTTATTATTACATTGTTAAATTGCATTCAAATCAGTGTTCAATCAGTAGACACTACGGACGTTTTATTAACCATTTCGTGTTCGAACACATAAATAGTGTTAGGGGCCTTACAATCCCTTACAATTACGAAATATATTTAATTTTATATTACAATACATAACATAATTTAGCCTCGGAATTACATCCCATTATATTACCTGAAACATAATTTATACTTACTACAAAATCATTGTAGGTAATAAAAATAATTAAATATTTTACTACCAAAGTACTAAGATGTGGTAATCGCAGTCCGCGCGTGGCTATTTTTACTACGTACGGCAATGATCGACTGCAGCTAGGCCGGAGCGACGAGCGATACGTCCTCCCTCTAGAAGGCCTTGCGGCGGTCTGATTTGATCCACGTCGGACAGCGTGTTTTATAGTGGTTTTTAAAATATTTGTAGAAAACATGAAAACTAATTTTTTTGGAATAAAAAAATGGTAATTTATTGATAAGATGTTCTTCTATTATAATATGCATTTGCTATAAAAAATTATGTACGATAAGTTGGTGAAAAAAAATATGTTCTTGACGAGAGTTTCTGAATAATTTCGCATTGTTTAAATTTTTATTTTTCAGGAACTAAACACAAAAAGATTATTTTTCTCAGCAAAATCCCTCCATAAGGGTCTTATTAGTCTGATAATATTTTTAATTTCATCTTATATTTAGTGGTTTCGGATATCTTAAGCTTCTAAATTGCCATTTAAAGCCTAAATAACGAAACTTGTGTTCAGTAATCCTTATAGTACTCACAAATTATCCATCAATCTATAATGTTTTCCACCAAAATCCCTAGATGACAACCTTTTCTAAAATTAGTACTAATTATTTTTCCTTTAAATTGTTTATTGGTGGCTATTAACTCATTTGAAAAGTCCTATTTTTAAGCCAAAAAGCGCGTGCAGGGTATAAACGCTCTTAAATTATAACACTCTCCTTAGAAACCAAATTAGTTAAAAATGTAAAAAAAATTTTTTTTTTAGTGATTTCAGACAGCTAAAAAAATCGCGAAATATGTTCTATTTCCTCTATCTTCGTGTTTGGGTGATAAATACATCGATTTCTTAAAACAATAATGTACACCCTTTTATTTTTAAAGAATCAGCAGTACGCAAGGGATATTTTTTTTTCTAACCTTTGCTCTATATTTACTATCCAAAAACGATGACACTTAAAAAATATTTTGAAAAAAAAATGCGACATTTTTAATGACATTGTGTCTTTAGTCATTAAAACTACCATCTGGCATCCTTTTGAGCTCGCAGTCTAGCCATACCTGTAACATTTCAATTCTTAATATTGCAACAACAAGTCACTAACAAATCCTTATTCCAGGCTCGGCTCTCCGCACTGGTAATGAAGACACCATGGCATCCATCGGTTTCGCCAGCAGACACTGCTCGGACCTGGCTCCACTCACCAAGATCCTTGTCGGAGACAAGGCTGATGAGCTGCAGCTCGACAGACACGTAGACCTCAAGGTACTAGGAACTACTTGTATCCAACTGGATAGTTCATAGTACTAACCTTTGTTATTCAAGTGTTTCAGGCAGTCTTTGATCGTCTCTCGTCGATGAAATTCGTATTCCAGTTTAATTTATCATATCAGTAAAAATATATTTTAATAACGGTTGCTCCTGGATTCACCTGGGTTCAGATAATTCTTGATCAAAGTCCACATAATATGCATTAGAAATCTTATTTTGCGAAATAACTGTTTTATGTCATGTCATGTCGGTCTTCTCATGCCTCGGGCCATTACTTTGAATTTAAAAGAGTAGCAAATACGTATATTTTATTCTTTGCTCATCAGTACACCACAGTAACACTAAATTTTACGGGTTAATAAAAAATCCTATGTATTTAATTAATCCAGGGTTTTAGATACCTACCTCTAAACCAAATTTAGTTAAAATCCAATCAGTGCCTAGTTTTTGCGTGAACGAGTAACAAACAACCATACATACTAACTTTCGCGTGTATATTAGTAATGATAGTTATAGCATCTAGAATGGGTTTTAAAATACTGGTAGAGAATATCCATAGTAAAAAACCCGCCAATGAAAAATTGAATACCGTGGTGAAGAATGGCCTAAGCCTCCTCAATAGAACTCACATGTAAACATGAGATTTGAAATATCCACTTCCACCTAATCAAACCTGTCCTTACCCGGATAAATCCGGCTTATTTTCAAATCTATCTTTCCATCTTGCAGGACATCAAATACTTCTATGTGGAGACTTCACAAGATTTGCGTATAAGCCCCATCTGCCCGGACCTGAGGAAGGCTATGTCTAAGTGAGTATTTAAATTAATAATTTAATTTAAATTATAAATAAGGATTTTATCTCGGTCTTGGTTCGATTTTGACTTGCCAATGCTAAAATATTCCCTAGGTTGGTGTTACAATAACTACTTTCATTTAATACTATTCTGAAATAATATTTAACATTCGTCTAAAAATAACTGTGTAATAGTTCCGTCTCGGGTCAAATCAAACAAAGAGTTTGGATAGTCTTCAATTTATTATCGTCTTATTAATTCTTCTTTACTTCGTCCTCACTTCACGTCTTTAATCGCCTCCCAGACTCTTCTCTTTATTCCGTCCTTCCGCACTTCAACACCTTAATCATTCATCCTCTAACTCTTTCTATCATTAGTACTTTCATTAGTCATCTCTCTCACACAAAACACGTTCCATATCAGTCATTCGTCTAAACTCTAAAGTTTCATTCTACTAATCTTTCTTCATAACATTTAGACCCTACATAACTATTATTCAAGTATTTATGGAGCATAGAAACATTTGCCTATATGTAGACAATGACCATAAAAATAACTTCCAGGGTTGTCACCAAGCTGTCAGAAGAGGCGCCATCTAGCGACTCGGCGCCGAAGCGTTACTACCACGAGGGATTCAACCACATGTTCTCGCTGTGGCGCCACGGCATGACCAAGGAGGTGGAGGTTTTCGCCAAGATGCTCACAAACAACCAGGGGGAAGCCAACGCGTTCGTTGAACTCGCTAAAAAGGTTTTATATTTGACATGCTTGGATATGAGTCCTTTGAGCCGGTTTGAATTAGTAAAAATATTTCTAGTTTTTTAAATGTTATTTTTTTGGACATGGAAGCGAGCATTGCTGTGATAATTTAATGTAGAGCATGGATAATTCCAAATATGCATTTTAATATGACAAATTGATCAGTGTCAAGCAGATTTTTTTTGGATATAGAAGCGAGCATTGCTGTGATAATTTAATATATCCGAGTATGGATAATTCCCAATATGTATTTGTATTAAAATGACAAATTGATAAGTGTAAATTTCACTGTTTTAAGATCAATCAGCATACAAAATATACCGTCTGCTTTCTAGACCCACTGTTTTACAATACATTTTCTATCAACAGTTGGTCGGCATGAGTGACTACACACTAGCGGCGATATTTAAGCTGTTTGATGATCAAGTTGTACCGCGCGTCAACGCAGAATGGGCTGAGAAACTCACTAAAGAGTTGAAGGATGATCTTCTGGTGAGTTAGATATTTTATTAGCAGGTCCAATTTTGTAAGCAGACGGAATATTCTTGTCCCTTTTATAATCTGTGGATTTACGATCAAAGCAGGGCTGCCAGAATTTTTGGAAGGAGGCTGCTTGTACGCAGTCTTTTATAAAAATCCCAGGGGAAGTATGGGTTCTGTAGTGGGGTTATTTTGGATGAAGACAAGAAGAAAGAGAGAAAGAAAGAAATACGATTTATTTGTCACAGTCGCAACATACACAGGTATTGTTAATATAAAACACAGAATAAATATACAAAAAAAAAGACTGGTCGCGGCTGTGACTGGTAGGTGTCCACTCAGCTGATGCTATGATGTGGTGCAAACCACAACATAACGCTGATTTTCAGTGGACACCTTAAGTGACGTCCGGGCGTCAAGCCAGCCAATAACAATAATACATTAAAAATAAAAAAAAAATAAAAGAAAATACAAAAGTGAGTAGACAGATCATAAAAATTGCAATATTTAAATAAGTGTAATAAAGTGCAAAACTATTATGCAATCGATGTAAACGCCTCATGTGCACACAGTTCTGCGTTGGTAATAAAAAATATTGTTCCGTTTTTAATTTAGTTGCGGCGTGCACGCCGTCAAGAGTTAAGAAAGACAGGGATGTCAGGACTTAAGTTCAATACAGTAATAATCCAATATGTAACGGTGGTAGCGGGTTCGAATCCCGGCGCACAACTCTGACTTCGCAGTCAGGTGTGTATTGGTAGTCAATCATCATGCACTATAATGGTGAAGGAAAATGTGAGGAAACCTGCACACCATAAAGATTTGTAATAATTTCTATAGTATGTGAAGTCGGACAACCTGCACTAGGCCAGCATGGTGGACTATAGGGCCTAATATCTCGATTGTAGAGGAGGATCGGGCCCTGCAATGGGACATATACTTGCTGACACAGTACAGTACAGTACTAAGCGTAGGCGTATACCTATCCCTCCACAATCCACTCTCTAAACAAAATTCAGGACTCAAAAACATCGTCGTCAGCAGTCTTTTATCGAAAGCATCCATCTGGTCTGCCATGGTGTAGATCCATGATGTTGAGTAACACGTTGAATGATACATGTAAAAATGTAACGTATGTAATTTTGTGCCAAATAAAAGTTCTTATTATTAATATGTATCATGCTCCAGAAAACCCTGGGTTCTGACGGAGTGCTCCTGTTCCCGAGTGCCCCCGCGCCGGCGCCCTACCACTACTCGCTGTTCCTGCGCCCCTACAACTTCTCCTACTGGGCCATCTTCAATGTACTGCGCTGCCCTGCTGTACAGGTGAATGCCTCATACATACACATAACACTATTTTATATGATAATGCTGGTGGTAGGTTTCTCATATATAAGAGGCCACCTGGGTGGGTACCACCGCAATGTCTATTACTCCCGCCAAACAGCAGTGTAAAGGCACTGTTGTGTTTCGCTATTTATGTTTTTTTTTTATTTCAATGAATGGCCAGACGAGCATGCCGTTCGCCTGATGGTAAGCGACTCGACCGCTCATGAAAAGTAGCAGAACCAAACAACACCTCGTATTACAAAGTGTTAGTCGAATTAATCGCGCATCACTACATATGTCACAGCACTAGTCTGAATTGTTTCCTTCCGTTTTTATTATGTAATGTCTTCCTCTTCTTCCGAGTAAATGTTTGTAGTGTCAACTCGTGTTATTATTGCTAATCTGATATTCCGTTCTATAATACATTACAAAGTATTAGGTCATGGGCCCAGTCATAAGCCCACAGTTAAATTAGTTTGTAATATAATTAGCAATACGTCGATTAAATTTCGATTCACTTGGATTACAAAGCACACGTTATATCCAAAACGTGCCGGCTGCCGACATCCATTTGAAAATCAAGAACCATGGTGTCTCAAATTGCTATTGGGACAATAGAAAAGCTCATAGGCAGAGAAAACTATCCAACCTGGAAATTTGCCGTGAAAAATTACTTAGAACACGAAGATTTATGGGACACTATCGAACCAAATGAAAGCTACGTGCAAGATAAGAAAAAGGATATCAAAGCAAGGTCAAAAATAATACTTTTAATTGATCCAATTAACTACGTCCATGTACAGGAGGCGACTACGGCAAAACAGGTATGGTCCAAATTAGAGGCAGTATTTGATGACTCTGGCCTTAGCCGAAAAGTAGGTTTATTAAGAGATCTAATTACCACTACCTTAGACAATAGCACTAGTATAGAAAACTATATAAACAAAGTAATGACAACGGCCCATAAACTCAGACATATCAATTTTGTAGTAGGAGATGAGTGGCTTGGAACCCTATTGCTCGCTGGCCTCCCCGACATATACAAACCGATGATCATGGCTATTGAGAGTTCAGGTGTGGCTATCACTGCTGATTTTGTCAAAACAAAACTCCTCCAAGATGTAAAAGAATCAGATTCTTCTGCTTATTATGTAAATTACAATAAATCACAGAATACAACAAAATTTCAAAAGGATATACCTAACAAATTTTCAAAGAAAGGCCCACGTTGCTACAACTGTAATAAATATGGTCATTTGAGTAAAAATTGCTACTTTCAGAAAAAGAAAATTCCAGAGCATTCTAAAAATAACAGTTATTATGCAGTTTTTTCAGCTGCTCAGGCACTGGATGGAGACAGCTGGTACATTGACTCCGGAGCATCAATGCATATGTGCAGAGACAAAAAGTGTAAAAGAAACAACATGTTAACTCATAAGCTACAGACTGATTTATTGACCAACTATTAGCAATTACCCACATTAGCATTAATAATTTTAACAAATATATGACATATCTTTCTTTCTTAACCTTAGGTTAGTTAATTACAATTATACATCATAACAATTTAACAATCATATAATCAAGATTCATTTGGTATGCCAATGATTTCAGGCCACATTTCAGGAGGAGGAATATCTATCAGTGGTTCTGAATCTAAATCTATTTCTGGTGATCTGCGGCTTGGTGCAGTATTTAGTTCCACAGGTTGATTCTCTCTCCGTGACAACATCTGGTCCACATGCCTCCGTTGCAACTCACCATCTTCCGTCCTCACCATATATGAACTGGGACCTTCTACCACCTCTACTACAGCCTTTTTCCATTTCTCACCAGGCCCATACACTCGAATCAGTACTGGTTGATCAACTTTAAATGATCTCTTCGGTGAGCCTTGCGCTTCACTATCCAATTGAATGTCAGAGCGACTTGGTACAGCATCTGGATGTAAAACAGATATAGCTGTCCTGAATTTACGGCCATTCAACAATTCTGCAGAACTTTTACCAGTACTAGAACATGGCACTGTGCGAAGATAATATAATACTTTAGAAAGTTTCTCATTCCAAGACAAATTAGAATCTGACATCTTCTTTAATTTATTCTTAAATGATTGTACAGCTCTTTCAATCTGACCATTTGTAGCCGGATGGTATGGTGGAGAATACAAATGCTGGATTCCATTCTTTTTTAAAAACATATTAAATTCACTTGAAATAAAAGTTTTCCCATTGTCAGAAACTAACGTATCGGGTAATCCCTGAGAGGCAAAAATTCTTCTGAGAACATTTATCACTATGGTACTGTTCAGTGACGGAATTATCTCTGCTTCAAGCCATTTACTATAGCTGTCTATTAGCAACAGGAAGGTTTTGCCCTGAAAAGGGCCAGCAAAATCGATATGCAGTCTTTTCCATGGCTTATCAGACACAATCCATGACTGTGGAGTTTTAGGTGGATTATTCCTCACCATTTGGCAGCGTTCACATTCTGATACAACATTCTCTATCTGTTTATCCATTCCGACCCACCAGACATATCCCCTCGCGTATGCTTTCGTTTGCTCTATTCCAGCATGCGGAGCATGTAATAATTTTAGCACTTCTTTTTGTAGCGATGCTGGAATTATGACTCTATTGCACCACAATAAACAATCTTTACTGTGTGAAAGAGCCTCTTTACGCAGATAAAATGGTTTTAGGATTGGATCAGTATTCATACGAGGCCATCCATGAAGCAGGTGGAACATCACCTTCTGTAGAGTTGGATCTGATTTCGTCTCCGAAGCCACTTTATTAGCATCCAAGGTCCAACCCGGTGGTGCCTCATCCAATAACAATACATCTTTGAGGGGTTTTTCCAATGTAGTTCCTGTGGGGGCCGTCCATCTGCTCAAAGCATCTGCATTGCCAATTAATTTTCCTGCCCTATACTTAATAGAGTACTGGTAGCAACTTAATTTTAAAGACCAACGTAACATTCTTGGAGATATTTGATCTGGAATAGGTTTAGCCGGATTGAATAATCCAATTAACGGCTTATGGTCTGTAATAATACAAAAGCGACGTCCTGCTAAATACTCGTGGAATTTTGATAGGCCAAACATTATAGCTAAAGCCTCTTTATCTATTTGGCCATAACGTCTTTCATGCTTTTGTAATGTCCTTGATGCCATCATTATTGGTTTCTCAGAACCATCGTCCATAACATGAGCTATAATTGCTCCCAAGCCATAATCAGAGGAGTCACATATGAGAAGCAATTCTCTCTCAAGTTCATATCCCACTAATGTCAAATCTGAAGACAGCAAGTTCTTGGCTGTATCAAAAGCCACCTGTTCTGATTTGCCCCATCTCCAAGGTGCTTTAGTATCCAGCAACCGATATAGTGGTTCTAATAATGTGGCTCTGTCTGGCAAAAACTTTTCATAGAAGTTATATAAACCCAGAAATGCTCTTAATGTTTCTCTATTTGTTGGAGCTGGCTTTTCACGAATCTCCTTGACTTTCGCTGGTGCAGGATGTAAACCATTAGCATCAATCATGTGACCAAGAAAAGTAATACATTCAGCAGCAAAAATACATTTTGAAACATTCAGGCGAAATCCCATATTATTTAATTTATGCAGAACTTCATAGAGACGTTTTTCATGCTCGGCTTTATTCCGTCCCATAATTGCAATATCATCCAAAAGACAAGCAACACCCTCCATATCTGCAAAAGCTGTAGACATTACCCGCTGAAAAATTGCTGGTGCTGCATTTACACCAAATGCTAATCGATTCATTTTCATTAATCCAATTGGCGTATTTAGTGTTAAAAGCATAGCTGTCTTATCATCTACTTTCAACTGGGTATAAGCCTGTTTCAAATCCAGCTTACTAAAAATACAACCACCACTTAATTTAGCGAAAGCTTCAATGGATTTAGGCAGTGGAAATGAATCAACATTGATTGCTGCATTAACTGTTGCTCTATAGTCACCACATATACGCAGAGTACCATCTTCTTTCTTAACAATTCGCAATGGGGTCGCCCAATTGGAATAATTCACTGGAGTGAGGATACCCTGATTGACCATCTTATGCAACTCTTCATTAACTAATTGTTTCATTGGGAATGGTATGGGTCGCGCTTTCATGAATCTTGGTACCGCATCAGCACGTACATGTAAGGACACTTGTGGACCTTTATACTCTCCAAGGCCATCAGCAAACAAGTCAGGAAAGTCAGAGACTAATTTCGATATCCGATCTTCAGACCAATTGAGACCAGCAATCTCAATATTCAGCATGTGAAACCAATTACGTCCCAAAAGACTTGGCCCATTGCCCGATACCACTATCAAATCACATTGGGCTTCTTTTCCACCCAATTTTACATGTACATTTATTAGACCAAGTACTTTTAATGCCTCCCGGGTCCATGTCACAAGTTTAATATTGGTGGACCTTAATGGGGGAGGAATGGACCATAGTTTCCTATAAGCACTTTCAGATATAATACTTCTTGATGCTCCAGAATCAATTTCCATGACTAATTTAGCACCATCTATGATAATGTCCGCTGTTATCGGTGGTTGATAAGTTTCAGAGCAGGCATATATTCCCATCATAGCTTCATTATTCCATGTTGTCTTCTGACTACAGTTCTCCAGCTTAGATATCTCATTCAATTTTCCAGATCTTTTAGTACAAGCAGCTACAATGTGTCCAAATTTCTTACAGTAGTAACATCGAGCTTTCATAAACTGACATTTTTCTCCGGCTTTATGTACACGTGCACAATGTTGGCACTCATTTGCTCGTATTTTACCAATGTCCATAGGTTCATTCATGTGATCTGGGGTTGGTTTGATGATATCAGTATTAGGATATAGATCAGGGAATGTAGCTTGGAAATTAAGGCACATCTGCAATGCTGACTCATAAGTGAGATTTTGAGTTTTTAATAATTCTCTTTTTAAGCGATCATCACATAATCCTAAGACCAAACGGTCTCTCAGCTGACGTTTTAAATCATTAAAATTGCATGTAGCACCCAGGGTATGTATCGCCGAAACAAAATCTTGCACGCTTTCGCCATGTAATTGTTGACGTTTGTGGAATTTTCCTGCTTGCAGTATTTCGTTAACCTTAGGCTCATAAAACTGATCTAAAATACGTAGAATTTCTTTAAATTCCACATCGCTTGGCCGGTTTGGAATCAGAAGCGATGCAATCAATGAAAATGTCTGTTTTCCGCATTGAGACAAAAATACAGAACGTGCTTTGTCGATGTTGTCTTTGTTATAACCGGCGGCATCGAGAGCACACAATAATTGTTCTTTGTAATCACTCCACTTATCAGTTTTAGGGTTAAATTCTCCAGGAAATACTATGTTCGCAGTTTTTGACGCCATTTTCCACACAATTACATTAATTTTCCGCAGTCGCCAATAAAAGAAACAACATGTTAACTCATAAGCTACAGACTGATTTATTGACCAACTATTAGCAATTACCCACATTAGCATTAATAATTTTAACAAATATATGACAAAGTGGATGTATGATATTTCTCCTTCAACAATAAATCACATAAAAGTAGCAGATAACAAGACTGTAGCTGTGGCCGGATGTGGTAAGGTGAATTTAGTCATTAAAGATCATGAAGGCAAACCTCAGACGGTAATGGTTAGAAATGTGTTATATGTTCCTTCCTTGACAAGTAACTTGCTTTCTGTTAGTCAAATAACAAAAAATGGCTGTGAAATAAAGTTTGAAAATAAATGCTGTAAAGTTTACTTGAAAGATAAGTTATTACTAACAGCACAGCAACATAACAATATGTATGTATTAAAACATTTATCTGAAACACCGGCATTATTGTCAACGGTAGAAGAACATAATATAAACTTATGGCACCAGAGAATGGGTCACCTTAACTTTACTGATTTACAAAAAATTGTGTACAGTACAGAAGGAGTAAAATTTTCTAATAAACCTAACCTTACTTGCACTATTTGTATAGAAGCTAAAATGAATAGGCTACCTTTTAAAAATGTTGGGACTAGAGCTAGTGAACTTCTCCAATTAATTCACACCGACATATGTGGTCCGATGGAGACAGTATCTATGGGAGGTGCGAAATACTATATCACTTTCATAGATGATTTTAGTAGAAAAGTATATGTTTATTTTATAAAAAATAAATCTGATGCTTTAGAAAAATTTAAGGATTTCAAAAGTCTAGTAGAAACTGAAACTGAAAAGAAAATTAAAGTTTTGCGATCAGATAATGGAAGAGAGTATATAAATAAAAAATTTAAGCAATTTTTAGACAAATTTGGCATACAACACCAAACTACAAATCCATATACACCACAACAGAATGGCTTAGCCGAACGGATGAATAGGACACTAGTTGAAAAAGCTAAATCTTTGCTTCTGAATTCCAAGTTGGAAAAAGCGTTTTGGGCTGAAGCAGTGTCTACAGCTGCTTATATAATTAATAGGTGCCCTACAAAAGCTCTGAACTATATCACACCCTATGAAAAGTGGTCAGGTAAAAAACCGTGTATTAAACATATGAGAACCTTTGGATGTAATGCAATGGTACATGTGCCCAAAGAAAAGAGGCAAAAGTGGGACTCCAAAGCAGTTAAAATGTTATTTGTTGGTTACTGCGAGTACACAAAAGGTTACAGATTTTATGACAAAAATTTAAAAAGAGTATTTAAAAGTAGAGATGCAATTTTTCTTGAAAACTACTCTGAAAACAATAACATTAATGTGCCATTACCTACATTGCAGGAAGAGAACTCCATTGATCTATCACACACAAAAGAAAATAGTGAGTCAGCATCAAATACAACTCTAAATGAAAATATAAAGCATGAAGAATCATCTGAGGATGATGATGGTTGCCATTATGATAGCGCTGATGAAGAATATATACCTGAAAGGGAAATAAGTGAAAATATATTACCTGGAAAAATGACATTAAGGCCAAGAAAGAACCAACATAGTACCTACCTGTGTGAGAGCTCAAATAGTTCAAAAAAGGCAATATCTTTATTACCAAAAGAGCCGGACTCCATAGAAGAAGCTCTTTCAGGCTCTAATGCCAAAGAATGGAAAGAAGCTATGAATAATGAATATGAGTCACTCCTGCAAAACAATACATGGATGTTAGTTACTTTACCAGAAAATAAAAGAGCCATTCCGTGTAAATGGGTCTATAAAATTAAAATGAACACTAATGGAGATTTAAGATACAAAGCAAGGCTGGTTATTAAAGGCTTCAAACAAAAAAAAGGAATAGAGTATGATGAAATATTTGCTCCTGTGGTTCGTCATACTTCCATTAGATATTTATTAGCATTGGCCGTTAAGTATAATTTATTTATTGAACATATGGATGCAGTTACTGCTTTCTTACAAGGGAACATTGACACTGAAATATATATGCTTCAACCACCATCTTATGAATATGGAGAAGAAGTGTGCAAATTAAACAAATCCATCTATGGATTAAAGCAAGCAAGTAGACAGTGGAATTTGAAACTTACATCTGTATTAAAACATTTGGGACTGAAAAGCACATCTGTGGACCCTTGTATATACTACAAAACATATCATGATAATATTCTATTTATACTCATTTATGTTGATGACTTGTTACTATTTTATAATAATGAAGAAACAGGAAAGGAAATAAAACAGCAATTGAAAACTGAATTTGAAATAAAAGAACTTGGATTTGTTAATCAATTTATTGGTTGGAGGATTAAACAAAACTTATCAAGAGATGAAATTTGCATTGATCAAACTGACTACATTGAAAAAGTTTTAAAAAGATTTAACATGAGTGATTGCAATGCAGTTCATACACCATGTGAGCCTGGTATCAAATTAACTTGCACACAAGATCAAAATAACATACTTACTGACATGCCTTATCAAGAGGCTATTGGCAGCTTGCTGTATTTATCCCAGGGAACTAGGCCAGATATATGTTACATAGTGAACAAATTAAGTACTTTTAACAATAAGCCAGAACAGCAACATTGGCTAGCACTTAAAAGAGTTCTACGATATTTGAAAGGCACAAAGGATTATAAGTTGATTTTTAAACAAAATAATGAAGAAGGGAGGATATATGGTTATTGTGATTCTGATTGGGCTGCTGACATTAACAGTCGGAGATCTTGCTCCGGCTATATTTTTTTGTTTCAGGGTGCATCCATTTCGTGGTATTCGAAACGTCAAGGCACAGTTGCTCTGTCAACAATGGAAGCTGAGTACATGTCACTTGCGACCGCAGTGCAAGAGGCAATGTGGCTTAGATATCTGGAACATGAATTGCACTCTAATGTTGGAACTTCACCCACTGTTATATTTTGTGATAACCAAAGCACTATTCAATTTGCAGGTACAGAATGTTACTGTGCCCGCAGCAAGCATATTGATATAAGATATCATTTCATACGAGAAAAAATTGCTAAGAAGGAAATAGAAGTTGCATATCGTCGGGGATAGTGCAAGACCGCGAATCTACCATACGTAAGGTCCGCGTATTTGCTATAGATCAAGTTTTACAGGAGAAGGTTAAAACTTAATACGTTTCCTATTTCAACTAATTTTGGGGTCATTTTTACATTAAGTGATTATTTAAATGTTTTCTATCTCCTATTATAAATAGATTTTCCTGAAAGAACATAATATAGGCTCTGCGACATTTACGCGGATTTGATTTGGCCGTAAATTTACTAAAATGGGAACCTAATAGTAAGTTACGCGGTATTGAAATCGGATAATTGATTATTTTACATACATTGGATCATCAAGTCTAACTTCTGCCATCCAGCACTGCCGCCGCTGAGGTACCCGGCAGGTTCGCTGGCCTACAAGCCGCAAGAGAAAGCCGCCTCACTGTTACATCTCTTTGCGGCTAATTCCCAGCTCGAGGACTGAGATTCCCAGCCCCTGTGCTGCCTGATTGCGTATTCTCGATGGCAGATATTCGAATCAGGATGTGATACCAGTGGTGGTTTGTAGAGCTTGTTCCTGTTGTCTCCTGCTCTGACTCGCCTCTACCAAGCGTACTACCGCACAGGTGCTGTACCTAAATCTTTGACGGAGGCCATTGTGCAACCGATCTCCAAAAAAGGTTATCGGTCAGACCCTACCAATCTAAAAAACAACAATGCGACGGGCTTAGACTGTTTCTCTAACACTCTCATAAAAGGTGTCAAAAATTATATCAATATACCCCTTGCTCACATCTTTAACCTTAGTTTTACTTTTGGTCTTTTTCTTGATGCTTAGAAGATAGCTTTTGTAACAACTATACACAAAGTAGGGCCGAGGGATTTGCCGAGCAACTATAGACCCATCTCTCTGCTAAGTGATTTCTAAGTTTATAGAAAATCTTATAAATAAACGCCTAACAGCCTTTTTGGAAAATAACCACCTACTCTCAAACATCGTCTATAGAGGGGGCCATACAAGAACTAGTAAACAGTATAACATCACGTCTCGTCTTAGCTGTTACGAAGTTTTCTTCGACCTTGCCAAAGTCTTCGACACAGTCTCAGTTCCTATTCTGTTACGAAAACTAGAAACTTTCGGTATTCGAGGCATTACATTGAGATTATTCCGCAACTATCTTTCCGACAGAACCAAACACGAGATAGTTGATTCCCTAAAAAGCACTACGCTCCCTATAATTTACTACTAAAACTGCAATTGCAATTCGATTCATCGGATCAATCAATCACATAAAGTACCTTGATCTAATTCTGGATGACCGATTGAGTTTTGAGCCGCATATTACTAAATTAGCAAGTAGAATCCGCAAAGTGGGGTCGACACAACTTGGTTGAATTTAACGCCTCAAAAACACAAGTTTGCGCGTTTACCACAAAAAAGTCGCCTTTCGTCGTATCACCTCAATTTCAAGACACTCCTCTAAATGCCACAGCCAGCATCGGAATTCTTGGTGTCGAGATATCGAGTGACGTTCAGTTCCGCGGTCACCTTGAAAGTAAGGCCAAATTGGCCTCAAAGAAGCTTGGTGTGCTCAACAGATCGAGGCGATATTTCACGTCGGGTCAACGTATGCAACTTTATAAGGCGCAAGTCCGGCCCCACGTGGAATACTGCTCCCATCTTTGGGCAGGGGCACCCTAGTACCAGCTTCTTCCTTTCGACCGCATTCAACGTCGGGCTGCTCGAATCATTGACGATCAGGTTCTCTCCGACCGGCTTGATCCTTTGGCTTTGCGTAGAGATGTAGCTTCGCTCTGCATTCTCTATCGCATTTACCACGGGGAGTGTTCTCAAGAATTGTTCGGACTTATCCCTGCTGCAGAGTTCCGCCACCGTACAACACGACAAACCTCCAAATACCACCCACATCACCTTGGAGGTTGGAAATCTACTACAGTACGTTTTTCCCGGCACTTTTTCCCACGTACTACAAATCTGTGGAACCTGTTGCCAGCGGCATCATTCCCGGACAGATACGACCTGGCGACCTTCAAAAAACGAGCGTATTCCCACCTCAAAGGCCGGCAACGCATCTCCGTGCCCTATGGTGTTGAAGATGTCCATGGGCGGCGGTGTTCACTTACCATCAGGTGAACCGCATGCTCGGTTGCCCCCTATAATATATATAAAAAAAAGTGGAAAATCATGAAGATCGTACGCAACTCTGCCAATGTTGATACTCGTAGACTAATTTACTTTGCAGTCTGTCAATCTCTGTATTTTATTTCTGTATAATTATTGTATTTCGGTATGGGGTGGTGATTACGAATCCTTTAGACTTCCCAAAGATACTTTGTATAAGGAAGCAGATGCCCTCAGAGTCCGCCATCTACTTATTCTCAAAATTTGCATCTGCTAACTGGCTAACTGACTAATTTTAAGTAAATAGAGTTTTCTAGAGAGAACACAAACACTCTCCCGGTCACATCAAATCACTTACGCGGTGTCGATACTTGCCGGCGGAAGATACGCAGTATTGTTATTTAGTGATTCCTTGCTTTCTGTAAGTCGAACGGAACTCACATGAACACAGTGGCAGCGCATCAAGTCTTAGCGTGGATTGCCTGCGAAAACTTAAATTGGCTACATTTGTCAGATACGCGGAATTATCCAATGCTAGTTACGCGGATTTGCACTATCCCCGACGATATGTGAGATCTGAAAATAATATAGCTGACGCCTTGACAAAACCAAGTAAAGTGAAGTATTCCAGGCTGCTTCAAGGGATTGGAATGTGCGATTAAAGGGAGGATGTTAGTCGAATTAATCGCGCATCACTACATATGTCACAGCACTAGTCTGAATTGTTTCCTTCCGTTTTTATTATGTAATGTCTTCCTCTTCTTCCGAGTAAATGTTTGTAGTGTCAACTCGTGTTATTATTGCTAATCTGATATTCCGTTCTATAATACATTACAAAGTATTACAAAGCAATGCTTGGCATTCCACTGCGCTCGCCATCCTTAGACATAAGATGTTAAATCTCAATATGTCCAGTAGTTACTCTGGCTACAATGTCCTTCAACCCGAAACACAAGAGTGCATTTAAACTGCTGTTTGCCGGGAGAAATAGACATTGGGGTGGTACCTACCCTGGCGGCCTCTCACATATGAGAGACCCACTTCCAATACTGGCTGACTTATTTTAAACTATTAAGAACCACTCCAGGGAAGTTACTATCTGACACGGATACTTGATTCCGGGTATAAGATAAAAGTTTTCCATTTTTATGAAAATCATTTATTTCGAACTTAGTCAAAGCTTACGACGTACGATAGGGGATTCGAATATTTTGTAAATTATTTATACACATTTCGAACATTCGTCGTCGTGTTGGAGTATGACTAACCCCTGTGATATAAAGATATAGGGCATATGCAACGACTACGAATATTGTTTACGCCCTAATTTAAAAACACGAGCCACTTTGCCAAACTACTTTTATACAGTAAATATCATTAATGACTTCGATTCAGTGTTTTACTTATTTAATGTAGAAGTGTCTAAGTACAAAATAAATAATTTTCAGGTGCCACTCGGCCTAAACGCAGAAGGATTGCCTCTGGGAATACAGGTAGTGTCGGCGCCGAAGAACGAAGCTCTGTGTCTCGCCGTGGCCGAACATTTGGGCAAGACGTTTGGCGGCTTTGTTCCTCCTTGCAAAATATTGGATTAAACATTATCTTTTACATACTTATCAAAATACTACTAAGCAGGTGCATTTAAACTACGAATAATAATATTATTTTAAATAGATAAGTATTACTTGAAAAAAAATCCTGATCAATTCATTGATTAAATGAATTAATTTGGAGAATTAAGTCTGGTTATTTTAACATATCAAACTGCAAGAAAAAGTATAAAAATTAAAAGAAAAATACTCTTTACAGTATTATAATGAAGCAAAGGTAAAATAAAAAATTAAAGCGAAATACGTGAAAATTAAAAAATATATGCGAATCGCAATGTAATAATTATTTTAAATTGGTTGTACAATCGCGAAAGAATATTAAACGACGACTCAACGGAGATATTTTTTAGTGTGTTTTATATACTATATAAAGTAAAGTATATGGTGTTAGGGTATGCAGTATACAAGAATCAATGCTGTGATGTCGCAATGTAATTTAAGTATATAGATTACTTTTCTATTTATTGTTAATAATACAGGGTATATCAAGACTGCTACCGAAAACGATACCGGGTGGTACATAGTTTTAGTGTTTATAAGGCAAGGCAAGTACAAATTTGACAAAAAAAAAGTGTAAAAAAATGTCGGCACTGTTTTGCAATTTGTTTTATTGCATTTTGTCTGAAGTCGTTAAAACTACCACCTAGCTTAATTATCAGTCCCAGTCTGAATATACCCTGTATGCTTCAAGCCTGATACATATCGAGTTATTGGATGGGTGAAGGTGCCTTAAATAAAAAAGCTTTTATTTTTATAAAAATGGTTTTCATTTAATTCTCCTAAAATATTAATAATAGTTATGTATTTAAAATGTTTGCTTGACATTTTATGTGGATTTTCCACGGAGGCACAACTTTAATCTATTTTTCTAATGCTACCGAAAACAACAAGATTGTATTTTATTTACTGAATAAATTGTATGTGGCATAATATTTACTTCTTGTATACTTCTTACAAAGCGACAAACAAGGCACTATAAACATTATTTCCTTTGCGCATTGTTAGAGGAATAGATCTGCAATTTTGGCGGGAATTTTGACAGCCCAGTTAGACTGCAGTCAAGAAGCTTATACCCAAATGGAGATGTTATTCCCTTTAGAAAACTGAAGCACAGAAATTTGACCTTAGGTATGGTCTTCGATCCTTTTCTTATGTTGCCCAAGCTTACGAATTATTTCCCCAAATAGCACAAAGTATTTATGGTATTAATTAACTAATTAAAATAAAAAGGTTGTGTTTTCGACCTGTGCGTTTACATAGGTTTGTATGGTCATGATATCCTAAAAAACTACGTATTTGATTAGGATTTGGTGTTTATTACTTAACTTTATTAATATTTTTGTTTTACCTTATTTCCTCATTTAATTGCTCATTGCGCATACATTGCTAGGCAACACTATAACAAAATGACAACTTCAAATAACAAAATCATTTACTGTTGTTATTTTGTAAATGTTCTTTTCTGCGGTTATTTCACATAATTCAACATTTTTACGTATTTTTCAGTGTGTGTAGTGATTTTCCAGAATGAGTTGTGTATTGTGTAGTTGTAAAAATGTTTGGCATCCAGTATCTACCGTGAAATTACACAGGTAAATCGATTGTTATAATTATTGTGAATATTTATACAAAAGTATTAAACACATAGATATTTTACATATGAACTGTGAGATTAACGTGTCTTGCATAATTCATGAACACTATTTTCATATAAGCATAAAAATAAACGTGATTATTTATATTGTGAATATTTTGTAAACAAAGAGACTAGGGTGACCATAGTTTAACCTTTGGCTGCAATTAGAGTCATTGAATTATGAGGAGGTGAAAACTGACATTAATTGATATCGTTTTTTTGTTAGGTGTTTACAACAGAAACATTTCTGAAGTGCTATCAAAAAGTTTTTTGAAACATGAAGTTACTTATTTTAGTTGGTACAACGTTTAAATTCGTAAATTAATATGCGAAATACCGAAAAAGTAGTGTCGCTATCATTTTTCTCTAATTTAAAACTGCGTGAATGATCTTACCGACTGCATATACATTACTTAGGGATCCTTCAGTGAGTTAGGTTAAATTAGCCAAAGATCATATTTTGGTAAGTATGTTACCTAGCTTTTAAAAAACAGTCAACATGTGTTAAAAATCGAAAACGTCATTGTTACAGATGCCTTTCGATGTCCTTGTTGCTAAAAGTTATTGGAGGTGCCGATGCGCTGAGTAACATTCAACAAATAGCCACAAAAGTTACACACAGTTACAAAATGCTACCGTATTTCACAGAGATACTCCACTGCGGTGTGAACAATATAACCAAGCCGTGATTCATATTATATTTTTGCTTAAAAATGAGTATAAATTATTCTGTGGTTTAATTTCTCTTTACAGTTTTCCTAAAAATCCGGATAGGCGGGAAAAGAGGTTAAATAAAATACCACTATTAGGAAAAAATTATTAATCTGCAAGAATTTTGTTGTGAATATTTTATTAAAGATGATTATAATTCTCAAAGACCGGAACATCTTATTAATCATTGTGTACTATTTTATGTATTTGAATAATTGTCATAAATTATAGGGCCGGGCTGAAAACGCGTAATTTTTTTCGACATAAGTATTTTTTGGCAGCCTCCGTGGCGCAGTTGGTTAGACGCCGCCTGTCATAAGAGAGGCCGCGGGTTCGATCCCCGCACCGAGAGAAATGTTTGTGTGGCTCACAAATATGTGGCTCACTGCCCAAAAGCGAGTAGGTGGACTATATATATACAATCATACCATTAAAAACTTATAAATGGCTATTGTATGCAGGTTTCTTCACGACTTTTTCCTTCACCGTTTTATGAAACTTTGTTCATTCAACACTATATTTTTACGGCCTACTTGTCCAGACTTACAATTACATAACTTATATGTAAACTTATTTCTATCTGGTATTATAAATTATCATGGTGAATTTAAACCGAATTATGTATATAGATAAATATTTATATGATTCAATTCCATATTACAAAATACTAATTTGGTATGTCCTGGTTTAAGAAAAATCGTTGTCACTGTAAAGAAAAGGATAGCAGAAATCAACAAATTCATTCAAGGGTTTGTGCTTCACTTTTATGTACGGAATGCAATCTCCATTTGGGTATAATCTTCTTGACTGCAGTGGTAAACGACTCGTTTACAAATAAGTTTTAGTCTGTCTACGGTTTTAGTTGTCCAGCAAGAGGCTTAATGCAATTATTTATGAATACTGATGAAAATAGTCTTGAAATATTAAGTGATACGTGAATCAAGTCAAGGCAATCTTGTAAATAAGATTGTTCTACATTTTATCAAGTGCTTGCGATTGCCACGATTTTGCCAAAGGTACATCTCCACTCTTTTAACATAATTATGTATTAGCAGACGATTAGTTTTCGTAGCTTGCTTAGTATATTTAATTTAACGCTATTTCGCAATTCTAAATAGGCAAATAAGTGTGTGTGTTTATGTGTACTTATGTAGGCACGTAAGAAGCTACACTTATTTTCAAGATGTCACTTTTTAACATTATTACAATAGCCTATCATTCACCACAATATAAAGAAAAATACTAAACTGAACTTGTCTAGAACATTAATATCAATGGTATGACGTAACAGTAATGTGGGATTAATTCGGGCGCGCGCTTAATAAAAATTTTACTCACATATTTTTTCCAAACCCGCTATATGAAGTTTTGATTTCAAGAAAGTTCAAGTCATTTGATGTTCATTTCAAAATTGTACGATGATTTCTGAACATGGCTATTTTTATTTTTAATTTTTATATGGATATCATGGAACATAGGGATGATGAAAGGTAAATGATGTAGGTAGGGATAGATAGATTTTTAATTGTATATTTGTGTACATTACTTGTGAAGCTGAGTACAGGGAAATGAAACACAGATGAATGAGACAAATCTTTATTTGATTTTTAAAATCTCTGACAATCAACTCGGCCCGGTCGAGGCTCCCGCGCCAGTTCGTGCCGCCCTCCCTGCCCTGCCTCCTGACTAGATCTCACTACACGCGCTACTCACTATTATACACAATGGATAGTCGTAATCTATACATTCGTGCGCTAAGTTTCTCAGCATAGAATAGACGCCCACTAGAAAATTCTCAAATAGGCTTCTACTATGTTACAATAGATAATTTTTGAGTCTTCAGTAAATTTCATTGGAAATATTTTTTTTATTTTTGTCAAATACAACACGACGAATCGTCTATATCGCCTAAGGTATCGTTAAACTATACAATATCATTAAGGATCACTCGTAATGGAATGGAACAGTTACATCACAATTCGCGGCACCCTGGTCTAATTCGTTCGTTTACACTAACGGTTAAGTATAATTTGTACACGCGTCGCGACCGCGGGCCGGACGTAGAAAAAATTCATAGTAGAAAACGCGGTGTACTCGGCGAGCGGGTGCCGCGAGACTGAGGCGGCGCGGGCGAGCGCGGCGGTCACGCGGCCGGCCGCCACGCGCACGCCAGCCGCGCCGCCAGCCGAGCCAGCGCGCACAGCGCCGCCCGCGCGCCGCACCCGCCGCGCCCGCCGCACTCGCCGCGCCCGCCGCAGCCGCCGTACTCGCCGCACCCGCGCGCGCTCAGGATCCGGTCCAGCTCGCGCGCGCCTGCACGCGCCGACACGCGCGAGCCGCAGGGAGGGCGCCACGCCCCGCCCACGCCGCCGCGCTCTCAGCTCGGGAACTTGGCGTACAGCGCGTAGTGCAGCTCGTACCCGGAGAAGCGACAGTACTGCGCGTCCTTCTGCTCGAAAGCGCCCAGCGACGAGAACTTCTTCAGCTGCCGCGGGGCCTCCGCCGCCGGGGAATCCTGCCGATCGAACACTTTCGTTAATACTGTCATAGCAAATTACTTCAGTCTTTATTCACAAGAAACCATCAACATCAACCATCATTTTTAATAGATAAATCATGTACAAAAATTCTTGGAAATATTAGAAATAAGCAAAAAAAAGAATTTATTGAAGAATCTTTAACAATGCCCGTCGGTTCAACAGCATTTATGATAATCCCGAACATCACTATCACAACAACAATTCAACATACCGGTGTGGCGAAGACGGTGAGCACGAACTTGGCGGGGCGGAAGGCGTCGAGCACGCGCGCGATCACCTCGTCGTAGCTGGACACGGGCACGTTGGACTCGAACGAAACGTACGAGCACGACCGCTCCGGGGTTATGTGGATCGTCATGTAGCAGCCCTGCGCACAACACATCACCACAACTTTAATTAAACCCTAGATTAGAAAGAGCAATGTCACATGGATACATAGAATTTCGAAAGCCCGAAACTGCCAACATTCAAAAGTAAATGGATGATGAAAATGTAAAATAAAGATTTGGTCAAATAATTGAGAATGAGAATGATTCAAGGATAATTTGGCACATGCTATATAATAATTAATAAGTAGATTTAGAAAATCTGATGGAACATCTGATAAATCAGGAATGGATGGAACTAAACACATTTTACTTTTGCTTACTAATAATTCGAAAATTGAAGCAAAATAATAGAAAATGGATGTAAAATAAGAAAAACCAGTACGCCACATAAGCTGAATCTAAACACAATAATAGGGTATTTGACTCCATTTTTTACAGTATTTTTCAAAACTTATACCATATCCAAAATCTGACAAGCAAAAACTTTTGTAATGGCTATCAGAATTAATCAAATTAGAAACGTTTATATCTTGTAGTGGACGTAAAAGAAAACAGATGCAAAACAAAACTAATGACGTCACTAGTCGTAACTTGCAAGATGTCCCCGTTATTCTCCTACAATTTTTTTACTAATACTAATATTTGCCTCATGTTACTACTAATTTGTTGTTTTATTTTAATGGTATTTATGCCTATCACAAAAATAATGAAAGAAATCGACCATAGTCAAATACCCTATTGACCTGATGGAAATATTAGTTGCATCTACAGCAGAATTTGAGCGACGCACAGCAACGAAGAACTTAAACTTAGGTGGTTTGAAAATAATAAGTAAGCCGAGAACACTTATTTGCGAATAAAGAACGGACAAATTCTTAAGCTGTGAGAACATTTAGTAAAACTATAATAAGTCATTTCATGTTATTTATTATAATATTGTCATTGTAAGTAACTTCTTTAAATCAAGCGCAATAATTTGTACACATTTAATAAATAGCATTGGCTCATATAACAATTTTAACACAAAATATGAAACAATACCTTTATTTTAATACATGCGTAGCGGATTAGGAAACAGTCTTACTTATAATAATACATTTATTGTTGTGATAAACATCTTTGGTCTACACTTTGTGTGATAATAAGACTCACAGATGGTAAATCCGGTTCTCCCTTTGGCGGCATAGGAAAGAAAATTGCATAGTCAGTATGGAAGAAGTAGGGAAATAAGTTTCTCATTTACATTGTTAATTCATAGCTTAGTAAAACGAATAATATGTTGATTTTATTTAACAGGAAAACAATATGCCACCATATTCCACGAAGGATAGCAAGCAAGAAATTATATTTTGTAAGGATACTCGATAGTTTATTAGTAATATATTTTGGTGTATGCATGAATAGGTGGTAATGCAAATAGCAGAATTAAATAAATATGTGAAACACAGGTACTTACATCTTTAGCGACCCCGTTCATTGAATAGCCGCATGGGTCGAACAGGAAATCATCTATGACCATTCCTGGTATTATCTTGTCTATGCCGGATTCCTGTAAGTAGAAAAAAAAAACAGTGAACAATGTTTTTGCTCTAAAAGTACATTAAAACCATAGTAATTTTATCACCTTAAATATTTGATAATTAACTATTTTTTGAGAGAATGTTGAATAAATACTATTGTCATTATTATTTTCTTTTAAAGACAGTCATATTCGCAGTTTGACAGACTGCAAAAATGTGAATTTAAATTATGCTCAGTTCGGAGTTCGGTACTCTAGAACAATAATGATGCTGAATTCATAAAAGGATATACTGTCCAATGCTTTTTTCCTTTATTTTCTCCAACTTCTATGCAGCACCTATTATCTTCTTTGCGAGGTAATTCGTTGCGAGGTGTAGATATGGTAACTGACTGGAAGATATCATAACCTACTGTAGAGGCTTACTGACAGTAATTTCGAATGAATGAATAGTAGCTGATATACGCAGCCAAATGCCATCCACTGTCAGATGTAGGCCATTTCAAATACGCGTCAACTGTCTTGAGCAGCCCTCATCCATACCCTAACCGAAAGGATAGGAATCTTCACGATGCTATTCAGACTAAGTACTTACTCGTGTAGCCTGTGCCGCGTCTGCGGAGTATGCGCGCGTGAAGATGTCCATGACAGCTGGGTCGAGGTCGGACATGAGGATCTCGATGGTCTGGTCGGGCTCGGACGCGCCGCACCCGCTGCCAACCTCGCGCTGCTCCTTCTCCAAAGCATCCACTGTGCCTGTAGATTAATATTTAGAGCATTGGCAAGACTGACTAAAACTCTACTTTATAGCATATGCATTAGTATAATATTGGAATAAATATCATTAGCAAGTGAGGTCAATAATAACATTTCACATGTAAAATAAATAATTATGCTAAATTTTGAGTTTTGCTATTGTGATTCACTTAGCCGATCGGCTAATGTTTTTATACTATCTTGTATAATCTATGAAGGAGTGAGGCTTTTTTACGAACCCATTTAAAGAAGAAACTGTCATTTTTTTGTGTATGTAATTTTAATATAATATATGAGCAGTTTTATGTACAAATTCTGGTTGGGTGGCAATTAGCAAAAGCAGGAATATAGAGAATGCTAAGGCTTCAAAAATAAAATTGTGGGAATGTTAATTTGAAATAGCAATAATTCCCATATTACTATTAATAACCGGATGTTGTAGATTGAATTATAATTTAGTTGTAGCAATATTGTAATATTGAATAGACTAAACTTTTAAATAGACTTAACATTAATGTCAATTAGCACTCAATATAATTTATGAAAGAATGTTGACCAAAACATTGGAATATGAAATATGATCGTGTATATGAAAGACATTATTATGATGCCAAGTACCTTCCAGCGGTAGTAGCGTGTATAGATACCAGCAGTCCTTCTCCGGCCCCATGATGTACGCGCGCCCGTCACCAAAGAATGAATCCAGAAGTTTTACCTGCAACAAATAGATTTGACAAATTAGCTTGATATTTATGAGGCAGAAGTATTATGGATATTTGTTAACAATTATAGCAATTGTTTACTGGTCTCTCATAATATGTGTAATGTGAGGGCAGTCTGGGTTGGTATCACCGCAATGTGTTTCTCCCGCCAAACAGCAGTGTATATGCATTGTTGTGTTTCGGTTTCAAGAACATCGCAGCCAGAATAACTACTGGACATAATGAGATACCTAAAAGATAAAAAACTATCAAATTCCATCTTTAGATAATATCTAATAATCCTCGAAAATGTGACCATCTCAGAATATACAACAAGAAGTTGAAAATTATTCTAGAAATGACCATAAAGTTTTAGAAATATACAATTTGAAAAGTAGTTAAAACGAAGTATAAATAAAAACACTGTAATATAAGTACGCAATGTTTTAAACTGCAACCAGTAACCACAACGGAACTGTACAAAATGCATGAAATATTTATAAACACGCGGGAGCCGGCCCGTCTGTCTGTCCATTTGTTACAGGAAACAATTCACATTGTGCTTCCATCACTGTAATAAGATCACTGAAAACTTTTACATTCAATACAACCGTACTAGCAAAAGAATGAATATAATATATATTCCTGTATATAAAAAATATTATTTTTGTAATACGCGACTTGTAATAGAACAAGTATCATTTTTAAAAGCGGTTTGAAATAAACAATTTCATTTCGCGATGTAGAGTTACAGTAAATTATTAAATAATATTCGGACAGATTACTTCCATAACATAAAATATATACTGATTAAACGGTATATAGATATGATGGAGAAGAATCGTCCAAACAATACTTTCACGCGAATTTCAAGATTATTTTTTCTACTAATCAACAAAAGCGATTATATTACATTTGATTCCTGGATAAACATTCCTGCCACAGCACGTATTGGTTCAAACCAAGTCATGTGAGACTAATTAGTGTGTCTGAACACACAAGGCTCCTATTTCTCAAGTCTTGTCGTGCCAATGTGCGGATCCGTTTGCGGAAAACCGCAGCACATGCGCTGACACGCTCAACAAGATAGACCTAAGGCTGCACGAAGTACCAGTCTCATAGATTGATAGAGGAAAATCTTTGACTTTTTATAGACGGAAAGTAAGTTTTTTCGCAGTGTTTCCTCCCATTATCTGTAACTTCAAACATCAAATCCTTGTTTTTAAAACAATAACTTTTGTGTTATGCCAGGCAGTTTCCGACATTGCACAGTAAAACCATTCAAATTAATTTTATACGATACAGATCCATGGTCATAATCTTGATACACCTATTGCCATAATTAAAGCTAAATACAGGGAGATTTATAGTCAACTTCAATTTATTTAGGTCTCTCTTATGTGAAACACCACCTAGATAGGTACCAACTACCACCGCAATGTCTATTTCTCCTGTCAACAGTAGTGTAAATGCACTGTTGTGTTCCGTTTGAAATACATTGTAGCCACAGTAACTACTGGACATATTGAGATTTACTCACGATCGCGGGCGCAGTGGAATGCCAAGCATTGCTTTGTAATTTCTGGTTTTGTTAGATATTGCTACTGTTTATGAGCAGTCGTATCATTTGCCATCGGGCGAATGGCACACTCGTATCGCCATTCATTGCATTAAAAAGAACATTAATTTAAAATTCAAAGGTTTCTTGACAGTTATTTCGAGGTTCTAATAAATCACACGAAGTTTCTGACAATGTATTAATTATGAGTGTTGTGAGAGAAATCTGTAAAACTTGAAGACATTATAATCAATTCGATTGCTATCATGTTTTCCGTTTCTTACGAGAAATAAGCATGTCATTAAATTCAGCCAACAATTTACCGATTGTATGAATAATTGATGATCAAGGAAAATTCTAGAAGAATGACTCAACACCCTCACGAATTCTAGGTAACGATAAGAGGCTGACCCCAGGGCATCAGTAGCAGACTATGCTTGTGCAACTTACTATCTCGGAGTTTACGCGCCAGATACCACATATCGATATCGTAGATACCACGTGTACAAGTTCAACGTTTTCATTCTATTTTGTCTATTTATTTGAAAATATTATGTTTTGACGACCACTCATAGATAAAACCAAACAACTCGAATTACAAAACAATGCTTGGATCCCACTGCGCTCGCTGTCCTGAGACATAAGGTGTTAAGTTTCAATATGTCTAATGGTTAAAATGTCGTTTTAAGAGGAATACAACAGTGTATTTACACTGCTCTTTGGCGAATGGCCAGTGGTGGCGGTTTTTCCTCCTTGCAAAATCCTTACAAAAAGGGATCATATCGCATACTCGTATACCTAGTAAGATCTAGTTATTTGATTTTATTTCATTATTTTTTTTTATTTTACATCCGAACAAAGGTGACATATTTTTCCTCAATGTTCGTCACGCACTCAGTGTATGAGTCGAAATAGGTTTGTGTGTAATGCACAATAGCAATGCAAAACATCGTATTATTGTGTCAATGCGGGGATCGAACCAGTGCAGCGCCTTCTTGTTTTACAGCCGCCTTTCAATTTTAATCTGCTGGTCCACGGCGGCCGTGTAGAATAAACATTGAATAAAAAAAAAACACATATCTCTGCAATCAGTCCCTCATAACTGAGGATCGTGGTAATCGTTATATGTACCGCATTTAGAGTGGATAATTTGTCTCCACCGGCTTCTTCTTCTTTCACAAGTTTGTATAACCGGGTGGCAGATCGCAGACGAGTCCTTAATCTGGTCTGTCCATCGGGTTGGCATTCGGCTACGAGAACGTTTGCCTTTGGTGTTGCCAACAATTATAGTTTTTTCCAGATTCTCGTCACCTTCTCGTATAACGTGTCGGAAGTATGCAAGGATGCCTTGGCGATAAATGGTGGAAATAACACATAGGTAACAGTTTAATTGGAGGCCACGTACAGGCAAGCGAAATTTGGGACACCCGCCAACAAGATGGACGGAGGACCTGGCTAAAGTTGCAGGAAGTCGTTGGATGCAGGCCGTTTCCAACAGATCATTGTTGAGATCCTTGGGGGAGGGCTATGTTCAGCAGTGGACTACCTGTGCCTAGATGATAATGAACAGTTTAAGTATGAACGTACCTCTGAATCGAAGTTGTCATGGGGCTGCAGTTGCGCGGCGGGGCGTGCGAACTCCCGCCGCGAGTAGAACACGTTGTGCACACGCGCGTGGCCGGCCACGTCGCGCGCTAGCGACAACACCGCGCGGACACAACGCAGCGGCGTCGTGGTGCCGCACGTCTTCAGGATCCAACGCCGACGCGACACGAACATGCTGCTCTCGCTGAGGACAATTAAATTATAAATTAAATTACAACCAACAGTCACATCATGACCCCACACTAACATCGAGTGTTATGGGTATCAAGAACTACGAGAAACTTTTCGGTCTCACAAACACCCAGACCCGAAAGAAATATTTCTGGGCCACACAAACATTTTTCTCAGTGCGGGTGTCGAACCCGCAAACCAATTACATGTGGGGCATAAAAACATTTGTCAGATTACAGGAATGGCTCTCGTACTCGTGGCTCCGATTTCATAGCTTATTTGCGCAACGTTAGCTGTCGAAAATTTCAAATTGATCGTGTAATATTTTCGGCTGTAAAATTTTAGCACACACTGGGGACAAGAAACATGATGCCCAACTTCAATCCTATGTCAACTTACAATGTTAATATCAAATAAGTTCTGAGTACCTCGAAAGGCACCTCTGATTGCCGCATGACAGCCATCGGTTTATGGATGAAAAGATAGAACAATAGTTAATTGATGAACCAATCGTTTCATAAAGAATTCGTTTTCTAAAATGATAATTAGATTTTCGCGATAGTCCAACGGATTATGAACTGGTTTCAATGCTTAATTAGGACGTTATAAATAAAAATTGTGTCAATAATTTATAATAACAATACTATTTTATAGCCGGTTCGTTTCGGATTAATTTAGTGTCAGATTGTAGACAATGCACATTAGCCCAATTTAGTGGTTAGATAAAAACATCAAATATTTGATTGATGTTAATAGACTTGTTAAAAATCAAGGACTTTTAATTCGCCAATTTGACAAGAAATATGATATGGACATTGGATGACATTAATCAAGGAAGCTGAGACATTCATTTCTTAAATAATAAAAATGAATAAATATTATTGAATCGTATCGTAGTAAATTGTTCTTATAGAGTTAAAGTTCAATACTAAAGTAATATATTAACATTCTACATTTAATTTACTTTTGATGGAAGTTACAATTATCTTAGTTATTATATTTGTTATAGTTATTACAATTATCATATTTCTGCATCGATACTAGCTTTTAAAAACATGAGTAAAATGGATCTTAATCACAACAATTTAGAATGTTTAGGTTTAGTAAATAGTTTGTTTTGGTATTCATATCAATAAATGATAAAATAATTCATTAAATTTTACACATAAAATTCTACGCATTGTTCGGACATATAAGAAAAAAAGATAAAAACTGAGGTCATGAGTCTGAGTATTTATTAATAGAATGTTTTGATGGATTATTCGAGAATAAATTTCATGCAACATGTAGAGAAGAGATCATTGATTTAAAAACTAACTAGGCCCTTCAGTACATTTGGATTTCTGTAAGGATGACCGAAAATATTAAACTAACTTAATAGATTTCGTCTAAACGGTAATAATAATTACTTTCTTTATTTTTATTAAACTTGGTCACATATATAAGCAAGCATTTTTAAAATCGTTGCCAGTGACGACTAATTTCAATAACGCTCCACTAGAGATGCAACGGAACGCGCGACGCACCGCACCACTACGTTGAAACACTTTACGCGCTTTCCGCCCTGTCCATATATTTTTAATCACTGGACATCAGTGTTTTAAAATTAAGTCTGTATATTAACCAAAAATATCTCTGCAATCTTTTATAATACTTTTGGATAAACTACGGAATCGCCATTTTTGTCTTATCAATTGTAAGAGTCATTGTCGAAACCTGGCCAACAGATACGGGTTACTCTGACCTCCTTGTCAGAGTTACCCGTTCATGATAACAGTAATTAAAAAAACACGATTATGTTATCTGTGCACTGACATGTCACAAAGAAACATTTGCGCGTATTAGTTTCTTAGAATATTAATAGTAATTGATGCAGATTAAAATTATTAAGCAATAAATGTTTATACGTTACATTTGGCCTAAAATTTCATTTAAATCTTATTTCAATATTATGGACAAAAACAGTAAAAAAGGTATTAAAGTTAAGGTCAATTTGGCCTAACTCTTCTCAAACATATTCTCGTTTTTAAAGGCCCGTGCCCTGCAGTGGGACGTATAGGGGCTAATTGATAAAGATACATGTACACAAGGTATGCCCTGGTAATTGTTAATTGAAAAGTAAAAAAAAATGTCGGATAAAACATGAGAGAAATTTTTTAAATAGTAGTATCCATAAATGGTCTAATAATTGAGGTTACCGTGATATTTCAGAATATAAACTATAAATAACTTTTATCTCAAAATTGTAAAAACAATCCTCAGTGATTCGTGCGTGTTTCATAGCTTCATGACACGGCTCTCGTCAGTTCATCGACAGTTAATTGCGGATCAAAAGGCGGCGCTAGTGTGCGGCTGTCTCATATGCAGCCTGATTGAATTGGGCCCGGTTGCGTGCCCGGGGCTTCAGCTCAATCGATTTAGCCGAGGAGAAACAGGTAAGCGGAAGATATTTAATAAGTGAATGCACTTTTGCATCTACCGTGTCATCGTAAATTATTTTCAGGAATATTTCAGCAGCTAGCCCTTTTGTTCTAGTTATGAGATTTTGAAAATCAATAGACGGTTACAAAGTTATCTTGTTACGTAACTGAATCATGCATATCAGCATGTGGTATCTACATAGTTGTATTGTCTGACCTTAACTTGGTAGCGTCGTGTGAAACTGATAAAGGGATGAGTGTGCTTAAGATACGTAAATAATTTACGTCAGATTTGGAATTTTTTACAAAAAGTAAACTTTGTAATATTGAATTCGTATTAATTTGAAAGGCATCGTGTTATTTTTTTACAATATTACAGATAACGGCAAAAGCTCTCAATAAATTTATGAAATGAAATTCGTTTATTTGGCATGTAGGCAATGAAATATCTCTTAGGATAAGCCATTACACATAGTGCTTAATCTCTATACAAATATCTCTCTATATAAAATATTTTTAATGATACAAAATAAATACAAAATATTTATATTAAATTCTTATTTGTTTTTTATATGTTTTCATTTTCCACATCGCATCCAATATTCTTAGCAGTCGGTTCAGATTCCTTGCCAAAGTTGACCTCTTTTTGTGGCCAGCCAAAGTTAATGTACGACTTCGGCAGAATGTTTCCAAGAAACGCACGACGGGAATGGGACGAAAAATCCAGTCCATCCGAGCGGACAATCAACTTTCCTGAGTAATTGCACGTCATATTTGGCAGTGGGGCCACGGGGCAGATTCCCAGGCGTTTTGGCGGTAACTTTACACATCCTTTTGGGGAAGATCGAAACGCACATCTACAGCCTTGGCCAAAAGTATTAGGCACCCCTATAAAACAAGTGTATCTCATAAAATATTTAAATAACAACTAATTTGTTTAGCATTAGAGTGGACACGAATACTAAACGTTCATTTTAAAGCATTGATAGGGTAATTTAAGGTACCTAAAACATCTGGTCCCCAAAAGTAGCTCAGGAGATTTTTTACCGAATACTTTAGGCAACTTGTTAATCTATTTTTCACCTCGGTCGTGTTAAGTAGCTGCTAGGTGTGTATTATTTTTGTGAAGTAGAGAAAGTTAATCGTTCAAAATGCCGAAAAATCGCGATCTTGATATGGAAGAAAGGATAAAAATCCAGGTTTAGCACGAAGAGGGAGAGATCAAGGTGGAAATTGCCAAACTATTAAAATGTTCCCGCTGTGCTGTGCAATCTGCACTGAAAACGTTTGCTGCAACTGGCTCCAACACAAATAAGAAAAGAACGGCCCGAAAACTGCCTGTCAGGGCAGAAAACTAATACACGACTCCCTCAAGGACCGTAAAAAAACATCTTCCGAGCTCGCTGCTGCTTTATCACAAGACATTGGGAAACCAATAAGTTCGCGAACGGCAAGAAGAAGACTCATAGAAGCAGGCCTAAGAGGCTGTATAACCAGAAAGAAGCCATGGCTCTCCCACGACAACAAAAAGTACCGACTGATATGGGCTCTAAAGTACAAATATTGCACTGAAGATGATTCGTCTCTTCTGGTATGCTTCGATGAACCAAACTTTGAGGTAAGTTTTATACCACACCCCGCATAGGAAAATAACAAAAATTACGCCATAATTAATCATCATCTTGTAAAATTAATAAAATATCCAACACAAGTGTTTTGTTTCCATTTTAGGTGTTTAAAACGCCGGGTGTGACTCTGGTGAGGCGTCGTATCAGCGAGGAATACCATCCCAATTGTGTGTTGTCTACTGTAAAACACGGAGGCGGCAGCATTACTATTTGGAGCTCCATGGCTGCCTATGGCGTTGGTGAAATGTTCGTTTGTGAAGGCCGCATGAGCAGTCAAAAGTACATAAATGTGCTTGAAACTGTTCTGATGCCGTTTTTAATGGGTATGTTTGGTGACACAAACTCAGATGACGTGGAATTCCAACAAAGCAATGCTCGCTGTCATAAATTGGCAATAAAAATGTGGTGGTTAAGGGACAATAACGTGGTCCTTCTAAAATGGCTTGCACAGTCGCCAGACCTTAACCCAATCGAACATTTTTTAGGTTTACTAAAGCGCAAGATACGGGAGCATCGCCTAACATCAAAAACAGTATTAAAAAACGCTTGAAGAGACAAATGGTATGCTATATCCACAACCAAATCCGCAAGGCTGGAGCGCAGCATACCGCAAAGGATGGCTGCGGTGATAAAGGCCAAGGAAGGGCCCACTAAATATTAATTTAATTTGTTGTTCTTATAATTATATATCTGTAAACAACAGAATTAGTTTTATTTTTCGCCCTAATTATGCGTAATTCCAAAAATGTTAAGGTGCCTAATACTTTTGGCCAAGGCTGTATATTGAGACAATGTGATAATAATGAAACTTGAACATGAATCACGGTGAGGTACCAACATAAATGCAAATAATATGTGACATTTATATTGTTGCTATGAAAACACGTCAAACGAGTCGATGTTAAAATTAAATCCAAATGTGTAGGTACAATCGATAATACTTGATTAATAATTTTATCTTGGGAGTCTAATCCTGTTTCTTATAGACATTATCCATTTTCTTCCTTATCCTTAGACAATTTAAAAACCTATTTTAGTTTTCCCCTTCAAATTCAGTTTGAGCAAAGAAGACAAAACATTTGATAACTAAAATAGGTTTATAGACTGATTACTAATAAGCCCGTTTTGTCTTCTATCTTAAAACATAACCTGTAAATGTTTTAATGTACACGTAAATTGTAATTGAACTATATTGTGAAAGTTGTAATTTTACTGTATTTTTAATTGATTTATTTGACCATTATAAGTATGTACGTCCTAAAAATGATTTTAATTAAATATTATGATGGCTATAAGAATCATTTTGTAAAAGCACCTTCGCGATCCCGTAGCAAAAGAGTACCTATCTGAACTACTTGGTATTTTTCAACTTTGACTAAATTCCTGAAACTGATAAAATATGTAATTGTGCACACATTTATATCAAATGGCACCCACTACCCAGAACCTACTGTTTCGATACCGGCTTCTTATTCACCGTGCCATGAAGGCTGTCGCAGAAACAAATGTGCTAATTGAGTCATCAGTATTCTAATGAAGTCTGCAAGAACGCTTAGAGGCCGAAATATTCCATAATACTTTTGTTGTTCAAACAAAGGCAACAAATGATACCTTGTAAGGTAGTTTCATCTGTACCAGCCCATTAACATACCACTGCATAGCACAGGCTTCCTCTACAAAATAATTGAGAGGGGTTAGGCCATATAGTCTACCACGCTGGCTTAGTGCGGTTTGCCAAGTTTTTTTCGTAGGCAATGAATGCATTAGGCGAGCCTGCCGTTCGCCTGATGGTAAGCGATACGACCGCTCATAAACAGCAAAATGCAAACACCTTGAATAACAAATCGCTCGCCATCCTGAGACATAATATGTTAAGAGCCTACCTCGAAAAATATTCGCAGCGTTTTGGGGCGTGGTTTACGAAAGTTGCCGTATCACGTCGCGGCACTGCGCTACTGGCGCACATTCCCCGATTAAATATTATCTACTGGTATTATTAATCTATATATTAATACGTGATGCAAAAACTTTGGATCCCTTTTTACGAAAATTGCGCGGACGCAGGAGCATAAAATTTGGCACACTTATAGTTTATGTGTAGGAGAAGCGGAGAATGCTAATATTTTTCAATAATAATGCTTATAAAGTACATTAAATCAAAAAATAAAACATTACACACACTGCCATGCATTTCACGCACACATCCATACACAAGTATTTGTACACTCTGTTGTCAAATTGTATCTTTTCTTTTTCATTTTGTTCTTCTGACATAGACATACCAAACAAAAAGTTTTATTTGACTAATGAGGTAATAATATTAATATTAAAAGAGAATATTAATTTTAAATGAGGCAATAATATTAATATTAGGCCTAATATTAAATGTAATATAAAAAAAGATATTATTAATAATGCATAAAAAGCACATTAAATCAATAAATAAACCAGCATGCATTTGACAGACGCATAAACACAAGTATACATACTCTTTGGTCAAATTGTTTCTTTGGTTTATTATAGAGAGGTAATTACTCTAAGATTATAGACATAGTTGATAGTTGAATGTCAATCAGAAAAAAAAGTATAATGTGGTTTTGTTGAATGTCAAACAGAAAAGATTTATTTGACGAATACTACGTGAAATGCTGAGCGCTTATACAAATTGTGTAGCAGTAAGATACATTGAAATTACACGGACTATCATTATATGCATAAAGAAAGTTCTGTAGCAGCAATCTGCAATAACAACATTCAGGTACAAAAAATGTGCACGAATTATCAGAATAACAACATCATCATACAGGTAAAAACTTTTTCTCTTCTTGATTTGGTCGAATTTCGATCACTAGGCGACCACTAGTATTAGTAATAACGAATTAATGTAGACCTTTGTATATTTATAATACGTATGATTCTGACAATGTGCCTATATATTGTTTATCATACTTTTGTATTGATAAAAAAAATCTATTACAATCTACGTGTTAAAACACGAACTTTAAACTATTACTTTACGAAAACCTCAAAAACATTTACAATAATATCTGTATAAATACAAGATACCAATTGTTTTGCCGGTCACTCACTCTACTAGTGTGAAGCGCTAATCGCCTAGGCGCCCTTTGATAAATGCCGCCAAAGGCATTGCGCCTAGCGATGATTTATTTGTTTCTACTTCATTTGACCTGTGATTTGACCACTGACTTTCGCCTATAAAACAACGTCATTTTTAGTTCTGCTGTTTTGTGATTTTTGACTTACGATACAACTGTAAAATTAACAAAAATTTGTGAAATAAATTTGAATTTTGTAATAACAACCAAACTAAACTGACTAGGTATTCCTGAAGTATGTACACAGAGCGGAAACGATAAGTAATTACATTAGATTATTGTTTAAATTCCACATAAAATAATTATTATTGATTTTCGAACTGTGCGGTCACACCGGCGCTCACGCTCTTATTATTACTGCTATGCGCTTGGCGCGAGAATGACGGCGATCACACCCGCCCGTTCCAGTTTGAACCTTCTTTACAACCAAATAGGGATCATTTTTGTTTAACAATGTTTCTTTTATTTACGCTAGACAAATTTTTCGGCGAAATTATTTGATATCAATTACAATTATTTTGCTTTTGTTATATGAAAAGCATTGTAAATATTAATTTTATAGTAATACTAGCGATCGGGCCCGGGTCCGCCCGGGTGCATACACGTTTTAAAATGGCGGTCAAAATGTTTAATTCTATCAGTTTAGAATATCGACCAATCGGACCAAGAAAAACGAACAAAATTTCCTCGTATTTGCTAGAAATGTCACTACTGCTTTCCTCCTATAGATCCTTCTTCCTCGATAAATGGACTACCCAATACTGAAAGAATCATTCAAATCGGACCAGTAGTTCCAGAGATTAGCGCGTTCAAACAAACAAACTCTGCAGCTTTATAATATTAGTATAGATATAGACTTTCAATGACATAATATAAAATGTATTCGTAAAAAGAATACTCTAAATCTGGGGGCACGGCAGTGCCCCCACCAAGTCGAGCTAAAAAGCGGCACAGTGGTACCATCCTTTTCTCGAAGCAATTCAGATCATTTTAAACCCCCCATAACTTCGTTGTGGTTAAAGCAAGAAACCTGAATTTTCAGTTACTAAGCAGGCATTGTGTAAACACGGTATGTATATTTAAAGTTTCATTCAATTTGAACCACTAGTTTAAGAATTATAACTAGTCAAACTTTCTTAATTTTGAAATAAAACTATTATTTACGGATTTTATCGCGAATTTAGTTTATTTTTTTACATTTTTAACTTCCCGACGTTATAACCTCCATTACCTCCGCTTTGACCAGCCCCAAGTCCTCGCTAAAGAACACCGTTTCCTGCCCAGGATGTTTCGCGAGGCTATTGAAATTAAAAAACATCCAAATTTCAATAGAGAAGATGGCTTGAAGCTTGCACAAGCATGGGATCCAATACTACATTTAATTAAATCGGAACCCAAAAGACCAACTGCCAGACCTCAAGACACAGTGAGCTCCTTCTGCGTAGATCGGATCGCAAACACAGACTAGATATTTAAAATTATTTGTTAAAATTAATAATTGTAAAATAAGGGTAGTTAAATTGTAACAGTCACAGAGCAGACGTCTAATACCTCAGTCCGCCCCGTGACCACGAAGGCTGTAAAGTAATCGAAACGTCGGGAAGTTAAAAATGTAAAAAATTAAACTAAATTCGCGATAAAATCCGTAATTAATAGTTTTATTTCAATGTGTAACTTTCGCGTAAATCTAAGAAACCATTTTCTTAATTTTGTCACTCACTAACTGACTGACTGATCATCAAAAGTCTAAGGCAATTCTAGCAGACATAGAACCTTCAAATTTAGAATATAATTAGTGTTTAGTATCTTAAGTAGGGAAAAATTTAAACATTTCGTAATTTCTGCCTAGTGTTCTAGATACACCAACTGCGTGAATAACTTTGTAATCCCATATAAATGTATAGGATTACAAAGTTACATTTGCAGTTAATGAATAATTGTACTCGTATATAATGGAATAATAGTTCTAGATAGGTATCACTACATAGTATAAAACAAAGTCGCTTTCTCTGTCCCTATGTCCCCTTGTGTGCTTAAAACTACGCAACAGATTTTGATGCGGTTTTTTTTAGTAGATAGAGTGATTCAATAGAAAGGTTTACGTGTATAATAACATCCATTAAATAGTGGAGACATACTGTTATATTTGAGGTTTCTAATGTGATGTCGTTAATTATAAATTTTTTCCGCTTACATTGCAAACGCAGGCTGAACCCTACGAGATTTATCAATAATAAGTAATTATTTGTACACATTGAAAATGTCTACAGAAAACTCCGCGATGGTATATGTCTATCTCTTATGGATATCCCACAATAACAGTTTTTTGTCATTTACTTTTTACGACAAATACAGCATTCATCCTTATCCAATTAAAAAGCTTAAATACATTGTTGGTTTAATATAGATCTATATGGTCCTTTACAGCACAAGATTTAAATGAATATTTTCGAAGATATTACAGATTTAAAATTGCGGGACGTAACGCTTGCGGCAGTACTGGCCGGCCGGGGCGGCAGTATCGTGCCTGAGTAGGAAGGTTTATATGTATAATAATACGTACATATTTTTGTATAGAAATCTATTTGTACCCGGGCGAAGCTGGGCCTGGCCGCTAGTCTATATATAAAAGGCATAACATGAGAGGGTATTGAGAGGGAAAGGGTGTATTCAGCCCATGAAACTGTACAACTTCCTCTAGAAAGACATAACGAAGAAAAACTTGCAAATAAATAGACTAAATAGCTCCAAAATATCAATTACCATGAAAGAAAGAATATTAATAAACAAATCCGTGATATTTGTGATAAATTGACACCTACAAAAATAAGAAAATACCATAAGACAGAGGCTTTACGAAAAAATGTTGGTGATATTCTAGAAGTAAAAAGTACCGAAAAGGAAAAAATTAGGACTCTAAAAAAAGACGTGACATCCCATCAAAAACATCCTGTAAAAAAATTCAGGCATCCAGCAGCATTATGTATGAATTGTACGATACATTATGGTTTCATGCGATGGCCAAGTCGATCCATTTATTTTTAACGTAAAGAATTTTTAATATTTATATGATAATAGCTTACGTAATAACTTTATACAGAAGGTCCCTTACGCAAGGACTAAATAAATTAATCGACTTGGTATCGGTATATGCATGTAGCATCTCACAATTTTTTGAGGTAGAAACCCTGAGCTGCGAGACTTGGAATTTTTTTACAGGATGTTTTTGATGGGATAGTGTCTTCATCTGTCTATTGATAGAGGTGCTCCCGAAAGGTACTATTTTTCTAATGGTATTATACTGGATGATTTTGAAAATCTTTACATGTTTCTTTACATGGGCAAAAAATCATGAAATTTGTGTGACGTAATTTATGGATAATATATGGTCGGAATTGAAAATTGCGACCGCCATTTTTTTCTGCTCTAAGATATCGATGTTGAAATCAATTGGATCAAAAGCATTCAAGCAAGCATTAGATTAATCGAGCAAAGGGTAACCCAGATATCGATTTATATATCAATCGGATGAATAACAAAAAAGTTCAAAATGGCGACCATAATTTTCAATTCTGACTTTGAATTTAGTCAAACGGAATAATATGGTAAAAAGGTTTTTCTATTTAATTCACTATTAATATATTTATTGGGCAAAACCCGATTAAAAGTTATAAGTATATTCAATTGATTATAAAAGTTGGTGCGACCTTGGTGGGAATATCGCGTAGCCTTCATATTATAGGAGCTAGCAACAAGAAATATTGCGATATCAGATTAAAATATTTTTGATGAAAAATAATGATAATATACTGAAAGAACAACACAACGAGAAACGAATTTATTTTAACCGAATTAATTCGATGACAATGATCGCAATGTCCATATCATAGGGATTACGTTGGATCCCTTATTTTCATATTTCTCGTATGTCGTGGATCTTCATACATACATACATAAACTCACGCCTTTTTCCCAGAAGGGGTAGGCAGAGGTGCCAAGACCGACATTTCGCCATGTTATGTATGTTCCGTCCCACGATGTGATAGGTGGCGAGCCTATCGCCATATCGGGCACAAATTCCTGACTCTGGGCTGATAATGAATAGAAAAATCCAATATCACTTTGCCCTACCCGGGATTCGAACCCAAGACCTCACCTTTGTAACCGTACCTTAGTACAACTACGCCACTGAGGCAGTCTACCAGTCAAATATCGATTTGGAACCATTCGGATAAATAACAAAAAAACAAAAATTAAAATGACCCGGACTCGAACCCGAGACTTCAGCGTCGTAATCATATGATGAGGCAAAAATGTATAAAATTTCACCCGAATAATAACAAAAAAATCAATCAAAATGCGAATCGAATATTCTTTTTTCTGAGAATATTTTCATTTTTTCGGAATGATGGTTCTTTCAAATATCGATTAGGAACAATTCGGATAAATAACAAAAAGCAAAAATTAAAATGACCCGGTTTCGAACCCGAGACTTCAGCGTCGTAATTATATTATGAGGCAAAAATGTATAAAATTTTACGCTCCCTTCGACTAATTTCGTTGAGCTAGTTATACGTAAGTCAATGACTTAAAAATGAATATATACTGCTATTTATTTTTTAAATATATGTAAAAAAATTAAAATGTACAAACACAAAAGAGTACCACCTAAAATAATAAGATTTACGTAAATTTGAAATTACGTAAAAAATAATCGGCGGGCTAGAATTTCGAAACGTCGAGCGCAGATCCGTCGTCCACCAAGGCCCGCGGCCGTCTGACGGGAACGCCCCCAATGAGATAGCTTATATGGCCGTAACGTACAAGAATGGGATACGATGGCCCATGCGCTTCTCAAAATAAAACAACATAAGCGCCAAACCATATTTTATTTTATTGTCATCGTACTATTTACTTTTTTCTTGTTTTTTTCTCGCGAAAAACTAATATTTAAAAATATGTTTATGTCAAATTAATCTTGAGTTTCTACACGGGGTAAGTTAGGAGTTCTGAGTTCTTAAAAAACTTAACAACTGCTACTTTGGACTGTATTTTTGTTAAGGCAAAGTGGCGTAATCATGTATTTTTTTTCATAAAGTTGGTAATTATATCATCAATTAAAACATATCTGAAAATGGACTACCTAATCTTAGTAATTTATGATATGTAGGGTTTTAAAAAAGCCAAATTTATCGAGGTATCCCCTTAAGTCTCAATATCTCCAGTAGTTACTCTGGCTACAATGTACTTCAAGCCAAAATACCACAGTGCATTTACACTGCTGTTTGGCTGGAGAAATAGACATTGCGGTGGTACCTACCCAGGCGGCCTCTCACATATGAGAGACCTACCACCAGTTAAAGTGGTAAGTTCTATAGATTAGCTATTTTCAAGTTACACAGTTGAACACGCGTGCGCTATCACAAACTTTCTCATGTCGATAACAAATCGCCACACATGTTCATTATTTTCAGTTCTTTGGTCGAGTTACAAAGTCGTAGAGTGTGTAAGTGTGGTGTATACTCCGAACTAATTAAGATAAGCGGATTTATCTGCAAGTTCTGCACATATGTATAAATCTGTGACGTAGTATGTACCTATACATTTCCATTTCCTGCGAATGATGCATTCCGAACAGTGGCTGTATATTTCTTAGATTGCAAGAAATTATACAAGATTATTATTGTCCTCAAACCAAGTGGTTATTTTGGCTCCTTTTCTAGAATAATATAATTGTCTCTATTATAATTTTTTTTATTCTTTGGAAAACATAATCTTCAATGAAGTTTTTCTGTTTGTTGACAGCGCGGAGTCCTGACTCCGGGCTGCAAATTCCTGAATTTGTCCCGGATATGGCGATAGACTCGCTCCCCATCACATCATCATCATCACACAAAACGGACGACGCGAAACGTTAATTTCTTAGATACCACCAGAAGGACCTCTGCTTACCCCCTCTGGGAAAAAGACGTGAATTTACATATTATTCATTTAAAGTTAATTTATTTACAAATCAATCAACAAAACAAGATTAACTGTTATGCAATATAAATCCTAAGCCATTTAATCAAGTAGGATATGAAAATTTAAATCTTTGTGTACTGTACACAGTATATGTGCGATACGTAATCCACTGATCTGGTGATAACGGGACAAATTGTGAGTCTTATCACTGTTATCACATGGGATGGTAGAGGTGACGTCGCATCGTCTGGAAAGTTCTACGTATCATTCATGTTTTGTTATCTAGCGCGGTTAGTAACAAACGGTAAATCTTACGGAAACGACTATATTGCTACTTGTCGCTTAGATAACGTTATGCGCAACTCAAAGGATTATTTCCAGTGGAAGCTGTATTTTGTATCTGTTGATGTATTACTCTTACTTTTATAGTTTTATTTCGTAGTTTAGTGAAAAGGAAGACGTTCTTCACACACATAAATATATGGACAGAGACAGTGCATCTCTAGTGAAGCGTTACTGAAATGACACGTCGCATGAATGAATGATTTTGATACAACATTAATTTCTGTTTGTTATTATGACTAAAAGACGGTTTCGAAAACTTATGTACATTTATAAAAATATACGCAGAGACCTTGATTTCGCCGCGACCATCAAAGTAAACAATTAAAACTGACACTCTAAATTGAGACTCATTCAAGTACTCGTATCATTCAGTAAGATAGTAAACATCACGTCCATCTCCTCGACCTACTCGAGATGAGTCATCGGGCGAGCGACCGGGACCATAATATTTGTTATATGTTACGTGACCACACCGATCTCGTAAAAGCGTCGTAAATCCTCACCAAGTCTCGCCGAGTCTCGTCACGCCCGAGTTCGCGCGACCTTGCCGAAACTTGGCCACTAGCGCCCCGCACTGACTAATGCACGGGTTCGGGTTTATTTATACTTTCTCGTGTATTTTATGGAAGTAATTCGTAATGTATACTTTGATATCCAACCAAACAATAATATATGCACACATATTTACTACTTACAAACATTTCTTGAGAAGAAGAATTAAGTGCTTTAATATTTTGGTGATGGATGGTGAAGGAAAACATCGTCAGGGAACCTGCATAACATAGCGATTCCATAGTATGTAAAGTCCGCCAACCCGCACTAGACCAGTGCACTCGATTGTAAAGGAGGCCCGAGCCCTACCGTGGGACGTATATTATGAGCCGATACAGTACAGTACAGACGAGGTCAACTAAGCTGGGCCAATGTACGTAGTTACAAATAATACTCGCGAGTATTTTTTCAGAAGTTAGCTCATCAATTCTACCGAATAGATTGTTTAGATTGGAACTAATGGAACCGATACGGATCAACATCCGCTGTAAGTGAAGAAGCCGCTCAATACGTTTTCTACGAAATGGGATCACTTAGCGTTGTTACGAAGTCGTTCCATAGAGGTATTATAATAGAGCGGACATCGAGGACAAAGTTTCTGCAAATTGTGCTGGTACAGGCACCCATTGAAGTGAGAGCGAAAATGATGATACTGCGTAGGCGTGATAGGGACAGAAACAGAGGAAGGTACGGTACGTACCGTTAATTTTTGTTAGTTACATTTTGTTTGCAGTGTCCCTTTTTGCATAATATCTCAATCCCATACATTTTAAACATAGTTTAAATTATTATAACTTATATCAGAACTACAAAAAAAGCAAGCGAGAAGGCGAAAAAGTTATAAAACATAGCCGCTGATTTACTTTTCTTAAAATATACATATAAAATATGGGTACATATATTTTTTGTTTGTTAAATCATATGTAGCCGGACGACAGTTACATCATAACTTAAGGTCACATTTCATATAGTATATGTGTTAAGTTTCATCGGTATTCATAAAGTAAATTGGTTTCATGTTCGCTAATGAATTACTTTTTATCACCCAGGATGGCAGTTTGCTATACCCTACAATAGCGCTATTCTTCTAACTTAGGTTATGGAAATTCTCTTCAATAAAATTGAAGGTGAATGTGGAGACGCTGATTTTAAATAAAATTACTGCCTCAATTATATCTTCAATAAATTTTGATGAACTAGCAACTGAACCAAATATCACAATCTTCGTAAAAATTCTAACGTTGGCAACGTTAGATATATATAAATTAAATATGAAAATACCACGTGGTTGGCCGCGCAGGAAATGGTATGATGACTTGAACCACTCTGATAACAATTGGCGGATGAAAGTCTATGGATAGAGACGGGTGGAAGAAGGAAAAGGAGATCTTTGCCCTACACTGGGAGAGGTTAGTCTACGAAAAAAGTAAAAAAAGAAATATTGAAAAACTAGTCAATGCGGCACAATATTTAGTCGATATACATTTCCGGACAGTCTCCAATAACTCTGACATTAAGAATAAAACATCTTACTTTATTACCCAATCATACGCAAACACTATTTTCGTAACTAGAATCACGCGACTTTAATAATAAAGCAAAGTTGAAAAAAAACTAGTGCATTTAAAATGACACGCTTCATAATGTGAATCATGAAATGCGGAGGCGATCGAGTCCAGAATATTATAATATTTATATGAATGATACAATCGAAACCAAAATAAAATTCGAACATGTGTAACAAAAACTAATATTTAAGTGTTCTGACTCAAAGCATTATTACGAAATTGTATTTTTATTTTTACGTTATACGTATATTATAATCAATGTATTATAATCAATTCCGATATAGCGAATATTCAAAAAAATTAAAATAAATAAAATAAATAACACCCAACAGTCACACACATAGTCCTGACCTGACTCCACACTAAGATCGAGTCTTGTGTCGTGGGTATCAGGAACTACGAGAGACTTTTCGGTCTCACAAACACCCAGACTCGAAAGAAATATTTGTGGGCCGCACAATGGTGCTGTCAAAAAAAAATTGATACATTTAAATAAACAATATTAGTAAACATACATAAAACGCACGCCTGTTTCCAGATCTCAGAAGGGGTAGGCGAAGGTGCTTACAGGACACCAACGTTTGGCCCAGGATATGATAAGGAGCGAGCCTATTGTCCTATCTGGCACAAAATACTAACTAACTAAATACTAAATTCTAAAAAAATCTTATATCACATTGTCCGACTCGGGATTCCAACCCGACACCTCAGCGTTGTAATCGTAACGTAATACAACTACGCCACCAATGTAATAAATATGAGTTTACTTTGCAGTCATCGAAATTATTGACTATAAAAGTTTAATGGTTTCAACACACGGCCATCTCGTTGGAGAAAATTTATTGCATACGCAAAAATAACGTTACATATTTCAATGTATGAATGAACACATTTGCCAAAACTTACATGATTCAAGCACGTGCTATCAAAACGTGTTTTATGTTTAGTTTATAAACTTGTGACGTATCGTATAGTGAAATTTTGGCTGTATACCACCGCGTTTGGCTATTCAGCCACATTAGCTAATGATTTTGCTTATTATATCACGACCGGCTGCCTGTATGTATTCAGAAGTAAATAAATACACCCAACAGTCACATACATAGTCCTGACCCCACATAAAGAAGAATTAAGTCTTGTATCGCATGTATCCGAAACTGCGAGAGATTTTTCGGTCTTAAAATCACCCAGACCCGAGACAAATATCTGTGAGTTGCACAAACATTTGTCTCGATGAGGGGGTCGAACCCGCAGCCTCTCATTTCACAATTGGCATCTAAGAAACTACGCCATGGACACTGTCAGAAGAAGAATGGCTTCTAAATCTACCCAGCTAGCCTAATATGCTTAGTAGATTTCGCTTAACAAAATTCTGAATCTCTGGTATACAGAGAATGTCTCTTGCAATGGTTTTCTTCGCCGTTAAAGCAATCGATATTAAACTAAGAATTATTCACGTAACTTTTGAAATCAGTGATGTCGGCATTAGATTTGAACCAGCGATTTTATTATGGCAGTCAGTTCATCAGCCGACTGAACCTACGCTCGCTTGCATTCAAAATCCGTAGCACAATAATAAAGAATAAACAATAACAAGTCAATGCGGTCGTCCAACAATCAACAAAAAGGGAAACGCAAGCATCCTGCCCACTCCACACTTGCACAAAACGAATCAATACATTATGCAACATCTATATTTAACAATACTGAAATAGCATCTGTATAAATAGAACCACTGTGTAAAGAACTGCGCTTCAAAAGTGCAAAAGCATTTAAATGAAATATGAATAGTTCCTTTGTGTTGAAACACGAGTCTAGAAACTCTAGAATCTAGATGTGTTGTAGGCTAAGTTTTCGGTGCGTCACAGGGCCAGCTCGCCTGTTGAACGCGGCGTGGCCGGCGCCGCTGCGCGCAGGTGCGAATCAATATTCGACGCCGTGGCCCGCCGCGGTCCAAGCGACCACACACCAACATATACTACCTACTAAATTACACCACTTAGCTAGAATATTCGCAGAGCGTTCGACATAGCAACCTATATGTAGAAAGCCTTTATTGATTTTCCAATTCAATTTAACAGAGTATCTCCATAGTGCTATTAGCTATAGTAAAATGTATCGGGGATAAATAAGTCAATTAATGAAAAAGTGTGTGGTGGCCTGTTGGTAAACGGACCAGACGAGGCTGCCACAACATGTTCACATTTGTCGCGGGTTAGAATCCTAGGACACATCTCTGACTATTCGGAGTTACGTGTGTCTTTAACCGCGCACTATAAAGGTGAAGGAAAACATCGTAAGGAAACTTGCATACCAGACATTAGGAAAAAAAGAATTTCTATGGTATGTAAAGTCCGCCCACCCGCAGTAGACCAACGTAGTGGACTATATGGCCTAACCACTCTTAATCGTACTGTCGATTGTAGAGTAGGCCCGTGCCCTTCAGTGGAACGTAAAAGGGCTGATAGATAAACAGTAAAATTACATGATGGCAACAGCATACCATTAGTAAAAATCAGCAACAGCAGTACATATTATAATATTTGCCATGGCGAGAAACAAAATTTTCCACACGATAACAGCTGAATGAATAAATTAGTCATCGTGGTATAATATTGTTGATTGCATGGCGTTACATCGTGAAGGTAACAATGACTGGCCTTGTAAACATCAATATGTAAACCAGTATTACGTTGAGGGTGGTTATGGTCACCCTTCACTACTGACGATTTAATTACATTCGGTTGAACTCATCCGCTCTTTTTGTAAACATCCGTAATACCTTTACTAGGCTGACAATTAAATGCTATATTACGCGTTACGTGCAAACAAAAAACATACTGTCGAATTGAGAACCTTCTGTTTTTGAAGTTGGTTAAAACATTAAATTCTTTCGAACAAATTAAGGTATGGGGGTTATTCTCGGGATTTGTCAATTTCAATAGTCATTCAGCCGCGTCAGATACACTATGGGTGACTTCACAATTCACAGTAGACTAGGCACTATTCCAATAAAACCCAGCCGTCCATCAAATCGCATTAGGCTACCGTAGCGCTCTTCCACCCAAAATTAGTGCTCAAAATCCATACGCCTAGCAGGAGAAATTTGTATCATTAGATTCAATATTCATGTTGTGTAAAATTTAGCAAATAATTCCTCTTGTTACGGCCTTATTGATAAACAGGTTATAAACCAATTTTAGTTGTCAAATGTTTCATCTTCCTCACGCAAACTGAATTTGTAAGTCGTTCGAAAGAAACGAATCATACAAAAATAAAACCTTTATGAATAATGTCGTAAATCACTTGCTATTTTTGTCCATTCATCATAAATATGTGTAAACTGTAAATATACGATACAATCTATATATTTATAACTAATACTTAATACCTAAATGAAACTCAGTTGCTCCAATATCTTTATCGGCGCTAAACTACGAAGTCACTAGTTAGCGAACTAAAAATAAACTCGTGACGATTTTATTTCAGATTTTACGAAATTGTATGGGATTATTGACCTAATAATCAATGTCTCCGCGTATATTTAAATCCTACGCTAGATCACTCTTGTTTACAAATGATGCGACGAAAATAAAACTATAATATGTTTTAGAATTGAGGTAAATTAGCGTTCGTATCGAAAAAACGGGAAACATTTAAAAAAGTATATTTCACGATATTACGGTCTCTAACTCTGTTGTCTATAATAATAACCTTTAACTATGCATAGCCTATGCTATATCTAGTACATTTTCTCGAATACCTAATTACTGCAAATCGAATAAAATTATCATTTTCAGCTCCTAGCTCACTGTTGAGTACAGCCTTTATCCAAGGATGTCCATAGCAACCTATCAGAAGCGGCCTGCATTTAGCGACTTCCTTCAACCGCCGCTTCGCCCGAACTTAAAACTGAAAAAACTCTATTGAACCAGTTTATCAAAACGGAACGACCTCAGAAACATTAAAAAAAGAAACTTTTATAAATCTGCTGATGTTTTCACAGCGCCTTATTAAAAAACGCGCCCGTTATTACTGATCATTATTTAAGATCATTGGTGGTAGGTCTCTCATATATGTAGGTACCACCGCAATGTTTATTTCTCCCGTCAAAAAGCAGTGTAAATGCAATGTTGTGTTTCGGTTTAAAGGACATTGTAGCCAGAGTAACTACTGGACATATTGAGGCTTAACACCTTAAGTCTCAGGATGGCGAGCGCTTTATAATTCAAGGTGCTGTTTGATTTTGCTACTGGTCATGAGCAGTCGTATCACTTACCATCAGGCGATTGGCATGCTCATCTCGCTATTCATAGCAATAAATAAAAAAATCATCTGCTTGTATAGAAACATTTGCTCGAATATTATACAATTAGTTTCTTATTAATATACTTTTTCCTTAGCGACTGTTGAACACTACAGCTGTATTTGCACAAGACAATGGTTACAATTCGCAAAACGACCTCATCCGAAGGTGAACCGGTTAGCGCAACGATAGCATAATATGTAATGGTTCCATACCAGACTTTTGCACTGATGTTGAAGCATCAAAATCGATCAATCAATAATAGAATATATCTCAATAGTGCAAAGCAGTTTTCTCAATATATACCTAACGTATTTTTAGTTTATTATTTGATGTAAATATTTTAATTTTACATTTCAGTACAATAAACCAATAAAAGTGTCATTTATGATAAATTGCGCGCAAATATTTTTGCAATTATTTACATTCGTTAACATATTCGTAAATTAATTTCTTTCATTAAGCAAATATTTTTAAGTACACAGTGTAATTGTTTACATAAACAAGAGAAGGTAGGTATATAAATGTAAGTCATCGCACTGCGAATCATTTGAGATGGAACATTCGTGAAGATAATTTTTAATACACATGCATGCATAAATCTAAGTCAGTTGGCCTTGATGATCATTTGGTGTCGAGGCCGGTACACAATCATTACATTGCTACATTATAAGTTGGTTTTTGTCGCAAGTTTTTGTTGAACAATTTTGGTCATTGAACCGTAGCTCTGATATCATCCGTAAATGTTTTAAATTCGTGTTTCAGGTCACCGCTTGCCTGAACCATGCTAGATATAATATTTACAATTAAAACTCATACATAGAAGTAGAATTAAAAAAATATATCCATAAAACAAAACATGACAAAATAAGCCATGATGATTTTTAAAATAAAACCTAATTTCAGGGATTTAATTACGTATATGGATTAATTTTTACATTTTCTAAACTTCCCGACACGTATCAACCAGAAACCACCATGATTTTTACTAAAATGTTAACTTGCGAATTCCCCAATTTCCAAGTAACAACGCAAGATGTCGAGATTTTCGAAGCGGTCTGATTGATACCAATCCATATAAACAGGGAGCCCGAAACGCGACACATGTGGGACACCACAACAGGTTCCCACGTGCTATTGCCATCAGATAGCAATCTCCCCACCATCCTGGCAGTATACCTTGGTGTTTGATAACGACGCATATGGGGGGTGGGCGCCAGAGCGGGGCGACGCATGCGCCACGGCTGCCACCTTGACCTTACCCTAGCCAACCCCGCGCCCCGCCTCCACCCTAGTGCAGTGACACTAGGTGCTATCGATGTTGCAACACTTGTTATGCCTAATTATTGTTAATGCAATATCACATCGTGGGAACATACATGAAGAAATGTGGGTGTCCTGGCACCTCTGCCTACCCCTTCTGAGAAAAAGGCGCGAGTTTATATATGTAATGTTATGTATTTGTAGAAATCCTCGGGGACCTATGGTTAGTGGATTTCCCATAATGATGGTAAGGATTTTATTTCTGAGACCTGTCTACTTAAGAGCTGTTGAGCTTACCAAAAAAAGATATGCGAAGGCTAACAGCCCCCATTAGGAAAAGAAATTAGCATGATAAAACTGTCTAAACCCATTTAAAAGGACATCCATATCTGGATGAGGTGAACTAGTATTATTATAATACCACATTTGGAGAAGGGCTATGCGCAGCAAGATATCTAGTAGCTTATGATGGTGGTAACTAATGTCAATGCTTTACATAATTGTAAAGCTCGCATTTTCGCACACACAGGCATAGACAAAAGCATAATATCAAGAATAAATGAGAGGAAAATCCACTTAAACCTAGCATTTCATAGGAAAACATAAAAGACTAAAAATAATAACTTATACATTACTATTTTTGTTATTATAGACGCCTTTGTTACCTTTACCCTATCCTTTCCATCTACACAAAATTTTGATTTAAAATATTTACGCATTAGCACTTTACTAACTGGACGAAACATACTTCAATATATCTGCCCCCACCTCCGTAGTAAATAAAAGCACCAAGATAAAATTGTAGGAATTTAATATTTTCCACCTGATTTTCGTTGCCTTTAAAGTTAACACTCAATAGGTATGAGGAATTCCGATATGAAAGAATTCATTCGAAGTCACTGCAGCACTCTGTATACGAAGCATCCTCGCATTATATTTCATACGAACTACCAGAAAATATGTTGAGCGATATCTACAAAAGTTCTTGGAAATTGTTCGGAAAGCAATACATTTATCAAAACACCAACCAGATTCTTAAAAATATTTGTCATTGGTATTGTTTCTGTTGAGGAAACAACAGTAATATTACTAATAGTGGCCCGTACACTTTTTTGAAAATATTCTATAGCCTACGTTCATCGGGGATAATGTAGGATTCTAATGGTGCTTTTTTTTTTTGCAAATGTATCCAGTAGTCGTTTTGGAGCCCATTCTATGCAAGCAATCAAATCGTTCCTTTGTAATATTAGTATAGATTATTTATTATTTATTTATTATAATCAATAACCACGCACTAAAACGGTGAAGGAAAACATCGTGAGGAAACCTGCATATCATAGCGATTCACAAGAATTTCTATGGTATGTAAGTCCGCCAACCCGCACTAGGCCAGCGTGGTGTAAGGCCTAACCACTCTCGATCGTATTCTAGATTGTAGAGTAGGCCCGTGCCCTGCAGTGGGACGTATATGGGCTGATACAGATACAGAACAGTCATAAGGTATCATCTCATCATCAGCTTGTTGCAGTCCACTGCTAAACATAGTCTTATCCGAAGATACGCCACAGAATCTGGAGTAATATAGGTACCTACTATCATTTACCAATTGCGTGATTTTAAAAATACACTGCGGTAAAAAAAGTATGTCTGATGTAATTATTTTTTTGTAATGTGTTAAAAGTACATTGTAGAGACAAAAAGATCGAGTGCCAAGTTTGAACATTGCTGCCATATATTACGCAACACTGTGGTGAAATTGTATTGTTTAGCGTAATTAAGCGCAGTTTGTTGCTCCCCAATGCTGGCTTCAAACCTTCATCACATCCAAAAATCGCACGCGACTCTCACATTGTACAAACAAAAATATAATGTCAAATTAATTACAATAGTGCTTAAAAATTCAGAGAAAACACATCCATATTTCATAACGCATAAATAAACCGCTAAATAACTATTAAAAAGCAGTAAAATACAGTTTTGTGACATATAAAAACTTTAATATGACAACGAAAACATACTCGCAAGTACGAGTGCACGGAGTGAAATTTACGAGGTCCCGAAATAGACGCCACACGCCTACCCGTTTCACGCGTTCCGTTTTCACCGATACAAACAAATCGATGGTGCAGACACGTACAAGGACGTTTTGGGGGGCTACTCTATACTCCGACACGAAGTTCGAATATTCGGAATAACGTCAAAATATAAGGAAAAGTTTTTCAATTCTAAAAATCAATACTTTTCTCTATGAAACTTATTCAATTCGAACTTAGTTTAAGATTACGACGTAAAATATAGGATTCAAATATTTTGTAAAGTATTTAGGCATATTCGTGAAGTTTTGCGTGAGATATTCGAGCATTCGTCGTCGTGTCGGAGTACAGAGTAACCACCATGGACACACTCGAACAAATATTGACCGTGGGTTTGGTCAAATGTTTGCGTGATGCTTGAAATTTTCCGCTGGTACACAATCGAGATTTTTGATGTTGGGACATGCGACAATTCTTTGATTCACTATTTGTGTTAAACTCATAGTTATCGTCTTCAGCTACAGGAAGTACATCGCTGAAAATAAACCACTATTTTGGATTACCACAACAAGCATTTAAAAGGCATTCATTGCCATGCTTCACTTGGTTAGGAATCTCACTCCACTGATTACAATTTCGTATCATCAGTGATAAATATCACAGTCTTCTAAAGAATCCAGAACGTTCAGTAACCAGCAGATCGAGTTGAAACTATTGCATTGAAAATATTGACTGGAAAGCTCACGAACATTTTGAAAAGAATTTTCCACCTCGTATTTGCGTCGTAGCGCGACCCAGATAAAGCCATAGTTACACTATAGCTATATTTACTGAGTTCATCTCGCATATAACTGCCCGTTTGCATCCGCGTTTATATCTGTCTTTATAATCTTTACAAATACATTATAGGGAATTTCAACATGGAGAGAGTTCGCTAATGTATCGACGTAAACTAACGCCCGAATACTGGAACGCCATTCAAATAATAAGTTGCTCTTAACAGCGCACAGCCCACTTAGCCAGTACATTTAATCGGGATTAACTTAGTTAAGCGCCATTTATATTTAAGTTGCGTTCCAGTATTTGGGCGTTAATTTCCTAAATAGCCAAAGGTCTATCCATACATCCAAACAATAAATGCCAATATGCAATGTAGAATTAACCTTTCAAAACTTCAGACTTAATTTACAATATGGGCCTATTTATCGGTGTCGCATTAAATATTTTGCTTACTAACGTTATTATAATGCAACAGGTAAGCAACGTAAATTGACCCAGATCACGAAAAAAATATTACAATAAGCATTAATAATAAGAACAGTTGTCGTCTTTACAACATTGATTAAATTGTAAGAAATACCATCAAAAACATCCTGTAAAAATATTCCAAGTCTCGCAGCTCAGGTTTTTTACCGCAAAAAGTTGTGAGATGCATGTTATACCAAGTCGATCAATTTATTTAGTCCTTTAGGGACCTTCTATATAAAGTTATTACGTTAGTTATTACCATATCAATATTAAAAATTCTTTACGTTTTAAATAAATGGATCGACTTGGCCATCGCATGAAAACATAATGTATCATACAATTTATACATAATGCTGCTGGCCAAGTCGATCTATTTATTTAAAACGTAAAGAATTTTTAATATTGATATGGTAATAACTAACGTAATAACTTTATATAGAAGGTCCCTTAAGGACTAAATAAATTAATCGACTTGGTATAACATGCATCTCACAACTTTTTGCGGTAAAAAACCTGAGCTGCGAGACTTGGAATATTTTTACAGGATGTTTTTGATGGGATCTCACGTCTTTTTGTAGAGTCCTACTTTTTTTCCTTTTCAGTACTTCTTACTTCTAGAATATCACTAACGATTTTTCTTAAAGCCTGTCTTATGGATTTTTCTTATTTTTGTAGGCATCAATTTATCACAAGTATAGCGGATTTGATAATTAATGTTCTTTCTTTCATTGTAATTGATATTTTCGAGCTATTTAGTCTATTTATTTGCAAGGGTATGTGACATGCTGAATACACCATTTCCTTCTCTATATCCCCTCTTGTTATGCCTCATATATATAGATATCTATCTACAACTATTATTCCATTAAATACGGGTACAATGATTCATTAACTGCAAATGTAACTTTGTAATCCTATACATTTATATGGGATTACAAAGTTATCCGCACCGCCGCTCATGCCCGTCAAGGTTGAAATAGTAATACAAATTGCCCTTAGTGCGACCGAAATGACCATATTTAACGGATTTCTAATGCATCCAAACGTGCCACGTCATGTCAACTACTAGTTGACACGGGAAATATACACTTAATAAACACTTTTATACCATGTCAACTACTAGTTGACATTTGGTCTATCTAGAAAACTAGACACAAATTATGAAATGTTTGAATTTTCCCTTACTTTAGACACTAAACACTAATTATATTCTAAATTTGAAGGTTCTATGTCTGCTAGAAGTGCCTTAGACTTTTGATGATCGGTCAGTCAGTCAGTGAGTGACAAAATTAAGAAAGTTTGACTAGTTACAATTCTTAAACTACTGGTTCAAATTGAATGAAATTTTAAATATACCGTGTTTACATAATGCCTGCTTAGTAACTGAAAATTCAGGCTTCATGCTTTAGCCACAACGAAGTTATAGGGGGTTGAAAATGGTCTGAATTGCTTCGAGAAAAGGATGTTACGGCCTATAGCTCGACTTGGACGGGGGCTCGGCCGCGCCCCCAGATTGGAGACTGGCTCAAGACCGACAGAAATGAAAACACGAACCAGCACTGAGATTGGATTGGACACATTTTGGTTAATTGGGGCATTATTTGGCTAAATAAGATGGTTTGAATTATACATACATACATAAACTAACACGGTATCCCTGAAAGGGTAGGCAAAGGTGTAATCAGGACACCATTACGCTCCTTGTTAGAATCAAAAATAAATATTACCGAACCAGTATGAAAACATTTTTTTCTTTAAATTCAAACGTGTAAATTATTCTGTAGAATCAATATACCTATGCCTGTAGTTAAGGGTGACAAATGCAAGAAATTTATTTTAACATAACAAGTGATTGTGTTAAATGCACGTTAATAGACCAAGGCCATTTTTTATCAATGGAGAACGTGGTATAAAAACACTTCCAATAAGATTTTTAACTGTTTTATTATTATAAAGTTCTGATACTTCTGGTGGCAATGTCCAAGTATATCTTTTGAGAAGTGAGGACTTTCCTGAATATAATCGGAGAAAGGAAAAATAATCTACCTACAATGTTATCCACATTTAAACAAGTTCTACAAAATATATTTTTCAAAAAACCGCAGAATAATAACCCAGATTTTGCGCTTACTTGACTTTCTGTGATTGAAACATTGTACACGCGCAATACTATGTTATAAATACATATTAGTGCATTATTTTGTAACGGGTCTTAAAACAAAGCACAGTAAGCAAATAAATAGAGCGTGAAAATTAGTAGAAAATATAGCTGCGCAGATTTAGATAACTGTTATTTAAGCATTCGTTATCGGATGTTTAGCAAGGCTTAAAACTTATGCTAGTAAGGAATTTTCATCATCATAAAAATGCACAATATGTCCAATGTTAAACGCTAGTTATCCCAGAAGGATCTTCACAGTGACCTGTATCCAGAATATTTTGAAAAGGAAACTCGCAGACAACACGGCCCTATACAGAACACATACTTAAACGGATTTCAAAAGCTGATATAAAGAACTATTGAAAAGCATAGTGAGAGAGAATTTCATGGAAAATAAATTGTAGTTCACAGCACACTTTCATTGCCAATGTTCATATATTTTTTCAAACTTACACAAACAAATTGAAATACGCTACAAATTGAAGTCACCATCTGAAACCACCCAGGAAAGTTAATAACCTAAGTCACCAGCATCAATGAAGGCATTGTAAAAAAACTGCAGAAATTGCAAATGTCACAGCAAGTATTAAATAAGACGTGCAAAGCTATCAAGAATATCAGCCGGACTAACAAGCGTTAACTGGTGTCAATCAACGGGGATGCGAATAAATCAATGTTATTGGAGCAATTGTAGCTCGCGATCGCGATCGGTGATTATGCGTCGATAAATTTGTGGTAATAGAAACTAATGTAAGCAAAATTTATACGGCACGTGTACTCACATCTGCATCTGATGAATTGACGGGATGTGTGCAACGCACAATACGAAAAAAATTGGTATAAGTTTCAAACTTCGATGCTTGTTTTCCTAAGACCTTTAATAGCCACCACTATTATAATACTTTCTTCGCAAATACTAAGATTAATAATTATAGTTTTAGTTTCAGCAAAACTTTCGTTAGTAATAGTTACATGATGAAAGCAGACTCTATGCTTAATGTACACGTATAGTAAACGAAATTCTTTCAAAGCTATCTTTTGACTCTACGACCGTAAAGTAAACAACAGGCAGCTACGAAAGTAATCAATTTTTGTTTGTGAAGGAAATAAAAAAGAACGTTTCGTTGGATGCAAGGCCGTGAATCTGTCTGGAATGACGGTCTGATAGAAAGTATTCCAGTCAGGAAATTAATTCACTGATTCAGCTTTCTAAAGTTTTTCTGAAAATTAGATTAGGGAGTCTTTCAATCACATCGTCTGTAATTGATTCTATTATTTTTTCAGCAGTATTCTTCAACAATTTATGCGATTATAAATACAGTAATGAATAAATGGATGCCTCACACAGGAAATTATTGCAGTTCTTAATTTTGTTACATAGACTCAATATAAAGCATCATTCATCATCTTTTACCAAAAATAAGTTATGAATCATTTTATTACAAAAATCCAGTCATATTGTAAAATCCTATAGATAAGATAACTTTCCGAAGATTCCATTTATTGCAATCAATCTTGAATATTTCTTATCAACATTGATTTATAGTTTTCGATGAAAATTCTCTACATTAGGGTGTAAACAAAAACAGAATTAGCTAGATGGGCGGACTCCAGTGGCTTGCGTCAAACTTGTTGCGAATGATTACTAAAATACGCTATCGCGTCTGCCTAGACGGCTATTTTGACGACATTTGAGCAAAGGCCAATGTTTTTTACTATCTACTTTCTTTGAATATATGGATGGGACAAAATATGACGTCTTACGAAAAATTGTTTCTGATTTATATTATTCAACCTTTGGGTATATTTTTGGTGCCTTAGATAAAAAGTTACGAGAAAGGATGTTTTATATCACAGTATGTTTACAATAAACAAGTTTATCTTTAGTTATCTATATTATGACAAACCCTATGCAACGAACGGGTTTTTGTTGTCTGATTTTCATTATTTAAAACTACATTATCGATATTACATCACTGAAAGCAAAACATATTATGTTATCGGAGAAAGGAAAAATAATCTACCTAATACTTATTCAACTTCTGATTTCAAGGGCTTTAAATCCAAATTACAATAAGAAAACAACGCCAGCAATTACTTTAATATTCAATTAATTAGAATATAACTAGTACAAAACAAAATCTATAAAATACATACGCAATGAATCTTAAAGTTAACCAAAGACAAACTAATAATATAAATAATCCAATATAAACATTAACACGTCATGTAAGGATGCTTGCTTCACTTGATAATCTTGTAGGATACAATGTTCCGTCCACACGTGTAATCACAGACAATTATAATGTAGATGTAAGAATCATACGTATGTGTTTATTACTACGCTGTATGGATTAACTAGACATTTATACATGTTACTAATTGAGTCACTACTTGTTGATAGAAAACAACAAAATGAAGATGCAAATATGATTATTGGAAATCTGCCTGTACTTATTCCACGCGTACATGGGATCGGCGTAACATGATTTTGTTATCATTAACATTGAAACAAAAAAACAATGACTTCAAATGTTGTCAATAAAAAAAACGTCCAAGTTTTCCTGGGGTAATAATGCCATTAGATGCTGTCTAGCAGAAATAATTACATCTAAGATTTCCTAGGCTGTCTATAAATGAAATTACAGGGAACTCTCTCAACGTAACATCCGGCGCCGTGATGCGATCGATGCGAACCGAAGCATGTACGCAGTATTGGATGTTATTCTTGGTCTTGAATTTCATATCCTTACTCAAACCTAGGAAGGAAATACTGAAAAATCTGAAGAGGCTACCTCATCCACTTATACCATTCAAAAAATTGAAGGTAAATCAGAATCAACCACAACATACTATCACTGAAAAAGTATACCGATAATTTAATATCAACCAATCAATTTTCATACCACATTTGTCAGTCATATTTCTTGGTAAATCGGGATTGAATTCTTTATATAAAACCGCATGTAAATCATTACTACGTCAGCTTTCACTACCTGGCTGGTGATGGCGGATGCTCCTAGTGGGTTGGCGAGGTGCCGAACGGTCTCGCGTCACTACACGCAAGCCGCGACAGCGCCCGTCATACCCGTCTTCTACGTAGCTATATTACGACCATCGGCGCTCGGAAATTATGAATTTAGTGTATTGTAGACTTCGTGTCGCGTGAAGGTGTGATGTTTACATAACAAGCCTAAATTGTTTTCTGAAATTGTGGCATCATTGGTATCTGCGATATGGATACTATAATTAAGAACTGGTGAATTTGTTGGTTTGGTTAAGTCGCGAAAAGCGTTGTATGATAACAACACAATGCTGAATGCAAATGCAAAGTCAAAAACAGCCAAGACTTTAGATTAGCCTATAAAGGGTAGTTTAGTTGAAGATATTGAAGTTTATTCATCTTAAAACCGTAGTTGTTAAAGATCGGACGAAGATTAAATAGGAATGTAAATTCTACCCATCGTTGATACAACGCCAAAAGAAACGAAATATTGCAAACTATAGACAAGTCTTATCTACACTTTATAAGAAAAGTAGCTGATGTATTCAGTGGTGCTTCTCAATACGATTATAAAAGAAAATAAAGTACGTTTTCCCGTTCCTAAAATTTGATTCGCTCGAACACTTCTCGGAAGGAATAAAATATAAAATATATTTTTCATTTTCCTACTAAACAACATTACATCAGTGTATTGTATATTATTGTAGTATTGTAAGTCAACGAGTCTGTGTGTGTGTTTCTAAAATCTAAATTCTAAGATCTTCTACTAAGAACTGAGAAATTGCTATTATATATCCGAAGGCCAATTACTCATACGCAGTTTCTTAGGCCCGGCGCCCATTATCGGCATCGGCAAGGAAAAGGATCCTTCGGCATCCTACATGCAAGCGCACACTATCGGCAATAGGGAACATGCGCCAGATTTTAAAATAAGTCAAAATATTTTTTTTGTAATCTTTATTAATATAGAAATATACCTTAAAGATATTTTTTAAATTTATCAACTCTAAATCGGTAAAATAAATACTTAAAAAATGACATTTCAAATTTGCCGCGTATTTTTCCGAAACGCGATCTATTGCTTGAAAAGGAAAGTGACGACAATGGTCACGTTCTTATGAAGTTTTAGCTTGTTGTTTTACGTTTGTTTATGAGTTATTTTGTGCTTTCTTTATACTATTAAATAAAATGGATTATTTTGTCACGAAATACAGTTCTGTAGCAATTCATGAAAGAAACTTAATCCAAATACTACGTTGTTCATATCGTGACCTTTGACGTCACAGCGAGTTCGCGCCAACATGGCGTTTGAATGCTTCGAAACTGATAGCAGTTTTGATTATTTTTTTGTACTTTTTTGATTGATATTTTCAAAGACTTATATTTTTTTCCGATAATGTAATAACATACAGAATTGATTAAAAATATAAAAAAATAACATGCATATTCCCTATTATGCTTTGGCATGCTGCAAAGTTCTTAGGGATGACGAGGCGTCCTTAAGCATGCCGCACTATTATCCCTATATTATCACAAACTATCCCCCGAGTGTTGCCTCGGCGCCGACGGTGTACCGAAGGATGCCGAAGCATCCCGAAGCATTCTCAAGGCTGCCGATACACCAGCCTCCAGCATACCGAGGCGGTATTTTTGTTATTACGACCACATATCACGGAAATTTCTACTTTATTGCCATTATGTTATAGTATATTGCTATTTGCCACCTAAAATCCTCAGTCGTACTGATGCCGATAATGGGCGCCGGGCCTTAGATTTACAAAAAAAATCACACCAACCACGTCAGCCCTATCAGCAAATGAAGTGATATTACGAAATTCCAAGAACAATATCGCGGACGATATTGCCGGTCAATGGGTCAAATCTATTAAATTATCCAAAAATGACTTTATCGAACTCCTGAAATTTATCTCGGACCTCTGAAATCACGTAATTAATCAGCATAGCAACATACGTCGTAGTTGGAGTTAGTTTACTATAAGTGATAACCGTAGGTAACTTTGATGCCCCCGCGACCTGCTCTTGTCGAATGTCGATAGCCTTCGTACTTGTACTGAGTCTACTACGTCATAGGTTCGTCATCTGTCATTGATGAATGCGAATTTGAGCTCTTTATGTAGTTTAAAATAAAATCTGATACTGTAATGGCATCTACCTTTATTTTTTTTATGATGGAATCAATTTCGGATTCCAAGATCAGTTTTTTTACACTTTAAATGATTGATTTCATAACAACAATTTGAAGTGACTACATTGCATCTCTTCTTACTTCCAAATGGCATTCACCGAAGTGATAAGGTTATCTCTCGCCGATACAAGTATGCCGGCTTGATTTTATCCGGATGAACCCAAAACACGACACACTTATGTAGATCACTACGACTTCTTTTTAACCTCTGTGTGGTAGCCACTATCCAATATCACAAGGTCTCAAATTTGAATTTTATTTTCAACTCCTATTTTATACTTCATGATTTCGTAGCGAGTTAAAGACAAGTTGGACAATCCCAGGGACCTCCCGAGCTTCAATACTCGGCATCATTAAAATGGGTGCCACTGTTCATCCTAGCTTACAGGAGTTGGACTGGGTAGTGTGAGGGCGGTACAGTCTTCATCTCCAATTTAAAGTAGCACAGTAAATTTTTGCGCTAAGTGTTAGTAAACAATACTGCCATTTGCATTTTTTTATAATTGTTTCTGTAGTTTTAATATTTGTGTACTATAAAGATTTAAATAATAATTACTAATAAAAATAATAATAATTACTAATAAAATTCGAATTCCTGGGTTCGAATCCCAGGGCACACCTCTGACTTTTCGGAGTCATGTGTGTATTAATAGTCAATCACCACGCACTAAAACGGTGAAGGAAAACATCGTGAGGAAACCTACATACCATAGCGATTTATATAAATTTCCATGGTATGTAAGTCTGCCAACCCGCACTAGGCCAGCGTGGTGGACTATATGGCCTAGCCACTCTCAGTCGTACTTACGATTGTAGAGTAGGCCCGTGCCCTGCAGTGGGACGTATATGGGCTGATACAGATACCATACAAATAAAAAAATAAACACAGAACAACAGACACACATAGTAAATATTTTAATAATCCTAGCAATTAGATGCAACAATGGACAATTTAGAAACATTAGAAGCATAACAAGTGCAACACTGTACGGATGTTTTTCCTGTTTGCAAATTGAGACGATACAAAATAAGGGAAATACATGATTTGCTCTATACTCTTTAGAATTGAATTATGACGTGAACATCTTTACATCTAGCCGTAGTAGTATCTTGGATTTCTGAATAGTTTATTATAGGACACCCAAAAGCAATTTGCTTGATGGTAAATAACGATGCCCAGAAACAACCATTTATTTTTCAGTTTCGCAAAAGGGTCAAACAGCTTGACAGACAACAAATACCGTCGCTGTAAATATGTATAACATTTAGAACGTAGATGCCTTACCGGTCTCTCAGAATGGAAGGAGTTAAGAAAGTAAAAAATGACAGCAAGAGGAAAGAAAAGTAAATCGCTGTCTTTTGGGGATATATTAGAGACATTATAGATGCTATTTATAAACGGGGAATAAAAGTCCCCAGGAAAACATTATGACGAATCTGATTCACTTTATTCTAATTCCAATGACGTTAGGGTTTTCTGATTTTTTTTGCGGATTTCCTCACATTTCCAATAATGCTATATGCCTATACAGTTTGTTATTGTAAATATCATGCTTTGACGACTATTTCTTTGACGATTATTATGAACCGTGTAGATGTTTTTTACACGCTTTATATTAGCTTCACTTGTATGTTTGTATGTTTGTATGTTTGTATGTTTGTATGTTTGTATGTTTGTATGTTTGTATGTTTGTATGTTTGTTTGTAACCGACTTCTTTGGGCGCGATTTTGACCCACTTTAAACGGCCAGATTTCGTTCAAATTTTGCACACCTGTCAAAGACCGATGACAATACAATAATTCGATTAAAATATATAATTATCCTGATTAGATTCGCCAGGATTAATTATTCTTATAATTGATGACCATTGCTACATTCATCGCTAGATGGCGTTAACATTGTATTCTTCCAAGAAGCTTATACCCAAATGGAGATTGCATTCCGTATATAAAAGTGAAGCACAAAAATTTGACCTCGAATGACGTTGCGACTGATTGCTATCCTTTTCTTTCGAGTGACAATGAATGAACAAAAAGTCATTTTCATTCATTGTCACTCGAAAGAAAAGGGTAGCAATCAGTCGCAACGTCATTCGAGGTCAAATTTTTGTGCTTCACTTTTATATACGGAATGCAATCTCCATTTGGGTATAAGCTTCTTGTATTCTTCAAGTGTCAAATGTTACTACTGACCAACAGATGGCGTTATTGATTGGAAATACAGCCGTAGATGGATGTTTTTAGTCAAAACAATTATATAATAGTTAAAAAAAACTAAAATACACGCTTTAATAAGATATACAACTAAAAAAGTAAAAATAATTGATACTGAATTTAAGATAAGAAAATGGAGTAAAATACATATATTTTATTGTTACAAAGCGTGGGGTGTTTACAACAATTACTTATCCTCCTGCACCCCACGCTTTGTAACAATAAAATATATGTATTTTACTCCATTTTCTTATCTTAAATTCAGTATCAATTATTTTTACTTTTTTAGTTGTATATCTTATTAAAGCGTGTATTTTAGTTTTTTTTAACTATTATATTATCATTGCATCGAATAAAAGTCCTTGAATTATCTATAATTTAACTATAGCTAATACAATTTATTCTGGTCATTTAGGCGCGATATGTGTCCAAGAACAAGTTCAAGACACGGCGTCGAGGGGTCAGACAGACCGTAAATCATTTGCAATTAGCACTCAGCTTTGCCGCTCATGTCGAAATTGCTGTGTCAATGTCATGACATCTTTGATTTTTTTTATTTCTCGTCCGGAAAAATGAATGCATCGCACATGATGTAAATATTATTCGTTGCTACCATTCAGAAAGAGTGCCGATTGTCAACAAAACCAACATATTTTGTGAAACGACACAATAATGCCATGAATTCCAAATATATTCAAAAGTAGTAAATATGTAAGGAAATTATAGGGCATTTTCTTTAATTTGAACTAACGAGCATAATTAATATGAGGGGTAGAAGAACCGTTCAAACGCCTTCTACCTTGGTTTTATTTCCAATATTTTGAATGTAAATATTTAAATATCTTAGCCAGTCACTTTAGACGCGAACTTCTGCATTTGGTTTATGACATAGTGTACGGAGACTTGCGAAACAAGACGTCGCGTATCATACGAGTATTGAAACAAATGATTGATGAAGATATCATGAAATGTAAAATCACAAAATATTAACCTCGAAAAATACTCTGAGTTTCATCTATATACTTAGGTAAATATAAATATGACGTTTTAGGTGTTTTTTATACTTGAACATGTACAAAGTATGATTAATTATTATCATAGCATGAATGAATAAGTATCAATTATTGGAAAGTATGATAACGGTTCCAATATATGAATTATGACAAAGAGAAATGTTCTATATTTTTCCGTCGCGACGAATTGATATTTTGCAATCGCAATAATTAATTTTCGTATCTTTGCATTGCCGGCTCACATTTATATATTTCATGGTCTAAGATTTCATGGCAATTAAATATTGGAATATTCAACATAATTTTAAATAATATGCCTATAATTTAAACCAATAAATTTTTTACGACTATTTTTTTTACAAAATAAAACGTTTTTTTGGTAAAAAAATTGGGGCACCAGCACTCAAATTTCTTTTTTTTTATTACTTTATACAATGTTCAAAAAAATTGTTATGATTTAATTTGAACTATAGGTAAAATATGGAATAATTTAATCACGCAACCAAATTACATATTACATCATATCAATTATATTATCTAACTTTGACATGTTTACAAAACAAGAAAACATTATCTTCCCGTGTACAATACTGACAACGCTATTGTACTATGACGTCACAATCCACGATGAAAAAGTTCAAAACAGTGATATAATTTACGTAACATATTTGAATTGATTAGTGTCAGTTAAGTTGACTAAAGTGCGATAATGTTATGTAAGCTTGATCGATGAAGATAATGTGACAGTGAACTGAGATGGAGGGGAGGAGCGTGATAGGGGGGAACTAGAAGGGCGGGGGGTGTCGGTCACCCATCGTGCGCACTCTTGAACTTGGGCCACGAGATTGTATCACGTCTTATGTACGTGTGATGTGTTACACGCGCGAATTCAGATATTATTATGATTTTGCGGTACTTTATTGTCAGAGTTGTTTGTGGTCATTGGTCAGCGGCAGCGTACCCGCAAGATACTGGGATCAACTACCTAGTCGATAATTCTAGTTTGTGAATTATTCAGTCCGAAATTGTTCATGATTAGTCTTTACATCGGAAGGTTTTTAGACTGCTAGTCATTTAGGAATTTACGTCTGATCGGCTCGACTGATACCTACTTTAGTGTCGATATTAAGGTTTTTTTAAGTTGTAGTGTTACTATACACTACAAATCTAGGCAGTCGACACTTCACTCCCCTCTCTTGAGGAAGCCTTGAGCCATCCGCGTCATTATACAACTGGGCTTATGGATTAGTCATTAGATAACAAAATAGGCATAGACACTATGCCTCTTAGATAAGTAAGAATAAATTATAAGGAAGTACCTAGATTATGGCTGCTATAGACTTAACCAGCTGGGTCAGCACATTAATGACCAAAACCTAATATATTCATTGCTCAGTTAAGTAAGTGAACTAACCGAAAAATACCTTTAGAATGATTGTATGATTTCAAACTTACATTGGTATAATTTGGAATTGTATTGTAGTACGGAACACAGGTGTGCGAGACCAATTCACACTTAACCGTTTTTTTGTCTATGGTAATGTTAAAACGGACTTACCTGAGCACGTATGCGTCGACTTGCTCGCTCTGCGTGAAAGAGATGATCTCACAGCGCACGATCTTGAGAACATTCTCCCATTGTTGACTGGAAACAGATTCAATACTTAGTGCATTGTTTACAATACATATTGTTTCTTAAAAACGATAGACTATTCTTTCGATTTCCGTTTATTATAGCATTTAACAAAAAAAATTCTGGTCTTACTGTTGGAGGATCCAAAAAGTTCTTCTAGTTTCTAATCCCCTTTGACAACATTTGTATTCTAATGTGGGATCAGGAGTAATTATATGACTCTAGGGTGTATTTATTTAAAAAATTTCAACATCGCGGCGAAAACTAATTACCAATCTTGATCGCTATTCAGAAAACAATGCCGAAAATAGAACAATGCGAACAAATATTGGTTTGGATAATTTAACCTAAATGGCCTGTTTTCGGGATAGGTATTAGATTGGCGATGGGTAAACGATTCAAATATGAAGTCCTGCGGGAATCGACACTGTAACACACGGCGCAGACAATTGAATTTAAAGATGGGCTGTGCTATGGGAAAATTTTTCAAGACAGTGGACATGTTAATATCAAGTTTTTATGTTTTGAATATTAGATTTTAGACTTGTATAATAAATAATAAAAATATTTTAACTGCTACAATAAAATGTGTTTGTCAAACATTTTAGTTTAAGTTTATATTTCCACACATTGTAAAATGTGGCTAGACTTAATCAGAGAATTTTTTTTTTATTAAACTCTGGTTTCCAATTATTTGTGGTTGTAAAATTTATTAGCACCAAATAATAGGATTATTGAAATGGCAAATGTAACTGCTGATTTGAATGGCAAGAAGAAATAAATACATCCAACAGTTACACTCTTTGTCACAGTAAAATATCAGGTCTTACACTGTGCATATTATGAACTTGCATATCAAAAGCACAAGAATTTTCGTTCAACAATACACACCCAAGAAAAAATGTAAAAATCTTTGGAGGCAACCCATGTATGAAAGTGGTACTTCTTATGAGTGAAAGATTATGTTAAAAACTGAGATTTAATATTAACCAACAGATGCTGTATATTTTTTTATAGTTTTAAATTGTTACCTTAATTTTAAGTATTTCATGTTGATTTTTATTTAATACAATTTTTTGTTTTGAAAATGGACATATAATGAGAAAAGCCCTATTAAAAAAAAATGTACATAATATTGGTTTCATTCAATACTTAGACCATGCATTAACACAAAATTTGAATGCTAAATATACAAGTATTAAGAAAATCACAATTTACACATTACATGAGCAAATGAGACCAAGGATATCTTCTTTAGAATGCCATGAAAAAAAAATTAGACAATTTTTGTTTTGTAACAATACAAAAAATTTAAACAAGCAAAATATTCAGTATTTTCAATGTAATGCTATTTACACATTTTATTTGCTGTAATGTATGTTTATAAACTTTTTGTAAATAATGGTCTAATGTACAAATGTAATAGAGCACATTGAAGGGAAATATGACTGAAAATGTAGTTATATGATATTCACTTGAAATACTATTAACTAGCTGGTAGGTGGTATCTATTTTTACTGTTATTATATAACTAATATCTACTTTTAATGTGCAGAAGAAAGATTTCTTGAAACATCACCTAGTTAAAAAGTTTATACAAATGCAATCGTTATTTAATGTGGTATTATTTTTTAATATGCATAATTGTATTAAATAACTTCTTAATATATCTCTATCGATTTGCCTGAGAAACGAATTTGAATTGCCCGCGAGCGGCGAGGGCCGGGTCCAACGGTGGCCACAGGCCAACCGCAGCCCGTCTTCACCGCCGCCGACCAACCACACCAAAATAGTTAAACAGCTGACTCCAGAACCTTCTATTATCAACAACCGCGTGAGAAAGTAACAAAACAGATTTTGACAACACAATCCCAATAAATCTAGACTATTTTTTAGCATTTATAAAAAATAATCAGAATAAAATATTGGTAAATGTCTAATAACGAACAAATAAGGAGTAGAGAGTAATCAGACCGAGGTAGATTTGCATAATGCCGGTAACCTATACACTGCATGTTTACATTTCTTAAACAGAACGGGAAAAAAAATGGAAAATTACTCACCGTGTGATTTTTCTCAAATCCGCATTTTTAGCCGGTGTAAACCATATTTCTATTAGCTTCTCAACACCTTCGAAAAATTGCTCATTATTTTCACTATTAGATATCATCTCCGTTTCAGCCATAGTTATGTTTTGTTATTATTATTTTATAGCGCAAGAAATATCAAGTTAATGGATTTTAAATCCTCCGTGAGCTAAATTCACAAACACGATCAACCAAAGTCGGAAGTTGACTGAAGTCTCCTGTCTCAATGAAATGAAATTATTGGCAAAATGCGGGCGAAAGAGGAGATGGCAGTATCAACATCTCTTTCTATCAGAGCGAGCGAGCCGGCGCGCGATACGTTCGGAAGCACAAACCGGGATTAAACCGAACGGTGGCGTTTCTTTATATTTTATGCTCAGCGTGTATTGCCATAAATTCCAATTCAATTTACCGACATATGTATAAAAATTACCGTGATTAAAATCAATAATATAAAGAAAGAATGAACCTATATTTAAAAAAAGGTATAGTAAATTCCACCTTGTTTAAAAAACCGGTGGCACCTGTTAGAGAAAAGATAACTTAAAAGTTAAAACCCAAAGAAAGGTTAATATAGAATAAGCACATTTGAACGTGCAATTATTTATCAAGATTCCATTTTAATTAATTATAAGGTATAGCACCAAGTAGCATGTATGATTTTAAATACACATAAATACTCATGGAATATATTCTTATAAGTATTTCTTAGAAAAAATAATGAAAACATACATTATAATATAATTGGCAACACATTTATTTGAGTCAAGGTTCATTACAACAGATATTTGAGTAACTTAATTTTATCATTCCGCATACAACAGATAGCAGGGGGTTATCAACCAGGAACTTTGGGGCATTACAAAAAACTTTTAATCATCACACAGTCATCAACGTTAAACATTAATCATAAATTTTCAAACTTGGCAACAAGGTTATGTAACTGTCCATTTTCTACTTTTTTAATAGGTTTGAATTTTGGCTTCATAATAGGGAACTCTGGTGGTGAATCTGGCTCTTTGTCGTCACAGTAGAAATCTTCTATATTAGGCTCTAAATCTCTTTTTACAGTATTACTTGAAGGCCTTTTCTCCTTTCTACTTTTTACTTCCACATTTGCATTTAACTCGATGAGATTCTTATATATTCTGTCATTGAAATGAAAATTTAGTTTCTTTGTCATCTGAAACAAAGATGAAAAATATTTATTGATGCTATAGACTTTAAGCTTTATTCATTGGCAGATTTATTATACATAATAATTAATATAGGAAAAAGTTATACAGACCTAATATGGCTCATTAAAAATGTACATATTTTCTTCATATCATCTTCCAGATGTTTCTACTAGGTTAATATTTTTATACCATTATCTTTAACTTGAAAAAATATTACTCATGAAATTAAGATAATTTGAGTTCAATGTGATAACATATTTTAATGTGGGAAGTAATAAATCCACACTACTTATTAAACTTCTAACAAGATGATAGCATATCTCAAGCTTTATATTCAACTGACCACATTTAAAATAAGACCTAAATGAATAATATTAACACTGGAGTCTTTTGTATTGTAATGTTATCTGTAATCTTTATTGCTTTATTATTTCTCTTTATTTTGTAGATATTTTATTTTACATTTTTATACATCATATTTAAAAACATAAATTAAAACAAACAAATCTTTAATGATCTTTATTGATTTTATTGTTAAGAAAATCTAATCAAGATATGTTGAAATAAGCCACCAAATTTTTTCCATAATGTAATGATTTATGATGAGGGGTTTTCCCACATGTTAGTCACACATGATTCACTCAACACATAAAGATCAAGCTTATTTGTGAAAAAATACCCTAAAGCTAAATTTTCAAAGGGTTTCCCCTAAGAGTTACGAGTACCTCCCAATGTAATGAAATAGGTACGTGTGACATAAAATCAACAAGATAAATAATAATTTACTGAGGGGCAGTGAAGGAGTTGTAATTAATTGAAGGATTTTAATATTCTTGTGGGCTCCAAGTAATAAAATAAATTATGAATGAAATGGTACTACCCAAGCTCTCTTCAATCACGGGAAGACCACTCGTAAACATAGGCCTCCTTCCCTAGACTTCTGCAGAGCTGTAAGTAACGACATAAATCTAGTGCCTAAGGGTCAGATGTGCAACTTGTGGTCACCATATTTCACTAAAATAATTATATTGTTTGATATGACAATTTTAGGCACACTAGGCAAAAAATCAATACCAGGTAAGTTTATGGGTCTCTAAAAACCATAAAACTGACAATAATTGTAATTAAATCAGAACTTAAACCCAGGACTTCATGGTTCACAGATCATAAACGCTGACACAACTTCAAACGACGACTCTGAGACGTCTATAATAATGCAAGATTCTTTTATATAATTACATAGAAAATGTAAGTTTAAGCCCACCTGACTTTTATCAATATTCAATTGTTCCAGCGCTGTGGATGGGGGAGATGTTTGTTTTATATCAGATAAATAATTTGCTAATGCTTCGCTAGAACACAATGACGGTTGGCATAGTACAGTTTCTTTTTCTTTATTTTTTACTTCTTTAGAATTTCCAACATCGTGTACAACATTCTTTCCTGCTGGTTTTATGCGCTGTTCGTAATTTCTGATTAGTGTTTTTTTAACCCTAGGATCTGCAGTGGATTTTTTCATATTTGTTTACAAAATAGAAATAAAAAACTTTTAAAACTTAACGTTATTTTGACATTTTAGTGAAAGTTGCCAATCTGCAGCAAGGACAAGCATTGTATTTTATATTTCTTTAGATTTAAGAAGAAGCCTGATTCCAAAATTTTTCAGATATTGAATATTGAGATCGCAATTTTTTTTTTTTTTTTTTTTTTTTATTGCATTGAATGGCGAGACGAGCAAGCCGTTCGCCTGATGGTAAGCGATACGACCGCTCATAAACAGTAGAAACATTCCACTGCGCTCGCCATCCTGAGACATAAGATGTTAAGTCTCAATATGTCCAGTAGTTGCTCTGGCTACAATGTCCTTCTATCCGAAACACAACAGTGCATTTAAGCAGTGTTGTTTCACGGGAGAAATAGACATTGCGGTGGTACCTACCCAGATGGCCTCGCACATATGAGAGACCTACCACCAGTAAAAATTAAACGTACCACCAGTTAATAGGACTAATAATAAAATTAAACGTACTTTATAATTCATATCACTTGTTGTATTTTATTTAATATTCCACTTCGTAGTGTTATTCACAGTGATTATATTGAGGAGTTCTGCATTGAAATCACATCGCAATATAGAAGTCAAAGTTCCTGTTCGCTGATTATTAAGTATCAGGAAAAAAATGAATTATTACCAAAAGGTTCGAGTCCGTGATGAATCTTGGATGAATCCATAAAAATAATTTCTGAACGAAGTATTGGCAACGTCAAAGTCAGCTGTAAGGAATATATTTTTGAACGAAATTGAGTTCGTAAGCTATTCCGACGAGTGGTTTTGTACATTTATTTATTAATTTTAACGATATTTAGGTCGTGTAAATATTTGTTTATCGCGAGATTATACATCGAATACGTTTATTTGTATAGTAAAGTTACAATCTGTGATATGTCTGAAAAACATTTTGAATTACTCGTAAGTTTAAAATTTTACTTTGGAAATATGTGAATTACAGGCTGAAATTTGAAGTAACCACGTTTTTCAGAATCCAGATAATCTACCAGTGGAGAATTTGACGATATCTGTGAGCAATGCCGGCGTTGTACAGAAAATCAAAGCCTTGGTAAGAGCATGGTAGCCAATCATAATTTATAATGAGTTCCTTACGATCTTTATATCGCACGTATATAGCTGTTACTTTCTTTCGACTATGTTTACAAATATATCACTAGTGCTCAAATATTCAAGTTAGTTAACTGTAAACATATACTGTAATATATGATTGGAAACACATTTTTCGTTTTCTAATTAGTAATTACATGTCCATAATATTGTTTTCATTTATAAAATTTTAATGAACTTGGAGACAGTCGGAGTATTTTTTAAATTGTTGTAAGCCAGTATTTAAATATTGAATAGTAAATGGCTTACTCTATTGTGGATTAAAACATTGACAATACTTGATGTTGTGCAATATTTTATTTATTCACAGTAGTTTTAAATAACTTTTATAAAGTTATGTATTCATATTTGTGAGTACAGGATCCATACTGGGTGGATCAGAAGAAGCTGACATTATATGAGCGGCCACCAACCGGGAGTGCCCTGGTTCTCGGTGCGGTGGACGCATGGAAGACCAAAATGAAAATATATGTAGAGGACCTCAAATGGTTACTTAGATTGGAATACCATAAGTGAGTACAATGTTTGCTAGCAAAGACATTAATTATGATTCCCAGTAGTTGTATTTTATTTTATTTTATATACATTTTGAAAACATACGGAATAATAAAACATATAAGTACAATAGAAATAAATCCATTTTATTTATCAGACAGAAAAAAATCTACAAGTGAAGTATAAATTAGATTGTAAGTAAACTACCACAATACAGTTAGTATTACATGATACAGTGAAGTTTCTACAATTAAATCATCTTGGCGTTCTTAAATAATATTTATACCACATTTTACTTTCATTTCTTATATAACCATAATTATTTGGATAGGAAAAAGAAACCCAAGACAGAATTAATCAATATTTTCTCATCTATACATATAAATAAAATTGAAGTGTCTGTTTGTAATGTGAAAATAAAAAAAATGACCAACTAAATATTGTTATATACACAATACATATAACGAAAATGACCTTAGATTTTTTTGTCTGTCTGTCCTTTTGTTCCCGCTAATCTCTGAAATGGCTGGACCAGTTTTGACGGGACTTTTACTGTCAGGTAGCTGATATAATAAGGAGTAAGTTAGGCTACATTTATTTTCGAAAAAATCTTTTATTTTAGAAAAATAAAGTTTTTGTTAAGTTCCACGCGGACAAGTTGTGGGCACAGTTAGTTAACAATATTAGCACAGCAATGTTCAAGTTTTAATAGATTTTAGTTTTTGTTTGGTGTCAGAAAGTCACCTTTTGCAATACTTATGTGATATATTGCAATGACTCATTGAGTTTTTATATTGTATTTTAGTAGCAATATATAAAAAGTATAAATAAATAATTTTCAGATATTAAACAGCATCTCTTTTATGTTTTATGTTAAACCTAAAATCTTGTAGTTTTTAATTTACATTATTCAAAGGAATTTCTATGTAGTCATTATCAACTATCAATAGTAGTTAAAAGTTCAATTCACATTCCCATAAAGATAAGGATTATGCATATGACAACAAATGTAGCCTTATCACAAGTTGATTCCAGATAATCAATACTTTAACAAGTATAATACATTTTGAAACACCCCTTACTACACAAAATAGATCGACACAACAATTATTTTAATCTTAGATAATACAAATTCTATTTTTTACTATCTTTTGTTGTACTAACAGTTTAGTTAGCCTATGTTCTACAGTCGGTTAGAAGCAGCCTTTGAAACGGGAGGCCGCAGGTTCGACCCCCGCACCGAGAGAAATGTTTGTACGGCCCACAAATATTTATTTCGGGTCTGGGTGTTTGTGAGACCAAAAAGTCTCTCGTAGTTCCTGATACCCGCGACACAAGACTCGATCTTAGTGTGACGTTAGGACTATAAATATGACAGTTGGGTGTAACTTACTTATTACTAGATATTCACTATTCACATACATTACGTATGTATGTGAATAGTTGTAATTACGTAATTTGCAGTCTTATAATATGGAAAACATATTTATTCCGTCCTTTATTTTGTAGTATTTTGTCAGTAATAATATACTTACTGACATATGTCTGATACTGAGTACCATTTACAAATATGTATTGCATATTATATAGGTACGGAGTGGTAACTTTTAATCATCTGGTAAAAATCAGTATGTCATAAGTACATGAAATAGAAGCCTTTGGGATATTTACTTGATTAAATTTATGTAATAATATACTACCAATGCACATGTACATTTATAATCATTTGCTTATACACCACACACAATTTTTTTTTTTCACATTAGCCAAAGGATGCCATAGTAAAATGATGCTACAAGTCTATTTTCTAGGCATCAAGTCCTGGGTAATGGTAACTCTCTACCATTCTGTAAACCTCAATTTTCAGATTTTGGAGTACAGTCCTACATCATTCAGAGTGCATGGACATGCTTGTGTCGTTTTTACAAGAGGCTGATCCTCCCTATATACGCCCACATGACATAAGAGAAGTGCAGAAACTGTACGAAGAAATAAGGAGACTGGTACTCATTGTGTTCAGCAGAATTGTTACTAATAAGGAGAGTAAGGTAATAAGATTTGACAATATTATTTTGTGTTTTATATTATCATAGCATATATTCCTATTCCTGGGTTTGTCATGCGAATTATAATATAATTTCACAGAAGGATATGGATGGGATAAAACTTACGTCAATATTGATTACTTAATATATCCTTCCAAGATCAATAAATTATTCAATATGGGAAGCTATTTAGTGTTTAGCTATCAAATAGACTACATGGCCTAACCACTCTTAATCGTATTCTCGATTATATAGGAGGCACGTGCCTTGCAGTGGGATGTATATGGGCTGATACAGATTTAAATTATACCGATTAAATCATAACTTGTAAATCTTTCAGTCTCAATGGATGACAAAAGAGTTCCTAGGAGATCTGTTATACAATAACTTTATAATAACTATGCCTATAATATGGGACATATGTTTGACGTATGGCGTGGACAATGGGCGGCACATATCGCGAATACTGGACACTGTGTTCATATTGCAACCGCAGTACGAACGAGATGCGATGGCTGCCGTGGCATTTGTTAAAGAGGTATGTCTTTCTTCATTTATATTTCCATTTAAAGAAATTTTAGACCACACGTGGTCGAAAGCATCCAGGTTGTCACGTTTAATTTGTTTTGATTGGTTTGTTTTCGGTATCGATTGTTACATAGTGATTAGAATATTTCAAAACAAATCGATAAATATAATAATTGGTAGAACCTACCCCCGAATAGATTAATAAGTTTTTCTTAGGTATAGACGAAATTCTTGACCCCATCTGGTAGCAACAGCATAACTATCTGTTATGGTCTATTTAAGTTGATGAATAATTTATACAAATAATATTATGTAATATGACAGCTTCGGTTGTTGGTTAAATGCTAACTGTGAAAATGTGTGTGTTGTCCTCAAACATTTGTTTCGCTTCTTTGTATTTGTAAGCCCGAAAAGTCACGTCTAAACATTGGGCCATTCGACTAATTATTGGGTCAGGACTATGTATGTGACTGTGTATTTATTTCACAGGCTTTCAAATTCATAATACTGCAAGTAAACAAAGACTACGACAGTGACGAACCGCCGAACCTTCCGGAGACTTTCCAAGGCTTTGGGGAGATCCGGCGGCCTTCCACCAGCAAGCAGGACAAGCTGACGATTGATATCCTACAGGATCTCGTCATACACCTTCTGGATACTGCCATGACCCTCAGGATATTCGTGGAGTTGTACTCCAAGAGTGTCATGGTACTGAGGAAGACCAATTTTGTTATTAGGTGAGGCTATTATTGTTTTTACTTTTTTATGCACTAAACTGTATACCATACCATAACATACCATACCATACCATACCGTACCGTACCGTACCGTACCATACATATAGTTTTAAATGAGACAGTGGTACCAAGTTCAAGCAAATTAATACTTAAATTAGTCCAATCTAATTACAGTCGACATTTTGTGTACATTAAAAGTAAACCTTTGCAATTTATGATCTGTTATAACCAATCTAAGTCCCATTAAAGTTCACAGGACACCTCTACAATCTTAGAGGAATTTTGACAGTAAACATTATGTATTAATACACGCATTATGTTCCAGTATAGTCCAAATGTACGAGTATGGAATCCCAGAGTTGTATGAGAAGTTAGAGGAGGTTGGCGACGAGACCAGTGTTCGGTACACTGAGATCGAAGGCTACATCGACTCCGCTAGATCCGAGCTGATAGACATATTCAAAGAAATTCTGGCGTATTACAAGAACGCTATACTTAGTGGCGAGTGAGTATATGCCAATACTACTAATTAGTAATAGGAATTATTGCTATTTCAAATTAACATCACCACCTTGTTATTTTTGAAGCTTTAGCATGCTCTATATTTCTGCTATTGCTGATTCCACCATGGAATTTATAAACTATATACTGACCATGTATTATAACCATTTTGCACATCTAAATTTTATACACACAAAATTGACCATTCAGTTTTCTTCTTTAACGGCCAATGCCAATAATCAATCGAAAAAAATAGATTGAAGTCAATCTGGATTGTTTTCTACTTTTCGATTCGTCATTTACCATGTTTCCATAGTGTTTTCTCTACTGAGATTGATTATTGGCAATATAGTATCAGAAAAAAGATTGAGCTGTCAATCTCAAATGGCAAATTTTTGATTGGGATTGTTTATTGGCAGCGGCTGCAAATTAGTTCGAAAAGAAAATCACTCTAATTCTATTGTGTGTTATGTAGTGTTATGTTATTGTATGTGTATGTTCATATATTGAATACAAAGGTATGTTTCTTATAGAGGCAGCGTGTCTAGTAACGTAGAGGAGTTCCTATCAGTACTGCTGGACGGTTTGTCTGAGCGACTGCTGATGCGAGACTACCACGCTGCCTACCCCGTGCACGACGACCTGGATATGCTGCGACAAGCCTATCCTGACATGTATCCTTATATAAATACTCTCTGTTATAGACCTAATAGTCACATACACACTGACCCAACATGAGATCCAAGTCTTGTGTCGTGACTATCAGAAGTCATGAGAGATTTCTCCTTCTCATATCTAGACCTGAAAAAAATATCTGTGGATCTAAGTCACATTTAGTATATAGTATAGTTTCGCATACTATATAATGGACCCTATCAAAATATTCAATTTAAACCACATTACTGGTGGTAGGTCTCTCATATCTGAGAAGCCGCCTGGGTGGGTACCACCGCAATGTCTCTTTCTCCCGCCAAATAGCAGTTAAAATGCTGTTGTGTTTCAGATTGAAGGACATTGTAGCCAGGGTAATTACTGGACATATTGAGACTTTAAATCTTATGTCTCAGGATGACAAACGTGTTGGGATGTGCCAATTCTTTTGCAATGCATTACTTACATTTAATTCAAGGTGTTGTTTAGGTTTGCTACTGTTCATGAGCGGTCGCATCGCTTACCATCAGGCGAACCGCAGGCTCTTCTCGCCATTCAGAGAAATAAAAAAAAACTATGAGAGACTTTTCCGTCTCACATCCAGCCCCGAAAAAAAACTTGCAGATCTTCATTACATTACTCAAAGCCTTATTTTATGGCAAGCTTCTCGCGTACTACGACATGGACCCTTTAAATAATTTAGTTTATAATAATTGAAATTATTTATGGGGTTTATAAATGACGAATAAATTAGACGACTTATTGTAACATATTATAAGTACATCATTTTCCTTAACATAAACCCAGTGATACAGTGAAAACGGACTTCATCCTCCAAGCAATATACTCTAACTTAGACGAACCAATACCAGAGACAATCAGGCCAGAGACAATGAACGGCCATGTTGAATCCACAGACAACACGCCCACTCCGCCCATAGAGAATGAAATTCCGGACAGCGTTAAAGAAATTTCTTTGATTAGCGAAGTGAAGGATATATTGCCACATTTAGGGGATGGGTTTATTTTGAAATGCTTGCAACACTACGGCTTCAGTACTGAGAGAGTTATTAATAGTATATTTGAAGATAATTTGGCGGAACCTTTGAGAGGTATGTGTCAGTATAATTATTTGATAAATCATATTAATTTAATATTTAATTATTTCTTCTTTTAATTTCGTTGTTTTTCTTCAATTGGACAGCCTAAATGGCTTGCAAAAAAATTATTTGTTCATCTTTTTTGAATGAAAGACTAAGTAATTTTGATGGTTACTAAAAACTATTTAAATGGTAACTCATTTTTTATATTATTTTTTCATAAAACAGACTTTAATATTGTCGATTTTTTATAATATCAGATTGTACGAAAATGATATGTCCTTAATTTTATTTGTGGGGAGAATAAAAAGGCTTTATTTATCTTTTAACTACAATAAACATCATCCATAACTTCTCCCAACATATCACATTACACAACTTCCCTCTCAAGTCTCACAATACATTCTTACAAACCAACCCTCGAATCTATCACATAATTAAATGTTTATTTCTAGGTCTAGACCAATCTCTCCCAATAATCCCAGAGGATCCGTTAGACAAGAAGTTCCTTGAGACCGGCATAGCGAGGCTCAACGTGTTTGACGGCGATGAGTTCGATATTATGACTCGGGATGACGTGGACTTAAGCCGCATCCATGTTGGAAAGAAGAAGTCTAAATACCGCAATCTTAATGACATGCTGGATGACAAGTCTGACGTCAAACAGTTGAGCGATATATATAGCAAGTATAAGTAAGTAGATATATACTACTCAGCTACAAAACCTTTTTAAAAATAAGGATATTCAAAGACTTACGTTATAATACGTATACGTTTTAATACGAGTACGTGCGTGCGTGCATGTATCCGTGCATGCGTACGAACGTGGACACTTCACAATCCAGTTCGTATGACTTTATTTTTTCGAATAATATCAGATATTCTTCACGATGTTTTATTGGCGTCGCTTGAAAAAATATATCCAACTTCTGTTCATTTCGTAAAAAAATAAATACGCCTGATATTCACATACATAAGTGATGACAAACTAAGATCGAAGCTTGTGTTGTAGATGTCAGGAACTACATGCATACTGTACATTATTTCCAGCCTGGTGTGCGACGAGGAGGAGGGCATGTACTCGGACGAGTACGACGACACGTACGAGGTGCAGGAGGTGGGCGTGCGCGCCGACGAGCGCGAGGAGGAGCGCCGCCCCTTCGTCACGCCCAGGGCGTTGAGGCATGTGGACCATGACGCACACGAGGTATGCGGACATACTGTATTATTTTTAAGAATATCAACTTGATGATATCTAATCTGTACTAATATTATAAAGAGGAAACAGTTGTATATTTGGATTTTTGTTTATAATAATTTAATTTAAAAACTACTGGACCGAATTTAAAAATTCTTTCACCATTCGAATGGTATATTATCCTGGAGTAACATAGGCTATATATTTGCCTAATGGGGTTGAAATAATGGTAAAAACTTTCGGAAAGAACAGCGACGTATTTTTTGTTTAGTGAAATGTTTGATATCTTTGTTTTAAATGGTAGTATTTATGCAAAATATTAATGTACATTTTATTTTTAAAGACGCAAACACGCTTGGCAGGCAGATAAATTAATATTTGAATTACACCACATTGTATTTACCAACTAAATGGAGTGATACTTCAATAAAATTTTAACAACATATTTTCTTCTAAAACTACCTAACTACCAGACTAAATGCACCTCGTATATTTTTCCAGAATCGGCAATATCCTATCTAAAATAATATTTCAATTCAAAGCAATGGTTTGTTTCATAAGCGCGTTCAAATAGACAAACTATTAACTATTATATACATATAGTTGTAATATTATATATATATATATATATATATATATATATATATATATATATATATATATATATATATATGAACTTTATAAACTATGGGTATTAGTATAGACATACACATTTTGTACCCTTGTCGTTTCTTTGTGTTTATACAAATAACCATAAATCATCTTTAAATAATTCTAGGAGGAATCGGAAGACGAGGTGACGCCGGCAGAAGAGCCATCCAGTAGTAAAACCAGGATGGACTTCTGCGTGAACCCTGAGGAGGTGCGCGCGAGGAGGGAGGCCAACTTCCAAGCTAGGAGGGGGAAGGGACACAGACCACCGCCCGCTAAGTATGGACTGTTCTGTATTCTAACTATAGTGACTTGGCAATGGAAAGTAAATGGGATTTGTAGTCGATGTTTGAATTGGGTTAGAAATATGCTGGTTACAAAATTACAAAATATGGGTTTTGTATTGTCAGAGATTTTTTGAAGTAACAAATCAGTGGTACACAATTGTTGGCAGATATAATTAGATAAAGCCAGGTTTCTTTTTTAAAAGAATCATTCTAACTGCCGTACTCAAGAGACATTTTTGCCAATCAAATCATTATTTATTGTAGATTTTGTAAAGAGAATCTATACTGGGGAACAATTTAATTGACATTTAACTTCTCTAATTGCAGTATGACAAATAGTAGCCCAAAACACCATAAAAATTAATCTTAGAGAAACCAAAATCACTCTTAAAAATAAGATTATAAATATTTTTAAAACCGCTATTTTCTTCCCAGGACGGTAGACGTAATAGGCAAGCCCAAAGGCCAGGGTCAAGAGAAGGAGGTCCTAGCCAACCGGGACCGCAAGGAGAAGCACAAGTCCTCAAGAGGCAATCACAACCGGCGGCAGGGCGCGCAGTGGAAGCGGACTCAGGGGATGATGCCTTCATAGACCAACACATAACGGGGTGTATAGGGACACGTGTAAAGAGAAAGCTGCTCGTCTTTTAGCAAGTCATGGGATTTTTTATTTATTCAACACAATAAGTGCTTTTGGGATGTAAGAGCATATACCACGCATTAGGCCAGCCTGGTGGACTATAGTGCCTAATCACTCAATCGTACTCTCGAATGTAGACTAGGCCCGTGCCCTGTAGAGGGACGTATATGGGCTAATACAGAGAGACAGAAGAGGATAAACACTTGACCAGTCTTGTTTCGATTCACCCCGTTTAATGATTTATTAATACGTGGATATGATCCACCGAAATAAATATGACATTAAAATATACTAAGGTGTAAAGGAAACGCTTCTGAATTCATGGAAAAGGTTATTAAATACGGAAAAATGTATTTCGCTTCGTTTTAGTTTCTAAACGTAATGTACGTCGACTATTATTTAATTAAATAATAATTCTGGATATTTATTCTGGAAGCAGGCTGCTTCCAATCGATCGATCGATTGTTCGATGTGGAGATCTTTGGGGAAGGTCTATACCAGTGGACTTACTGTGGGTGAAATGACGATGATGATGGAAATTCTAATATGATGTGTCACAAATACACAAATAAGTTTCTGCCATTTATCTAATTATTTCATCCAATTATAATTTTTAGAAGGTACTGCTTTTTTCGTTTTCAGAAGCGATTAACTTACACCTTATATTTAAATTAGACAACTACTTAGTATATTTATTAATACTGCACAGGGTTTTGTTAGAAAACTGAAAATAAATTAATGAGGAAAAAATTACACCATAAGTGGGTAAAATTAATACGCTTAAAATTGTACTGAAACGGGTTCGAAAAGGAATCCATAAATAAATAAAAACAATGAAATTAACGCAGCAATAATTTAAACATAATTTGTAGTTATACAAGTATTTGTAGTAGAGCGGACAATTGGAAAAAAATCTGTGCGCGCAAATAAGGAGGCTGCTCGAAACTCGAGATTCGATATGTCGTGTGATATTTCGTGTTTAATTTACTCATGACTTCGTTTTTCCTGTGATATCGATTTGAAATCGAAATTAGGTATTAAAACGTGGATTGCTCGATATATCGAATAGCATTGTCTGTAGTAACCCCCCAAATACGCGCGAAATAAATAAAGCGAGATGGAAGATACTGTAATTGTGTAGAAGTAAAAGAGATAGAAATATAAGCGTGGATCGTCCGCAATTTTGTGTTACAAACAGGGACCGAAACCGGTATCGAAAATACCGGTATTTTTTGGTATCAACCGAAAAAAATAATACCGGTATTTTTAATGGTAACCGGTATCCGCCAATTTTATTGGATTCCTAGAATTTAACCGGTATCATACCGGTAACCGAAATAACGGTTACCTTTATGTTTCATGCGAAGTTCCTTATAAGTCAAAGCGGGGGCAGTGCCTGTGTGTGGTTATACCGCCATTTGTCTTTACTAAACATTATGGCACTATACCACACAATTATCTTTACTCATTTCATGATTTTTTCAACAGAATTACCCACAAAAAATGAAATGAACCGTATCCAGCGATATTGTGTAAACAACACGACGAGAATGATTTTTATTTGTTATGTAACAACAACGCATTTTCTTTTGCATACAAGGTCTTTTTAGGTTACCGGTATTAAAATGGTTCCCGTTTATAAGGGTAACCTTTATATTGCGTCATAGCGGTTACCGAAATCTTAAAGGTAACCGAAATTCGTCGATACCGGTACCGTAATGTCGAATGGGTTTCGGTCCCTGGTTACAAATATTTTGTTGGGTACCCACTTCATGTTTGCAAATATATGTGTATCAATTGAATGTTGTGCATAGTTGTGTACAACTTGAGACTTGAAACCAATATTACATTGCGGAGAATTTACGAATAAACAGGCGAGAGTTAAAGTAAAAAGGGGTAGGTAATATCACCACAATAAGATTTTAAAAAATCTACTTCCAAAATATATGGCGATAGGAAGAAGAAGAAGAAAAGAAGAAAACTCATTTATTTGTCACAGATAAGATGACGCACACACTCGTTTAACATAAATTTATATATATAGCTAACAACCAAGAAGCTTAATAATAGGCTCGCCACCTATCACATCGTGGGACGGAAAATACAAGGCAAAATGTGGGAGTTCTGGCATGTCTGCTTACCCCTTTTGGGAAAAGCCGTGAGTTTATGTATGTATGTTTACTTTCAAAATATCGTCACATTTTCGCCATATTGAGTCTCAAGTTGTTTCACTAATTAATATATTTTTACATTAAGTAAAAGATAGTTTTATACAAAACGTACCTAATACCTATTATATAGAATAACAAATTATTTGAACTTGTCATGTATTGTCTAACTTCGCATAACTTATGAAGACAGAATTCCGTTGTAATGTACTAATTTCTACTTTTTATCAATATTGTTAAGTTATGTCTCCTATCGTACGTAACCCGGTAATACTTTCATAATAAATACAAATATTATTTATTCAAAATGTATTTTATAATTAATAGCAATTTCAGCAATATAATTACTTACTTGATATTCCCTTACTACGGACTTTCCCATTTATTATTATTCCTGGGCGCTCGTTTGTTACTATGGGTGTATTCTATACATATAATAAACAAGATTCGAATTCTTAAAACAGATATTCGGAAATCCTTCAGCAGGCTATCAGTGAAATATTGAAGGGAAAGGTCGAATACTGTTTTTTATTTATTCTTGTCAAGTTTCTATTCAATAAATAGTAAATACAACCAACAGTAACACAGAGTACAACAAACAACAGTACAACAACAGTAAACAATAGTAACTTAACCCCACTAAGATCGAGTCTTGTGCCGTGAGAATCAGAAACTACAAGAGACTTTTCAGTTCAGATCCGAAACAAATATCGTACCTATGGATCACAAAAACATTTGTTTCGTTCGTTTTTTCGTTGCGGGGATCGAACCGTGATCTTTCGTTACTCAGGCGGCGTCTAACCAACAGCGCCACGGGGGCTGTCTATTTTTATATGGTCACTATTTTCCGCATACAACTCTTAGCTATCCTCTCACGTAGTTGAAAGTTACTACGAAATAAATTATGTATCAGCCCATATACGTCCCACTGCAGGGCACGGGCCTACTCCACAATCGAGAGTACGATTGAGAGTGGTTAGGCCATATAGTCCACCACGCTGGCCTAGTGCGGGTTGGCGGACTTACATACCATAGAAATTCTTATAAATCGCTATGGTATGCAGGTTTCCTCACGATGTTTTCCTTCACCGTTTTAGTGCGTGGTGATTGACTATCAATACACACATGACTCCGAAAAGTCAGAGGTGTGCCCTGGGATTCGAACCCGCGACCACCGTGAACGTGTTGGCAGCCGCGTCTAGTCCGTATACCAACAGGCCACCACGCACGAAATAAATGAATGTTATGAATTCAAACTAGGCCTAAGATTTCTGCTGATCGAATTCATAATGGCGCTAGTATTTGTTGACTCGCTTAAGCACGTACATGTACTTTATTATATGTTTTGATATTTATGTGCGAATTAGTTAAATGTCCAGTAGGTTGGCATGTGCTGTTAAATATTGCTGGGTGCTAAAAATAGGGACCCTTGTGAGTAAGTTTTTTGTTATGAATTTTACTACAGTTTGTAATGTGTTAAATATACGTAGTGTAATAGAGTCAATTGTTAGGAAATGTCTATCCAGTTGTAGCTTTGTCGTTAATGCGATATAAACGCGGTTTTACAGGAACATACATAGTTTGATCTTGAAGTCATATTAATTTCCATCCTTCCGGCTTCTATTCTATCATTAAAGTTATTTCATTCCAACCCTTCTGGCTTCTCTTCTATCATTGATTGATTGATTTCTTAAGGGAAGTTTCATCACTTTTACTTGGTCTTTGATTGATTGAGATAATCTGATGTGAATGGATTTTATTTATTCATGTGTATCAGCTTCAAACAATTAATAAGGGAATTTTCATTTTTACCCTATGTTTTTTTTGGGCCTTTTCTTCAGTTTTTTGGGTCTTATGTTCATCATCCTCATCGGCACTTGCTTGTTAGTCAGTCATGCGAAGTGGTTTGTCTATTAGCCACCCTGCCCCCTTGGCCACTGCCAATATCTTTGTCTATCTGTTTACTGGCTAGATGTTCACACCAGCTCCATTACTAGTGGTGGTTTCCTGTCCCGGACAGAACTATCCGACAACCAGCGAGTAACACAGCACGGCAGGTTCCATTACAAAGCAAAGTAAAAACAACACCGAAACGGGGACAAAGTACGGAACACCGGCGAAAATTATGATAATTTGATATTCAAAGCAAGGGCGGTCATTACAAAATGTCCGCTGTGGATATACGGCACGGAGTCGGCGGTTAAATCGCGCGCGTGTTCCGAATCGCAATATTTCATCTCTGAGATACTCTCCGCGACCGAACCGCTCGCGTGGTGACGAGAGGAGCGATATTAATACAATTAGTAGGTATGTGTTTATTGGATCATTGACATTTCTATGGTATATAGGTCACCAATCCGCATTAGGCCAGTGTAGTGCACTACATGCCCTAACCACTCTCAACAGTACTCTCGATTGTAGAGGAAGTCCGTTCCCTACAGTGACCTCCTCACCATATGGGATCATTACTTAGGCTTTTGATTTTAGGAAATGATGTAATATGTTCAGTATGAAAACAATCGCCGTTGATGTCTTTTGTACCCCCAAAGATAATATGAAAATCAATAGTTAATATACGAGGCTATCAGGGCAAAAGTGGTGTAACCCCAACCAGAAAAAGGTGGCTTACGTCTCTATTGCATTGAAAGATTATATTGTAACGAATGCATTTTACACCAAAACCGTACTAAAAAAAAAACTGTGGGTTACACCACTTTTGCGCTGATAGCCTCTTTGTCAGATAAAACTCATCAGATCTTTTTGAAGTGGTAGAGCTACGCTGTTGTCAGTCATGGCTTAGCAGGAATAAGCAGGTTCGTCCGGGGCAGTAATATCTCAAAGGAAATCGTCGTTCAGTGCTTGACCTAGATCACCTCTAGTAAGCGCAATCATATTGTTTTTAAGCCCCACGCGTCCACTATCCGCCACCCTTTTTAACTCAACGACCCATCGTGCATCAAGACATCCTACATTACACCTGATTGAGGTACCACGCTATTTACTCCAAAATTCCAAAACTTGACAAACAGACAATTGCTATCTCTAATTCATTAGGCGCATTTTACACCTTTTCTTTGCACTCGCCACTCCGGTATAAAATTATAAATATCGCATTAATGATCTTTACCAAAAAATCATCTCCCTCTCATTTCCGTTTTTTGTAAAGAAAAATACTTATATTGTCCGCCTCCTTTAACGTATCACTAAGTTCTTTCCTTTAGTTCAAAGCCGTGCCGCAAGCCATAAAAGCTTAGTAAGCATGGATGCCATAACTCCATTCCAACGTCTTCATACTGGACCATAAAGCTGGCATCATGCTCATGTGCGTTCATACATAAATACTTATTACTGTTGCCGTAATAAAATGGCGTAGGTTCTGAAGCAACTACGTAAAGGAAAGTGCATGGTGTTTGTGTGTTGACAGTTGGGGCTGTATGGTTCAACTTCCAGCGCTTTTTATCCATGTTGCTAATAATTGTATCGAAATGATTGGCAAGTGGCTCTTGAGGTGTGTAGTACATTCAATTTTCACACATAATATTTTTGTAACTAGCGCCGTATATCATTGCGCCATGGAAACTGGTAGAATTATGAAGGAACTTTACAGTCAAAACGTCGGTAATGGGTTCGAAACCAATGGGTACATTTGTGTTTTGAAGAAGTGTATATATTCACATAATTTGTAATTCTACTGAGAGATCCTATAAAAGGGGAGTAAAATCAATGACCCTCTACTTAGACATGATCGATTCTGGCCTAACTACCGGTGATAAAATAGTACAAATGGTAACGCTAGCAATGCCGTTTCAAATGTGAAAGTACCTATTCATAACACAACGCATCGCATCAAACGTCCACACAATAATAAAATAAATAAAATTAATGTCACTATAATGACAAGAGCATCGGCATTAGTGATGGGCGCGTACGTTTTATTATATTACCTGTAATGGGGGGCATTAAGGCGGGGCGGAAGGATTTAATAAGCGAGCGGCGGCGCGCGCGGCAAACGGGCGAAATTGCGATGTTCGATGCGTACGCGCAGGGCCCCGGGCGCTATTAGGCACACGCATACACTTGGTTTTATCGACTGTCGATAAAAAGCTAACATTTATAATAATAGAGAAATTTCAAAGCAAACAATAGTTGTTTATTGCATAAAATGGTCAACAGAAAAGGTTTATAAATGGAAATCCAGGACACTCAAGTTTTTGAAGTCATATTACATAAGTGTATTGATTTTCAATTACCATGCGTTTTGAGAGTAAAAGAAAATTCAGAGAAAGCCTGTATGTCAGATATTTGCAAGAACTTCTATCGTATATGAAATTCATCCATCCACACTAGTTCAGCATGGTGGAGAACATGAGCGTAGCCAGCCATGGGCTAAGGGTGGGGCAGCAGTCTAAAATAATATATAATTAGCAAACTGTATCCACGTCTTACCCCGGTTATTTTTTTTTTATACAATAAGGTTACACCCTATAGCACCTTATATCTGTATTTAAACACTTATTGCACATCTGCCTAGTAGTTTACCTAGATAATTTATTTTTTTAGGTTTCGTTAGGTACCTTACAGGTCAAAGCCAGGGTGGGGCAAGTGCCCCACTCTGCCCCACCGTGGCTACGCCCATGGTGGAGAACGACCTAAGCCATCTCAATTGGACTCTCGATTACAGAAGAGTCCCGTTGCTCACCAACAGGAGATAATGGGCAGCTACGCCACCGTAGATTCTGCATCTTTATTTGTATCAGCCCATATGCGAGCCTCCTCTGGCATCGAGAGTACGATTGAGGGGAGTTAAGCCATATTTTCCACCAAGCTAGCCCAATACGGCCTGGAGGATTTTTTTTGTATATCATAGAAATTTAAATAAAACTATTATTTACGGATTTTATCGCGAATTTAGTTTAATTTAGTGTAAAAAATTAAACTAAATTCGCGATAAAATCCGTAAATAATAGTTTTATTTCAATGTGTAACATTCGCGTAAATCTAAGAAACCATTATCATAGAAATTACAAATCGCTACGGTATGCAGGTTTCTTCACGATGTTTTCATTCCCCGTTTTAGTGCGTGGTGATTGGCTGTCAATACACACATGACTTCGAAAAGTCAGAGATGTGCCGCGGAATTTCACCATATTATTTAATATTTTTTTATTAAACTATCGACACATCTCTTGCCCATCTATATCGCGTCGTGTGTAATTTATTTCTCATTCAGTGTAGTCCGTCGATTATTATTATTGTTCGTCGAAAAGCCACGCGGGCTCCGATCGCTCCCGGCGCAACGCATAATTGTTTCATATAACTTGTGCTACACGCCATTTGTCAATATTATATCTTTGTATTTATGTAGGAACTCATGTAACAAACTATTAATATTTTGTCACGCATTTGTGTGTTTGGGTTTTATTTTACGGCCCTTGTGTGAAGATCATGATTCCTTTCTTTTTATGCTTAAAAATCAGTCGTATTTAATATGCATTTTTTCGTCGTTTTTGCCATTTTTTTTGAGTACCTTTATTATTAATCAGGGCTCTGGCAAGTATTTAAATTACCAGCTGAAAACTCTACATTTTCGTTTGGCAACTTTTGTAACTTGTAATTACGTAAGTAAAAGCTATTTTACAGGAACTTTCATTAAAACTTCAGAAAAAAAGAAATAGTCAATTTTCGGAAAGAAATGTATTTAAGAAATTTATTTTTTATAATTGTTTTTTAACAATTAGGAATATTATAGGACATATGAATAACAACAGATGTCTAAAGAACCACATCCGCAATATTTATTTGCGTACCAAGAATTCCAGGGTGCCTATTATGTAACATATTTGTCAGTTCATCCGAAACCGCTAAAGGTAATATAAAAAAATATCCAATTTCCACAAAGGTTTCGGAATTCGCTCACTCATCCAATTCTTGTGTGGCCTACAGGGAATCTACTGAAAGAGAAGGACAGACATACATTTTAAAATCCGTGTAAAAGTGACAGACAATCTTGCAGGAAGTGAAACATCATATCGTACTTTTTAGTGTGGTAAGAAGATAATGACGTGTTCCTTAAAAAAAAGTATAACAAAGGATGGCAGTTGAATTAAAGAAAAAAAAAATGATATAGCCGACAGCCAACCAAGCCATATAGGACATAAATTTATCAGAATGGCGACAGGTGTATGTACTATGTGATTGACTGTTGATCAATTGTGAAATGCAAATTCGAACTACAATGAGTCAGAATAAATGTATGAAGACGATAAACTTTTATGTTCTTAGGCATATAATTGCGAGATAATCGTACCGCTTAAATATGAGAAACATTGTCTCAATCATTTGTATGTTCGTTTATTCCTGTTTCGCTTATAACTTGCGAGCATATAGCTCTCATAACTTGTAAGCTTGGATACTGGACAATTCCATACATTCCCCAGATTTCACAAAGTTAGATAGAGTATCACAAAACGCAACACAAAATAAGGACAATTTTTGATCCAATACCGATTTTGGATATTACGATAATATGAAAGACGGATATTCAGTCAGCTCTAATTATTTTCAAGACATTTAACATTCTACTTCACATTATTTAGATTAAAATGTTTCATTAAATCTTTCTTCCTTTATTTTTGATTATTAATTGCATAGTCACAAATACCAAAGTATTGCAGTTACACCACGTATTGCTACAATTGAAAGCTCCTTACATAACATTACATAAGCTGTAGGTAATTGATAGATGAATGTGGGGTGCAATTAGCAGCTATCTATCGGACACATCGCAGTTGCTGATCGTTACGTGACCCCGCCCGCCTCACGACTCCAATTAGACTACTGGTAAGTGAAAACCAGTTGTTAGACTGATGTACAGCTTGTGATCGCTAGGTGAAATTTTAAAGGCTTAGGACATTGTAAACGTCAGAATCTAGGCGAAAAGTTGTTAATGTGGATGTGAAAGAATCTAGGTCAGATTTCCAGGCTTGTATTATCACCGAATAACGTATGCTTCGTGTAATTCGTCTGCTACTAAACAAGGGTATTCCCAAAATTAAAACATTATATTTTTAATATTAAATTATACGGATTGATCAGCGATCTTCTGCGACGATTACAATAAACTATTTTATGTAAAACGGCATAATCACCACCACCTTTCGCCACATACAGAGGCCTTCACCAAAGATTTTCACAGCGATTGTCGAAATCTGCCTGTATCCTGTGATTTAGGCAGCCTTTATTAAACATAAAAGTTAATTTATGAATCAGTAAGTTATAGGATTTAATATCTACATTACGGACTCAAAATTTATTTACGTTTCGTATTTGGTCATCAGAAAATGTATACATTTACAACATTATATTAGGAAGAGTCATAAATTGCCATCTGTTTTGACGTAAACCAAGTTTATTTAGATTCTGGAAACTTGAAGAATGGCTTCTCTAGTTTGTATTACAAGTACTGTGAATTGATATTGTAATATTAGCTATTTATTGAGTAATGCAATTTATATTCTTATTCAGGACATGGTAGAATAATTCGAAAATGGTTTTAAGAGCACATTAGTTGGTCTCTGAGTAGACAGCAGTTAAATATGTTCTCCAAAAATATTCTCGCTATATTGAAGCCAAACCTACACATAATATAATTTTGTGCTCTACCTTACTCAATATAGACCAAAAATTATCGAGATTTTCTACTAGAAACTCCAATATCACGTGTTTTATAAGACCAGTCACGTTCGAACAATCACGATGTAGGAAGCTCAGTTATAAAAGTGTCACTCGTTATGTTGAGCCGAGAAAGGTCAGGCACTTCCGCTTGAGACTTTCATAAGAACCGCTTGGCTTGATTGGATGACACGATGAGACTGCCAAACCCAAGTTTAGTTCTACATTCATGCGACTGATATAACGGGAAAGATCCTGTACTACATACTTAATAAGCCTGTGATTTTGTGGTTGATAAAGGTCATAGACGACATTATATGTGTGAAAATTTACGTACGTACGTAGGTTTCTTATATGTGAGAGGCCGTCTGGGTAGGTACCACCGGATTGTCTATTTCTTCCACCAAACAGCAGTGTAAATGTATAAATGTATTGAATTTACTTCCAGGAGAAGACTTTGCATTGGCTAATAAAATTAAATAATTTTACTAAATGTGAAAAGCTGATGGTAAATTTCAATTCTGAAAATCCTTAAAGATCTCACGACATACCCTTTTGTTCCTTGGTCTTGATCGCTTGGGTAGCTTTTCTCCGCCTATATTTCGTAGGTAATTCGTCCGATCTTCAGCGCCCTCAATAAAACAAAAAATACTCACTTGTATTACTTAACCAAATGCAATTAATACAATGATTCCTCCGTTATCTACAAATTGTGTCAAAGCGCATTTATTGTTCACGGTGCTCGCGGGTTTGAATCCCAGGGTTCACCTCTAACTTTTCGGAATCATGTGTATATTGATAGAACATCACCACGCACTAAAACGGTGAAGGATAACATCGTGAGGAAACTTGCATACCATAGCGATTTGTAAGAATTTCTATGGTATGTAAAGCCCGCCAACCCGCACTAAGCCATCGTGGTATATGGCCTAACCACTTTTAATAGTACTCTTGATGGTAGAGGAGTCCCGTGTCCAGCAGTGAGACGTATGTGGGCTTATACAATACAGTACAGCATTTATGGGAAAAATATCTTAATTATCGAAACACGTGTGTATGTGTTGTGTGTGATATTTGTCTATGTGACCTTATTGTCGTCCACCACCACCTGTCTTAGGTAACCTGTAATGGCAAGTGATAAAAATACACAATACCCTATATTCAAGTTACTCTGTGCACAATACTAACAATAAAAATGCTAGTGTATAGTAGGACTGGAGACATTAGCGCAAACGTAGTGCGTATAGGAAGTGGAACAAATAGCATTAGAGCGCGGAGCGCACATGCTGCGCCATTACCCGCGCTCCGGCTAGACGGTAATTGAACTAGATTATCCTAACTGTCTTGCTGTAGGGCTGTACTGTGTTACTTTAGTTTTAAAATACTATTAAGGGACTTATCTGACTGATCCAATCCAGTCAACACCAGGGGCCTTACTACCATCTCTTATAGCAGTAATGTTTTAACCTTACTTTGAAATTTCGTACCATGACGCCCTTAAAACAAGCTTAAAACCATCATGTTTTACTTAGCAGTTTTGTGCCCCAATCGCTAATCATTCACTCTAAACCGTACTATGACGCGTCTTTTGACAGTAAGTAATATTACTTTTATGTCAAACTTAGCAGTCTTAAAACAGTTGTGAAAAAGCAACTTTTTTATCATTACTTTTAAATTTTCGGCGATAAATCCTAATAAAGTAAGTAAAAATAAAGTAGGGTAATTATTATAAATACTAATAGTGTATGATATATCCGTTTCTCGTTCAAAAAGTGTCCTTAATTACTATAAATGTGATATGGTTTTAGATGGCTAATGATTACGAAATCTTCGAATTTCTGGAGGATGATAACTCTGCTAATAACTCTTTGAGTAAGCTACGAAAAAGGCGATTACGTGAGGAATGTGATCCATTCAATTTAGACGACTCCGAGTTTATTAGTAGATACCTACAGGCTCACAAAGGAGCTCGTGGAAAATCTTTGTGAAGAGTTGAGGCCCTTGTTTAAAATAAATAAAAGATTAACAGATTTGTCTGTAGAAACAAAGGTATGTTATTTTACACTTATGCTTTAAAAATAACGGCTCTTATATTTACTTAGAAAACATCATCTCCGTAGGTTATAAAAATCTACCAAGGTATAGGCTACCTTTACGAATTGTTCATAGAAAAGCTTATTAAAAGTATGGATATTTTAGGTACTCACTGCCCTGTCGTTTTACGCGACGGGCTCCTACCAATGTCTTATAGGCAACCAAGAAGGTCACTCCATGGCACAACAAACTGTGTCTTCTGTAATTGCCCAAGTTACTGCTTGCCTTAACTCCATCCAGTTTAGGCAGAAGTATATACACTTCCCGGTCAATGAACAAGAACGCAACAAAATAAAAGTAGAATAAGTTTATACAAGTTATTGATTTCATAGTCTCTTGTCAGAAATGTTGATATTCTTAATAATAAATTATTACCAAAATTTCATACATAGTGTATACCAAAAAAATAACAATTATCTAAATTGTATTGCATTTCACTCAATAATGTATTTGGCTATTTCAGATTCTATAATAAATTTCAAATGCCTGGTGTCTTAGGTTGCATAGACTGTACCCATGTGGCCCTAGTAAGACCTGTAGACCATGAAGAGCGTTATTACAGTCGCAAGCATTACCATTCATTGAATGTTCAAGTGGTAAGTTATATTATTTAAATTATTATGCAGGTACATTGGTACATATAACTCTTTTTGGAATTATTGTTTTACTGTCCTGCAAATGCTAAACTATTGTAGATGAACACTATTGTAAAAATATAAAGCTATTTGAAGTTATTATAATACCTATAAATGGTAAGTTATTATTTTAGTTCAACATAATAATGCACACATAGCAAATGATATGAATAAATCATATATTTTCTAAAACAGAATACATTTTCATCCCTAGATGAGACAGAGAAAAAATAAACATAAAATATATAAAATAATTAACATATTTTAGTAACAAATAAATATAGTAACAATACTCTATTCAGTCTCATAAATTTTCAGATTTGTGATGCAAATATGCAAATTATGAGTGTAGATGCAAGCCATGGTGGTGCTACTCATGACTCCTTTATATGGTCAAATCATCCACTCAGGAATCACTTGGAAGAACTGAGCAGCAATGAAAATATCTGGTTTCTAGGTAAGACTCAGATATTAATAATATATAAGAAAAGTTATTAGAATATCAGATACTTGAATTATTCAAACTACTTATATTTTTCCACTGTCTTAATTAATTAAATTAATTATATTTAAATATTTGCAGGTGATTCTGGGTATCCACTAAGGACAACCATGATGACTCCCATACTTAATGCAGCACCATAGACACCTGAAGCACACTACAATAATTTGCATGTTTGCACCAGAAATATAGTTGAACGAACAATTGGACTTCTCAAGGCACGTTTTCATTGTTTACTTGCTCACAGAGTGTTGCATTACTCACCTCAGATTGCAGGATCTATAGTTAATGCTTGTGTAATATTACACAACCTATGCAACACAGCCAATATTCCTGTGCAGCAACTAAGTAACGAAGAACAAAATCAAGAGAACCAATTGCAGCTCAATTATACTGTAGGCGAAGCATTATTACAGGACACCAACAGTAGCAATGTTGCTTTGCAGCAGGGTTGGGCTGCACGGAGGGCTCTCACTCAGGAGCTCTGGACAAGGCGGCATTTATAGATGTTAGAATGCTGGAAGATAATTTGAAGGTGTATTTAATCTTTTGCCTATTGCTTTATATAATTTTAATTATAAGTTTTCTTTATTTATTTATTTTTATAAACTTAAGATGTGGATGCTTTTAATTGTAACACAGATAATACTAACTACCATTGTACGAAAAATTAAAATTGTTCATTATTTATTTCATGTAATTATATCACATAAAAATTATTATCATTTTTATAAAAATCACAAGAGCATACCCAATTGTTTTCTTTGAATTAAATATGATTGTATAAAACAACATAATTATATACCTTTCAATGTTGCCCAATCTATTCTGAATGCCTATGATGCCCTCTCCAATCATCTCCAAAGCTCGAGAGCTTCTAACTGCAGCAGCAGTTTTTTCTTGAGATGATTGAATGAGGGCACGTCTTGCAGCCTCCTGAGTCATGGGCTGTTCTCTTCGGCGTCGTCGCCGATTGTTGTTTGTAGCCGCCGCTGGCTGGGATGTTGTAGGAGGACTACTGTGCAGAAGTCGGCGGCGCGGCGACCGCCGTGGCGTTAATTCTGCTGATGTTGGTACTGTAGGTGGTGTTATTGTCCGGGATGGAGAAACCGCAAGTGCCATCCCATATGGTTCTTCTAGGGACGGGGTACCTTGAGGATCAGGCAGTCTTTCCAGAAGAGATGGTGATACTCCAACAACAGCATTTTCTGCATGCTGTTAATAAACAAAATATATTTTTTATCTATATAAAATCTAGTTAATCTTGACTAACTAATCTAGAAAGTCTATATATCTAAGATCTGAATCCATAATGTTGTTTATACTTACTACTATGAATGGTTCCACTCGTACACCTGGTAACCCTTGACCATAATTATCCCCAAGTAATTGTAAAAACTTATTTTCAATCTGTGATAAGGGTGGCTCTGCACATGGTCCTCCTCCAGTTCTTGACTGGGATGCACGTAAAGCTGCTACTCTTTTTTTCAATTTAGCTTTATAGTCCACCCAGTACTGAAAAATCAATAGGTGCAGTTTAGCATAAAAAATTATCATTGTTATTATTATGGAACCATTATACATAATTCTAGACATAGACCAGACATTATACACATGCAATTGCTCATAATGGCTACTAGTCATAATAAGATAAATTAATATAAGTAATTACTTTAGACCATCCTTTCCAATCTTTGTGTGTGCCTTCGCCCTGAGAGTTCAAGATCCCTGCAAGCTCAGTCCACTTTTGTTTGGAATATTCCTTTGCATGCAGGGATCGATTAAACGCCATAGCGATATCTCTATGAGAATTTAAATATTCCCATAGTAAATCGAGCTGTCGCCCCGAAACTCTCCGAACTCTAATGCTGCAAAAAGTTAAACCACTTGAAACAAAAAACCACTTGAAATTCCAGCTTCGAACTTTTAGCCTGTAGTGATTTCTTTGTTTTACCATATTATTCGTATTATATACATATTTCAAGACATAATTTTATAACACATGCCGGCCCTTATTATTTAATTATCTTATATCATATTAAAATAAAAATTGAGATAGTGATTAACATCAAACATGCGATCAAAGTATCGCAATACATTATTTCTTTCACCGTTTTACTCTTTAAACCATTGAAAAATACTTACTCGTTGCTAGACATGATGCTACACACTTTGAACACTGCTTAAAATTAATTAAAAAGTTTGTATTACACCACTTCCACTTAATAAATTGTTTAAACACCGACCGCGTCCCGCGAATGAACTTGTAAATATTGACATTCGTAATACCGTTCCGTTACCGTTGCACACTATCCCAAATAAATACTACAAATATACAAAACATTACCCTGCAAGACAAAGGAATAGATATTTTTATTTAAAATTATACAATATATTTTTTTCTTTATGATCCACTTATAAAACTAAAATTATATTGATTTATTTTAACTTTAATATTTATCGGTATATGCGTGTCTTGGAACGTAAATAAAAAGGTTAGCGATCTTGTATCAGGGAATAGATAACCATTCGTTCTTTTCCAGCACTAGGCAGGAATATAATAATATTGTTTTAAAACGTCATGGTACGAATTTGAGTATTATTACTATAAGCTTGAAATAAAACGTTCCTGCGATATGATGGTTTTAGTAAAGATGGTGGTAAGGCCCCAGGTAGAGATCCGAACTACTGGTTTTTAGCAGTTAGATTCGCTCGGAAACCGATCTTAGTAAATATAAAACAATTATGGAAAACTGTAGGTACGTGTAGAGACACAGTATAGCTACATTGGTCTATACCAGGAATGGCCCTGGTCGACTGTTATGGCACTAATCTCATATAAAACGGACGAAAATCTTTTGGTGAGTTATATTGTCGGAGTTCCAATATAAGGAATATTGGGTCCTCCTTCCTTTTCTCCCAAGCCATTACTATGCGTTTCAAATAAGAATAGGAACGTCAATGACCTTTAGTTGTCAAATATCACACGAAAAGTATGGTTAGCAACAAAAAAAATATTTACGCATCAATTATAATTTTTTTCACATAGTCAAATTCCTAAACAAAAATTAACTAAAAAAATTGAAACAATTACAAAATGTTATATGGTCACATAAACAAGAATGTTTAGTCATAAATAGCTTAAAAAAGTATATTTTTTTTACTTTTTATTTACTTCATGTGTAATTATTCGCCAGAAAGTAACTATAACACGACATTATTCATTCATTAATTTTTTTACGAATTGTTAAATATTAAAAATATTATTTTTATTCAACAAAAATATTATTTTAAGAAATCTTGCTTTGCTCACCCTACCTAAATTGTGCGATTTGACAGCTAGTACGAACCAATATGGCGCCGGGTCAGTCCTATTCTTAGTTGAACCGCATAGTATAATGTTAAAACGTAAGTGTTGTGTACTCGTGTAATTGATATATAGGTACATAATTTTGATAAAGTCTATACTGTTCAAGAATCTTAATTTAAAAAAAAAACCTAAATTGTACTAACTGTTTAAGAATCATAGATGGTCATAGGTGGGGTAATCATTTACGATTAGGTGAGCCCTGCTCACCATGGAATAAACACTAAAAAGCTGTAAAGCTTCTTGTTTGTGTCGCACATATATACGCGCTTGGTCTGTGCACATTTGTTTCGCGCAGGCCGCCATAGCTGTGTCAACCGGCAAAAGATAACCATGAATTGGTTGGAAATGAACCGGTTGTAGTTAGCATTTCTGTATGCCTGCATGTCTTTCACATTGTAGTGCTGTGTAAAAAATAAATGACATTTATAATTTTTAGCCTCGCCAACCCTACGAACCGCTTCTAACACTCGAACCAATTGTAGAAGAATCGTCAATTGGCAGACATTTGCCAGCATTATTATCGGCTTCGAGAGCAATTACCGACGTCTCCTATCGATCGCACCTCGCATTAAGAAAGGTCACCTGTTTTATGTAAATACAGTCTGCATTGCCAACGATATTTTTATAGCCTACGTGAAGTTCACGTGAATGTGCTGGCAATAAACACTCGATACACTTGATGTTTCGAATGTAATGTATTTTTAAGAGTACAGATCAATGGATAGTATCTTAGGATTTTAAATATCTGGTGATAAATGAAAACTTTTTTGCATCTATATCTTGGAATTTCTCAGTTTCTCTCTCTTCAGCCACAGAAAGTCCAATGCTGAACTTATGCCTCCCAAGGATCACCACATCGACCTGTTGGAAACGGCCTGCATCCAGAGACTTTTTGCAACCTTAACTAGGTCGTCCATTCAGCTTGTAGAAGGGCTCCCGACACTGTGCACGCCTTTACGTGGCTTTACTCCAGAGCCTTTCGGCCCCAATGATCATGAGTTTCTCACGCTAAGTGTGTACTAAGCATATACTTTTTTTGGGATTTTACTTTTAATACAAACTAAGGTTTAAATGAAGGAATATCATTGTTTAAATCTCCATTAAAGTAGCCTGATTTCAGACGCGCAATACATACCTATTGCTGATCCGTGATCGGCGATATAGTCTTCAAACTTAAATCAACACCCCCTTTATGTACTTTGTGCATTTCTTGTCGAGTTTCTTTGGCGAGCGGCAAAAACAGAGCGCTAATTTGGTATTTACTCTGTGGTCATTACGGTCAGTCAAAGGTTTGCCGGCGGAAGCACGCGTCATGCGCCGCCTGTGTCCACTTGTAAAACACTGCAGCCGCTTTGACGCTATCAATTCTTAGAAGCCAGTGTTAGTCTGTTACTCCATTAAATGTTTCTTTAATTCATACGTTAGTTTGATGTTAATTGACGGCACGCATGATAGACCAAGTCGGCGCCAGTTTTTTGCACAATCAACAGGTATAATTGAGAAACATGTCCATAAATTATATGAAAATTTTGCACGTCTACAACGTGATTTTAGTTTTGACAAAAAAGTGTTAGTGCAAATTCCATTCTTCTTGATGAATTTTGTATGGTAATTTGTATTTCATTTAAATGTTTTTTGTTTATTATGAGTTCACGTCTAATATGGCTGAAGTCAGACAATTATTGGTTTCTTTTTCGGATTTATTTGATTGACTACTTTTCAAATATCATTGCTTAGATTGACTGCTATAAACAGCGCTTTCCTAGTTTTAAATTAATACCACTCTAAAACAACCTAGTACCAACAATGTAACTTAACTACTTGCTTTTATATCTGTCCTTTTACGTACTTAAACGGCTGTTAAACCGAAAATATACAATTTCAGTCCATTACAAGGTTTTAAACTTCAAGAATAAGGCTTGCGCGGCAAGGCTTCGCAATTAAATACCGGCTTTATCTGTCTGACATTTATCGTTGTTTAATTGTGAGCGCCGGCCGCAGCGTACTTTCCACACAGATTTATGTGTTGTTTTTGCAACAACGTTAGCATTTTATCTACATTAACACGCTCTAATGGGGAATGTTTATCGCAATGTACAGTTCAACTGATATGAAAATCATATTACGTTTAATAGCTCGGCATGTGCGTGTGCTTTTTCTTAGAGAATATACAGGGTATATCAAGACTGCTACCGAAAACGAAGCCGGGTGGTAGTTTAAGCGACTTCAGACACAATGCAACAGAAAAAGTTGCAAAAAAAGCGACAATTCTTTTATTGTTATTTTTTCCTATGACCATATTTGGGTGGTAAATGCATTTTTTCCTAAAATAATAGTGTATACCCGTTTATTTATAAACAATCTAAGGTATAAAAGTGTTTAAATAATTATTTTAGCAATAACTATGGATTTACCACCCAAAAATGACGATATTTAAATAATCATAAAAAATAATTGTCGCGTTTCTTTGCGAAATTTTTAGTTGCAATGTGTTTGTAGTCACTTAAACTACCACCCGGCTTCGTTTTCGGTAGCAGTCTTGAGATACCCGGTATTTAACCGAGCGACTTCAGACAAAAGAGGAGGTTCGTAATTTGTCGGAAACTTTGTTTCATGTATTGAATTGTACTTTAAGCCTATATACGCAGGGCCCCCGCTACCATATGTGCGAAGTGTGCAATGCACACGGGCGCCATCCTTTAGGGGCGCCAAAATCCAGGGCCCAAAAAATTTTTGCCAAAAAAAAAAAACAAAAGTCATACATCCATCCATCCGCCAAAGGAAGTCCACTGCTGCACATAGGCCTCCCCCAATGATTTACACAGAGACCTGTTGGAGACAGCCTGCATCCAGCGACGTCCCGCGACCTTTACCAGGTCGTCTGACCACCTTGTGGGTGGACGTCCTACACTGCGTTTTCCGCTACGTGGCCTCCATTCGAGCACTTTTCGACCCCATCGGTCATCAGTTCTCCGCGCTATGTGCCCTGCCCATTGCCACTTCAACTTGCTCATCCGCTGGGCTATGTCGGTTATCTTAGTTCTCCTACGGATATCCTCATTTCTGATTCGATATCGTAAGGAAACCCCGAGCATAGACCTCTCCATAGCTCGTTGAGTGACTGAGCTTCCTAATAATGCCCATAGTGAGAGGCCACGTCTCGGTGCCGTAAGTCATCACTGGCGACACACAACTATCGAAGACTTTCGATTTAAGGCACTGGGATATTTTGGACGAGAAGACGTCGCGTAGTTTTCCGAACGCTGCCCAACCGAGTTGGATTCGACGATCGACCTCTCTCTCGAAGTTAGACCTGCCTAACCGGACCACTTGTCCTAAATATACATATTCGTCAACAACTTTAAGAGTCAAGCCCCCAACACTTATTCGGGTGGGCACAACATGGACATTCGACATGATCTTCGTTTTGTCTATGTTCATTTTAAGACCCACCTGTTGGGAGACTCGATTGAGGTCTTCGAGCGATTTATTTATTTATTTATTTATTTATTAAGTACAGGTATACAAAACAGAATACAGCCAATTAAATAGTTAAAAACAAAAATAACATTGTTATTCTGCCAAGACTACAATATCATCGGCAAACCGAAGGTAAGTGATATGCTCGCATTTGATGTTGATGCCGAATCCTTTCCACTGCAAGAGCTTGAAGGCATTTTCCAGCGCGGCAGTGAACAGTTTCAGAGATATGACATCTCCCTTTCTCACGCCTCTCAGTAGTGGAATAGCCTTCGTACTCAGATCCTGTACTCGGACCGACATGGTGGCGCTGTTGTATATACACTTCAACATTTCAATGTACCGATAGTCGATATGGCACCGCTGGAGAGACTGTAGCACAGCCCAAGTCTCGATCAAATCAAAGGCTTTCTCATAGTCCACAAACGCTAAACAAAGCGGCAAGTTATATTCCTCGGTTTTTTGTATAACTTGCCGAAGCGTAGATATGGTCTATGGTACTAAAGCCTTTTCGGAAAACGACTTGTTCGGGAGGCTGAAAGTCATCAAACCTGCGTTCGAGACGATTTGTGATGACCCTCGAAAACAACTTATAGACATGGCTCAGGAGCGAGATGGGCCTGTAGTTCTTCAGCAAAGTGTTATCACCTTTTTTGAAGAACAAGACCACCACGCTCCTGCTCCATGCCTCACGCGTTGAGCCCTCGAGAAGAACAGAATTGAAGAGCCTTTGAAGGACTTTCAGTATTGACGTGCCGCCCCCTTTCAGAAGCTCTGAAGTGATTCCGTCCTCGCCCGGCGCGTTGTTGTTTTTAAGTCGCTTCAGGGCTATCTCAATCTCACACAGGCTGATGTCCGGGATATCATCGCTAAAGTGTCAGATCAACTCGACTCTCAGGTCTTCAGCCGAGCTAACAGCAGATTGGGCAACCGAGGTGTAAAGCTGTCCTTAGAACCTCTTGATCTCCCTTAATACCGCTGCTCTCGTCGATACCACGCGGCCGTCGTCCGTCTTCAGCCTAGACAACTGGTTTTGCCCAATAAACAAGTCTCTTGCAAACACTTTGGAGCCTCCGTTCGTTCAATTGTATCCTTAATGCTCACAGTATTGTGAGCAAGCACATCGTGTCGAAAGGACTTCCAAATCCGTCTATTGAGCCGCCGATATGCTTCAGCGTCAACGGAAGACTGCAGCGTCAAAGATCGACGTTCGGCCATGAGGTCAAGAGTGTGGATCGAGAGTTTTTGAGGTCTATCTCTACAGCGAGGTCTAAAATACTAAGATCCCACCGTATGGACAGTAAGGTTTTCTTCAAGACAATCAAAACGATTTGTCAACTCGAGTTGAAAGGTTTTGGATATGGGCGCGAGTAGGTCGGAGCGTAGATTTCATCAAGCGACGCCTTTCTGATTGGACATTGATATTCAGTGTGCCCCTAACCATTCGGTGGTCACTGCCGGTTTTCACCCTGTTGATCCTGTGATCAACAGGATGAAAACCGTCCATGTCTCGTCCGTGTATGTCTCTGTAGACATCTCTGAATATCCGTCTATTCGTCGTCAAGATGAAATCTATCTCGTTTCTCGTAGAACCGTCAGGACTCAGCCAGGTCTATTTCTTGTGAGGCGGCTTCTTATAAAAAGAGTTCATCGAAAAGAATCCCTCTTTCTCCAGAAAGTCGGCCAGCCTCTGACCCGTGGGGTTCCGTTGCCCATGTCCAAATTGTCCCACTTTCAACTCTGCATCGCTTCTCTTGTCCAACTTTGCGTTGAGGTCCCCCATAACAACATTGAAGTAGGTTTTGGAAGTATGTATGGCCCGACTTATGTCCTCATACATCTCCTCTACTTCTTCATCTGGGTGTGTCGAGGTCGGCGCGTATGTATATGACCTTCAACGAATATCTTTTTGATACCTGCTCGACACACTTTCGATGGATACGATGTTGTTGATGAGAGACCTGTGGACAAGAAATCCGACACCTCCACGGGACTGTTGGTCGTCCCCCCGGAAGAAGAGCAGGTTACCAGGCTTCAGAGTTATCGTATCCTCCCCGATTCTTCGGACAAAAAAAAACAAAAATAATCAATTCATATAATAAAATCGTAACCGGTCAATGTCGGTGTATAAAAGATATATGAGAATAACCTTTAGAGTTTTTTCATTACCTGATAATACTCACCCTGACCCTTTTAGTATTTTACAATAAATATTTGAAAACAATTTAACTTCCACCCTTCCAAATGTATGCATTTCACTAAGGATTTTTCTGACATTGCCTGTATCTGTAGCTTCTGGCGAATGATATTTGCAAAGTTAAAAATTATTTAAGGTCAACAACGCTTCAAGAAAGATTGTCTGGGCTAGCAATATTAGCCATTGAACAAGAAATTTTTGATGGTATAAATTTCAGCGATGTTATTGCAACAGCATTGTCTCGGAAAATATCGCTACAGTAGCAAGAGTATTGTAGTAGCGACTCTACTACAACACCTATTTTTTTATTTTTCTATTGTACCAAGATATATTTTTTGATTTTATAACGAAGTGACCTAGGTATTTGTTATTAAAGTATCTGCATATTGTAGTATAATTACGAACTGATACTTATTTACGTGTTAATGAAAAAGCGCAAAACCTCAGACACGCCAACTTATTTTGATTATAAAAGAATTACGAATATTATTTTGATTCAAATTTGACCCCTATTTTTATTAGTGGAATCGACTCTACTCACGATTATGAACAAACTAATTTTAGGTTTTGCGCTTTCTCAATAACACGTAGACATGAGTAACATGAGGTAATATTTCTATTATTTGTTCCTAAAAAAATGTGATTTTTAGTTTTGGGTTATTTTCTTGTATTTATGAACAACGTGTCTGTACCCCATTAGTTAAGTAAATGCTTTAAAATGAGTGTAAACAAGAATTCATTATTATTATTTCATTTTGATATTATAGTCTACAAATACATATGACTTCAAAAGTATAGTACCATAAAAAAAGATAATTCAAAATGCCTTAAGGGGCGCCAATTTTTTTTTTGCACACAGGCGCCAGTAACCCTTACGGGGGCCCTGTATATACGTCCCACTGCAGGGCACGGGCCTCCTCTACAATCGAGAGTACTATTGAGAGTGGTTAGGCCATATGGTCTAACACGCACGCCTCGTGCCAGTTCGAGCATTTACCATAGAAATATGAGCAGTCCGCGCATCATATACTTTGGGAGTGCAGTCTTTGGCATAATGAGCGTAAGACCATGCTAGATAGTATGCAAATATCATCTGGAGTTGTATACTACATGGACCTTGTAGAGACTAGAAAGAACTTCCGTGCTTTCCGGCGTTTTTGCCATACCTATTACTGGAATCAAGCATAACAGTTCACATAATAGGTCCCATTTAAATGTAATAATAATTTGATCCGTGGTGCTTCACAGCTGGCTTCTCCGGCTGTGAAAGTCTTTTTGCGAGGTTATTTACCTCTTCAGTCTTCAGTTCAATGTTTTGTCACCCGCTTTGCACGGAGGGAAGTGGACAATAATTTATTTCCAACTCCTCCTATTAATTTAACTTTCTGATTAATTTCGTTGCGGGTTAAAGACAAGTTAGACATTCCCGGAGACTCGCCGAGCTTCAATGCTCGGTGTCATTACTTTGCGTGCCACTGTTGATCCTGGCTCACAGGAGTTACAGTGGTGGGTGTGAGGGCGGGACAGTCTCCTAAAAAAATACCATAGAAATTCAAATAAATTGGTAATCAGGTTTTCTCACGATTTTTTCCACCATTAATGTTTTATTTAATTGTTCACCGATAATTGGAAATAATTTTTGTGGATGAAGTAGAAGGCGGGGAGAAGGGGTGCATTTTTGAAGTAACCGATTGAACTATACTACAAGAGAATTATTACGCATTTAAAGATTGTAATTTAAAAATGAAACAGGCCGTTAAAATTGTTTAGTAACTACCGTATTGTTTTGCTAAGAAATATATGAAAATTCGCATCTTCTGTCAAGGGTACAAAACACAGAACAGTTGAATATTTCTGAATACAAGGGTAATGCTATTTATTTATTAGGTGATTTTCAATTAAGACACTAAAAACCGGGTTGGATTTGGATACCATTGATTTTATGTGATTATTTCGATTTTAAAAATTAGGATCAAACATTCACTTTGATATTCAGTGGACACGCAAGCCCTTTTCTGTAAGGAATAAATGTCAAGTTTTGCCTATCAATTGACTACTTTGTGTGTAAAATCGTTATTGAAAATAATTTTTCACGGAAGAGGTAGAGCGTATTGTAATACAAACAGACTTGCGAAGTAGAGCTATCTCGCGCCCGCCTTAAGCTAAGGGATGTCAGACGACAATAAATTACCAACGTTACGAACTGAATTCTTAGAAAATGGCTATAGACAATTTTAAGGCTTGCCTTCTTAAAGTGTTTTTATTATAGAGGGAGCGCTGGTACTTCAAAAACGTACATAAAATAGTGGTGCCGACTCACCTTTTTCTGCTCTCCTTTTGGCTGATATTTGACAGATTGTGCAAAATGCACGAAATATTTGGAAAAGAAAAAGGAATAGTTTAGGGCTACTATTTCCACCCATACTCGTTTTATAAGGTAAATAGGTATACTTTTGGTTATCAAAATAATATAAATATAATAATGTTATAAAATGATTCGTTAAATTTTCACTAATATAGGAGCGCTCGTGACTCGAATGCATCCAAACCGTTGGGCCAGGCCGGCTATAAGCTGGATTTCCATGAACGGTCGGTGTCAACGCGGAAGACCGAAGATGCAGTGGAAAGATGAGTCGGATGCATTCGAGCCAAAATGACAAAAGCTCGCTGAGGACAAGGTTTAGTGTAGTGACAAAGGAGAGGCCTTTGCCCAGCAGAGGGACATAGCTTAAACTACGAACAAAAATAGGAGTTCTTCCCACATTACCAACAATAAAATAAAACACAAATGTATGACAGCGCTATCCCTCAATATAATATTGTAAAATTAGCTTATGTTATAAAAATTACCAAGCATCTTGAAGTTCATCCGACAGAAATGCTTGTAGCACCAATATCGGTTGGAGTGTCCATAAACGACGACCGATGTACAATGGTAGGTATATTTGTTTTAAATTTTACCTTAAAATACAAAGTATATGCAGTGTTATGGAAAAAAGCGTCCGATAAAAGTAATTTAATGTAATATGGGCACATTACGTGAGCGCATGAACGCAGCCGAACCAACCAAGCGCAATAATTGCACGATGTCTTCAGCCGAGCATCGAATCTTAACATTTTAATTAACACATCAAATACATTTAGTTCGCGTTATACGGCCAATTACTTGTATTTTTAATTGATTCATAAAATGTAACTGTAGAGACTGGTTTCAACTCGCACCGATTATTTCGCATGTTAGTTATGAAAGAATATTCTCGGTTTTACGTTTGGTAATGTTGTATTTACGAGTTTTCGAAGAAGGTGGGAGTGTAATGAGTTGTGTTGCGAGCTATTAATTTCTTCGCGTGATTTATTTTTTAAGTAAAATGTTCAGAAAGTTATGGGCATTTTAATATATACAATCAAGCATGATTTTAAATTCCTTTTAAAGAATACTTAGATAAATGTATGAAGAAGCATTTATTGTGATGCCTACTACAACTGCACACCTCTACATAGGCATTTATACGTAATAAATATAATTCACAATGTTCTTTGCTACTTATCCAACTAATTTTCTTAAAAATATAAAATCCATTTTACCATCAACCCCAATCAATACGATATTAACTATTTCATAAGGAATTATAAACCGGGTACCTTTACATCTGACTTAGTAAAAAAAATATAAATAAAAAAAACAAAGGCTCCGAGGCCCTGATATGGATTAACTTCCTATACTTGTATCGCCATTCAATAATGATATTGAGTGTAACGCTTTGTATCTGTTGACGCCTTGAGTGTGTCGACCATGCGCATTAAAAGCACCTTTTGAAATTCATTTTATATAGAAAGAAAAGAGAGCCACGACCGTTGCTTTGGGTCCTAGGTTCAGTGAATGGTTCATGATAAGTATTATGTATGCCAAAAAGGTTTATAGTGTAAAATTATAAATATACATAAATATTTTCAATAATGTATTGGTTTTTAAATTTTTCGTTTAAACATAATCTCTGTTGTCTTCTTTCAATTAAGCATATTTAAAATGAAATGGTATTTACTATTTTTGCATGTAAAGATATTTATATTTTTAATACATATGTGTTAAAATACTACAACTCTATAAAGAACGGGAAAAATAATTGCTTTAAAAAACAACACAAAAAAGTTTCCCAGGGGCCTTAGCACAAAAGTAATTAGATAGATTCTTTGAAGAAACCAAAAAAACCCCAATCATTTAAGTCTCATCTGAAGGTCATTAGCGATCATTTACTCTGACCGCACATTTAGGCGGCACGATTTGAATGTTTTGGTGTTATCAACGCGCCATTGCAGCCTCAAAAATGTCGTCTATAAACAAAAAAGCATTTCGGATGCCTATTTCACTGGAACTCAACCTTCGGAACGACAATGTTGGCCACAAAAACAGCCGGCCTCGACCGCACAAAATTACCCTTTTGAGTTGCCATTTTCAACAGACGTAACGTATAAGACACGTTCCCGATATAAGATTACGTAAAAATATTATTCTTAATTGTTACATTTCGAGAATATAAAAAAATATAAGCTTTCAGTTTTTGGTTTGAAAGTTCAAGGTAAATTAAAAAGCGCTGGCTTGATGAGGTGGACATGATGTTTTCTTCGTTCAAACTGAATTCAAAAGTCGTTTGAAAGAGACAAAACATTTGATTATTAAAATAGGTTTATAAACGGTCCATGAATTAGAACATAATAATATTGAAGATGCTAATAACTGGATTGATTTTGGAAGATCTAAGGACTGATAATAATATTAAATATCTTTACAAAAGAATCATGCAGTGGCTGCAGTGCCGGTTTTTTTTTTAATGTCGATCTTTTGGGTTTTATGTCATGCCTCTATCTTTTCTCCACGTATAAAATTTAATGAATAAAAAAACAACCTAGATGACATGAGTAGTTATACTTAGTTACAATTCCGTCCTAGTTATAATTATTCATATTTGATTTAATCTACTTTAAAGGTCCACTGCTTAGTGCTCACCAATTCATCGGAGAACTTCTCGCTTCGAAATGAAACTAAACTTATAGGTAAACTATTTAAAAGCTCTTACGTTTAATAATGACCAGAGTAAAAGAACGAGCAAAGATAAAGTACGGAAAATACAAACATTTCACTTTGAATCGAATGCAGCATCTGACATATCTAGTCAAAAACTTCGTTAAAGCATCGTTACGTGCCCGTGTCGTAGCTTGTAAACGTATATCAAGTCGGCGAATCAGAGGACATAGCGAGCTAATTATTTTTTTAGTGTCACCAAACGTCTCCTTGTTTTGATGACACATAATAGCTATAAAATGCATCCTGTCGCCGCGTGGGATATTTTCGTAAAAGATAAACACTGGCTTATTAGCCGTTTGATGTATTGCTTCTTGTACCGCTGCCTCGATTTTGGTATGTACAAATAATGACGGTGGATAATTAGGTGTTGCTATAGGTATTTAAAAAAAAAGTTGTTTGTTATTATTTTGGGGACTATACAAAATTTGCTGAAACATCGGCAGCCTTCATAGAAGAAGGGCTGTAAAATATGAGGCCGGAGTTTCAATCCCCACACTAAAACGTGTGATCCACTTTCAAATAAGTATGTATTTTTTCCGGGTCTGGGTGTTAGTGAGACTGAAAAGTCTCACGTAGGTTTCGATATCCGAGACACAAGCCTTATTTTTGGGTTTTTCTGTACTCTTTGGGATATAATATGTACATACACTATACACCTATCACATTGTGGGACGGAACATACAAGGCGAAATGTGGGTGTCTTGGCACCTCTGCCTACCCCTTCTGGGATATAGGCGTGAGTTTATGTATGTATGTATGTATTATACACATATGTGCTATTGGGCCTGTTCATTATTTAGTATGACGATTTGTGAAAGAGATAGAACGACTAGGGTAGTATTGAGCATTAATTTATTTATATTTTCTATTCTAAAATAAGTAATTAGTTTTATAGATAGACAATTAACCTTTAGACTACTTACCAGTTTTTACGCCGTTCATACATTTTTATGTTTTTGTACTTACTTACATCGTTTAATATTATGTTGTAGAGAGGAAGATATTAAAAATGCTAAATGTGATAATATTACTCATTACAACAAATTGCTTTTGCAAGGAAATCTCCTTTTACTTTTTCCGATGATGAAGGATTATCCTCAAGAATCTCTTACATACATAATAATAATAAACTCACGCCTTTTTCCCAGAAGGCGTTGAGAGAGGTGGTACCAGGACACTCACGATGTGATGTGGGTTGCTTCCTATATTTTCCACAAATTCCTGACTCCAGAGCGATAATTAATAGAAAAGTCCAATGTCACTTTGTTCGACATTACATTCGAATTGAGACTTCAGATTTGCCATCATACCCTAGTTATCTTCATTAACAAATATACATATACTGCATATACAAGTACGACAATGTAATACCTATAACAATGGCAACGTAAATTCGAATAAGATGTTTCAGAACAAGACTCTAACCGGTCAATTGATTTTCAGCATTGGTATATCCGTATCTAGGATATAAATGTGGGAAATTATTCAATTAATTTTTAATGCGAATAATCTATCACCATTTGGAAAAAAGTGAAAACAAAAAATACTTTACGTTTATCGAAAGTTCCTAGCCATATTTTTACACAATCACAGAAAAGTGGCCTGTTTTAAGACAATAGATACACCAAAATATGCGAGATTTTGGTAATTTCAAAATAAATATTAGTAAAATATTTTTTGTTTGAATATACTGTGCCTATCTCCTCATAATCGCCTAGTAATAAGAAAATCTTCTATAAACGAGAGGTCGATTTTAACTTTCTTATTTTACAGTACAAAAAGATAAGTCGAGTTTTCGAATAAAACCACTTATCATTAATTATTTGTGTGACTGCGCAATTGCAAGACATCGGCAAATTAGCCACTAAACACAGCGAAAGAGCAAAAAACTAGCCATTTAACGCTATTTTTACGATATTCTTGTTTTTATCAGAAATGTTTATCTGGAGTTAGGATCTGGAATTCCGAGGGAGGACATTATATGTGTCAAATGCGGCCGAGGTGCGTCGCGAGTGGAGTCGACGGGCCACGCCAGAATGCCAATGTCGGGGATATTAAAAGGCAATATCTCTTGAACGAGCGGCAGGCCGTGCGCACACTAATAACATGTCCGGCAACATGCTCGTCTATATGTTGGCTTAAGACGGGCTTATTTGTACTTGGTGAAAAAAAGATTTACCATTTGTGAAAAATTGTACTTATTAATAAAGAATTTGGTCTCTTCAGCCACAGGAAGTTCAGTGCTGACCATAGACACGCCATAAGGATATCCATATCGGTTGAAAGCTGCCTGCATCCACAGACTTACTGCAACCATAAATAGTTAGTATCAATCTTTCAAACGAGCGTCCGACATTTTGCTTGCCTATACGTGGCCTACAATCAAGAACTTTTGAATAACGTTCACTGCTCTAAACTTTTGAACGCTGTTTAAAAATTTTAGTGTTACAGACAATTTTCATCTATTTAGGTAACTAAAACTTTGACAGAAAAACATTTCGTGTAGTTCCACCTCGTACGAAATAAGTTGTCAAGCAAACTGAAAGTGTGCGGGCAGCCTTACCACGCCGGACTTCTGACGGGAGCGGGCCCAGTCGTCTCTAATGACTCGTAATTACGCCGCCAAGTAATGGACGCTGTAATGGCGGTCCGCCACAAAGACCGATGCCTCCATTTTGTTTTTTATTTTTTTTTCTTCCAATGGCGATGATGTTGAAGCGTTCTGCGTTCCGATTGAGCGAGCAAAGTTTTTCATTTGGTAATGTGTGAAGTGTTTTTTATTGGTTTGATAATGTTTTTGTGTTTAATACGGCGTGAATGTGACGGAGTTTACTTAATAGTTCTTTGTATATAAGCGTATTTTTTATCTTTTTATTTACTGCTATTAATTAAGCTCTTCAACTGTTAGAAAGAAAATTAAAAAAATATTATAATCTGAAATTCTAGTATGTATTTTGCACCTGCATGGGTTTTTTAGGAAGTAAGATCTTGGCACTATTCTGTATCTGTATCAGCCCATTTACGTCCCACTGCAGGGCACGGGCCTACTCTACAATCGAGAATACGATTGAGAGTGGTTAGGCCATATAGTCCACCACGCCGGCCCAGTGCGGGTTGGCGGACCTACATACCATAGAAATTCTTATGAATCGCCATGGCATGCAGGTTTCCTCACGATGTTTTCCTTCACCGTTTTAGTGCGTGGTGATTGACTATCAATACACACATGACTTCGAAAAGTCAGAGGTGTGCCCTGGGATTCGAACCCGCGACCACCGTGAACATGTTGGCAGTCGCGTCTAGTCCGTTTACCAACAGGCCACCACGCACTTGGCACTATTGCTTTGATAATATTTTTTTTATTTTATATTACTTCATATCACTAACAAGAAACCGATATTGGTAGGGACTGTCCTATTTTTTATAATAGTGTTAATAAATTCATTTTTAACCGAGCTCATTTCATTAAAAACCCAATTACATTTCGCATTGGCTAATCAAATCACACATAAAAATAGCTCCAGACGTAATTCAAAGTTTTTGAACGTTGATTAAAATTATAAATATGTTTTTGAATAAAACTAATTTTCTACGAAGTTGCGTGAAATGGAACGGTGCGGCAGCCCGCCCCTGCCCGCGCGCTCTCTGCCGGACGATGATTTCGATATTTTTTGTGGCCACATTTGATTACGGTGCGCAGTTGATTGTGGCGGTCGGGCTGCCTCCAGTATTAAAGTATATTAGTTGAATTTCATCATGTTTCACGCTATGGATTCACGCGATTCCTTTTTTTGTAATTCAAATCATCCGGCGGCCATTGTTGGAGACTATATTGAAAATATAACGTTGAATTATTATGATTTTGTATAGGGTTTGTACTTATGAATGTTCGTATTATGTTCTTCTTTAATGGCTTAGTATTAATTTTTGAGTATTAAGGTAATTACATACACATGACTTAAATCAGATATCTGCCCTGGGATTTGAACCCAGCCGCATCCAATCTTATATAAATATTCCACCAAGCATTCGATATTCACTATTTCTTACATTTACATTAAAAATATGAAGTATTTGTTGATATATAAACTTACTATTTATAAGTCATAAACATTGCATTGCAATTCATGGTGTTGTTTGTTTTACAGTCCATGAGCGGTTACCACCAGGCCAATGGCATGCACGCTCCCAATCCATGCAACAAAAAAATATCCAAGGAAATATCCTATCGACTGATTAAGAACTACTGACATTCGACGATTCTCCTAGGTTAAATAATCACAATCATTGAGTTAGAAAGAGAACGTCGTCGAATGAGAGTCCTATCGCCTGAGATAAAACTCTGTACAAAGAAAGAAGCACCCTAATGAAACATCGGAATCAGCATTTGCCTACTGTAATGGTATAGCCCAAAGGCGAAGCAAATTAAAGTGACAGTGGGCAGGGCAAGTAGCATCTGATGGAGGCGAAAAAGAAAGAACCAAGAAAAGTCAACTAGAGGCTATACTGTATACAGGCAAATCCAGCGTAGGGCATCTACCCACAAGGCATGCATATAACCTAATGCAGCCTCCGTGACGCATGTTTTTGAGACCCTCAAATATTTGTTTCGGGTCTAGGTGTTCGTGAGATCACAAAGTTTCTTGTAGTTTCTGAAACCTACGACAAAAGACCTGATTAAGATCAGGTGGGGGGTCAGGACTATGTATATATGTGAATGTTGGGTGTATTTATTGAATACCTAAATGTCACAGGAAGTCGATGGATGTATGCCGCTTCCGACAGGTCGTTGTTGACATAATTGGGTTAAGCTTATATCCAGCAGTGGATTTCCTGTGGGTCACGGTAAAAAAAGAACATATCCAAAAGACGAAAATCCAACATAATCTGAATGAAGATCTGTGGCCACTGGTGGATAATATTATTCTTTTTGTACCATGTACCTCGATTAGTTTCCCATCGTGGCAAAAACGGCTTTCATAACCTCAAATTATTTAAGCCGATATCGACATTAAACTCACTGAGAGATGGTTTTTATCGCCCACAAAAAATGTGCCCGCGTCATCGTGTTCACCACGAAATATAAGATTTCTTATGGACTGGATTGGTTCTGTTCTTTAATATTTTTTTAATAAAATTATTACAATTTACAAATTGTCTCATTACAGGTCAAACATTTTCTACCTAAATGTTGCGATACATAATCGAATAAATGCTTGCATTTACACTTTAGTAATGTTTGTGTTTGTAAATGCGTCTAGTATGTAAGATAAATACTCGTTTCATACGGCCTTCTTCGTAGTCAGTTCGTAAACCTATTTTAGTAATCGAAAGGTTTATTTTCTTCGCTCAAACTGAATTCAAAAGTCCTTCGAATGAAAGAATTGACAAAAAATTCTACAACTAAAAATGCTTAATAAGCTACATATGAATAAGGTCGAATAATAAACTAGAAACCTAAATAATACGCCTTTATTACTCGAGTCACAATTTAGGAATATTCGCTCCAAATTTTAAAAGAGTTATACCGTCGCATCGGCCTGTTTAACTGCCAATGAAAGCAACATTTCCTTCTCATATGACTTACCAAGGCAAGCTTCTAATTATGATTATAAACAACATTGTAACTCCATTTGCACGGCCACCATAAATAACAAATAATTGCTCAACTTCGAAGAGCTCCTCGGGGATAAAAGTTATGGAGTAATTACAGTCATTAGGATTTATTGTAAAATGGTTTACGTGTAAGTTTGCGATTGTAATATTCGCTTGCAAAAAAAATGAGTCTTTCTTTATTTTACTCCATTATATTGCAAATTTCTTTGCTATAATTTTGTTTCGTCCAACTTTATGAAAACCGTATTTACTACGTACACAGCATATTCCTTCTACTTCCATGTTATTTATAGTAATTCATTTGTTTCAAAATCAATTCAAGTATTGTTTAATACAAACACCAATCCAACGTTGCCAAATCCAAGCGGTCGGTTACAAAAAGTAAAATGCGTCGATATCAAAGAATAGACCACTAGAAGAACGACATCTCCATACTTTAAAGTCAGGATTTGAGTTTATTATGACAACTAGCGCCGCCAAAAATTTGCCCATAGAACTAAAAACAATTGGCGGGATTTACAAATCGAAAACGCGGTATTTCCAGGTATTTCAAATGTATATTTAAAAATTGCGTGGGATCTCCCATAATATAGGCGGGTAATTTTGAACGTTAATGTAACTTAACAAATAAGTACCGTTTGATGTTTTATACTTTCCAAGTCGAAACAATTTGTACGGGCGTAACTCACACAATTTTAATACGACAATTTTATTGAATTTTCGACTTGAAAGTATGAAATGTCAAACAGTACTTACTAGTTTAGTTCATCAGTAGATATTTTTCTTTTTCTTGTGAGTTTAATAAATTAAAACCCAGGTTTCTGCTTGTATTAAATTATTTATTGGGCTAAAAGTGAAAATCCATCACTGATTATGCTGTGAAATAATTTTTGATTAGTTGACTGGCTATTAACAAATAAAAAAAAAGAAACTTATTGTAAGTTCCGACTAAATAAACATTCTTCAAGCGGACTACAGATAAAAATCCTAAATATCAAGAAAATCATTTTGTAAAACTAGGCAATTCTTGTGTTACATATGGGCCTAGTAAATTAGATAAAAATTAGTGCTATATATTAATGAAATGTGCTTATAAAATAACATTGCTTCATTTAGATACACTATTGGGGCGCAAATTATTTGTATTTTAGCACGTGATGCGGCAGTGTTTTATAATTCGTTAAGATTTTAGTATATTTCGCAGAATTAGTATGAGTATTAACACTGGGCATATCATCTACAGTACCCTGTATCATAGTTCTGATATCACGCCAGTCTAATATGTATATTGCTACTGTAAATTAAGCTAAATTAATGAATTCACTCATGTTTCTAACAAATACTATCGAATCACTGATTGTTAACTTAATTTGAAATCTGTTTATTGTCAATAAGCTTAGCATATTAAGAAACATGTATAGCGGCCATCTTCTGGACAACAGTTACTCATCGTATTTAATAATCTATTAATTTATATATAGATGTGGTTTAATAAAGATCGTTAATCTGAAAGATGCGTGATAAAATGATTTAACTCATATAAACTCATTTGCAAAAAAAAACGGGCACCTAAGCAATGAACCATTTCAAATGTTACTATTTATTTGTTTGATAATTATAGGTAGTTTTACTTTCACAATTTTGTAAATTAATAAGCAAATAATCGTTTTCGTCAGTATTATCATAAAATTTTGATAAAATTTATGGGTTTAAATGCTAAAGTTCACTAGTAGTGTATGCTCGCTAGTAGTGCATATGCTCGTGAAGTAAAAGTTAACAAAGATTTTTGTTTGTTTTTTCTTTAATAAAGTAAAAGCAGACAAATGTTTAGTATCGAGTGTGACCCCCTCTAGCTGAAATCACAGCATGAATTCGTCTGGGTATGCTAGCGAGGATATCCCGGATACTTGCTTGCGGAATATGTTCCCACTCCGCGGTAATCACATTCTTCAGCTCTCTGATGGTCTGCGGAGCCGGTTGTACTGATCTCACGCGTCGTTTCAGAACGTCCCAGACATGCTCTATAGGATTGAGCCTGGTTCTGGAAGAAAACCATGTACCCAACCACGGGATGATCGTTTTCTTGTGAGTCGCGCATTGAGAAATCGCAAGTCTTCGTATGTGGACCTTAAGAACAACCTCGAAGAAGTAAGAAATGTGCATATTAGTCTATGGACGGTCAGGAGGAGGCTTCTCGCGGCCAATATACGCAGTCATCGCCCGGCCCGCGGCCCTAAGTTACTCCGTGAGCACAGAGTTGCCAGGCTTAGGTTTGCTTGAAATTGTGAGTCATGGACTCAAGAAGACTGGAATAGGGTATTGTTCTCCGATGAAGCCAGGATATCTCTGTTCGGTGAAAATCGACGTCGGCGAGTGCTACGAAGACGAGGAGAACGCTTTGCAGAGGCTTGTTTTGAAGAAATCACACATTATGGTGGGGGCTCTGTTATGTTTTGGGCAGGAATAAATTCAATGGATTGTACAGAGTTAGTCTTCATTGAAAACGGCTCACTGACTGGACATCGATACATAACGGAAGTTCTAATTCCTCATGCACAACCCGCATTGGCCGCTTTAGGCGAAGACTCAATTTTTATGGACGACAACGCTCGCGCCCACCGGTCTGGCGATGTGGAAGCGTATGTGCAAGAGGTCGGCATTCGTCGTTTGGATTGGCCAGCTCGAAGTCCCGACCTCAATCCTATAGAGCATGTCTGGGACGTTCTGAAACGACGCGTGAGATCAGTACAACCGGCTCCGCAGACCATCAGAGAGCTGAAGAATGTGATTACCGCGGAGTGGGAACGTATTCCGCAAGCAAGTATCCGGGATATCCTCGCTAGCATACCCAGACGAATTCAAGCTGTGATTTCAGCTAGAGGGGGTCACACTCGATACTAAACATTTATCTGCTTTTACTTTATTAAAGAAAAAACAAACAAAAATCTTTGTTAACTTTTACTTCACGAGCATATGCACTACTAGCGAGCATACACTACTAGTGAACTTAAGCATTAAAACCCATAAATTTTATCAAAATTTTATGATAATACTGACGAAAACGATTATTTGCTTATTAATTTACAAAATTGTGAAAGTAAAACTACCTATAATTATCAAACAAACCAATAGTAACATTTGAAATGGTTCATTGCTTAGGTGCCCGTTTTTTTTGCAAATGAGTTTATTACAACGAGATACACGACAAGACAACACACCGATAGCAAGTAAGCTGTGGTAGTGTAAACTGTTAAGTGTCCGAGTGACAAATTATGATTTTTTTTAATATTATTTGATATTTCAGTGCGAAGTTATTTTTATTGAACACAATTTATCACATGCTATCACAGCCCCGTTTTTGAGTCACTCGAAATTTTCAATTGCCGATCTTCGTTATACTACATCTTTGATGTTTATCAACTATATACAATCGAAAAACTTACACAACTTAATGCAATCGTACAAAGTATTAAAGAACCAACAGTTCTCAAAGTGTTAAAGTTTGGAAAAAGTCATCGATTTCTTATATTTCTTTATTTGTGTTTCGTCATAGCATTAACCTATTACTACCTGCTGCATTTACCTATACATATAAGTAAAAGTGAAATGTCTGTGAAGTGAAAATACAAAAAATGTCCATGTCGAAAGTTTGTGTTTTTAAAATGAACTTCAAAATTACAATTGTATCTTCTTAGATAGGTGATTTTGAAGAGAAGTCATAAGCAAAAGCAACTTTAATTTAAAGCGTAAATGGGTTTTACGTAAAAAATACTCATCAGTAAAATTGTGCGTGGTTCCGAGATTAGAAATTTTGAAGGTAGCAAGTTATTGTGTTTAAATAGTATCTATTTATTATATTATAGTTAAATAATGACCAATTTATATGTCTTAAGCGAAGATTAGGCAGGAAATCTTTGTAGTTAAGAAAGTAATAAATTACATAATTTGCCCGACGTTATATTTTGTGATGTAATTTGGATTTTTAGAATTATCTCATTTTGATGGGAGAAATTGGGATGTAATTGGTATATTTAGGGGAGTATGTATCGATTTTAAAGATATAAAACATATTGTAAATACAGTTAATCACGTAGACCATATTGCGGTCAAAAGCAAGTTTAAAATATAAAGCAACAAATGCTTACAAATTTTAAAGAACAATAAAATAATTTAATTAAAAATTAAAAGACCGACTTCAATATGCACTACAAAGTAATAAATAATACATATTTCATTGTGCTAGTACACATTGATTAATTTTCTTATTGACGAGACTAGCCAACAAATCTTAAATACGTAATATTTTGAAGGCGGGTCGCCAAGTGCCAAACCAGAACAAATTTAAGTAATGTAACACAGTTGAATATTACCTACTTGTAGATGTATCGTTGGCGCTCAGTTAGGTCCATATGTAAACTAGAAACAAATTAATTTAACATATTGATCCTACTTGTACATTTGTTGAAATTTTAATAGAATTAATATGTGTCATATGTGTAGTATTGCATACGATCAAAGATACAGTGGTCAAGGGTTTCAACACCAGGGTACACCATTGACTTATTGGAGTCACTTGCATATGTATACAATTACTTTAACAGTGATAGGAATCATAGTGAGGAAAGTATAAGAAAGGGAAGGGTTGTTAAGTTTGTATGTTTCCCTCGATTGTAGATAAGTCCGATGCTCAACAATAATCACATTCTTCAGCTCTCTGATGGTCTGCGGAGTCATATGTGTAGTATTGCATACGATCAAAGATACAGTGGTCAAGGGTTTCAACACCAGGGTACACCATTGACTTATTGGAGTCACTTGCATATGTATACAATTACTTTAACAGTGATAGGAATCATAGTGAGGAAAGTATAAGAAAGGGAAGGGTTGTTAAGTTTGTATGTTTCCCTCGATTGTAGATAAGTCCGATGCTCAACAATGTTGATTAAGAGCTGATATATTAAGGACGGGCGATTTTTCTATTAGTTATCAGGACAGGGACTGGAATTTGCACCCGATATGACTATAGACTCTCGCCCCCAACCACACCGAGGGACAAAACACGCAAGGCGTAACGTGGGTGTCCTGGTTGATACCAGGAGAATCTCTGCATACCCCTTCTGGGAAAATGGCGTAAGTTTATATAGATTAAGACAAATTAATATTGCGTGTAAAATTGCGTGTTTTTCGCTAGAATGTTTTACACAAATTAAATTTAAGTGTAGGTCGTGGTGTTCGTCATTTGGCGACCCGCCTTCAAAATATTACGTATTTAAGATTTGTTGGCTAGTCTCGTCAATAAGAAAATTAATCAATGTGTACTAGCACAATGAAATATGTATTATTTATTACTTTGTAGTGCATATTGAAGTCGGTCTTTTAATTTTTAATTAAATTATTTTATTTATTACTTTTTAGTTTTCATAAGCATTGTAATGATGCCAAAGATAATCATATAATGAAAACTGGATTCAATGTATATAAAAATGAACCATTGTGATCCTTTATAATTTCAAAAACGAAAATTAATATTTTATGATTTTTAAGGAAGCTACACTGTCATTTCGTTTTTATGATAAAGAAAATACTAATATCGGCTGAACCTGCTAGAGATATTGAGTACACTTATGCGTGGTAATCATTCGTTACCCCCTCACCTCTACACCTTCTTTACTTCCTATTTTTAATAAAACACATATACTTAACCTAATGAACAAAAAATCATTGCGTTTCTGCAAAGTTTTGTGGAGGTCTGCTCTCCAGATATGTACCTATTCATCAGGTCATCACCATATTTTATGTGACCAACATTATGTATAATTCGTTCTGAAGAAAAGTTATTTAAAATCATTTATTTATTGTCGCAGATATTTAGTATTTATATTTGTATATATCCCCCCTCCCCTTCCCACGCCCCTTTCTATTTTCCCCTTTCCACCCCCCCTTGTAGTAATAAACTTATACTGAACCTAATGCAAAAAGAATTATTGCTGTACTGTTCAATTTTGAGGAGTTCTACCCTTCAGGTCCAAAGATATTCATCAGGTCTTCACAATATTTTTTTTTTGTTTAACCTATCATATAATACTCTTTGAAAAAAAAGTTATTTTTAAATCGATTAAGAACTGCCGGAGATATTGAATATTAACAATTGTACCTATTTTCTACCCTCTCACCCTCCCACCCCCACCCTTTTCCCATTTTCACCCACCCTTTGTAATAATATACTTATACTTAATCTAACGCGAAAAGAATTAATGCTGGACCGTTTAATTTTGAGGAGTTCTGGTCGGCAGATCCTAAGATATTCATCAGGTCTTCACCACTTTTATATGGGACCAACCATATATTAACCATATTGCTTTCCAACAAAAAAGAAATATTCAAAATCGGTTCACAATTGCCGGCGTAATCGCGTAACAAACATACAAAAAAAAATCCTCTTTTGAAGTCGGTCAAAAAAGCTTAATATCAGCCATCGTAGTAAGAAAAGGTCATAATTCATCACATGTTTTTATCATAATCCTACCAAAATACATATTTTTTTACGAATTAAGAAAATAATTGTAAGTTTGTGTGTGTGTGTGTGTGTGTGTGTACAATGCACACACGGCAGAGTAAAACATCAAAAAAGTAGCCTATGAGAGAAAGATCGACAAAAATATGACATTTCATACAATAAATATTTAAACAGAAGTATTTTCACTTTGATATTATGTAAGAACTTTTTTTATTCAAAATATTCATGTTGCATTTTGATTATATACAATTTTAAATTACAACGATTTGGTAGTAGTATTCATTAAAAAAAAAACTTAAAATCTCCTACAACAACGTTTTTTATAGACCACCTTGAATAATAGGTAAGCATAATTATTAACTAAAATTTCGTGAAGTAGACGAAATAATTTTTGTGGCTTATTTCTTACCAGCAGTCTGGCCCAGCTTTGCCCGGGTACAAATAGATTTCTATACAATAATATGTACGTATTATACATATAAACCTTCCTCTTGAATCGCTCTATCTATTAAAAAAAACCGCATCAAAATCCGTCGGGTAGTTTTAAAGATTCGAGCATACATAGGGACAGAGAGAGCGACTTTGTTTTATACTATTTAGTGATTTAAAATGTTAATAAATTTTCATTTCTTATGGTACTTTTTAATCATATTATTCAGATTTAAAAGATTGAAAACTGGGAGTAAAAATAAGTTTGTGAAAATTATGTTCAAACAAGGTGCATAGTCAAAATGAAGAAAGTTTAGTAATCTTGGATGAATTATTTGGTTGCTTTTTTAAATACCATTCTTCTATTGACAAACTCGTAATTTTCAGGTTCTGGTACAGCTTATTTTCTCTACTTGTTACTTCTCGGATCAATTCACATCATGAGCCTTCAAATTGCACTATGTAGTACTTGTGTGCTTTTTATCATCTGAAAAGTACAGTAAAGAAAAATTAATGTAATATAAAACCATTTTTAGGATTTGTGTCTTAAATGTAAAATATAGGCTTTTCTCTTTCTCTCTTCAGCTACAAGCAAAAGAGTTTAGGCTTATTGGGCTTTAATAGTCGGTAAGTTAAATGAGGATATTACATTCTTGATGTGAGAACTTTTTGGAATCTTGATGTAACATTTGGAAAATGCCAATAAAATCAATACAGTGGTACATTGCATCTGTTGAAAGTGATTTTAAAACAATAGTCTCACACACATAGGAAAGTATAATAGTACCTACATTCTTACTCACATAATGTCCTTTATTATTACTACAATAATGAACGAAAGTTCCAATTTACTGTTAAAATAGTGAATTATATACATACCTACGTTATACAGACTTGTATACAATTTTTTTATTTGAAGAATTGCATTCCCACTCTGCTGCTCCATAATTTCAGTTTGTGAAAGCAAATGAACTGGTACTATTTGCTGAAATCATATTTTTATTATGAAAATAATAATAAGTGTATAAAAATATTGCCAGGTATAAGAAAATAAAGATATAATAGAAGACATATTGGCAAAGATCCCGTTATGAGATAAGACAAGTCTGATTTTAGTAAAACCTGATGTTTATTAATTTTAAACTGAAAGAAAGATTCAGTTCATAGAGCCTGTTTACTTATATGTACAAATATAGTGTGCACTTTCTGTTAAATACAAATTAGTCGATATTTATTTAATTATTTGTTTTCATTCCACTTTACATTTATAAATATCTCAATACAGTAAGCATTATTAGCTGGTGAGATCATAATGTCATAAAACTTGTGTTGTGAAAATTATTTGAACATGTATTATTTATAAAAAAAGTTTCCCCACTGTTTGTTGAACTAATAATTTTTGTTGTTTCTACATTCAATTTCAAGTCATTAATGAAATATGGTATAAACATACATATCTGTTCAGAGAATCAAACTTCTAGATATTAGAGAACTGGTTATGCAGTCTCGGTTAATCCAATCCTCAGTTGCATAGTGAAATACAGCCCGGATACATACTCTGAAAAAACATAAGCAATTATTTTTAAGAATAAAAGTAAAAGCAAATGCAGATATGGACAACAATTAAGCAATCAACAAATGGTAATATCCTTAAATACAATATTATTTTATATGATGTTTTATTTTCTACTTAATTATTATTTTCTACTTAAATTTTTGGAAGTGATATTTTGTTACATATTATTGTTTAAAGTTATATCCTGTATCATTTTATTTGATAGTTATATCATAAAGTTTGAGTGTTTGTATATTTTTGTTTAAAATTCTGACCTCATAAGGGTTATTTTGTTTGTTTAATGTCTAATGCAAATGTTATGTACATGTGTAAATGAGACTCACCAACTCCACGGCCAAACCGAAGCCCGGTTTCGTGGAAATAATATTTATTTTTTGTTTCTAACTCTGTATTTTAATAAATAAATAAATAATAAATTAAATTAAAATAATTTAAGGATATTATTTTAAAAACCAAACCATATATCGAATCATTGTGGCGGTCAGAAGACACTATATAAATAATTACCACATAATTCTATCTTTAATCACCACTCAGCAGTATTAATTTAATGATACAGATGACTTGATATACTAAGATAACATTTTATTAATATTATCTATTAAAAGGTGTCCTAACATTGTAGCCCTTCTCTAAACATATTCATAATGTCCTGTTGAAAACAGACTGCCTGTCGTCTGTATAATGAGGATATATATTCGATAAGCATTATTGAATACAACTTAAAACATAGTACAAACATACCTGATGTCCTTTAAGATGGTTATTTTCCAATGTTATAAAACTTGTGTAAAGTTATGGATGGATGGCTGGCCAGTAAGTCAAATCGCACATCACATTTTCTATATTGATTAGACGTGTTGAACCATTTCCAGTAAGTATGTGAATATCTCCGCAGTAATGGATATTAGAACAAAACTTAAACACAAAACTTCAAAAGAATAGTTTTGAACTTGATAAACTGACTTTAGTTCGCCATTTTTCAATGTATTTTTTTTAACAGAAGACCACAGACCAATAAGAACACAAGACTAAAAATTTTATATATTTTAATTACAGATTATAATACACTGGGTATACAGATTCATGAGAATAACCACAGATGAGCACAAAATTGCCCAGGATTTTGACAACTGTAGGAAGGCTCGATCCGTTCATAGAGAGATGGACCACCCTGGTCGATATTCATTAGTCGCCATTGCAAGCGCAGGCGGCGACTCGGCGAGCCTCTATCATTACAAGTTTTGTTTTAAAAATCGTCTAATTATTCATATCTAGCCTTTTATTCAGTCTATTCAAACGTACCATTGTATTGCTTTAATTATACCATGATTGGCTCTCGGAGTTTCGAGTAGGTTGCATTCGTATTTGGATCTCGACATGTCTTTCTTTTTATTACTGAGGTGATGAAGTGACAACAGTACGGGTAATGGTATTGCATTAGTGTTCGTAACTTTTGCTTACAGATTACTATGTCGACACATTTAAGGGCTGTTTGATGTTTTTCTTTGTCCCATTTACAAGGGGAGATTTTCTCGCCTCGATATACGATTATCATATGGATATAAAAAAGTTGCCTCATGTGAAAATTTGTCAACACGAATATCTTATGGTGATTATGATTTATACATACATACATACATAAACTCACGCCTATATCCCAGAAGGGGTAGGCAGAGGTGCCAGGACACCCACATTTCGCCTTTTATGTTCCGTCCCACTATGTGATAGGTGGCGAGCCTATCGCCATATCGGGCACAAATTCCTGACTCTGGGCTGATAATGAATAGAAAAATCCAATATCACTTTGCCCAACCCGGGATTCGAACCCGAGACCTCAGCTTTGTAACCATACCTTAGTACAACTACGCCACCGAGGCAGTGATTATGATTTATGTCATGCGATAATGACGCTTAGAAGCTAAATAGCGCTTAAGGTTATGGAAAACATACTTTTCTGTCTGGAAAATTGTGCTGCTACTTGATGGTGTGATATGGTACGACGATATGATGGTAAAAATACAAAGAATCGAATCTCTTAGTCTTAAAGGCAACTTCGAAAGTTTCGTTATAAAGCTGTAGTTTTATATGGCTGTTACAGAAGGGACACTGATAAATATGGTTGAACAATTCTTCATAGCAACAAGCTGTTTTGTAGACTGAGCAAACCTATGTCTATCAATAATAAAAACTTAAATAATTTATTAACAATACATAAAATTATGACCAAAATCATGTCACCGTCAAATAAAATCATATTCCGCAGCCAACAGTATTATAATAAAATGCAACATTACATCTCAGAGAGGCCAATTAAAAATAAAATTCCGATTATAAATGTTAACCTACGTTATCATAAGTTTAATTCACATTTTTTTGACGTCGGCTTTGTTAATTAACCCAGAAAAAGGTTTTATGGCTCATTTACGAGGCACAAAAAGTTCGCAGTTGTAATTTCTTTTTATACTGTCCGTGGCTAATCGACAAGCCCGCTCAGCCAGCGATTCAATGCGATAAACTTTTGGAACTTGTTTTGTTGCTTTAGGGTTGGCAAGTTTAGGATAGCGGACGGTTAAAACTTTGCAAGTTAAAACTGAAATAACTTTACTAGTCTCGACTTATTCTCAAAATGTTTTATTTTCCTCTTTACTGTAAAAATAAAATAATACACCAAAAGAAACACAAAACAATTGTATCAATATTTAAAGTGGGTGCAATGGGCGGCCTTATTGCACTAGACAATCTCTAGACTTTAACAGGCAACCTTTGGATGAAGATATTATGCATACCAATGTATAGGTTTAGTGAGACAGCCTGAAGTTTTGTTTGGAAAAGCAATCTTAATAGTAATGTTGTTATCATTTTAATCATTATATTCATTCATCAGTTCGTCTTTGCAATATATGTGTATATATGCGTCATGGGCTAGAAAGCTAAATATACATTCTGCTAAGATTAGTGATTTTCGTATTCGACATTTTGCAACGAGTAATTGTCTCTCTCTACCTTGACTGCGGCTTTGTATTTGGTCAATGAGAGGCTAGTAACCTAATAAAACCTTCACTGCATTTTATCTTTATATTCCGTACTCTATTTTCTATCCTCAAAAGCATTCAAATTGCAATGCACGTACAAACTCCTAAGTAGGTAATAGGTATTATAAGTGATAGTAACTTTTTGCTTTTGCCGTATAACAAAACATAAAAATTGAAATGACAACCCTACTCCATATGGGTAAAGAAATTAAAATTTGGCGTTTCAAATGTTCTTGCGTCGTATCTTTGAATGCGTTCCATTGTAGGATAAAAATACGTTATTCCATTAAACTTTAGATTGAGAGAACGAAAGAGAAGCCATTACGATTTTGGTAGAGCTTTGATTTTTTAACCGACTTCAAAAAAGGAGGAGGTTCTGAATTAATCGAAATCATTTTTTGTTAGCATAATTTAGGGTATATTTCTAACTACCTATATAATGTAGCATCATTGCACGCATTAGGATTTCTGTAGATAGTACAGAATTTTTAGATTACTGATAAATTATTTTAATTGAGAACATTGCTGAACTTATTGAATAAGATTGGAATCAACATTGCACGCCCAGGATCCTGTGTTCCTTAAAGTTTGTGGGTGATGACAGCATTCACCCACGATCAAGGGTGCCGCCACTTCTATCCTACAAAAAACCCACCACAGCATTCCGCCATTTTTTTCTCCAATTATACAACCACACGGCACACATTTTATTACATCTGCCGGGAGATGAAAAAAGCCAAAATAACATCTATCTTTATTACGATCATAATAGTGACCGGTCGGGGAATCGAACGGCGCGCAGCCGCGTGCGAATTGATTCGACACAGACGGCCGCGCAGAACAAATTGCGTTCTCAGATGCACGATGAAAAAACGGCAGGTAAGCCTCTCAGACCACTGGCCAACGCGGGCCGAGTGGGAAATATTATAACTACTCATATTTTAGAGAATGTTAAGGTGTGAGTTTTTGGATTTTTGTCTTTGAGCGCCGGTAGATACCGGCACATGTTGTGTGATTTGAATAAATAAAGGTATAAGAAAATTAAAAGTATTTTTAATATTTTGTGGTTGGTTCATAAAATTTTGAAAATTTACGTCTAGCTTTTGGTTCTTCATTAATTTCTACTTAAAACAAAATTATAAAGTTTGCTAATATATTGGCACCTAAAAAAGGGATTACAGTTTTACAATAAAGTACAGTTAGTACAAAAACGAAATTTCTCAACTGAATCAACCTTATCAAATTTTGTATAAAAATAAAAGAACTTTGGAAAACTGTACCTTCCAGGTGCAATCAGAGACAAAAACCTACGGAAATATCATAATTTTTTAATTCTTACCTATTCAAAGTAAGCAATTAATGATTTATAATCTCTTGGAATAACTGTGTGTATAAGCATTAATTTGACATTCAATTCCAACGAATTAAGATGTTATTCTCCCATTAGCGACTTATGATACCTTTATTGTCATTTTATTTTTAGCTTAATGCTATATTTCAGTATAATAGCCATTTACCATCCAAATGTGTTTGCCACCGATAAATAAGCCACTAGTCTACTAATGGACATAATATGAGAAAAAAATACGTACAAATGTATTTCTTTGAGTAATTTAATTAACATAAACAAAGGAAATGGCCGCGTTATCTTAATACTCACGGTGGAAGCTTCAAAATCATTGATTTAATCGCGGCCGCTCGATCGAGACATTAAAATCTCTACTTATGTTAATTAAGTTGTATCAGTGCTCTTAAAAATGAAGTGCAGGGTTACTTTGGCTGTACGTGGGATTATTAAAGTTTGTTAAGACGCTTTAAATATAGAGCGTCGTGGCCTGTTGGTAAACGGACAATTCGTGGCTGCCAACATGCTCACGGTGGTCGCGGGTTCACATCCCAGAGGACACCTTTGATTTTTCGTAGTTGTGTGTGTATTGATAGTCAATCACCACGAAGTTAATGCTGAAGAGAAACATTGCTAGGAGACCTTCATACTATGGCGAATTTGTAAGAATTTCGACGGTAAAGTCCGCCGGCCAAGGTGGACACTGGGCTATACGGATAAACCACTCTCAATCGCACTCTTGATTTAAGAGGAGGCACATGCCCTATACTGGGATGTATATGGGCTGATACAGTACAGTACAATTTTGAAGGAAACCGTCAGCATTAAAATAGTTTTTGATAAAAGTGACCACTTTTAGCACCAGTTTTTACTAAACGAGATTCGTAAATTTTATAGAATTTCATCGGTTTCTTGAACTAAGTTTCTCCTTTCTTGTTCTACCACCTGGTTTTGTTTCTTCGGCAATTTTATTAACCGATCAGCATTAAACATAGAGCCTGTTAATTCCGTACGGTCGTTTTATCTCAAAACAGTGATAGTTGAAGAATTAAATTCTGGCATATTTATAATAGAAATACAATAAAATTGAACAAAACCTTAAGAATACCGTTTATAGTTAGCTATGCAGCCACGATACCATCGCCTGATCAAGGCATATTTATCTCGAACACGGAAGAGAGCGCCGAGATAACATTCTCACCATAAACGGCGTGTTCTACCATTAATTAGCGTTTGAGAGCGACGAATTGCTACCACCGCTTCCTCTATTAAAGGCCGCTTGGTTTATTGTTCAATAAACGCAAAACGGTGAAAGCCGCGACATGTATGAGAATTTTGTTCATTTTCTTGCGATTAGTCCCTTTTTTACACTGGCACGGCATAATGACTGCATTGCACCTGATGGCAAGCGCAAATGCCGTCTTGGCAGAGTATCGATTGGGCTTCTAAGATGCCTCTGCAGAATACGACGAAAAGACCAAGGCTTTTAATTTGGCATCAAATGGTCTCTAACAGGCTGTAAATTTCGAGGTTCTTGGTTTGATTAGGACTGTCATCACACTTGGACAGCCTCCGTGACGCAGTTGGTTAGATGCCGGCTATGAAACATGAGGCCGCGGGCTCGAACCCCGCAGGGAGACAAATAATTGTGTGCTCCACCGGTATTGGTTGGGGTCCTGGGTGCTTGTCATACCGAATAGTCTCTCGTAGTTCCTGATACCCACGACACAAGACTCGATCTTAGTGTGGGGTCAGGACTATGTATGTCACTGTTGAGTGTACTTGTTTATTTACTTGGTACATGTATTCGGTACCAGAAATCTTAGATTCTCTTAGATCGATCTCTCAGATAGATTCTGTTAATCTGCAGAAGACTTCAATTTGCGTCTTAAATAGCAATTGACTCGATTCTATCTCATCTTGAACCTGTAATAAGCTTGGGATATGTGAATCTAAATTAAGTAAGTTATAGTGCGGACCACATCATCAAACCGGAATTGACAGGAGCAAAAATATGTACTCCTTCCAATAATGTGTCTAAAACATAAATTTTCCTACAAATAAACCAATAAATAAAACAAAATTGATAAAATCGAAACCTTTTGAAAGCCCAGGTGTATTCTTAGAACGACAAAACATTATCACAAATAATTTATAACGTAAATAAAGTGCAAATTAACGAAAAAGCTCTGCGTATAAACTTGACAGGGATGCTGGCTGCTCGTGTCCGAAGGCATTAGCTTTTAGACATGTCGAAGCTCAGAATTAAACTTTTACGACGATTCGACGATAAAAAGGTTTGTACCGAATGTCCGGAGAGACGCGGGTGTTTAGGAGCTACACATTTTTATCTAACAGCATCCGTAGTGTTGTTGCTTACACATTGCATCGGCTTACAATACACCGATTGAGTAAAAAGAGGCCTCGCACTGTAAGAAATGTTTGAGGGACTCACAATTTACAAATATCTGTTTCGGGTTTAGGTGTTGTGGACCAAAATTCTCTTAGTTTCTTCCTTCTATTCAACAACACAAGACATGCTGCTGTAGATAGGGGATTTTGCCTAATTCTACAAGGTTAACTTACTAATCCTGATTTCTCTAGTTACATACATAAGTATTATACCCTGATTACTTAATGTCCAATTCACATGACAGCAGGCGATCTTATTTTAGCGTCAATACTATATCAGTTATATTTATTTAAAGCAGTACCAATATAACCTTACTTAACAACACTTATACAAAACAGTAAACTGTGCGTAATTAGTCCAATTACAGATAGTTATTGCATTGTAGCTGTTTTAGAAATGCTAAGTAATTAATGCCGTTTCGAAGTACACAATTAAGATCCTCTGTGCCGTGTGCGGCGTTTAGATAGTTTTGCGTATCAGAATTACATTGCACAAGTAATTATTCGTAATTCACATGCAATTATGTGTATTTAACAATAATTGTGTTTTATTTTTAATGCGGCAAGAAACAAAAGAATGAAGACCATATTGGTGGGAACTAATTGGTGTTTTTAAAAAGATATTTTTGACAATTATTTCCAACTAGCGGACCGTCTCAACCTGGGTACAGATGCTTTTTGATTCAACTCCTCGCAGATACATTTCATTTTTCTTACAAACTGGGGCACCCTTAATATATTTTATACTGTATATTACCTCTTGAATCATTCTATCTATTAAGAAAAACGCATTCAAATAGGTAGCGGCCCACTCGTTGTCACAGGTGGAACACGGGTGGACCTCGCGTGGTCCACTCTGTGGCAACTTCTTTGTTCTTATTACTTGTTTATTCTGTGGCTTTGTACTTGTTTATTCTTTGTACTTGTTTATTCTGTGGCTTGTGAATTGTCAATGCGCAACAAAGCAAGACAAGCATACGAGCCACAATTTGTCACCGAGTGGTCCACGCGTGGACGACAGCGATCCGGTGACGTTACGGAGTTGATGTACTGAGCGTATGTCCAAAATGTACGATTTAATATAAAGAATATTAACAGCGCTAGGCAAGGCGGTGCCGGGTGGGTCTAATGAGTAGTAACCATAATGCACCTTTGATAAATAATTAATAACTCATTTCAGAATAAAAACAAATCAGAATTTGAACAAAATAATTCCAGCCAGCTACACACAATTCCTTTTTACCAAACTAAAAAGGTTTTAATAAAACATTTCGTATCGCCCGTCGCACACAGCTGCAGGCCTTAGCGGGTCGTACAAAGCGACGGAGCATAATCGAATTGATTCGTTAATTACTCGGTTTTATCTCCAGCCGCCATTAGCCGGCCGTCCCACGCTGCCCATTTAATTGCCAGCATCGCAACTCGTTACCAATCACGACCAGCTAGTAATGGAATTAACTTTACCCGATCAAAACTAATTTCTTTCTTTATGTGATATACGCGCTCTTGATGCCGTCCGACAGCTTCGAATCACAGATTTTGAATTGAGCAGGTGCGGGAATTTATTAGGAGTTATTTTAAAATACCGAGACTGTTCAATATTGTTTCGCAATGAATGACGAGACAAGCATGCCATTCGCCTGATGGTACGCGATACCACCACTCATAAACAGTAGCAAAACCAAACAACACAAACTATAAAAGCGAATCTTGGCATTCAACTGCACTCGCCAGCCTAAAACATAAGATGTTAAGTTTCAATATGTCCAGTAGTTACATTGGCTCCAATGACCGTTAAACCGAAATACGACAATGCATTTACACTATTGTTTTGCGAAAGAAATAGACATTGCGGTGGTACCTACCCAGGCAGCCACCCATATATGAAAGACCAGCCACCAGTAATTTTTCCACATTTCAAAAATTGCAATGTATATATATTTTTGGTACGTAAGTTTTTTCATCATTGTTAATAACTTAAATCCATGAAGTTACTCAGCGACAGATAGTTGAACGTATCCATTATCCATGCCATTTTGTTTTAATTAAGTAGTACTAGTTTAGTAAGTGGTAGAGCGATGTTGTAGTCAGTGATGGCTCATGAGTGGCAACAGTTTCTTTAGATTTCCACGATATTCAGAAGTGAACAATAGAACACTGTTCTGTTCCCGTGACACTATTATAGTTAACCGACTTCAAAAACAGAAGTATGTAAAGTCACGCTGTTGTCAGTCATGACTCAGCATGAATATTGAATGGCCAGGCTTGTCCGGAGCGGTACAACTGTCTCACAGGAGTAAGACATGAAGGGAAAGCTTTACTGCCGCTTTTCGTTCGTTTCTCCTTCTCATCCCTTATCCTTCCGCTTCCACCTGATTTGATAGTCTGGCAACACATCTATGATAAAGCGTTATGAATGTTCATGGGGAGCAATGATCACTTACCATCAGGTGACCTGTGTGCTCGTTTACTGGACCTATGCAATACAAAAAATCTACACCCGAATGTCGTACGATATATTCTTTATCTATGTTCAAGAACACTGCGACATTTCAGGACCAATTTCGACTACTATTGTTCTGTTCAGCTCTCTATTTAATTCCAAGTGGTTCCCATTTTATTCTTCTTCATTCTTCACATTATTTAGAGTATTTACACAAATACCATGTAGTAGTATACATATTTACTGATCGGCGTTTGAGACACGCAGTAATTGTTCAAGAAGCGTATGTTTGCTGTCATTTGCGGACCGCGGTGCATGAGAGACCGCCGTCTCCTTACAAGCCACATTCCTGTACGTTACTCCGCCGAACACAGCGCTGCGGACGACAGGATATGCCACGTCCTTTGGGGTACCCTGGGTACACGTAGGACCTTCTTAATTATGTATGAGGCCAGTTAAAAGACAGCAGCAAAAAGTTAGAAAAAGTTAGGAGTTAGTCGCTAAGATTAACCCATAATATGTTATTGATTGAATGATAAAGCAGCAAACGCTTTTGAATAGAAAAAATAAATAAAGCGGTCGATTTTATTAAATAAATCTTTAGAATTTTGATAAGAAGGATACTTTAGAATAGTTCATTTGTATATTCAATTTTAATTAAAAGTAGCTGCAATGATGACGAATAACATCGACAGGCAGTTTTAAAGATGACCTAAGTTCCACAGCGTCCAATTTAGAGGACTGTAACAGACCTCTCAAGCTCAAAAGATATGCTAAATCATGAACTTTATGTTATAATATCTACAAAATGTTCCCAATACATACAAAACCCACAAACTGAACACAGCTCACTCACATAATTTATCATAATGATTGTCCCGGTTGCCAAGGCTCTGATGCGCTGCGGCGGCCGGCACAATTAATCGCAATTAACCTATCATTAAACAATTGTTTTTTACCAGTGCAATTTGTCACGCAGCAAGATGCGCACGCAGACCCCGCGGCCGAAAGGGGGGGAAGGGGGGGAAAGAGGGGGAGGTAATTGTGACGGTTAATTGAGGGTAAGATAGATGGGTATTAAAGTTCTTTGAAATGCCGCTGTGTGGCAGACAATGGACGTTAATAGTTACTTCTAGTCAATTGTGTCGATTTAGCTAGATTATTTAGGTTGAATTATGTGCTTTTTGAAATTAGGTTATGGTGACAATTAACTCATTATGACTTGCAACATTTGTGAATATTAGTATGGACTGAAAGGACACCGAGGAATGAAACTCGGAGACCATCTGGTGTCAAAACTTTTCTACGTCATTACTCATTAATCAATAATTTCTTACATATGCAAATATGTAAAATTAATAGGAGAGATTGAGAAAAAGAAATTGAAAAGAAACTATTCTCTACCCAACATTGTTGAAATGTTCCAACTTATATAAATTAGTACAGTTATTATCTTCGTCATGACTTAATAGCCACAGAAAATTTTTGTATTCTCCATACGCATACTAATTAAGACGCTCTGGTGAAAGATTAGAAAAACAAATAGTAAGTCGGACTATTTCACAATTTTATTGCACAATGAAGATGGACTAGAAAATGGAAATTTCTCCCATTATCTGTTGAATAATGCAATATAAAACGGTCCTTCCAACAATAAGAAGTGTTATTTGTAAACAATAGAATAAAATCCTTTCAACAAACTATACAACTATTGTTGAATTGTGTTGAAACCGTTGTGTTGAAAACTAAGTTTGTATTCTTAATTGCTTTTCTACGCAAGGAAAGCTTTTTTCTAGTCATTGAGATAATATAAAATGGTTCTAGCCCAATTAAAATTACGGCAGAAAGAGTTGCGAGTAATTACTATTCAAATACTAATATTATTATTTTTTATTATGTTATCATTGATCTGGCATTATCGTATTTCTATCATTACATGAAAAGTCATTAATATTCCAAAATTAAACCAATGAAAACAATCTTTCCTCAGATACAAATTTTGTAAATAATTTTAATAGAAATTACGCAAAACTTATAAAATCTCACCATAACGAAAACATGTATGGCCTTAATCATAGACAGTTTATAAACTTATTTTATCTATCGATGGTTTGAACCTTTCTATCGACTTTTGAATTCAGTTTTAGCGAAGAGGGCAAAAAAATCGAAAATTAAAATAGGGTATAAAATAGGTTTATGAATAAGACCGCTAGTGTCTGTGTCGTTTATTTAAAAAAAATAGGAAATACTCACCGTGACTGGTCGTTTAACTGTATGAAATCGAGCTTAAAAGATTTCAAAATTTACATTATCACCATGAGACGTACAAAGTATAAAATAAAATAAAGTATAAGAGTAACATTCCTAGGTGTTACAGAGATGTGTGGAGAGGTGAAGACTGGGCTGGAGGTAATAAAAATGTGTGAATTGCCGGTACAGTGGTAAGGATTTTCACGGGCCGTCGACAGGAAGCGATAATGGCGCCGCCAAAATAAAGCCGAGCGAGCATGCTGCCTCTAACTCTATGTACTTCGTACGACTAACGAATGTGCGATCATTTTATTGGAGATTTTGAAAATTTACATTTTGTAAAGCTTATTTACTTTGGGCATATTCATATTTTGTTTCTTAACCTCTTGGCAAATGCGAGAAGCTCTTTATTTCTCACTTTAATTAATATTCAAATAAACTTTTTACTTGCCTATAGCTTTGAAGAATAATAAACAATCTATACAAAAATAATAATTCAATGACTAACAGTTTGATTTCTAAGAAAAATTTGAAGGATATCCCGAATCTAATCGTGGGTTGTCTTATATCCTTATATCTGTTGAGTTGATCGAGATGTCTAATAATTCGATTATTTTAACAACTTGAGTGAACACATTTGTGAACCTTTACATACCATTGGTACTGATAAATTTATAGCCTTCAACGGAACTAAATTGACAGAAATCTATCTAGAGAAGGGTGCACAGTAACCTTGTGAACGAGTTATAATCCACGCCAGTCCGTGTGGGCACCGGCCCGGTGTAAACTTAACCAACGCGGCGCGCGCATCAAACGCGCCGCTGCCTTTGTGCCGCCGCCGCCGCCCATTGTCTCACACATGTTGTTTTAATACACTTAATTTCGTGTTGTCATGTTAAGAGTTTATTACTCACACTTAATGCAGACAAATGATTTTGAACCCTATTACTTAAAAGTTAAGTTTAAAACTAAAAATGTGTTTTTATTTTTAAATTAACACATAGTTTTATTGAAAGTTTTTTTAGTTAAGTGTCGGTTGTATGAGACTTATGTACAGGTTTTAATGTTCTTTTTTAAGTTGTGATTTGTTATAGAGATGTGTTAAAAGGTTTCTAAATATATTGTTACTTGATATGTTGCTTTGATGCCGGGTGGGTGGGTTATAGCCGGAAGCCCTTACCCCTGTCCTTCCTTCGGCTTTTCAACCCTTAAATTCAAAGGATAGTTATTTAAGTACACAAATATACCCAACACTCACACACATACTTCTTAATACCAAAGCAAGAGATCAAGTGTTGTGCTGTGAGTACCTACCATGAGATACTTTTTGGTCTCATATTAGCCAGAATTTGTTTTGGTTGGTGTAGAGATAAACTGTATATGATCAAGCAATCTACATTAATGACTTATTTTAAGTTTGAGTTAAGGATTGCAAAATATCGTGGAGATAGAGCGCTGTGGAGTGAAAGAGGATGTAGTAACGAGAATTGATAAAAGAATATTAATATGGTTTGGACATACAGAGAAGATGGATAAAAGGCAATTAACAAAACAGTTAAATGAGGCGATTGTGAATGGAAAAGTCGGTAAGGGTCGTCCCCGTCGGACCTACTTCAATCAGATCGTCAGGTTAAAACCCTGTACCGAATACATGAAGAAATTAATTACAGTGGACGAAGCGAAATTAGTAAGTCAGGTTAGAGCAAAGTGGAGGCGCATAGTCTCTGCGTACCCTATAGGATACATGCGTAACGTTTATACATGTGACTTGTCCCTTTTTTGCAATTATTTTTATTGCATTGTGTCTGAAATTACTAAAACAATCACCCGGGTTCGTTTTCGTTAACAGTCTTGATATATCCTGAATATGTATATAGAAAGCGTACACCGACGTGTACAGCGGAAATTTTAAGATTATTGAATGAAAACTGAAAACCATTTGAATCGAAGTCAAATCAGGCAGTCCAATGCGAGTTTTTCAGTAATCTCATGATGTGCTTGACGCTTGTGTCTGCTTTCTTTCTTTTTGCAGTCGAAATAAACACTCATACTATCAACTATCAATCCATACTCCCTAAAATGTATAGTCTTATAAATACCATCAATAGAAAACAACATAAAATATGAATATACATAACACATTCGACAGGTTTGTGTTCGCCTGCGCGTCGAATCCAACACTGCATTGTCGGCCGACAAAAGGCATTGTGTTGTAAACCTGTTTTATTTACCGTGACACTGAATAACTTAGTGTTATCTTCACACCTCGCCGCGCGGACAGCGGACAGAGGTCAAACATGATTGTCATCTTACGTTCTATAATTAGTTTATTATGTTAATTGTTATGTTGCAAGAATAACAAGAATAATAAGTTGCAATACAATAGAAAAGTCTTCATTGTAAGCATACTAATAATTACAAAAATATAATACCATTTTGATAAAGCTTACTAGTATTTTACAGATACATGTGATCTACGGTATGATTGTAAATCTGAGGACTCGGGTTTAGTTCCCGGCTTGGGTAAAGTTATATTGGAATTTTCTATTATCAGCCCGGAGTCAGGAAAATTATGCCCGATGCCACACTGGGCACAAATTAAGTTTCTACAGATAGTCTCGCCCCCTATCACATCGTGGGACGAAAAATTAAAGTGAAACATGGGTGTCTTGGTAGGTCTGCCCCTTCTGGCAAAAACGCTAGAGTTTAAGTATGTATGTTATCTGTGTAGATGTGAATTAATTTTTACTTAACATTGGCTCTTACTATAATAGTAGAAGAAAAAGTAGTGATAATTATTATCCTTATATCCTTTTGACGACGTGGTGACAGACGATTATTTCTCTTCAAGACTCCTCTCTATTCCACAAACATTATCCGCACAATTATATGAGCAACCAAACAATCGAACCCGCGGCTTTTCTTTACACCTCTATTTCCACCGTGTCATAACCAGAGGGCGTGGTGCGGTGAGATGAGTGACGTCATAGGCTCCCGATCATGAATAATGCAGTGCCGACACTTCGGCAGTCGAGACGCTCTGCCTATTTGAATTACAAAACAAGGTTACGGGAGCGAAGACTTAGAAACTTTTCTATACTGACCTCATTGGTTAGAATATGAGTATTTGGGATGTGAAAGTGTGATCCACTATATTTGTTTCGGGTTTGGGCGTTTGTGAGACGGTAAAGTCTCTTGCAGTTTCTGATACCCACGGCGTAAGACTCGATCTTAATGTGGGGTCAGGACTCATGACTAGATATGTGACTGTTGGGTGTATTTAGCTAGATTGTTCGAATTAGAATTGTATAACTAGGTTTTTAGTGTTCTAAAAAATTACTTCCCATGGTTTTCCCAAAAGATGACAAATATCGAGTTTTAAACACTCAACGTAAGTAGTGACGTAAGGTTAAAATAAGGTAACATTAAATTAAAAGGATTAGTCGCAGTAAAGTATATGTGTACATTGTGTGTGAATTCTATTTTTTTTTTAATGAATGGTGAGAAAAGCAAGCCATTCGCTTGATAGTAAGCTATAAGACCTCACATGGTCCGAAACAAAACCAAACAACACCATGAGTTACAAAGCAATGGTATGCCACTGCGCTCGCTATCCTGAGACATAAGATGTTAAGTCTCAATATGTCAAGTAGTTGCTCTGGAAACAATGTCCTTCAAACCGAAACACAACAACAACACCGCTGCTTGGCTGAAGAAATATACTTTAAAGTGGTATCCGCCCTGCGGCCTCTCACATATGAGACACCACCAATGTAAAATATATTAAAATATTACTACTTTATAAAGAACATGGAAAAAATACTAGAAAAACAACACATAAAAAAGTTTCTCAGAGGCCTTAGCACAAAAATAATTAGATAGATTATTTGAAGAAACCAAAAAAACGGAATCATTCAAGTCTCATCTGAAGGTCATTAGCGATCGTTTACTCTGACGGTACATTTGGGCGGCACGATTTGAATGTTTTGGGTTTAACTGTGGTTTTAACATTGCTGTTTAGCAGGAGAAAAAGAAAATCCATGTTACTGGTGCTAGGTCTCTTATATGTGAGATGTCGCCTGGGTAGGCATTACCGCAATGTCTATTTCCCCCTTCTAACGGCAGTGTAAATGCACTGTTGTGTTACGGTTTGAAGCATATTGAAATTTAACAACTTATGTCTCAGGCGAGCGCAGTGGACTGCCAAGCATTGCTATGTAATTGAAGGTGCTGTTTGGTTTTGTTGTTCATGAGCAGTCACATCGCTTACCATCACGCGAATGGCATGCTCGTCACGCCATTCATAGCAATAAAAATATCATCATCATTATCATCATCATCATCATCATCATCATCATCATCATATCAGCCACAGGAAGTCCACTGCTGAACAAAGGCCTCCCCCAAGGATCTCCACAATGACCTGTTGGAAGCGGCCAATAAAAATACATATATTAATATTTACTTGAAAATGTTCTACAAGTCCCAGGCTTGTATTCTCAGTGGGAGGTTGTTTCGACACCTAATAGCACAGCGTGCGGTGTTGCCTCTTCCCTCGATCACAACGTTAATAACACGTATTCACATTCAATAGCCGATGTAAAAACACCGCACTATTTATACATTGCAGTGATTGATCTACGGGCTGGACTGATGAGAAATCGAGCGATTATCGATTGCTTCAGCTAATGATTATATACTTAAATTGTTGTTTTTTTAAGCTATAAGAAATCTATTGCAGGAAATGTGCCTCAGCCCTCAATCGATTGGCAACCTAGCGACCCCACAGCATATTTCAGAAGTGTCAACAGTCAGGAAAAATTAAATGTTATCATTAATAAATTCGAAGCTCTTGAATCCTGGGAACAAAATGTCACGATGTTTTAAAGAATGATCATTAGAACCTCTTGTCAATAAATAGATCAAATATTTGACTCATTATTGGAATTGAAACTTACAGTTTCTTCAAAAACATGTCTTGCAATGTGAAAAATGTGGATAAGTACCTGAGGCAAAATAGCAAACTATATTTGGTAAACCGAGCAGGAAATACTAGGCATGTTGCATTCAAGAAATTCTTTGGCATTATTGTAAATTGTCTCGAAGCCTAAACACGGTAAGGTATGCAAACATGTTGTTAAAGTCGGAATATATATAATTATAGTTGTAAGTTCGAATTTCAAGTTGTTATGCAAGAATAATAATTATGATAAATGTTTTTTTGAAAGCTGTTGTTTAGTAATTTAGTACGATAAAATCTGCCGTAAACATACTTGATGATGGCAAGTACGTAATAATCCCAGAAATAATTCGATCCTGCAAAATATTCACTCACGAAAACTGTTACTTCAGGACAATTTCTTGTAAGAAAATAATAAGGAGCATCCTAGTTTAGTCGCTCCATATTTTAGTCAAAACTACGAGTGCAGGGCTCTACCTAGCTACCTCTAGGTATTATATTATTGTAATGTTTCATGGTTTTTGGTTACTGGCACTAAAAACCAATCTTCTTCGCTCTGATCACTAGAGGAACTGAATACTGTACTAAAACTGCAGGAGTTAACTTTTATTTCCAGGTTCGACAGTTTATGAAAATCTGTGTCTATTCTTTATTTATGTGAGTTTTGCGTCTCCAAGAAATATTTGGACGGGACTGAATAAACGCCTGATAGATCTAAATAAAATCATTCTATAGGTTTTTTTTTATTGCATTGAATAGCGAGACAAGCATGTCATTTTCCTGGTGGTAAGGGATACGACCCTTCATGAACTGTAGCAAAAGGAAAACCAAATAACACCATGAATTACAAAGCCATGCGATGCGATGAGTCATCCTGAGACATAAGATGTTAAGTCTTAATATGTCCAGTAGTTATTCTGGCTACAATTTCCTTCGTATCCCATTCCGCGGGTGAAATAGACACTGCGGTGGTACCTACCCAAGCGGCCTCTGACATATAAGAGACCCATCATCAGTAGAAGAGTTTGTTTATTAAAAATCCACACCGCTTAGTTTTAATATTTTTAATGTCACGTTTAATTATGTCAATCTCGACAGTTCCGATAATTCCGGGACTGAAGCAAGAACTCGTGGGATAATAACTCCACAAATCTCGAAAGATGTTGCCGAAATGGGGAAAAAAGCGCGGAATCATCGGTTACCGTAAGGTTGTTATTTAGATGTCGGCTATATAGAATTTTGAGCGTGTGTTTTTGCAGGTCGCATGGAGGCGCGTTTGTCGTGGTTTTTGCCGGCCCTAACGACGCTTCGTCGACCGCGCGGCATTCCTATCAAATTATACCGACGACGTGAGGGTGACCAACTCTGTATGACGGGTATAGACTTCCCATGACACGTTGTGTCTTCCCAGGCGATGGTTCGTTGTAAAACACTACTATCTACTTGCTGTCAAAAGTGGGGTATCTAGACGTTTTGTTTTGAGAGAACCCATACTGGGTTCGACTGGTTAAGCTAGTGGACCTTACAATATTCGTATGAACAAAGCACTGCCCTGTGTTCTTTCTTGCTTAAATGGTATATTACTGAATGATAGATAATTTAAAATTTTATCAGGTAATGTGTGTTATCCTGTTATTCATTTCAACGAAACCTATACTATTTGTAGGCCAGCACTATTTTGAATGGAGCCGGAAAACTCCTTGCCATCAACATCATCTCAGCAACAGGGGGTCCACTGCTGTACATTCATAAGCCTCCCCCAAGGATCTCCACATATACCTGTCGGAAGCGGCCGGCATCCAGCAACTTGCTGCAAACTTAGCCAGGTCATCCGTCCACCTCGTAGGCGGCTGTCCGACATTTCGCTTGCCTATACGTGGCATCCACTCTAGAACCTTTCGGCCCCAACGCCCATCGGTTCTGCGAGCTATGTGCCCGACCCACTACCACATCAACTTGCTAATCCTATGGGCTATATCGGTAACCTTTGTTCTCCTACGGATCTCCTCATTTCTGAATTTATCTCGTCCCTACGAGAGTAATACCGAGCATAGCCCTCTCCATGGCTCGTTGAGTGACTTTGAGCCTTCTAATGAGGCCCACAGTGAGAGGCCATGACTCAGTGCCATATGTCATCACTGGTAACACCCAACTATTGAAGACTTTTGATTTTAGGCACAAAACTCCATGCACGCAGTCGATAATCTTTCATCATACAATATTATTGTTCTCTCGTTATGGTATAAATATATCCCGCTAAATACTCAAACGATAGCCACCGCAGGCGTCCAGTGCCGGGTCCCGTTTTTGCTGTCACATGGCAAATACATTTAATTGTGTCTGCGACCCCGCGACTCGCCAATCGCGCGGTAATTGTGCGCTGCCACTCTCGCTGCGTCCCGCTACAATCATACCACCCCCCACCACTTCCCACCCGCTACCATCCCGCCACCCAACTACCAAGTACCTTTTTCATATCCAGATATATATTTTGATTGTTTTTTTTTAATGCAGTATTTTGATGATGGCAGTACGGAGCCTTTGTTTCCGCTTGGTCTCAAGTGCCGCTCAACTGATTTTGTATAATTTAGTTGCCTAGACCTATCATGGTCCGGAATTATGTGATTTTTATTAATTTACTGTTATTTATTATTTTATTTTTTAATATGATGAAGATAATACGTATACTACATTTGATTATCACTACGTTGATGGCTCTATCAAGTTTATTATTGTGAGCTTATTATTCTTCAGAATATAACGCCTAAAAAATGTAAACAGCATCCCTGTAAAGCAAATACAAAAATATGCTGCAAATAAAATTACGGAAATATTTTATTTGCAGTTTTGTTTTTGATATCATTACATTAGAGCTACCACCAGAGGTATGTACCGACTACCGACGTAGCTAAAATCGCCTCTCAGCTAATCACATCAGCATTCTGGCTAGAGTTGCCAAGAGCGCTTGCCAACTTACCCATCGAACCTGTAAATTCATCAGAGCGCGGCTGTTCGAAAACACGATGTTTAGACATACACGTGCCAAAACACCCGGTGCGCGGCTGTAAAATTAATGACCTAAAAAAAGTAATTTTTGGAATTGAACGAACACGTTTAACTCTTTCCGTGAAAAGTAATAAATAATTTTACGACCTTTTGAAGTTGGCGTACAAGTAACAATGTTAAGTGAGAATACATAGAATTTTGTGTGTACATATTAAGATATGTGTCAATTTTGCAGCCCTCTTGACCCTCAGCCGTAGAAAGAGATCCCAAATCTGCCTTTCATATCACTGTTAATGTCTGCAGTGGCGTAACTAGCCCATCGGGGGCCCGTGGCAAAATTCATCTAATGGGGCCCTTCGTAAATATAAAAATAATTGACGTTGTAATTTCGTTTTTATAAGTAACCAAGTAAAGTTCGGTCTACTTAAGTATGCGTAGAAATTACAGGGAGGCCGTACTGGTAGAACATTTTTGCTTGTCATATATCCAACGAAAATATGTGGACTAACTTCCTAAACGCTGTCCAGCCCAACTGAATTCCCCTGTCGGCTTCCTTTAACAAGTTGTATCAACAGAATTGCATTAATTTCTCCAGGTAGACATATTCGTTGACAACTTCGAGAGCCATGCTGTCGACGATAGCTGGTCCCGGATCGACGAATTCATTAGACTTTCGTCTTGTCTAGGTTCATACGGAAAACAGCTATTAGTTTATAAGCTTCATTAAGGCTGTGCAGCAGGTTCTAGAAACTGTGGGGCTAATCCACAAGTTTAAAGTCTCTCAACGTACTATGGAAAGAGCTATGCTATGAGTGTCTGATGTCTCTGAAGGACAAAATTCGGAATTCAGTGATCCGTCAGAGAACCGTGGTGACCGACATCTTATCACATATGTCGCAGAAAAGATAACCGCTGGACTAAGCTAGTTCTGAAGTGGACACCACTGACCGTGTCTTGGGAATCGTAGCGCAGGACGCTGTCTGGTCAGATGGTGGGACAACTTTTACAAGTTGTCAGCAGTGACTGGAAACACAAAGCAGACCAGGCTCATTGCCGTACCTTGGTAAAGGCCTGTTTCCAGCAGTGGACTGCAACGGGCTGATAAGCAATAACTTCTCTTATACATGTTGATTGTTCTACTTCGTGTTTAAAAGTGGATCGAAAACTGAGTATAAACTTGGAAAGCGAGTAAGATACACTGGACCATAAAGAAAAAGGGTCGGTTAGAAAATCTTTAATATCTGCAAAGTACCTTATCTAGTTTTATGAAATAAAGACTGCATTAAAGAATATTTTAATGTCATTCCTCTATTATTTCATTTAACGTAGCGTGATTGGTGGTGGATTCCGCTGATTGACACGTTGTCTCACTTCATCCTATGCGTGCTCGTCATCATCACCTGCCCGTTGCCCCTGTCCTTCAGAAACACTCATAGCATAGCTCTTTCCATTGAACTTTAACCGACTTTAAACTTATGTATTAGCCCCTCAATCAGTGTCCACGTCTCGGCTCCGTTAATCATTGCAGGACATACTGGATGAACACCATAATCTTCAAGCTCTGTGGTATATCCGACGAAAATATGTGGTACAACTTCCTAAACGCAGGACAGCCTGAATCCTAAAACTGAATCCGACTATTGGCTTCCTTTTCGAAGTTGTATCTACCCAATTGCATTAGTTACCCGAGTTAGACATAGATATGACATGCAGGCGGACGTTTTCTTGCATAAAAACTACACTCCCACCAAATTCTCTTGTTCTCTACTATAACTCATCCTAGAGTTTTAGTGGTGTCTTTCTAGTTTTTGCTCATTTGCAGGTTTCAATGGCTTTAGATTTGCTTCAGCCAGAGGCCGCCTTACTGCATACAAACTCAGATTGTTTCCTCCAGCTCGTAAATTATTTAGTTCAACAGGCCTAAAGCGCGGTTTCTCAAAATTTTTGAAACCATTTAGTGATCCTCCCGAGCCACCGCGTGCACCATTTTTGCCTGTTCCTGGTTTTCGAAGATTAGATACAATTTCAGGGAAACGCTATAAACCTACTCGCTGAACTGCAGAAAGACACACAATAAGAGTTCTTGCAGTATTTCGTGTGCTAACTGCGCCCATCTTCAAGCATTGTCAGCTATAGATTATCAGGGTCAATTCAGAATAATGAAATGTATAAGGCAGATGTCTTTGTTTACATCTTGCAAATGGAAGTTAAAAATGTAAAAATTAAACAAATCCGAGATAAAATTGGTAAATAATAGTTTTATTTCAATCTTCCGAATTGTTTATTCTTACTTTCATAATTAATGTTAGTTTCTCCTCTGCTTACGCTCTTTTGAGCTTGATCTCGAGGCTCTGTTGAGCCAGGGCCCTGTCGGGCCCGAGGCCCTGTTAGGCCAGAGCCCTGCCGGGCTGGGGGCCCCCTAGGCCGGGGGCCCGTGGCATTTTGCGCACTCTGCCACCCTATTGTTACGCCACTGAATGTCTGTATCAGCCCATATACGTCCCATTGCAGGGCATGGGCCTCCTCTACAATCGAGGGTACGATTGAGAGTGGTTAGGCTATATAGTTCACCTCAGCCTAGCATGGGTTGGCGGACTTTACATACTATAGAAACTCTTACAAATCGGTATGGTATGCGGGTTCCCCCACAATGTTTCTTCACCTCTTGTTCCTTCACCGTTATAGTGTGTAGTGATTGACTATCAATACATTACATGATTTTGAAGTCACGTGTGCTCTGGGATTCGAACCCGTGACCACCGTGAACATGTTGGCAGCCGAATGAGCTCCGTTTTACCAACAGGCCACGACGCACTTATCAAAATCGTGTTCATATATCAAATTTTGTCCCACGGTAATAACATTTTCGGTAACAATTAACATTTAATTTTAATATTAGACAATAGACAGCCTCCGTGGATCAGTCGGTTAGACGCCGCCTGTGAAACGTAAGGCCGTGGGTTCGATTCCCAACTATTTATTTCTGAATGTATTTAAGACCGAAAAGTCTCTTGTTGTTTCTGATACCCACGACACAAAGCTCGACCTGTCTGCTCGATGTTGGATCAAATTGTGACTATTGGTTGTATTAATTAATTATATTACCTAATTTGAAATTTATTGAAGTTATTTGACGCTCCCCCTGTTTACCTCCAGTAGATACTGTTCATATGACACTGGTGTCCATTTCGCCGAGGTCTCGTGTGTAGTGGACCGCTGATGCGTCATATTAACATTCAATCGGCGAGGGCGGCTTCCTGCGCGGAACAATCGCCCGGTATTTGCATGTGCCGCCAAACGGACCCGACGTATATGACGTTTTAATTACGATGCCCGGCCTTATGTGGTCAGGTGGGGTGTGTATGCGAGCGATGGAGCGATTTTTACGTTTTATGGAGTGGATTTTAATGAATGTAGGGGTTAGCGGTGGGTTTGATTTGTCAGACTGTATGAATTTCAGCACGGAGGGTAGTGGACAATAATTTATATCCAACTCTTCCTATAACAGTCCAACCTGGTTAAGTGGGACCTGGACAAGTGAGAAATCTTATTGAGAGTTGCAATGAGGTTCCAGTACTTTTGCATTGATTGACCTCTGTTTATGAGACTTTTCGAACCTGGTTGAATGAGATTTGAAGACTTTTTCTATACAGGGTATATCAAGACTGCTACCGATAACGAAGCCGGGTGGTAGTTTAAGCGACTTCAGACACAATGCAATAGAAAAAGTTGCAAAAAAAGCGACATTTTTTTGTTGTAATTTTTTTCCTATGACCATATTTGGGTGGTAAATACATTTTTCCCTAAAATAATAGTGTATACCCTTTTATTGATAAATAATCTAAGGTATAAAAGAGTTTAAATTATTATTTTAGCAAAAACTATGGATTTACCACCCAAAAATGACGATATTTTAAAAAATCATAAAAAATAATTGTCGCGTTTCTTTGCGAAATTTTTAGTTGCATTGTGTTTGTAGTCACTAAAACTACCACCTGGCTTCGTTTTCGGTGGCAGTCTTGAGAAACCCAGTATTTACCTCTATAATTGGGACTCTGTAGCTCAACACCTTGTATAAAATTAATCACATTGGGACAGGTTGTAACACGTTTTGACACATTTGTTTACAAACATATGAATGTCTTTCGCGCATGCTTATTTGTCAGTACTATCTCAAGTCTTGACCTTAAAACAAGGGAATAAAAGTACTTGTACAAATGTCCAAACGTAAATATAAAACGTTATCAGCATCTGAAAAATTACAACTTCTATCAGATTATGATTGTGGGAGGTCGAGTGATAAACTGTGTATGGAGAATAACATACCAATGTGTGTAGAATTATTAAAAACAACGAGAAAATTCGGTCAGTGTATTGATGGAAAATTACCTCTAAAAATAGAATCACGGTACATTTCGACCTCTGTAAGCGTCATTTATGGGGGATAAATTATGAAACTATAATTTTAAACCTGCTTAATTGGAAATCTGGATGAATACTGAAGCTGGATGAATCTACCACATACGTCTTGGTCCCTTGAGATCATTATTAACCAGATTTCACTGTAATTACAAGTTCTAATTTATTTCGTTGCAGGTTAAAGACAAATTAAACATGGACTCGCCGAGCTTTAATGCTCGGTGGCAATACTTTTCTTTTTTTTTGTTACGGTTAACAATTATGTCATTTTTGTTTCCCAAAGTAACTTAATAAGGAGAAGAACCTTACCCTTAACACCGTGTGTGGTGTGATATAATAAATCATAATATAAATGAAATCGCTCCGCTCATCAATCCGCTGTCCGCTCGCACTGCACCCGCGCCCGCAGTCTACGCATGCGTCGTTAATTAGGCATTCCGCCGGCGTCCGGCCGCGTACGCGCAACGTGCAGGCGGCCCCTTTGACGCCGCCTCGCTCCGTCCCGCTCTCACAATGCAGCTATTCATACCAACACACCAAAACATCCTGACCCCTCCGCCTCTTTCAATATCAAACATCGCTCGTTGCGTTTGCGGCTCAAGTTATATTAAGCAAGATATCTTTGGAAGATACAAAATGTGATATTAGATTAAAAAACCTGTCGCGGTGAGGTAACGTTGGTTTTCCATTGTAGGTGTTTTGGTGTATCAAAGGTGTTATTGGAGTGATGTAATGAAGGACCCTAATTGTGTATTCTGCCTGGGATGCCGAACTGAAAGATAAAAGAAGCGGAAAGATCGAACGGGTGTACTTTTTGGTATATTTTTGGACGTAGCACTCGTGCTCTTTTGTTGTGCAAGTGGAAATGAATATGCGTGCCCTTTTTTAATAGCGATCTTTATGACATTTGATAGTTCATTATAATGCATCCTCTAGGTTATAAAAATAGTAAATATTTTATCGCATAGAGGGAACACGTAAAACCTAGTTTTAAAGCATTTTAGGGTCGTGACTAGTGAAGCATTAGCATTAATACTTCATCGTTACGAAATTTAAATTAAACAAATACCTACAGCATCGGTATTCAATATACATACAGCAATGTACGGAGCAAAAGCCAAACTGTATTAAAAATATGCAGATGCAGAGGATTCTAAAATTCTTTATCTCTCTGTTTTAAAAAATTGAGCGTAACTTACTTTATATCGCATTTAGATTTGATAATATAAATGTGTCGCCAATTATATCTTCTGCTTTGATCTTACGATAAAGTATAGTAGAAAATGGTTATTTTAACTCACTATTAACAAACCTCACGATCTTCAATTCATGCCCCACCAGTCACCACGGGTCAAAGGTCTGTTATTTCGAGCTATTTGCTACGATTTTGTGCCAATTGGTCCCTGCATAAAAAGTGATAGTGGCCTTATCGTCCAACCATCTAACTTCTGTTTGACGAATATTTGAACATCAGTCAATATTAGGTAACCCGTAGGGGGCAAAGCCAAGCTTTACAATATTTTTTGGCAAAGACAAAACAGATGCATCGTATGTTCAGAAACTAAATTCATACATACATAAACTCACTCCTTTTACCCGGAAGGGGTAGGCAGAGACGCTACCAGGACACCCACGTTTCGCCTTGTGTGTTCCGTCCCATATCGGGCAGAAATTCCTGACTCCGGGCTGATAATGAATAGAAAAATTCAATATCATTTTTGCCGACCAGGGGTTTGATCCCGAGACGTTGTAACTGTAAGTTGTAACGTAATGTTATTGCGCTACCGAGGCAGTTATGCAGAAACTAAATGCTCATGTAAATTGCAAAAATGATAATACAAATGAATCGAGAAATTCACATAAGTTTTAAGATCCCACCAAAGAATAGAACCTGCGTCATTCGTCAACGCCGCTTAGATGCAAAATGATTTAAAATTATCAGACTATTCTGTATCTGTATCTGTATCAGCCCATATACGTCCCACTGCAGGGCACGGGCCTGCTCTACAATCGAGAATACGATTGAGAGTGGTTAGGCCATATAGTCCACCACGCTGGCCTAGTGCGGGTTGGCGGACTTACATACCATAGAAATTCTTATGAATCGTTATGGTATGCAGGTTTCCTCACGATGTTTTCCTTCACCGTTTTAGTGCGTGGTGATTGACTATCAATACACACTTGACTCCGAAAAGTCAGAGGTGTGCCCTGGGATTCGAACCGACCACCGTGAACATGTTGGCAGCCGCGTCTAGTCCGTTTACCAACAGGCCACCACGCACTTTTGCGGCATCAGACATCAGACTATTGCGACGAAATATATAATTAATAACAAATAGAAACAAATGAATAAATTATGCAAAAATTAACTATGTGTTAATTGACATAATTAACGCTACACTGCAAATTACTATTAATTTATACATTTTATATTCCACGAATTTCTTTATAATATGATGTTAGGAGAAACTGTTTACAGCCCACACTTACGCAGTATGGTAATAAATTCCACGGCTTCTGTGAAAGCACAAGTTTACACTAAAGTCTAAACATAGGGAATATTACGTCCGATATAGTCTCGGACGCGCATATTAAAATTTTTGAACCTCTCAATTATCCAACACTTTTATTGCAGCAATTTCGTAAAATAAAATCCAACCTCATGGGCAGATACACTTAATTTTATACGTTCTTCATTGTTCTCGGCGTCCTTCTCTGTCGCGTATTAAAGAGCGGGACGGTTAAAATTACTCCCACTGATTGCAGTGAGCCGTATACGAATTAGGCCCTTTTTCGTTTTTTTTCTTTTCATCTTAATGCCCTGTTCATGCGTTCAGACCTTTTATCGGAACACATGCGTGTTTCTGAACGCACCGGCCGACCGGTTCTTTCCTTTGCCTTTGAATTGAAAACGCCGCGCCGCGTTCCAAGTTTGAAGTTTGTTTCAATCAGTTTGCGCCGAACTACGAAGGGGGATGGACGTGCGCTGTTTCTAAAAAAATATGTTTACGATAATCGTACGTTTATTAACAGTGATTTGTGACTGAATATGACCTAATATATTAGTGATATTTATTGTGAATTAACAATATGGCACGGTTTTTGTGTGTTCTCCTGCTGGTTGCGCTGGTGGTGGCTGACCAGGAAGAGGTCGAGGGAGGGAAATGCGAGAGGATCAGACTGCCTCTATGCCAGGATTTGGGATACAACTGGACTGCCATGCCTAATCTTATGGGCCACAAGGACCAGAAGGAAGCCGAGGAAGCGGTAAGCAAACAATATATCCCTAATTGTTTCAAAACAATCATTTTTACATTGTTTTTAAGACATAATGGATTCTAAAACTCATCACTCATGTGGTTATAAAAGCCATAGGCATTGAGTTTTACTGAAACAGAAATATCAATTAACTTTTTTACCGTTATCGTCTCTAGCTTGCAATCGGGAAGTGAAACATTATAGTTTTTACGCGAGCATTTCTTACTGTCGGCGAAATGATTGAGTGTTAAATAAACGGAATTACAATGTCCATGAATGGAGACAGATTGCCGAAGACATCTGTATGACACTGATGAGCCTCTTATCAACAAAATTGACATGACCGCGTACTTCAGTCTTTAGGGAAGGCAATGTTTACAATCATTACGACGTACGAATTTGTAAATAAAAAAATCAACTTTCGTGATTTATACCCTACAAAAACTTAATTAAATTTCTTATACGAATAAAAAGCAACAAAGTGCTTAATGGTTCTTGTTTCTTGAGCAGTATGCATCTGTGACAACCTTAGTAACTCAAGTGATATTTGTAAATTTCTCAGGGACTCGAGAACAAAATTACAACTCGAATTAAAAACTTTATTTTTCACTTATTCATTTATTAATGAGTCACCAATAAATCATAATATATTATCAATCTAATATCTTCATTTAGATCGATTGAGAGATCGTTTCTTGATATAAACGAGTCTTTAATAAATAATAATAATTTATCAGCCCATAATCATTTCACTGATGATCAAGGACCTCCTGTACCACTATAGGCTACAGAACATTACCTTGCTCAATTATTAAGGCCTAAAGGCCTTAGTAGATATCCCAGGTATGCTGATTTCATTATATTTTCCTTTAACGTTAAACATAAATAATAAAAACATACTAAAAGGTTTACAGTTGATATAATCCAAGGATGACGGAGCAATACAGCAATACTAGATATATCTGGTCTTATTGGTTGCTTTATTAGTCGACAACATAAGTTCTGTCAAACTCTATCGTGTTTTTATGTAGGAAAGTCCGGCTTAGTCATGTATTGGTTTAAAAGTTGGCTTGTTTAAATCGATGCCACCCTTCGCAACGGGGTGGATTTACGACCGGCGGCGACTGAATACGTTTTATGGCGTGTAAAGCTGTTATCGGGTATGTTGCGATTCTAAGGGGTGGCATGCTGTTTATTAAATTCTTTGTATATTTCTCGTGGGAATGTTTACTGAATATTGGCTTCTGTTTTCAAATACTCTTGAGTTCGGATTATTAAGTAACTCCAACACATAAGATCATTTTTAAATGAATCACTAAACGAATACTCTAATAAACTAAATAATGAACAAAAATGAACTTTATTTCGATAGTCATACAGTTTATTTAAGCAATCTATCATTAATCAAACGCACACAACGATAGGCCTCAATAAACGTAATAAGCTACCAAAATAAATAACTATCATATTCTCTTTTCCGCACATTTAACTACAACTAGATAGAGCAGGATGCAGCTATTGTTTAATGCAATTTGATCCATCCGACAAACGATGGCGCGCGCGGCGCGGCGGTACATCAAAAGGCAACCGGTATAGGGATGCGCCGCGATAAAAATTACTCCCGGTATTTGCAAGACCGGGCGATCTAAATCCCGCGCAATACATGCACTTAAATGAAAGAAATTAAATTGTAACAAAATCACTATGAAATGAAACAACAAGTAGGTATTTCTATGAAAAATAATTTCGCGGGACGTTAAAATGGTGATTAAATTCGGTTTGTAATTTTGCTACAATGTATGCGGAATTCCGGTGTGTCTAATATCCCGTTATTGCAATCCCTAAATGGGCACCGACTATGTGAACGAAGGCGACATCGTATCCTACGAAATTAACCTTACCGACAAAGCGGCTTCAACAATGTGTACAATAAAGAACTTGCATGAATCGCTTGCTGATTATCGACCCATGTGCGTAATGTTTTACTCAAATAAGTTTCTGGCTAATCCATTTACAAATACTTTTAAACTTTATTTCCACTTTCTAAGAACTATGAAGGCAATGTCGGATAATTGCAATGCGTTAAGATATATTCACACAAAAAGGCAGGACTCGGAGGAAACAATGAAAACAGTTTTTTACCTTCGTTTTCGTGACTCCACGGTGCCGCTTTAGTTTCCCAGCGCTGACTATATTTATTCACAGCACTTATCATCACAATACTATAAATAGTTTTATTTCTAAATCTACCATTAAACTATTAAAACTTTATTTATTTTTAATTAACATAAAATACACAAGCTTCAGATATTTCAAGCAGGGGTTTGGGGCTGACACAAAAATCACAAAACAAACCAATAGAAAAAGAGAGACAGAAGGAACAAAACGCGCGACGCGCACGCGTTCAATAAAGTTATATCGACAAAACAGTACATTTTTTAAACATCAATATTAGAGTTGGGCAATATTTAAAATTAAAATTTCTTTAAGAGTTAAAATTAGCGATGTTTAGAAGCAATGCTTATTATTTTTAATAGCTATTATTAAAATATTCGATACAACTGTGGTCACTGATTATAATTTTAAAAAGGAGTTATTAATATTGTTCGAAAAAATATAACTTAAGATTGAATTGTGGGAAATGATCAACTAATTACGTTTAAATTCAGTTAGCAGATGTTTCCGATTTATTTTCTTTCTAACATTAATAATAAAATTTGTACCAGAGATAAATAAATCAGGAACCAATTTTGATTGCGTTTTTAAAGCAAAACGATCGTTTTACTTGAGAACTATAAGCACTGAAAAATAAAATGGGATTATTTCAAAAACAAAAATATTACATAGCCCGCCATTCACATCTCCTATCATTCTGGGAATAAATTAATTAAGGCGGCGAATTCTTCATCTTTGATGTCAAAGGTCAACCGGGTTTATATTAAATTTACTTGCAGAGCATTAGACCATGTAACTGTACCATCAAATATTACCATTTACCTTAAAGCAAAAGAACGATTGAAAGACTTAACCTTGTCAACCCAAATATGACTAAGATATTATTATTATTTTATTATTTAAATCTTTATTGTACACATAAAAACAAATACAATATTCAGAAACAATAAAAGATAAAAACATAGAAAAAAGCACCGGCACACAAACAGTGCAATACGTCGATTTACGTAGCAGATACGTCGCACTAGACAATCTAATTTCCAAAAACAACACGATTTGACACACGCGATAGAGTGCCGAGGCAGCGATATGATGGTATCGCTGATCAAAGGCGCCGCGCATGAGATCGCCGCGCTGTTGTAAACGAGTCTTATGACCTAGGCTGGCTAGCTACTTACGACCTAGTCTGTCAGTGTTTATATAGCGTTTAAATTAAAGTAATTAGAACTTTATAGGAAAATACTAGGGCATTGATTGATAGGATTTTCACTGAGTCATTTCACATCATTTTTCGTGTAAGTAATTGATTTGTAGATGACAAGAGTTTTTCTAATAATAAACATTTGATTTATTAGGGTTTTTTTAGCGATTTATGACTTATTGCTTAAATTACAATATGATACATAGCTTTTATAATATTTATTTTCCCAATCTTCTAAATCCAGGCAAATCAAAGTCTACAAATTTCTAAATTAGCAATTTAAACCATGGTAATTATGGGTAATGGAATGTATATTGTCTATACCACGTCTATTGCTGACAAGCCAATTAAGCGTGATACTATATTTAATACCAATCCAAATTATGCATTAAGCATTTATACTCATTTTTAAATGCCCATCCACTCTTGAGATGAATCAACAACGAATAAACAGATACGAACGCTGTGCCGTGCCTATTATAAATTGACCGATAAAACAAAGCAATTGAGATAAATAAATTCACGGAAAACCCACGGCTCGCAATATAAATAAATTAGACAGCGTAACTCGGGTTACATCGATCCTGAAAGTCTAGATAACCTAATCCAGTTATTTGGCGGCTCGAACGAGGCACGCCGCACATTATACTGTCAAATTACATAGGATTACGCCGGTTGTGTACTCGCATTAAATCAATAAAGCGCGTTGCTTTCATACGCTGTACTATCGTCACTATCGTTAGATATATAATATCTTTACAACTCATATATAACGCAAGAGCTGCCATTTATTTATATTTATATCTGATATCGCGCGTGTGGAGCCGGGGGATTTGGATCGCCGTGTGGGGGACATTTCCCCTTTACCAAAATTGCTTCTACGGTTTTGAAAAGTTAATAATTGTGACTCATTTGCTATTTTGTTTCAACTTTGTTGATGGTATCTAATTATGTGTAATGTAAGTAATTCATGGTAATGAAATTTCAAAATAAAACAATCTCATTTACGCTATTCAATAACTCAATTTTACATATTATTTTCAAATTGGTTTTAGCCAATATTTGTTTTATATATGATATTTTACAACTTTAATACTATCAGTTTTTAACGCAACTGGATATTCAGTACCACTTAAGTCCAAAACACATCCGAAATATGATGCCCACGCGTCGCGCGCACCGAATTCGTGTCCGTTGATCGATATCTTTGCCTTAAGTGGCGATATGTATCGTTTAATGCTGCCTATCGGCGGCATCGCTTTCAGTAGATATCTTCATTTATACATATATTTTCGCTAAGCTGATTGTGAAAGAACACTCCGTAGTTGGACGGGTAATGTTTTGTATAGATTTTCAATTTTGCCGCGTTGTTTTAAAGGGCAGCTATCGAACTCAATGAGGTTGAGTTAAGTTTTGAACTTATTTCGAGGCTTGCCATGGATTATTAATAAATTGTTTTATAAAAGTAATACAGCGAAAAGTCATACAAATATAAGTAATGAGAGATGCTACAGCACTCAAAACAGAAGGAAATTATCAAATTACCATAAGTCCTACGCCCTTTTCATGCGCCCATCATATTTAGTTTTCTCTCTGTAGACTCCAGCCATTTGTAGATGCCACCGCAGGGTTATGAGCCGTCCTTGTACCATTACATAACAAATTACTAGGCTAATATAACTATACAAATTGCCAATAGTAAACAATGCAATATGTACTGACATAATTCTTGGTTAAACATTACGTCTTGTGGCATTCAAAAACTTTTAGTTTTTGCAATTACCCGTTTTAATTAAGAGCCAACAATGTCGAAATTTACTTCTACAGGTGCTGTGTTTTTGCAGTGAAGGTAGAATAACGACATCTGTATTTTGTAATGTAAAAAATAATGTCTTCATGATAAATTAATTAATTGTCTTTGCAATTAGAGCTCTTTGTAATCCTTTAAGAGTTATCTAGGCTAATTATATTATATCGTTAATACGTTAATAAAGATGATTATGTAGATAGCAGATCGTCCATGAGCCTTCTAAATTCCGGCAATCAATTTTGTATCTCTAGGTATCAGCCCATATAAGTCCCACTGCAGAGCACGGGTCTCCTCTAAAATGGAGAATACGATTGAGAAGAGTTAGGACTTATATTCCACCACGCTGGCCTAGGCCTGATTTGTTAAGTAAACAGTACAACACTTAAGTGTACTATGTACTGATTTTAGATCGAACTTCAGGGGATAAAGCTGCGACAATTGGCCTTATACCGAACATTTATCTCGTTAAAAAAATTATAGACTTTAATCGTCCCGACTAAAAGGCGTAACTTGAGTAAAACCTGACAAAAATAACTTAGCAAACAAATGTCTTATATTTCGCATCCCATTTTGGGAGCATCACGTTTCACTGTTTACCCTATTTTCCTTAAAACGTGAATTGCCAGAGTTTAAAAGTTCAAAACCATATGCCGCCTACATACAATTCCTTTGAATCTAAATCCTATTCGTTGGCATTAAAGTTGAAAATAGAATATTAAAGCTATTTCCGGAGTCGCGAACTGCTCGGTATCAACGATCTAGTAAACTTCATTGTTAAAGGACATTAAATGTTACTACAGAGCCTCATTATACTTTTAAAACTTTTAACCTGGATTAAAACATAGCTTTAGTCACAACCATTATTGTTTATTTATTTCCTTATAAAAGAGGCCATAGTGTATTCGATATAATTTAAATTTCAAAATAAGTAATATCATGGTGAACTAAATTAATTAACCATTTTTCGGCTTTTACATTTAAATTAATTTATTTTATACAGGCTAGTTACATTTCGTTTCAACTGTCAGTTAGGAAGTCTTTGAGATCCTTTTAATTTGACATTTAGGCTCGCGTTCCGTTTATATTGAGCAATTAAATTGTTGTATGAACGTGAGAACTGATATCTCTTGGCTCTGGCCATGATACTCATATAACAACTAATAGAACTGCCAGTAAGCTGAGAAATGGCTGTGCGTCTAATGAGGGGTCACGGCAAGACATGCTCGAATAGTTATTATGGTATGTAGTTCATCGACATACACTAGAGTATGGACGCCATGTTATGTTGCTTAGTAAAAACTGCCATTTGTGTATGAAATATTCGAACCGAATTTACATCAGGGTTGCATTTTGCTGTGGAAGGTTCATTCGGTTTATCTCTTCTACCCTCAATGAAGATCTTGTAAGTGGTGAATAACGGAACAGGTGTCCAAGGTGTAAAATTTTGTTTTTGCTTCCAGTAGTACGTATCTGGGCTGTATATTTAGATTCAGTCATTGATGTTAAAATTACCAAATAAATACAAAGTACACGGGAATGGTCTTAATAAATTGTAAATACGATTTACAAGGAAAAATGCTCAGCGAATGATAATAATTGATTACCCCTTCAAAGAAACAGGTGTGAGATTATTAGTTATTCCGAGTCATTTATACACACAATAACATATACAATCACAATATAATTTAATACGTAAAGTAATAAGACATACTGAAATACGCAATTGTAAAATTTACAGCCATAACTCCAAAGGTAATATTTAACATTGACTGAACTTACCTAACTGTTTTCTCTGTTGCTCTGATTTCTGTCACAATGGCGGGCTTTTAGCCTCCCAGAGGTGGTAATGTGCTAATATCATTCCTCCTACGTCTGTTAGCAAGTCGAGGCACATGTTGACAAGCCGCTAACGCGTGCTGTTCAACTCGAAATTGGTTCTAGGAATTTGTCTCTCCATCTTGCAGTATGGCGGACGATGTTTACGGTAATGCCGTAATATCTTGTATAAGTTTTATATTTTACGTTAAATAAGAAATATTTTTAATGTCTTAATACAAAATTTTGAGGAAATGTAGGTGTCCCAAATCATGTTCAAAGTTTGCGCTATTTTATGCAAGAATATTTGGCCTTATAAGTTCCCGAAATTCAGCCCACGTAGTCGTATATTGAAAATAATATAATATTCTCTCGAAATTATACTCTGAATTTACTACAAAATAATTCAATTTTACCGCAGATTCGTAAAAGGCATACCGGCAAGACGAATCCAAAGGTTATCTTGGTGAATTCTTTCCAGTTTCTAGTTTAACACGATATAAATACCACTGCCATAGATGGCAGTTGCGCTGCGACTCCATTTTTATCACAAGTCGAACGGTTGAAAATCCCGGTTTGGTAAATTTTACGAGTCACAAATGTTTCCAGTTGAGATGTTATCTTGTGGTTGGTAGCAACGTGGATCGGCTTGACTTTGACGCGCGATTTGGGAGGATTTACATTTAAAAATGCGTACCATAGATCATAGAGCGTGGGCTGCGCATTCCTATGAAGCTGTCAATTCTAAACTGATCCGGAAGTGTTTGTGGCAAATTTTCCCGCCAGTACCTTTTGTAATTCTACGATTATTTCTCGCCTCTAACATTAATACAATGCCACAATATAACCAAAAACATGAGTTAACACGTAGTTCCGCATAATCGATACATTTCAGAGACTAAATTGTGTACGCAGCCGCTTTATCTGCGACAGTAATATATTCGACAAGCACCCTATCTCGGCATAATAAAACAATAAACATTTTAACATAACGCAGATAACTGACAGACAACATTGATAACGCATTTCCCCGTGTTTGGCAGTCGGCATTCATTTTAGGGCTGAGCAAACAATTGTAAAAACGGCCATTTTATTGCGCCAATAACCCTTTGATTGCGCCGAGTGCCGACGAATGTTCCACGAAATTATTGTACAAGCTTTTTTTAGCATTGCCCAATGTTTAGCGGTAATATTTTCAAAGAGTTAGGGTAATAGTCATTACTGTTTTTTATAGCGGCTCTGCAAGTAAAATATTTTTTTAACACTGTCATTAAGTTAGTTCATGCTACTGAGAGCAAGTATTTTCAAATGCTTTACATCCAAAAACTTTTGTAAAACTAACATCGATAACAATATTTTTGTGAATAGACATAAAAATATTCTCAATTTTTAGAATGCACACATTAACCAGACACAAAAACCATTTCTCAATTAGGTGCGAGTTGAGTTTTGCCTAATTCTGAGTTTTTCTAACAGACCTCATAATGCATGATATGCAGTGATGCTACATTTTAGATTATCAACTAAAATATTTTCGGTGTTCGATAGTGGAAGTATGATAGTGATATGATCACTTATCAATTATCGAATTTCACGAAAATGTTTATCTTTAATTCATCTAGACCATTCATATGGTAACAATTCGTTATATATATCATTCAACATTTGCGTCAGTCACTTGTCTTTTTCATTCAAAATATTGGTTATTCTCAACCACTTGTCGTTAAGATATAAAATATCTTCATACGGATAACGGAATATTACATCGATGCGGCAAAACTTCCCAAGTATCTCACAATAGAACTAATAAAAAAGTATAATCCCGAAATTATCAATACTATGGGCCCTACCCATTGAAGCGAAAGTAGCTGCATACAGAACCCTTCAGTAGAAGTTCACGCTCCAACGAATACATTCTCGCGCAGGTACAGCTGTTTGGAAGCCGGTACTTCATACCCTATCATTATGCCAGGTACAAAAGGCCCATGTTTTACGCACGAAAGAAAGTCCATAATGTTATCTCTGGAGGGTTATTGTTGTCTACCGCCTTTAGAGTTATTTGTTACGTTTTTTAAATTCTTTTTTGTGTTCTAGTCATTGCGTTCGGATAATTCGGTTTTTTTTGTCTATGGTTAATTTGGTGCGGGAATTATAGGTTTCGCCTGCGGGTGTGGTTGCGTGTCGTTCGAAGAATTATGCATTTTTCTAGCACGAAATAGTTTTATATAAACTGAAGTTATTACGGAGCTAATTGTAATATTTATACAAATGATCTACACACTAATTATTTTCCGGAATCAAAATACTTTTTATTTAATTTTTTTTTTTTGGTACCATAAAGACTACATGAAATTCCCTTACTGTATATTTTTAAATATTAAAACCAAGCACACATATTTCAAAGTTCTTACTTCTTGCCACATTAAATATGTATATTGGTGTAACAAAACATGCGCTTCGTCGCCAAATCCGAAACACTTATAAATAATTCATTTTACATAGCATAAATGGAAGTTAATTTGGCTATAATGTAGCAACGATTATAGTAAAAAAACGTACACAATCTCGATTTTAATTAATGAACACAATAATCAAACGATATTGTAAAATACAATCAAATGAATGGGTTTACAAATGGCAGATGTAAAATAGAACATTAATGTCGCATTAAATCTTCAAATGAAGTTTTATATTATGTAAAATGTTAATTTATGTTCCATCGCTGCCGGCGTCGGGTGGCATAACTCGTTTTGATTTAACACATTTTGGTTGAAAAAAAAAACGCGTCTACCTGTCGTAATTAGGGGCGTTCGGTTTAGTTCCGAGACTTTTTGTGCTTTGCGGCCCGTCTGTACCTCAACCTTGTATTCTAATCTCACTATAATATCATTTTGATTAATAAACTCCGCGGTTCAACTTTTTTGATTTATCATTCCGTTTCGAAACTGTTGATTTATTAAAAAAATAAGGCGCCAAACAACTGTCATAATGACATTGACGTTTCGATGTTTTCGAGTTGCAACTGTTTTAATTCTCTTTCAATTATGCCAAAAGTAATACAAAGGGTCCACTTTTTCCATATTCTATTCCGTATAAAAGTAATTACAGAAAGTATGTTTTAATAACTCGGCGCGAGTATTCGAGGCATGCCATCTGTCAAGAGGCTGAATCCACGGACCTTTATTAAGTCTACTTTAATTACACTATAATTACAACGTTAACAATCACAAATTGCGCGTAATAAAGTCGTAGTTTAACGCGGCGCGGGGGGAGAGGGGGGGGGGGAACAGAGCGGTGCGGGAAGAGAAGTGAGGAGAGGGACGGTGCGGAGCGGTGTCGGCGAGATCAAAGGAGCGCGATTACGGCACGATGCGCGGGCGCATTCGTTTTATTGCGCCGACCGGTGCGTCGACCCTTCTGATGCATTCTGCTCGATGCAAAGATATTGTATTGACGAGTTTAGTTTCGCAATTTATTTGCCGAGCCGTCTGAGTTATAGTTGCGCCAATTAAACATCAAGTGATGAAACGATAAACTTGAGAAAATGTTATCGCAATTAACTTTTAATTATCGTTTTGTAACATTTTAATTAAGATACAGGTATGTAATTACTATTAATTACTGCCTTAGTAATGAAAATTTATGAGATTATTAATTGTGTTTAGACCAATAACAAAAAATATTTCCGTAACTGAATTAGCACCTCTCGTAAATGAGTATAAAAAAACCTATTATAGTGAAACTGTGAACCCGTACAGGGCGCAGTCATCCAGAAAGGGACCGGTGGTATTGTCGAGTGGGAGGGGCGAGGAATGCGGCCCAATTAGACGGATTCCGGGTTCGATTCTCGATGCGGCACGGTGCGGGCGATGCTTTATTATTTTATAGCCGCTCTCATATCTAGCGGCAAGTTAACGATCTTTTTGTGTAATTAGTTTTTAATGACCACGATAGTCTGTTCGCTAAAACAGTTTTATTGATATTGCATATTTTTTACTACGGTAATGGATTTTATTTTTTATAGTTATCTACAAATTGTATATCGACGTTATTCGATGGTTCTGGGATATAAAATAAGATTTTGATGTTTTGTAACTAAATAATGTTTCATTTAAAAACTAAGTAAGCAATGACAGGTGTCATTACTTTAATCACTCAGATGTTTTTTCTTCCTTATTGCGTATAATTTGCGTGTTATTGTTAAAATTACATAGAAACATTCTGATATTATCGATTTTTGGAGATATTTCAACAAATAAGTTACCATTTTTTACAGTAAATTACTCTAAAAAATATGGACATTTTCACGTTAACTTACCCGTGTCTCGACTCAATCCTGAAGACATTTTCTAGGCCTATTCGATTAGAAAGCCAGGCAATTTTTTTACAAAATATCATCCATTAATTAGCTATTAAACCCCAATAGCCTTAAGAACTAACACGGGCGTAAAGTAGAAGGCTAGATTTTTGTTTCTAACTAGTGGGAACGTTAAATTGCCGTACTACACCGTGTTTAATTCAACTTGGACGACCGCCACTGAATGTACGCATAAATAACCATTCAAAGGGATGTTTTAGCTAAACTATCGATAGCTTAACAGTTAACTAGTCTTTTTTATTGCAATTTATGGTGAGACAATGTTGTTCGCCTGATGGTCAGGGATTTGGCTGCTCGTGAACAGAAGCAAAACCAAACAACACCTTGAATTACAAACCATGCTTGGCAGTCAACTACGCTCGCCATCCTAAGACATAAGATGTTAAGTCTCAATATGTCCATTTGTCCAGTTACTCTGGCTACAATATCCTTCAAACCGGAACACAACAGAGCATTTACACTGCTGTTTGTCGGGAAAAATAGACACTGCGGTGGTATCTACCCAGGTCGCCTCACATATGAGAGAACTGTCACCAGTTTTTATTTACGTAGATATTTTTAGTAAAACGGAAAGGCTTTGGTCATTGATGACAGATTAACGAGATCGAAAACAAAAGATTTTTGTTCAAATAGTCTTTTACAAGATATTTTTAATCGATTTGTAGCTTTGGAAAAGCAATGGCGTAAGGATCTCTAGCATCACCAATGTTGCCTCTTTGCTTTCCTTTTATTCCGGTTTTTTTTATTGATATTACTTCTTTAGCTCATTTGTATCTTTTCCTTGAATATCCAATGTTATAGTAGTCTCCCTCAAAGGTATTATTGTCATTAGAATATGTATTTTGTTATCAACCGAACATTTATGGTAAATCACTTGTCTCTAAATCCTACTGTTGGTCAACATGTTCCTTCCCTAGTCCTTACCCGCTAAATATACTTCTTCAATATGAAACTTACTATCGATAAAATTACCACTTACTATCGATAAAACTACATATTAATATCGATAAAACTCGATAACTGCAGCACTGGGGGCGGCTCGCTTTCTTGTCAATTACATATCCGAGGGACGCGTATGTTAACCGCACAGGTTGAACTTTTTGTACGTTAAACCAATGGGTAGTCCTTTAGGCATCTGTCAATATGTAAAGTGTTTTTATAGGGGACAAAGAGACTGCAATGTAAGAGCAGTAAAGAGAATTTCCTTCGTCGTGGAATAATGTTATAAGTATGTTATATTTTCCATGCTGCTGCTTTGTATAAATTAAAGACATTATGTTAAAAAAATAACATACAGGAACCACTTGAGAGATTATAAGTAAAATGTTACACAGTATTTAAAGCAAAACACAGATACCTAGTCCTCTTTTGTTAATCGATATTCTATTTAGAATACAACATTGATATAACTTAAAAATTGCTATTATCAAATATCACCAAGCTCAAAAACCTCTATCTCTATTACTAACTATTTACTAACTTGTCATACCTGATTTCTGTGGTATTTCAAGCCCGCCTAACCGAATTAAATAAGCGTGTTGACCTATGCCAATATCTCTTTGAGCTATAGAAGAGTATGCTCTTCAACAGTAGGTCCCTGGAATAAAGGAAAGCATAGTGAATCCACCCCACACTAGGCCAGTGTGGTGGAATGTAAAATAGCCTATCCACTCTCAGAAGAACTCTCCATTCTAGAGGAGCCTTTTGCCCTGCAGTGGGATGACTTAGCAGACACTGTACTGTAGCCAGTACAATAGTAAAACTTCCCACCGCAGATTCAAACCCGTAATTCTAAAACAAAACACGATGTACACAGTTCTTGATCTTTTAACATCACGGCTTAGTAATTAATGATCCGGTTTTATTATTGATGGTTCGGCTCAGCTACAAATTGTGATGATGCCGCGAGCGGTAATAAAACAACAGTTTTTTTTATTTTATTATATAAAAGCTTCAATTAATTTGCGATGTAATGTTTATTATGCTTTATTGATGTATGATTTTAATTGCTTTTAAGTTGTTGTTTTGAATTGCTTAATAATTTTAGGTTGGAGATGATGTAATCCTCGGATGGACTGTGATGGTATAACTGCTATAAAGAATAGTGATATGAAGTAAGAAGTATACAATCCTATCACATTACAGGCTGGTGGTTAAAAGCCTAAGGGTTTTTTTTTAAGTTTTCTCTATGATCCGAAGTGAAACTCCAATGTTAGAACATTGTACGTTAAGGGCGGCATAATTGTTTCAATCGGCGAACGAACTCTTAAATCACCAGTCGCACTCATTCTAGCTAAGAATACTTATCAATCTTCAGAATGGATAAACAGATGAATTTAAAATCAAATATGATTCCATGGATTTCTTATTTTACATTTTAGCTTAGAAATAAATTGTCTGACGCCAGTAATTATAAAAGTATAAGCATGCATCTTGCAACCAGAAAACACCACAATAAGGTTTATTTAAGCGATATTTTAATACTCCCTTCGCAAGAGTCGCGGTTATCTGTATTTCTTCTAGATAGCTTGATTGCGTTCCCATTCACGAAGCATTCCACATGTATTTGTAGAGATCTGTAGAGTCTCCATCCGTCCCAATTAAAACCTTATCATTTGATAACAGCTGGCGCCGTCTCCCGTTAAAGGCTTCGCGACCTTAAGTTTTTTAATTAAAATGTCTTAAGGAAACTTTATTAGGTAGTGATAATCTGAGATATACGAGGAATTATTACGGGTTATGTATAATTAATAAGTAATAATATATTTATTTTTTTGGAATTCTAACTCACTTGACCATTATTTAATGTATAATTGATATTGACAATGAGGAATTACATCTTATATAAATTATTTTGCTGATATTTTTTGTACATTTAAATTTACTTTATATTTCATCATAGTATAAGCTGAGTGGACACCGGTCACAGCCGCGACCAGTCTTTTATGTGTATTTTTTATACTGTGTTTTTTTTTGTTAACGATATTTTTGTGCATGTTGCGATTGTGACAAATAAATCGTATTTCTTTCTTTCTTTGGTAAAACTTCACTTATAAATGTGACCTGCTATGTTTTCTCCGACTCTCCACTGGTCATTAAGGTCATCGCACTATTTTCTATCTTTGCATCATTAAGAATTAACTCGTAGTTTGTACCGCTGCAATCGCTGTTCAATTGTCTCTGTGATGCCGCCATTGCTTAAACAAACCAAAAAGTACCCTATCACGTTAACATAAAGCTTATAATCACTGCAATTCGAGTTTGATAGTATCGGCATGTTACAAACTGGTATGGTTGTTGGAATGTGTACTATATAGGGACTACATAAGGTTGGGTTTTGGTTGTTGTTGTATAGTATGGTAGATTATTATAAATCAAGCACGGTACAGTGAAGGCGGAACGGCGCGGTCCTCTTGATGCGGGTTCGATGGGAGATTTGATGGAGTTTGCGCCGGCGCGTTGTCCGTTGTTGGAATTTGTATATTTTTCTTTATACTACACTTTACTGGAGTCTTTAATAATGCCAATTACCATCAGATTTTATACTATTGTAATGCCTCAAGCTAGTTCATCCAACGCTAATGCAATGAAAAAATAATGTCTAAGCGTAAACCTTACGACTTAAAGAAAATAAAATATCATTTCATGCTTTTAGGTGTAATCGTGATCAATACTTAAGACCTATAGTTGTAGATATAAATCTCTATACTATCGTACATCTATACGTAATTATCACGCTACATTCAAAATGCCAAAAATACAAATACCCAGAATCAATTTACGCGGCAAATTCAACAAACTAACCTAAGTAAAATAAAAAATCTGCCCTTAACGTAAGCTAGGCCACAGCTCCGCGTTCAAAATAGTGGTTACAAAAGAAATAAGCGAAGTGTGTAGCACGTAAATCGGTGCTCTCGTATAGACGCATACGGCATACCTCCAATTAATGTGAGATAGGAAACTGACCGCTTTCACGTGGGGCCGGATTTAGAACACGCGGAGGGAGGTCGATCCCCACCGGGTGATATTGAAAATGGTTAGACGTATTATTTTTCTATCTCTCTACGAATGTTCTATCAACAGTAAAAGATTATAGTTAAACCAAAAATACTTAATACCAAATTCTTAATATTACTTAAAAACGCAACAATCTTAGATAAGATCGAATGGAGGAATTAAAAAGTCTAACCTTCTGTCTCTACCTCCGAAATGATCATGATGATGATGATGACCGGACCCCACACTAAAATCGAGTCTTGTGTCGTGTATCAGAAAATACGAGATAACAAAAGATCCTTTTTTCTGAACAGAAACATACAGAACACAACCGACTATTATTTGTTAATGCGAGCAAATTTAGTCTACCCACAAAGTGTTATGCCCACAGAGTACATTTTACATACTGTTATGACACCTAAATAAAGTTTTATTTTCGATATCCCAACTTCAATATTAAAACAAAATATTTTAGCCCACTAAAGATATACTGGTACACACCTGCCAAAACGATTCAATTCCTTAGTTCGATGCGAGAGAATGCGTGTAAATCAAGCGGCTATGTGAAACGATGCAGCTGCCGAAACTAGGCCGATGAGGAACACATACAAGGTACATACATATGTATGTATGCTATATGTATATGCCAACACAAATTAGCGTGGTGGACTATATGGCCTAACCACTCTCAATCGTACTCTCGATTGTAGAGGAGGCCCGTGCCCGTATATGGGCTGATAAAGAAGGAACAGCCTCTAGCATTTAATTATTTATAGCTTTGACAGCATTTATGAACTTGACCGGCAGTTTTCCTTCTAGGGTCATCCTAGTCGGTGTTTCGTCAGCATATTGCTTTTCTGCTATAATTGGTCATAATATGAGAACATGTCTATGTCATATGGGCTATATTCATACGATGATGAGAAACGGCTAAAGTCAGCCGAGCTTAGTTTGGACACTACTACTGTGTGAGAGTCCGCCTGGCTAGGAACCACTACAATCTATTTCTCCCGCCAAACAGCAGTGTAAATGCATTGTTGCGTTTCGGTTTAAAGGGCATTGTAGCCAGAGTAACTACTGGACATATTAAGATTTGTTACTGTTCATGAGCAGTCTTATCGGTCCATCAGGCAAACGGTACGGTCGCCATTCATTGCAAAAATAAATTGTCACAAGACTGAGATTGGTGTAGAGAATACTCAAGTAGACAGGTTTTATAAATAGTCAAACTGATAATATAATCAATATACCTAAATTAGATTTCTGAAAAACAAACCTGTGTGCAATAGGATTAAACCTGCAAATACACACGTAAAAAACGGAGCTGGCCATAAAGCGGGCCGATGTATTACAGATCGGCAACAAGTAATGTTATAAATAGTGGTGTTTGGTTAGCCGCCGGTTTATTGCGAGCAATTCGCGCAGCGCCGGCCCCGCGCTATCTAAATAAACCGAGTGTCCGCAGTAACAAGAGACGTTGGCAGATAGCTGCACATGTTGGCGAATATCGTAATTTATAACCTTATCCTTAAGTCGATTTCCTCATTGCTGAGCGTCGTGACCTCACCATGGGCAATTTTTTATTTAACGATGTGGCGCCATCTTCTTTTTACGGTGTGTAGGGCTTCCTGTATGCTGGTGTCGGGAACGTAATTATTAACATAGGCAAGGCATACATAATAAATACATAAACTCACGCCTTGTTCCCATAAGGGTTGGCAGAGGTGCTACCAGGATATCCACGTTTCACCTTGTGCATTCCGTCCTATGATATGATTTGCAATATATGAGACCAAAACCCTTGATTTACACGCGTTCTCTCAAATATCATAATCATACATCACTACATAATATAAAATAAAGTCGCTTTCTCTTTCCCTACGTCCCTATGTCCCTTTGTATGTATGTATCAGCCCATATACGTCCCACTGCAGGGCACGGGCCTCCTCTACAATCGAGAGTACGATTGAGAGTGGTTAGGCCATATAGTCCACCACGCTGGCCTAGTGCGGGTTGGCGGACTTACATACCATAGATTTTTTTATAAATCGCTATGGTATGCAGGTTTCCTCACGATGTTTTCCTTCACCGTTTTAGTACGTGGTGATTGACTATCAATACACACATGACTCCGAAAAGTCAGAGGTGTGCCCTGGGATTCGAACCCGCGACCACCCTGAACATGTTGGCAGTCGCGTCTAGTCCGTTTACCAACAGGCCACCACGCACTTTTACACCCCTTGTATGCTTAAATCTTTAAAACTATGCAACGGATTTTGATGCGTTTTTTTTAATAGATAGAATGATTCAAGAGAAAGGTTTATATGTATAATATGTACATATTATTGTACAGAAATATATTTGTACCCGGGCGAAGCTGGGCTGGGCCGGTAGTATAGAATATTTAGTGAATAACAATCTAAACCCAATTTGACGATACTGTCTAATCTGCAATCAATAACAATTAAATTTATCTTTAGTATAATATGCAAACTCGCAATAATTGGCGCAAATTGTTACGGCCTAATTCATAGACATTTTTGTGATTGTGAAAATCCTCTCCTAGTTTCTTATAAACGCTACAAGACGCAAGTCTTACTCCAGAACGTGACTGTCGGTTGTATTAATATTTAATTCTTACTGTACTTTATCAGCACATATACGCCCCACTTTAGGGCACGGGCCTACTCTACAATCGAGAAAACGAATGAGAGTTATTAGGCCAAGTAGTCCACCACTCTGGCCTATTGCGGCTTGGCGATTTAATTATTAATAGTATTTCCACATGACGGAGTAATGGCGATGTGTAGCTTATGTGCGGTAATGTGTACAAAGGAGCGGGCCGGCTCTGTTTACACGTCGGCGTGCGCTTTGATGTGTCGGCGCGCAGGGCTGCGATAAACGCTATCCTATCGCGGCGAATTAATTGCGATTGCGCCGACAAATGTCGCTAATGCACGGAATGAATTGAACTGTGGTGTAAGTTGTAGGGCTTAGTATAATTTATATTATTTTGATTTTCTGGTTTTCAAAAGATAAAAAAAAGAATTTTGGGATATGGTTAGTTTTAGGATGAAGGAGTTATTTTACACATAATCTTCGCCAAAAATACATAAAATTAACAATTTTGGAAATTATTAGACGAATAATTATTCAATCAGTTTTGTATGACTTTGCTTACAAAACTTTTGAAACTGTTACAAAAACACAATTGACTATTAAAGGCACTGGACTTTCCTTCAACACGGCTTTATAATAATATAAAAATGCACGTACATAAAACTCACATTTAATTAAATAAATTGCGGCATGCAATTTTAATAATGCATATCGTACTGTGGAGTGGCAGCCCTAGATACAGAGATACGCAACAGATCAAAGGGCCGAACGCTTCAACTAATGAAGTGATAAATAACGCGATGTGGCAGGCCTGGCTACTCACTACTACATATAGCTATACAGTATAGTATAGTACCACACAATAATATACCTCGGTATAATCATATTAAAACAACGAACATACGACCAGTTTTTTTTTATTGCTGTTAATGACGAGACGAGCATGCCGGTCGCCTGATGGTAAACGACGCGACCGCTCATGAACAGTAGCAAAACCAAACAATACCTTGAATTACAAAGGAATGCTTGGCATTCCACTGTGCTCGCCATCCTGAGACATATAGATGTTTAGTTACTCTGGCTACAATGTCCTTCAATCCGAAACACAACAGTGCATTTAAACTGCTGTTTGTCGGGAGAAATAGACAAAAAAAAGAGAAGAATAATAAAATATAGAAAGGAAAGATAGAGAATTTGATAGAAGAGAATGTCAATTCGACGCCACACGTATTCTTGCAAAGTTAGGAGTGATTAGAAAATGATGTTCCTGAATTAAATTACTTACTTAGGGTAATTAATGTTCTGAAGTCCTTACCAACATATTATGTGCAGTTGACTGCCTTATCGAAAAATACTTTTAAGTTTTTGCATTAATCTATGCATTTATAGTTCCGTTCACCGCGAAAGGTTATAAACTAAGTATAGGATGTCAACATTTTCAAGCTACCTACAGATGCCCTGGTCTAATTGTGGTCTTTAACGTATCAGCGGTGTCGTAAAATACTTTATAGCTTATATTAAAATGATTGATGGGAGTGTTACAGTCCATTTAGCTGGAGCAATCGCAGCGATTAACGACCCATACGCAATCGATGGCAACTGGCACCTCTTCGTGTTGCTTCAAAGTAAGCTTACCACATTTAAGTTGCATCATTGGTATAGGCAAGCGCATTGTTGGAAGTCCGTCTAAAAGGTGGACAGACGACCTGTTTAAGGTTGCAGGAAGTCGCTGGATGCAGGCCGATTCCAACTGCTCGATGTGGAAATCATTGGGGAGGCCTATGTTCAGCAGCGGACTTTATTAGCTGACACGAACGAACGAATGGTACTTGTCAGATGTTTTAATCGTGAGGTCCTGTATTAAAGGGTCATCGGAATCGTTGGGCGTACTGCGAAGGCGGTGCACCCTCTTGAAATAAAAGTGGTCTTTCATTGAAAGGAGTGAAAGGGAAGACAAGGATCGGTCTTCGCACTGAAGCATACTTTAATTAATGTCATTGTCAACTATAATTTCCGGTTTTTATGAAAACTTAACGGTAACTGCTGACTAGAAGTCTTGTTCGTCAGGACATTTATTGATGATTATAGATATTTTTTTTACTTGAGAAGTAGTTAAAGCACATTGCATGAAGGTTGATTCCAAATTCAGTTGCATAAATCTCTGGAGTAGACATAATATTAATAAAATAAAAATAATTTCTTTCTTACATCATCAATATACAAATTAATGTTCTCAAACTATGTTGAAGGCAAAATGAAGTGGCTCAGCTTGTGCTGACCGAGATATAGGTACCGAGCGTAGCAACGCTAGTTTTCAGCTTTTCCTAGTATTACTGGACTTCCTACGACACAAACACAGAATTGAAAATAAACCATTTTTATTCCAAAATCATGTCACACGTCAGTCATAAACTGACTTCCCTTCATTGTTTATTTTGGAAGTAACAAATTGAACACAAAGCTGTCGGAGCGAGGGCTGCGTCTTTGATAGCTATATCGGGCGCTTTGAAGTCACGTGCTCGCGTCTACGAAACTTTATAAATAACCTTTGAAATAACACCATGCATCTCACTTAATAACTTTAAAGGGCTTTATGGGTCTTTATTATTAGATTTAATTAAGTATTTTATGATTTTCTCAGTAAACTGAAACTGCAATCCATAAATCGATGTGGGCTTTACGCATTTTGTATATTTAAGTAATGGCCTGTACAAAATACTTCGCTAAAAATAATGTTATCACGACTTTAGTCTCAGTTTAGCCAATTGAAACCTTGTATGAATGTCAAAATTGGTATAAAAAAATACTCAATTGGAAGTTCCCTGTGCTGAAATTGTTGAATATTTTTGGCAGAATACAGAAACAAAAATATCAAGATTCGCTAGCTTACTGACGACTGACCAGTACTAGCGATATATACAATACTAAATGGTATTTAGAAACTTTGTACTTAGTGTAAGATAATCGCAGATGGGAGAATACGAAAGCCAAGAAAGTTAGAAAGTTAAATGAAACTTGAAAGTAGGCGATGTTACAACCTTTTTGCGTTTTAGGAATTAGTCTACTTGTATTACTCCTTGAGTTTAGAATTACTTTAACTATAAGTGTTAATTGATCACAATAAAAATCCGAAGTCTTTCTTTGCTAATGAAATCTATATGGCAAGTGTTGGAGAATAAAAATATAATTCAGAATCAAGTTTTGTTTACCACAAACTATTTTTCTTGAATTTGGTCACTTCATTGTCTACTTTTATGAAACTTACTTAACATTGTTGGTATATTAGTGAGATATCAGAATTATACGTATATAATAAAATTAATGATATCTAGTTACAAATGTCTGTTTACGTTACAAACATTTGAACTTTGCGTTCCCTTGTTGCTTCGTGCGTTTAATCAACGGGAGCTGTTATTTTTTTATAGAAGAATGTTTTCTCAACAAAAACTCGAGTATTTGTCGTGAGTACTAATGTACGGTCCATTAAACCCCGGTCCTGCGCGTCCTCGTCACATCAAAGCGGCTGCCACTCTATTTTCGGTGTTTGTAATTTTTTTGTCGTCTGCCAACATCCTTTGTTGTCGCTTCTAGATTACATGAGATGAGAAATAGAGATTGTGTTTTGTCACAATTTTTTAGTAATGTTTCAAGTTTACAGAGTAATTAAAATAATGCTTGGTCTGCCATGTATCACTTATTTAAATGAAAACAAATAGAAAGAATTTTTGTTGACTCGTGTGGAAAAGTTCTTTAATACTATTTGATCAGGCTTTTATATGACATAATATTTTAAAATTAATCTAACTATGTAAGTAATCGGTATGAACGGATTTAAACGAAAATACGCCTAGACAAGATTTAGAAGATCACATGATTGATGAATGTAGGAACTGTTGAAAATTAAAACGAAAATACTAGGTTCACAGATACAACTTATCACAATGAAAGTCGCGATCAATAACAAGATATAAATCCTACAAAATACATCCATATTGTTTCCATCAAATCCATTCACTAATACTCCACGTCAGTTAAACCCGATCTTGCATTTGTGCATTGTTTGGCTTGAGCTTCACATATTGTCGAACGTAACACAATATCACCCGTTGACGTCATCAATCAATCCTCACTTTAACAAGACGAATGTTTACCCAAACAAATAAATAATCCCACTCTAAGAACTGAGCCACTCAATGGATCACAGTGTAAACAGCACAAATGAAATACACACGAGAACCGATATAACCTGCTCTCTTGTTCAATTTTAACCCGTTCTTATGATAATGGAATAGAGTTGAATATCGTTTAGAGATAGTTACCGGAGATTAAAGGAGTTTTTCATGTCACTGGCCGGGCTTGTGTGATCCATATCCGATAGCACTCGAGCGAGCAAATATTTGTTAAGGGCAGGTTCGGCTCTTTAAATGTATTACGATTGCTTCAAGGCTATTAATATGTTTATACACGGCTAGTGGAGCAAGTTTGCTTTAGAAAACATTTTATGTCACTTATGAATAATCTGATTTGAGGATAGCGGAGAATTTTTATCAAATTATGTTGATGCTCAAAAGGATGTTTATCTAGTTTAACATTACACAGTACTGAAAATTTGCTGACAGTTTAGTATTACATTTGCCATTTCTAGTCATAAATACGTCTGCAAGAAAAAATATGATATCAAAATTTCCTAAAGAAAACATCAACAAAGAACAACAAAGTATCTGAATTGATGCCCACGTCACGGCTAGCATAAAAAAAACTCAAGTTTCACCTAATTGTATTTATTCGACAAACTTATCCTCTGAAGGATGTGAAACGAGTTTAAAAACTTCATTGTGCGTGTTCCCTTAACTAAAACATCTTAAGCACCGAGCGCCGCCATAGCCCTACCTTTTTCCCGCGCAAACAAATCTATTTGCCTACAATTGTTGGCTTAAAACGAAACGTTCAAAAAACGCACACAAAGCACTTCTTTTTGGAGTGCAATCCAACCGTTCTAATGGGATAAGGTGGATCGTTTACAAAAATAAGACGCACCAGCGTTTTTGCAAAACTATTATATCGTTTTTTCGTAGGGTTTGAGCCAGCAAAGTGGTAAATTATTTTTGTAGTTTTTATTGCTGAGAAAACATTGCATTTGTGAGAAAGGTAGAATACATGTAGAAGATGCGATATATTAAAGAATGAATAAATAATAATAATAATAATAATTTACCTGCTATGCATATTCAAATAGGTATTGGGTATTGTGAAAAACAATCTGAAAATACGGAAACACAACTATTCAATAAATCAATTACCCAGCTCCCAGATAAAAGTCAACCTTCTCGGTAATCAAAACGTTTAAAACAGTGAAAACAAAAGTATCTTTGTAATAGCCGCCATAACCCTTCGCCCTACGGATATACATTTCTAAATGACTTTTTCATGCTTCAGGAGATAAAAGGAATGCGGCGCCGTTATCAAACGATCAGATTACGCTCCAGTTAGGTAGGCAGTATCGACAATCGATAAACCAATTCATGCCATCGATTCGATAAGATTCGATTCTGTCCGGCCTATAATTAAATTCCATTAAGGACCGACATGTATTTCTAATTATCAAAGTATCTCAGATAAATGTACGGTTCACTTATCGGAGATTGTACGATATGACAAAATTTTATTTATAATTTTTGAGTGGGCAACATTCGTTTGATGTATTCTAATTGAAACCTGTTTTTGGGATAAAAATCGGTAATATCCAGTAGTATCACTTGGGTGACGTCAGAGCTTTGTATTTGATATTTTGAGATACAATCTACATGAAACAGGGCTTTTTTCGTTTAATTGCCAGATTAAGAATGATATGATAACACACTTACATGTTTTATTTTTGTTATGAATATTAATCAACTCACGACATCGGAGATAAATACTGTAGCATCAGTTCCAATAATTATATAAGTATTCATTTTTGGTTCAACTGATCTACTGATCAACCATAACCACAAGCTATTGCATACTGCATTTATGTGAGGAAACGGGAAACAAAATGCCTACCCATTTTTATTCCGTTCTAATGCGTAGTTTCCGAATTATCCTTATTACAATCACTTCGATGTTATCAGCGATTGATAAGCTGATAACAAAGATAATCTAATTATTGAAGTCCAATAAGCTACAGTAAGATCAAACGCCTACATATTTGACTAGTTTAATGTTTGAAACAAAGTTTACTTTGCGCAAGCCACAACACTGATCCAGAAATACTTAGCGTCGTTTGATCTTGTAAGAAGCGAAGGCAAGTTAGCCTCTGTTTGTGCGACACATTTGCACTCAATTTCTAAATTCTGTTCTAAAAGTAAATGTTTAAAGTAATGTGCGAAACGGATGTTGTATTTTCACTCAGCTTGAAAACATCGTGCTAATACGCTAATTCTTTTAGAACGGAGTTTAGTGTTTTGCTTTAGCCTGTTTATTATGCCTTACATTTTAAATGCACGTTTCTTAATTTATAATGCAAATAATAAAAAATTTTGCAATGAAAATATTTAAATTGCCAAAACGAGCAACCTTACTGACAAGGTCTGCATCCTTAAAGAATATCCGTCAAACATTTGAAACAAAAAGTAAATTGCGTCCATACGTGGACAGTTTGTTTGACGAGAAAGTAAGTGCGCCGCGTCCGCTTTCGTTCCCGCGGCGATCCGTCAATCCGAACCTCCACGGCGGCCGCGGCGGGGTTGACATCCGTCCCGTTTAGACAAAAACCAGTCTCCACCACGACCTTCCCATTGTCTTTAGAGTTGTCGCTCGCTGGTTTTTTTTGTTTCCCTCTCGATGCCTGGGAACACTGCCCTTTGTGCCGTTCTGCGAGGTAAATAAAACTCAACGACGCCCGCCATACTTTTTACGTCGTCATAATTTTAGAACCGCTAAATACAGTCTTATTTTAAGACAACGAACGATTTTCACGATAGATAAATACCTCGCCTCGGTATTTTTACAGCCTCTGCCCACTTCGTTCAGCGATGATAACATGACCTCCATATTTCACATTGAGTGATGGGTAATAAGACTTTAGTTTCGAAACTATTACCAACAAGGCTACACGTTATGAACCTTCATTTTAAAAGGCCTCATGTTTAATCTCACCAGTAGCTATTTTCGTAATGCTAATGATTGCGTCGTGTTGTTTCAGATGGTATCATTCACGAGTATACTGTCGAGCGGTTGCTCGGTGCACGCGCGTTTCCTGCTGTGCTCCGCGTTCGCGCCGCTGTGCTCGGAGGAGGTGTCGGGCTCGGTGAGCGCGTGCCGGGCGCTGTGCGAGACCGTCGTGGACGACTGCAAGGAGCACATCAACAAGCTGGCGCCCACCATGATGCTGGACTGCGCGGCGTTCCCGCTGCGAGCCGACAGGAAGCTGTGCATGCGGCCGCCCAACGCCAGCGAGTCGGAGCCGGAGCCGCCGCCGCCGTCGCGCTGGCCGTTCCACGAGCACGAGCTGCGGGAGCACGGCTGCCCGCCCGCACACACCAGGGCGCCCACCGGGGAGTGCTGGCCGGCTTGCGGACAGAACGCCAGATACACCAAGAAGGACAAGCGAACGGCGGAGATCTGGATGAACACGCTGGCGTGGTTCTCCCTGCTGTCGACTTCGTTTGCGTTGCTAACGTTTTGCGCGGAGCCGTCGAGGTACAGATACCCGGAGAGGCCGATCGTGTGGATGGCGGCGTGCCACGCGATCATCGCCCTCGCTCATGTCACTAGAGGGTGGTTGGGCGCCAAGATGGTGTCCTGTGCGGGCACCACGCTGGCCGTTGACGGTCTCGCGTCTCCGACGTGCGTGGCATTCTTCTCCCTCACATATTACTTCACGCTGGCGGCTGACGCGTGGTTCGCGAACGCGTGCGTCGCGTGGTACCTCACAGCGGCGAGCGAGTGGTCGACCGAGGCGCTGGAGCGAGCTGCCGCCTACCTGCACGCAGTGTCGTGGGGCTGGGCAGGCGCGTGGACCGCGGCCGCTCTAGCGCTGCGAAGAGTCACCGCCGACGAGCTGACCGGAACGTGTGGGATATCCGACGCAGCCGCTGCAGCGCTGGTGGGCGTGCCCCGCGGAGCTTTACTGGTGACGTCGATAGCGCTGGCTATTGGGGCCTGCCCTGGGATTATGCGGGTTCGTCGTGCGCTGGACTCGCGAGGAGCCAAGAGAGTGGGAAGACTGGCAGCGCGTGCCGCGGCCACGGGGGTGCTGTACCTCATCCTGGCGTGTATCGGCACGGGGGCGAGGATGCTGGAGGCGCGGCTGCGGGAGGCGCAGGGGGGGCTGGCGCTGCTGGCGGCGGGGGCGGCGGGGGAGGCGGGGGTGGTGGAGGAGTCAGTGTGTTCGAGTGCGGTGTCGGTGTGCGTGTGCTTGTCGTGCGGGGTGGCGGCGGGGTCGTGGGCGTGGTCTCGCAAGTCTGCGGTGGTGTGGCGGAAGGCGCTGTGTCCTCCCCGGAAGGCGCCGTGCTGCTCGCCCCCACTGCTGCGGCCGCACCACCCCTACTATAAGAGACCCTTACACGTGTCTAGAGTGTGACCTCGTCTCAAAGACTTTATTATTGCCTTCTGTGAAGGCGCTCTCGATGTTCTGTACAAATGTGTAAATAGTGTAAATGTTTTAACTATACAGTTGTTTTTAATATAAAACTTGATTTCATTTAATATGTGTTTTATTGATAAAGTGTTATACATATTTTACATTATATTATGGTACATTTACATATGTCTCTCTATACAAACAACATTAGTAACGTAATTTACACGAGCCCGCTAGTCCGGATAGTCCAGACTGCCAGCTGCGGAGCTCAATTCTAAATCCATTAAATATTATTTAGAAAACATATAACACGTACTGGCCGTATGAATTATGCCTTTTGATACTGAAATACGAATGAATAAATAGATAAACACGCCCAACAAATACATTGTCCTGACTCTAAACTAAGATCGAGTCTTGTGTTATGGGTATCAGAAACAATGAGAAAAGTTTCGGCATCACAAACATTTGCAAAATAAATTTCAGATTCAATTCAACACTTGTACCACAACCACAGATAAATTGGCTGTGCGCTAAGTACCTGTTTACCAAAATATCCGTTGTCAATAGGGAAGATAAGCCAAAATAGTAATTTTGATTCCAAATTAGATTCATAAATAAAATAGTATGTACCTATAACAGCTATTATTATTTTCAAAATTCATATTTTTCCAATAAAATATTTCATGCCCTTCAATAATAGCAATAATTTAAACAAATAATATAGCAACAAACAATGTATTTAATCTTTTAGAATTGAGCTCTCCAATCAATTTGTACAAGTTATCTTAAAACGAATGACACGCCATCGACATTCAATCAAAATTATTTAAATAAGGTAAAAATGTCGACCGCACATCATCCCCCCAAGATATAAAACATCACAAAAATAAAACGAAAAAGAATCACAAAATAAAAAGAAAACAGAAGAGTAAATTCCCATAGAAGAAACGATAATTGGAATGTGTTACGTACAAAAATAGATACCTTAGTTTTATTGCAAATTATAAATTAAGCCGTAGTAACATACAACATCTAGCTATTATACATCAATAACCAAAAAGACATCCAAAAATCGACTTTATTCACAAATGCGGTGTAACCACTTAATTTTTCTTATCTCTTTTGCTCCAATTTGCAATGTAACTTCATAGAAAGAGAAAGAAAATGTATTATTTATTTGTATCTTTCTCACTGATTTCTAATTTCACGTGATAAAATGAGATAAAAAGTAATTACCATAAATACACCATATTTGTGAATAAAGCAGTAAATATTATTATAAGTTTTACTAATTAGTAATTGAAATCTGGTATTTTTTACATATCGATACTCATAGTTTTGTCACGTTTGGTAGATGGCGTTGTTAACGGTTTTTATAGTTTCAGATTTATTTTCTTCCTTTCTTCTATTCTTTTCAACCTTGTAAGTAATGGTTGCTGTACACTGATGCCCTAACCAGAGCATATATCCAAAAATGATACCTAAATAAATAATAATAATTGTATCGAAAAGCATCGGACTGCCGTGTGATGCCATTCGATATTCTGCCTGGACGGCCGGCATTTGCGCTTACCATCAGGTGCAGTCATCATGCCGTGCCAGTGTACAAAAAGAAATGTTATAGTGTATAAACATTTTAGTGGTTAAAACCGCAAAGAGAAATCGATAACTTAATGTTTTACTTACGTTGGATTTCACACTTTTGTTTTTAAAAATGTGCATTAGTTAGTATACAAGATAATATTTCGCAGAATTCGCTGGGTGCGCGACGACAGCGCCAACTAGCGGTTGCAACTACGGTGGCCTCCGAAATGTCAAATGCCCGGCTGCCATTACGACGAGTTATTTACAAACGAACAATTTTAATTAAATATTGTAATTTACATTTATTCCAATAAATATTCTAAATCTATATAAGGTAAGTCTTTTTTATTTTTCGACTAAAATAGCACAATCAATAGATTTCGCTTAGTACATTACGGATTTTTCATGGCTGTCGTCATGAGAAGTAAGTAAAGAAATAAGCAAATTTCATCGAATAATGCATATCATATAAATAGCAGACGATTATTTATGAGTGCTTGTGCTCTCAATAATCCATCCTTTTATGTATTTTCAGTTAAACATGGCCAAATTAATCATAAAAACTGGATTCCGACCAATCACACACGACATCATTTTCCAACCACAAACAACATTGAAAGGAAAACAATTAGTTTTAGCTCAACACGTGCAAGATGTGAAAGAAATTAAATATGAAGATGCTATGATCCACACCATTGAAGCACATGTTATTCGACAAACTTCAGTGACATCAACGCCATACAAAACATCCTTGAATGTTAGCAGTTGTTTACTGTTTTTGCAATTTTTGATGTAGTACGTAATATATTACACCATTAGTAGGTGTTAACGAAATAATTATTTTTTACAGATTGATTCTAGCCGTCATATTACGAGTGCCAAATGTGATTGTGTGTACAATCAGAGCTGCAGGTGTAAACACATTGCGGCTCTGATATACTACATAAAATTGCCTGTGGAAATTTGTAGAATTTTTTATCACTATTTCTGCCATTGTTTTTGAAATTAACTACGCAGCAAGCTTCGTGACTCATCTTTATTTACTAAAAACGTAAATCTCGCTAGTAAAAAGTGACAGCGTTCGCCACCGATAGTTCCTTTTTTGGCCATGACGCGCGCTGCGATCGTTTCGTGGTTCCCCCACCTTATACTTCGCACCCAGCGAATAGTAGAAAATCTCGTGTTACCATCGATATTCCATAGCTTTCAATAAGCTGAAACTTGGTATAAACAGGTAGTCTAATATATAACGTATTAGAAGTATCGATAATTTTGCTAATAAGCATTGGTTTCCAACTACTTAAATTTGCAACACATTAAAACCATAATTTATTGACATAAATATTAAATAGTCCGCACATTCACAATTGAGATATAAATTTAAATAAAATATGAAGAACAAATAAATTCGTGAATAAAACTCAAATAGAAAAATAAATATTTATACACTCGCTAATTTTCGTAAATTGCAATAGAGAACATAAAATATATTTTCAAGAAATAAATAATTTTGATTATTATCTAAAAAGTTAAGCCGCACTAGGCCAATGTAGTGGATAAAGATCACCACTAAAATATAGGGGAGGCCCCGGCAAAACATTTATAGTTTAACATAGGGTAGACACCAAAAACATATTGCAAAAGTCGATGTTAAATAACGTAATTAATTTGAATTAATTCTACACAGATGATTGAAGTTTCTGAGACTAGAAAAAACTTCTATGAAATTATAAACCTTTAGTTATAAAAGTTTAATAGTGCGTTGACATTTGCACATTTTGGTAGCATTTTTTCACTGTAATTTGATGGCATATTTTGTAATAGGCGAACAAATTATTTTAATTGGCACACACCCCTATTGAGTTACTCATATCATACCTTGAAAGTCAAAAGAGTTGGTACTAATCCCGACTGTGCTATGTTCGTATGTGCTATATGTTTCCCGAATGTATTACAATTTAATTCCAATATTTGTTATTTTCTGGTACACTATATTGACAATGCGACACCTGATGGTAATCGCTGTACCGTCTAATTTATTGGTGATAGAAAATAATGTCTCATACTTTGAAGTGATAATACTTTGCTCAATTACTTCACCGTTTTTTTTTATATTATAGAATTCGAGGTGATCAAATTTTCTCACGATACCGTGTGACTATGTCGAATTGATCTACAATAAAATAAAATAAAAACACACCCCCATGTCGATAAAATATCAGATAATGTCTGATACTTGTTATAAAATAATATTTGCTATATTTCTCCTAGACTCTAGAGCCAGGTGCCCAAATCACATTCATTCGGCTATCCCTCCTGTGTCGACATTAGCGTATCGAAAACCTCAGAACCTCCCATACCTTGACTCGAACCGAAATAACTAGAGAAATTGAACATACTAGACTCTTGCCTTACATTATCCGTTGATCCGAAATGCGTCTTATTACTGTGCATTGGGGTCGTATTTTCGCTGTACGATTTTTTATCGATGATTGTTAGTAAGGGATTTTTGTTATTTGGTTCGTATAGTGTCGCCTCTTTCATCGATAATTCTTTCTCATTGTAAGGATTGGTTAAATATTCAGCATATAATTCGGTTTGCGGTACAATTTCTGGCGTATTTACTTCATTATTTGTGTCTATGATAGTGTTGTTTTGTATCGATATATCTGTAGGAATCGGTGGTGATGGTAAGTTTGGCGGTGTCGATAACTGTGGCTCGATCTTTTCCTGTGCCTCGATGACGATTGTTTCTTGTTTTGGCGGAGGTGGTATAGCTTGCGGGTACAGAATCGGCATTTGAGACTGCAGTGACACACCGATTGGCGTCGATATCATCTGGAAAATAAACACCAATTAACATCGACGCATAAATAATTTGTACATTTTTATTGTTTGATTTGACATTGTGGGATGACGTTGCGTTTTATTGCTAAAATAGCCACTGAAATATTGCAAGCAATAAGTCTATAAACTTATTGTATAAAGTTATTTATTACCACATGAGCATATCAACGAGCTATCGTAAATGCTATCTAAATTGTTATTTTTAGTTGAATTAGTCGCATGGCTGTTAATATATTTAAAATATCTAAATCTATATTTATATGTTATAAACCTACGGAGTTTGTATAGGCTGATGATATATTCATCACGCTATGGCCCTTAGGAGGAAAGCAGTAGTGAAAAATCTAGCAAATATGAGTAAATTTCATTCGTTCTTCATGGTCCGATTGGTCTCAAAATGGATATCTGAGGATTTTTTTGCTACGATATTAGAAATTGATATTTGGAATTGAACATTTAGGCTACCATTTTGAAAAGTGTATCAGCACCCGGGCAGAGGACCTTTAGTCTAATATAATCCTTGGAAGCCAATACTGTCCAACGGTACATTCATCTTCGGATTCAGTCGTCTTTGGGCATTCAGTGACTTAGTGAAAACGTCAGCGAAACGCACCCAAGTTTTACTCAAAGCCCACTGCCAATAATAATGTCATGCCTGATTAATTATTTTCTTCAGTTGTTATAGAAGTTCATTATCCCTTCCGACGCCTTCCAAACCAAGCTGTTAGTATCGAATATACATGAAATACACAACATACTTTCCGTTCACAATACCTCATTCAAAGGTTGTAGTAGTACCGACGAAGTCAGTCCAGTTTGATCATACAACTGGTTTCTTATGGGCACCATGCCGCTGACCGGAGTCGGCGCGACCAACGTTGGAGTGTTGGCCATTGGCGGCGTCTGGGTCAAGTTGACGGGAGAGTGTGCTGATGTTGGCGACATTTGGCCAAGGATTGGTGATTGGGTTAGACTGAGGGAGGTTTGGACCTGGATGGGACGTGGCTGGGGCAGTATCGTGGGCGTGCTTGGACCCAACGGGACCAGGGTTGGAAGGTTCGGCGGTAATGTTGGCTGCATGTGGCTCGGCAGACCCGTTGATGGTTTGGTGTTGTCTTTCGCTAGAAAGAAAAATATGATTAATGCATATTATTAAATTGATTTTTAACTCTAAAAGGTTTATATTGAATAGTTTGAAAAGTGGCAAGTTAATAATTTAATTATTATAATAAAAATATTTACCTTGAGGGAACAATTCCTCTTTCAAGTTAGGCAGAAATTCTCCAATCTTCTCCCACGTAATATACCAGAGGTCGTTATAACCGTCGCCATTGCTAAATATCTGTAACAAAATATTATAGAATGTTTAGTTTTAAATCTGACGACTGTACTTTCATTATCATAATCTGGCGTTTGTAAAAACAAAATATGATTATTACAGGAAACAAACATAAACATGTTTGTTTGCAATTACATTATGCAAGACTCTGGGGCTAGTCTGAACTTAGTCTATGGCTTCAACATCTTCATTTGATCATTTTGTGAAGTATGTACCTAGGAACATTCTTACAGTCTTAAGCACGACGTTTGAACATTCGGAACTTTGTTTTGTATTCTAGAGTTGAATCTAACCCTTGAAACTAACCGAAGTACAACTATCAAAAATATTTGACTCATACAGTGTGATCAAAACCCTTGCTAACTAAAATTGCGATATCTGACAAGAAATCCAGTCATATTTTTAACATATTACCCGTGATGATAATGTAAAAATATCACTCTGTATATGGAATTTAAATATGTCAACAGTATTATTTTGAGTTATGAGATTTAGACGTCGAACTATAATTATCAGTGCAGACATGGACGGAATGCCAAGTCATTACATTTTTTATTAAAAGATGGTCAAACTTATTTGGGAATATCATATAAATGATTAAAAACAACGTAATTTATGTCTTATTCCCACCACATAAGGTTGAATATCTTTTGATAAAAAAATTAAATCACTTTCCGTCCCGGTGTGCACTAGCCTTGTGTGACTGGGCCTTAGTACCACGATTTTACAGTAGCTATCAAGATAATGTATTTATACATACCCTAACAGAGTCCATAACAAGTATCATGTTCTTGAGCGACTCTAGCACGGCCTCGGTGAGCGCGTCGTCCGCGGGCGGCGCCACCAGCGCGCGCTGCGTGTCCAGCACGCGCACCCACAGCGCACTGAACGTGGGCCGAGGGGACAGCGCCGACAGGTGCTGCAGGAACACCTGCGAGACATAGTGATGTATTAGAATTGTAGTGTAGGGGTGTATCATCATCATCTCAGCCACAGGAAGTCCACTGCTGAACATAGGCCTCGCTATCTCCACATCGACCTGTTGGAAGCGGCATGCATCCAGCGACTTCTTGAAACTTTAACCAGGTCGTCCGCCCACCTTGTTGGTGGACGGGGGTGAGGGGTCCGATATTTCGCTTGCCTATACGAAGGGATGAGGGATATATTTGTAGTAAAAACTGTAAATATACATGAGGAAATACTCATTATACGAGGAAATTAAAAAAAACCGACTTCAAAACAAAATCACTATAAAGTAAAAAATAATAAAAAAAACTATTGCAAGACAAAAAATAATTTTATTTAATTATACTTATACATGTTGATTAATTTACTTATTGACTATCTACTAAATCAAAATATGTGCGTAACGCATTGAATGCGTGCCGCCAAGTACCAAACATGTAAGACTTATGCCTTATATTCATTTAAATATCAATAAGAATGATTTTTGAAAAAAAATGGTTGCCTGTAAAGTCGGTTTTACGGGCGAAGATTTTACGTGACAACGTCTTTTTCTCGGTAGAATATTTATTGATATGAATATAATTAAATTGCACAATAGGAACAAGGAATTGAATGAAAATAAGAATTGCACAAATTTTAACTATAGAAATATATTTTGTTTACTAAAACACTATCAACATTTATCAATAGTATGACATAACCTATAAACTCAGTTTCTCAACTTTTGTGTCAATCTAACAATTAATCAATCAATCATAGTTTACGATAATGAAATATCAGTGTACAATTATTTACCTTTATTGTTGTAGTTGTTGTAAATGATAAATGACGAATCTAAGCACTCCATATTTTCACTACAGACACAGCTGACGATACTTTAACCACACGTGTGAACTTGTATTGTGACGCTTTCTTGTTTTTCCAACGCCAAGAACGTTCGAGAAAGACAAAGACAGAGACACAAGCATGCGCCGATTCAATGCGCCTAATTCTCTAGTGCTGCGCGCGCGGCAGACCGATCATAGTTGAGTGGGAGAGAGACGCAAGGCATTCGGCGGGCCTCTCTCTCGTTCGGTGACTCATCGTAACGTTACCGGGCGTTACACTTTTTCATAAGTGACTCCCAGCCGCAACCTAATTTAAGACGTTGTCACGTCAAAAAAAAACGTTTTGCATATACCATTCAACAATATTGCTAACAAGATTAAACTAAAGAGGAAATCTCCCGTAATTCCTGATACCCGCGATACAAAACTCGATCTTAGTTAGTATTGGGTCAGTGACTTATTTTTCTTGCGTTAATTCAAGAAAACAATATAATATATCTCTTACCCTTGCAAGTGGGATTTAAATATAAATTCAAAATATGCATGAAAAACCTTTCAATACACAGTAGTTACCCTTTATCCTTTTATAAAATCCGATGGTTGTCTGTAAGACCAATGTCTTTGACCTTTGAGCGATAAGATCGACAACTGTACGTTTATGTTTGTGATTTTCGTTTTTTTTTTGTTGCACGCAAAAAATAGTTTGGAAATAAATAAATAATTACCTTGCACATAATAGTGTTAGCTCTTGCAGCGGTATCAGCCCTCCTGGGCAGCTGTTCCAGCAGCGGGAACAGAACGCTCTGGAAACAAGCCTCCCACCCGGCGCCGCCCATCGCCGACAGGCCGGGGACTAGCAACGCGCGCTGTAGGTAAGCTATCGCGCTGTTCGCTACCTGGGGAAGTTTTAAGACAATTGTATACACTTTTATTATATCATTCCACTACTAGGCATTGGTTCCTTAAAATATCATAAAGTATCGAGTCTCCAAAATCGTTTCAGTTATCGATAACCGATTAGCAACATTATATCGATAGCTATTTTTATCGATAACTCCACTACTGCCATTACTCACCTGTTTCCGCCTGTCGGTGCAGAACGTAGCGATTCCTTGTAGAAGTGGCTTCCAGGCCACATCCCAGAGGTCGTACTCCTCAGTTCCCTGCTCGGCTTCATCACGCCACCACTTGAAGATCTGCGCCGTGCGGCTGTGTAGCGTGTGCATTAAGTCTAGCAGCTGAAATGTGAGGAGATATTAATATCGAATGTTGAAGAGTAGTTTACATTGAATAAAACTACATTACACTGGTTTTATCGAAAATATGGTTTTATTCAACTTCCTGACCTTTGAAACGCTGGGCGGACTGAAGTACTTATTAGTTATCTAATCAGTGAATGTTACAAAAGTTGAAAATGTAAAATGAAGTTATAATTTTACAATTATAAAAAAAAAGTTAATGTAAAGTGTTTGATCAAGTGATCAAGTCGAGCAAAGCAGATTTAAAAAAAAAATGTAAAAATTATCCGATATACACTGAAGGAGCTCACTATGTCTAGAGGTCTGGCAGCAAACCTTAAGACATAGTAACTACACCTTGAAATAAATGCGAGGTAATTTGGACCATAGTAATTCTAATTGAATGACATTTAGAAAAAAAAATAGGCCAGCTAAAATCCGCCTGGCTTGACATTTATTTAGTATTGCTCACCTGTATGCTGACCATGTGATATTGATCCAACGTGTCGACCTCTTCGTCGCTAGAGTCGTCGTATCCGCGTCGGCGCGCCGAACTCGGCCGCGACTTCCTGCCTTCGCGAGTTTTACCTGGTTTTTTGCCTATAGAAAAGTTAATGAAAGGTTATTTTATATTAGCTTATAGTCTTTAAGAAAAAAAATCTTTTGATTTTTTTCCAAGCTGTCGATCTTGTCGTCCTCGACAATTTATCATAAGTGCCAATTATCGACAGATGACTTATAGCTATTTTAATAACGTTATTCTTTCATGTATCCAAAATAACTATGTTTAATGTTCGATAGAATATGATCTATGTTGACATTTAGTATCAACAAAAAAAATTGTTGCGACTATAAAATTATATGATAAATTATATGTAATGTAAAATTTTCGCAAATATAGCGAAATTATTAGTTGCGTTATGTTTGTTGTCACCTAAACGAATGTATTGTAAAATTGCGTCACTCTTTGCGAATTTTTTAGTTGCATTGTGTCTGAAGTCATTAAAATTACCACTCAGCTTCGTTTTCAGTATTTTTAATAATTCGCTCTTCATATACCCTGTATATTTGAACGAAGCTATTTATACCTTGATGCGCAGTAGCAGCCGCGAATATCCTGACAGCCCTGACGGCGGCGCGGCAGTTGTAGGGCGTGACGTGCGCCACGTCGCGCACCACCAGCGCCAGCGCCTCGGCGCAGCGAGCCAGCGCGCTCGCACGGTGCGCGCGCCGGGACACGCCGCCCCACTCCGCCTCCCAGCCCGACGAGGGGGACGCGTCGCTCTTCACCTGGATAGTGTACAAGAAAACATCGATAAAAGGAACAAACTTAACAGTTACAACTTCCTGTCACAGACTCAAAATAAACTCGATTTATTAACCCCTAGACTGACATTTAATTTTCTGTCAAAAAACTGTCATGACCGTTGACGGTTAGACGGTCGGAAACGCCAGGCGCGGCTTCAAGCAAAAAGCAACCTACTGTCACTGAAATAGGGTTCATTTTAATGTAATAGGGTTATAATGTAAACAAAGAGCCGCATTGCGGCTCGCGACGGTTCGCGGCACCTTTTGATGTTTCTTTGACGAACCGCAAGCACCGCTGCAGGTTCAAGCCCCGCTCCGAGAGAAATGGTTGTGCGGCCCACAAATATATCAATCATGTCTGGGTGTTGGGACTGAAAAGTCTCTCATAATTCCTGATATTCACGACATAAGACTCGATCTTAATGTGGGAACAAGACAATATGCGACTGTTGGGTGTTATTTATTTATTTGATTTCAACAAATATTGCAATTAGTGTGTGAAATAACATCGATATTCGATAAATCAATGTTTTAGAAATTGAATATTACAAATAAAAAAAATCTGCGAAAATATCATTAGGACATAATTACAAACAATATAAGACCTAACTATTAAACGAATTAAGATCATAGTGCGTAATACCGATATTCGATACATCAATGTTTTTTTAACGTTTTACAAATTGAATATTTTAAAATATGTAAAAAAAGCAGTAATAATATCATAAGGTCTTTATTACAATTAAAATAAGACCATGTTGCTTACTTAGGTCATCTGTACTAGCCCATATAAATGTCAGTACAGAGCACGGGCCTCCTCTATAATCGAGGGTACGATTAAGAGTGATTAGGCAATATAGTTCATCACGCTGACCTAATGCAGATTAGCGGACTTACATACATAAACTAACAATCATAGAAATTCTTATAAATCGCTATGGTATCCAGGTTTTCTCACGATTTTACCCTTTACCGTTTTATTTAGATCATAGTGCATCATTACTACATGAGAACGAACCATAGTCTTAAAAAATAAGATAAAGAATATTAGGTCAATCGCTCAAATCCTTAAAAATATTATATAAAACGCACGCGATATTTAATTTAGGTATAAATAAACTTAACTTACCAATATCCATCCCTGCGTCTGTGGCGAATGTGATAGTTCACTCTCGGATGAAACGCTCGTAGGACGTCGGTCACTCTCATCTTCGGAACCCTCCGATCTACTTGATGCTGTAGGTAATGTAACGATTATTGAAATACAATTAAATCATTCTAAAATAATATGAGTATACATAATAAAATGAGTTCCTTAAATCGAACTTTTTTCAATTTATAGAAGCAACAAAGGCGCTAATAGCCCACTTATAAATAAAATCCTTAGAAATTAAATATATGATTGCAATGTATGTAAGATAAATAGAGATGAGTTTTACACCCGTATTCACAAACAATACTATGAGGACTGATGAGGACGCATAGTGTAGCCAAACGCACAGAATTGTCAATTTTGATTCATAAACAATACTTGAGTGATGAGTGTCACTATGCGTTCACTTAAGGAGGCCCTCAGGTTAAAGAAACTCAACAGCTATTTTACGCAACGCATAGTGTCGATTGAAAACGTAAAAGTGACAGCTGTGAATGTATACGCAATTTCATTTTATGTATTTTGCACTAAGGTTTTGTATTAAGTTTTTTCCATTTTCAATACAATGGATTACAGCAGCGAGGAGAAGTTTGACAATTATATTGATGATACTTATCGTCCTGCGTTCGGTGTCCTTACCGAACGCAGGACGATAAGTGCAAGAAATATTATTCGAGATTTACAAAATCCTTTTGGTTTTTACAATGACAAACAATTTAGTAGACGCTATCGATTTACTAGGGATATTGTTCTTTATGCACTTTTACCACTAGTCTGAAAGAGGCCTTTCAACACCGCCTATTTACTAATTACTTGTGGCCTTAAGATTTTATCCATCTGGGAGTTTTCTGTTGGTAAATGGACTAGATGCGACTGCCAACATTTTCACGGTGGTCACGGGTTCGAATCCCAGTGCACACCTCTGACTATTTGGAGTCATGTGTGTATTGATTCTTTGATAGTTAATCACCACGCACTAAAACGCTGAACGAAGACATCGTTACGAAACCTGCATACCATAGCGATGTATAAAAATTTCTATGGTACGTTAGTCCGCCAACCCGCATTAGGCCAGCGTGGAGGACTATATGGCCTAACCACTCTCAATCGATCTTTCGTTAGTAGAGGAGGCCGTGCTCTGCAGTGGGCACGTATATGGGTTGATACAGATAAGGGAGTTTTCAGGTTAGTAATCATCTATTTGGATGCAGGCTGCCTCCAACCGGCCACTCAGGAAATCATTGGGGAGGGGGAAGGCCTATGTTAACACCAACAATTTACCGCTTAATAATGTGGGAAATAAATTTTATTAAATATTTGGAACGTAAATATTTGAAGTTGTCAAAGGCGCTTTCACTCACGAGTAATTCGCGGGACATGCGCGGACACCAATTGTCAAACACCAGAGAGAAATTAGCAACAGTAATTGACCAATCACTGATCCGCATTGGACACTGTGCGTTCCCATAGTAAAAGGGTGACTCAAGTATTGTTTATGAATAAAAAGGCTGGGCGGAACGATCACTATGAGAAATGTCTTACTTAGCATAGGGTTACTTCAACACTGAGTAAAGTATTGTTTGTGAATACGGGCCATACATGCGTGTTTGAGTGTGTGTACTGGAAAGTTCTGGATGGTTTTGTGCGTGTGTTGCACGTGCGAGTGCGTGTGTGTGCATATACGCGAGTGCGTGTGTGTGCGTATACGCGAGTGCGTGTGTATGCGTATACGCAAGTGCGTGCGAGAGCGTAGAGTATACGTCAACGTGTGCGTGTGCGTATATGCGTACGTGTACGAGTGTAGGTATGCTTCAGCGTGTGCATACTGGGTATCTTTTAAGACTGCTACCGAAAACGAAGCCAGGTGGTAGTTTTAGTGACTACAAACATAAAGGAACTAAAAATTTCGCAAAGAAACGCGACAATTATTTTTTATGATTTTTTAAATATCGTCATTTTTGGGTGGTAAATCCATAGTTTTTGCTAAAATAATAATTTAAACTCTTTTATACCTTAGAGTATTTATAAATAAAAGGGTATACACTATTAGTTTAGGAAAAAATGTATTTACCACCCAAATATGGCCATTGGAAAAAAAATTGTCGCTTTTTTTGCAACTTTTTCTGTTGCATTGCGTCTGAAGTCGCTTAAACTACCACCCGGCTTAATTTTCGGTCGCAGTCTTGATATACCCTGTATATGCGTGTGCATGCGTGCGTGCGTATCCGTGAGCGTGTGAGGATGTGCGTATATGCATGCGTGCGCATGTGCGTTCGTGCTTGTATGTCCGTGTGTGCGTGCGCATGTTACAGACCGGACGAGACGGGGCGTGCGTGCGTCTGCGCTCGCTGCGGCCATGCGCCGGCGCCGGCGGCACACAGCAGCGCGAACACCACGTCCCACTCCGCCGCGCTGTGCACGTTCTGTGCGGACGTCTTCACCAGCTCGTACACGCCGCATGATATCTAGAGTATGTACATAATATTCACATTTATATCATCTTCTTGAATTCATTGATGGTTGGTGGTAATTACAGTATGAAGGTAGTACATAGAGATCGATAGGTCACCACTGTATCAGCTAGTTTGCAGATATGAAATGTATCAAAATATCGATAGAAATATGTACGTTAATTGCATAATTTGTAATGGTTTCTTAGATTTAATGGTTTCTTAGATTTACGCGAATGTTACACATTGAAATAAAACTATTATTTACGGATTTTATCGCGAATTTAGTTTAATTTTTACATTTTTAACTTCCCGACGTTTCGATTACTTTACAGTTTTCGTGGTCACGGGGCGGACTGAGGTATTGGTCGTCCGCTCTGTGACTGTTACAAATCAACTACCCTTATTTTACAAATATTAAATTAAAAAGTTAATTTAAATAGTTAATCTATATTTGCGATCCGATCTACGCAGAAGGAGCTCACAGTGTCCTGAGGTCTGGCAGTTGGTCTTTTGGGTTCCGATTTAATTAAATGTAGAATTGGATCCCATGCTTGTGCAAGCTTCAAGCCATCTTCTCTATTGAAATTTGGATGTTTTTTAATTTCAATAGCCTCGCGAAACATCCTGGGCAGGAAACGGTGTTCTTTAGCGAGGACTTGGGGCTGGTCAAAGCGGAGGTAATGCTTGGAGCCTTCTTCTATATGTTCAGCAACTGCAGACTTCGTTGAGCGTCGATGTTTGACGTCAGCTATGTGTTCTTTCACGCGGGTCCCTATGCTTCGTTTTGTTTGGCCTATGTAGGAGAGGCCACAGTCGCAATCTATTTTGTATACGCCCGGTTCTTGCAAGGGTAAGTGGCACTTGACAGGTGGTAGAAATTGACTAATCTTCTTGGGCGGCTTGAAGTAGGTCTTTATAGAAGCACGCTTCAGGATATAGCCAATTTTGTCTGTGACTCCTTTTATGTAAGGCAAGACAACGGGGACTCGTTCAACTGTGGCTGGCTTCACTCGGTTTCTGTGACGGCGGCGTGGGATTTGGAGCTTGTTGTCTCGCAGTACCTGCTTGACGTGTTGCAGCTCAGTCGCCAGGTGTTTCTCGTCACAGATTCCTCGTGCTCTCTGAAACAAGGATTTACCCACGGTAGCTAACTGTTTTGGATGGTGGTGGGAATCGCCGTTCAGATATTTATCTGTATGGGTCTTTTTTCTATACACAGTGTGACTTAAGGACTGATCGGGATTACGGATAACTAAAACATCTAAGAAAGCAAGAGATTTATTATGTTCTAACTCCATAGTAAATTGAATTTTATTGTTGATGGAGTTAAGGTGATTTAAAAATGCAGTTACTTGGTTAGATGGTAAAATTGTGAAAGTATCATCTACGTACCGCTTGTAAAATCTCGGCGAGACTGGGGCTGTACTAAGGGCTGTCTCCTCAAAGTCTTCCATGAAAATATCGGCAACTACTGGAGATACAGGTGAGCCCATAGCGACGCCATCCACTTGTACATAGAATTTATTATTCCACAACATATAGCCAGATGTGAGGCAATGTTTGAGTAGTTCTGCATATTCTAGAGGCATGTCTTTCTCTGCTAACTTCTTAGAGACAATTTTGATGCAGTCTTGTACCGGAAGACTTGTAAAAAGTGACTGGACATCAAAACTAACCATTGTTTCATTGTCAGCTAATTGTAGATGTTTAATATCACTGACAAACTGGTATGAATCCTTCACAGATGCTCTAGTGTTACCTCTGAGTGGTGAGAGTACTTGCGCTACGTGCTGAGCCAGTCTGTAGGTTGGTGTGTCGATCTGACTCACAATGGGACGTAGTGGAGCATTTTCTTTGTGTATTTTCAAAAAAAGTAAGTAAGTTTAGTTAAAAATGTAAAAATTAAACTAAATTCGCGATAAAATCCGTAAATAATAGTTTTATTTCAATGCATAATTTGTATTTATCAAAATACCTTCCCTATCGATGTTAGTTGACTGCTCTTACAATTCCAAGTTATTTATTCGATATTGAAAATATCCCACAATAGTCAATACAATTAAATATTTGAAGATAACACTGAACACACTATCTTTTATGTTGAGTACAGACGTACGTACATGTTCGATAAACTTGTACGATTTCGAGCAAGTACAAACGTGTGTACTATGTAAGTCTCAATCCAAATGCTCGAAGCCAAACAAAATGTTCGATCGAGCAAAACTCTATCGAAAAGTATCAACGTACACTAAACATATTCTTCGATCAAATTTTTACTAGCATGTTTGTAGATGGCAAGCAGTGGATAAGACTCGCGCAGAACCGGAAAGAACGGCGTGATCGAGAGGAGGCCTATACCCAACAGTGGGTTCGTGCATACATACGGGCTGGAAAAGAAAGATGCTCGGATGACCCACAATAAGAGCAGTTACTCACAACATCAGCCTGCTGATAGAATAGTTTATAAGGCAGATGGAACAGCAGCGTGAGATGTTGCAACACAGGTGCGGCGCAGTGGTGGCAGCGCATGAGTCGCGCCGCGGTGCGCAGCAGCGCCGTGAGCGCGCGCGTCAACACGTCCGCGCCGCGAGACCCCGCCCACCACACTGCGCGACGGAAGTGCGCGCTCGCTTCGTCCCATACTGAGGATAAGCGGTCTCTGTGGACACGGGGGTTACTGTTATTTTAAATCTTTATTACTAAACAAAAATAAGCGACCAACGCTTTTGGAAAAAAACCATAACTGGAGTGAAGTAAGAGAAGTATAGAAAATCTTGTTTCGTTGATAAGTAATTATCGCTGATTTTTAACAAAATGAGACCTGTTGAGCCCCCTTTTGGTATCTCAGGGAAGGCCGAAAGTTGTAGTTGTTACGTCTTTTTCTCAAAAGTGGTAGGCAAAGGTATTTTCCATCCCATGATATGATAGGAGGAGAGCATATCGCTATAACGACCGCAAATTCCTGACTCCGGGTTAATACTTAGAAAAATTTAATATCACTGCTCGTACCGGAATTTGAACAAATAACCACAGGGTTGCAATCATATCATAGTGCGAGACCAAGGCAATCCGATTTTCGTTTTCCAATCTGTGCAACAGAACCACTTAGTTTGTCATCTTTACCTGTTCTGTATGAGTGTTTGTCCAAGCAACTCGAGGAAGAATATGACGATGTCCTCGAGTTGCGGGTTGAGCTGCAAGCTATCCGCGTCAGGCGGCGTGCCTACCGCCACCATCGCTCGCACCAACTCCTGTGAATATTATATTCGTTAATGATCAAAACGAATAATCGATACAAATCGATATCTAGATCGATTGCAGAAACTTAACAATCGGGTCAAAAACTATCGAATAGCTTAGTTTAAATTAATTGTTATGTTGGGAATCTTGCGTGGACTATATGGCCTTACTACTCTCGATTATAGAGGAAGCCCGTGCCCTGCAGTGGGACGTATATGGGCTGATACAATGATATTGGAGATCGTTTCGAAGTTTTAAATATTAATAGAAGAGTTTTGTCCCAATAAGACTTGATCGAAACACCATACTACAGCTTGCGATATGGGGTGTGAACACAACTTTGGTTGCAGCATTATGCGTCACCGTTAAAAGAAATTTATGACGCCATGTTGTGCGTTACCATAACAACAAAAAATATTTAAACAAACGTATAAGTGGTATACGTGTTTTGTCCCACCTGCAAGCTCTCGATGGGCAGGAACTTGGTTTCAGTAATGAGTAGTCCTGGCAGGTTGCACTTGGCCACGCACTCCGTCGCTATGTCCATCAAAGCCTTCTCGTGAGGAGTGGGGGCTCGCATGCCTAGGCAGAAAAATAACCGTTATTTGTATAATATAACCATTATTTGTATAATTTGGTCTGCATGTATGTAGATACTTTGCTATATCGACTATTTACTTTCCGGATCCAGGGGGGGAGGTCGTGGGGATCATGACCCTCCTTGGGCTGGCTTCAGATTAACAGAATTCATTTAATATCTAGTTGATAAAATTTCTAAGTACATACAATAAATTCTTAGAAAAAGATTAGTTATTTTATAACAAAACATTATAAGAACCATGAACCTTAACTAAGTCTAAAAGGACAAAGAAATACTGAGGAGAAACTTTTATACTCAAGCTTATAGCAATATTTTGCACTCAAGTCTTGTTGTCTTACCACTTTCTCCAAGAGCGATGTACGAGTACAAACTCGACAGTAGTCCAGCTTCAGAGCCTCGCGCCGCTTCCCTGATGAGTGACACGGTGCCGCTGGGTGCCAGGTAATCCTCTGCCTCCACCAATGACTATACAAAGGAAAAAAATGCGCTTAATAAGATAATATTTTAAAAATGTGAATCGTGAAATAAGTAATGGAAATATTAGTAATACTGTTAGTTTAAATGGCCTAACATAGTGCATAAAAAAAAGGAAGAAAGGGGAAAAAAACAGTTATAAATTTCAAAATGGCCAATTATAATCGATCCAAAATAAAACTTCAATTTCAGACTATATTGAATTCAAATGTCAGAGACTGTATAGAAATTAGGGGTCTTCGTATGTGATATGCATTTGTAAAATGTAAAACTTATATCCTTTACTAATCCCATGTTGACGTCGGTAATATTTCACGATAGTGACGAGAGTGATGAAGTTGATGAAGATGATGTGGGTGATGACGGTGATGATGGTGATGAAGTTGATGAAGGTGATGAGTTTTGTGCATACCTTAGGCAGCAATCGTCCCACATACAAGGTCCTGAGTATCTCGAGCAGATGCCTCCATGCGGCGCGCGCGGTGTGCGCGTGTCGCGCCCACACGCCGCACCCGCGCACCAGCGCCGCCTGACACTTCGTCGAACCGCCGAGGGACACGCCTGCACATACATAAACATACGTATATATACAACATATGGCATTAAATATAACATGGAAATGACGTTTGTATTTGATTAATAGACTGCCTCGGTGGTGTAGTTGTACTAAGATACGGTTACAAAGCTAAGGTCTCGGGGTCGAATCCCGGGTTGGGCAGTGATATTGGATTTTTTTATTCGTAATTATTAGCCCAGAGTCAGGAATTTGTGCCCGATATAGCGATAGGCTCGCCACCTATCACATTGTGGGACGGAACTTACAAGGCGAAATGTGGGTGCCCTGGCACCTCTACCTACCCCTTCTGGGATACAGGCATGAGTTTATGTATGTATGTAATATACTATAACGTTACATGTAAATTACGCTTCTATTTAATTTGTATACTATAAATGGCTTGAATATAAAAAAATACAATCTTTTAAATATAACCACACAGTACAGTGCTTTAGGGTAGTCGAATTACCAAGTTAAGATAGTCGCTCAGTATTTGATCCCCATTTCAGATATATGTTACGAAACTACATATTCATTATATGACCTTATTTTCTTACGAGAATTTCCGGTGAAAACATTATTTTTGGACACTGAGCTTGAAAACGGCAAAACATGTGACAAAACGATTCTTCCATAACAAAATACCAGGCGCCCAAGCCCCGCCCCTTTTTTTGATGCGTCGATGCGCTGACAAAACGCAATCCCGGGCGTCCCGCCCCGCCTGAAGTCTACGCTAAACTGTCACTACAAGAAGGTAGCGCAAGGGTACCCAAAAGAAAGGAAACTGTTATTTATAGTTACTATTTTATGCGTTTATTTATAATAGTTACATGCCAGCATGACTTGTCATGTGTATAAATAGGTAATTCGACTAAAAATAAACGCTGTATAAATTACAACACATATTTAAAAAAATAGGTTTGGCTCGCTGTAAAACGTATGTATACACACATATTTTTTAGATATTTTTTTTTATCATTTCAAAATCCATTTCCAACTTTTATACCATAACAAACACATTAGTGATTTCTCAATGTTATCTAATAACTAATATTATATACATCTCCTAAAACATCTAAAAAAATTGTCACAAAAATTCTACAAACCGATAGCAATATAATTAGGGTGCTGCGGCGCCAGTAACCCAGTAAACTTGCACAGAGTCAACAGCAGCGTGTCCATAGACAACGCGTCTATATGCGGCGTGCGCGCCAACAGCGCCGCGCATCGCTCCAGCCCCGACAGCGCCACCAGCGCTGCACTGTCGCCGCTGGACATGCTCGCGTTCAGGGAATCCAACTCTTCAGCGCTGGGTGGGGGGGCGCGCTCGAATGATGCTGATAGGGCTGTCACCTGTTGGTAACGGTTGAATAGACAATTTATTTTATTTTATAAATAGATCTAAAAAAAGAATGATACTAAAATATAGGACAAATTTGTAAACAACAAAAAGTACTCAAAATTTCCGCTAAATAATAAACAGTCACGTCAAAATAATCTACGTCAATGATTGATAACAGAGTATATGTATCAGCCTATATACGTCCCACTGCAGGGCACGGACCTCCTCTACAATTAAGAGTACGATTGACAGTGGTTAGTTCACATAGTCCACCACGCTGGCTTAATGCGGATTGGTAGACTTTACATACCATAGATTTTTCTTATAAATCGCTATGGTAAGCAGTTTTTCTCATGATGTTTTCTTTCAACGTTTTAGAGCGTGGCGATTGACTATCGATACACACATGACTCCTGATAAATATGTAAAAGCTGAGAAGCAACCGGATTGAAACGATGTTTATTTCGCAATCAACTTTATTTCACATGACTTATGTCAAACGCAATAGCCAGCAGGATCGCACCATAGAGATCCATACTTATATCAACACAACAACTCCGAATAGTCAGAGGTGTGTCCTGGGATTCGAAAACCTCGATCACCGTGAACATGTTGCTGTCGCGTCTGTTCCGTTTAGCAACGGGCCACCACGTCTTTATTGTACACTGAGGCTGCTTTTAACAGGTCAATGTGGAGATCCTTGGAGGAGGCTTATGTTCAGCAGTGGACTTCCTGTGACTGAGATAATGATAAAGATGATGATGATGATAGAAATGTATATAAGTACATACAACAGGTGGGCAAGCGAGCCCGAAGACTCAATGGCTTCATGATCATATACATATATATTATATATATGTCTGATACATACAACAGGCGGACACGCCAGCGCGAACAGCCGATGCCTGAGGTGCTGATGCTGATGCTGATGCACCGGTGCTCTGTATCTGCCGGCGGGCGCGGCGCCTCGTCGCTGCAGCACGCGCCACAGGTACGCCTCGCGCACCTGCCCCACGCGCTCTGCCGGCATCACCATCTCCTCGTTCCTGATGTACATACATACATACATATTGGGTTATTATGAAACATGACTGAAAATCGAGAGTACAATTAAAAGTAGTTAAGCCATATAATTCTCCACGCTGGCCAAGTGTTGGCGGTCTGTACATACCATACAAATCGCTATGGTATGCGGGTTTCCTCACGATGTTTTCCTTCACCGTTGTAGTGCGTAATCAATATAGAAATATATAGTGCTTATGTGGGTTCAATTGGTAATTCCTTCATCACTACCACCACCAAAATAATCACCATCATCAATATGACTATTATTAATTTACTCTGCTGGTAATAGGCCTTTCATTTGTGAGAGGCCGCCAGGGTCACGCAAAACAGCAGTTTAAATGCACTAATGGGTTTCGAATTGATGGATATTACAGCCAGAGTAACTACTGGACATATTGTAACTTAACTTCTTATGACTCAGGATGGTGAGCGTAGTGGAATGCCAAGCATTGCATTGTAATTCAAGATGTTCTTTGGTTTTGCTATTGTTCATGAGCGGTTGTAGCGCTTACCATGAGGCGAATGGCACGGACCGCTAGGTTAGGATCGATTATCGACACAAGAGACCCGAGTGAAATGACAGGTTTATTGTCGCGCTTCATTCGGTTAGTGAGATTGCAGGATACCCAATACCCCTTTCCTCTTCCCATCCTTTTTCCTTCCCACTCCCCTGCCTATTTGATGGACCGGCAACATACTTATGATCCAAGCATTGTGCCCATGAACATCTCATGGGCGGCAGTGATCATTTATCATCAATCAGACGACTTGTTTACTCATTTGCCACTCCTACCAGCATTGACGCAAAACCCAAAGAACTAAATGATCGATCACAACTTACTTGATCGATTACTTGCCACTACACTTAAGCTGATAATAATCAGGAACCTTTTATTCGAATACAAACATTAAATGGTGACATCATTTTTAAATCGATTCCCCAAACAATCGATTAATCGTTAAACTCACTTGATCGAATGGAATATCTCCTCCAACATGGTCTGATCGAAGTCCCCGGAGCCGTTGCAGCCGCGCAGGTTCTTGACGAAGTCCTCTACAGTCATGGGGACATTGAGTTTCTTGGCGTTGTGGTTGTGTTGGTCCATGTTGAGCATTATCACCGCGTACGCCAGGCGGAAAGCCGCGTCCGTGTTGGCGAATGGCTCCCCGTTTGTCGACTATGGGAATAAGATTAATTATTGAAGTATTATTATATTTCTGCATTAGATATATTCGTTGTTTGGTAGTGGGGATTTTTGGATTATCGATGATGCAAAGAAAACAGCAACGTGATTTGAAAAACGTATGTCGAATGTCGAGATTAATTTATGAAAGAATGGAAGGAAAAATACAACTTCATTAACCTACCATACATTCTTTCATTTTTTCATACCTATATTTACTATTTTAAAATTTGTACTTACTGTAAAAGTAGTATTGTGCAAACTATCGACTAGCAAAATACAATTATATCTCCAAACACACTACTCTACTCAAAAATTCCACCCCAACTGTACACTCACATGCCACCGTTCAGCGAATCTCTCCATCACGAGGAATATGAGCGGCGCCTCGCCCGGCAAGCGGAATGTCTCGAGGTACATCCGCAGCGCCTGCTCGATGCGCAGGCCGGCGTAGTCGAAGCTGTCGGCGAACGCGCCCAGCACGCTGACGCCGCCCTCCTCGTCCTCGCCGCCGCGGGAGGAACGCTTGCATATGTACTCGCCTGGGGGAAAACGATTAATCGATTATCGATATGTCAATATGTCGATATATTTAGAATACGGCAGCTCTATCTGGTGTCCGTTCCATGCGGTACATTCTCAACGCATAGAAAAAGTTCAACGGGCTTTTACCAGACACTTAGCATTCCACACATCCGGTATAAGTCACCGAAGTCCCTACAATTCGCGGTTATCCTATTTCAAAATGACCTCATTATGTGCCCGACGCAAGCTAACGGATGTAGTATTTCTTTATAAAATCATCAACAACATGACGAACAGCAGCAAAATTCTTAACCGTATTTGTTTAACTGTTCCCTACAAATTACCAAGACATCGCATCACTAAGACATTTCATATACCATCGATTCGGACAAACACTGGACTCAACTCACCAATTATTAGAATGTGTAGCACATACAATACTTTGAACACTAAAACTTCAGGTCTCGATATATTTAATACTCCAATATCGAAATTCAAAAAACAAGCACTGACCCTACTGGATAACAATTAAGTAAATTTATAATGCCGTCTCTTTTCCTTACCTAGATTTACGTTATTTTTATTTTATGTTAGTCTATTTTATTTTATTTCAGCGATTTTATGTGATCTCATGTTATTTTTGTTTGTAGTTTATTTTTAATATTTTTAATGTTTTCCTATTAGTGCATATTACCCTCTCCTTGTGAATGATGTACACACCTCTAATAGGCATGTGCATCAGCAATATATTTAATAAGTGTTGCAGTTATTTTTTAATGCATATGTTGTTGGTGTGTCTATATTTATATATTTATATATTAAATAAATAAATAAATAAATAAATATATCTCTATTTCTGTATCAGCTCATATACGTCCCACTGCAGGGCACGAGCCTCGTCTACATTCTCTTTAGCCACTGAAAATGACTACTGAATATAAGCCTCACCCTAGGATCTCCACATCGAACTGTTGTGTTGGGTTAAAAGAGGCTTGGTTCAAAAAAAAAATGGTTTTTGACTACTACTGTAGCAGCCCATATACAGTTTGACTAATACTATATTATCGATAGTTCTAAGGAATGAGTAAATAACAGAACTAATGATAAGTGATTACCAACATCTATAAAAATCGACAATAGTCGTCAGTCCAATCGTAGGTATTGGTGGATTCTAAAAATGAGAAGGGAAAGGTCATGAGAAAAAGACGGGAAAGAGAAACGCAACATGACTGCAACATTGTCACTTCACGTCAATTTTCTGTGAAACTATTGTACCACCCTGGTCGAACTAACCAATTACTTAAACAAACGAAACTTTGGCTTAAGCATATTAAAAAGCAATAATTTTTTTTCCCAATTTAAAGAGTTCATTATTAATGCAAATGCAATTTTTCTCTACGACTTCTTACGTTCTGTCATCGAAGTTGTACTCAACACAAAATATTGAATGAACTCACCAATCATCTTCTTGTCTAAGTCAGGGTTTTCTCTCAGGAATATTGCAACTTCGTGCGGGTCGAGGGGCGTGGCCAACACTCCATGCTCCTGTAGGAACTCTATGCCGCGCTCCGGCTTCTGATTGAACAACTCTGTGCCTTGGGTCACCCACTGAAAATTAGAATATTAATTTAAAGACAACCTTCATTAAATGTAGCGAAATGTCGGACGGCCGTCTACAAGGATGACTACAAAGATGCAAGCCTGGTTACAAACATTGGACTATCAAGAAAATGAATACCTGCTAAAAATAAATTCTTAACACACATATAGACAAACACGCACGCACGCACGCACGCGCGCACCATAAATACTATGTTTTGATTAATTCTCAAGTGATATCTTCACAATTCAAGTCTCAAATCTAACGTAGAGACCACCAACACAATATTTTTTTGGAGTTTTAACTTACAATTGATATAAGCTCTTTGTATTTTAAATTTGTCATGTAATATTTTTAAATAAATATATTATTATTATTTTGTGAGTGTTTATTGTTGCAAAGGTGTTGCAACCAAGTTTATTTATTGATATGGAAATGAAATATTTTCGCCAACCCAACCAGTTAACAGGAACATTTTAGAATTCTTTAAAAAATCAGTGAATTCTTAAAATCAACCAACCTTCTTCATATTCTTGATGTTATCCAACTCAGCTTCCGACGGCAGTTCAGCTGACGGCTTGTGTCTCCCCGTCCTTCCACAACCAACGTACTGACTTATATCGTGAGTCACGTGGTCACTGACCACTGACGCGTCATCCAAACCACCCAGCTCCAATGTCACGTGACCACCGCGACCATACTTCGTCTCTGTCTCTCCTGCTTCACTCAATACGTCTATCTCGCTCTTGACATCCTCTTTGACCTGACTTCCCGCTTCGATAGCTTCGATAATCGTTAACAGCGCTTCTAAGGATAGCGAATGGATGTTATATGCTGTAGACGAGACAACATTTTTGGACAGCAGTTTGGTGACTTCTTCGAAAACATTCATGCAGTACACATCACAATCGTAGTTTAGGTATAGCTCGGTACAAAATCCAGGTATCCTAAACAGTTGGATCAAGCTCTCAATTGCTAGGTGGTGGATTTCCTTCAGTTCGTAAATGGCTTTGGTTGTATCGGCTGATACGATTTCTATAATCTTTTTGAAGAATGCTTCGATTTGGAATTTGAGGTGGAATCGTAGCGCTTCGAAGAGCAGGAATGATACTTGCAGGTCGAGCGCGAATATCGATATGCGCTCTGTGTTTAGTAACTGTAAGAAGAAAGGTTTTATTAAAATTAAGTATACTCTATATTTCGAATACTGCCTTTATTTTATAACCATGACGGAAACTAAAATTCTCTGCCTTTTGATAGGAAATTATCATATCTATCTTTAATAAGAAAATTTGGAATTATGGCAGCAGGAAGAACATTTTTAAAATTTGTTTCTTCTACCCTATTTTATTTATTATCTCGTTAATGTACACACAGAAAAGGACACAATAATATATAGAAATATCAAAAATATTAGCACAACTTGCGGTCTTATCGCTCTTAACAAACTTAGTTTACATATTCGATAAAAATTCATTCTAATATTATTTCCTAGACTCTCCAGAATGTTATACAGCTGCTGCCAATAAACAATCCCAATCCAAAAATTGCCGTTTTAGATTTACAGCTTAATCTTTTTTCTGGTACTATACTGACAATAATCAATCTAAGTAATGCAAAAACTATGGCAGCATGACAAGCGACCAATCGAAAAGTAGAAAACAATCCAGATTGACTTCAATCTAATTTGCTCTATTGATTATTGGCATTGGTCGATAAACTATCTTATTTAACATATCACATACTTACACTCAACAAATTCCTGCACAACGGGTCTTTGACTAGGTATAGCAGTGAAGGGTAGGAGGCCACCTGGTCTGCGGACACTTCCAGGGCTGTGCCAACTAGAGACAGACCCAGGTGTACCATAGCTGAGGTATTCTGGGTGTCTAGTGGGTTGCACAGGGATATTAGGAACCTGGGGACAAGTTAATGATTATAATTTTGAGTAACACAGTCCATTAGACACTTTGATCATTTCTGATTTGTGACTAAGCCTCAGAGTTCATTTATATTGATGTATAAAACTGAAGAGTTTGTTTGTCACTTCTAATATCAGGGCCTAATAGTTAGAATTGGAAAACAATTTTTTGGGTTGGATGGGTTATAGACGTTGAATGGGACAGCACGTTCGGTTGTCTCAACCAAAGGTTATAAATATTGGTGCCACAAGCATGCAGCTCTTCAATGTGTTGTTTGTCGCTATTTGTCGCTTTGGAGAGAAAGAGACAGCATGATCTGACCTCTCGGGCGAAAGTTATAGATATAAGCGAGTGTTGTCTCGTGCGCCTCATCAGTGCGGCGTGTATAGTAGCGCGAGAGATGTTTTTATTTAGAGATAAATTTTTATTCGCTATATTTAAGTATGCTTAATTATTTAATGCATATTCGTAGAGTTTTATGTGGGATGTTCGAAATTCGTCGTCGTGTTGAAGTACAGAGTAACTCCCCAGAATAGTATATCACCTGAACAGTTCCCTAACACACGCGAGTCCGTATGGTTGCAACGTGCTGGCATCCTGCTGCGGCGTGAACCGGATCCCGCGCGGGTTCACGTACTCCTGCAGCTTCTCTTTGTCTGCTGGAACCTCTGCAGCCTCACCTGCCTCCTCAGGGGGAGTAGGCTTGCTTGTAGATATTCCGTCCGGCTCGGGTTTTTCTGCAACTATGTTTTTTATTGTGTAGGTTGTAATACGGCAGTGTAAATGCACTGTTGTGTCGGATTAAAATATCAGATGATCAGAAGGACTGTAACTAGAGTAACCAGAGACTTAACATCTCATGTTTCAAGATGGCGAGCGCAGTGAAATGCCAAGCTTTGCTTTGTTATTCATGATGTTGTTTGGTTTTGCTTCTGTTACTGACTGGCCATATCGCTCACCATCAGACGAACGGCATGCCCGTATTGTCATACAACATAAATCCCAATGTTTTAAATTGATGCTGTGGTAGGCAAATGAAATACTACGGTATATAAACGACTGGCCGGTGGCAAAATCCCTTGCCATTTCATCGGTGTCCATAAGCCTTTAATGTCCTAGTGGGAAGTTAAATGCAACTTAATATTTGAATTTTAAATAGCGTATAAGTATCCAATAATAAATTAATCCGATTAAAAACAGACTTACCATTACCAGTTTCTTCCGTCTGTTCTCCAGTCTCCTGTACTTCTTGTTCTTTCTCTTCTGTCGTAGCCTGTTCATCCCCGGCCTCCCCTCCTACGCATTTCTCCAGCAACTGCGTGATGGACGTGTTTCCGTTGGCTGCGAGGTCCATAGATGAGTGACGTCCGTGCTTCTTGGGACTCTTAACTGCATCCACTGGCTCTATTGTTATCTCTGCTTCGTTTAACAGGTTCTTGTCCTGGCTGCAATAAACAAACACATCAACCCAACAGTCTGCCCGAGGTCATAAGGCTAATACTTGTGAGGCCCACAAGTATTTTGTTGGGTCTGGGTATGTCAGACCGAAAAGTCTCTGTTAGTTCCCGATACCCACGACACAAGACTTAATTGATCTTAATGTGGGGTCAGGACTATATATGTGACTGTTGGATGTACATATTTATTATTATATTAAGGCAGGAGTACGACAAACTATATTTGAAAATAAACTTTAAAAGCATTATTTAGCCAATTTGTTCTAATGTACGAGTATAAATATGTATTTGTATGTATAAACACCGATCCTGCAGTCAAACTGTTTGTACCTACAGTTTTGTGGGACACTACAATAGTTCCTAAGTTTAAATATTTTTTTATTTGCTCAATGAATTTATAATAACAGTTACACATATATTTTATAGTGGTAGGTTTTTCACAGGGGCCCTACTATATTCATCCTAAACAATCGTATCTCTTTCCATCAAGCGAATGGCACGCCAGACACGCCATTCATACCAATAAAAAAAACATAGTCCTGGAATTAAACAACTTTATTTCAAGGAAAAAATCTTAAAGCTTATAAATACTCGTGCCTTCAGTTAAAAAAATAACCATAATGCTACAAAAAAAATTTAAATATTTTACCTGTGTGCAATATTGTCTCCTTTACTAGCATCATTTTCTACTGTCGAAATGTTGTCAGTTATAGATGACTTCCTCTCCAAAGAAGTTTGACCTGGACAAAATAAATAATATAAGGTTGTATTATAATGCAGGCAATTGGCAGAGCGCTTAGGCTAAGAAACACAATGTGTTGTATTGAAAACCTAGGTCACACAATAACCAAGAACTTTTGGACATCAATTAACCTCATTTATGCGGCAATTTCCTTAAGAAAATACCAAAATATATATTAAACCATTTAAATAACAACATTTATAAACAATTAATACCACACACTACACTACACAAACCACGTTTAAAAAATAAATACATAAAATGTCCCGTATAGTTCCAATCTTCGTTAAGAGATGGCGCCACTTGAAATCTAGATCGCGGTATGGTTTCGTTACAGACGTCCCTATATAGTTCCGAACCGATATGCCTTGTACAAAAAGGGTGTTTGCCGCTTCGATGGCACGCTCGCCGGAAACGGCGCGCGGGGTATGGTTATCAAGACATACTCAACACGTAATTTTTGGAAAGGGGAGGCAGTTGGCTACCACCATGTACCGGCGCCTCATCTTAATAATTTCTAATAAATATGTACTCAAAGATCAGATGGAATAACTGTCGATGTCCTTGTTCAAGGTTCAAAGTTTACAAATCCTATTTACGATTAATTTCGTTGCGGAATAAAGACAAGACGGAAGGCATTACTTTACGTTCCTGGCTCACAGGAGGTACAATGGTGGGTGGGTGTGAGGGCGGGACAGTCTCCAAGTTCTAGATAGTTTAGAAATAAAAATCCTGATTTTAGTATTTAGTTCCTTAAAAATAATTCAGAATGACGAATCATTTTCATTATTTAAATAGCATGAGAAAAACGAGGCTATAATTTATAAGTAAATTCAAGGGGAATGTCAATAAAAAGTTGGTTAAGCGACGCTAATTTTAGATCTTATTGAACTTATGCTTAAAAAATATTGTATATTGATAAGATATTTTCTCACTGTTAGCACTAGTCAGCGTCTTTTTCTTTCCCGTCTTCTCTCTCTTCTTGAGCGACAATCCCACTGTTGCGAATGTCGCCTCGGCGGCAGAGTCCTCTGGCGGGAACTGCGGCAGTCGCATGAATATCAACTGAGTCATATCGCGGAGACACTGTTCCGCGTTGCGACGGAGCAGCTCTGTAAGAAGAAAAATAAAAACAATAAATATTTTGAAGGCCTTAATGGCGCAGTTTTTTAGACGCCGGCTGAGAAACGATCCCCTTTTCGCGACATATATTTTTGTGTGATTATGTGATCAACTAATACTAAAGATTCTTATTGATTCTTACTATCTGAAAACGGCTAGCGGAGTAAAACAAAATGACTGAATTAAATAAAAGAGTTAAGAGAGAACATAATTATTATAAAAATACCGATAATATATATAATTTATTTTGACGCCTAAATACACGTTATCAATTTAACTAATAAATATACAATCATGAATAATCTATTGAAGCCATTTACCTGTAAGTCTGGTTTCGAAGCATATGCGGAAACAGCTGAGCATGATCTCACAGACGCTCTCGTCTGTCAGCATGGCGCCTTCGGGGCTCAGCATTAACGTGCGTAGTACCTGGGAATACAACAAAAATATAGGTGCATAAAATAATAATAATTATTATTTTATTTTAGAGAAGTTCAGATACTAGATAATTGGAATTTGTTATTAAGATCAATGTAGAAGTCTTTTGGAGAGGCCTTTTGGACAACAAACAAGCAACAGTCGACTTATTGTGGCAGAATAAAAGACGAATAACTCTGTAAAGGATATATTAAGACTCCTATCGATAACGAAGCTGGGTGGTGGTAGTTTTAGTGACTACAAACACAATGCAACTAAACAATTCGTAAGAAAACACGATAATTTTTATTTTTTAAATACCATCCTGTTTGTGTGTTAAAACCATATTTTTTTCTGAAATTACAATTTAAACCCTTGCGTACCATAGCGCCTTAAAGAATAAAAGGTACACTATTATTTAAGAAAAAATATGTATGAGTGGTAAACCCAAATACGATTCCGATTACATTCCTATTATAGTAAAGATAAACCAAAGCAGCTGTCAATCTATCATGTCTTCTGCATTTTAATTTATTGTTATTGCTTTTGACAAGATTTTATATCATGACATTACGTAAGCTAGTCTGATAGTAATGTAGATAATATGATGACAAGCATAAGACCCATCCGTTTATTAGAGTTAACTTAGTAGAGTTGACACACTTCTAATATATGTAAACTACATCTGTTAAGTTAGGATTTTCTATTTTTATACATATAAGTCAACCCGGAAGTTATACTTTGCTTTCACAAATATGCAGCTGTATCAGCCCGTATATGTCCCACTGCAGAGCAAGTCTCCTGTACAATCGCGAGTACGATTAAGAGTGATTAGGCCATAAAGTCCACCACCCTGGCCTAATGCCGGTACTTTACATACCATAGAAGTTCTTATAAATCGCTATGATATGCAGGTTTCTTCACGATATTTTCCTTCACCGTTTTATTTAGCCATAAATATTAATAAATATGCAAAACATACCTGTAAAATCTTCATAAGAACAACTCCATCTGATGAATGATCGGTGCCTACGAATCTGGCATGTGTTACTGCATCTGCTATGTCTTCAACTGTCGCTGGCACACTCGGGTGGGTTGGATCTGAAAGAACAATCAGTTAATAAGTAAATACACCAAACCGCCACAACACACACAATTCGAGCCTATGTCTTGTGTTGGGGGGATCAGAAACATTGACAGGAGTTTCCGTAATAGTTAGACCAGAAATAAATGTAGATGACACAAACATATTTTTTTTATTCCATTGTGCCGTTATCCTACTGACAGCCTCTAATTTTAAGGTTTCGCCATACAGTGGGAAGGAGAAACGGGAAGGAGAAACGGCAACGAGACGCTATCGTGAAATTAAAGGCTCGAGGTAATGCATTGGTTATTATGGAGCACTTTGTACAGAGCTGTTCCCTCTATATCACGTCACCGTCCCGTCCAGCCAAATGTCTGCCAAGATCATTATAGCTGGATAGAACCAACTGCCCATAAAACTGTCAAAAAGAATGGCTCTTTACATTGTAGTTGGTGTAGGTTGGGTAGGACTCTTGGCCAGACAAAGCAATAGTAAATGGACTAAGGAGGTGGTCTAGACAGGCCAAGAGGCATATAGGCAAACCACCCACTATATGAATGGATGATAGTTACATTTCAAAGATAAGACAGTGGTGTAATAAAGAGGCATTTGTCGAGCAGTGGATAAATGTGGGCTGATATGATGATGGTGTGAAATCTGTTTATATTGTAAGGGGTACTATGTTTATTCTAATGATCAATGACAGCCTCCGTGGTGCGTTGGGTAAGACGCCGACTGCAAAATAAGAGGCTGCGGGTTTGAGTTCCCTGCCCTGAGGAAAATGTTTGTATTATTTGTTGATGTCTGGGTGTTTATGAGACTGAAAAGTCTCATGTAATTTCTGATATCAACTACACAAAATTCAACTGATCTTAGTGCAGGGTTGGGTATGTGACTTGCGTGTATTTATTTATTTATAAAATAAATCCTAATAATGTGCAATGTTAATGCCATATTCTTCGGGTTATGACAATAGTTGACAAAATCACAAGGCATATACAGAAAAGGTAGGGCAAATGTTAATATTAATAAGACAAAGTATTAAGTATTTCAAGAAATTTCCAAAATAATGCAATATAATAAAACATAAAAGAGTGATGCAGAGTGACGCTGATGCAGATACCTAAGAGAACGAAGCATATTGATGTTTGTAAACAATCAATCTTGTGGTTTCAGAGTGTTTTTTTAATATGATCAGTACCTGCTCATATTTATAATTATCAAGAATTTTTAAAACATGGAAATGCAAAATAACATTTACATAAGTAAAAATGGAGCTAAGCTCACACACAGTAACTTGTTGCAGCAGTGTATCATGGTTGTATAAGTTGAATTATATACTCCTTTATTCCCATTAAGGAGTATATAATTAGCAAATATTCATATTTCATTTTGTAATATTAATTAACAATATTTGGAACATTGCACATTTATAAAATACTGAATCTTGAATGGTTTAAATACAGAGTAAACAGAATTCTTAAAAATAAGAATAAAATATTGAATTAAATAAGAATGCTGGTAATTACTACCAATATAGTTGAGCATATAATAAAAATATCAAATTATTTTTAAATCATTTAATAGAAGAAAAATACTTTTGGTGGCCTAAGAGATCCTTACAAAGATTACTTTGTATATTAAACTCTTATTAGAATGTTAATACAACACAATGCATTACTTATGATTTGCTGCCAAGCATCAATACAAATCATAGAAACTCCAATAGTTTTAAAAAACATCAACGACAAAAAAATCATATAAATTATTTATAAACATTACCTATAAGGCCATATGACAGGAACTTGTGGATGGCCGAGAGAGCTAAGCTGGTGACAGGGCCAGTTGTTTCCTTGCTTCTGATCACTTCCAGAAACGGACTCAAATACGTTGCAGGGTCAAGCAGACGAAGATCATCCACCTGATTCAAAATATTCTTCAAGTCTTGGAACGTTCGCATCAGCACGTCGTACTCCTCGTTGGGGAAGGAATGAGAGCCCCAGCGGGTGCTCCGCCGCATAGCGGTCACCAGCATCCACATCTCACCCTGCACCACGAAGATACCATTCCCAGGGAGCGACATTTTCAACAATTTATATCTAAACTTGACACAACATCAACAACTTTCGGTTACTCGGAATTTCGTTTACAATTCACAAAACACTAGTCACTACATATTTGATTTCCACTAAATATCACACCGTGCTTCCTAAACATTAATTTTAAATATTAGACACCGTTTTAAAAATAATATGAAGAAATCAGTGGAAATTCACAATTTGATTAGCAAATTCCATCACGATCATGTTGACGTTTCAGTATTTTATTTCTGCTATTTGCCGCCAGAGCGCGCTGTTTTACATTGACTTTATTACGATGTTACACGCTTTCTTTACCAATGAAATTGCATTTAGTCGATGTTTGTTTCGTTTTAGTTGTCAAGGTTCGGAATAAGGATACGAGATTTATAGTTTTCATTTTCTTTGTGACGTTGGTAACATTGTTAAGAAAGATGTCGGACGACTGTGGTGTATTTCCCTGACAAAATTCCAAGGAAATTTAATTTAATTGTTATACGCGTGTTTCTAAACTCAGGATCGTTTCATCGTATGTAATTGTAAGTGGATATTGTCGTTATACATAAATTGAGGATAATACTAAGCTTTGAAGGCACCGTTTCGTGATGAATGTGCGTTGTCACGCGTGCAATGTCTATCGACACAGATTTGACATTTTTTCTTTTTGTGCACGAGCGGTTATTCTTACCACATGTATCTCGTTACAGACAGTTGTGAAGCCACAACACAATGGTTAAGAAAAAGAGACAAAGCGACCCCGGGGAGAACGGGGACGAATCGACTGAGTCGTGCGAGGAGAACGTCAAATCCGCATGTCCTCACGTTGCGAAGGCAGTGGACTTGACCCGTCTCAAGAAGACGCTGAAGATCGGTGGCTTTGAGAAGGAGTGCTCGGAGTGCAAGAAAACCGCGAAAAGCGAGGTATCCGACCCAGATTTCGAAGAGGACCTTTCTTTATGGATGTGTTTACGTTGCGGGTCGCAGCTATGCGGGCGAACGCGTAACAAGCACGCGCTGAACCATTTCAACACCCCACACTCCGATTGTCATGCCCTCACCGCCAACACCACCACCTGGGAGATCTACTGCTACAACTGCAACAATGAAGTAACAGCCTCTACAGCCAAAAAACTTCATGAGTGTGTTGAGTACTTGAAGAAACAAGCCATGGCAGGAGGAAACCCCAAGTCCTCCCCTCCTATTGAGTTACCATATGACCAGTTGAAAGACCCTCCAATAATAGAAACATTAACAAAAGACTCCTTCTCGAAGGCAAAAGACAAATCTATATTGAATTTCCCTCGAGTCAGGGGTCTTTCAAATTTGGGCAATACATGTTTCTTCAACTCTGTGATGCAATGTTTGGTCCAAACACCATATTTACTGCAAGTGTTGCAAGAGATGTCCACACCTGGAGAGAGGTTCACATTACCAGGTGGAAAATTGAAGTTGAAAGGTGATGGCGATGAAGGGAAAGAAGTGGAGTTACCACCTATTGCAGGACAGCTGGGTGAGTGGGGGACGCTCACTCGCACCCTAGCTGAGACATTGGAGGAACTGCAAGCAGGTAAGATTTTTTTATAAATATATGTGACCAATAGACAGTTGTTTTTAGCACTATCAGGGATCCATCCAATCGAAAACAAAATACATAAGACACATTAGAAATTTACTACATTCCCTTTTAATAATATTGTTTTACAATTATTCAGTGCAATGGTTACAGTATCATACTTTATATGCATAGATAATAAAAAGCTTGAATAATTGACAAGTAATTAAATTGTTATCAGTTACCTTTTATCTCTTTGTTGCTATTTAGATTTTATTTCAACAGTATTACTACTTTTGTAAAACAGCTGATTATTCTAAAAAATAGGGAATCTTCACATAAAAAGATTGAAATGAAACTATTATTTACGGATTTTATCGCGAATTTAGTTTAATTTTTTTACATTTTTGACTTCCTGACGTTTCGATTATTTTACAGCTTTCGTGGTCATGGGGCGGACTGACTGAAATTCGCGATAAAATCTGTAAATAACAGTTTTATTTCAATGTGTAACATTCAGGTAAATCAAAGAAATTCACATAAAAAGATTGAAAATATTAAATATGTTACATATGTTTAAAATATGTTTAAAATTATTTGCAAAAATTTTAAACATATTTTAAACAAAAAGCAGGTTCTTTTTGTTTTTTTTTATACAAATAATGTCTGCTTAAAAAACTTACTATTACATATTTAACATATTCATTATCAAATAATTATCCTTTGTTGCTAGTGAAAACTATCTGGTTACGTTACTTTTACTTAACACCAGTTGTATATGTGGATTTTTTAAACTATGACAATGTCAATATATCACTACTATAAGAGAATAGAACAATATCATCATGCACAAACTAAAATGGTTTATTGACTAAATGGATTTCCTTCAATCAAAACTGGTTTGTAACAGTGTCCCTATGTTCAGCAGTTCCCCACTGTCAAAATGTAAAGTCTAAAGTAGTACAGAATTCAATAGATTTATTTCATGAATAAAACAGTTATGATACTCCAAAAAGTTGTACTCTATAGTGTTTTATTTTTTGATTATTTAACCATGAAGATTTGAGGTTTCGGAATTGAGATTACTTAAAATTAAATATACTTAATGATTCATTGTATTAATTAACAATTTGTCTGTAATAAAATACAAAGTGAAAGGGGACTGCTAATAAAAAAATAAACGAGTAGTAATGCCGATTGTAGATAATTTATAACAGCTATACATAAAGTTTTAACTATATCTACCCTAAAAAAAGAACAGACATTTAAACATTTTTTATATTCCTCATGCGACATTTGGATAGAAATTAATTATTTATTCAATACTACTGTTTTCAAGTTTCCATTTTAATAACGTAATGTATCGCTAATTAACAATCAGCTGATTTTACTGGTCAATGACATGTGCGCTGTTGCGAAGTATCGGACGATTTACATTGCGGGTTTACATAATATTAAATAATTAAAATGAACTTCTCGTTCAAGTAATTAATATTTTATTCCTTTATGTTATGGTAATATATTTAAATATAATAATACTTTGTAGTTTTGCTCCTATTTATGGGCAGGCGCATAATCATCATCAGATAAACAATTTGCGCGTCTCGTAATTATCGGAAATAAAATAATATTACTTTGTGATAAACTTTACTTTTTGTTGCTTCGGTTACGGAAGTATTCCTTTATTCTGTTCATATCTTGATCTATTTTAGCAATGTCTTTATAGTGTTAGTTGAACAAAGAAAGTAGATGTTACACATGAAGACATTCTCAGAATTCGGCTGGATAATGGCCGTAGTAGTCTATAAATATGTATACTGAGTGTAATGTTATTGACCACATCCTGCCTAATTGCTGACTTGCATTTTAATAAGAAATAACTATTGAACTAAGACTTATTTGAATTGTTAACGTTTGGACGTAAAATTTAGATATATTTGTTTAAATCTAATGATTTTCTATTATTTCTATTGTATAATTCATTTCCAAATGACCCATGTTTAATAAGTTTAAAATATAATTTGTAAAATCCGATAAATGAAAGAAACAATAAAGATAGGCTGAAAAAGCTACAAGTCATAGACGCAAGCCCAAACTAATACCACCGTCGGCCCCGTGACCACGAAAGCTGTAAAGTAATCAAAACGTCGGGAAGTCAAAAATGTAAAAAACTAAACTAAATTCGCGATAAAATCCGTAAATAATAGTTTTATTTCAATGTAATACCACCGTTTTTTGCATCGAGGGTTAAACTTGAATCGAAATATAAGTGTAAAAGTAAACACACGAAAACATAGTGCAATATTTATCGATGTATAAAATAAAACATAACCAGTTTGTGACAAAGAGGCAACTTAAACACGTTTGATAGATAATGGTCAACAAAGAATACTACGCACTGGTCTTTGTGATTCATACGTCACAGATCTGTACAATCTGACTAAAATATAAAGACAAAAGATCATTACATATTTCTCTGTTTATTGAACTCCTACATTATATACATTTTTTTTTTTAATTCTTCCCTTATTCGTTTCCAATTATCTTATGATAAAAAATACTATTATTCAAAAAAGGAGTGCTTAATTCCTGCGGGCGACTCCCATCGAGTCTACGAAGTTCTTTAATTGGACGTTGGAAACTAATTAAAGAAATTGATGGACTATAAATAAGTCTTAACGCTATCGGCTGCTTATAGGAAGCAAAATATGTCACAGTTTATTTATTATGATTGCATATTGATCATGTAAAGTTATTTAACATTATGTTTTTACAGACTTGAAAGGCCAAATTTACAATTTTTATAATTTATCTTCGAACATTAAAACTCTAAATGTAAATGATAAAGTAGTCAAGCTGAGATCATAAACAACAAACTTAAATATAGGTCTTAATATAATACAAAATACGTATATTTTCCCGCAAAACAATAAAGATAATAACAATTTGTAGGTACATACTTGACCTACTACTAATGCATATAATTAATAGTTATGTAATTAATCACAGATATTTATATTTCCTTCGCTGCTACATTTGTTTTCACTTGTATGTTTATACATATGAGCTTCCCATTCGATAGGGCGACGAACTTCGAGCGCCGGCCGGCGTTATTTATTTATGCAGTCTGTCCCAAATGTCACGCCAAACGTGTCTGACGTAGTTAACTAGTGTAGATAGGACGTAGAGTAATGGATTGGGATGATATATATCAATGTACTATGATTACATAGTATGAAATGTTATTACATAAGTTTTAAATCAATCGCTACTAATAACGGGAATCTAAAGCCCCGTATGGGGTGAGTTTCTCGCTTCGAAAATCTCTTTATTGTAAGGATATAAGAAAGTCGCATCGTTTAAGTATTATTTATCAGATTACGATAATCATATAGGATTAACCGTATACGACAATGGAATACGATTCTCGCAGCGATTCTCTCCGTTTAAATGGACAGACAATCGAGAGTTTGATCGAGATCGTAGTCCTCGACGCGGGCCTAAACACAGTTGACAGAATATTGAAACTGATACAATGTATGATCATATGATTTATACTTCTCATAATTTAAACACAAAATTAAATTAAGATATTGCCTTGAATCTAACCGCAGTGCAGGCCAAGGTTTATCCGCCAAAATCAGATGGTTATCTCTTGTCGGTCCATACAATTATGCCGTTATTTGTTTTGCAATGTATGGCGAGACGAGCACGCCATTGGCTTGATGGTAAGCGATACCACCGCTCATGGATAGTAGTAGAACCAAACAACACCATGAAATACAAAGCAATGCTTGGCATTCCAGTACGTTCGCCATCCTGAGACTCAATATGTCCAGTAGTTATTCTTACCACACTTTCGTTCAAACATCCAATAGTGCATTTACCCTGCTGTTTGTTTACGTGCATGGTTACTATGACGGGTATAACTGTGTATATCTTACCACGATACATTTCCGCAACATATACAATGTATATATTTTTACCTAAACGTTCAGACAACCCACATTTGAAAGTATCTATATATAAATGGCGACCTCATTTCGCGTCGCTTTAAAGATGTCCTATAAATATTGTGTTACACGGACTACGATTCAAATTAACCGTGATTCACGCGTATAGATCATATAAAATGTATCGACGTGAAGCGAAAGTAGGAACTACAAATTAAATTAAAAATATATATTATCAGCAGCTGCCAATAAATAATCCCAATCCAAAATTTACCGTTTGAGATTGACAACTCAATCCTTTTTCTGTTACTATATTGCCAATAATCAATCTCAGTAGTGAAAAAACTATGGCAACATGGTAAATGACAAATCGAAAAGTAGAAAGCAGTCCAGATTGACTTCAATATAATTTTTTCAATTGATTATTGGCATCGGCCGTTAGTGACGAAACAACAAGCATTTATACACGTAATCGAATGATATTAAATAATAATATTTCTAATGTAATAAGATGTGAAGAAAAGATAGACTATTCTCAGACTTTGACAGCCTCCTTGGTGCAGTTGTTTAGACGCCGACTGTAAAACGTGAGGCCGCGGGTTCGATCCCCGCTCCGAAAAGTTTGTGTAATCCATAGGTTTTTGTTTTGGGGTCTGGGTGTTTGTGAAACTGAAACATTTCTCGTAGTTCCTGATACCTATAACACAAAACTCGATCCTAGTGTAGGGTCAGGAGTATGTACCAGGGATGTTGCGAATGTTCGCATCCGCATCCGCAAATGCGGAACTGCCGCATAAATTTGGACTTCTGCATCCGCATCCGCAATAATCGATGCGGATATTTATGCGGATGCGGATGTAATACAAAATGAGACAAAACAGAAATTTGGCGGTGCCGCCGAATGGCGCGTGCTGTTCGGACGTGACATTGACCAATGGGAGTGAAATAAATAGTGACATGATCCGACGCGTTTGTTGTTGCTATGATGTTAGATCCTTCTAGTGAAAATAAGAGTCGAGAGATACCAGAAAATGGTAGCATTGAAGCTGTACTCCAAAAATAATTTCTTTCTTACCCCAATAAAAAAAGAGTCTATGTGGATGAAAATCCTCTTAAGTGGTGTTTATCGAGAGGAATTTAAAGCTATTATTGCCGATAGCACAAAGATTTTTATTTACTCCATCCATCCATCCATCCATCAGCCAAAGGAAGTCCACTGCTGAACATAGGCCTCCCCCAATGATTTCCACAGAGACCTGTTGAAGGCAGCCTGCGTCCAGCGACGTCCCGCGACCTTTACCAGGTCGTCGGACCATCGTGTGGATGGACGTCCTACGCTGCGCTTTCCGCTACGCGGCCTCCATTCGAGCACTTTCCGACCCCATCGGTCATCAGATCTCCGCGCTATGTGCCCTGCCCATTGCCACTTCAACTTGCTAATCCGGCGGGCTATGTCGGTTATTTTAGTTCTCCTACGGATCTCCTCATTTCTGATTCGATCTCGTAGGGAAACCCCGAGCATAGCCCTCTCCATAGCTCGTTGAGTGACTTTTAGCTTCCTAATACGGCCCATAGTGAGAGGCCACGTCTAGGTGCCGTAAGTCATCACTGGCAACACACAACTATCGAAGACTTTCGATTTAAGGCACTGAGGTATTTTGGACGAGAAGACGTCGTGAAGTTTCCCGAACGCTGCCCAACCGAGTTGGCTTCGACGATTGACCTCTCTCTCGAAGTTGGACCTGCCTAACCGGACCACTTGTCCTAAATAGACATATTTGTCAACAACTTCAAGAGTCGAGCCCCCAACACCGATGGGGGTGGGCACAACATGGACATTCGACATGATCTTCGTTTTGTCCATGTTCATTTTAAGACCCACCTGTTGGGAGACTCGATTGAGGTCTTCGAGCATAGTGCTAAGGTCTTCCAGCGATTCTGCCAAGACTACAATATTTATTATTTACTCCACTAAGAAGTAATCCTAGCGAACAATTATTTGCAGCGTGGGTTTAATTTACGAACCTCTTCCTAACCGCCTTGCTATCAGAAAAGGCGGCGCGGCGTTATACGTAATAAATGAAACGGTGTTCTTTTGCGAGCTCTTGGGGTTACTCAAAACGAAGGTAATGCATTTAATTATCAATAGAGAAGATGGCTAGAACCTTCCACAAGCATGGAATCGAATTCTACACTTAATTATATCGGAACCAAAAAGACCAACTGCTCGACATCAAGACACAGTGAGCTTCTTCTGAAGAATGAAATGCAAAAACAGATTAATGTTTTAAGTTGACTATTTAATTTAATTTAATTTTTAACTTAATAATTATAAATAAAGGGTAATTAAATTCTGCCCCGTGGTGACCATGAACCCTTTAAAGTAATCGAAACATCGGGAAGTTAAAAAATATAAAAAAATAACATAGATAAATCGATAAATATTGGTAAGCGATAAAATCCGTAAATAATTGTTTAATTTCAATATTCATTCCTATACTATACTAGCGGTCGGGCCCGGCTCCGCCCGGGTGCATACACGTTTTAAAATGGCGGTCAAAATGTTTAATTCTGACTATCAGTTTGAATATCGACCAATCGGACCACGAAAAACAAACAAAATTTCTTCGTATTTGCTAGAAATATCACTATTGCTTTCCTCCTATAGGTCATAGCGTGAGCTACCCAACACTGAAAGAATCATTCAAATCGGACCAGTAGTTCCAGAGATTAACGCGTTTAAACAAACAAACTCTGCAGCTTTATATTAGTACAGATTTATATACTATCTTAAACATCCGCATCCGCATCCGCATCCGCGGATGTGAGCCTTTGAAAATCCGCATCCGCATCCGCATCCGCGGATGTGAAAAAATCGACATCCGCAACATCCCTAGTATGTACATATGTGACTGTTGGGTGTTTGACTATCTAAACAATTATTAGTACTGATTTATTTGTTTGCCATTCGGTCGACGCGACGCGACGTGTGTATTGAGTTCGTTTCCGTAGCCGGAGTGTTAATACAAAGCATCTCAATGAGTACGCAAACATGAAATGGTTAACACGCCGCCGCTAAACGATTAAGCTGGCCAATTCGGAACCGGATATAGGCTGAGACGAGACCTTATTCTTAATGGTTCCTTATAATTTACGCCAGAAATATACAATATTTTTTTACGAATTTTATCGTGGAAGTAGTTAAATTTTACTTTGTTTTATTTCCCGGCTTTTTTATTCTTGCGTAGGTTAATGTGGAGGATTTAATTTATTGTTAGGCGGTGGTCTCTACCCGAGCAAATACGAAAATCCTATTAACATCTATAAGGTCTCCGTTGATCTTATCCCACACTGACGTTGGCGTGTCATGATTTCTTTATGCACGTTGCACTATTTTACTTGGCCAGCACAAAGTTCACTCTTGTTCTCTTTAAATATGAATGGAAAAATCTAGGAGTTAACTCCAAGGCGTGAAAATTGCAGTAAGGCTCTTGGCCCATACAATTCATAGCCACTGATAACTGATTGTCGTATTCCCTAATTAAAGCGTTTTTATTTTTGGCGCAACGCCTGCGGTTATCACACTTATTATTTATCTACATCAGTGGTTCTTAACCGGTGGTGGAAAGCAACCCCAGTGGTCCGCAGAACCCATACTAAGGCCACCCTTAAAATAATTTTTGCTTTTCTTATTTATAGATAGATAAAAAGACCCTTTATTCATTTACATTTCGTTACTGTATTAAGTGCGTGGTGGCCTGTTGGTAAACGAACTAGACGCGACTGCCAACATGTTCACGGTGGTCGCGGGTTCGTGTCCCAGGGCACACCTCTGACTTTTCGGAGTCATGTGTGTATTGATAGTCAATCACCACGCACTAAAACGGTGAAGGAAAACAGCGTGAGGAAACCTGCATACCATAGCGATTTATAAAAATTTCTATGGTATGTAAGTCCGCCAACCCGCACTAGGCCAGCGTGGTGGACTATATGGCCTAACCACTCTCAATCGCACTTTTGATTGTAGAGGAGGCCCGTGCCCTGCAGTGGGACGTATATGGGCTGATACAGATTAACAAACAACCAAACCAGTCAAATCAACTGGGTGGTCAATGTCTAGATTTTTTTTTGTCAAATGGTTCCTCGTGTCCTAAAGGTTAAGAACCATTGATGTATGATTAAACTGATGGACAGTTCAATAGTCAGAGGCCGCTTTAAATATGTTGAACTTAAAATTAAGGAATTTCCTTTTTTGCTTCAGGTGAAGGTGGAGTGTATACGCCAAGAAAGCTGTTGTCCGCATTAGTGAACAAACTGCCTCAGTTCGGCGGTGGTGACCAGCACGATGCCCATGAGCTGCTGCGGCATCTACTTGAAGCTGTCAGGTGAATATCAACCTAATTGTGCTTAAAGAATAAAGGCATTATTTTTCAATTACAACTAAAAATAATGTTTTTGTTTATATTTTGGAATTGGATATTATTTCGATCCCATCAAAAACATGTTAAAAAACCAAGTCTCACAACTCAGTTCTTATACCGTAAAAAGTTAAGATTGGGACTCATTATATAAGGACAGATTAAAACATTGACCAAATTGTATGACCCTTGTTTATATAAATTATTGCAATGACACTACACTACCATCGATGCAATATAGTGATTTCTTGTATAGTAGTATAGTTGGCTGTAACAAATAATACATTTGATAAGAAATAAAATACAATTACCAGTCTGTGCCGAGATTCTGCCGTTTTGTTAATAATGTGGTACATATATTCATCGTACACTTACTGGTTCGCAGGTCGGAAGACCTTCGTCGCTACCAGTCAGTGATACTGAACAGCCTGGGTATGAGTTCGAAGGTGGATCCGGCCAAGGTGGACGGAGAGGTGAAGCAGAAGGTCAAGTTCTACGGCCAACAGGCTTCTGACACCATGCTAAGGCCAGAACAAGTAAGCTTATGTTGATACTTTAATATTTTGATATGAATACTTATTTTAGTTCCCGAATGTTTTGTCCCTTTTAATGACTTTTGAATTTAATCTATCAAGGGAAAGTACTATGTGCAAATGCAGAAAAGCCTAGTAGAAAATTTTAGGAACAGAAATTACTTATAACTAGATCTGCTGCATTGGCCAGCTCAGAAAAAATATGAATTCTATTATGATCAAAATGTGTGCTCATATTAGATACATTATCACCAGGTATTCAGAGGTTTCCTGGTATCCACATTGGAATGTCAAGATTGTCTGCATCAGTCTGACCGAGCCGAGTACTTCCTCGACCTGTCTCTGCCTGTAGCCGCTAGTCGGCCGCAGCCTCCAGCCATCGTCCGGAGAAAAACACCCAATGGTAACCACTCTTTATACTCGCTTTTGTCTTCTGCTGATGTTACTTGTGCTTGAATATATTGTGTTATGTTTGTTGTGTATATGTATATATGTATGTATGTATGTATGTGTTGTAGATTAGTAATGACTTAACTTCTTGGAGTTAATAAAACAAAAAAGTGAACATTTTTTTTTATATTTGCAAAGACCTATTGGTGTTCTTTGTTAGTGTACTTTGTGACATAGCAAAGGTTAAATTATGTCTGATATGTACAGTGCCATCCAGACAGAGTATCGACGAACGACAGACAATTATCGATATATCAGTAGACACTAAAATGCCGGCATCCTAATTAGCTAGACATAGAGTAACTACTGGAAATTATTGAGACTTAGCATCTTGTCTCAGGATGGCAAGCATTGCTTTGTATATCAATGAGTTAGGTTTTGCTACTGTACATGATGAGCAGTCGTATCGCTCACTCGTCTCATCGCTCCGTTCAGAGCAATAAAAAGTCTATATTTTTAACATATTCCACCAGTTATATTTGTTGATAGTCGATATGCTGTCTTGTCGGCTCTATTAAATACCTACTGTCCTTATACATAAAGGTAGTGTTTTGCTAGCCAGATAAAAATGTGATACATCGTAGTCGTATTGCAAAACGGCCGCCGTGTGGATTTTCCTAAGCCCTCCTTTTTATGTGAAAGCATGAAACACCTCATAATAAATGTGCTTTTAGTTTTCGATGTTATTAATGCAAAATGCATGAATTTTTATAAATGGCCCGTATTTTCAGAAGACAATATGTACAATACGCAAGAGGAGAACAAACCGTCGAAACATCAACTCAAGAAGGAAAGGATGGCCGCCAAGAAGGCCGCGCGCAAAAACAAAGGTGGTACTTGTTTATGTGCTGTTGATGTCGCTTCTATGTGTTATGTTTATCTTAGCTCGGAATTTGTAGGCAGAAAGTACTGAGTTTCATAGTCTCATATATACACTGGAGCGGATGGAGCGGGCTATGCTCGGTGTTTCCCTACGAGATCGAATCAGAAATGAGGAGATCCGTAGGAGAACCAAGGTTACCGACATAGCCCATAGGATTGGCAAGTTGAAGTGGCAGTGGGCCGGGCACATAGCTCGTAGAACCGATGGCCGTTGGGGCCGAAAGGTTCTCGAGTGGAGGCCACGTACAGGCAAGCGAAGTGTCGGACGCCCGCCTACAAGGTGGACGGACGATCTGACTAAGGTCGCAGGAAGTCGCTGGATGCAGGCCGCTTCCAACAGGTCATTGTGGAGATCATTGGGGGAGGCCTATGTTCAGCAGTGGACTTCCTGTGGCTGATATGATGATGATGATGATGATGATATATACACTTGACAAGCGATTTTACTTTAAAAAAAGTACCAAAATGACATGTCTATCCCTAAAATTTCAAAAATGTGTCATGAGATCCAGAAATCAAATCAATTAATTCTTGTCAACTTTCTGACTACAATCCTAGAAGATACACCCCACAATTGCTTAGAAACTGACCTTATACTTCTCGTTGCAGGTAACTCCACTAGTAAAGATGACAACGGCACGGAGGCCAACGGGCCCACCAAGGAGGACGGTAAGTCATCCTCCGAGCAGTCTGACGCCGACGTAGAGGACAATCTGGAGGACATGCCTCGCCAGCCCGACACACACACCGTGTCTGTCGGCACGCAGGCCATCGCACACACCGCCGCCAACTTCGCCGCATACCACATGGAGTCAGGGTACAACTCCGAGAAGGTCATCAGCTCAGACTCCATCAGAACCAGTCCAGTCGACCTAGACAAAGAGAAGGCGGACAACACCCCAGAAAATGCTGATAAGGACAAAGTGGAATTTGCCACTTCCACAACAGCGATACCATTAGAGTACAAGCCTCTGATACCGCTCGAGAATTTGTCCAATCCAGATTCTGGTGTCGCCAGTCCAGAGGCGACTAAGCATAATTCCACAGAAACAGTGGATAATGTTGACTCACCGACTAATGGCAAAGAATTGGGCAGCCATAGTTCACTATCTAGCGAAATAAATTTAGATCTGTCCAGTCCCCAACATAATAAGCTGTCTCCAGTCAAGACAGAGTTTGAGAGGCCGGTGTCGAGGATATCTTTTGCTCCGGAGTATTCCAACGAAGTAGTGTCGCGTGGGATAAGCGTGCAAGGTTGCAGGAATCTTTTGGAGCACAGCGGAGAGAGTAGTTACGAATCGTTGCCCGAAAGCAAAACCCTTAACGACTTGAATAATCATTTAGACAAGCTGAAGCTGTATATGGATGACGTGAAGACTGCAAAGCCGACCCTGCCATCACCCGTGGCGACGGAGACTCCAGTACCGGAGCCACCAGCTCCCCCGCCCGTGCCCCGACCCAAGGTCAATAACGTAGAGGCGGAGAAACAGAGGGACTTCTTGCCGTACACACGACAGAGCCCCTTGTCACCGCGCTACATCTGTGACGAGGACGAGTGCAGTATCCAGTCGTGCCTCAGTCAATTCACAGCCCTAGAACTGCTCACTGGAAACAACAAAGTAGGCTGCGAGACTTGCACCGAGCGAATAAATGGTAAAGACGGAAAAACGGTGTACACCAATGCCACCAAACGGTTCCTCGTGTCCAGTCCACCTGCGATCCTCATCCTACACTTGAAGAGGTTCCAAATCGGTCCAAGGTGCATGTTCAGGAAGATGTCGAAGCACGTGGACTTCCCTACCATTCTTGACTTGGCACCGTTCTGCGCCATGGATAAGGTTAGGAAGTTGCCGAACGTAAACCGCGGACAAAACGAGTTGCTATACTCGCTGTACGGAGTGGTGGAGCATTCTGGAGGCATGCATGGCGGACATTACGTGGCATATGTGAAGGTGCGACAACCGGTCAAGGCCGGGGATCCTAAATGGTGGTTCTTGCCAAAGAGCGCGAACACGATGCCGAACAATGCAGGCAGCGGGGATGGTGACGCCGACTCCGAGTCAGATCTCTCGGGCTACGAGTCCGGGGAAGGTCCCACGTCGGCCGCCGAGGCACCGCCCGGCAAGTGGTACTATGTGTCAGACAGCATGGTGTCCGAGGTCACAGAGGATAAAGTGCTGAGGGCACAAGCGTACCTCCTGTTCTACGAGAGAATTTTATAAACGGTTTCCTATAAGTAATGGATTCGGGTCTGAGATGGGGGTGTACAGAGTTTTACTGCAGCAAAGGACTGACTGTTTATCGGGTGCTAGAACCAGTAGAAAAAAAAATAGTACACCGTCGACGATTGCTTGACTCAATCATAAATTAGGTTATCATTTCACATTTGAGCAGTAAAACGCTGGGATGATCCTTCATTCTCGGTAGGAGTGGCCTAATATTTGGGTTGGCATTTAAGTGGAAGACTGACGCTTGTAGGACCGGTTTATACGTAGTAGAAGTTTGCACTTGATTTGAACGCTGTATATAGCTTGATATACCGGCTTTATTTACCATTATAAACACGAATTGATCAGACTAAGTTGACAGCCGACCTTACGAAGAAGTTCATATGAACTAAAATAATGGCTATGCTACTAAATATGACTTGACGTGACGTATTTACGTACGCAATACACGTGACCGACTATATCTCATTTTGAATAAGGATAGGAATTGATAACGAAGCCGTTCTTTTCAATCTAACTTATAGAAGATAGATTCTTCTTAAGATTGCCTTCGGTATAGTGGGGACTCAAATAATTGCAATTGAACAGAATAATTTTCGTGCCAAAACGTTCACAGCTGCGAATTATTTTGAACGTGAAATGGTCAATTATATTTCAATATTGGTATACTTTATCTTATTTTAATTGTATAGGAAATGTAATTTTTTACATAAACGGTAACAGCAACATCCAATGTAACCGTCTGCACATTCGTAACGCATTTCGGTTCTAAATTTCAATTAGATTATTCCAAATTATTTGAAATTAACAAAACGTAATTTATCATTAACTGCAGTTTCCCCACTATATCCATTTATCGGGTATAATCCAAAATCCCGAACTATAATAGAATGACAATTTCTTGCACGACCCTCCTGCGACCCAAGTTCGTTGAAAAAATAAAAATAAAGAAATTAAGTAACACAACGGAGAAGTAAATCAGGTCAGGAAACTTCGGTTGTCGGGCGCTAATATAACATTAGTTTCAATCCCGCACAGCGGCATTCGATGACGTAAAAAGGAGGGAAGTTAACGAAGTTGTTAGTCTATAAGCGAGCCTCTACATTTTAACGCAGTTTCCAATATAGTGCTTGCCCCCTGCGGACGAAGCGCAATAATTTTAAATATAAAAAGAATATGAAAATTACATCTCAAATAAGAATAAATGACTCATGCGTTAATGCGTTTAAATTATTTTTACTTTCTAACTTTAGGGTATTTTTGTCAAGCTTTGTACACATTAGCATTACCATAAAAATAAAGATTTATATGAAGTCAATGGATATTCAAAAGTTTTGCTGTATTAACAATATCCACAGCCATATAATGTCCCATAATTAAATTGTCTTGTAAGAAAAATATGTAATCATGCAAAAAATCCATCAGCCTTGAGATAAGTCCATTCATAGTCCTGCGATTAACAAATCCTAGGCAGAAAGTAACGAGCGTCGGGTTACATAACATTATTGTAATGTTAATTGATAGCATTTTGTATAAACTTTCTATTGTTAGTGTGTACAAAGCGTAATGTATTCGTCCCAATGGTAAAGTCTTCCATTGAGGTGTCAAGCGAAATAAAGTTTTTCAATTTTAGATACGATGAAAATTTCAAACGCGTTACATTGCTCGATAGAGTGCTTTTAGAAAAGAAAAACAACTAATATAAGTTATTTATTATGATTGTGTTGTCAGTGTATATTGTAGAATTGCTGTTTTCCACCTTTTTCTTTCGTAGATTTTAATTAAAATGATAATTATGTATTTTATACCTGTCCAGATTAAGGATGTCACAACGGAATAAATCCTAAGAAAAATAATTTATTTTCAATTTGCTTATAAATTGATTGAGTCTGTAATTTAAAAAATCAATTACGGATAGTCATATCGGTTTAAATTATTCGACTTTAAAGTATTCTGAGTAAAAACTTGTGTTTTTGTTCAGTATTTGGGACTATTAAGAGAGTTAATTTTGTAAAACATACGTACGGTAAATACGATATTAGATTAGGACCGGCGATTCGCTTCTACCAAGATTGCAGTCCAAACGTCTTATGTATATTCATTACTCAGGTGAATACATTGGTCAATTGAACATACGAGGTCCTCAGATCTCAGATTGATCTCGCATTGAAATAACAATGTTATTTATTTTCTTTTAGCAGAAATAATAAAATAATGAATTTATCAAGATATCTACATTGATTTATGTCAAATAATTATAATGTCAAAAATATAATTTGACATAACCAGCGTACAGAATAATTTCGCAATACAAATATGTATCTATATTTTGCAATAAAGCTATCTATCTGCATGTAATTTCAAAACAATAATTTGCGTTCACTGTTATTTTAAACTCACATTTATTTAGTTGATTGTACATAATGTATTAACTAGGTTCCTGTGAATGCGGTTGTATAATTATACGGCTTTCGTCGTCCGCTTTTTTAAATACCATATATTTTAATATGTATTGTATATTTTAATTGCGAGTGCTCAATTTAGTTATGTTTACCCGCTATCGTATAATTCTTATTATAGATTTGAACCTAATTAACATCAACATGGAAGTATTTTTAATTATTACAGATTTACCGCATTGTAATTGGTCGATGTACTACCATAGATTATGTTTACAATGCGTGTTCGTTACGGGAAATAACTCTTTACTAGTCATTAAATATGAACATTTTTAACATTTAAATGATGACATTTAAATGAATTTACATGCAATTTTTATTCCATACTCGGATTATTGATGTAATCATGAAAATATTGCAACCACTAGATATTGTTACCACATCTAATATTTTTTTAGTTTGTAATATTAAAGAGGCTACTACCAATTTTATCTAAAATCATTGGTAGTGTATCATGTCATTTATATAGACGCTCTGAATATTACATGTTATTATAATAAATAGGTAATTGTTATAAGTAGTAAATTATTCTCATTTATTTCCAAAAATCATGGTTTCTGTACAAATCACAGAAACTACACTCTGTGAGTGCCATTAATGGCAATGTTTGGCGTTAGAAATAAATAAAAAGTTTGGAGTTATTTCCCTGTAAGCTTGTATAGATATCCGGTGGGATGACTATCCCGCATATCCTGAAATGTGTTTTATTGTTTGGCTTTGTAAACACCTACCGTATTATACCGATAGTTAGTCTGCGTTAATTATATTATTATTTGATATATTTTGTATAATAAACTTCACACTATTATTGCGTTACGACCAGGTGTATTCAATAAATAGTTATAAAACATTATTGGTTTATTTTTATTCAACTACCCTCAGAAGACATCCATTAGTATTTTTTTCTATTGCAATGAATGGCGAGACGAGCATGCCGTTCGCCTCATGGTAAGCGATACGATCCCTCATAAACAGTAGCTAAACCAGACAACACCTTAAATTATTCTAGCAATGCTTGACATTCCACTGCGCTCGCCATCCTGAGACATTTAGATGTTAAGTCTCAATATGTCTGTCTAATAGTTGTCTGGCTACAATGTCCTTCAATCCGAAACACAACAGTGCATTTAAACTAAGTATGATTGAGAAAGCACATTATATCTTCTATAGTTTTGAACTGGTAGTACTGATAATTAATTGGCAAAAGATTTAACTGCGTAGATGTGCGAATGTTTGAAGAATGTACTTGATCCCGTCAGGTCTTTTGAGGCTTGTAATTGCATCCAAGATCAAAGAGCATTTCAAATCTAATACGAAATTAAAAGTATTCGCTCAATTAAAGTGTTTTATTCAAGTTTTTTTCATCCGTTGTTCAAGTAAATAGACATGCGATGAGTCGAACGGTATCAAGTTTGTTATCGTAGGCGTGGTCAACATGGTTATTTCTATAATACAATATAACACTTGCAGTTGCTCTTTTGCCTTTTGCAAATCCTGAAAAGAAATAGTTTATTGAAACCCCTATTCAACAAAATTAGACTCCTTTTTCCATGTATGAATATAGAACTAAAATACGTATATGCAAAACTCACCATCTGAACCCTTTCTTTCACTTGTTTATTTGTTGTCATTTCCTTTTTCAACTTCATCATATCCTGTGGCGAATGACCTACTATTTTAGTGACCAAGTCACTTGCAAAGTCCACATCCAAGTTTCCCGTACCATCAGTAATGGTGCACTTAAGACGCCACCCATCAGCTCCAACCGACAACCGTGAAAGGAGCCTTATTATATGACCTTTTACTTTGAAAACCCGCCCATTCTTTACATCAGATAGATCATTAATTTGTTTTATATACACGAATGGTTCCGAAGGTACGATAATTGGACCTGTATCTACTGGCTCATCAATGGGTTCGTCAAACTCTTTAAGCAATTCTTCATCTTCTAAAGTTAAATCGAGATCATCCGTTGGGACAGTCCAATTTGCTGTTTCGAATTTCAACTTTTTCTCTGAGTTCTCATGACCACCTTGCGATGGTCTTTTAACAGGATCTCTTATTATATTATTTCTAGGGTCGTCGAATGCGTCATCATCATCAATTTCGATACACTCGACTATTCTGGCTTGGTCTCTTGCTCCAAAATCTTGGTCTATCTGCATAGATGGTGTGCTTGAATGGGGTGCTGGCACTTCGACATTACCATGGTGGTTTAGAGTAGCATTTGCATTGAATTCTAGAACAGAATAGAAAATGGGATACTTTAAGACAATTTGTAAAAACTGGCTTGAAAACAGAGCTATCGAGAAAAAGTTGGGACCGAAAAATCTTGTTGCTGGTGTGAATGTAATAAACGACACCATAGTAACTTGTATTTTACTGCGGGGTCGAAACTGACATTATGAAATACTCATGTAGTATATGGTTTTTTTGGGAATACTGCACCTTCAATCAACGGCAGGCCTAATTTAGCAGATAGTAAAGCTGGCAGCGAGTTAGATACCGCAACGTCAGCAACGTCCCCGCCAAATAGTTCGATGCAGCTTTCTGTTAGCAGTAAAACACCTCTCCTACATTGTACTGGTCCTGTGAAGGTAGAAATTCAAAACAATACTTTTACATGTAGATAAGTTAGTAGAACTTGTAACAGTAGTACATAAAAGTAGGAAAACATTGTCCTGGAAATTGGACCTGCTATTCTAGTGGCCAAGTCACATGCAAAGACCAAGTCTAAATTCCCCGTACCATCAGTAATGGTGTAAGCGTAGTGTACGCCCTCTAACCAAGACGAGAAACTATAATCGAAAGATGGCTGGTAGCGGTTGGAGACGGATGGGCTGAAGATCGAGCCCAGTGGCGTGCAAGGGTCTATGAGCGGTCTATGTCCAGCAATGTTGATCTAATGCATCCAATCTCACAGATTTCCGTCCTATCTCCATTCTTCCTTTTCTATCAAAAGTCCTTGAACGCCTAATCCATACCCAGCTGAATGAATTCCTCTCGAAACAAAATCTCCTTAATCCTCTCCAATCAGGATTTCGTCGTGGACATAGCACAATTACCACTCTAACTCATATTGCGGATGGCATTAGGTCGGGCATGGAGGAAGGCAAGCTGACTGTCTTAGCATTGCTGGACTTCAGTAATGCCTTCAACACCGTCGATTTCGATGTCTTACTTGGCATAATGCGTTCTCTTAACATATCTCCAACAGCAGTTGATTGGTTTCGTAGTTACCTGTATGGTCGCCAGCAACGCATCTGCTTTGAGGAATGTTTTTCCTCTTGGTGCTCAGTATCTGCTGGCGTACCTCAGGGCGGCGTTTTATCTCCTTTACTCTTCGCTGTCTTTATTAATTCTATTACCAATAATCTTCGCTCCTCCTACCACCTTTACGCTGACGATCTGCAAATTTATACTCGGGCATCCTTGGACATGATGGCTAACGCGATTGGAGCTATCAATTCTGACATCCAACATATATGTTCATGGAGTAAAGAGTATGGACTGAAGGTCAATCCATCTAAAACTCAAGTCATTGTTGTCGGCAGCCCCAGAATGATATCGAAGCTTGATCAGGACCAACTTCCATCTGTTTCCTGTGATGGTATCACTGTTCCATACAGTGATACAGTAAAAAATCTCGGCTTATATATGGACAAGTCTTTCACCTGGGGTCCGCAGCTTCGGGAAATTAGCCGTAAGGTTTTTTCCTCAGCTAGGTCTTTGTGGAGGTTACACAATTTTCTCCCCATTGCCACGAAAATTTCCCTTGCACAAACCCTCCTTCTCCCCATCCTTGATTATGCAGATGTCAGCTATCTCGATCTCACCGAGGACCAACTTAATAAACTTGAGCGTCTTCAAAATTTCTGTATTAGATTTATATTTGGTCTGCGCAAATATGATCATGTCTCCGAGTTTCGTGCTAAGCTCAAGTGGTTACCCATACGACTTCGTCGGAATGCTCATATTCTTAATCTTCTTTACAATATTTTGTTCAATCCCCTTACTCCATCATATCTCAAAGAACGTTTTATATTTCTCCACGATTCTCATTCAAGGACCTTGAGGTCGTCGGAGAATTTGAAGTTGAGAATGCCTGTGCATACCACGACTTTTATGGATAAGTCGTATACAGTCCAAGCCGTTCGTCTGTGGAATGCACTACCAGTTGTCATAAGACAGGCGAAAACACTGACATCGTTCAAAAAGATGGTTAAAGATTATTACCTTTCCCTATAAGCAGCTGCATGAAGAAGTTTTATTTCCTACTTTTGTCTCAATAGGTAATTTATAGTATGTATATAATTATGTATGTCTATCTATAGAAGTATTTATATATGTATGTATATATATGTATATATATGTATGTATATAAATAATTTGTTTATATATATTTTTTAGAGCATGTTTACCTTTAAATTCTATACTGCCCTCTCTTCTTATCCTTTTCTTTTATCCATCCAAAGGTTGTCTGTAAGAAATCGCCTAGGGCGATAAGACCGCCAACTGTACTCTTTAATTTTATTTGTTAAATATTGTAATATTTTGTTCTTTTGTGTGCAGTAAAGAATAAATAAATAAATAAATAAAATGTTGGGCTGATAACAATGATGAAGCTTCACGGAATCGCATGTGACGCGATATTTCGTATGATTGCGCGTGTTAAAACCCACGTCTAGTGTCTTCGTTTCACTCATTTTAAACAATTTTTAGTGTTGACATGTCACATAGAGAATATTCATCGACATTAGAGAGATTGACGCCCAAATAAAGGAACGCAATTTAAATATAAATGGCGCTTAACTACGTTAGCCGCGCCGCGTAGTATCCAGTGGTAAAGTAAAGCCCGCTGAGTTTGTTCGCCGGGTCTTCTCAGTCAGGGCCGCGTTGGATCCGGCAGTAAGCCTAAAAATACGGGACGTATCGGAAATACTTATGGTCGTTGTCTTAAGTTGGACCCAAAACAAGCCCACTGAGTCTTAGTCGCTGGATATACTCAGGACTGGGTCGCGTCGCGTAGTTCCAGTGGTAGTGTAAGCCCACTGAGTTTGTTTCGCCGGGTCTTCTCAGGAAGGGCCGCGTTGGATCCGGTGGTAACTATAAACCGCTACGCACCGTTGTAATATTTATGGTCCACAAATAATATAATTTAATTTGACTAACGTAAATAATGTATTTCTTTGACAAATAAATTACTATAAAGTAAAAACTAATACTTTAAATAAAATATGAATAAAAACTAAATAAATAAATAAAATTAATTATAAATAAAAATAAAATTAATTTAAAAATAAATAAAATTAATAAATAAATTGATAAAAGCAAGAAATTAAAATAAGTAATAATAAGTATAGGAAATATATTGTAAATAGAGATTAAGTTCTATGTATATTGACTTGTCATAAGAGCTCCTTAATTGCCTACGTGATCAATAAATACATTTCATTTCATTTCGTTAATCCCGATTAAATGTACTGGCTAAGTGGGCCGTGCGCTGTTAAGAGCAACTTATTATTTGAATGGCGTTCCAGTATTCGGGTGTGAGTAAACTATGTGTACCAACGCCACTCAATACTAGTCTCGATTGTAGAGGAGGCTGGTGTCATGTAGTGGGCCAAATTTTTGGGCTGACGGATTACCGTATAGTTATTAGTATTCAATACAGGCATTACCTTTTAAAAGAACTTTGGAACCAGGTGGGATGTTGCAGCTGAGATTCTTCATAGTCTTATATTCTATACCCGTTATGTTTTGTACGCCGTCAGTGAGGTATAATTTTATCATTCTGTACAGTAGGAACATATAAATTATTAGTTTGTATACAGGGTATATCAAGACTGCTACCGAAAACGAAGCCGGGTGGTAGTTTAAGCGACTTCAGACACAATGCAACAGAAAAAGTTGCAAAAAAAAGCGAACATTTTATTTTTGGTATTTTTTTCCTATGACCATATTTGGCAGTGGGCTGGTCACATTTGTCGGAGAACCGACAACCGTTGGGGTACAAGTGTTCTCGAGTGGAGACCGCGCCTCGGCAAGCGTAGTGTAGGACGCCCTCCGACGAGGTGGAGTGATGATATCCGAAAAATGGCTGGCAGCGGTTGGAGACGTTGGGCTGAAGATCGAGCCCAGTGGCGTGCCATAGGAGAGGCCTATGTCCAGCAGTGGACGCGAATAGGCTGATGATGATGATGATGATGACCATATTTGGGGGGTAAATTCATTTTTTCCTAAAATAATAGTGTATACCCTTTTATTTATAAATAATCTAAGGTATAAAAGAGTTTAAATTATTATTTTAGCAAAAACTATGGATTTAGCACCCAAAAATGACTTTATTTAAAAATAAATTTTAAGTTGCATTGTGTTTGTTGTCACTAAACCTACCACCCGGCTTCGTTTTCGGTAGCAGTCTTGAGATACCCAGTATAGTACAATTAGTTATTTTTTTACATTAATCATTATAAAGTAATAAAATGAAAGGAGTATGCCTATTTTACTATGAAACTTGTATCGCTACGAAGATTTTGTGCTGCAATGAAAACTACATTTTAGTATAGAGAATAAAAAAGTGGCCTAGGATAAAATAGGAAAAAGTGTACCATCAAACCATAAATAATTATATAATCAACTTTAAGCAGTATCAGTATCGGGACCACTAATATTTTTTTACCAATAAATGGGCATTCTCCATTGTTTATTGGTCATACAGGCAATTAAAAAGCTCTTATGACAAGTGAGTATACATAATATTATATAAGAATTAACCCATCCAAAACTCAGGCGATTATTATCGGTAGCCCTAGAATGATTTCTAAGCTTGATAGGGACCAGCTACCACTTGTAATTTGTGACGGTACTACCGTCCCTTATAGTGACAAAGTTAGGAACCTTGGAGTAGTTCTGGACAAATCCTTCACCTGGGGTCCACAGCTTCAGGAACTTAGTCGAAAATTGTTCGCCTCGGCAAGGTCCTTGCGAAGATTACATAACCTTCTACCTGTTGCTACGAAGATTTCATTAGCGCAAACCCTCCTTCTCCCTATCCTTGATTATGCCGATGTCAGCTATCCTGATCTCACCGAGGACCAACTTAATAAACTTGAGCGCCTTCAAAACTTTTGTATTAGATTCATATTTGGTTTACGCAAATATGATCATGTTTCAGAGTTTCGTGTTAAGCTCAAGTGGTTGCCTATACGACTTCGTCGGAATGCTCATATTCTTTATCTTCTGTACAACATATTGTTTAATCCTCTTACCCCCTCTTATCTCAAAGATCGATTTGTATTTCTCCACGACTCACATACTAGATCCCTGCGGTCGTCAGAGAACTTGAAGCTGAGAATGCCCGTGCACTCCACCACATTCTTGGATAAATCGTTTACTGTCCAGGCTGTTCGACTGTGGAACGCATTACCAGTTGTGGTAAGACGGGCACGATCACTATCATCTTTCAAAAAACTTGTCAAAGATTACTATCTTTCTCACTAAACTGACACATTTCTGTGGATAATTTACCTATTTGTATGTACTGGTATTTTAATATATATGTATATATCAATATATTATATATATTTATCTTCCAATGTATGTATTGTTATTATATTATTTATGTATGCATGTTTGTATATATATATATATGTTTATATAACATAATATGTGTATTTATTATTTGTATTACTTGAAATATTATTAAATTAATTGTACTTATTTGCAACACTTTTCCTTTCTAAGCAAGTTCTATCCTTTACACTTTAGACTGCCCTTTATTTATCCTATTTTTAAATCCATCCCATGGTTGTCTGTAAGACATTGCCTTTCGGCGATAAGACCGCCAATTGTACTTTTTATATTTGTGATTTCTGTTTGTATTTGTTTTCCTTTTGTGTGCAATAAAGTGTAAATAAATAAATAAAATAAATAAATAAATAATATTAAATTTTACCTATGGCTTGGTATTTTTTCTTCATGTTTTGCAGTTGCCTCAACATTATCCATATTAACTTTCTGCAACTTTAAATATTGCTGGTATGCGGTTGTTCCTGAAGTTGATCAATAAATTAGATTGCATATTTTTTGTATATTTTAGATCTATTAAAAGACTAGCAGTTGGGTCCACTACGCGCTGGTGCAGATTCGTATTACACCAAAATGATAATTTCTGTTTATCAATTTAGAATATCGACCAATCAGACCACAAATAATCAATAAAATTTCCTTGTAATTGTTAAATTTTTGACTACAGCTTCCGTCTTATAAGTATTAAGTCATAGCATGATGATATACCTATAGACTATAGCATTTCTCGATAAATGAAACATCCAACCCAAAAAGATTTTCTTAATTCAAACCAGTAATTCCTGGAATAAGAGGTAACAAACAAACTGTTTAGCTTCATATATTAGTATAAATTAGTTTTTATATTTTTGTAACTTTATTTTTTTTTATTTTTATGGTATGATATATAATAAGTTTATTGGCAAAAAGTAAGTTTGTACAATAGTAGTAATTATAACTAGACTTAGGTATAGGAGAGATCAAAATAATAAGTAAGTAATACAATCAACTTAACCTAAAATTAACAAAATATTTTTATGTACACCAGAAAAAATACTAGTGATCAACGCACTAGGCTTGGCCTGTATCGCGAAAATCGTTGAGTGGTGATCGGGACTGGTGACAGCGGTGTTTAACGTAATCTGCACAAACTGTATTGACGCTCATACAAGAGTGTCAATTTGGGTGTGTGTGTGTGTGTGTGTGTGTGTGTGTGTGTGTGTGTGTGTGTGTGTGTGTGTGTGTGTGTGTGTGTGTATGTGCGTGTGTGTTTGTTTATTAGTGTGTGTGTATGTATGTGTGTGTGTGTGTGTGTGTGTGTGAAATTTAATAAATTAACAATTGGTGAGCAAATTTTCCGTTTCCTGATAATTTAGACATAGTAACCAGTTTTTAATTTTAATTTTGGCGGCACGGCAGGGAAGCGTTTTAATATCACATTTAGCGCTTACTTTATTATAAATGCTAGGATGTTGGTAAAATGGTAGGCGTTTGACAAAGGATGACCTGATGTAGGGAAGAGGAACTTTATAGATACGTTTTTTGAGCAATTCTTTGTAGTATGTGGTGTTGAGAGTTTTCTTGTGCATGATCACAGATGTTTTCCAAACGTACAACTGGCGTACTGTTAGTACTTTAGTCTCTTTGTAAAGCTCATAAGTAGGAAAGAGAAAAGGTTTGAACATCATGACCTTTAGGACTGCGCGCTGAGCCCTTTCGAGCCCAATCATGCAGGTTTTTATTGCCCCTCCCCAGATAGATATACAATATGATAGAATTGATTGGCAAAGTGCAGTATAAACTATTTTTATAATATCTTTGGTAGTTGTAGAGCGCAGAGATTTCATTATGTAAATTATTTTTCGAGTTTTTCCGGCGAGTTGTAAAATATGTTTTTTGAAGTTAAGGTTCTCGTCTAGAAGAACACCCAGATATTTTAAGCTATCGACGCGGGTAATTGAATTACAAGCACACTGCTGTAAATTTGTCTGAATTGTAGTATTATCGTAGGGAAGATCACAGGTATGTATTTTAAGATTTTTTAAATCAACCGGATTAGAAATTTTTGTTTTATGAAAAGCTAAGAATTTAGTTTTTGTGGTGTTGAGTGTGAGGAGATTTCTATTTAACCAATTATTTATTTCATGAAGTCCTTTTTCAGCTATGTTTGAAGCTTTTTCCCATGTTGAGCCTTTGAAAAGTACCACAGTATCGTCAGCGTAACAAATTACCTGTGCGCTAATAATGGAAAGATGTAGTAAGTCATTCATATATAGAGAAAAGAGTGTAGGCCCGAGGATACTACCTTGAGGGACGCCAAAGTGCACGGGGAGAATTTGACTTTTTAAAGAGTTAATTTTTACACATTGGTATCGCTCGGTAAGATAGCTGCAGAACCAATCATAAGCTATTCCTCTAATGCCTAGACTATTTAATTTTTTTAATAATATTGGGATTGAGACGGTATCGAACGCTTTTGCTAGGTCCATAAAGACGCCTACGCAGCACTCTCCTTTGTCCAAGGCCTCAGCGACAGTATCTATCAAGAGTGTGACGGCATTGTCAGTTGCAACACCTTTTCTGAAACCGAACTGTCGTTCTGATAGTAGGTTATAAGTTTCTAGGTAATTTACAAGCCGTTTATTGACTATTTTCTCCAGTAACTTTGAAAAAATACTCAGCAAGGATATTGGCCTGTAATTGCTGGGAATGCTTTTATCGTCGCCTTTATGTATCGGAGTAACAGATGCCAATTTCCAGATTTTGGGAAAAGTTCCATTTGCCAAACTCAGATTAAAGATGTGTGTTAGTGGTTTTAGTAGTACGTGTTTAGTTGCTTTAATTATGGTAGGGGTGCATCCGTCAAGTCCAGGAGCACTGTCAGTTTTTAACTCTGTGATTAGTCTGTCTACTTCTTGTTCATCGGTCGGGTTCATAAATAATGAATTACTACGCGACTCGTGTGATATATAGGCATCTGCTAAAGCGGATTCTGTTGTTTTAAGGTTCAAAAGCTTTTTGTTTGCTAGATCTTTGCCTACATTGGCAAAGTATTCATTAACGGCATTTAGCGAGTCTATAGGATTGGGTTTGATAGTGGTTAGTGCAGAGGTATCGTTCTTAGTTTGAGATATGTCACAGAAAAGCTTTATTGTATTCCATAGTTTTTTTGGAGTGTCTTTGTTTTCTAGAATTTGTTTTGATTCGTATTCAGATTTAATTTTTCGTTGTAGCTCATTTAGAAAATTGCGGTATCTTTTATAGGTTGTTTGTATTATTAGATTGCGAGGATATTTTTTTGCTTTTAGATGTAGTTTATCTCGAATTCTTTGACATCTTAGCAGGCCAGGAGTAAACCAGGGCTTGAGATTATGCTGCGACCTACTAATCTTCACTTCAAAAGTATTATTCATGATAGCGGTATGGAGATTTGCATTGAAATTGTCGACAGCATTGTTAACGTCAGAAATATTTGTAACGTGTGTCCAGTCAGTTGAGAGTATTTCTCTTATCACCGCGGATATGTCAGTTTTTATTTTAGTACGAGGATGGCTGTTGTATTTATTAGGTTTGGTCGAAAATCCTAGGATGCAAATGTTATGGTCTGTTATGTCAGAGAAGCAGATTACACCTAGAGACTGTGATTTATTTTTAATAAATATGTGATCCAGGCAAGTCTCACCCCTTGTAGGCATTGATATAGCAGGAATTAGCTGGTGACTTGATAATAAGTAATTATACTCGGAGGTGTTATCATTTATTGAATTATCGAGAATATTTATGTTCACATCTCCAGTCACTATGCAGGTTTTTGAGCTCCTGACATTACATAGAATGTTATCAAGTGAGGAAATGAATTTATTTAAATTTTTGAAGGAAGGGGAACGGTAAATTCCTATTATGGTTATGTCGGTATTTACAGTTATTTTGATAAAGTTACACTCATCACATATCGGTTCCTGTGCAATAGACGTCCATTTATTTTTAATGTAAACCACTATTCCTCCACTTTTATTAATAAAGTGGTGGGTACGAAACGACGTATAACCATGAATGCGTGGAATTATAGAGTGTTCATGAATCCAACACTCGGTTAAAACAATAGCATCAAATTCACAGTCGAAACGCGCCAAAGTAACCAAGAAGTCTTTAAAATTTCGTTCTATACTTCTTATGTTAATGTTATAAATATGTTTGCCTTATTCTATTTTCTTTTCAAGTGTACTTTTTGTAGTAACAATAAATAAATCTTTATATTCTAAGTTATTTTTCCAACCCATGTAAGTTATGACTGACCCATATTTGTATATTTTTAATGTAACATATAAAAAACATACCAATGTCTAAAGCAGCATTTATCTGAAGCATGTACCGTCCATTTAATACAGTCTTTGTCATTGCAGCCAGGTCTGGTGGAAGTGAGCCTGGGCATATGTCATTCAGATCATTTAGTAACCATTGCTCCTTAGCCAAATTCTTTACTTCTGTTAAACTGACACCACCTTCGCTTGTTAAATACTCCACACATCTGTAAATGAAAAAGGCTTTAATAAGTTATTAAAAAAAAACATAAATACACAACACTTGCATAGTATCATCATCAATAGGTTGGATGTTAATTATGTTTTTATTTAATTTAACCTAGGCCTGCAACACATGGGGGTTACACATATAATCCAACACAATGATAAAAGTTTGAATGTTGTATGTAAAACTATAAGCATATGTTTGCATACTTTACAAAATATCTGAATCCTCTATGTTATAACCTTAGGCTAAGTTTGGAGAAAATGACAAGTTTCATAGAGATATATTGATTTTTAGAAGTGGCTAATTTTGTCTTATATGTTATCTTACATGAAAACTGTGTCATAGTATAGAGTAACCCCCCATGATCCAAGCATTGTGGAAGTTCATGGACAGCAGTAATCACTTAACTATTTGCTTGTTTGATGGATCTATGCAATAAAAAAAAAACGTGCCATCATGTACAAGCATTCGTAAGTCATTATTTTTATTGAACTTCTTATTTTGATGATAGGGAAACGTAAAGAAAGCTTGGAATATAGTAAATAATTAATATTGTTGCAAATAGTTCAAATATACAATAATAAATTATAATTATTAAACAAAAAAGCATAGTAGCCGCACAAGTAGTCATAGTAAACCAAGTTTTGGGTGGTGGATGATAAATATTATTAGGGTTGTTCAAGTGTTCTATTTCATAACACACATATATGATAGATAATTGAGAACACCATTCACGCTAATAATGAGTCTAAAAACACATAATTTGAATTAATTCCATCCTTACCTAAAGTTGTAATTTATTATAAGGAAATTGTTCTTACCCCTTCAACCATTCTTCATCGACGTACATATAATTAGAATTTAAAAAATTACGCACTTCATTTAACATATTAACACCCATAACAATTTTTCGAGTTACCGAACTATATTTCAGTATTTTCCTATTTCTATATTATTGTTCGCTATTTTATGAATGGTAAAACTATTGCTTTATAGCCGCTCGATAGTTTCGTTCAACTTGAATTTCTATGTGTTGGCGCTATTGATAAAAAATCTTCTATTCTTGACATTCTTGAATCTAGAGCCTGCTAGAGCCTTTGTTTTCATACGGTTTTCAGTTTCACTTTTTTGAGTTTTGACATTGACATTCATCTGACAAGTGCTAGTGGCATGGACGGCTAGTGAATCGATTTAAGACACATTTAAGATTTATATTTGTACACATCGCTATCGATGTTAATTACTGTCCATTGCATGTGCAAAAAATAAATTACATGATGTTTAACTTATTTTACTCCTTAACGGTATGGATATGAATGGAAATCTAATTATTTAACCCCACACTAAAATCCAGTCTTGTGTCGTGGTTATCACTTATCAGAAACCACGCAAGACATTTCGGTCTCACAAACACCCAAACCCGAAAAAATATTTGTGGACCACACAAACATTTCACTCGGTGTAGGACAAAGAATAGTGTGAAATTGTAATATAGGGTAGTGTAAATAGGGAGAGAATAATATATTGATGGTATTATGGGATTTGATCAGTCTATCGAACTCATTTAATAGTGGAATTATGACGAAATAATTCCGACTTAGGGTTGTGGGCATATCCATTGTGCTCACTATAGTGGATTCGAGCTTGCGTAGAAGTAATAATATTAATACGAATAAATATATATTATATGTTAAGAATATAATATTATTTTTCACTGTGATTATAATTATTTTTGTATAATAATTAGCATTTTAATTATTAGTAGTGTTTTGTAATATGGCAACATTATATCGGAGTGAACGCAAAAAAAGCTGCCGATATTTCACCCATCTCCCTCGTAAATTGGACATAGGCTGATTGACAACAAAAGACACTATTTTGAGGATCATTGTTGTTTTAAATGTTTCCTTATAAATTGGTGTTGTGAAACGAACGCCTGAAATAGTGATTCAAGCCGTGGATGTAAAAATATGAAGCGGCGAAATGCCGATGCTGGGAAGATGCGGCGGCCTTTAAAGCGCACCAAAATTACCGAAGGGATGTATGGAAAGTGAGTTGGAATCATTTATGGTCTTATCAGAGGTGCACGGAAACCCTGGTCGTGGTATGCGGCTCGTAATTCTGTGAGAAACGCCGTGATTAATTTGTGAAATGGTATTTGTATGTGGGTAGTGGCTAACATCTGTTTGTCACATCTCACTGGCGGTGGAAAGTTAAAAAACGCCGACTTACACATGTTTTTATATTTATTTGCTTTGTGAACACTTCTCACATGCCTATTATTGTCTCACGTGCACTTTCTTTAAGTTTTTTTATGTTTAGTATACAGTGGCAGTGAACATTGTAATTTTTGAAAATAGTTGAATTTTAAATTTAGTTAGATTTATTGAAACACAAATATTCATAATGTTTTTACGGAGCTATGATTACATTCCTACTTTAATTTTAGCTTGAAGTGCCAAAATATTTTTTTTAGATATTTCATTAAAAATGTTTTAAAATCTTTTTATTCTAAGTTCATGCTGTAAAAAATTAATAAGATTTATTTGATTTTATAAGTACTAAACATGCTTGATGAATTTCAAATTTCGTAATTATCCGACATATATGAAATTTTACATATTGTAGGACTTAAGCCGTAAATTGATTGTAGTTTATGGGGGTATTCTAGTTTCTTTTTAAATAATATATGAGATGAGTGTACACCCACCTGCGGAGCGAACTAAATAATATTTTATTTAATCAATTATTGCATTGCATATTATATTAATGAAGTGCGTGGTGGCCTGTTGGTATACGGACTAGACGAGGCTGCCAACATGTTCACGGTGATCGCGGGTTCGAATCCCAAGGCACACCTCTGACTTTTCGGAGTCATGTGTGTATTGATAGTCAATCACCACGCACTAAAAACGATGAAGGAAAACATCGTGAGGAAACCTGCATACCATAGCGATTTATAAGAATTTCTATGGTATGTAAGTCCGCCAACCCGCACTAGGCCAGCGTGGTGGACTATATGGCCTAACCACTCTCAATCGTACTCTCGATTGTAGAGTAGGCCCGTGCCCTGCAGTGGGACGTATATGGGCTGATACAGACATTGCATATTATGGTTGCATCTTTTTACATATAAAAACATAATATATGTCCAATATTGGACTGCAAAAGTTGGGTCATGAAAACTTGGTACTGAATTGACTAACTCCAGGAACTGAAATATAAAATTACTGTTTGAGCTAGACATAGCAAACACATTTCGTGGATGTTTATTAGTCATTACCCTGAGGGTTTAGACAGACCTAATTTGAATTTGATTAAAAATAATTTAGATTAAATAAAACAAAAAGAAATGCAGTTGCTTTTTTATAGACCAATATGTTTCAAATAAATCTACAATAAATTCAGTCTAAAAATATTGGAAATATATAGAGTCCTCGAAATTGATGAGCGTGTATGAAGAGATTGATGACAATTAAAAAAGCGAAAGAGATATGTATTGACCGTAGGACTTGATGCTCAACAGTCTCTGCCTACCCCAATGGGACATAGGCATGAGATTATGTAAAATGTGTCTAACTAAATGAGGGTAGAAAGCTCTAATAGCAATGAATAAATGCAAAAGCAACCTAATCTACTCAATAGTATGAATCTCATTAGAAATAGCTAAGAGGAAGACAGATTGAATTGTATGAAAATGCGATGGTTTCTGCACACAACTGATTCATCACAATTACAAAGACAGACTAACACTAATTTTTCCTTCTTTAGTTCAATGCTGTACCTGAAATTTGTGATGCTGTGGGCAACTGTTGTCATGGCGGACTACATGTTGGAGTTCAGATTTGAGTTTCTCTGGCCCTTCTGGATGATGCTGAGATCAGTCTACGATTCATTCAAATATCAAGGACTTGTGAGTGTTCTATATCTTATTAATTAGAATTACAGTATAATATTTCTGTACATTTACATGGGCCACAATCACTTTTGAGGTATGATGTGGCAGGCCGACTCAAACTTTTTATGTTTGATTAGTTACCCATTTTATTAACCCCGAGAGCCAACCATAGAAGCTCCACAGGTTGAATATGGCCGCCTTAGAGTGTACTAGAAACATCACAAACACATCAACAGTATTTGCAAAATGTAACTGCATGTCGCCTACTAAGTAAAGACAGGTCAATGTGATAATCTTTGGAAAGCACATGTTTTGTATGTATATGTTACGGTAAATGTGATTAATTGAAAATTATTAATAATTTTACAAAATTATTAATAATAACCACATGTTTTGGTAATTATTAATAATTTTGTAAAATTATTAATAATTTTCAATGGCTTTATGGATCAGTTAGGTCGACTGTGCCCCAAAACCGACTCGCAACACCCCGACTTCACGTAGTCTTTTGGCTACCGACCCTAGAGTGTATATAAAAAGCCGGAGGCGCGGAGGGAGAGCAGCCCCCGCCCGCTGTAACGAAGGATAGGCAACCGTGCGAGCCGCAGCGGCTGAGGCTGGTCGCCGGAGGTGACCAGCAAGCCGAAGCTGCGGAGGTGAGCATGGGTGCCTATCTTTTGTTACGCAAGGGCGAAGGGGCTGAACTTCCCGTAGCGCCGGAGACGATGCAGAAGCAAATTTGTATTGACAACAAGTGTTTTAAGGGTTAGGTTGTTATAATAGATATTTCTCAGGAATGGTGCGTTACCTTTTCATGGGAGTGGTACCAGGGGAGGTGCGCCACTTCCCCTCTCCTTCCACTCCTCCCAACCCACCCCTTCGTGCTGCCCTATTCTATATTCTACCACTTCGGCTCATTATTGTTTTGATTTTGATTCGCTTTACATCTCTCTGCCTTAAACTGCCACAAGTAACCTTGTTTGTGTGATCTCTAATTAATATTTTTTTTTTTTTTTTTTATTGCAGTGAATGGCGAGACGAGCATGCCGTTCGCCTGATGGTAAGCGTTGCGACCGCTCATGAACAGAAGCAAAACCAAACAACACCTTGATTTACAAAGCAATGCTTGGCATTCCACTGCGCTCGCCATCCTGAGACATAAGATGTTAAGTCTCAATATGTCCAGTAGTTACTCTGGCTACAATGTCCTTCAATCCGAAACACAACAGTGCATTTAAACTACTGTTTGACGGGAGAAATAGGCATTGCGGTGGTACCCACCCAGGCAGCCTCTCACATATGAGAGACCTACCACCAGTAAAATATAATTGTAAGACTGTGTTTAATATTATAAATAAATACCTGCTGGTCAAAAAACATTGAGTTTTTATTTATTTTATCACTTTCACCAATATGTGTCGTGAATTATTAATAATTACCAAAACATGTGGTTATTATTAATAATTTTGTAAAATTATTAATAATTTTCAATTAATCACATTTACCGTAACATATATAAATATTCGGCAGTGATTTCACTATAGCTAAGTAATATGAATGAATTTGTTGCAGGCATTCTCAATGTTCTTCATCTGCATAGCGCTGACTTCAGACATGATATGTTTCTTCTTCATACCACTGCAGTACATATTCTTCGCGGCCAGTACTTATGTATGGGTACAATACGTCTGGTACACATGTGAGTACATCACTTGTTTATTTTACTTATACTTGTACATTATACTGTTTGTCTTTTTGTTTGAACCACCAGTATATTTTGTTCATGCCTGGACGTTTGCGAAATTGAAAATTCTTCCGTAATTCTTGATACCCACGACACAAGACTCGATCTTGGTGTGGGGTCAGGCCTATATATTATATTGGGCGTATTTATTGTCTTTGTGGGTTTGGCAAAATATGGTTGTACGTATGCATGTGTTCCTTTTTTGGTTTGGTATTCCAAACCGCAGTGTAAAGGCTTCTCACTATGTGTGTGAGTCATAAGGTCGTTCATGATGAACATACTCTACTATTAGCCCAATATGTACTATGCATAAACAAAATAAAAAATCATATCCAATAGACTGTGATCATTGATTGTTCTTTAATTACAATTTTCATTTTCTGGATAATTATTGCTTTTTATATTAATGACGAAAGAATAAATGTATTTTGATAACTCTATAACTTGTATATGCCTGCTCTTAATATTATTTACATAAATTCACATTGTATATCCTTATTATGCGGAGGTGTGACTAGAGCCACAAACCAAAACAAAACAAGCCCAAAGTTTTTCACAACCTTCTATATTCCTGCCCCTAGATGACATAATGGCAAGTCTATCTATCTAGCATTTTGCATATTGAAATTCCAATATCAGCTCGTCATAATTTTTCTTAACTTAAACTTTATAAAATCAAATGTATTAAAGGACCTATCCTTATTTTTTAAAGCAATGGTTTAATAGGCAACAATTCATGTTTATTGTAAATAACTCGTCTCGAAGTACCTTAATAATATCGTAACAAAACTATTTAAAAATAGAAAAAGCATGACTTTTTAAAAAATACATTTCCTCATTCGTTTGTAGTTAACTAAAGGATATTTTAAATTAGGTATTGGTCACACACCAAGCAATGTTCCGCCAAATGTACATTATTTGTATTCGTGCAGATTCATAACATTTGACGAACTCTCCGAAAATAAACGTATCGTTTGGCCACACGCGGTATTTGTTTATTTACCTACTAAATTCTATTTATACACCACCCGTGTATAATTTGTTACGTATGCGATGTTTTGTGCGATTTTGTAATCGTTTCCTGAGTGGAAAGATCACGAAATTATTCTGCAATTGAATTGACTATGCTAGAAAAACATCTAATTATTGTTATTATGATAAGGTTAGACAAAAAAACCTTTGCATGAATGGCGAGACTAGCTGCTCATGGACAGTAGCAAAACCATACATCATGGATTTTAAAAAAATGCTTGGCATTCCACTGCGCTCGCCAGTCTAAGACATAAGATGTTAAGTCTTAATATGTCCAGTAGTTACTCTGGCTACTATTTCCTTCAAACTGGAACACCACAGTGCATTTACACTGCTTTTTGGCGGGAGTAATAGACATTGCGCTCCTACCGGGGCGGCCTCTCACATATAAGTGACCTACCAGCAGTAAATTGCATTTTTATTTTAATGCATTTGATGAAAAGCGCTATCCAAATAGAAAAAAACGGAATACGCACTGATGGAACCCAAAATTATATGTATATTTGTAGGGGTCAATATTAAAGGTTTACCGCGTCTGTGTACGGCGCGGCGGTCGATATCCGGGATACTATGTTGGTATCCCGGATTCTCTACGTCTATATTTTACCCAGAATAAAACAACAAATGAATATGGAATTTCTATATCTTTGCAAATTAAATAGAGGCATTTCTTTAAAAAAAAAAGAAAGCGCAGCGTAGGACGTCCACCCACAAGGTGGTCAGACGACCTGGTAAAGGAATCTCTGTGGAAATCATTGGGGGAGGCCTATGATCAGATTTATAAAAAAAATGTATGGTATGTAAGTCCGCCAACCCGCACTAGGCCAGCGTGGTGGACTATATGGCCTAACCACTCTCAATCGTATTTTCTATTGTAGAGTAGGCCCGTGCCCTGCAGTGGGACGTATATGGGCCGATACATATACATATCATATGTTCAGCAGTGGTCTTCCTTTGGCTGATTGATTGATTTTTTTAATAACCTATAGACTATACATAATATGTACGCAGTCATAAATCTCGTTAATATTTTAATTTTAGGTTGCTACAAAGCTCTAAAATTAGCAAAAACAAAATATTTTAGAGTTGTCTTACTCGTTTATAGACTACTAGCGGCCCGGCCCAGCTTCGTCTGGGTGCATATATTTTTTGATTCCACTCCACACCAAATACATGTTATTTTTCGTATAAACTCTTGTATAACTAAACTTGACGTAGCTGTCCTACTGTCCGGCTCAATCCCATCTCATCCGTCTGTTCAGTCTCTTCCCAATCCATCCCGTCCTTTCTCTTTATTATCCATCCCGTCTTATAACGTGCATTTATATTTCGTCCTATCAAATCTGTCAGCTATCCCAGCCTTCTCCCGTACCTTCCACTCTATTATATCCCGTCTCTCCATATACATGTACATATAAAATTGCCTTATGAAATTTTTGTGCAGCAGAAATCGTAATATTTTAATTTCACCACAACTTCAAAACCAAACGTCCAATTTTAATCATTCAAAGACCAAATATTATCAACATAAACTGTACTTATTGATAAAATAATTTATTTTGATAAGGATTAATAGCATGAGTAAAATAAACGCGTTTAAATGTAGTCCAAAAAAAATTCAAGATTTTTAAATAAAAATGTGGTTGTTGTGCCTCACTCGACATAGGTATAGTGTGTCGCGGACTTTTTTGTAGATAATTATAAGATCTACAATTAATTATAACATTTTATGGTTCTATCTTTTGTAGTTTAGGCAGCGTACGCAAAATAAGTAACTTCTTTGGTTGATTTTTTTCAGTTTGTGTCCGAAAAATCCAAATATCTTACGGAACCCTATTTTTTTCCAAAATAAAATATAGTCTATGTTACTCGTGGATAATGTAGCTTTCGAATGGTGAAAGAATTTTTAAAATCGGTCCAGTAGTTTTTGAGCCTATTCATTACAACCAAACAAACAAATAAACAAAGTTTTCCTCTTTATAATATTAGTGTAGATTATACCAGTCTGATAAATAAATTATATTAGAATACCAAAATTATACACAATAATTATCCAATTATACTGGAAGTTGAATTGCGTCATGGATATAAATGGTTGTTTTAAGCGTAATTTCGTGGAGTGTTTGCACTTTTTACCAAACGTATGCATCTGTGCACAATCTATGTAATATTTATGTATCTTCTTTGCTATTTACTTTATTTTCAAAGAGAATACTGAGCTAATAAATCATGAGTATACTTTATGGAGTAGTATTGCGTTTTATGTAAATGTTTTATCATGGTTACCTAATTGTCTATGTGGTATGGGGGCGCTTCGAGAATCTCGCCACGGTATCCCCTGCCTGTCGTAGGAGGCGACTAATGGGGAAGTGAAGGTCGCGGGCGCGCAGTGAGGGGCTGTTGTTGCGCCCATTGTACTCACGTACAATGCGACCACGAGATGTTCGGCAGCAGGTGGAGGAGGAAGCAATTGCCTGTTGCCTGGAAATGAGGAGGCTTCTTAGCTTCCAACATAATTATGGTACGAGCCGCAAATTGAGCGGCATTGTGCAGGGATGGTCCCGGTAGAAGCTGGAGCGCTCTTGCTTCGGGTTCCCGGGGCCGTTCCAATTGCGCTGAAGAGGGCAACGCGGGGTTTTGGTTGGTATGCCTATCGGTGAACCCAACATAATCGCTCCACCCTCCCCCGAGGTGGGGCGTTAGCGGTAACCCGGTTTCCCCGCGTCAACAAAAAAAGGAAAAAATATTTAATTTAGACAATAAAAGATAAGATTGCAAACTTGTAATGACTTCGGAAATTACCGTTTGTGCTTGCATAAAAGTTCAGTTACAAAGTTTGTAAATATGAGCAATAGGCAATTTTCAAGAACTTTTGTTGTGAGGTTGGCGTTGGCAAAGCTCAATAATAGATAACGCACTATAGTTACATACACAGTCTTGACCCCATGCTAAGATCGAGTCTTGTGTCGTGGGCATCAAAAAATGCGAGTGACTTTTCGGTCTCACAAACACCCAGAACTTACATAAATAGCTGTGGATCACACAAATATTTATCTCGGTGCGGGGATCGAACCCGTGCCCTCTCGTTTCACAACCGGCGTCTTACCACGAGAATCTATGATGTGTAATGACTTTAAGTAGTGAAATACAGCCTTTTTATCAATTTCTAGTTTGTTTTTAAGTGTTCTGCATAGCTAAAATAAATACTTAAATATATTTGAAATTAAATGTATTTACGGATAAAAAAAATAAAAGATAAGTAGATGAAAATTAGAAAGAAAATGTTTTCTATACTTAGTATTATTTATTTTAATTAATTAATTAATTTTATTTATTTAATTTCTATTTTCAGTATTTTCAAGTATGAATTACTATTTTCCTCCCATAACTAAATTGGTTGTATTCTGTTGTATACAGTCGCGGAGAAAGGCATATGCCTGCCCACAGTGGCGATATGCTGCGTGGTGGTGTACGTGGAGGGGGCGTGGCGCGAGCGCGGCGGCGCGGGCGAGCTGTGCCGGCCGCTGGCGGCGCACTGCGTGGGCTTCCCGGCCGTGTCCCTCGGCTTCGGCGTCAAGTCCTACGTGGGACACCGCCTGCGCCTGCGCACGCAGCGACACGTGCGCGCGCAGAACGAGTTCTACTTCCAGCTCATGAGAGATGCACTGCCTGAGTCTGCCGTCGACCAGGTATCAATAGACCATACGGCTATGGAGTGTCTCCTAATACTAATTTCGAACAGTTAAAAGTTACATGACAGAAATAACAAATGTGTGTATAACAGAGAGATTTATCAATTTTATGCTGATTTCAGACCCAATAAAAAATCAGATAGATTAACAACTGCATTTCCTTTGTCGTTCACACATTGCTAGCTTTACAAAAATACAAAATGCTTGAGCCCAAAATGTGTTATTTTCTCACGTTGTGAACAATTAATCATAAAATATTCAAAAGAAGGTAATAAGAACAATAGATTATTTTGTAATTATTTTTATCCAGAGTCAACAGCAGCCAGCCAAAGAGGCTGCGACGGCGAGCAGCGCGGAGGCCGCGGGGGGCGGGGGTGGCGGCGGCGGCGGCGGGGGAGGTACCACGAGTACGGGCACGAGTACGGGCACGGACGCGCGTCACATGAACGGCTCCGTGCGGCGCCGCTGCAAGCCAGAGCTCAATGGACACTGCGGCCATGAACATGCGCAGTTGCACATCAAGGTATAGATAACATTATTATTTAAATTCTAATTGTACTCAAACTGGCGGTCTTATCGCTGTATAGCAATGTCTTACAGACAACCATGGGATAGATTTAAAAGAAGGAGATATCTCATTTTTTAATTTTAAATGTAAATGGTATCGGATGCTTGATGAGCTCCTTTTTTTTTTTTTTTTATATTATAGGGGGCAAACGAGCATGCGGTTCACCTGATGGTAAGTGAACACCGCTGCCCATGGACATCTACGACACCATAGAGCATGGAGATGCGTTGCCGGCCTTTGAGGTGGGAATACGCTCGTTTTTTGAAGGTCGCCAGGTCGTATCTGTCCGGGAATGATGCCGCTGGCAACTGGTTCCACAGATTTGTAGTACGTGGGAGAAAGTGCCTGGAAAAACGTACTGTAGTAGATTTCCAACCTCCAAGGTGATGTGGGTGGTATTTGGAGGTTTGTCGTGTTGTACGGTGGCGGAACTCAGCAGCAGGGATAAGTCCGAACAGTTCTTGAGAACACTCCCCGTGGTAAATGCGATAGAGAATGCAGAGCGAAGCTACATCTCTACGCAAAGCCAAAGGATCAAGCCGGTCGGAGAGAACCTGATCGTCAATGATTCGAGCAGCCCGACGTTGAATGCGGTCGAAAGGAAGAAGCTGGTACTGGGGTGCCCCTGCCCAAAGATGGGAGCAGTATTCCACGTGGGGCCGGACTTGCGCCTTATAAAGTTGCATACGTTGACCCGACGTGAAATATCGCCTCGATCTGTTGAGCACACCAAGCTTCTTTGAGGCCAATTTGGCCTTACTTTCAAGGTGACCGCGGAAATGAACGTCACTCGATATCTCGATACCAAGAATTCCGATGCTGGCTGTGGCATTTAGAGGAGTGTCTTGAAACTGAGGTGATACGACGAAAGGCGATTTTTTTGCGGTAAACGCGCAAACTTGTGTTTTTGAGGCGTTAAATTCAACCAAGTTGTGTCGGCCCCAATCCGAGACTCTGGATAGTAAGGACTCGACTTCAGACACAAGTTTGTTTCGGTACTCATAGACGTTTTCCTGGGAAATATTGGCTCGGCCGGTATATAAGGCATCACCCGTGCTGTCATCCGCATAGCAATGTATGCCGCTAATTTGCAGCATATCATTGATATGCAGAAGAAATAGCGTGGGAGATAGCACACAGCCTTGTGGGACACCAGCGTTCACGGACTTGAGATCCGAGCATGCACCGTCGACAGCGACCTTGATGCTCCGGTCCGCTAGAAAGCTATCTAGCCATTTGCACAACTTCTCAGGAAGCCCGTAGGAAGGAAGCTTCGACAAAAGCGCTCTGTGCCAGACCCTATCAAAGGCCTTCGCTACATCCAGACTAACGGCCAGCGCCTCCCCCTTACTCTCGATTGCCTTCGACCATCTATGTGTTAGGTACACGAGAAGATCACCAGCCGAGCGGCCCCTACGGAAACCGTATTGACGGTCACTCAATAGCTGATGATCCTCAAGGTACCCAAGGAGTTGGCTGTTGACAATGGATTCCATTGTCTTCGAGAGCAAGGAGGTAATGGCTATGGGCCTGTAGTTGGAAGGATTCGAGCGCTCGCCTTTTTTAGGTATCGGATGCACTAAAGCTGTCTTCCACGAAGCCGGGACTACGCCTAAGAAGTAGGAGTGCCGAAAAAGACGCGTTAAGACCGGAGCCAACTCAGGAGCACACTTTTTCAAAACAATAGGAGGGATACCATCGGGTCCACTCGATTTATGGATGTCGAGGGAGAACAGCGCTTTACGCACTAGCCGTTGCGAAAACCGAATTTCCGGCATATTGGTGTTGCACCGCGGGATAGTCGGCGGTTCGCTTCCCCCGTCATCCAGAAAAGAGTTAGACGCAAAAAGAGAGCCTAGGAGATCGGCTTTCTCTCTTGCGCCATGGGCCAATGATGCATCCCCCCTACGAAGAGGTGGAAAGGAAGGGCTACAAAAATTCCCCATGGCAGCTTTGGCGAGTGACCAAAATGCACGCGTTCCCGAAGGGAGACGAACCAATCTCTCGCCAATTCTGCCAATGTGATCCGATTTCGCTTTGGCTATCACTCTTTTGAAGGACCTCGAGGCAAAGTTATACTCCTTTTTTAAGACGCTAGTATTTACATCCTGAGCTGCCACTGCATCTGCCCAAGCCTTGTAGCATGCCTGTTTATGGCGATTTGCCATTTTGCAGGAGCGGTTAAACCAAGGCTTGGATCTACCACCAATGGGCACAACAGAGGATGGAATAAATAGTTCCATTCCTTGCAGCACCACATCGGCAATAGAGTCAGCAGAGGCGTCAGGATCATCCGGCGTGAAGCAAACTCGCCCCCAAGGGTAGGACGCAAAGAATGATCGCATCCCATCCCAATCTGCTGACCTGTAGTGCCACACACGGCGACAGCCTGCAAACTGTGGACGAATTGGGAGCATGAGTGGCACCGTCGTCCTTATCAGACAGTGATCAGATGATCCCAGAGGGGCATCGATCCCGATCAGATAATTGTCCGGATGTGAGGTCAACAGAAGGTCCAACAGGGAAGGTGTATGGCCTTCCACATCGGGTATTCGCGTCGGTGCGGCCACCACTTGTTTCAGGCCATATGCCAAGGCGAATTCGTAAGCAGATCTGCCCGCATAGTCGGTGGTTGGGGACCCCAGCCATTCAGCATGGTGGGCATTAAAATCCCCAAGTACCACAACTTCTGCGGATGGAATCTGCTCTTGGATGGAATCTGTAGCCGTTTGAATGCACTCCATGAGTCGGTCCGTTTCTGAATTACCGCTATGAGACCTGTAAAAGCATGCGTAGAAGCGAGGATGGTCTTCGCCGTTAATACGCAACCAGAGGATGGACAGGTCCTTTCCTTCAAAATGATGGAGGCGTTGATAGCAGACATCCTCTCCAACAAACACGCACACCCCAGCCCGCGGCACAAAAGAGTATTCTAATTTGTACCCCGGGTAGGACAGGTACGCGGCGTCTGCCGGAAAAGATATCTGCGTCTCGGTCAAAAAGAGCAAGGCCGGCTTAGCCGTCTCGAGGTGGTGGTGGACGGCATCAAGGTTAGAATGTAAACCCCTGATGTTGCAGAAATCCACGATAAAAGTGGCAGGGATTGGCGGCGATGGGTTGCTCTTACCTCCTCCCATCAAGCGCAGTAGTGCCCCCCCCAGAATACGTGGAGCAGCCTGGATGTCCATGACCCGGTATAAATCCAGGGTATGGACGCCCAGGAGGGGATTCTCCAACGCCGTGGCTGTTGGTACCCCTCTGGGGTAAACAAGTTTTATACGGCGCTATCATAAGGAGGGGTAAGGGGTTGGGCTTCCGGTAGCCTCACTCACTCGGTGAAACACAGTACTGTGGGTACTGCTTCACACCGGTTTTCTGTGAGGTCGTGGTATCACTCCGGCCGAGCCAGCCCATTTATAGAACTGCCTAAGCAGTTACACGGCTCTCCCACGAAAAATAAAAAGCTCGGTTTTGGGTACTGCATACTAGCTATGTTGTTCATGGCTCTTCGAATTGTGAATTTACTTTCAATAGGTGGAATACTGGGTATCCTTGATCCAAATCATAGTCATATAATCTATCTTAAAAACTGTATAGGGCATTGTTAAATGTCGAATCTACATTACACAAATGCCGTAAAGTGTACGGGTAGCACATGGTTTGTTAGTTACTTATGTCACACGATCGAGCAACTATTGGTCATAGTTTTCTGGCTGTAGTGAACGAGTTAAATTATTCGTTTAAATGAAATCAACCATATCGAGTATGTCTCATTCTCACATCTACCACTATAACAATATAATATAAGTGGTATGCAATGTAATGACACCACATTAAAGCTCGGTAAGTCTCCGGGAATTTCTTGTCTTTAACCCGCAACGAAATTAATCAGAAATTTAAACTAATAGGAGTTGGAAATAAATGAAATCAATATGTGTTTGCATACAGTTAGAGAAACTAGAGAAGCATCTAGCGCAGCAGACTGCGGCGCGGGAGAAGGCGCAGCAGAGCCAGCCGACGCACACGCACAGCAACGCGCATGCGCACACGCCCGCGCACGCGCACGCACTCACCAACGGCACCGCGCCCGGCGCCGCCGCGCTACTCGACGAAGAACACAAACAAGACCACAGTAAAGGTACTTATTTACACGGTTTTTTAAGGGCGTCTGCGTCTGAAAAAAAACTCTGCGTGCGCTAAGGGTTAAGAAGGTTCTCGTGAAAATAGAGGCTGCGATAATAAATGGTTGTAGTGTGTGTACCTTTAAAGAAGCATATTCAGTATTTACAGTCAATAAAAAAATTCTTAACTGGACAATTTTTTGTAGCATTTTTCAAGGCAATGATTTTTTATAATTATTTCTAGGTGGTGCTAAATCTTCAAAGTATGAAAAGAAAGAGGCTAACACATTAAAAGAAGAAAAAAGAAAGAACAGACACAAAGATAAAGATAAGGAAAGCAGTGATAGTCTTAAGAGTACAGAACATGGTGAGTGTAAACATGTGTTATTAATTTGAAAACTAGAACCAAGTATTCGCACTACTGTAAATACTACCATCCTTATGTCCCTACTCGATCTTTCCTAAATCTATTTTAAGTATTGAATGTTCTGTCTTTTTCGCACAACTTTTGAATTCAATTTAAGCAAAGAAGACAAAATATTTAATAGCTTTAATACGTTTATATAAACTGACTATGATTAAAGCCGTAAGAGATAAAAACAAAACTCGTTCAATTGTGCGTAATAATCTAAAATCTGGCTGACGGGACATCATCACAGTTTTTCTAAAAGAATAAAGTATTTTTTATTACCACCTTATCACTGGTTTTTTATAATATTTATATTTTTTATTTTTCTATTTCAGTAAAAGAACAAATAGTTAAAGAAAAAGATGTAGAAAGTACAAAGGAGATTGTAAAAAGTAAAGAGTGTAATAATAATAATAAAGAGAAAGAAAAGGAGAAAGAAAAAGAGAAAGAGAAGGAAAGAGAGAGGGAAAGAGAAACGAGAGAACGAGAAAAGGAAAAAGAAAAAGAGAAAGAGCGCGAAAGAGAACGCGAATTGGTGAGTAACATTAATGTTTATTATGAAATTGAAATTCGTAAAAGCAATTTAAATTGCATGATATTTATTTTCATCATTTTAACTTCAACTTTACTGTCATTTGTTTGAATTCAATAGGGTATTTGACTTCAATTTTATTTGATTGACTGTATTTATGAAAATGTATCCATAGTTATAGTCTAACAAACAAAGAAATTTATAAATGCATTCAGAATGTAACAAGTTAGAAACGTTTTAAATCTTGTAGTGGGAGTAACAGAAAAGAAATGCAATACAAAGATAGTGACGTCACTAGGGTTATTATGCATTACAATGTGTGTATGAAAGAGACAGCAAGATGTCCCCACTACACCACTACTCTTTAATTTTACAAACTACATTAATACTTTCTTGTAGCAAATCTTTATTTTTAACGCATTTGTGTTTGTAAGCGAAATAATACCAAAAATCTATAATAGTCAAATACCCTATTAATAATTAGTTGGGCTTTTGGTGGTAGTGATTGATATTTATAATGATGGTGATGACAATGATGATAATGATAGTGATGATGGTGATAATGAGAATGATGATAATGATAATGATGATGATGATAATGACGACGATGATGATATAATAATGATGATGTCCCCCGCAGCGTTCGATGCGTTCGTGCGCGGAGGAGCTGCGTCGCGTGCGCGCGGAGCTGGCGGCGGCGCGCAGTGCGGAGGCGGACGCGCGCCGCGCGCTCGCCGCGGCAGAGCGGCAGCGCAGGCACCAGCACCAGCACCAGCATCAGCACAAGTAACTACTGACACTTAGTATTTTTCAAATTATACATATTATATTCACACATATTCGATATTGTGTCATTGAACATGACAGCCTCCGTGGCGCAGTTGGTTAGACGCCGCCTGTGAAACGAGAGGCCGCGGGTTCGATCCCCGCACCGAGAGAAATGTTTGTGCGGCCCACAAATATTTCTTCCGGGTCTGGGTGTTTGTGAGACCGAAAAGTCTCTCGTAGTTCCTGATACCCATGACACAAGACTCGATCTTAGTGTGGGGTCAGGACTATGTATGTGACTGTTGGGTGTTATTTATTTATTTATTTATTATTGAACTTCGTATTAAATAGTATAAATAGTAAAGTAGATAATATATTAAGCGCAACTTACACTTCTTTTCGGTTACTGGATATTATGTAGCAGCAAGTATGCAGGTATTGATAGGAGGGATTTTTTGTCGATTACATTATAAGTTTTAAAAATTGAGTGCTAAAGGTTAAACCTGTTTCTTCATATGAATGCTTTCACTTAGGAATCTCCGCTGTTGTAACTAGTAATAGAAGACTATACACATATGTTTCAACTTAAATTTTATTAAAAATATGTGTATTGTTTCCAGAGCGTCATCGTGGCGCGGTGCGCGTCCTTCTGCGGAGTTGGCGCGCGCTCGCCCCGCGCCTCGCACTTCCAGGTAAAGATAATTTTGTTTCTTAACGGATACTTTTTATGACATGTGTATGGTCCATCGAGACGGATAGTATGAAAAAAAAATGCAGAATTAGTGTCATTGTATGATAATAGTAATCACGAATAGCAAGTGACGTCGATAGTAACATTTAACAAGTTATAAAAAACAAAATTTTGCGATTGGCGATGGTGTCTCACAAAGTCGATCGGCTAATATTTTTATACGATTTTGTGTAATCTATGAAGGAGAGATTTTTTTTACTATCCCATTTAAAGGAGAAGTTAATTTAATTTGAAATAGCAATAATTTCCATTAGGGGCCGTCTATTAATCACGTGATCTTTTATTTAGCATTTTTAACCCCCCTTCTCCCATGTGATATTTCGTGATTTTTGTCAAACCCTTCCCCCTCTTTGAAGTCTCACGTGATTAATGGACGGCACCTTACTAAAACGATCAATGGAAGCCGACATCAGTATATGTTATGTAATATGTACATACCGTGTTTGTATGTTGTACGTGTACAGTTCGTCATGCGGCGAGTGCGAGAGCGAGTGGTGTCGCGCGGCGCTGTCCCGCGCGGAGGGCGAGGCGGCCGCGCTGCGCCGCGACCTGGCGCGCGCCACCGATGCGCTCGCGTTACTGCGTGCGGATCTGCACCGCGCCGCTGATCAGGTGACACTACTAGGCTGTTTGATAGTACTGTGTAGTGTTGATTAGGGATTATTAAAGCCTATGAATACAAGCATCACCGAGCTACTATACCTCCTTCACAATCACATACAGGCACAGGGCTTAATTGTCCAAATAGTGGTCGTATTTACCGCGCACGAATCGGTCTAGTCAGTCACCAGCGTAGATTTACTTTCCAATTACAGCGCCTAATAGAGATAGGCGCTATTTAATCATCTCACGTAGATGTTAATTGCCGATGATGAATACATGTGGCTTCGGCGAGGAGATATTTAAGTTTTGATTTTTTCAAACAAAATTTTGAGAATATATTTTAATGCTTGCATTAGAAATAGTTTTTAAATCACTATCTAAGTTTTATTTTTTCCCTATTTTTTCATATTTTTTTTCTTCTATAAGGTAAGACTTGTTCTTGGCTTTCTGTTCACTATATTATTTAACTATTTAAATGTATTTAGTTATAAGTCTTCCATGTATAAAATAAAGTAAATAAATAAGAAATAAATTCCGAGCCACGAAGGGGTGTGTGTTTTATCGACCATTAAAGAATGAATACACCCATTTCTTGAAAGTTATGGATACCTAATGGCATCTAGTTTTGACTTGTCACTTTCAAAGCGTTTTGATCCTTCAAGCCGGATAAAATCCTTAAAGGTTGACAGAATATTTATCATTGCTTGAATTTTTCTGTGTAGTGCAAAGTCCGTCTATACATAATCGGCAAAACCCACTTTACATGGACATTTTAACTAAAAAAACGACATATAGTCGAACTGAAAACCTCGTTCTTTTTTTCGTCAATTAAGAAACAGAATAAAGTATCAAGACTTGTTGAGTAGGTGATCCATCTTTATGTATGTTAACTAACAAGCGTTCCCTTCAGGCGCGGCAGGAGGCGCGCGGCGAGGGCGCGGCGCGCGGCGGCTGGGCGGCGCTGCAGGAGCGTGCAGCGCATCTCGAGCGCTCGCTCTCAGCCGAGACGAGGGTCAAACTGGACCTGCTGTCTGCACTGGGGGATGCTAAGAGGAAGATGCATTTGCAGGAAAGTTAGTACTAATACACTTTTTTTTATTTTATTGAATGCCGGACGAGCTAGCCGTTCGCCTGATGGTAAGCGATACGACCGCTCATAAATAGTAGCAAAATTCCACTGCGCTCGCCATCCTGAGACATAAGATGTTAAGTCTCAATATGTCCAGTAGTTACTCTGGCTACAATATCCTTCAATCCGAACCACAACCGTGCATAAAATGGGTCTTTATGGTCTTCTACATATTTGGGTGAAGCTTTTTCACGATTTCCTTGAACTCTACTGAATTTCCTATAGCTGAAGGTGACACTAATCAACACCACACTTTGTCCCAGGTGTAATATCGCGACAAGAAAAAGAAATCGAGGAGCTAAAGGCGCAGATGTTGGCAGTAATGCCAGCGGAATTCGTGACGGCAGTCAGCGGCGCCGTGTCCAAACTTCGACTCGCAGACGGATCTCCTCTCGACCCAAACGCGTCAGTGTACACGCCCAAGCAACTCTGCTCCGATGCCTGAGCCACACACCCGCCCAATACGGTTAGAACACGTCACTATTGCTACGTCACTAATATAAACAAGTATTTAAACCAACGTAATATCGATAATTGCCAAGCCACTCAAAATAATACCTTAAGCTACACTGCACAAAGTAGAGTATACCTTGACAGTGTAGTAGTGGTTTTTGTATTTGGTAACAACGTGCACAAATATCGATATCGAGGTTAGAACACAATGGAAAATATCGATAACAGTTACTGTGTAGTAGGGTAGTTGTTGCGGTTATAAATCAGCGAGGTTGTTGAAATTTATTTTGATGTAAACTAATAAGATGTTTTTCTTCACATTTTTAAAACCTATAATGGCGTCATGATTACCATAACATTAACTTGATACTTGATCTCTTTGTTCTCTTATTCGTGATCTTTTGATTATGTTTTATTTCGACACTTCCGTATCCTCTTCCTATTTTGGTGTTATCTGATGACTGGTGTCAAGTACATGAATGTTATGATTTTTGTGACGATCTAAAAATTTTTTTCGTGTTGAGTATTCAAAATATAGGAAAATTTCTCAGTACAAATTACTACATACGATCAACTACCCTACAATTTTATATTTTGTCAATAATTAACACAAAAGTATTTCAGTTTTAGTAAATTAGAAGCCAACTGCAATAATTGTTATCAATGAAACCATTCTGCCATCCAGTTCAATCGTCCTTGACGCCATATCAAATTAAATATTTTTTTAAGTCATTAATTAAAGTTATCTGCTACTGTTTTAGAACAATTTTAGAAAATTAAGAATAATTTAGCGTATAATTTATAAAAATATTTTTTTTTAAAGTGCAGTCAAGTTTATATCTTCAAAGAAATTAAAACACAGTAGTAACTGTTATCAATCATAATTACCAATGAGGAAAATTAATAAATAATAGGAGACACTTAGACTTGCTATGGAGTTGTGATTATTAATTATATTTAGGAAATGTTCCCAGTGCAAAATTTACGTCACAATAAAAAATATGTATGCCTCAGAATTATGTGTAATGAATATTTAAAATAAGTATTTCATTGTTGTCCAAGTATTTCATAATTTTTAATGACTTAAGGATTTTTTAATTCTGACTTAATAAAAGCCCCATCGTAATGTTTAAGTGTCTGCTTTTGCCGTAATTGCAACATCACTAGAATTAATTCACAATATTATCGAAAATATATCGATATTTGTGGTACGGACTATCGATAGTTGCGTGTTCTAACCTAGAGGCATTGCAAGTGGCTTAGTGACGCAGCCTCGGCAACCGATCGTGTTCTCTTGACTCAAGCCTAGTACTGGTTTTTGTATGGGCGTTTTTAATTGATCTCAATTTGTTTCTTATTTATCTCCTAATCGATAACTGACAATGTGTTCTTGTTAATTTAGTACGTTAGTTAAATTATTTTTATACGCGAGTAAATTGACACTTTAAGTTAAGGATTTGCATAATAGTAAGATTTAGCTGTCTCAAATTAATTTGTAGTGTGTCTACACTCGCAAAATGTCCATACAAACATCGGTAGTAACAACGGAATGATACTAATTAAATAAAAATAAAAATCGAGTGTATTAGTTTTGTAACCGTGTACGTACATACGTCAATACAGAGCGTTTATTTTTTCATAAAGGACAAATTTGAATTTCACATGGTACCTTCAACCTCGTTAGTAATGAATTTAAAAGTGTACCTAATCTTTTGTAGTAAATTCGCGTGCCTTTGTGCGCCTAAGTGTAGATAAACGAATGGCGAAGGCGCGAGATTTCTTGCCGGCAAGAATTTCGAAAGGGAATTTACGAAAAACAATGTCATTTATGAGACAGCCTCCGTGGCGCAGACGGTTAGACGCCGCCTGTGAAACGAGAGGCCGCGGGTTCGATTCCCGCATCGAGAGAAATGTTTGTGCGGCCCACAAATATTTCTTTCGGGTCTGGGTGTTTGTGAGACCGAAAAGTCTCTCGTAGTTCCTGATACCCACGACACAAGACTCAATCTTAGTGTGGGGTCAGGACTATGTATGTGACTGTTGGGTGTAAAAATTTATGAGACTTTATGTGTAATTTTATTGACATCAAAAGAGTCCCGTGATCCTTTGCAATATTGCTTTGAATTTACTAAAATACATTTGGGAATTTATTACCGATCAAAATTATAGTCAAACGAGGCTGATTTGATGTCGATAAAATGCTTTATAGTCTTACGAGACTTCTCTAACTGTCCAAAATTAAGGGTTGTTCCTTGATCTCTCCGTGCGTAATTGAAAATTATCGACTCACGGACGGCCCACGTAGATCGCTGCTGCAGTCATAATTACGTGTTCTTTTAAATTTATGTGATATAAATTGTACAAATTAAGACCTGAATCGAGTCTTCTTCCTCGTGTAAGTGTAGTTTTTATTGACGTTTTAGTCCAAAATTGTGGCGTCACTAGTGAGTTTCTTCGCAGTGACGTTTTGTTTCTCTTGTTGAAAATTTAACGAGTCGCGGTGGACCATGGAGGTGCATTTGACGTGCGACGGGTCTTTGATTCTGTGAATATGCTGCGAAAATTACAATAGCATTTAATTTTGAATTGTTAAATCGTTTGGAAATTCATATTTCGGGGTATTTGTTCCTTTTAAATAATCTCAAAAAAGGAGCCTACTCAATTCATCACCATTTTTTATGTATGAAAATATCGATGTACCTCGCAGCCTTACATAATTCCATACTATATTGTTTCGATAAATGTTACTTTTGTTATAAAATTAAGAATACATTTAGATTCTTTTATAGCTACCTTACAGAATGAAGGCCGAAGTTTGCAAAGCCATGACAATGTGATGTATTATTGTATTTTAATGCGGATTTCTTGTAAAAACAGGTTGAGTTTGCTTTTATTTTCTGTGGAACGTCACAAATCTATCCCCATTACTGTTTTGAGATCTGAAGATCGGTTTATCGATATCGATAGAAAGGTATCCTCAAAATAATATAAAACAGTTGTAACACATTGGTAAAATTAAGAATTATTCCGTCTCAAATTGTAGTTACTATGCATTTATTTTTTGGGTTTCAATATCGATAAACTGGCTGTATTCTGTGCTCATAAAACGACTTCCCTATTTTAGCTTCCATTTTATTTGTATTCATTTTCTATTTGCATTTACTGTTTACATTGTTTTTAATCTACGAGACATGTCTAGGAGTGCAAATTGGTTTTGTGATTAAGTAGGCTTAAAGGGGGAGATTCGAATGGAGGATAACAAAGTAAGTCGTTATCGCTGTCGTATCCAAGAGCGTATGATACGTTGACTGCTGCGCACACACATATGATGTTATTTCGTGCGCGCGCGCATGTGAATATAGCAAACTATGTTTATTTACACAATACGCCCGTAAGTTCATTGTTATAGTGCTGCACTTCAACGTATTAAGAAGTCGGTTTTCTCATTTTTTTTGACAGATTGCATCGCCTTTTTTCCAAGGATACTTTCTCTATCCAAACTTTTCTTTTATGTGGTCTAAACATTCTTAAAATTTTCTCTTCGTTTTCGAATATTCAAAGTTCTTTCAAAATTACGGATCAAATAAAATAAATTCATGTAAAACTGAGAAACGATTCTACAGATCTAACTTTATTTATGGTACTTAATAAATCAATTTTCTTTCTTTCTTTCTTAGTATTTTTTGGCATTATGTAACTTTGACTTTTAGCAACATATCTATCTGTCTAATTTGTTGCTTAAAATAAAGTATGTCAAATGATTTTAGAAAACTTAGACCATATCACACGGCGGTAACGACAGCCATACGCACATTGGATTTAGACACCAGGTTGTAACATGTTACTTTGTATTATTTTTTTGAGATTGTGACAAGTTTACTCTAGTCTAGACCTAGGTCGATGTTACACCGTTGTGTGCTCAAGTGCCCAACACTAGTCAAAGCACATCACTATGTACATCTGAAGGTTGTATTTGATATTTGTGTTTTTATCTGATAAATCTCATAAAGTTTTTGGATTTAACATAGTCCATCTTTCTGTATTTTTTTCTCGATTTTAAAAATTTGAATATGTTTTTATCGATAAACCAAGTTACAACTATACGTAAACCGTCAGAATTTATACAAAGTATTTTTTACTTTTTAAAAGTAATACAGTCATAAATAAAAAAATGAGAGTATATGCGGTGTGAATCGACCCAGGCCGCGTATGACCTAAGTTTTTAGAATTTTAAGTTAACATCAGACTGCACTGCCTTCGAAGTGTTACTTCCCGCTTTAAAGGTTGAATACATGCGGAATTACCGTGAAAAAAAGTACTTAAGTTAGTTTTAGATGTATTTTTTTTCGTCTGACCAGCGATACCTGTATTTTTTCACGAAAACGTGTCAAAATTGTGAAAATTACTGCAGCGTTGGCCTTTTTATCGATTGCAGATATCGATGTTTCGTCTATCGACTTCGATGAAATTCGGCAACATCTGCTCGAGAACGATGTTGTAGTAACAATGGTACAGAACGATCTGAATTCTCACTAGCAAAATGTAAGCGATATTTGTTTGTATTATAAACAGATGCTGTAACAGCAATAAAAAAATCAGACCTGTAAAGTTTATTCTTTTAAACATATACCCATCCTTCCTGCAGGTACCTCTACAGTGGACAATCAATCATTAGTTGCTTATCAACTTAAGATACAATGACAGCCTCCGTGGCGCAGTTGGTTAGACGCCGCCTGAGAAACGAGTGGCCGCGGGTTCGATCCCCGCACCGAGAGAAATGTTTGTGCGGCCCACAAATATTTCTTCCGGGTCTAGATGTTTGTGAGACCGAAAAGTCTCTCGTAGTTCCTGATATCCACGACACAAGACTCAATCTTACTGTGGGGTTAGGACTATGTATGTGACTGTTGGGTGTTATTTATTTATATCAAAAACGCCTTTAGTTCTTTGTCATATTGTTTTCTTAGTTTACTTCCTTAATATACACAATTTACATTTGTTTTAATATGGCATTCACACATTTTGTTGGGTCCAACACGTGTGTGTGTATTTCACACCAGGCATTTTATTAATATGTTTGAGCCCCACTGGTGGTATGTAATAAATAAAAATGGTATTACCAAAACAATGATTCAGCTCTCCTGCTTTTCATTAAGATTTAATCAATTATTTTATCAATTTAATTTAGATGATAATGGCAGCTAAAATAATTTATTTTAGATATACACTAAGCCTCATTATTTTTATTAACACAACTAAATCTATATTTACAAATATTCTGCACTAGGTACTTAATGTTTGTCTGCTAAGTCTGATATCCGTGCTTCACTCACAAGACTTTGTATTTCGAGTTGCACTCTCAAAGCTTTTTGTAAATCCATTTTTCTCAACTGTGAAGCAATGTACTTTCCATATATATCAAACTCATCCTCTTTTGTCGAATCTGACGAGTCCATACTACCTCTAAAAGTTCTATCTGAAAACTCTGCACTTGGACTTCTTTGTTTATTTTTTTTCTTTTTGACTTTACACTGACTGTTTTCGTGTTTAAATGAATCATGATCTTCAACTTTCAGTACAAGGTTGTAATCTTCATTGTCTTGAAATGGGTCTATGTTTGTGTCTGAATTGTTGGTTTGAGGAACCCATACCTCTGATGAATCTTCTATTGGGTCTTGCTGCTAAAATATAGAATGAAATGGTTTATTTTTTCAAAGTTCAATGGAATTTTCAATGAATGTTTTCTAATAACATGGCTTTGACAAATGGTGATGTCTTTAAAAATGATAATTCTACATTAAGAGCATTAGACATGCAAATAGAGGGGAGTATGTTATAACTATAGATTCTTTCACATTTGAAAAAAAAAAATGCTTAGAATATTATGAAAAAACATATTTGTATCTTCTTTTACAGATAATTCTAGTCACAGTAAAGTGTGTCTTGTTATTGGTAATACAAGTTGTTTCAGCCATATCATATAAAACACACAACTATGACACCAAATAAATATTTGTATATAAAAATTAGTATTGATGCAATCTTTCAAAGATCCTTGCCTTTTAAAAATGGTAATGTCATAAGGTGTTGAATATTTTACATTATTAAATCACAGTAAACAGTTAAAATCTAAAAATGATTAACAATCAAAACTATTATTTAATTAAAAAACTCAATAACCATAGATTTTCTTTCATTTTGAAGCTATTAATACCTACACCATCACGGCAGTAGTATAAAGCCTAAATGAAGCAGCACTTACATCGTCATACGTTGAGTTGATCTCTTCCTTCTTTATATTTACAAAATTTCGATGCCACAAAGCGAACCATTTAAGGCTGGATCTATACGTGCTATCAGGCCCAGATCTACGCTTTATCTTCGCCAATTCCTGAGTATAAGTGGACCTGAGATTCTTTATTTTTATTTTAAGGTCTACAACATTAAGTTCTATGCCGGTAAGATCTCTAAACTCTGCTATGATTTCTCTGTAAGCTTTCATTCTAAAACTCATCACTTTGTAATTGTCGTGTTTTGAGTTCCATAAGTGTTCGTGTTTCATGTAAGTTTTAACGAATTGACATGTTTGCTCTTCGCTCCACTTCATTTTTGTGGGTTTACGTTTAAATAAAAGCTCTAAAACACATTGTTAGGACGTTTGTTTGTTGACAATATGGGTCATGTCACAAAATGTCATTTGTCAGATTACTTTCGTTTTCATTCTCATCAAGCAAAAGAAATCAAGACAAACAGTCTAATTGAATATTCTTTGGTCTTCATTATTAAAGTTATTAGTCCGATTATGATAATTATTAAATGGTCTTAAAAACGAATGATATGGCCATATTTCGTTAGTATTTCAGAGGGAAACAAAACTTGCGGAAACAATGAATGAGTATTAGAATATATTTCAACTTAAAATGAAGATATTAGCAATTGCACCTTAGTCACTCATTTAAAAGTTATGCAAAGTGGCGTAATTTTCAAAGCCCTCAATATCATACAGTAAGCAAGTCACCAGTGGTAGGATTTATCAATGATTCAAAGATGATAATTAAAACAAGAAATAATGTAAGGTAAATAATATTTTTTGGTATGTTTCTGTTAAAAAATAATAGAAAGTAAGAACTATCTTAATCAATAAATTATAGTGTAAAATAAATAATTATACTAATTATTTAAATCAGTTATTCTAGCTTCACTGACAAGATTTTGAATTTCAAGTTGCAATCGTAGAGCTGTCTGCAAGTTCATCTTTCTTAGCTGTGAAGCTATGAATTTTCCATAAATATCAAATTCATCTTCTATTCCTACACTTTCAATACTGGAGTCAGTTGAATAATCTTTTAAAGACTTTTGATTCTTTAATTTTCTTTTCTTTGATTTTTTCTGGTGTCTTTTTGAGTGTGGCGAGTGCCTCTCTAACTTTACTTTGGACACAGGGAGTAGTAGGTTGCATTCATCATCAGTCTGCAACATTAAGGCATCAGTATTGTTCTCCTCAGAGTTGCAATGAGTAAGATCATTATTAATCCACATTTCATTAGAATTTATGTCTGATAACTCCTGATTCTGAAAATATAACAACATTAAATTTTTTATATATTAAATTATTGTTGAATATTGAATGTAAATTATTTTTATGAAAATGTAGAAAAAGTTCTAAGTTTATTTCAGAATTTAGAATACATGTGAATGTATTGTATGTTCTTTAATTTAATTACACAGAATATTAAGTTTTCCTCTAGTAGGAACAAAGGAAGTACCAACTTATGAAATGTAATATACTATGTTAACTTACAAATGACATGGTTTGGCGAATACTGGTTATATGCTTCAAGCACTGGTCCATATCGTGAAACCATACTAAAGACGGTTCATAAATGCAGTCTGGGCTCGATTTTTGCAGTATTTTGTGGACTTGCTGCACATACGTTGTGCGGAGGTTCTTTATCTTCATCTTGACCTCAGGGACGGTCAAGATTTTTAATGTGGACGATTCAAACTCTGTAATAATATCATTGTATGCTTTTTCTCGTTCATATTTCAGTTTGTAGCCTGAGTGGGCTGGGTTCCATAGACATTCGTGTTTTAAATATATTTTTACAAATTCCAATGTAACTGTTTCACTCCAACGCATTTCATGTAATAAATATTTTACGGGAAATGCGCTATTGTTTTTATTTTTGCTTCAATGTTTACAATGACATTTGACAGGATTGAAGTTACTGACAGCGCCATCTTTTATCGAATAGTTAGTAACTAGTGAAGTTGCTTGCTGCAATCAGGTAACTTTGTCCTTTAAACAACATTGGCCCAATGATATACCATGTGATATACATATTTAGGCAGTGTTTATTGATTTGTTGAAAAATTAGGACGTAATATTATCTGGGAATCAAATTAAAGGAAGGAGGATTTTAGAAATATTGTGGTATGATATATTTTTTAAATCTACAGTGGTAACTATGCCTTTTATTTACATTTGCGCTTAGCACTGGAGCTCAATAGTCAGTGACATACATACATGAATTCACGCCTTTTTACCCGAAAGGTTAGGCAGAGGCGCAACCAGCAACAGAACATAAAAGATGATGTGGGTGTACATTTCGCCTTGTCTGTTTCGTCCCACGATGTAATAGGCGGCGGGTCTACCGCCATATCGGGTAGAAATTTTTGATTCCGGGCTGATAATGAATAGAAAAATCCAATATAACTTTGCCCGACCCGTGATTCGAACCCGAGACCCCACCTTTTGTTATCGTACCTTAGTACAAATATGCCACCGCGGCAGTAACTCTCTAGGAATCATTACCATAGTCACATGAGTTGGAGTTCTTCCAAAATATTATTACAGCTGGTTTCGTTGGATGACTAGTAGCAGTTGGAGACGATAGGCTGAAGATTCAACTCAGTGGCAGGTCATATGAGAGGCCTATGCCCAGCAGTGGACGTGGAAGGGCTGTCGATAATAATGATACTAGCTGTTGGATGTACAAATCATGTAGCCTGTTGGTAATACCTGTGCCTAAATGTACAAAACGTTATCCAAGTTCTTTATACATTTTATTTCTAAACAATCCTTATTTTTCGTAATTGATTAGTACATATTATGTACAATCCGAGGGCCTTCGTAAATCCCATTATTACGCATGTAAGTGACTGATAAAGCTACTTTATGTGATGGTATCCGTAATGTAACCGACCGAACGTCGCCTCAAATTGAATGGACGTCGTAAAATTTACCTATCCACTTACCTACTTAGGTACAAATACTATCAGGCACGTATCCAGAAACAATTAAACTTTGACGGAGTCACATAGAAAATATATTTCTTGAATACAAACATATTTTAGGCTAAATTACGAGTGAATCAATTTAAAGCGATTATTAGGTCAATGGAAAAAGTTATTTAGAAATGAAACATTTTTATTGATAAGTAATAACTTTACAAAAAATTATATTAAAAGGGTTCTCGTTGCCTGTATCTTGAGAAATCATAAATATGCCTGCCAATGACTAATCATTGGTAGGTATATTACTACTTACTATGTACTATGTTACGTCTACAAGTATCATCTACGGTTATAGGAAGGTCTATCCCAAAGATTGTATTAGAAGCTTTAGGACTTAATTCTTAAATTCCAGCACCGTACCTCTGACTTCCTCTATGCCTTTAGCCACCGCAAGAGGCGGTTGCAGATAAATAGCTCATTTACCAGTCATTTGCTATGAAAACAACATGAACTAATTCAAGAATTCATAAATCTTCTGTAGCTAAACATTGTACAAAATTCGGGGGTCGAACCCCACGACACATCTGTTACACCCCTGCACATATCCCACTATTTTACGTTCGCGAATTTAATGCCGGGCCCCGCACTACGTCGATTTAAATGTTTACCCTTGCTTCCCGGAGTTATTTTATGGAAAATGGCGGTTTACACGCTGAATTTTTATTAGGAATCCAGATTTGAGTGCGTATTTACATCGGATGGAATCGTTTAATTGGATTAAAGTTATTGGTATTTATTTCTTTTGTATTTATCGGTTGTTAGGGATTTATTTGGATTCTTGCGGTTGCGGTCTAGAGCTATTTCTTTGGATTTATGAATATGAATTGGGTATATGCAAAAATTCTCTCTCTATCTCGCTTTCCAGCCACAGGCAATCCAGTGAGGCACATAGTCCTCCCCCAAGAATCTCCACATTTACCTGTGGGAAGTGTCCTGCATCCAGCGACTTCCTGCAACCTGAAAAGAATAGACGAAACATGAAAATATTAACGAGCCATAATTATAACCTTGGGCATAGAGTGCGAGGAGAATAGTAATGAAAACCAACAGTCTCGATATCCTAGACAGATTTTTTATGTTTGAACAAAATTTCTTTGAACATCAAATATCCAATAAGCCTCTCGTAGTTTCTGCAAAATGTCTGCATGTAGAGCCGAGATTACATGTGAATGTTTGATATATTTATTTATTAGGTATGTGTTTTAATAAACTGTCTTGTAACAATAACATGAATCCTGAATCCATTAAGGTTACTATACAAACATATGACGTCATAATACATGTTTTAACAACATATAACGTAGGTACGATACTCATGGAAACACATTTACGCTCCCGATGCAAACTAAGCTGGTTGAGTGAGAATTAAAACAACATTGCGGCGCGACGTCTCTGTTTACAAACGAGCATGGAATGAAAATAACTGAAATTCAATAGTGATGTCATGTTATCTATTACCGATTAGAAGATAATTACTTCTTAATCGTTGAGTTTCGATAAACAAGCATTTGGTGTTTTGATGGTATATTAATAGCCCAATGTGAGACTTTTCAAAAAAATCAGCTGTTGCATGAAATATTGTTTAAACAAATCAGTTTTAAAGTGAGTGATGACGCCTGTTTGGAAGCTAAAAATTTCAACGGGCCTTATAAATATACCCAGCAATTCAGCGAGTAAGCTTTTATAACTTAGCGCCGATGTAACTTTTTTTATATTCATACAATCATTTCATCCTCGAGGCGAGAACCTCTATCCGTGTAAATGGGCAAAGAAATACATGTATGTGACACGATACGAGATGTACTTACCTTAATAATAAACACTACACGTAACCAAAGTCAATACATCTTTATCAGCTATTGTGATACAAAGTTATATTGGCAATAAGTATAGATTGTAAATATATAAAAGATACCAGTCAAGATACCTGTCAAGGTCGCCTATTTAAGCTATAGTCAAGAATACCTATCGATAAGTGTGAAATACTAGAATATACTGAAAGCAATTGCTTCTGAAAGAAAAGAAACGCGATAAAAAATTCAATTCTAATAAATATCTCTAAAAATAAAGAGAATAGTTGTAATAAATATATAGAGATATAAAACGGAATCTTCTTTATAGCTGCTAGAGAAAGAGCTGCTTTAGTGTGGTAAATGCAATTCGTATAGAATAAGGAATAAACCTTTTATTTTTATAAAGAATCCAGAAAACACGTTCGTTTATTTACGGCTGTAGTTTCAATAAGCAGCCAAACCGAGATTTTTATTTGTTACTAGCTGCCCGTCCCAGCTTCGCCTGGATGCAGATGTTTTTTGATTTCACTCCAACATATAATTTTTTTTTACAAACTGGGCAATCCTGTATGTGTATTAAACATATAAACCTTCCTCTTGAATTACTCCATCTATTAAAAAAAAAAAACACATCAAAATCGAACCCGAAGCCGGATGGGAGTTTTTGTGACTTCGGACACAATACAATAAAATTAAAAAAAAAGTCCTATCGTCCTATAAGGGTAGTACATAGTGTTTTCTGTATAAATTATTATTTTAGATAAAATACTTTTTTCCTTAGAGTATATAATATCTATATATAGAGGGAGCGCTGGTACTTCAAAAACGTAGATAAAAATTGTGGTGCCGGGCCACCTTTTTCTGCCCTCCTATTGGCTAATATTTGAACAGGTTGTGCAACATATGTACATAAATTATTTGGAAAAAAAATTAAAAATAAGTAGTTTAGGTCCATTTAATTCTACTCAAACTCGTTTTACAAGGATAATAGCTAAATATAATTTCGGCTATCAAAGGAATTTATAGCAATTTATTGCTAAATAATTAATTTAATTTTTACTAATATAGGAGCACTACCAAAATTACGAACAAGAAAATATCTACGTTTTTCAAAACGCGAATGTATGACAGCGCTCCCCCTATATATAAATACTCTAAGTTTTTTTCATTATCAGCCATAAGTATTTCACTGTTGTCTGTTGGTTGGTCTTCCACCATTTTTTATTAGACACAGAATCTATGAGGAATTCATCAAGTTTGACGTCATTTTGAGTGCACGAATGTCTACTTTCACGGAAGAAACCTAATACATCTGTATCAGACATCAATTTTAACCTTAATCTATTGGCAAGTATGCTCATAGAGCTTTAAAGCTGGCGTTCGAATTTCCGCATCGTTCGTATCGGTCGCATCACATTCTTTGTGTGGTAATTTCTAAAATCGTACGATGCGGATCAGTGGACGCACTTGTATAAATTCATATATTTATTTATTTAATTTATTAAATACAAAACAGGTAAAAATTATTAATGCAATAACACCAAGTTATATATTCTTTTCTGCTCAATAATTATAACCCAAAAACTTGTGTTTCATTGAGCAAATAAAACAAAGAATACCATGCACGATTTCAACACTACAGTTTCTTGCCCGTTCTTCTCTAGTGAAAACCGCTTTCCGAACCGGGTGGTAGATAAAAAAATGACAATCTAACAGCCGCTGCCAATAAACAATCCCAATCCAAAATTTGCCGTTTTAGATTGACAGCTCAATCGATTTTCTGATACTATATTGCCAATAATCAATCTCAGTAGTAAATAAACTATGGCAACATGACAGGAGACCAATCGAAAAGTAGAAAACAATTGACAACAAAACAGATTGACTTCAATCTATTTTTTTCGATTGATTATTGGCATCGGCCGTAAATGATGTTGAACATTTTAATGGATTCAATAAATTATTTTCATTTTAATTTTCGAATATGTGGACCTTTAGTTTATCAAAACTAGCCAACAAATTCCCGATATTAAAATAAATATAATTTTGTCATTTCTAAAGCTTTTCGAGTTGTGCAACACTCATATATTATAGTTAGCGGGCTTGCTTCTAACTATCGGTTGTAAATCTCCGCTTACATTGCTTTTTCCCTCGCCAAGTTGCAAGTATCCATTATTCATTGATATCCCATAAACAAATATCGCAAAACAAAGACTTTAAGCGAGACAGATGGCGTTAGGCGACATCAACCGATTTATTACTTACCATGGTAAACGTTTTTTTTTATGTTTTGTATAGAGTTGATACAACAGTAACGGAAATACCGCTATCTGATTTTCCTTTGCACCATGTTGAAAATATACAATGTTTATCGACTTGCGATATGCCATAGTGATAAATTTAAACGGGCCTTATAAATATACCCAGCAATTCAGCGAGTAAGCTTTTATAACTTAGCGCCGATGTAACTTTTTTTATATTCATACAATCATTTCATCCTCGAGGCGAGAACCTCTATCCGTGTAAATGGGCAAAGAAATACATGTATGTGACACGATACGAGATATACTTACCTTAATAATAAACACTACACGTAACCAAAGTCAATACATCTTTATCAGCTATTGTGATACAAAGTTATATTGGCAATAAGTATAGATTGTAAATATATAAAAGATACCAGTCAAGATACCTGTCAAGGTCGCCTATTTAAGCTATAGTCAAGAATACCTATCGATAAGTGTGAAATACTAGAATATACTGAAAGCAATTGCTTCTGAAAGAAAAGAAACGCGATAAAAAATTCAATTCTAATAAATATCTCTAAAAATAAAGAGAATAGTTGTAATAAATATATAGAGATATAAAACGGAATCTTCTTTATAGCTGCTAGAGAAAGAGCTGCTTTAGTGTGGTAAATGCAATTCGTATAGAATAAGGAATAAACCTTTTATTTTTATAAAGAATCCAGAAAACACGTTCGTTTATTTACGGCTGTAGTTTCAATAAGCAGCCAAACCGAGATTTTTATTTGTTACTAGCTGCCCGTCCCAGCTTCGCCTGGATGCAGATGTTTTTTGATTTCACTCCAACATATAATTTTTTTTTACAAACTGGGCAATCCTGTATGTGTATTAAACATATAAACCTTCCTCTTGAATTACTCCATCTATTAAAAAAAAAAAACACATCAAAATCGAACCCGAAGCCGGATGGGAGTTTTTGTGACTTCGGACACAATACAATAAAATTAAAAAAAAAGTCCTATCGTCCTATAAGGGTAGTACATAGTGTTTTCTGTATAAATTATTATTTTAGATAAAATACTTTTTTCCTTAGAGTATATAATATCTATATATAGAGGGAGCGCTGGTACTTCAAAAACGTAGATAAAAATTGTGGTGCCGGGCCACCTTTTTCTGCCCTCCTATTGGCTAATATTTGAACAGGTTGTGCAACATATGTACATAAATTATTTGGAAAAAAAATTAAAAATAAGTAGTTTAGGTCCATTTAATTCTACTCAAACTCGTTTTACAAGGATAATAGCTAAATATAATTTCGGCTATCAAAGGAATTTATAGCAATTTATTGCTAAATAATTAATTTAATTTTTACTAATATAGGAGCACTACCAAAATTACGAACAAGAAAATATCTACGTTTTTCAAAACGCGAATGTATGACAGCGCTCCCCCTATATATAAATACTCTAAGTTTTTTTCATTATCAGCCATAAGTATTTCACTGTTGTCTGTTGGTTGGTCTTCCACCATTTTTTATTAGACACAGAATCTATGAGGAATTCATCAAGTTTGACGTCATTTTGAGTGCACGAATGTCTACTTTCACGGAAGAAACCTAATACATCTGTATCAGACATCAATTTTAACCTTAATCTATTGGCAAGTATGCTCATAGAGCTTTAAAGCTGGCGTTCGAATTTCCGCATCGTTCGTATCGGTCGCATCACATTCTTTGTGTGGTAATTTCTAAAATCGTACGATGCGGATCAGTGGACGCACTTGTATAAATTCATATATTTATTTATTTAATTTATTAAATACAAAACAGGTAAAAATTATTAATGCAATAACACCAAGTTATATATTCTTTTCTGCTCAATAATTATAACCCAAAAACTTGTGTTTCATTGAGCAAATAAAACAAAGAATACCATGCACGATTTCAACACTACAGTTTCTTGCCCGTTCTTCTCTAGTGAAAACCGCTTTCCGAACCGGGTGGTAGATAAAAAAATGACAATCTAACAGCCGCTGCCAATAAACAATCCCAATCCAAAATTTGCCGTTTTAGATTGACAGCTCAATCGTTTTTCTGATACTATATTGCCAATAATCAATCTCAGTAGTAAATAAACTATGGCAACATGACAGGAGACCAATCGAAAAGTAGAAAACAATTGACAACAAAACAGATTGACTTCAATCTATTTTTTTCGATTGATTATTGGCATCGGCCGTAAATGATGTTGAACATTTTAATGGATTCAATAAATTATTTTCATTTTAATTTTCGAATATGTGGACCTTTAGTTTATCAAAACTAGCCAACAAATTCCCGATATTAAAATAAATATAATTTTGTCATTTCTAAAGCTTTTCGAGTTGTGCAACACTCATATATTATAGTTAGCGGGCTTGCTTCTAACTATCGGTTGTAAATCTCCGCTTACATTGCTTTTTCCCTCGCCAAGTTGCAAGTATCCATTATTCATTGATATCCCATAAACAAATATCGCAAAACAAAGACTTTAAGCGAGACAGATGGCGTTAGGCGACATCAACCGATTTATTACTCACCATGGTAGACGTTTTTTTATGTTTTGTATGGAGTTGATACAACAGTGACGGAAAATACCGCTATCTGATTTTCCTTTGCACCATGTTGAAAATATACAATGTTTATCGACTTGCGATATGCCATAGTGATCGTTTTCTTCAAACGAGCAAACAGGTCACCTGATGGCAAGTGATCACTGCCGCCCATGAACATTCACATCGCATAATGAGCCATCCTTAACGAGAGTAAGAAGGAAAAATGACGTCTAGAGGAAAGGGGTATTGGGCATTCGGAAATCTCACTCGTCGAACGAAACGGCTTCACGTCGACTTTCTGTGAGATAGTGGTACCGCCCCGGACAAGCCCATTCATGCTGAGTCATAACTGACAACCGCGTCTTGTCCGCGTTCTTCCAAAAATAATTTTGACTTATTAATTGTAAATTACTATTTCATTATATCATTTTACCTTGTAATAGCAAAAAACCTAACTACGGCCTTAGTTATTTTCCTTGAATAATAAGGAGTAATAAGATATGAATTGAAGAAAATCAACTTTGTCATGAGTTGGTTGTATCAGCTCGATAAACATTAATTTATATTTGCGGACGTCAGAAAATGATAAGTTGCCGCCATTTCTTTGGTTTTACTTCACAATTTTGTTTTTGCTCTCAACGAAATCTATCTTGGAGCACATCTTGAACATTTCAAGTACTTCTAGCTGTACGGGTAAGATTGTTTTATGAGTTTTGCGGGTGTGAAGATTTCCGGTTTTGTAGCTCTTGTATTTTGATGGTTAGTTCGTAGTACTTTTCTACTAATATAGATATTTAATACAATACTTAATATAAATAAAAATGTTGGGTGTTATTTATTTATTTATTTATAATACCTAATATTTATAAATTAAAATATGTTAAATGGGTGCAAGGCGACCTTTGTACTATGAATTAAATTTTACCTAAGCTTTCTTTGTTATTCTCATGTAAGTGACTTATTTTGTCTTTTTGAGAATAAATTTCTTAACCATAATAGATAATAAATTTATTTTCACAACATACTAAAACTCTGGCCGAAACATAGAAAAAGGGAACAACACAAATAATAGAAAAGGTGGGGATATTTTTACAACAATCGAAATGGGTTATTTCTATAGCCAAATAAGGATAGCGAGTTAAGTTTTTGTAGCCATTGTGGCTGTACGCGAATCGTCAACATTTTTAACTGTTTAATCAGTTAATGAAGCAGTGAACAGTAATAACATTGACGTTAATATAATATAATTTGATTGTAAGTTACATTATGAAGTATTTTAAATTAACATGGAATAAGAATAAAATAATTAAAATTATATTATGGACAAAAAAAGTACAATATATTAGGCATTTGAAATGGTCGTTACTTCAAATAGTGGAAACTGTCGCAATTAAATTATACACGACGCAAACCACATTAATGTTTGCCTATAAAAATGTTACGCTAGAATAAATCAAAGCACGAGTTAATTAATTTCATTTCACCACACGAGGCGGTCGGAAAGCGCTGAAGCATTTATGTTCGCGAGCGGTACGGGACCCGCTTGATACGACGTACTCGGTATATCGATCATTTTCATTAATTATAAGAGTACTCAGTATTGTGAAAAACGCGAGACCTTGCTGTAATTATAACTGCAGTTTTTATGTTCAATTTTGATGTTGATTGATTGCAATTTATTGGATGTTTTATAATAGTACCTCGTAATTAAAACAATGTATAATTTATGCAAATTATGAAAATTTTACTTTTAACTTAATTTTGATGATATTTGCGAGAGTTGATTATAGAATGTTCGATGCCCAGGTAGAGATCAGCGTTCACCATTTAAATTCGTTATAGTAACACGTGCAAATATGGCGCATTTTGTGTTCAGCTCGTCTTTGCTGCTTAGAGCAGGCCGGCACAATTGTGTCTATTCGTGCGACGCAACCATCTTTCATCGGCAGATACTCGTAACTGAATTTATTTAATCTGAACATCATGTACGTTATAGACACCGCATCGTGCTTTTATTAGAACCGTGATTTTACGTTTAAAAAACCTCGTTATACCGAACTAATTCCGATCCTCCGCTGTCTCAACAAGTCGCAGATCCAACAATTAAAAGCTACAGATATGATATTTCTACCAATTAACATGACGAATGCGACTCCCAATTAATACGAGAGCCTCACTCGTGAGGTGATGGATGGATTAGCCCTTGACACTGGGGGAATGATAAATAAAGGCAAATATTCAGTTTTATTTTTCGTATAGATAAATTTTAACAATTTTTTGTTTTTTTTTATTACATTATTACCGAAGAGACTCGATCTTAGTGTAAGGTTAGGATTATGTATGTGACTGTTGGCTGTTATTTATTATTTTAGTGGTTTTATAAATCTTCTTTGTAATTGGGAGGAATTCTAACCTCTACTCGATATTTTGTAATTTTTCCTTTTGGTATCACAGCAATTAATCATTAACTAAGTGAACACTTATTTCTTTAAAAATTCAGAAGCGTGTATACGGGCTTAGAAAAGCGATGTCCGTTTTTGAAGACATTGTTGAATACTAATTAGGGTGATCATTATCAGCTATGGAAGTGTTCTGCTAATAAAATATTTTCAGGCCGACCTGTATCTACAGAACTTTGCTGTAATAAGTCCTAGGCCAGTCAATAAAGCCTCAAACCCCTAAGTAATTCGTAACTCGTTCAAATTTTGAGGGTTTGTTAAGGAAGGTAAAATAACTTACCGTGTGATTTTGCAGCGTTCTGGGGTGTACGGAAAGGGTTGAAAAGGGGTGAAAAGTGTTTTTTGTTAATAACATTGCCAAAAAAATTACTAACACGCTGCAAATTTGTAAGTATGTTGGTCTCACCATTTTGTAACATGTATTAAATTTGCAGCGTTCTGCAACATACGGAACATTGTTTATTATCAAAAAACAATAAAATTTGTTAATAACATATCCAAAAAAATTACTAACACGCTGCAAATTTGAAACTATGTTGTTCTTACCATTTTGTAACATGTATCAAATTTGCAGCGTTTTGCAACATACGGAACATTGTTTATTATTAAAAAACAATAAAATTTGTTAATAAGAGGGGGTAAAAAAAATTAGTAACTCGTTGTAAATTTGAAACTATGTTGTTCTTACCACTTTGTAACATGTATCAAATTTGCAGCGTTTTGCAACATACGGAACATTGTTTATTATTAAATAACAGTAAAATTTGTTAATAAGAGCGGGTAAAAAAAATTAGTAACTCGTTGTAAATCTGTTATTACCTTGTTTACACCTTGTTTACACCTTTTCAAAACATTTTTTAACTTTGCAAAATTACTGATTTATATTAACAATAGTATCGAACAATAAATAAAATATTTCAATAATACATTTCTGAAAGAAAATTGATAACGTCAATAGAATGTTATCATTATTATTTAATCAAAGGAGATGGGCCAGAAATGTATGGACCTTGGGCCGTTTGTAGTACATTACACCAAATTTACTTAGTGAAATTGGCATTCGATTTCTGTATGAAATACTATTCTACGTTGCATATTAGCTTTATACAAAAATAAATACCAAGCCAAGAACAGCAACACTACAAGGGGACAATATGGCGTCTGAAACGGCATGTTTGACAACCCATGTCAAAACTTGACATTTATGGAATATGAAGTCGTAATTCGTTTTCCTATAATTTTAGTCGTCTGTGCTATAAATTACTGTACTCTATATAACTCATAAATGTTTTTACGTCAACGGAATTAGTATCATACTTTATTGATCATCTAATATAATATAACATAATTTCTATACAATAAATTGCAACAAGTCTGTCAGAATCTCGTCATGTTTATAGTTATTTAATATTAAGAAAGTGTACCTATATCTGGCCGTTAGTGCGGTGCATAATACCTGCTAAACAACCTATTTAAATAATCCACAATAAAAATCTGCTAGGCATGAGATACAGCACGGCACAGACTGATCACTTGTCGCGACTGCTAGCATCTGATCAGCCCATATACGTCCCACTACAGGGCACGGGCCTACTCTACAATCAAGAATACGATAGTCCACCACGCTGGCCTAGTGCGGGTTGGCGGACTTACATACCATAGAAATTCTTATGAATCGCTATGGTATACAGGTTTCCTCACGATGTTTTCCTTCACCGTTTTAGTGCGTGGTGATTGACTATCAATACACACATGACTCCGAAAAGTCAGAGGTGTGCATATGAATAAATAATCATTTTATTATTAGGCATATGCACTTAATAAGCTCTTAGTTATTATAGTCCATACAAATGAATACGCTATAAAAATGGAATCGAATCTGATAGCAGCCATGTTTATTTCTATACCTTAATGTCTAGTAAAAGAACTTACTAGCAATCATTTCTGTACAAGCTAACATTTTAAAAATTATATTTGGTAGTATATACCAAAGTATATTAGACTTCTGCATACTTAAAAATAATATTATCCTAAGTTCTAAGATATTATTTTTCAAATAATGTATTTGACATTAATTCTAACCGGTTATTTCTGAGCACACATAAGGAAAAAGTAGGATTAATTGATGAAAGAAATCTAAAATCAAACAAAACTTAAGGACAATAAAGTACAACCAGATCTTGCTTTATATTTTTTATTTATATTCGCCTAAAAATAATCTCCAGTCAAAACATCTAGGAACAATGCCGATGCTCCGATGATATTATACTATTGCCTAGCCCAATCTAAAGGCTAAATACCACAGTATGATCATGGTATGAGTACAGCAACCCACTGTCCAGTGTGCAGATATGTTCCTTTCAACATGAAGCACTTGTGGGTGTTATATATGTCCAAAAGAATCGAGAGTGATACAATCTTCTTACGGCAGAGTTGGAATAAAATCTTGCTCATTGTCTACAGCTTGATTTATTTGCAGCCAGCAGTTTGTACAGATAATTGCTTGTTCTTATAGCTAAAACAAAATAAAAAAGATTTAATATTGAAGTTATCGAAGAATTATGATGAATAAATAACTCTTTGCAGTCACATGTGTTCCCTCCTTCCTATGATCCCAGGTTTTCCACTATTGTTTAAAGAAGCATCTTAGCAGGCCGGCCGGATAATTATATGAAATGTCTTGGGACAGTCGTCTGATGCCATTAGATATTCCGCCTGGACGGCATTTGTGCTTGCCATCAGACATAGTTTTGTTATTATGGAAATAATAATAATATAATATATTATACATAACACAAGATCATCTGAGTGTCCAGAGGGAAATAAAAGAAAATGTAATTCATTTAACAATTTAAACAACAATATATCACATATCACTTCTTACATATTTATGTACTAGTAGACTTGTCCTGTGGACACAATGCAATTCAGCTCTAACATGAATACTTTGTAATACTCCATACTTTGTATTGACCTTGATTAATTGGCATAAAACATACATTTCCCAAGTTAATGAAGAAAATAGAATACTTACTTCTTGTTCTGCCATTTCAGCAATAAAACGTTTTGAAATACTCTACACGAGAGTGAATTGGCATCCCATGTAGTTACTAAGATTCTGTTGAATGATAGAATCCATTTCAATTTTTGATTGCAGAAGTGCAATTCAACCATTTCATAACAATTGCAGAAGTGCAATTCAAGCAAAACGCCACTTTTGATGTGCTGAAAAGCAGAATTGTGGGTTAGAAGAGAAATATGAACATAGAAAAACATAAAAGTATTACTTACATGTGGCATTCTAAATAATATATATGTTTACTCACCAAAATACGAACTAGTAATTGCGTTTAAACGTCAAGATATATCATCTGCGAGAATCAGAATCTATAAAACAAAGCCAGGTCAACAGAGAAGCAAATACACATTTGCGAAATGTATGCGAATAATAAAAAATAATACGAATTACGGCCACAGACGTAGACAGATAACACAGAGTTTTGCAATTGCTGTCAAGTTAAACATTTTCGTTCTTAAACTAAAATCATGTAATATAAATAAAATAATAAAAGTGACTTCTTCAACAACATATATCGTCTTTTAAAAAGCGAAGAATATAGAAAAAGCAATATAGACGATAATTATAATTTGTAGGGGGGTTTTAAAAATAAGACATATTCAAGTTAAAGGTAATGGGTTCGCGCATTTTTGAACGAAATGACAATTAGGCATCATGGAGGACAGATTTTAGAAGAAAATATTGCTTCTGTACTAAAACAATCACATTTTTGTATAAAGCCCCCTGTTGTCCAAGAAATCTAAATGTATTTTATTTGAATTCCACTTTTTTTTCTAGAATTTGTGTTAGACGTACACAAAACGGCCCAAGATAGAACATCTCCTTTATAATAAGAAATTTTCATTGTTGTTATAGTACATTAATAATTTTTCATAATTTTGAAATAAGAATAATCATGTTACAAAATGGTAAGAACAACATAGTTTCAAATTTGCAGCGTGTAAGTAATTTTTTTGGATATGTTATTAACAAATTTTATTGTTTTTTAATAATAAACAATGTTCCGTATGTTGCAAAACGCTGCAAATTTCATACATGTTACAAAGTGGTAAGATCAACATAGTTCTAAATTTGCAGCGACTTACTTATTGTTTTACCCTTGTTATTAACAAATTTTATTGTTTTTTAATAATAAACAATGTTCCGTACGTTGCAAAACGCTGCAAACTTAATACATGTTACAAAATGGTAAGAACAACATAGTTTCAAATTTGCAGCGTGTTAGTATTTTTTTTGGATATGTTATTAACAAATTGTATTGTTTTTTGACAATAAACAATGTTCCGTATGTTGCAGAACGCTGCAAATTTAATACATGTTACAAAATGGTGAGACCAACATAGTTACAAATTTGCAGCGTGTTAGTAATTTTTTTGGCAATGTTATTAACAAAAAACACTTTTCACCCCTTTTCAACCCTTTCCGTACACCCCAGAACGCTGCAAAATCACACGGTAAGTTATTTTACCTTCCTTAACAAACCCTCAAAATTTGAACGAGTTACGAATTACTTAGGGGTTTGAGGCTTTATTGACTGGCCTATCCCACGCTTGGCCACAAGAGCATCATCACTTGAAACTTTTTTGTAAGCACTGCTCGACACAGCGCTTCGCTCGTCACCAGATATTTTAAGCCTCGTGATACCCTTTATACATACAGAGATGCCAGAATACCCACATTTCGTCTCGTACGTTTCGTCCTACATGGTTTTAAATGGCTTTTAATACTAGACACCATAGCTCTTAGGGAGCACATAAACAATTGTTGGTTATTTTACAATTAGAAACAAATTTCGAACTGAGATCTTTTTTTACAGTGTTATTATTTAGAGGCCACTATAATACGTGAGGCTGTGGGGATTTTGAGAGGAACTACGTCGGCTATAGATACAGGTTTTCTACCTATTGCGGCAATGCTTGCTACTATATTTATAAAGCAACCTATGTCATTTATGTTAAAAGTCTATAAAATAAACAGTAGTCATGTAAAAAAAAAAAACAAAACAAAAATTGTAAAGTTTGTAACGAGAACGGACCAGATGCGGCTACCAAGATGTTCACGGCGCGGCGGTCGCAGGTTCAAATTAAAAGTTACACCTTTTACTTTTCGGAGTTATGTGTGGATATTGATAGTTAGTCACTACGCAGTGGAAGGAACGGTGAAGGAAAACATCGTGAGGAAACCGGTATGACATGGTGACTTGTAAGAATTTCTACGGCATGTAAAGTCTGCCAAAACGCCTAGTGCGTGTGCCAGAATGGTGGACTACCCGGCCTAAAAAATAACCACTCTCAATCGTATTTTCGATTGTAGAGAAAGCCCGTGCCCTGCAGTATGACGTATATGGGATAACACAGTAAAGTTTATAGTGAATAAATGATTAAATTATTTAATTCATGAATATTCGTAATCTCACCAAAATTTCCATTGTGAATAAGGTTTCATAATTTCCACAGACATTGACGACGTGATTAAGTTTAAGTGCTAGAAAAGCGTTTGTCGAGCGTCGCGATTGGTGGATAAATTGCCCGAGACATTCAAATTATCATTTTAACAGTCCTTAGTGGAAACTTATGTAAACTCTCGGAGATGTGACACCGACGTCGCACAATGGAGGCAGCGGGACGTGCGCGCCTGTGACCAACATTTGGTATCTTCTTATATCATATTGTTTATTTAAAACTCGGATGAGATATTACGGCCTGGGCGAAATTTAGACAAATTTTCAGTTAGCAAAAAGCGATTACAAAATTAAAATGAATGTAATTTTTTTTAAATCTAGCTCTTCAAATTTCTCAGTTTATTTTACTTATTAGTAGGGTAAAGTGATTTTCTTAGCTCTGTTCTATTCCACGACGACCTCGAACAATTTAGCAGCATTTGAATGATATCAGCAACTGACATTTATAAGTGGAAGTTGTTAAAAAAGACCTTAATGCCCAGCGTAAAGTGTTACTACAATATAAATTAGACAGAGTATGACTTGTTTCTCATCATTGTATGCTGGTCGCTCTGAGTTGGATATGAATTTCATACAATCAATTTTTTTTAGAACTATAGACGAACTATGTATTATCTAAAACTCCTATTAACAACTTAAATCACCTTTCTATTTAAGTTTTCTTTACATTCTTAGATTTACGCAAGTGTTACACGTTGAAATAAAACTTTTATTTATGGATTTTATCGCGGATCTGTTCAAATTTTTACATTTTAGTCACGCGCGTACCACAAAAGCTGTAAAGTAATCGAAACTTCGGTATGTTAAAAATGTAAAAATTAAACCAAATCCGCGATAAAATCCTTTAATAATATTTGTATTTCAATATGTTTTCTTCAGTCGAAATTGTCTATCAAAATGTTGTTTACCCCTGAGCGTGGGGTGAGATTCATGCTACGATGGCTTCAAATAATGACTTGGTTGTACGCGTATGTTTATATCTGGCAGGTCGCTCGGGGCCCAGCTTCTAGCAGACAAAGGGGCCCAGTCTGTATCTCGCAGCAGGAAACTAACTTACTTCGAAATCCCTTGTACCGCGTATCCATTATACCTACCATTAATTGACAATATAACTTAATTTACGTAGGATATTGGGCAACAAGTTGCTAACGATGAATCTAAATGCAGAAAACGAGAATAAAGAGACATATGCGTTGGGTCTATGATAGGGGATTGTTAAAAGATAACGGATTTAAGAAGACATATTTGTTTATCGAAACTCTGCTTAATTGTAGCCAGAGTTAAATGGACTTATTGAGACTTAACTTCTTATATCTTAGGATGGCGAGCGTAGTGGGACTCCAAGCATTGCTTTGTAATTCATGATTGTATACTTTTGCTACTATCTATATACTATCTTATGCGCGGTCGTGTCACAGACGACTAAAAACACTGACGTTTCACTTACTGTCAGGCTAATGGCATGCCATTTAATGCAATAAAAAATGAATATTTTATTAGTGGACAATCCATCTTTAATGAACTTCAATATTCTGCGTGTCAAGTCAATACTTAGTCACAAATAAACAGCTTGCTCTATATCTAGACTTAGACTAAATTAAAATCTGAGCTGATATTTGAAGGATCTATTGTTAAATAGACATTTTTTTCTAAATAAAACAGTCATCTCCAATACAAGTGCTCTCCAAGCAGTGAACAATAAAGAAAAATATTATCACTGAACAAAGAACAATCCAATATCGTTCACAATTGAAACCGGCGCCATGAATACAAACGTTTTTTATTTTCATTTTGAAACGCTAATAGTTACTCAGCAGAACGTGCTGTGTTGCTATCAACGGAGACTTAAAATATTACCGCAAATACAACTGCACCAGAATAAAGACTTTCTGAAACTTGTCATAATATTTAAACGAGTAATAAGGTTCTAACTTCTATAAGATGAAATAAAAGTATTGTTTACGGATATAGCGGATTTGGTTTAGTTCTTAAATTTTTTGACATCCCGAAGTTTCAATTACTTTATAGCTCTTGTGGTTACGGGGTGGACAAATAACAGTTTTATTTCAATGTACATTTACATTTGCGTAAATCTTAGAAACCATTCTATGAGCTGGTTGACTGCTGATAAACTGCGGTTGGCAAGATTGCTTTTACAAATGTATTTAATTTGTGTTTTAAAAATTAAGTATAGCAACCCGGCTGCGACCTAACTCAACCCGGATGCAGAATATACTTTTTTGAAATTATTCAATAGCCTATTTTCATTCGAATAATGTGGAATTCTAATAGTGAAAGTTTTTTTTCAAATCAGTCCAAGAGTTTTAGAGCATATTCAATGCAAGCAATCAAATATTTCCGTTTTATAATATTAGTATAGAAAAGGGCTTCTGTCGCGCAGTTGTACTCCAGTACGATTATAATGCTGAGGTCTTGGTTTCGAATCCTGAGTCGGGTAAGATGACACTGGATTTTTCTATTTATTATCAACCTGAAGTCATATGAGATAGGCTCACTTCCTTTTATGTTATGGCACGAAACAGACAAGGCGAAACTTCCTGGTACCTCTGCCACCCCCTTCTAGGAAAAAGGCATGAGTTTATGTATGTATGTTATTTTGAGTTAGACGTGAAATTTCATTCAATGCTTGCTCAAAATTATGACCATTAATGAAATTACTATGAACAGACGGAAAACAAAATCTTGTTTTTCTGTTACTTTTGCATGACTAAGTTGTGAAGTGCATTGAAGTCAAAAAATAATTGCAGGCAAACAGTGTTGCCAGACAGCCACACTTATAGAAAATAACAATACATTCTCACGACGGTAAAAGATCGTCATAAACAAATTCCACGACACTTAAACGATGCAAAATTCTTTTGTGGAATTTTAAAAGACTTACTTCAGCGGTAACGTCTCAGAACCTCGGCGAACAATTGTCTTCAAATAACCGCCCTTTGATACCGCCATATCCAATCTGAATAACAAAGTGATTGCAAATTTTCACGTCGAGCTCGAACACTGAAACGATATCTCTATGAGGGCAGGAGAGAAAGAAAATTACTACAGATGGTTCAATTTGTGTAAAACTTGAAGAAATATGAATGTTATATCTAACGGTATAATAGCGCAAGATGTTCTGTGATCAATGAGGCCCAGTATTAGTTTTATAGGTCAAGCAATAGCATTTGTGGAAGTTATTCAGTTTCAAACCTAATTGATTTTCAAAAAAGTTTGTTGTCAGTATGGTGACAACATTGTTAGGTCTATTTTTAAACACATCACTAACTAAAACCAAAGATGTTGACTATACGTAAAAATAGTTTAAATTGAAACTGGCGCTGACAATAGTTTTTTTATACAATAACTCTGATGGTAAACAGTTACCGTAGCCCATAGAGGTCACATCACTAGAGGTCTCAGCCGCGCGTTGGCGACCCTTAACAATGCACCTTCTGAAATTAATTTTGTTTGTGCCGAAGAAAAGGGCCCGATTCGTTCCCGTTAAGAATCTATTTATGGTTGAAAATGAGTGTTGGGAGATTTGTTTTAACATTACCGCCCTTTCGTGCCATTTATAAACACAAACGGCTTTTAATACATTTTATGTGCCTTTTATGTTCGGTGCAAACATTTCATTCATAATGCAAGGGGAGGTGATTTGATTTAGCAATTTCGACGATAAATATAATGTGGCACGTAGGGTTTTTGAGGGGGTGGCAGCGGGGTTAGTATAATGGTTTGGCAGTAGGTAAATAAATTACGTAATAGGAGAAAACGGTAAGCGAAAAGGTAAAACGGCGAAGGAAAACATCGCGAGGAAACCTGCATACCATAGCGATTTATAAGAATTTCTATGGTATGTAGAGTCTGCCAACCCGCGTTAGACCAGCGTGTTGGACTACATGGCCTAACTACACTCAATTGAACTCTTGAATGTAGAGGAGGCCCGTGCCCTGCAGTGGGATGTATGTGGGCTAATACACTCTGTTAGTACAGTAATAGTCGAAATTTTTATACAAAAATGTGGGGACTTAATGACATTAATTGAAACCATATTCAGAGCCTTGCGTCAGTTCATATACAAATATTTTATATTCAACGGTATTGCTACTGAATATTTTTGGCCAGATTGAATTACAATATGATAAATAATTTTATTATTTTAAACGAAAATAAAATTATTCTTTTTTTGAAATCTTTAATTCCTATTTATCATGACAATTTATTTCGACTGAGACTTAACATGTTATATCTCAAGATGGCGAGCGCAGTGGAATGCCAAGCATTGCTTTGTACAGCTGCTTTTTTATTTTTTTTTCATGGTGTTTGGTTTTGCTACTGTCTCGTTATTAATTTCAAAAAAATTGTCTCATAGCAATTGTCTAATAACGTCACATTTTCACAATATTAAAAGCGTACTCATTAATAAATCCTGCAGATACTAAAGTGTGCGATGTAAATAAACTAGAAACGGAGTACAAGGCATGGGCGGATCCTGTAGGATTGGTTTCCGAGGGACGCGTCGCTAACTCAGCGGTACGCGCGCGATCCCTCGGGAAATCTTATTGCTAATATTATCTTTATGAATGAAAAATTAAGGATTATTATATCAAGCTTTATTGGTTTAGTGGGAGTGAGCTGTGAGGGTTGGGATTCTATTACCAGATTCATTTGTATGAGTTCGCAGATTTTTACTGTTTGAATTGAAGGTAGGTAATGCATGGAAATCTATCTGATAAGAAAAACGCATTCAGGATGGAGTTTCTATCGATGAGAAAGAGCAGGGGTGGTGAACCTTTCAACAGACTTACATGTAAAGAAATGTTTAATACAACCATTGACGTGCAGTCAAATAATTTAGATATTATTATGATTTGGAAAAAAAAACTGTATTTACTATATTATATACTATATTTATTATAACAAACGGGCGCGGAATATGTGTTCAAGCTGTGAAAAAAAAAATACCTTAACTTTTTTGTCAGTATTTTACGAATTTGTGACTCGGATCAGTGGCTTGGCCAAAATATAATATCTCGTGCTATCAATGGCAAGCGTGTCATTAGTTTGCCATTCTTGCGACAGCATAAGAACAACTTCATGGATATTTTCATGGTCCTAAATAGTCTAATAATTGAACTCGCATAAACTGGCTATATTTTCAAGCAATAAATACATAAATAACTACACCCAACAGTTACATAGTCTTAACGCCACACTGAGATCGGGTAGTGTCGTGGGTATCAGGAACTACAAGAGACTTTTCGGTCCCACAACATCCGGCTCGAGGCAAATACTCGTAGGCTACACATTTGTCTCTCTCTCGTCACAGTCGGCGTCTAACCAACTGCGCCACAGAAGCTGTCAAACCAACAAATCCCATATCAAGATACAGAAAGCGTGGACGTTCAATTCTTCCACTCTAGTAGTTTCAGTCGGTAATGGAACCTCTATCTTCAAGAAAAACGGCATGCGACTTGGTGGAATTTTTATCACCCCACCGTAATGCGGTGTGAAAATTTATATAGATCCCCCTGACGACTTGCCGACCCCAAATACCTCTCACTTTATTTATAGATTTCACCGGCGGAATTGAAAAGATTTTTGCGATATTCTCTAGGTAGTAAATTATAATATAGTATGCATTGCGGATTTTTATAGTGCTGTAGAAGAGAGATATGTGTTTAAAATTGATTTTTAAAATAGACCTATCAAATATAATATCTTTAACTGAAATTTCACATAGTGGAACGCGTGACGTTGATTTTGAATTCATGACCTCATAGGATTTTTTTTACTTTGTTTGGCGAGACAAGCATATCATTCGGTGACGATGTTATACTATAGTATATAACTACAAGACACCATGAATTACAAAGCAATGCTTGGCATTCCACTGTGATTGCCATCCTGAGACATAAGATGTTAAGTCTTAATATCTCCAGTCTCAGTATGAATGTTTTCAAACTAAGATGTATATAAAAATATAAAAAACTTCAAAATGGATTGTAACACTTTGGCAAATAAATGTTTATTATTAATATTATACCTATATATTTTGCTATACTGTGTCAACTTTTAATCACCCACTGCTTAATAGTAGACTTGTACAACCAAGGGTTCTCTCTCTCTCTCTTTCTCTTTCTCTCTTCAGGCACACGAAGTCCGCTGTTGAACATAGGCCAATCGAAATCCAACCAATCTCCGGGTTCAATTAGCCTTAAACCATGGTCTATCAATCTCGCTGATTGTGGCTAGCTGATTTCACATGCTTACAATAGAAATTCTATGCATCAATACTATCAATTTAGAAGACACATTATCGCTTTACCGAACACAGCAAATTGTCATAGTAATGTGGCATTGTTGAATCATCGATTGCGTTCAATAACTAACGCGCGTGTAATTGGGCGAAAAATAACGCCGACGAACTATTGTGGCTGGGAAATTCAAATATTCATGGGATGGCATGCATTACGTGTGGATAGATATTGCTTGTGAAAATTTAAATTTCAGTGACCTTGCAGGTCGTATAAAAGAGTGTGCCGAACTATTATGTAGTACCTAAGTTCGGCATACCAAAATTGGAATGACGTTTTTAGGCAAAACTCATAAGAATTGATTTTGTTTTGAATTAGTCCTCGAGAAGACAAGAACTTGTTATACATTTTCATGATTGGATAGAATTTATTTTTGTAAATCTTGAATTGTATATAACGCAGTTCTGTTTAGACCCTCGAAAAAACAGAGCATTACATATTCATGTAAAAACTTAAACTGATAAAGCTTTGGTGACGCTAACTAGTATGGCTTTATAATACTGATTACCTATTAGATAATGGTTACATACAAATTATTCCCTTGCCTATCTACAATTTCCATTGCGGCACAGAATAAGTGTCTTCGATCGACCTGCCAATAGTTCAGGCACATTTCACAGTCCACACATGCTATAGAACAATATGTATGGTTCCCGGACATCCCAATAACCAAATTAAATGCTACAGCTCCCCTGACACGCCACTCATACAAATTATTACACTTTTGTATTTCAATCGAGTGGTTACGCTTCAGGCGTGTGTACAAAAAATAAATATTTTTATATGAAAAAGTTGAAAAGAAAAGATTGTCATGTATTTTTTGTTATACATGCACAAACTTTAAGGTATATTTTGAATTTAATGAAAAGCTGCCTGTTGATTTATATATTGGAATTGGTCCTCGACATGATAAGAACTTGTTCTGTTATACATTTTGGTATAGAATTCATCTGTGTATATCTTAAATCGTACCTATACACGCACTTCTGTTTAAACCTTCGAAAAAACATTTACGATTATACATATTTATTTAAAAGCAATAATAAGAAAGTAAAACTGTTAGCGAAAATACATAACAATAATGTTATGTATTTTCGCTAAATATGCCCAAAACTTAAGGCATTTTTTAAATTTGATGAACAGCTGGCTGTTGGTTTATATAATTAACTATTTCTAATTTTTTTCTTTGCATTAGTTACAAAAATACCGATGTATTGAAAATCAATTCCATACTTCATAGTAACACAAAAGCAATTTTCATTTTAGCAGCAGACCAATTTGTAAATATCTTTTGATTTTTCATTCACGCTAAAAAATACAGATGAAATCACGGGCGGAAGTAAGTCCAGCATATAAATATTAAATAATACACGTCCGGTTTTTTAATTAACGTACTTTTATAATATGAAAAGAGAATACGGGCTTGAGGTGAATGTAAATATGGCAGAGCGGCACCGACAATATTGAAACAAGCGGATATTCAATAAAGGGGAATAAATAATACTTTTTGTAATACTTTTATTTAAAATTGTTGCGTTGACAGACTATTTATGTGGGAATATATTTTTTACACTGTCAGGGCATGACTGCATTGCACCTGATGGTGAATGCAAATGCCGTCCACGCAGAGTATCATTTAGCAGCACACGACGGTCCCAAGCCATTTGATACAATTATGCCGGCCCGCTAAGTTGCTTCTTCACAATACGGCGGATTTGGTGTGAATTTTGTCAGTTCAAAAGTCTGGCAAGGATATTATGTTAGGGATAAAATCAATCCATTTGGTAAATAAAGTTTTGAATTATAATAGTCATTCATTAGATTTATAAGTAAAATTGCCGGAGATAAAGCACTATTCTCTTTCTCATCCAAAGTGAGTGGGTACCATAGAAATTGCCCATATCGTGATTAAAAGTAGCCTATGTGTTAATTTAGGGGATTAGCTACCCATATATCAAATTTCATCGAAATTGGGAAAGCCAATGATCGTGAAGAAGTAACAAAATCACAAACTTTCGAATTTATAATATTAGTAAGATTACTATAATCATATTCACCCTATCTTATACATGGGTAGTAACAAATCTAGGCCATTCCAAACGTAGTGTTCTGGAATATTCCATCATTAAACCGACTGCAAGATAAGCTATGGATGGAGCACTAGCGACAAAGGCGTAATATCCTGCTCAGATGCCCGTCGCTGTCATAAGAACAGTTAATTGGACTATAACGGATATTGCTTCGGCGCAATCGAGCCTAAAAAGACCATTTAAATTGTGCGCTAGTTGCTTGCTTTAGGCTTGCTTTAAACGTAGCGAATGAGCGAAAGCGAAGCGAGTGTAAGCGCGAACAACGAATTTGACAAATAACTTATGTATATATATATATATATATATTTTTTATTTAATAACTAAAACAAACATATTACAAGTATTCTGATGATGTAATCATAAACTCAATTGAGTTTTACCGCACATCATGGTCATCGACAACATTGTTAGAAGACATACTTTAAACTTAAGTATCGTTTCTTTGGCAATGACGTCATTGATAAATAAGGGAGTTTTGTGGATTTGGGATGCGAGATGTGACTCAGATATATAAAAAATAAAAGTAGTAATTAGTGCTGATGAATTAGCTCTTTATAACCTGAATAGACTGTTGTTTTTTTAGGCGGTGTGCAAGGACGGTGTTTCGGGCCTTGCTCGAAAACATCTAGTTGTATGTGTCGGGAATACTTAATTCAGCGGAAAAACGTAATTTAGATATAAATGTCGACAAGGTCAACTTGGAAATATTATCTCGTGATAAAATAGGCGATAATTTTCTTGGAAATAAGAGACAGATTCGTTTACCGCTCAAACAAATTTCCTGAAGTTCTAGTAGATAGCCATCATTGTACGGGCTAAAAGTCTAAAAGCGTAACATTCTGCGTAATTGGTGAACAATTTATACGGTATAAAACAAAAAATATATGGTTACAGTAAGTAGAAGCGAGATGTATGCCAGTTCTCAAGAGGTCGCTATGAAGTTCTTTAGTAGAGGCTTATGTTCAGTTTCAAATTGTCCAAGGCTGAGAATGATGTATCCTGATACCAAAAGATTCAAAAAGCTTACACATAAATTAAGATCGATAACTGTTCTACTTATTGAAACTAATGAATGAAAGTAAATTTGCGTTGAATTATGTAAATCGCGCGTAATTCGCCTCGTTTGGACAGACTCTTAGCTGCATTGAAAAGATATATGATTCCAATTCCAACTGCCTTTATGCAGTTTTAACGTACAAAAGGTACTTATGAGCCGCAAAATTGGCTCTGCCGTGGCTCAGGTTAAATAAGATTTTGCAAATTAGTCTCATTGCGAAAAATGCAACTTGAAGTTGGGTAATGCCTTTGTTCTATAAGTTGCGAAGGATGCATTTTTAAAATTCGATAATAAGTTAATAAAAAATCCTTTGAATTATAAAGCTGTAAAAAAATATGGCAACTGTTTGTGCATTGAGAGTGCCTCGGTGTCGCAGTTGTACTACGGTACGATCACAAGGCTGAGATCTTGAGTTCGAATCCCGGGTCGGGCAAAGTCATATTGGATTTTCATATTCATAAACAAACCTCTGCTGACACTTCTGGGAAAAGGCGCAAGTTCATGTAAGTACGTATATCTTAAATTCAACTTTTATTTTAAAGTTATTTGTACCGAACGCAGTTTTAATTTTTTACAAGTTAATAATCTTTAAAATTATTGGCATGATTGAAATGAACAGCAGCTATGAATACCTAATTTAAATATTGTAACTAATTGTTATAAACATTTTAACCATCAGTAAGTAAACATTTCAATGTGATATTTCGGCTAAGCACGAAAAAATCGCTCGTTTAAAACGGGTTTTATTTATATTTATATTTAGGAAACATACATAACTATTACAATTAATCGTAGATGTATAAATATAAAACATAATCCAAAGTTTTCACCAAAGGTTAGCATATATTAAACAAGTGAACGGAAATATTACACTAGATAATGAATACAAAACAGAAAATAAAAGTAATATATTAAGTTTTAATCAGACAAATGCGGATATTAAAATCTTCATATTTTAACCTATGATATTAAATACACTCCGCTTTTTACAATACCGTTATAATTGACAACAATATATTTTCAAAAATTAAATTAGTTTGGAATAAAAAAAGAAAAATTACGATATAAAGTCATTTGCAAATTCCATTACTCGAAAAAGATTGCGGGGCTCGGAAAAATAAAACCGCATAAAAGGATTTATTCCAAACACCTCTATAAAATGCTATTTCGGTTTAGATCCATCCACGTTCTTATACTCATCTGCATTTAAATTATGGTTTAAATAAAACTCTAGCTTGGATAGGTGCGCGTAAAAATGTGGATTTAAAACTCCAGGGATCCCGACAAAGCCTTTTTATGGGATAGTTAGTGGAATTATACGGGTTTCTAATTAATTCTTTTTGCTTAAAGAGATAATGCTTTTCTTGGCAGGGATTTTAGATTTTTTTGTTAGGTTTGTTGAACTTTTTTTGTACCTCAAGTAATTAATTTTGTTGTAAGATTCTTTGAGAGTAAACTGATTGAGTTGGATATAAAAAATTGACACGACAGCCTTTTGTGGCAGTAGGTTAGATGTCGGATGTGAAACGTGAGGACGCGGGTTCGATCTCCGGACGAGACAAATATTTGTATGATCCACAGGTATTATATTACAGGTATTTATTTCTTTCGAGTCTCGGTCTTTGTGACACCGAAAAGTCTCACGTAATTCCTTATACCCACGGCCAAAGACTCGATCTTAGTGGGGGTCAGGACTATGTATGTCACTGTTGGGTGTATTTATTTATTTATTGTGTTAAATCGATTGCATATAAAGTTTAAACCCTACTTATTTTGTGTCATGGTTATAAAATTATATTTTGTTGGCGTATAGTAAGAGTTATATTTGATCCTAACTTTACACTAGGCAAATCAATTCCCAAACAGAATTCAAGCCATTCAAAGTGTTCCGCTGAAACATTCCGTACCACAACACAATTCACATTGAATCCACTAATAAAACATGTAAACAATTAAATTGATCTGTCATATGTGTAATGAATCGTGGACAAGTAAATTAATAATAAATTTATAATGCGCGTGCAAATGTACGAATGAATAAATGAATAGACAAATAAACGAATGCCGACACAACCGCAGCGTGGCGGACGGTTGCATGATTAAACCTTGGCAAATTAATGTTATTCTACTGTTATTACTTGTAGCGTTTTGTAGTTTAGTGGTATGCATTTAAACAATCTTATTCGTAGACAGTTTTAAAACCTATTTTAGATATGCCCTCCATTGAAAATCAGCGCTGCAGTACAGCTGCGTTGTACTGCAGCATATAGCTGAATGGGGAGTCATTGTTGTCTGGCCATGCGCATATAATGGCATATTATTTTAATCTTCTTATTTGTTACATTGTCTTTTTTGTATGTGTTGGCCATGCAATAATAAATGTATTTTTTTTCTTTCTTTCTTTCTTTTATATAAATAAATAACACCCAACAGTCACATACATAGTCCTGACCCCACACTAAAATCAAGTCTTGTGTCGTGGGTATCAGGAACTACGAGAGATTTTTCGGTCTCACAAACACCTAGACCTGAAAGCAATATTTGTGGGCCGCACAAACATTTCTCTCGGTGCGGGGATCGAACCCGGGGCCTCTCGTTTCACAAGCGGCGTCTAACCGACTGCGCTACGGAGGCTAAATATCAAATTCAGTTATCAAATGTTGCTGGTGGTAGAAATAGACATTCCGGTGGTACCTACACAGGCCTCTCACATATGATAGACCTACCACCAGTAAAAACGTTTTATTTAAATGCGTTCCACTAATGAACCTAGCTTACAGGAGTTGCAGTCGTGGTGTACGAGGGCGGGACAGTCTCCTAGCACCATATACCCAGGGCAAGAGTCGCCTTGTTTATCATTCATGGGGCTTTCAAATGTAGTAGGATTTTTTCTGGGTATATTTTCTTTCAGTACAGAAAGTTTATTAAAATGAAGAGTTCATGTATCTACTCATATCCTGCAATAAGTATTCAATAGAGTAACTTCTACCCCATCTCTTTCTATTAAATATCAAGAGGATTTTAATTAGCAAGAGGATACTTCCCAACTGGCAACTATGCGACCTTGTTGTTTCCTTATTTATTCTACAAGGAGCAGTAACTATCGGAAGAGCCGTATATTAACCTTTAATTCCAATAATTCTGAATCCTTACGGGTAAATTATAGAAGATGGGTTGACATAATTAGGTGGACAAAATTAGCCAGTACATATCTTTTTTTTTCCTGCTCATATATTCATCCGATAGTTGTCTAGCAGAAGTTGCCCTACAGCGATAAAATCGGCATTTGTACTTTGTTGTTTTGTATTGTCTCTACTGTGTGCTATAAATAATTAAATAAGTAAATAAATATCTAGAATGTACTGTTTTATCATCTGGAAAATGCAGTTCGATCATTGAGATAATAAAAATAATAATGAGCAAATGAGGAAGTACTTTTTTTGACAACCAGTTTTAATGTAATTCAGCGTTGGACAGTAAAATATGGACGGAAACGAGAAAGCCTTTGTTCACAATGGAATATAAAAGGCTGATAATTATACTGAAATATTTTTTATCGTTCGGATAATATTCGTCAGGGAAAATATTTTACCTAGCCCAACTGTTAAGTCTTCACAATAGGTCATCTAGCGCATATCAAAACACACTGGTTATTATAAAATTGCGAGTCAAATTCTTCCGCAACATGTGAACAAAGTGAGGCAAAGCTATCATCAACCGACAAAAAACTGCTACCGATTGTCACGGCATGCTTCACACTTACTGCGCCTACTTACCACTTCCAAAGCTGGCTATAATTCTTCAGCAGAGTCGTTTTAACAGATAGCTCGACTATAAATATGCCAATGGACACATCCAATTTTATCGCGAGTTCGCCCACTTGTCTTTCGGAATGGCCCAGGCGAAATACGGCCCTACGGTTCTGTTCGCTGAATATATTAAAATACCACGTCACTCAGTACCAAAGGGGGAGGGGGGATGTTTAGTAATTTATGTGTGAACATGTGTCAGATCATTCGGAAGCGATAGCTCAGTTGGAAGCAAACTGAATGTACAGTAAATGGTTTTCTACTTTCATCTCTGGTAGACGCTAGGACAAATTTACAACAAGGCGTCGATATTCCGCTACTAGTTTTGGGTTTCCCACAATCTTATTCAACGAAATATTGAACCTATTCATTTAAACCGTTTTTTAGTTAAGACGTTGAAGAAACGCTATCGATCAGACTCATTTCTACTGAAGTTTTACCGACTCATCCCATAGAAAGACTACTGTTTTTTTTTTATTGCAATGAATGGCGAGACGAGCAAGCCTTTCGCCTGATGGTAAGCGATACGACCGTTCATAAACAGTAGCAAAATTCCACTGCGCTCGCCATCCTGAGACATAAGATGTAAGTCTCAATATGTCCAGAAGTTACTCTGGCTACAATGTCCTTTAATCCGAAACACAACAGTGCATTTACACTGTTGTTTCACGGGAGAAATAGACATTGCGTTGGTACCTACCCAGATGGCCTCTCACATATGAGAGACCGACTTGGTGATTTATGCTGGGAAACCAAAATCGAGTTGCTTACAAGAGAAAAATCAATATTTTATCCATATGTTATAGTCAAGCTCGAAGGTCAGGCGCTCCTAGGATTGACTAGTCAATCCTCAGGTCTGACTTGAGGTCTTAGTCAAAGCCCAAACAAATTATTTCACTAAGGAATTTTCATCAAACCGTTTTGGCACATGTCGAAACTCAATTTAATGAAATCGGGATTTGAGCAGTCGACCTTTGATAATGTAAATATTAAAAAAACTAACATATCCTAACGATTGTTTGGTTACGGTCGGGTATTTAGATTTCAGTTTAAACATGTTACAAGTACAGTCGACGTTTGACCGAGTCTGCCACATCTTACTTTAGACTTTTAACTGATAAGTTAGGAATTTCTACGTTGGCTTGATCATTTAACAGTAAAGATGAATGTAAGAAGCTGACAGCCAACCTTCAACACTACAGAGGCACTCAAAGAAAAAGAAGAAAGTTTGACTAAAAATACTTGAATCAAAGGCCGAAATTGGAATATATTTCAGAATCATTTCTTGAAGACACTGCACAACGGCTTTTGACTAACACACACCAAATACATTTACCAATGCACTGCAATTCACCACTAAAAAACTACAAAAGCGCTTAGCAAGCAAAGTCCCTGGGGTAGATAGTCAAATGCCAATTGCAGTCAATTTGTAAGCCCCATCCGTTTGCTATGTAAATGTGCAGCTTTAACATAAAGAGACGTAATACTTTGTCGGCAGCGAGTCCCGATTGTTTCGGATCTCTGAGGTTGGATCGTATTTGCATGCAAACGGGACCATTCTACACTTTCATACTAAAGTTTGTGCGATATCCACTTTATTGACTGCAGCGGCTTTGTTTTGCATAATTGGAAAAAGTTTGGATAGATGATTACGTATGCTATTGACCGTAATGCAGTTTAAGCCAGATTTATTGGTAGTGACAGAAGCTGTAGGATATTTTATTATATTGTCTATTTCTACCGCCAACCAGCAGGGTAAATGCACTGTTCATGAGCGGTCCTATTGCGTACCATCAGACGAACGGCAGGTAAGTCCCGCCACTCATTGCAATAAAAAAAATTACAACCAAATTCGGAGGGGAAAGTTGTAGAATATAACAGTGAAGCGATTTCCTAGGATAAATCTCATCAGAAGCTATCTTCTCAAAACTTTACACATATCCATGAAATGCTAGTGGGGATAAGAACTCTCGTCTCCTTCGTCGTGATTCTATCGGCGAAATGAGCGTCGCGGTGTGGATTGATAGTTCTCATATTCTCCGAATTTATTAGAGTGCGATTAAGTTTAATGATGCGCCGACTCCAGGAGAGTAAGTGCGACAATTATTTGAATAATATTTGTCTAAAAGTCCTACAATTCTCGTACACGTAGGTATTTATAAATATTATCTTGCTATACTTCCTGTATGGGTGCATTATAGTGGAACAATTAGGCAATGCTATGGAGGTTTAATTAAGGCGAGGGTAGTGGGCAGTGGAGGGAGGACGGAGGGATGTGGCAACTTGTTTGCGCGCCTCCGACTAACTTCCAAACCTTACGTTTATTAACTCGTATGATGGCCGGTCGCATTGTTGTAACTTTAAGGTTAACCGACGAACCGTTTATTTATACTTACAACACCGTTCTGCTATTAGCTACCAGGACATCCTCATTTCGCCTTGTATGTTTCATTTTACGATGTGATACGGAGCGAGACTATCGCCATACATTCCTGACTAGGTCTGGTAATAATGAGAGAAAATCTATTATCATTTTGCTCGACCTGGGATTCGAACTCGAGACCTCAGCTTTTGCAATCATACTGTAACAACACTGTAACACCGTTGTTTATTTATTAAATTCATTATTTATCTCTTTCTCTCTGTCCTTAGCTACAGGAATACCACTGTTTCTACTTCAGCATTTTATTGTTGAAAGCGTTTACCTAATAATTATGCCCGCCAGTTCGCGTATGGTTATCAAACATGCCGCACGTGCTCTATATCAGTTGTTTATTATCAGTATACCATATAGCATTTCCATAGTTATTACATATTTTCGAACTTATCATTGTGTTTCTAGTATTAAACTATTTTCAACAGGCTAGACAAGCATGCAAATATCCGAATAACCACTGCTAAATAGATGCCGAAAAATGGTTTAACTTATTGGTACTGACCAATTAATATTTAGTGAGTTAAATATTACTACAATGAATAAGACGACATCGTGAACTCTCTTTTCATAATTCGAAGAAAAAATCAGCTTATTAAAAATGACGCCATACTTACTTATCTTAATATCAAACAATTTTTTGAAATAACTTATGAAATAAACTAAGGTAATTAAGATGTGGCACCATCTTAATGTTATTTTTCGTTAAGTTTTGCTCAATGCTATATTACTTTTTAAATCTTGATGTAAAGATAACTAAAGGTTTAATTTAACCGTCGATCAACATAGTTTCAGTAGAACCTGCCGCTAGTTTGTGATGAGCGGGTGCAAGTTCTGATCGTGGTTAGACGACGTAACATTTATTCTCATGCAGATTCAGTATTATATACAAGTAAATTATTGTTAACAACGAACCTGCACAAATGGAGTACGTTCTTAAGAAGTTTGTCAACCTATACTAATTAAGGGGTTCATACTTATTTTATGTTAATTATTTGATTACTTACGATAGTTACTTATAACTTTATAAAGGCACTTAAATTAACATTTTTAACATTAATAAAAAGTTTAAATTAACACTTATTCTGCATACATACATACATTTTAGACTCTAGGCTCAAGGCTGATAATAAATAGAAAAAATCCAATGTCACTTTGCTCCCCTGGGATTCGATCTCGAGACCTTAATAATATTGTAGTACAACAGTGCCAACGATGCAGTCTTAAAATACATTGGTATACTGTATAGGTATGTATAATTTCTGAAACCATAGACAATTTTTACATTCATTCTTTTCCACGATAAATATCATCGCTATCTCAAACACTGTCAGGTTTTTACTCTCAAATCAGACTGGAATTTTTGGCCTGAGACTAACGAAGCGCCTGAGTGTAGTGAAACGAATATTCGATAAGATTTCAGGCGGGACACCTCCGTCGGATCTGGCGAGGCGCCAGGCCGAGTGCCCGTGAGATATCATTATCGTTTCAAAGAACCTTCGGAAATATGGGAATTGGATGACTTTGGAAAAGTATTCTTCAGGGTTTTTAATTTAAAAAATTATAGGTGTGAAAGGGTGCGATGGAATTTCCTATAGACAACAGCAATTTCCTACTTTAGGTGGTAGGATTCTCAAATGTGAGTGGCCGCCTGGGTAGGTACCACCAAAATGCCTGTTTCTCCGGCCAAACAAGTGCAAATACATTGTTGTTTCGGTTTGAAGGACATTGCAGCCAGAGTAACTTCTAAACATACTGAGACTTTCGTATTGCTTAGCATCAGACGAACAGCATGCTCGTCTCACCATTCACATCACAGACATTAGTAACTCCAAAAATTCTTCGCGCTTGATCTTTATATTTATTTATTTAAATAGTTTATTTGTTAAACAAAATAAAGATACAGCAGATATCTTCATCCGCCAGTCAATAGGTGCTCTATTTTAATAACACTGCCTACTTCGTCAGTGCTCACAATTATGCCGGCTCATTATTATGTGTTGTGTTGACTACATTCCCATTGCACTTCATGAACAGTGCACCATTCGGAAAACTCACATCATAACTATTAACTACTCCAGATAACAGGGGCATTGTCCCCCAGTAAACGCACGTATTAAGTGAAAATGGGTCCCACAATGTCCCCGGTCATACAGTACGTCCACTGATCGCGCCCGGGGGCCATATTTTACCCACGCTTAATTTCTCCCTTGCAGTCACCGAGAATCGTGAGCTCCTTGCAAAATGTGAAATTAAAATGTACAATTGTAGCAAAACCAACGGTTTTATTGTTCTCGTCTGTTGAGTTTCGGTGTGGGTACAGAGGTGAACTCGAGTGGGTATCTTTGCTGCCTGGGGGAATAAAGTTTGTTCGGCTCGTATCACAAATAAAAAAGTTTGTAGATAATCTCTATATTAATAGAAAGTCTTGTTGAACTATTTGTAACTCCTATTCAATTTATACTTTACTTTGCTTTATCAGCCCATATACGTCCCATTGCAGGTCACGGGCCTACTCTATAATCGAAAGTACGATTGATAGTGGTTAGGTCATATAGTCCACCACGTTGGCCTAATGCGGGTTGGAAGACTTAAATACCATATAAATTACTCAATTTATAATTTGATGAATTAGATTTCAAAAGCTTACTCCCTACAGCACTCGATGTTATTACTTTGAGTACCACTGTTCATCATAATTAACAGGCTTTATAGTGGTGGCTTTATGTGCAGCATGATCTTACTGCCTTCAGCCTAAAAACACGACAATTGTAGACGCGTTTACTTAAAAACTTATTACAAAATACTTGTTTCGTCTAAACCCACACATGTTCTGCATGAGTCCATCCCTGTAGCAGTTTGTTCTCATAATTGCCGAGTAATTCGGACATTAAGCCAAGTCCGGCCCGACGAGGAGAATATTGTTTCTTGTCGAGTCCCTTGCTTTTATTATAATTAAAATTGACGACGGCGCAGTATATCATGGGATTTAGAACGTCTGCGAGGGCTTTCAATGTCACTGCATACCCTCACAATTTGTACAGTTTAACGTCTTGGAAAATGTGGTTTGTAAAGACTATTAATTTCATATTTAGTTATTAAGAGATTGGTACATTTGGAGACAAGACTCATGACAAGATTTCGCGTTCGATGTTAGTACGCACTTAATTCTTTATTGATTTAATTTCATTTTGCACTGTACAGATAAACAATAAAGAAGTCACATACTAATAATAATAGTACAAGTGGCAGCCTTATCACACTAGGTAATTTCTTACAGGCAACCATGGGAAGGGTATTTGAATAGGGGAAAGAAAGGGCAATAGGGAATGAACGAAATTAAAATAAACTTTTTGCAATTTTATATATGTATGTATATTATACCGATGTGCGTGCTAACAGTTTGTAGTGTTTCTCCAGTGTAAAAAGGATTTAAAGTTTTAAATTTAAAACGAGTGCAGAACAGTTGTAAGTGTGTTTCGTACAGAAGTAGTTTGCGATCGGAGTTCGCGGGTCTCTGAACCTGTCGGAGCACTTTGTAGAATAAATCGTGTTGTTTTGTTATCACCGTGTTACATAATGGATTGTATTGATGTTTCAGTGTTTGATTGTTTTGAGATAAAATGTTATATGTCTGATTTTAAGGTATTTGCTTGTTTCATTTAAGGTTACTTGAGTGATACGGTAGCAGGAAGTTATCTGAACTATCGCGGTCGAAAGTCACAGGTTCGAGCTCAGGGTTTCAGCTTTTCAGTCATACAATAAACAACACTTTATTGAACACCACGTAATAAAGTGAAAACAAATGTAAGTGAGAGACCTTATAAGTAAGTTACTAATTGCAGTCATATGAAAGTTCGACATGTTTCAATTTGAATGATCGTACAAAAAACGAACTTTTAAAATCTAACTACATAATCGGATGGAAATCACACCCGTTTAAATAATGAGTTAATGACAGAATAAACGCAGGATTGATAGAATGTTAAAAGATTTCATATATAAATAAAGAATACATAGATATTAGACATAGAGAATAGAAACAAGTAGACAAGTAGACAAGTATAATGCGTATAGATCACACTATATTCAACCGTGGAACAATGGGCAGTATAAGAAGTTATTAATACACTTACAAAAGTTATTTTAGACGCAAATCATCACTGGAGACCGACTGTTACCTGAATGAATCATCAAGAAAGTAATTAAAAGGGCGAACGCGTCCCGCGGACTTTTAATTTCGCCTCTAAACGTCTTAAAAGGGGACAATAGGGACGTACAAATAACTTCGCCTTCACAATAAAAAAATATTTTATATCCACATTTTTAATTTAGCCTCCATTGTTCTTTTAGGCAATGTCAGGCTTCGATAAATTATTTCAAACACTATTAGAGAGGTTTTAGTCTATCTAGATACTAAAATGTTTATTTTTTACCGAAATCGCACCGAAATAATAATTTATCTGGAGTAATTTCATCTTAGAAATTGAATTTCTATTTGGTATATTTGCTTTTTATTGCCAAAGCTTATTGAGAAGATAATTTAATAGATGAAATATTACGGTGTAATGTTCGCTCTAAGATTTAATTTGTTTTGTTTCCCTCAGAATGTAAATAGTGGCAAGTTACTATTTTATTTGTGTTTGTATTTCAACAGTATGGGTTTTGCGCAGAGTAATAATTGTTGAAATCTCGTTTAGTTTTTGTTATGGCGTAATTCAACCATTGCAATTATCGGTTTTGAAAGGACAGAAAATGAGTAGGTTAATGGTTAGAATTATAGAGCCCTTAGTAACATCAACCAAAACTCGATGCAAGACAACATAATTATTACTTAGAAGAATGTTGGCTCTACCTACCCAAACTAGTATATTGGCGTGACCATATACATATAAAAATAGATATTTAAATTAAAAGATAAAACGTCTCCGTCACTGGAATATTCCATTCCTTTATCACAAATAACTTCATTTGTATTCACTCGAAATGGTCGAAATTGAATATTAATGTTGAAAAATTCAATTTTATTAACCGTCAAAGCGTCTGATTCCCCTTTCTTTATCGCTCTTGAAATAAACTGAATGTTTATGAAATCAGTTGAGTTATTTGAAAGCAGATAATTTGTAAAAGGACAGTTATTTAAATTGAATTCTTCGCGGTAACCGATTGTGTTTCGTTTATTTGTTTTATAAACTTTATCAATAATCTTTTAGAGATCGGGGCGATTTTAATTAATACAGGATTGAGTAGGATTGATAAAGCTAAAGTATCCTTGGATCTATCACGGAGGTTTATAACTGACCACTGTCTCATAGAATAGAACACGCGATGGTTGTTGGCCGAAACTCGAAAATTCTAGAAGTTGGCGATGGGGAAACCCTATCCAATAATGAAGCTCCTGCGGCTACAGATAACAATGGAAAAGATAAAATACTATTTAATCGTGATCTGTAGCAGCAGATAAAGTGTTGGCGGACTGTTGGTAAACGGACCAAACGCGCCTGCCAACAGAATTGCATTTGGCATTTTTATTAAAAGCTTCCCTATCTGTAACAGATTATGGATAAAATTTATAAAATATGTAAACGTAACACAAGCAGTTACCTCAAAAAATTCAATGTATATAATTGTCCTTTTTCAAAGTATCTGCTTTCAAATACCTCAACTGATTTCATAAGAATTTCTATGGTATATATGTACACGGACTTGATTAGCGTGGTGGACTATATGTCCCAACTCCTCTCAATCCTACTCTCGACTATGGAGGAAGTCCGTGCTCTACAGCAAGACGTCTATGGGCTGATACAGTACAGTATACATAAAATGCTTTGTAATTAAAAGCAAACAATATAAAATCATAAACTAAACCACCAAAAATAGTTTCATATCCCAGAACAATGCACCTAAAACACTTATATGGAGGTAACTTTCAAAATCCACAAACACAGAGTTACTGCCGTAAACATCTAAGTTAAATAATAACCCCAACTTAGTTGGGGGTCGGTAAGATATTATACATTAATTGCGTCCGTGAAAAGAATAACTAATAGCTTCGCGGACAAAGCGGGAACTCGTTAAAAGTTACATAAATTTGCACTGGCTGTATCCTCTCGGCTTACGAACCCTGTAGGAATCGTTTCCATACTTTCTGGAAGTATAAATATAACTTTATATTGATATTTCGTGCTGCATTTATGCGAATTAAGTGTGATTTGGGTGAAATCAATTCATTTGTTACATTTCAGTTAAATTTGTGATGAGGCTCTTGATAAAACAAGAAATAAAAGAAGGATAGTAGAAGTTTAAGTAGGATTTAGATTTACGCGAATGTTACACATTGAAATAAAACTATTATTTACCGATTTTATCGCGAATTTAGTTTAATTTTTACATTTTTGACTTCCCGACGTTTCGATTACTTTACAGCTTTCGTGGTCACGGGGCGGACTGAGGTATTAGTTATCCGCTCTGTGACTGTTACATTTGAACTACCCTTAAATGTAAAAATTAAACTAAATTCGCGATAAAATCCGTAAATAATAGTTTTATTTCAAGATCTAAGAACCTTCATTATGCTAAACAATCGATATAAAAACAAAAATAATGTGGATTGTATGTTGCAATCACCCTCAGAAATAATCATATTTTTATTACATGCCAAGCATACAAGCCAGAAGCGCGTTTAAATGTGCAATGTGAACTATTGCAAACGCCCAAGTAAAGAGCAGTGATCTATCTACAATAATAATCATATCTGCTTAATAAAAATTCCTTTCAGACGTCGCAATTTCAGAAATAATATGGATTTAAATGAATCCCATCAAAAGTTGAAAAACACTTGGCCGTTAAATCCTCTGGAGGGGAATGGGGGAGGCATACCAGCCGGACTAATTATAACGGAATGGAATGCTAATTCATTTAATTAACGTCTCCTTACGAGTGATGGATGGGATAAGTTAGGTAATTTGATGTAGAGCGACTGATCTGTGGATACTATAACCCTGTGGAATTTAGTTTGAGTATGCGAGACAATAATTGAATTCACGTACGTCAATGGGATGGTTAGAATATGTGTTTGTTCACGGTTCGGTTATCTTGATGCTCATGTTTCCAGTATTAATTACAGGCAAAGTTAAATTATTTAAGAATAAATATGTATTGTTTTTTTGGTATGTCAGGAGTTATGCCGGGAGTGTGTAAGAGTACCTTATAAAAGAAAGGCAAGTGTTCCACACGAGGCGTGTTACAGGCTCAAGTACAATTGTATTAGTTACAGCTAAGTTACATACATAAGCATCTCAACATGTAGTTACACATTCAATACAGATTCTGAAGTGATGTAAATCACTTATATCTTAGGGATGAGCCTACGTTACTAACGTGAGTTTTAATGACTTAGAGACTACGTAACAAAATTTTAATGACTTAGAGAATATGTTTATAAAACCACAGCGTTGATGTCTAGTATTGTAACAAATACAAAATCAAGACATCTCAATGCCTACATAAAATAGTGTGTACTCAGTTAAAACTTGCGATTTTCGTCTGTGAAAGAAAATCGGGATTATAAACAGATTTATTCTTCGCATAACCTTTCCGCTTTCCACCCTTTAAATATACTTTTTCTAATATTCACACTGAATCGCTGAAATTATCTATTAAACAATTAAGTCTCGTAACTATCGATGTTGAATAGCGCCATCTAGTTTCATATTGCCGAACTACCTACTTCATTTCTACCTCCATGCCAAACAAACGAGGCCCAACAATCGGCACGTTCGCAACACAAACAGCTACCTCAGTAACAACTCGCGATTTTCGCTCTGTTGCACTGCAAACAGATTCGAGATTACAGGATTACGAGCAGCTTTGCCATAAGTTTGTTTTGCAATATTAAATTATTAATGGAGTTTGGTTTACAAGTGCATTATTTAGATGATAGCAAGGCTTGTTTTATTGCCGTCGGATTTTGGGTTGTTAGGTTATGTTGTTGATTTTTCATCTTTTACGGTATTTTCCATTATTTTATTGCCTTTCATAATCTCTGTATCAGCGCATGTACGTCCCAATGCAGAGCACGGGCCTCCTCTACAATCGACAGTACGATTAAGAGTGGCTAGGTCATATAGTCCGCCACGCTGGCCTTGTGCACGTTGGCGGACTTACATACCATAGATTTTTGATGAATGGCTATGGTATGTAGGTTTCCTCACGATGTTTTCCTTCGCTGTTTTAGTGCGTGGTGATTGACTATCAATACACACATGACTCCGAAAAGTCAGAGGTGTGCCCTAGGATTCGAACCCGCAACCACTGTGAACATGTTAGCAGTCGCGTTTAGTCTGTTTACCAACAGCACCCTGCACTTCATAATCTCTTTAGTAATTATTTATTAAACAAGTCAAGCTGAAACGCAAATGAATTTTGAGTTTTGTACAAATAAGTCGTTTTATTTTCAACTTTAAAACAATTTTCCAGCACCAAATTCCTTCTCACAGGCACCTTTTAGTTACAAACTTCTAAAAATTACCTTTGTGTAACATAATTTTATTTCAAGCTAATTGCCAAAGCGTGGCGTCTGCGTAGTTCGTGACGCCGTGACGGCCATAAGTAATACCTCCCTTTGTACCTTTGGAGCTGTCGAGGTTTAACAAAGGCAAGTTTCTGGAAAGTTCGTTGATCGACAGACGTTGATTGGGATTTAATAATCAGTTCAGTTGCTTAGCGAGTTATAAATCAGGAAATCTCTCTTCAAAGACTTTGGTTGAAGTGCTGTTTTGTAAAACCTGTAACATGATCTTTTGAGTGCTGAGGCTCAACAATTTACGTTTTTTACATAACCGTTTTTATTTTCAAATACCGTTGCTATGTCCTTGGAGTATTTTGAGATCATCAGAAGCTTATGTGTCTATTTTTATATTTAGGAAGAATATATTTAATTTCACTATGAAAATGATGGGATAAGCTTGCTTATGTGGCAGTGAGGCCACGTACTAACAAATACAATATTGGAGTTCTACTCAGAGGGTGACAAAGTACAAAATCCCTGGATGTAGACCGTTCGACCTTCGCTTTCACTATACGGAAAATCTCTGAGCGTATTATAAATAGTAAGATAATATTAACACAAATCAAAGCGTTTTGTCTAAAATATTTTACTCCTATTCGAAAATCGAAGTCAGAAATGCTATCACAGTCCCCATGACATTAGCTACCTTTTATTCCTTACTCGGGCAGTAAGAGGTTGTCGCGGCGGTGTAATGGGGCCGAGAGGACCATTTATCTCCAAAGCGACACGGCTCGCTCGACGTATCGACGTTAAACTCTTGAGCTCCATGTCTTACTGGTACGTGGATTTCTTTTCAGAATTATAATACGGTATGTGTCATAGATTAAATTACAGTTATTAGGAAATTTTGTTTATGATATAAATGTGTGGTTTTCCATATTTTATCAATCAATCAATAAATCAATTTGTCATAACTTCGAAAAATCAGCGTATTTTCACTCAAATAACCTGGTTTTTGCGGTTTTGTTTGGTTGCTGAATTATTTAACATTTCCTACAGTACCCCTTCGTTTCTATTATAGGAGTGTTCACCATATCCTATCTTATCCCTCTAAATATTTACAAAGGGATGGACATTCTTACAATTTCCAATTATGTCGATGTTTACACACCACAGTACTTGAGTAATTCACCAGCATGTCTAAAACCACGAAAAAGCAAACTGAAAATTAAATTCCTGTAGATTGCTAATGTTGCTTTTAACAGATTTTTGCACAACACTCCCCGTAAAGATACGATGCACGACCATTAAAGTAAACAGCTTGGCCGGCAATAATAATGAAAATGTAAAATGGTAAATGTAACACGCTTTAGGGAGCTGTTACGTCGCGTTGTGAATTTTAACTGTTCATAACACCGGACCGAGGTTTAGGTAATGCGAACAACTTATACGCTGATTTTTGTGTTTTGTAAAACGGTTTTGATGTTTTTGTTTGGAGGTATGTTCGTGTGCTGTCATATTTCGGGATGAGATGAATGTAAATTGTCGGTGGCATTTGCGCCTTTGTCTACCCCGTCGGGCTTATCCAGGCGTGAGGATGTATACATGAGTGGTAGTTTTTTTGGGTTTGTTTACCTATATCGTGCAATATGTATTGTAAAAAGCTACATGCTGAAAGATGGCGTAACACTAACTCCACTGTCATCACAGAAAATCTTTGGAAGTCTTGCATTATTTTAAACCTGAAGTTCAGTTTTGCTTGACTAAAAAATAAATGTCCGACATAATAGTATTGAAAACATTTATCTACTAACACTAACATAAACCGCATGTATTTTTAAATCGCGCATAAGCAAAAGCTTAAAAACTTGTATCCGTTTATTATGGATATCTGGAAAAAATCTAGTGGCACTTGACGAGGCAAACTCACGAACGTAGCAGAGTGAAACGAGGCAAGTTTCCTGCAAACAGTTTTATAAGGTATAAACTGCGATAATCGTCGATTAAGAGCAACCAATGCAGAGCCTGCTCAGCGCCACTGAAACATTATTATTAGAAAACTTTTACGGAAAGGTGAATGCGTGGATGTGTGAGTAATAGAAGAGACTAGAGTAAACAAGACTAAAGTTATTGCTAAATTAAGTGTTATTACCCATTAGTGTTAATATTGAGACTATAATTATGTATTTGAAACGTGGAGTGTCTTCTTAATGCATTTCGGATTCACATCTAGTAGATGACAGATTTACTACTAAACACTCTTCTTATAACTTGCTAGATTTACTGTCCAAAGGTATTGGTTAGGACATTTCACCCAGATGGTATCCGTCGTACGCTCTGGTTCAAGATTTGGAAGGAAACGTGTCACGTTACAGGTTCATCCTTTACTTATCGAGACATCAGACTAGCATTGTGTCGATTGGCATGACATGATCGTTTTACGTCGGTGCCACTCAATACAGACTGCAAAGCGCTTCGAAAAGAAAATGTAAAATGCACAGAATTTATTTTTGGCTTAACCTCATTTTATTGATTTACATACATACATAGACTTACGCCTTTTTCTAAGAAGGACGTGCTACTAGGACACCCACGTTTCCCCTTGTGGGGTCTATTTTATGATGTGATTGGCGGAGAGAATTTCGCCAAATCGGTCATCAATTCCGACTTCGGTGAAACAAGTATTTCATGTGATCAAAGACATGTGATTACAGGACAGAAGCTATGCCTTCGCGTTCAGTGTGATTTTTAGACATTTTAATTGTGTTGAACTACACAGGCTCTTCCATCAACCTACTAATCCGTTGATAAATTTGAACGTCTCACTGGCAACATGAGTTCCTTTGATGCGTGCCTACATGCTTAAGAATTAACTATTGTTAAAAAGTTGAGCCTTCCTGAGTCCACGTTCCCTTGCTGATATTTTTATGTGAAAAAAAAAAAAAGAAGTTCGAGTAGGAAAACAGGGAATAAATTAGACAAAGTTTATAAACAACTAGCGGCCCGGCCCAGCTTCGCCCGGGTAGAAATAGATTTCTGTATAGTAATATGTGCGTATTATACATATAAACCATCCTCTTGAATCACTATTAAAAAAAACCGCATCCAGATCCGTTGCGTAGCTTTGAAGATTTAAGCATACAAAGGGACAAGGGACAGAGAAAGCGACTTTGTTTCATACTATGTGATATGATAGTGATAATACTTAGCTGATATCGTTAGAGAATATACGTATAAATTGGAAATATGATATTTTATCGTGGTTCTAAATGAATAAATAATACTAGCAACAGTCGCATAAATAGTCCGGACCCTACACTGAGATACGAGTTATGTGTCGTGGGTATCAGATACCAAGACACATTTTGGTATCACAAAGATAAACCACAAAAAAATCCAGTGGGTCACACAAAAATTTGTTACAGTGCGGGAGTCGAACCCGCTGTCTCACGTTTCACAGGCGGCGTCTAGCTAACTGAACGGTCTAGCTAACGGAGGCTTTCAATACGTCAGTTTCAATACTTTCAGATGGATCATCAAGTTAAAGTGAAAGCACACAAAAATAGAAGTAAAACTGCAGGTATAGATGCAAAGCCATGTTAATTGAAGTTGTGAGTTTTTTTTTTCAATTTTCACACTGCATCGACACCGCGGCGGACCGGGACGGTAAACAAACGAAAAATAAAAAACTAAGGCTCAGGTCGACGGTTTACTGGCAGGTTTGAAAAAAAAACATCCTCTTTGAATATCGATAGAACGGGCGACGGTTCAGGGAGCAGTATTAGGGTTGACAGACTGTGAGTCTAGGTATGATGTGATGGCCATGACAGGCTAGTGAGGGAGTCATTGGTGTTTCTATTTGGAAGAAAATGAAAGTAATTTATTCATTTTCATTATTAATATCAAATACGTATATGATTCCGAATTTTCCGTATTAAACGCAGACAGTTACTCGTGACGAGAACCATGCCATAATCGCACTGAATATTATATTGTTCTGGCGAATGTTTACACGATACGTATATCCTGAAGATAGTCGTATCTTTCCGGTAAGAAACTCCCCACGTAAAGGGGGCGTCAGTCGGTTGATATGTAAAAAATTCAGTTCACTTCAACAATGCTTCGGTTAGCCACCTTGCAATGTTATTGTTATTTTTTTTCAGTATCAGACTAAACAAATAAATCGTGAGGAACTATGTTTTGTTTCATATTTAAAAAAAACTTGCAAAACCAAACGATCTTCCATAGACGAAACAAAGCTTTTAAAACCGATTCTGGTTTCAATTTTGAAATAAATCAATCTAAATGATCGATTTGTAATATTATCGATTTGTTTTTGGGAACATTAAAAAAATCCACTTACTAGATTTTTCGACCTCGTCAACGATTTAACGAGTATTATGCAAAAGTTCCTAACTCCGTAATACTTATTAATAGGATTAAAAATGAAATATAAAAAGGATTTTATTCGCACATGTACATTGGTAGCTTAGAAATAAAACTAATTTTACAAATGTTATAGCGGATTTGGTTTGATTTTTACTTTATATTCGCGTCGTTAGATAAGAAACCATTATAAATTATTTATATAAGATGCCAATATATGTCATGTATACGTACATCAATAAGCTACTACATATCTGTAAATTCATTACGATAAATTCATACTCTTAGCATCTGTCGTCTCGAACTATACACTACGCGAACCAAGGGTGAGTGAGATAGATATAGAAGGAGATAGATCATAGACGTGGAGGACGGAACGGGGTGTGAAGACGTGGTGTATAGCAAACGAGCCGATAAATATTAATAATTGTATTCTACTACAATGTTACACATTAACCGTAAATAGTGACTATTACAATATCATATTTTAGGTCGGATACGAGATCGGCAAATCGTGACTACCAAGTACTATTAGTGGTATATTATTATGGTACGATGGTCAATAGCCATAAAAATGAGTCCATTTGATCATTATAACATGTCCCTTATTTCAATTTTCGGTTCATCATGATAAATTTTAACAAATTTCTGAAAATTATTTGTGTAATGCTACAGAGCAGAAACAATTTCCAATTCCTAGAATAGGTTTTACTTGTATTTTAATGATTCACTGGAAATATAACGGATATTTGTATATTTTTATTCCTATAGAACCTATAGGACTTGGACACAAAAAAATCTAACCTAACAAGACCTAAATTGGAGCACAGCGTGGTCGGCAGTGTATTTAAGAGGCTACGGGGCAATTTCACGGGCCATCGGGCACACGGGGCCACCGCAGGCCTGTCCATTAGGCCAAACACCAGACATTCTCGTTTGGACCAGGAATTAGGTGACCGACATATACAGAACACTGTTTAGAAACCTATTCGTTTAACTTTTTGTTTATTACTTATGGAAATGTAAGTAAAAAGATTGAAGTAATAAAAAAAAGTTGTCTTAAATGAACTGCCGATAGATTTATCTAAAACACATTTCTGTATCAGCCCATATACGTCCCACTGCAGGGCACGGGCCTCCTCTACAATCGAGAGTCCGATTGAGAGTGGTTAGGCCATTTAGTCCACCACGCTGGCCTAGTGCGGGTTGGCGGACTTACATACCATAGAAATATAAACCGCTATGGTATGCAGGTTTCATCACGATGTTTTCCTTCACCGTTTTAGTGCGTGGCGATTGACTATCAATACACACATAACTCCGAAAAGTCAGAGGTGTGCCCTGGGATTCGAACCCGCGACCACCGTGAACATGTTGGCAGTCGCGTCTAGTCCGTTTACCAACACACATTTACTTAAAGTATAAATCTAACAAACAGTAACGCGGCCTATATCGAGATGTTTCAAAAGATCGTAAAATACTTGTGGAAAGACTTAAAAAAATAATCCTGCAGCTGCATTAATAGCTGGGAAGACAATTTGTTAAAAAAACAACATACCGGGTATCTCAAGACTGCTACCGAAAACGAAGCCGGGTGGTAGTTTTAGTGACTATAAACACAATACAATTAAAAATTTCGCATAGAAATGCGACAATTATTTTTTATGATTTTTTAAATATCGTCATTTTAGAGTGGTAAATCCATCGTTTTTGCTAAAATAATAATTTAAACACTAGATTATTTAGAAATAAAAGGGTATACACTATTATTTTAGGAAAAAATGTATTTACCACCTAAATATAGCCATAGGAAAAAAAAATACAAAAAAAAATTGTCGCTTTTTTTTTGTAATTTTTTCTGGTGCATTGTGTCTGAAGTCGCTTAAACTACCACCCGGCTTCGTTTTCGGTAGCAGTCTTGATATACCCTGTATATAAACAGCAAAAATAATCGGACAAAATAATACATGTAGACACTCCAGATACACCGTTTGGCGAGAGAAATAGAAATTTCGGTGGCACCTACCCAGGCGGCCTCACATATGAGAGACCTACCACCAGTAAATAAAAACCCTAAAATGTATCATTTTCTAAAATTATTCTTCAGTCCCATTAAGATTGCAGGAGGAGTTACAATGTAGCAGGTTTGTATAATATACTATTGTGATATTTACAAAGAATTATAAACTGTAATTTGAAGTTTATCGCTTGACAACACGGTCTATTTATTGTATTTAAATCACAATATTACTTTAGTTTCGGAGAGAATTGAACAATTAAGGGTTAAATATACACAGATAGAACCTGCAAAGAAGATAAGTTTGCCTAAAAAACATTTAAATACAACAAAATGATTCAAAATTGGTAAAATAAACATGCAAACTTACCGGAATTCCGCTCTCGGAGCTACATGTCGCCGTTGAAGAAACTTAGTGAAATTTAACAAAATTAATTGCCCACGCAATTTATTGAAATATAACTGAGTATGTATTTGATATTATTCTAATGTGTATATCTTATAAAAAAAGCTGATAGTTGGGTTCTTGAAATATATAGTTTTGATTGTAATTATTTGTTCGTACCAGAAAAAAATAAGTCTGGAATTATAGCAGCAGATGCATACTTTGTAAAGTGTATAATTTAATAACGTGGCTTATTTTAATATCCAACTAAAACAAAATTTCACAAAATAATTGCGATAAGAATCAAACAAATAATCCTATGCGTACACCTGTCAAAGTAAACACATTTGAAAACAAAAATGATACACAGCTTAATAAATTAAAACCTGCAAAAAGAAAACCTAAAACACATTGAAATGAAAGAAATAGTCATAGTATCATAAATAAACACCTGAAAACAAGAATCTCCCTAACATTTAAATAAAACAAAAATCATCCAACAAATGGTAACAATACATGCAAACTCACCAAAATGCCGCTCTCGCAGACATGACAGGACCGACGAGACTGCACCAAGTATTGAAGCACTAAACATCACTTGCACTGAATTGATGAAACATTTATAAAAACAAAGTAAAGAACATTGAACTATACTGGATTTACAAAATCATCACTCATCACTCACTATAATAACACGTTTATCACCATTTTCATAAACATAAGTGATTTGTTTAACACTCGGATTAAGTATTAAAAAAAATACTATAACAACACTCGTCACCATCACTTCATAAAAAATAACTGAGTAATGACAGCTCCGTACTCCCTTTTATAATGCTTTGGCATGGCATAGTGGGGATGGAGTGTATATAATGTGGGTAGATATCGAATTGCGGGTACTACTCTCCATTATTTGAAGGTAGGTATCGAACTGTGGGTTGTCTTCTTATAATGTCGAGTCATAATATCTCAACTGTTTAAATTTTTATGAAAATGTTTAAAGTTTTATGAAAATGCTTACAATTTCTAGAATCTATTTAAAGTCATACATCGTTTAGATTTAGACACTTTTTCCCTATAACCGGGTTTAAAAGATAGTTTCCACCAGAGAACAACGGGCAAGTAATTAAAACTAGATGGTTTGGAATCAATAATTATATTTGAATATTTTGTAAGCTCTGTTATTACATACACAGCGCGATCTTATAGTTAAATTACTTTCATAACGCTGTACAATTATATCAATATTTAAAAAACTTACGACCTTATCCATAAACAGTAATAAATGTTTTGTCTTTCTCGCTCAAACTAAATTCAAAAGTCGTTGAAAAGGGACAGAACATTCTATAACTCATATAATATATGATATGTTAAAATCTTAGAGTATATATATATAGAGGGAGCGCTGGTACTTCAAAAATGTAGATAAAAATGGTGGTGCCGGGCCACCTTTTTCTGCCCTCCTATTGGCTAATATTTGAACAGGTTGTGAAACATACATAAATAATGAAATATTTGAAAAAACTTTAAAAATAAATAGTTTATGTCTATTTAATTTCACTCAAACTCGTTTTAAAAGGAAAATAGCTAAATATAATTTCGGCTATCAAAGGAATTTATAGCAATTTATTGCTAAATAATTAATTAAATTTTTACTAATATAGGAGCGCTACCAACATTACGAACAAGAAAATATCTACGTTTTTCAAAACGCGAATGTATGACAATGCTCCCTCTATATATAAATATTCTAAGGTTGAAATATACAGCAGCACTAATGTTGTCAATTGTTTTCTACTTTTCGATTGATCTCCTGTCATGTTGCCATAGTTTATTCACTACTGAGATTGATTATTGGCAATATAGTATCAGAAAAACGATTGAGCTGTCAATCTAAAACGGCAAATTTTGGATTGGGTTTGTTTATTGGCAGCGGCTGTAAATCGTTTTACTAAAATTCAGACACCCAATAGATTGCCTATTGTGAAGTGGATCAACCGATGTACAACTCGGAAATGAGCTATTTGGTAGCGGCTCTGGGCTCTATGTACCATATTATAGGCTCTATATCTTTGTACCGAGGACCATTCATTTACTCTCAATATATTGACGAGAGGTGTAGTTTGGTTTAGTCAAAATTGTTAAAGGCAAGGCTTTGTTGATGGAGTAAAATGTACATATCCTAATATTACAAACGAGAAAGTGTGTTTTTTTGGCTTGGTATTCCACTGCACTGGCATTCCCTGAGACATAAGATGCTAAGTGTCAAAATAGTAGTTACTCTGGCTACATTGTCCTTCAAACTGAAACATAACAGTGCATTTAAACTGCTGTTTGGCGGAAGAAATAGACATTGTGGTAGTACCCACCCAGATGGTCTCTCACATATGAGAGACCTACCACCAGTATGCATGTTTGTTACTCTTCTCTTTCACGCAAAAATTAATGAATGAATTTTAATAAAATTTTGTTTAGACGTAGCTAGCACCCTGGATATTGCATGGACAATTTTTTAACCTGAAATATGTTGTGTTTTTGTAGGGTAAACAAGGAACATAAATATACATATTTGCTATTATTTAAGTTAAAGAAATGGAAACAGGACTGAAGAAGACAAAATTGTATGCCTTGAATGATGTACAGGATGAGACGGGACAGAACAGACTATAGCGGGACGAAACGTGAAAAGCAGTGTCGTGGACAGCAGTCTCATTAAGTCTGAATTTAAAAATATAATAATTGTCTGCGTATATTATTTATTTTGCCTATTATGGAAGTATTTATGGAATATGTATTTATGGAAGTAGCAACATAATGCTTTTGTATTTCTAAAGATACGATAGACGTGCCTTTTCAAATTTCGTAACTGCTAATTCATACTAACTAATCCATTCTGAATGTGACTTTCAGTTGATCTACCAAATATGGGTAATTTCAATAAGATCGTCTACGAGAAGTCGAACTTTGCTACGAAAGGCTACGAGACTACGACAATTTTTTGCTACGAATTTGAGACGTATTTTACTGTGATGCATTAACCAATATGCATTTGACATACCTGAAAAATACGTTTAAACTTGCGTTTAATGCCCCGTTCACATAATCGCCCAACATCGGCAACTATAGGCGATGACGGTAATGTGTACGGCTTATTGCCTTTCATTGCCGATATTCGTGTACATCAAGCAGTGTTGCTAACGAAATATTTTTCATTCCCAAATCTGGAGAATGTAGCGGTTCCGCGAAGTATAGTAAATAAAATTATGCTTATGTTAAAATAAGTAACAAATTATTTATAATGTTGACTCGTGTAGTGTTTTTTTTTGTAATGCATTTTTATTGTTAATCTTATATTATTATAATACTAAATAACTCACATTACAGTGTAATGACTCTGATAATTTAACTCGTTATCATAAAATGAACCAATTAAATTATTAAGATATACACCCACAATTTAGGGATTTGTTCCAAAACTTATAACCCTGGTAAAATTTTACAACATTCGTGTTCGGGGTTTTTCGCCAACTGTCGGTAATCAGAGTGAGAGTAAAGTGAGAATACCCATGTTTGCCTGTCATCGTCGACGATCCGCTAGTTATGGATTTCTAGCCACATGCCCCGCGGGTTTGTGACAGTGTATTGCTATAGAAATTTAATTTTTCATTAAAAAAATATCGAAATACAAGTTTCAGTAACAACAGCTAGCATTTTCCGGAGCTATCAGTTACTTCCGTATAATAATTGGTTCAGTTTGATCACAATACGAAATCTATTCAGAAATAAGTATCATAGTTTATAAGTGTTTGTACATGATTTAAACTATATATTTGAATATTATGATTTATATCTGTATGAATATCACTCCGCTTATGCCGATGACGTGCATTGCGTTTACAGAAACCCGGTCTTCTCAAAATATTTGTTCATTTATTGTTATAAGGTCCGCCTACTTCCACTTTAGCTTGCTATTGCGGGTTGATATTTCTACAATATATACTAAAAGAAAATAAATAAAATTATAGATGTACAGAAAATGTTTATTTCAAACAAGAATATACAAAAAATACTTTAAAATAAATAAGTCGAATTATAGGACAGGGCACGCGTGCGTTTCAGCTGTATCTGCACCTAGTTGCCTGCTGCAACTTCTTCGGTTTCATTTTCTTATTATAAAATTCCACACCATTGTTCAATTCTCACTACATGCAATATAGTGTACGTAAAAAGCACAATTACTAATTGAAATAATTCTAAATAAACTGTTTGTACATTATTATTTAATTACACCCCATACTAAATAAAATAATCATAATTTTCGTATATTTTTATATATTTGACAAAGATGACACAATTGACATCTGTGGACGTCTGTGGATATATACGACCAAAAACCTTCATCGTCCATTACCAATTCAAGTTTTTAATCCAATTAATATGTCTGTTATTAATAACTTCGTATTTTTATGAAATTCTACTACGAGTTTTATGAGTACCTGCTTTAAAAAACACTAGGCATTGCGGGCTTTGCGATTAGTTAAATGATTGACTTCCAAAATGAAAAATAAATGTCGTTGAATCATATGCCAGCCTACGTGGCGCAGTTGGTTAGACGTCGGCTGTGAACTGAGAGGTCGCGGGTTCGATCCCCGCCCCGCGAGAAATGTTTGTTCTACCCACAAATACTCCTTTCGGGTCTGGGTATTGTGAGACTGAAAAGACCCACGACACAAGACTCGATCTTAGTGTGGGGTCAGGACTATATACGTGACTGTTGGGTGTTATTTATTGTTTTCATTATATTTATGACATCTCATCTCAAAACCAGCATTCTACCATAGCCAATTCACCCATTGATTTGAACCAGGTATTAGTGGTACTTGTTATAATTCAGAGCTATGTGATGAATAAGGATTCATCCACCAGAGTTATTTGGTTTATAATTTTACGACCAGCCAATTCTATCAATCCAATTAATTCTATGTCTCTGCTCGTGCTGCTCTGATTCTGTTCATCTTATTATGTCTACTTAATATTATAAATTCAAACGAAACTCTTTGTCTGTCTGTTTTTATTAATGGAAAATGAGAAAACAAATCACCTGATGGTAAGTAATCACTACCGCCCATGAACATCCATAACGTTCGGATCAAAGATGTATTGCGTGTCCATGAAATGGCAGAGGAGTGGAAAGGAGAAAGGATGGGAAGAAGAAAGGAGCATTGGGCATCCAGCAATCTCACTTACCGAATGCAATGGAAAAGCTGTTACTTCACGTTGATCAATCATGCTGAGCAATAACTGACAACAGCGTGGCTCTATCACTTCTGTTTGTTTGACAGTCTAGTGCCTGTTAAACTTTTACGCCTACACCACTGAACCAATTGCCTTGTGTGAGCTGTGTAAACGGGTAAAGTTACGTTATCTATTACGTTTATAAGGCAAATTTTTTAATCCTAATAAATTTCAAAAAATATATCCGTCGTAATTTATATAAGTCTATCTTCTTGTTATTCAATATAATCGTTTCAATAATTATTTAAATAATGTATTATTTTCTATTTTGTGTTTATAACCATGATATTAATCGTAATACAAATAATAAGTTACTTTAAGGGTTGTTCTGGCTATCTACGACGCTCTATTTGCATGTAAGTGGATGGTATGCTAGAAAGTATGAGGCGAATAAAATAGGACAGGATTGAGGTATGGCATCGAATGAAACTTGATAAGACGGGATGTAACGGGAAGGAATCAGAAATGTTAATGATGATTCAAAACAACAACAACTCAAGGGCGATAATAAGAACATATTGTTTTCTTATGTAGTGTAAAATATATCCCTAGAAAAAACGCTGTTTTTACGATTACAAATACCTAGTTATATTGCGGTAAATTCTTAAAATCCACCATCTTCTACTTATCTGTTTACTCGGTATTATTTGGTTTTTATGTATATTCATAAAACTCGTATCTATACGCGCTTTTTAAATAAATGTCGTGGCAACCGCTAATGCATCGACGTCGATCGACGTCCATTTTTGACGACTTATCTATTGACAACTCGCTCGAATACGTGGCGAGGTGCGCAAAATTTGTGGCAATGATGCGCAAACGTGTCATCGCCTATCATCGGCGAACATGGACGATTGTGTAAACGCGCCATATACATAGCTCAATGGCTATGACGAATTTTCCTGTCAAACCCATGTATAATAGTTTGCAAGGCTATTATTAATCTTTAGATGACATTCTCGGCGAGTAGAAAAATTCTGTAACTAAAAATGGGCGAAGAAAACTTCGTGTTGCAGTAACTTTGTTTGTCTCAGCAGTTTTAGAAAGAAACTTTTATATTTATTATACATATACTTTTAAGTGCGTGGTGTCCTGTTGGTAAACGGACTAGACGCGACTGCCAACATGTTCACGGTGGTCGCGGGTTCGAATCCCAGGGCACACCTCTGACTTTTCGGAGTCATGTGTGTATTGATAGTCAATCACCACGCACTAAAACAGTGAAGGAAAACATCGTGAGGAAACCTGCATATCCTAACGATTTATAAAATTTCTATGGTATGTAATTCTACCAACCCGCACTAGGCCAGCGTGGTGGACTATATGGCCTAACCACTCTCAATCGTACTCTCGATTGTAGAGGAGGCCCGTGCCCTGCAGCGGGACGTATATGGGCTGATACAGATACTTTTAATAGACAGGGTGTAAAGTCAAGCGTTTCAGATTCAGCTTTTATAATATATACGAGTACAACGGCATAGCATAGTAGCTAGACTAACTACTGGACATATTGAGACCTAACATCTTATGTCTCAGAATGGCAAGCGCAGTGGAATGCTAAGCATAGCTTTGTAGTTCATGGTGTTGTTTGGTTCCGCTAGTGTCTATGAGCGGTCGTCTCACTTATCATCAGGCGAAGGATATGCTCGCCTCGTCATTCATTGCAATAAGAAAAAATACTTTGGTATCCTATACAAGGTTCCATGCAATGTTACGTTCAGTGTTAAATAAGTAATTATTAAAAAAAGTTGAGTGGTGTCAAGGGACACCGGGATGGAACGAAGTTCCTTTCGATTAATTAGAGAAGGAATTGTAATAGAATTTTATTTCTTTTAAGTTATAAAAATAATCTTTTTTTATTATTAACAAATATAATGTGATATAAATTTAATCAGTAGGCTCAATTTTAGTAATAATTGGCTTGTGGTAACTGAAGTAGGAAACATATGTTTGGGATTCTATTTTATTTAAATGTCTTGAAAAAACTGCATCAATGGTAGTATTATATTTTGTTGTTGTTTCTGCTGGATTATTGTTAATTCTTAAATCAAATTTTTCCTCTAGAAACTGTAGCAATGGTTTTGATTTTTCATTACTGAAGTTAATGTTAAAATCACCGGCTAAAATGAGGGAAATTTTTGTTGTATCTGCTAAGCGTTCGAGATACATCTTTAGAATACTCTAGCAGTGCAGCGCTGCGCGGCTATTTAACCAATTATGTGAGCGCTGCGTCACGTTATCGTGTGTCTGACCAATAGGGGCGCGTGGCCTGCAACTTCCGCGAATCCTGTGCCTTCGCGGTGCGCTACGACTTCACGCAGGACAACCATCTTCAAAATTAATTACGTCACATTGTGGTTCACGACAATTTTTTGTAAAATAACAAATATAATGTAATATAAACTTAATCAGTAGGCTCAATTTTAATAATAATTGGCAAATATACATAGTCAAATCTAGGGTTGATGATTGACAGCAGGGTAACAAACTAAAATTGTAAATAATAATAAATTTATTGAGGAGGTTCGAAAATCAATGTATTACGGTTTTATTATGTAATTTTAATTATATCTGTATCTGTATCTGTATCAGCCCATATACGTCCCACTGCAGGGCACGGGCCTACTCCACAATCGAGAGTGCGATTGAGAGTGGTTAGGCCATATAGTCCACCACGCTGGCCTAGTGCGGGTTGGCGGACTTACATACCATAGAAATTTTTATAAATCGCTATGGTATGCAGGTTTCCTCATGATGTTTTCCTTCACCGTTTTAGTGCGTGGTGATTGACTATCAATACACACATGACTCCGAAAAGTCAGAGGTGTGCCCTGGGATTCGAACCCGCGACCACCGTGAACATATTGGCAGTCGCGTCTAGTCCGTTTACCAACAGGCCACCACGCATTTTTAATATAATTTTAATTATATGTCACCATCAAAAGAATCATTTGGGTATCACCATCATTAAGTTTTTTTTCACATATTTATGCAACTTATGTTTCTTTTGTACCAATTTGATTTATGACATTTGATGAAAATTAGAAATTGTCGCAACGTTTCCCACTTAAATTTGGGCTTCAGCGTATTCTTAGTTTTTACTAAAGCCTTTAACATATTAATATGTATTTGGATATTTTATTGCCTCTATTAGAGTTAAATAAAATGTATGACATCATTTTCAAATAAAGAAATAAAAAACGAATGTCAAATGTTTTAAAGTGTCGTTACAAATTTTCGTGAGAATTTTTTCCGTCTAGCCCCCTTTCACACGGCGCGATAAGGAACTTCGTTCCAATAAAATACATCTATGAATAATATAATCCTCTTGGACTTTATTAAACGGACGTTTATGGATATTTTACAAAATGCACAACTGTTCTATGCTCGCTACGGCATATGTACACAAAATGTTATTTTGCGACTTTATGAATTTATCGCTTGACGGCGACACGTCCGTTGTTATAAATTTAAACCAGGTGAGCTGGCAACGTCGCCTCCTCTATACTAGAAGTGTTACTAGGATTAAACTGGTGATAGCATATTTGTTCTGAATTTAATCGTTCACGATAGTGGAAAATGGTGGAAGCCCTCTTATTTTCTCGTAGGTTTCCCATGATACATATTTCTATACATCAACTCACGCCTTTTTTCAAGAAGGGTTAGGCAGAGGAGTAACTAGGACAACCGAATTTCACCTTGTATGTTCTGTCTCACGATGTGATAGAGTATACTACTAAAACTGTATCTGTATTATATCAACCTATATACGTCTTACTGCAGGGTACGGCCTTTCTTTACAATCAGAGTGTAAGGTTGAGAGTTGTTAGGCCATATAGTCCACGACGCTGGCTTAATGCAGATAGGTGGTATTTACACACCATAGAAATTCTTATAAATCGCCATGGAATACAGATTTCCTCTCGATATGTTCCTTCACCGGTATATTGCGTGGTGATTGACTATCAATACACACATGACTCCAAAAAGTCATGGTGTGCCCTGGGATTTGAACCCGCGACCACCGTGAACAATGTTGGCAGCCGCGTCTGGTTCGTCATCTACAGGCAACCATGCACTTCACTAAAATCATTTAATCTTATTCACTGTTCCTTCCAGCATTTTCGGGAATACGTGTTGAAGTAAATAAATATAATTAGTGTGACACTAAAGACTTCGGAAGTGTAATGTAAAGAGAATTTGTTGTACCGCCAGATTTATAACTTAGTTGTTTCGAGAGTTATTTGTTAAATTCAAATTTACGTGTATCTGAAATGCCATGATTTAATGTTGGTTAATCTATTAATTTTAGGAAGTTTATTGTTTAAAGGTCGAATAAGTCGTTGGATATAGCTTGCTTTATTATGCTGTTTTATTACGTAGGAGATATTTTTGTTTGATTTCCAGCAATGGATTTTTTATTATTAACAATAATTTTGACCCATTTCAATTAGTAAGTAGAAATGCCGATTTATTCGAGTATAATATAATTATAGTTACTGACCTATAAATAGGACGATAGAATTTTAATCAATTAAGCGGTCGTCGTTAGATGTACATACCATTAACATAACTACATAAGATTATGTAATAGAAATAATGCCCAGTTTAAATAAGTCCAGATTTTCACTAATATTGATATTAACCTCATCTTGGAGCAGAATTAAACTTGTTATACTCTAACACTATATCACTATAGCTTCTGCCTACCTCTATGCTGCAGGCGTGTATTTAAGAGCGATCCTATCATTGCCCCTTTCAGTTCACAAGGACGGGGTCTCCGGCGATATTAAATTCTTCGCTGGCCTCTTGACACGGCGCGGCGGGATATTGGTTTTGCATCGAACATCGCATATTGTATCGTATTCCCTCCTTTTGTTAACAGATTGACGTTTGAATACAACGTCATAAATAAATGTAATAGATTTATAAAAACATAGTCATATACATATCCCTGACCTATTACTAAGACACAAGTCTTTTATCTTGAAACTACGCGACTTTCTGTCTTACCTAAATCAAACCAAATTTAATTTTAAAAAAAGTTCAACTATTGGTAAATCTTTAATTTTTTTTAAATAAATATATTTGTTATCATGATATGGTATGGTGACCAATACATCATGGTTGGCGATGGGCTCGTCCTCTATCACAACAAGGGATGGAACATACAAGGCGAAAAATTGTGGGTGTCCTGGTAGCATACCTCTGCCTACCACTTCTGCAAAAAATGCGTGAGTTTCTGTATGTATGTTTATCTATTGGTCGCCTAATTTGATAGCAACCGTGGCGCATTTGGTTAGATTTTAAATTAAGAGACAACGAATGTGACAAAAGATGTCTAGTAATTTCTGACCTCACGCCACAAGATTAATATCTTATCTTAGGCAAACTCTGTACGCTTGTTGGTTGCACATATTCAGGTAATTGCTAATAATACGTTTTAGAGATTTTTACGTAGAAAAATCATTTCAATAAATGTTTTTTTTAAGAGGTAATCGTGTTGTCATGTTATTTGTTGCGGATGAAATCAATTTGACTAAACGGTCACATTAATCATTGTTTAAATTTAGAACAAAATAAGGCCTGTTGTAATAATAATAATACAATGTTTATTTAATGCACAAAACAATCGAAATAAAGGTACGAGTACAACAAAACCATAAATATTCTACTTAATAATATTTGGCATATCTGTGTTGAGCATTACAAAAATTATCAGGGGTCCCCAAACTAGGTCAAGCCTGTATCTTGGGGTACCTAAATAAGGGAGTTGTATATGTAGCCGTAAGTCCTTAAAATCAGGAAAATATTTGTAGACCAGGACATATACATAGGGCATAGGACCAGGACATACACCAGGGTATATTGAGACTTTAAAAAGAGGCGGTCTGGGAAGACATTTAAAGCTATCTATATGATTTTTGTTAACACGCTTTAATTAGCCTGTATGTATGTAGGTATATAATGGAATCTTTGAATTCGATTTTCGAGCACTTCAAAATGTCTGATTGACTTGATATTTTGTATACTTGAAGGACATACAATGAAGGACAAAGATAGTATTAATGTCAGCAGCACCACCCCACGGTAAAATTCCATAACTCATCCGGCTGTGAAAGAAGGCAAAATATACCACCACCAATCATCAATCAATCAACTCAGCGCTCAGCTTTTTAGCTAAAGCGACTATATGGGGACCCCATTGAAGTTTGGGATCTAATGCGATCCCTAAGAACTTCGTTGTATCCACAAGCCCCAAGGTATCATCAAAGTATCATCTGCAAACAACACTACCTCACAGTTGTCATTTATAAAAAAGGTAAGTCATTAATGTAAATTAAAAAGATAAAGGGCCCAAGAATCGAGCCCTGCAGAACTCCCATAGTAACGGCAGAGCCAGGAGATCATTTTCCGTTGACATCCACGCTTTGGACCCTAATGTTTAGATATGACTTGCACAAATCAAGGGCAACACCATTTACTCCTAACAGTCACCTGTTAGGTGTATTTATTTATTGTGTTAAGAGTTTTGTACTGTTTTTAATACACATATATCAGTTTGTATTATTATACCCCTTTCTGTTTCTTAATTTCTAATTCTGAATTGCAATGTGTATTAGTCTTTTAATTTACCAGAGTGTAACAAGCTTTATTCCTATATGTAATAGTACGGAAACAGTTCGATAACATCGACCGCCGAACGATTTAATTTTAATATCAGTCATTTGGGTAAATTGGTCGCGTTTCCTCTCCATCGACCAGAGAGCGAGTAGCAACCACGAGCTCTGATCATGTCCAAGCATCGTATTTTAATACTGTCAGGTCTTCTACTAATCTGCGTCTTCACTTGCAGCGCTCAATGGGTAACAAACATTTATTTTTGATTTGTAACTTCTTTAGAATAGTTATGATTTGAAATTTTATGAAAGGAAAAAGCGACACGAAAATTTTCATACAGGGTATATCAAGACTGCTACCGAAAACGAAGCCGGCTGGTAGTTTTAGTGACTTCAGACACAATGCAACTAAATTTTGTGTAAAAAATTGTGACAAATTTTTTTTGTTATTTTTTTTTCTATCGTCTTATTAGGGTGGTTAATACATAGTGTTTTCTTAAATAATAGTGTAAACCCTTTTATTTTTACAGACGCTATGGTACGCAAAGCTTTAAATTATTATTGAAGCAATAACTATGGTTTTACCACTCAAACCCAACGATATTTAGAAAATAATTTAAAAAAAATATCGCGTTTCTTTGCGAAATTTTTAGTTACATTGTGTTTGTAATCACTCAAACTACCACCCGGCTTCGTTTTCGGTAGTAGTCTTGATATACCTGGTATACAGCTATAAAAGTATAAATTACTTATCCATAATATATGGAGTGTATTTTTGTCCGGTTGTTCTTAAATTCGATAACCTTTCTTCCGATATTCTGGGGCCCTACTCTGAAAATCCGAAACGAAGTTCGAATCTTCGGAAGATCGAAGTTTATGACGATACGAATGTACCTACTGTGTAAATGTTTGGATTCGTATAACGTACATCGTAACCATAAGTATACGAATCCAAACATTTACAGAGTAGGTACATTCGTATCGTCATTAACTTTGATCATCCAAAGATTCGAACTTTCGTTTCGGATTTTCGCAGTAGGGCCCCCTGAACTGATAGTCAGAATTAAACTTTTTGGACGTTATTTTGAATTTTTTAGTTTGATCCAATTCGTCACAAAAACTTGAAAAAAATATTTAAAAATAGGGAGGGAGATGAAGATTATAGGAAACACTGTATACTTATATTATATCTCATTATCTCGTAACTATATCCTGTATATGATTATATTTATACGGGAAGACAGGCTAAACAATACTGACGGCTTACCATTACTTATAGTTTGATTGAGATACAGTATAAATATATTAGTGAACAAGTCCAGTGTTTAGTAGTGGGAAATTAATTGCTTATACGTTGCATTGCTTATAACACTGTCCCATAGTGCCAATAGAGTTAATTTATCTTTCTTTCAGAATCGATATATAAGCACAGAGCGACCTGTAGTCAATTACAATCCAAAGTATGTATTGTATGCAAATGTTTCTACTCAAAGATACGGCAGGCATGACCTCGTCTACTACACGAACATGTACTATCACAGCCTAGTATATGTAGACAACAATGTCACTGTAAGTACTGAGAAATATTCTATATCAGCCCATATACGTCCGTTTTCCTTCACCGTTTTAGTGCGTGGTGATTGAGTATCAATACACACAAGACTCCGTAAAGTCAGAGGTGTGCTCTGGGATTCGAAACCGCGACCACCGTGAACATGTTGGCAGCCGCGTCTAGTCCGTTTACCAACAGGACATCACGCACTACACTACTACTGAGAAATATACACGATCAAAACTCACATGCATAGTCGTGACTAGGGCGTGGATCCCGGAATTCCGAGATTTCGTAACTCCGGAACTTCGAATGATTTTTTACGATATTACAATTCCGAAACTGAAGTAAATATCGCAATCCGATACTCATATAATTTGTAAGATAAGTTACCACAATAATAAAATGTGCATATTTGTACTCTCTTGCGAAATGTACCGCGGTACGGTACCGCGCGCGAAGTTTGAATTCAATTCGTCGCCATCGACGCCTGCGCAATAAGCTACATTGCAATTGCAAATACCACACGTTGATTTTGCTATAATGTATATTATTGAAAAGTTGATTATTTATTGTTATATTTACTAAGAAAAACCTAATAGAAGGCTGTTTAATTGATCTCAGTCAAGAGTTTTGTCGATTTATTTAGTCTTTATAATAAAGATTTGTTTTAATAAAACAATTTAATGCCTATTTATTGATTTTTTTAATTCCTATACTTTTTTAAAAATTCCGGAACTGGTTCCGGAATTCCGGAATCGAACCAGTAGTATCGTAACTCAGTTCCGAAATCGAAAATCATCCGATATTACATGCCCTAGTCGTGACCTCACACTAAGATCGAGTCTTGTGTCGCGGGTATCAGAAACTAAGAGAGAGTTTTCGATCTCACAAACACCCAGACCAGAAATCGTCTAAGTTTACGGTGATACGTTTACAGATTCACACAAATATTAGTCTCGGTGCGGGGAGCGAACCCGGGGCCTCTCGATTCACAGTCGGCGTGTAATCAACTGCGCCATGAAGGCTGTTAACAACAACTGTATCTTCATAAATAGTAGGCTTCTCTAGCAGTTTGTCTTTTTATTAGACTTTTATCTTAGTTTTTTTCCTCACTTCGCTTGTAGGGAAACTGGGCATTTTTTGTAAGTGGTAGAGTCACGTTATTGTCAGTCATGACTCCACATATGGGCAGGCTTGTCCGGTGTGGTACCACGGCCTTACAGGAGACTTGATGTGAAGCGACGGCTTTGCTTACGCGTCTCGTTCGGTGAGTGAGATTGCCGGATTCCTAATACCGTCACATGCATTGCGGGCGGCACTGGACATCCCAGGCCACAAATCGTCCTGATTTACGTCCGCGTAAACACCACGCGCAACACCATTGCTGGTCCTTCCATTACAGGGGCCCGGATGGCCAGGCTCTGTCGTTCGCTTCAGAGTCGATGTACGTGAGGGCGCACGACCCCCGCTGTGTTCCCAGCGACTCCTATGACCCCTTTAGGTGACCCCTTAAGAAAGGCATGGGATACCGTGGCGGAATTCTTGCATCCCCGAACCAAAGGGCAATGCCCAATACCCCTTACCTCTTCTCATCCTTTTTCCTTGTGTGCTTCAATCAAATATATAGTAGATAGAGGGTCCGGAATAAAATCACACGCCAAAAGTGGCCGAGGTTCCTTTGTTTATAGCTTATAGGTACTTATACAGGGTATATCAAGACTGCTACCGAAAACGAAGCTAGGTGGTAGTTTTAGTGACTTCAGACACAATGCAATTTAATTTTGTGCAAAAAATTGTGACGAATTTTTTTTGTACTTTTTTTTCTATCGTCTTATTAGGGTGGTAAATACATAGTTTTTTCTTAAATAATAGTGTACACCCTTTTATTTTAAGGGACGCTATGGTACGCAAGGCTTTAAATTATTATTTTAACAAAAACTGGATTTACCACCCAAACTCGACGATATTTAAAAAATAATTTAAAAAAATTGTCGCGTTTCTTTGCGACATTTTTAGTTACATTGTGTTTGTATTCACTAAAACTATCACCCGGCTTCATTTTCGGTAGCAGTCTTGATATACCCGGTATATTTGAATTTCGAACTACGAGATGTAGCAAAAAGTCTTAAATTATAATCAACTTCAGGTAACAATAAACCTTATTCCCTTAAATTAAGATTTATTATGTTTTGGACCATACTAAAATCAAATAAGAGCACACGCTTATTAGTGCTCTTATTTCTCTTGCCGTTTTTAAGCCGTTACTTATGATCTAGTGTATATTTAGTCGAAACTTGTGTGTGACCATTCAGTGTATTTAATTATTTGCATTTGATTTCAGCTTAACATGTATTTTTGCGAGTTAACAAGTTTGACGCAAACACGTGCCTTCCTTGATTTGCACTTCAAGTTTTGCGATTTGGTACACAAAAACAAAATTCTGGGGCCTATTTTGAAACGAGGAGATCTTGATCGGCCCTGTCCATATCCACCGGTGAGTCTATTTTTTTTTAATTTGGCTCTTTATAATTAAATACACCCAATAGTCGCATACGTAGTCCTGAATCCACACTAAGATCAGGTTTTGTGTCGTGGGTATCAGGAGCTACGAGAGACGTTTCGGTCTTACAAACACCCACACCCAAAACAAATGGCTGTGGACCACACAAATATTTATCTCGGTGAAGGGATCGAACCCGCAGCCTCTCGATTTACAGTCAGCGTACAATTAACTGCAGAGGGTGTCAATATGACACACTAACGTGGGCTTTGTTACCAGCTAATGGTGACCATAAGTAGGTTATAGTAAAAACAACCTTTAGCTTTATGCCTTAAGTTCTTTTTAAATATAATTGTAAAATGCTCCTGACAAATAAATATTTTCATATTCCTTCTTTAAGCGCCGTGTTCCCTTTCATATGAAACTCTAAAAATGTAGCACGAGTTTGTATGGGGAACGCTATATTTAGTATTGCATTGTTAACTGCGATCAGCTATACATTTTTCTAAAAGGCGGTTGTTATGGACTGGTGTTAGGGTTCGTTCACACAGAAAGTCCGTATTTGTAGGGGTTGTTCGAACGTTCAACGGCGACATATACGATAAAAGATTACCACTTCTAAAAATTTATTCCAAATGAAAATTATCATTGACTTTGAATTTTGTCGATAACTACGACGTACGATAAATAATTCGAACATTTTGTAAAGTATTTAGGCATATTCTTACAGTTTTAGATACTATGTTCGAACATTCATCGTCGTGTCGGAGTATAGAGCAGGGATGTTGCGAATGTTCGCATCCGCATCCGCAAATGCGGAACTTCCGCATAAATTTTGACATCTGCATCGGCATCCGCATCCGCATTAATCGATGCGGATATTTATGCGGATGCGGATGTAATACAAAATGAGACAAGACAGAAATTTGGCGGTGCCGGCGAATGGCGCGTGCCGTTCGCACGTGACATTGACCAATGGGAGCGAAAGAAATATTGAAATGATCCAACACGTATGTTGTTGCTATGATGTTAGATTCTTTTAGTGAAAATGAGAGTCGACAACTACCAGAAAATGGTAGCACTGAAGCTGTACTCCAAAAATAATTTCTTTCTTATCCCAATAAAAAAAGAGTCTATGTGGATGAAAATCCTCTTAAGTGTTTATCGAGAGGAATAAAAGATATTGTTTCCCATAGCACAAAGATTTTTATCCACTCCACTACGTAGTAATCCTAGCGAAGAATTATTTGCAGCGAGGGTTTAATTTACCAACCTCTTCCTAAACGCCTTGTCATCAGAAAAGGCGGTGCGGCGTTATGCTTAATAAATGAAACGGTGTTCTTTTTCGAGCTCTTGGGGCTACTCAAAACGAAGGTAATGCATTTAATTATCAATAGAGAAGATGGGTAGAACCTTGCACAAGCATGGGATCGAATTCTACACTTAATTATATGGGAACCCAAAAGACCAACCGCCCGACATCAAGACACAGTGGGCTTCTTCTGCGTAGATTGAAATGCAAAAACAGATTAACGTTTTAAATTAACTTCTTAATTTAATAATAGTAAATTACGGGCAATTTAATTTCGCCCTGTGAGCATGAATCCTACAAAGTAATCGAAATAGCGGGATGTTAAAAAATATAAAACATTAACATAGATAAATCGATAAATATTAGTAAGCGGTAAACTCCGTAAATAATAGTTTAATTTCAATATTCATTCATATACTATACTAGCGGTCGGGCCCGGCTCCGCTCGGGTGTATATGTTATGGGCCAAGTGATTAATCGAGCATTATTTAATGCCCGGGCAATATGAATAATGCCCAATAACAGCGGGCAATGTAATTATAACCAATCAATTTATCACATTGCCTGGGCATTATGAATAATGCCAAGTGCCTACTGGGCAGAGTGATGTAAAGCGAATCAAATTCAAAACAATGAGCCGAAGTGGTAGAATTTAGACTAGGGCTGCACGAGGGCGTAGGTTGGGAGTAGTGGAGGGGGAAGGGGAGTGTCACACCTCCCCTGGTACCATTCCCATGAAAAGGTAACGCACCATTCCTGAGAAATATCTATTATAGCAACTTAACCCTTAAAACACTTGTTGTCAATAGAAATTAGCTTCTGTATATATCCTTCGTTACAGCGGCGGGGGCTGCTCTCCCTCCGCGCCTCCGGCTTTTTATATACACTCTAGGGTCGGTAGCCAAAAGACTACGTGAAGTCGGGGTGTTCCGAGTCGGTTTTGGGGCACAGTCGACCTAACTGATCCACAAAGTGGGTATACAAATATGATATGGCTCGGCAATATTCATACTGCCCGGGCATTATGAATACTGTCCGCATTAATCACTTGGCCCATAACATATACACGTTTTAAAATGGCGGTCAAAATAATTTATTCTGACTATCAGTTTAGAATATCGACCAATCGGACCACGAAAAACGAACTTTCCTCATTTTTGCTAGAAATATCACTACTGCTTTCCTCCTATATGTCATAGCGTGATGATATATAGCCTATAGCCTTCCTCAATAAATTAACTACCCAACACTGAAAGAATCATTCAAATCGGACCAGTAGTTCCAGAGATTAGCGCGTTCAAACAAACAAACAAAGTCTGCAGCTTTATAAAATTTGTATAGATTTACATAAGATCTTAAACATCCGCATCCGCATCCGCATCCGCGGATGTGAGCCTTTGAAAATCCGCATCCGCATCCGCATCCGCGGATGTTAAAAAAATCGACATCCGCAACATCCCTAGTATAGAGTAAAACCCCTGGACCATTTTTAATAACAATATTCAATAAACTGCCTCGGTGGCGTAATTGTATTACGATACGGCTACAAAGCAGAGGTCTCGGGTTCGAGTCCCGGGTTGGGCAAAGTGATATTGGATTTTTCTATTCATTATCAGCCCAGAATCAGGAATTTGTGCCCGATATGGCGATAGGCTCGCCACCTATCACATCGTGGGACGGAACATACAAGGCGAAATGTGGGTGCCCTGGTACCTTTGCCTACCCCTTCTGGGAAAAAGGCGTGAGTTTATGTATGTATGTATGTATTCAATAAAGTTGCTGGCGTGAACTCGTTCATACAACTTCCAAATACTCCATACTCCAAATAGAAACGTATACGACAAAACGAACAACTTAAACGAGCTGCTGTGTGAAATTACCCTTAGGTACACGTTTATTTTAAACTAGCAGTATGGCCCTGATCCGCCCGGGTACAGATACACTTTTCAAAATGGCGTCCATAATTTTCAATTCCAACTATCAATTCGGAATATCCACCAATCGGACCACGAAAAACGAATATTGCTAGATTTTTCACTACTGCTTCCCTTAGGTCATAGCGTGATGCTATATAACCTATAGTATTCCTCGACAAATGACAACAATGAAAAAAAGAACTTTTCAAATCGGACCAATGGTTCCTGAGATTAGCGCGTACAAACAGACAAACTCTTCAGCTTTCTAATATTAGTATAGATTTGCATTTTATTTCAGGGTGAATATCGTTTGACAAACATGACAATCCCTGCCGAAGTCATCCCCAGCGTCTTTCCACTAACTAAAGGAAGACTATTCATGAATACGACAATTACTGGTACACAGGAATATTTATTAAATGGCTATATAGATATAGAAGTAAAAACATACAGAAGGCGGAAAACGAGAAAATAACATCATGATTATATTTAGTTCGGTTTATAAAAACATGACTACTATTAGTGCTATATATATTAAGACTGCGACCGAAAACGAAACCACGTGGTAGTTTTAGTGAAAAAAAACGCGACAATTTTTTTTAATGATGTTTTAAATATCGTAATTTTTGGGTGGTAAATCCATAGTTTTTGCTAAAATTATAATTTAAACTCTTTTATACCTTAAAGTACTTATAAATAAAATGGTATATATTATTATTTTAGGAAAAAAATGAATTTACCATCCAAATACGAACATAGGAAAAAAATAAAAAAAAATCGGCCCTTTTTTTTCAACATTTTCTGTTGCAATGTGTCTGAAGTCACTAAAACTACCACCCGGCTTCGTTTTCAGTAGCAGTCTTGAGATACTCTGTATAGGGGGTATATCAAGGCTGCGACTGAAAACGAAGCCAGGTGGTAGTATTAGTAACTTGAGACACAATGCGACTAATATGAGAAGCTTTAAAAATATTTCGTCTACGTTATTGGGTGGTAAATAAATAGATTTTCCTAAAATGGTATTTCCTAAAAAGCTTAGGTTTAAATTAGCAAGACTATTGATTTACTTTTTAAACATGGTGATATTTAAAACTTCTCAAAAAAGTTGACGCGTTCTTTTGCGGATTTTTTTATTACGTTGTATAGTTATTAAAACTACCACTCGGCTTTGTTGTTGGTCGCATTCTTGATATACCCTGTATTGACTTATAAAATTTACAATTAAATACATGATTAACAACCGTTGTGATTATTTCAAATTCGAACCTAACATAAATCTATTCGTCTAGAAAGAAAAAAGAAGAGAGGAAGAAAAATATTTATTGTCACAATATGGCGTATACCAGATAAACTTGAAAATGTTTCGCTGGACTTTAGTTTATATATATAAGTGGGTTTTCAAGGCGGTATGTATGTTCTTCTTGTTTTTATTGACGTGAGCTTCTTTAATTTCCATGTTGATGTACCCTGATCCTAAGACGACGTCAGAGTTAGTAAGACTAATATTGCAATATATTCTGCCTTTTCTGAACGGAAAAGACCTCGGTATTTGTTCCAATGGTATCGACATGTTGTAGCAGTTGTATATACCCTGAAAAAATGTGTAAAACATTATTTACTAGAGAAACACACAAAATTGATTAATCCAAGAATAATTAACTAAAGGCTATTTTTCTATCATCATCATTATTATAATAAAAAATAAATGAGCAAATAAAATAATACACCTGTTCAAGCGCAAACATAAAACGCAGAATATTTTTATAATCAGTTTTCATTAAAAGAAAGATGAAGAATCAGTTTTGTAACATATTTTTGTAATCACTTGTTGAGACGAATATTTAAAGTTTTCCGAGAAAGCACCATATTTCATTGCTAAAAAGAGATTTATTTCAAACCAAATTGGTGATTGGAGTGGACAGTTGTGAGAAATCATTTGCACGCGTGTGTGTGTGTGTGTGTGTGTGCGTGCGTGCGTGGTGGCCTGTTGGTAAACGGACTAGACGCGACTGCCAACATGTTCACGGTGGTCGCGGGTTCGAATCCCAGGGCACACCTCTGACTTTTCGGAGTCATGTGTGTATTGATAGTCAATCACCACGCACTAAAACGGTGAAGGAAAACATCGTGAGGAAACCTGCATACCATAGCGATTTATAAAATTTCTATGGTATGTAAGTCAGCCAACCCGCATTAGGCCAGCGTGGTGGACTATATGGCCCAACCACTCTCAATCGTACTGTCGATTGTAGAGGAGGCCTGTGCCCTGCAGTGGGACGTATATGGGCTGATACAGATACAGATACAGATTTGCACGCAGGAAAACCGGGTGCAGTCGCCGCACTGGTACAAAATCTATGCATTCTAAAATCATTGATATTGGATTTTTCTATTCAATAACCACTCGAAGTCAGAAAATTGTGCTCGATATGGCGATAGGTTCACCCCTTATCACATTGTGGGATGGAAACGCATATGGCGAAACGCGGGTGTCCTGGTGATCGCAGCACGTCTGCCTACCCCTTTCGGGAGAAAGGCGTGAGTTTATGTTTGTTATGTAAAATAATTTATTACTAATAAAATGTGGCGGGTAAGAACCGGGGTTTATTTTTTAATACTGGCCCGGCATAATAACCTGCACCTGATGGTAAGGACAAATACCATTCAGGCAGTGTATCGATAGGCATCAGACGGCAGTCTCATGCCAATCGAAATAATTATGCCGGCTTGCTAAGATGCCTCTTGACACTACGGCGGAAGGACCCAGGATTATAGGAAGGAGGGAACACGCGTGACGGCAAACAATTTGCTCAAGACTGGGATGGTCAGTGCTTGTTGTAGGGTTTTGGGCGAATCTTGTGAGAAGCCGGCTGGGTGGGTACCATCGCAATGTCTATTTCTCCCGCCAAATAGCAGTTTAAATGCACTGTTGTGTTTCGGATTGAAGGACATTGTAGCCAGAGTAACTACTGGACATATTAAGACTTACGTCTCAGGATGGCGAGCGCTGTGGAATGCCAAGCATTGCTTTGTTATTCAAGGTGTTGTTTGGTTTTGCTACTGTTCATGAGCGGTCGTATCGCTTAACATCAGGCAAACGGCATGCTCGTCTCGCCAATAATTAAAAAAAAACTTTGACTCATAATTTACCGGAGGAAAGGGACACGGTCGGTTGAACTGTCCTTGTTTTAGCGCACTGCCAAAGAATTTATCTTTGTGAATCAAATCACAAAACCCGAAATGCATTTCGACGAATCCGCGTTTGTATTCATTGCTCAAGAACTCGTAGAAGTAGAAATGCACCTGAAAATAAAAGGTTTAATTTATTTATTTAATCCTTTATTGCACAAAATAAAAATACAGTGAAGAAACAACACAATAATAATAGTACAAGAGGCGGCCTTATCACTCTAGGTAATTTCTTCCAGGCAACCTTTGGATGGATATTGAGATAGGAAAAATGAGCGGGCAGTCTAAGATATTTACACAGGGTATATAAAATAGTAATAATCGGTTTAATCGCCTCGAGTGCAGATTTCAAGTCATATATAGGTGAGCTATCTTTAACTTCCGTGGCGCATTTGATTGAGCGACGGCTGTAAAATGAAAAGCAACTTGTTCAATCCCCGTAACAATTTTTGTTCTACTTATTAATATTAGCAGCCGCTTGGGTGTTGTGAGACCGGAAAGCCTCAAGATTTTCATACACCAGAAATATATAGGGTAAATCAAGATTGCTACAGAAAACGAAGTCGGGTAGTTTAGTGAATTCAGACGCAAAGTAAATATTTTTTTTGCAAAAAACAGCGTCGGTGATTTTTGGATATTTTTTTCCTATCCTCGTCTTTGGGTAGTAATGACATAGTTTTTTCTAAAATAATAGTGTTTACACTTTTATGTTTAAAGACGCTTTGGTACACGAGGGTTTAAATTATTATTTCAGCAAAATCTATGGATTTAGCAACCAAACACGAGGATATTTGAAAATAACAAAAAAACAACTGTTGCGTTTCTTTGCGAAATTTTTAGTTGCATTGTGTTTGTAGTCAGTAAAACTACCACCGTGCTTCGTTTTCGGTAGCAGTCTTGATATACCCTGTATCTCAGTGTGGAGTTGAAACCGTTCGTGATTGTTCGCTGTATTTTTTGTCGGGCGTATGTGCGAAGACTAATACTTACAGAGACGTTATTGGCAACAGAAACTTTGAAATGTACATGAAAATCAACGTAGTAGAATGGATCTTGCCTGCTGTGTCGCCGAGAAGTTAAATTGGCGTAATATATATATTTCGGATTGATATAGGTAACCGCAGGATGTTCCGTGCTTATGTACCGGATCTGGAACAAAAACACTTGGTTATCATAGTGACTTTATTATTCTCTTTTCTCTCTCCTTCCTTCTCGTTCACTTCAGTCGCAGGAAGTGCTGAACATAAGCCTCCTCCAAGGATATCATTTTAAAAGTCCGCCATCCTGTATTATTCCAGCGTGATGGACTATATAACCTCTCTCAATCGTTCGATTGTAGAGGAGGCCCGTGCCCTGCATTGGGACGAATATGGCGGATACACAAGGATTTTCATACTGAACTGTTGAAAGCACCATGCATACAGCGACTTCCTGCAATTTTAACCAGATCGTCGGTCTACCGTTTTGGAGGATATCCAGCACATATTTGCCTATAGCTTTTTATATCCGATGGAATCAAATTGTCGTAAAGATCACGCCTCAGACTAAATCCGTTGTCGATGTGACGAAATATCAAATAATTAGTTTTCTTGCGGCATGGCACCATTACAGTGTGAAATAGTGTGCCGGCCCGTGTGTTCCACCTTCCTAGTCCTTCCGTAGCAAGAAGAAACAGTTATTTACAATACAATAATTCTTTATTACAAACCAAATAACAGCATTCAGCTTAAAGGTATGTTATGTTTGGTAATACAATGGGCGGTCTTATCGCTTATAGCAATTTCTGCCAGATGACCGTTTATTTAGGCAGGCTTAAGGTAAAATGCCGTAGTATGTGGCGAACAGAAGGGTATCATATAAGCGGCATCGACAAATCTAAACGATGCTACGGCATACATTAAAAACACTGGAATTTATCTCGTATTGCAACCGGATAAGTTTGAATATCCTTTGGGAAATTCTCTTTTTTTTTAAATTGCTGTGAATGGCGAGACGAGCCTGCCGTTCGCCTGATGGTAAGCGATGCGACCGCTCATGAACAGTAGCAAAACCAAACAACATCTTGAATTACAAAGCAATGCTTGGCATTCCACTGTGCTCGCCATCCTGAGACATAAGATGTTAAGTCTCAATATGTCCAGTAGTTACTCTGGCTACAATGTCCTTCAATCCGAAACACAACAAAGTGCATTTAAACTGCTGTTTGAGGGGAGAAATAGACATTGCGGTGGTACACACCCAGGCAGCCTCTCACATATGAGAGACCTACCACCAGTATTTCTCTTACCCATACTCACCCGTACAGCTACACATATTGCAAGATACACACAGAGCAATATAGGCCGCCTCACCGCCGATGCACGCATGTTGCACGCGACAGATCGCACGGAACAACAGGAAAAACAAATCATCTTACTATTTATACAATGGTTTGTGAAACAATTTCAGTTAATATTTCCTACTTTTTGGAGTAAATATTGAAAATAAATACGATACGTTATTTAATTAAACATTGTGACTCGCTTTCCGAGGGTTCCGTGATATTTTTTGTATATTCCATTTTTTTTACTCATTTCAAAATAGTGAAAGTATTGAATGTCGCCTGATTTCTTCGGAAAGATTTAAGCTGACGGTAGCATCGTTGCTTTGTATGTATTTTAGAATTATTTTCACTGCCTTGTCACGATGTGTAACCAAATACAAAACTATCTGTTATAAATACGTTCTTCTAATATAACCCTAAATTCAATTGATAGAGTCACGCTGAAGTCAGTCATGTCTTAGCATGATTGGGTGGGCTCACCCGGGGTAGTACCACTGTCTCACATCTACGTGAAGCGGGAGTTTTGCCTTTCGATCGGTGAGTGAGATGACCTGATACACAATACATCTTTCCTCTGCCCATCCTTATTCCTTCCCGCTTTTCTCCTGCGGCAAATCATCCAAGATCAAAGTTTTGTGGATTTCCATAGGCGGCAGTGATTATTTACCATCAGGTGACCCGTTTGCCCGTTAGCCAGACATATGCTATAAAAAACAGGACCACTTTTATGTTTAAGAACATTGAAGTTTATTTGTGGCAGCTTAGTCGACATATTAAGCATTCTTACTCATTACTGTACAAAATTAAATGTGTACTATTGGTATATTTAGCAATTTTATTACTTTTGCTGTTCAACTCCTTTTGTCGCTGACTCTATGTAAGGAAAGAGTTGTGATGAATGTCTTTTAAATCGTTAACAATGTTTACATTATAAGTCATTTAAATTATATTAGAGTGAGGTGAAATTGAACTACAATTATAATTTAAAAAAATATATATTTAACGCATTGTTTGAGATATGTTTTCATATAAAAAAAAAACAACAAGCAATTAAATTCGTAATGTAATAGTATTTTCATGTCCAATATAACAAATTATGAAGAAAAGAAACTATTCGTAATATTTTGACAAAAGCATGACAACAACGCATTCAGACAATAAAAGATCGTTGACAATCTCTAATATTGTTCAAAAAGTTATATGAGTTTATTGAAGTTGCGGAATCTTAAAAACACATAAATAAGTAATTATATGAATTATTTAGATAGTGTGCGTTACGCATCTCGTGTTATCTATGACTCAATCCAAATAATTTAACATTGAATCTGTGGGTAATAGTATTTGATATTATCAGCGAATCTCGGTTCAGAGTTACCATGCAAGATGACCTTGTAATGAGATAATAGAAGTGATTCAAATAAAATTCAATTTTTGTCTCATTTCTGCTTGTCCCAAAGGTTGTTTGGTAGAACATGCCAACGGCATTAAGTCCGCCTGTACAATTTTATTGAATGAAGTATCAAAAAATTAAATAAAACAAATAAATTGTCATAATTAATTAATTTATAACCCGCGCGTGAAATCCTACCGGGGCGTCTGGGGCGGTACCACTGTTTCTCAGGAAATCGATGGGAGGTGACAGCTTAGCTGTCGCATTTCGTGTGATGAGTGACATTGCCGGATGCCTAATCTCTATCAGCCCACATACGTTGGGACGTACTGCAGGGCACGGACCTCCTCTACAATCGAGAGTAGGATTGAGAGTGGTTAGGCCATATAGTCCACCACGCTGGCCTAGTGCGGGTTGGCGGACTTACATACCATAGAAATTCTTATAAATCGCTATGGTATTCAGGTTTCCTCACGATGTTCTTCACCGTTTTAGTGTGTGGTAATTGACTGTCAATACACACATGACTCCGAAAAGTGAGAGGTGTGCCCTGGGATTCGAACCCGCGACCACCGTAAACATGTAGGCAGCCGCGTCTAGTCTGTTTACCAACAGGCCACCACGCACTTTTTGGGATGCCCAATACCCCTTCGATATTCTCATTATTTTTACTTCTCGCTTCTCTTTTGGTTTGATCGGCCGGCAACACATCCATGATCCGTATGTTGTGTATGTTAATGGGCGGCAGTTATCACCTACCATCAGTCGAGCTGTTTGCTCGTTTGCCAGAATTATTGTATAGAAAAAGAAGTTTTGTTTAGCAATGAAGGTCGGTTTTATTAGAATCCAGTAGATGATAAAATACTGGATGATGGTGTGTCGAAGACTACGTCAATATCGAGAGTAATTTTTATTGGAATATCGCAACGAAACCTACAAACGATTTGTAAGAATTTATATGGTATGTAAAGTCCGCCAAACCGCACTAGGCCAGCGTGGTGGACTATATGGCCTAACCACTGTCAATCGTACTCTCAATTGCAGAGGAGGCTCGAGCCCTGCGGTGGGACGTATGTGAGCTAATACAGATATAGGATTTCTTTGGTTCAGACTCCGATATCAGGTTAAATGGCGCATGCTACATGCTCCACGAAGCGCTATAAACAAAGATCTTATGTACTTAATTAAATATTTAAAAATAATGTTCTTGTAATAAGAAATACATCATCTTAAATATTCTTTTTTTTTTCTTGCCATCAATATTTTCCTATTGTCAACTAAAATCACGACACCATTTTGCATAATAACATCGAACTGACTATTACTGATAAAATCACATATTACCAACAAATTTTAAAACATTTGATTGATTAGCAGATAACACGAGATGTACGCATTGTGCGTTACGAACAAAATACTATATACCTATATTAATTATACAGTGTGTTTGGTTAGTGTGTGGTTAGTGAGTTCGATTCTCATCCAAAATATAGAGTTAGTTTTAAGTAACTTCACATTTTACTTGTATTGTATGCAAGAAAAAATACTATTTATGGCACGGTGGTAAATATTCAATTGTACACATAATAAGTAATTTATTACCATTTCTAAAAATTCATGGTCATATTATACTAAACATCTTCTACAGGCACGGTTGCCGGTTAATTTTGATACAAAAGCGTGCGTTTGTGTGTGTAGTTTATGAATGGGCTTATTTTGGTCGTTGCTATTGTCTAGTATTTTGTTTTGTGAGTAAAAAATGTAGACAAAAAATTAATTATAATAATTATATATATATATATATATATATATATATATATATATATATATATATATATATATAAATAATATGGGGTATATCGAAACTGCTACCGAAAACGAAACCGGATCATATTTTTAGTGTTATTTAAGACCCTAGAAACGAAGCGACGTAGCAAACCTATATTTATATATTTTTTTCGGGCACGGCTTAGTGATCGCATTGTAGCTGATGGTAAAAATGCCGACCAGGCAGACATTGGTCCCATTGTTGGTGAATGACATCAGACATTGGTCCCATGCTATTCGATACAATTATGCTGGCCCGAAGGAATGTTTCTTCACACTAACACGGAAGCGCCTAGGATTCTATGAAGGAGGGAACACGTGAGATGGCAAACCATTCCACAGCTTGAAGGCGCCAAAAATAGCGACGGCATCGTGATACTTTGGACCTTCAAGCTATAGCACGCCAGTACGAGTGGTCTTCTTCTTTTTCTTCTTCCTGGCGTTATACCGGCGTAGTACGAGTGGTGCTGTTAAGAAAAGGACAGGAGAACTTTGCCTTTTTTGCATTGTTTTAGATGTCAGGAAACATGGTAGTAACCTTGCTTGTAATGGCTGGGTTCTTCAGCTGTATAAGTCTTTTTGCGAGGTTATTAACCTTTTTTGTTTATTGTTTTGTCACCTGCTTTATTACGGAGGGAAGTAGATAATAATTTATTTGCAACTCCTCACTTTCTGATTGATTTCGTTGCGGGTTAAAAGCAAGTTAGACATTCCCGGAGACTCGCCGAGCTCCAATGCTCGGTCCAATGCGTGCCACTGTTAATCCTGGCTTATAGGAGTTACAGTGGTAGGTGTGAGGGCTTGACAGTCCCCAAACTAGCACAGAGAATTTTATTTACTGTAATAATAATAGGCTTTATAATTGTGAATGCAATCTAATAACAGATAACATCAACTACCAAATATGTTTATTTATAAGTAATTACTGGCCAAATTGCATATTTGAATGATGCCCATGACTTTAATTCGTCAGATAGATTGAGAGCTACAATCGAGTAAACATGGCCAAGCATCCAATGTTGAATCTGGCTTTTTGTCTACTAACATATGTGTCTCTAGGCCACTGCCACAAGGTAAATCAAATTTATTTAATTCTATTGATTTTTGAATGCTAATTTCGTTCGTTATGACAATTTTTATTTTATTTTTTATTTTTATTTATTAGGTCTACAATCAATCACATACCAATACATTTGAACAAGAAAACAGAAACAAAAAACTTAGTCTAAGTACATGATTATATTAGACGCAGCATTCAATAAAACTAACTACATACATATCTACCTATTTCATTAAATTAATGCCTATTATTTAATAAATTAAATTAGTAAACAAAGTAAATGCATAAAAATATAACACATAAAAAAAGAAAAGAAGACCATAACGGGCACTGTACACAAATTAAGTATGAGTACAATTTACAGATATATTTACAGAATATAATAATTTACGAAAGCTGTGTAATGTGATTGCATGAATATCAATTACATGACTTAGGCTGTTTAACAGCTTGCAAAGTCTTGGTACTGGGAACCTTGGTACAATGGCAAATCGGCTCTGGTGGATTATGATTATGGAACAGGATTCCGCGTTCTGGGTGACTTTACTAAACTCAGTTGTATAAACTATAACCAATGTTATTGTGATTCAATTAATTATTACGTTAATGTGGAGATTATTGGGATGGCTTATGTTCAGTAGTCGACTTCCTGCGGCTGAATAGAAGAAGCAGAATTGATTATTACAAATCATTTGTAAAATAAATGTGAACTGCTCTGAATAAAATTAAGCTGCGACTCCTGTATAACTGTATTGTGAACTTGTTTTGAAAACAGCAACGCTAGAGTTTCTTGCCCGTTCTTCTTTAGTGAAGACAGCCTTGTGAACTGGGTGGCAGAGAAAAATAGTGACTGAATCTAAATAATGTATAATATTTTAAAGATTAAGAAGTATTTTCATATCATTTCATATGTTCAAAGATGGGCTTGCGGAAGAAGAAAATGGGTATTCTGATGCTCCTGGAATTTTCTCCATTCATTCTGTACTGGTATGAGTAACTAAAAATATTTAATAACGTGAATTATTTCAGGATCGATACGTAAGTTTGGAAAGGCCAGTGATCGCCTACTACAATACTAAGTACCTGAGTTACACGAATGTGTCTACGCAAAGATATGGCCGTCATGATCTTATGTACTACTCGAACATATACTTCCGCAGTGTATATAGCTTTGACAATAATGTTACTGTGAGTAATTTCATACCTTAAGTTATAGATATACAGGGTGTGTTAAGACTGCTACCGAAAACGAAGCCGGGTGGTAGTTTTAGTGACTTCAGACGCAATATAACTAAAAAATTCAGAAAGAACCGGGGCAATTTTTTGTTACTTAAATATCTAGTTTGGGTGGTAAATATATTTTATCCGTAAATAATTGGATTTATTGCAATATGTAACATTCGCGTAAATATAAAAACCGTTATAATAATAATTAATTTTCAGGTCAATTTTTTTTTCTATGAGTTTACAAACAATATGAATATGCGTTTGAATTTTGAAGTGCACTTCAAATTGTGCGATTTGATACATAAAGATAAATGGTTGGGACCTATTTTAAGACAGGGGAAATTTGACCGGCCCTGCCCTTATCCAGCGGTGAGTTAAAACTATTTAAGCATTATTGACTTGACTGGTGGTAGGTCTCTCATACGTGAGAGGCCACCTGAGACACAACCGTAATGTCTATTTCTCCCGCCAAATAGCAGTGTAAATACACTGTTGTGTTTCGGTGTGAAGGACATTGTAGGCAGAGTAACTATTGGACATATTGAGAAATAAAATCTTATGTATCAGTATGTTGAGTGCAGTGATATGCCAAGCGCGTGGTGGCCTGTAGAACGGACTAGACGCGGCTGCCAACATGGTCACGGTGGTCACGGGTCCGAATCCCAGGGCACACCTCTGACTTTTCGGAGTCATGTGTGTATTGATAGTCAATCACCACGCACTAAAACGGTGAAGGAAAACATCGAGAGGAAACCGGCATACCATACCGATTTATAAAAAAAAAATCTATGGCATGTAAGTCCGCCAACTCGCACTAGGCCAGCGTGGTGGACTATATGGCCTAACCATTCTCAATCGTACTCTCGATTGTGGAGGAGGCCCGTGCCCTGCAGTGGGATGTATAGGGCTGATACAGATACAGATACAGTGATATGCCAAGCATTACACTGTAATTCAAAGTATTGTTTGGCTTTGCTATTGTTCATGAGCGGTCGTATCGCTTATTAACTTACTTATATTGTTATTTAGTTGTACTCTGAACCGACGAGAATGCATGAAAATGTTGATGAAAGTGGATGAACAGAAAGTAATGTGTCAGCATCGAGCAAAGTGGCGGTCTATAGTCTCTGCCTGTCTCCGTATAGGAGACAGGCGTGATGATTATGTATGTATGTGTGTATTTAGTTGTATTGTGTGTGTGGAAGAAATAAATAAAAAAAATACTCCCAAAAGTCACATACATTGTCCTGACCCCACACTAAGATCGAGTCTTGGGTCGTGGGTATCAGGAACTACGAAAGACTTTTTGGTCTCACAAACACCCAGACCCGAAAGAAATATTTGTGGGCCACACAAACATTTCTCTCGGTGCGGGGATCGAACCCGCGGCCTCTCGTTTCACAGGCGGCATCTAACAGTCAGTGCCACATAGGCTATCAAAAAAGGTTTAAAAGTATTTCTGCCTACCTTTCCAATGCTACAGGCGTGATTTTTTCCAGGGTGATTATTACCTGTACAACGTGACACTTCCAGTGCAGATTATTCCCAATGCGATGCCATTTACAAGGAGTAGGATGTATCTTAACATATCGGCGACCACCACAAAGGAACAGATCACCGCCGGATATATAGACATGGAAATAAAAACTTACATCCAGAAGAAAAAGAACTAATTTAAAATATATTAAAACTGATTTTATCGTCGGTTTTTATATACGCATAGTTTTTTAACTTTCCGATATAACATGTCACAGCTTAAAAAATGGTTTTAGGGCAATGTGTATTATATTTATTGTCCGAATTAATTTGGAGAATAACAATATTTATTAAGCATCATTCGATTTTAATTTTTAGCGCATTCTTAGTCCCCTTTATTCATTTATCGTGTGCAAGTGTCTTTTTGATACGGGACCTGTTTTTTGTTGTTAATGAAATATATATATGTCGCGTCACAGGTAGCCGAACGCAACATATCTTGATTTTCTTCTTCGGCGCTCATAATTGTTAATCCTTTTCTAGAATTTGGTTGGAAATAAAACACACTTTTACAATAATAATGCGGTTACAGACAAATACTCGAAGAACGCCCGATCACCGAGGTTATGTCCAGGCACATTCATTTTTTAATTCATATTGAATTAACCAATCAATGTCACCTGCGTTACCGCCTCCTTTTTAATAAATTCTATTTTAACATCTAAATTACGTACATACTACTTAGTAAAATAAACAATCATTGAAACACAAAGTAATTAAATCTTTACAAATTAAATAAATTTAAAACAATTACAAAGAAAATAATAATTGAAATTAAATTTAAAGAAGTGATGTCACTCGCCATTGAATCTGCCACAGCAGCGCCATCTATTTCCGACATATATGAAAGTGTGTAGTATCGTGACAATTATTTGTTTACATTAATTGTCACGATAATCTGTACTGACTTTGCCCATAACTTTGACTGACTTTTCAATTAAAAGTTAATTTATAGTAACTGGTGTAAGCAAGCCTCATGGATATTTGGCAAACATTAGACAGCTAGATATTTCATTTGTCAGTATAACGTTGAGGACAGAAGTTGCGTTTAATTTAACAAAAAGCATTATCTGTGGACGGCTGGAGTTTCCGATAGTCGTTGTCATTTGTAGAAGGGTCGTGTCAGGGTGACGAATTGGTTCTGACTCCGAAACCTTTTGTGTCCCAAGTTTAACGAATATCTCTTTAAATATATACACCCAACAGTCACATACTGGGTATATCAAGACTGCTACCGAAAACGAAGCCGTGTGGTAGTTTTAGTGACTACAAACACAATGCAACTAAAAATTTCGCAAAGAAACGCGACAATTATTTTTAAATATTTTTTAAATATCATCATTTTGGGTGGTAAATCCATAGTATTTGCTATAATTCTAATTTAAACTCTTTTGTACCTTAGAGTATTTATAAAAAAAAGGGTATACACTATTATTTTAGGAAAAAAATGTATTTACCACCCAAATATGACAATAGGAAAAAATAACAAAAAAAAAATTGTCGCATTTTTTGCAACATTTTCTGTTGCATTTTGTCTGAAGTGTCTTCAACTACCACCTGGCTTCGTTTTCGGTAGCAGTCTTGATATACCCTGTATGTAGTCCTGACTGCACACTAAAATCTAGTCTTGTGTCGTGCGTATCAGGAACTACGAGAGACGTTTTGATGTCACTATTATATTATTATTTTTTTATCTTATGCATATACATACTCTTGTTATTAATTTGTAATATCGCTCAGTATTAAAGTGACTGAATGAAAGAAAATAATCAATTATTGGGAAAACAACTCCGTTTGAAACGGTAAATATCATCCATACTCTAGGAAACGCAGAAGAAAGCCCGTCTTCTGTTACCAATACGTCACAAATCTAATTCAATGGAATAACTAATTCCGATGTCCTTTCTCTTGTAACTTGCGCAGGGTAATAAGATTCAGTCCTCCGAAAAGTGTCCACTTTGAGACATTTAAACATTATTTCTGCTTTTAGAAAACTACTATGTTTTTCTGTAATTCTACAAGTCGATACAAATAACTAAACAGATAAATATCGCTGGTTGCACACGGAAACTTGAAATAAATATTAAAAACAAGTAGAAAACAACCCCTCTAGGGTAAAAATGATATAATAATCTTATTAGAGACAATTACTCCACCCAATTTCAAATCAGATATACTATATTTGCAAATTTTTTGTATTTAGTCCTAATAACACTTACATAATTACTCAGGTTTTGGTTCAATTTCCTAAAATACAATTTCCCTACGTTGGCGAACCAATTAAACTGAAACTGACGCGTGCTATCTAGAATTAAAATCTGCAGCATTACTGATAACTGAGCTGTATTTGAAGTTAATTATTTTTTGTATGGACATTTTGCATGTATTTGAATTATTTGACATCGGTTATTATCACAGGAACATAAATACACATACCACAGGTCTACATATTAAAATAGAGATTTTATGAAAATAGTTTACATGAATACATAAAATAAAATAGAATTATTAAATTGGTTACTTTAAAGTTGCTTCTTAGCGACAGTCAGCACCCAGCCCTGTAGTCCAGCATCAACCCTTCGGATTTTGTCCAGCCAACCATTCTCCAAGTCATCGAAGTCTTTCTGTGAGAATCTGCTTAGGAACACTTCCTTGCTATCACGTAGCCTGTTCACCTCAACTTGAAGGATATTCCTCCACTCATACTTCCAGTCTTTAACTTCAAAGTCTTTGAAGCCAGCAGCTCTAAGGGTATTGTTATATTCCGTGATGGTTGCCATGCTGTATTCGCGTTTCTTCAAATAATTGCAGAACTCTTCGCTGTATTTGGTTTCGTCTTCTCCTCTGACGTAGTCGGTGAATAGGAAGTATCCACCAGGCTTCAACCACTTGTAAATGTTTTTGAAAAGGCTCACTTTGTCAGCGATGTGGATGAAGGAGTCCCTCGAGTAGACCATGTCAAAGCTGCCTTCGGGGAAGGTGCTCTTCGTGTAGTCTTCGATTCTGAAGGTGACGCGGTCTTTCAGATGAGGCCTGTTTTTAAGATGCCTCCTGGCTATCTCCATCATGTTTATTGAGAGGTCTACACCAACGACTTCCGCGTCGAAATTATCAGCGATCAGGAATGAGTGTCCGCCTAATCCTGAACCGATGTCGAGGACCCTTGGGTTGCCTTTCAGGTCGACATGTCTGAGGACTTTAGGCGTGATGGCCATCCCACCGCTCGACAGGAAAGTCTCGCCGAAAATCCATTCGTACCTCTCCACGCCATTTCTGGAATACTGTCCATTGTCCAAGAACTGTTGAAAAGATTTTGAGTCAGTCATTTTTGATTTTTATATGTTCTGTGACAACTCAGTCAATCTTTGTTCCTGTGTGGTTGAAAGTGTTGCTAAACGTGTTTTTATATAGATTTGTTATCATGAAATTAGTAGAGGTCAATATAGGTGAGGGAGATCGGTAAACAAAAGCGGGGTTAGCGTGACAGATAACTGGTTACTATGTAATACATATTAGAAAAAAACAATTATTCAGCTATAGTTAATGTGCGATTATCTTAACTTACATTTTTGTGTGACTTTCTTCGCGCATATATTTAAAATAACCTGAGGTTTTAATATTGATTAAAAAAAGTTTGGCCAAACTAAAAAAAACTAGTCCTGGTTTTTGTCTAATTGTTAAGTATTTTTATTGTTAAAACAAATAGCTGTAAAATACTGAATATGTACAGTTTGATGACGAAAATAGGTAGTAATAATACCTTCATAGGATACAGGGGAATGGACAAAATGCAGCAGGAAGTATGATCTTCTCACTTAATCACTCTTAAAGCCAGAGAGAGAGATTTTGCGGTGTCATTGTCAGTGCAGCACAAAAACCCTCATATTTTAACATCGTAATCACCCTTACCTACAAAAGGAACAAAAAGACGTTTCGCAAGATTAACAAAGCAACCTTTTTGTACCGATTTTTATCCTAAAATTTCCTACCTACCTATAATTAATGTAGGTTGACCTAATTTCCTTTCATATATTGGACAGACATATTATAACATAATATATGGAATGACGAAGCCATAGTGCTGTTCTGTTAATGAGTCAATCGTATGTTGTTTGGTCTTTATCAATGTATAATATCCAAGCAGTAATTAAATCGAGTATAATTATTGATATTAACATATACGCGTGCCTAACTATGATAACTATCATCTATATTTACTAAGTCTAGACTAGTTTCTAACTCAAATAATGAAATAAATACAAAACAGTAATGATATATCATTAAAGACTTCTGGGATGGGTATTAGAAAATACTATCCACCCACTTAAAATCTGACTTGGTGCTAGGATCAATTTCATGGACCCTCATTTCATAACCGACTTTTTAGCCAAATACCCTGCAGAATATGTCAACTATGTGACCTAAAAATACTAATATAATTGCTGTTTTCTCTTTCTCTACCCAACCAGATCATATTATTTTTTCATGATTATATTGTCATCATCATCTTTTTTGAGCAGGCCGGCATAATTGTATCTATTGGCATGGGATTGCCGTCTGATGTCAATCAATACTCTGCCTGGACGGCATTTGCGCTCACCAGCAGGTATAGTGTGGTCACTATGTTGGGCCAGAATAAAAAACATATATTATTTCCTCGAAATTTTTTTCTCAATTGGCACTAGAATGGATGTGGCTGCCGGGACGCCGGTTGCGGGTTCGAACACCGGTCACAACTCGTGACTTTTCGGTGTTAACAATTTAACATCGTGAGAAAGCCAGAATTGCAATGTCCAGAATTGTATGGTTATTCGATAATATTACTCATTTGATTTATTCCGTGTCAATAGAATTCTATTTTGTTGTTTGTTTATATTTTATTTTGTTGAATGGCAAGCCGAGCATGACATTTGCCTGGTGAGCGATTCGACCGCTCATCGACAGTAGAAAAACCAAACAACAACATGAATTACAAAACAATGCTTGGCATTCCACTGCCCTTGCCATTTTGAGCCATAAGATGTTTAGTCCCATTATGTCCAGCAGTTGTTCTGGCTAAAAGTATTTCAATCCGAAACATAATAGTGAATTAGTACTGCTGTTTTGCTGTTGACATTGCGGTGGTACCTATCCAAGCAGCCTGTCAAATAAGAGAGACCTCCCACCAATAAAATTAAAATTCCTGTTTGTACATCATCCTCAACTCTCATTATTGACGATTATCAGTTGATATAGAAATCGTTATGAAAACATGACCTAATAGATCTTAAATTGTGGACGACGGCTATACACCTTAGGATTCTTTTTTGTTTATTTAAAAGATACAGATCAACAGCAAACACATCAATAGCATTACAGATACATAAGACAAAGCAAACAATATCACTGATATATTACGAGTATATCCTTGTTGAAGCTGTACACAACATTTATACAATTTAAATCAACACTGTGCCTAATTATTACAAAACAGAACTAAAAATTAGAGGAAAAAAATACAGAAACAAAATAATTAATTATTTTAAATCAATTCTAAAGATTCGTCATTTACAAAAATACAAACAAAAAAATGAAACATAAACAAAATATTCAAAATAATTCCACCAAGGTCCTCATCCTCTATAAACCTTGGCACCTATTTGAAATATCATGAATCAGTGCTCAACAATACCTGATCCTAAAACGTAATAATTCACTATTGGTAGCCCTTATATTTATTATTTCATAGGTCCGCCAAACAAGCAAACAGGCCACATGATGGTAAGTAATCACAGATGTGTTGCCGGCCCATCAAATCGAGACAAGAGTAGGAAGGAAAAAGGATGGGTAGAGCAAAGGGTATGGGGCATTCGGAAATCTTATGCATTCGAAACACGAAAGGAAAGCTGTCCTTTCACGTCAATTTCTTGTGAGACAGTGGTTTGTGTACCGCCCTGGACGAGCCTGTCCATTAATGCTGAGTCATTACTGAGAAAAGCGTGTCTCTAGCACATTATAATGCTCAGCAATTACTGATCTTAAAAAGCAAGTGTCAATGGTCACTATAGGTAGCGATTTGCCTATAGTTCTGATATAGGGATAATAAAATAAAATGTAAAATGGCGCAACTTGGAGGAGGCCTATTTCCAGCAGTGGACAACAGTTTAGGCTGATGATGATGATGATGATGATGATAGGGATAACCTCACTACCTAACTATCGTTATCAAGATAAAACTATCGTACGAGCTAAGTGGTCCACTTCACGGAACTAACGTAAATTTATTCATAAAAATGTTTTATTACATAATTTTTGGCTTGACCCGAGATATAGTTGAAATGTGTTCGCTTGGATATCTGTGCGGACAACCGGATGCTAATCGGACCACAATCAGGTGATGTTTGTGGCAAGGGGGTCCGCTGGATCTATGACGGTTCCGGACAGAAAAGAAAAGAGAATCTGCTCAGTACAACTTGCTATACCGTGCTATGTTAGTATCAGACGAAAAAAATATTATTATTAAATGTCATGAGCCGACTAAGGAATTGTAAGTGAACTAAGTGTGTGATGTCAATTTTACCAATGTTGTTTCTTATTTCTTTCATATCAAATGCTTATATATATTATATATTTTTTGTAGTAGATAACTTAGATAAACCACTAAGGCTTAGGACCTATAGTTTTATATACTCATAATGTTAAATCGCGTAACTTCGTAGAGAAACAAGCTTATTGCTAAATTTTTTTGTTGCATGGCCAATAAAGTAGTGCCTGAAAAATTAAATAAAAGTTTAAAAAAATAAAGCGTTAAGGAACCCCAAAATCATGCGATTTGGATAACTTGACAAACAACTCGGCAGACGAGCGATAGACGGACACGTAATAATTAGGTGATAATTACTGGTATTTAAAGATATCGAACAGTTTGTCGGGTTTTAGATCACACATCGAAGAGTGTGGTAAGCAACTGTCCTGTGTTCGTCTTTAATAACCTACAGCTAAACATGGGACTTCACTACAATCGAGATTTAAAAGGGATATGGTCTACCTAAACTCACGCCTTTTTCCCAGATGAGGTAGGCTAGGCTAAGGTGCTACGTTTCGCCTTGTGTTTTCCGACCGATTAGCCGTGGTAGTGGGCAAACCTATCGAAACTTCGGGTACGAATTCCTGAAATCGGGCATTGTTTATACAATTAAAAAAAATATTAAGAAAGGTACTAGACTGCCTCGGTGGCGTAGTTGTACTACGATACGGTTACAAAGCTGAGGTCTCGGGTTCGAATCCCGGGTTGGGCAAAGTGATATTGGATTTTTCTATTCAGTATCAGCCCTAAGTCAGGAATTTGTGCCCGATATGGCGATAGGCTCGCCACCTATCACATTGTGGGACGGAGCATACAAGGCGAAATGTGGGTGCCCTGGCACCTCTGCCTACCCCTTCTGGGAACAAGGCGTGAGTTTATGTATGTATGTATGTATGTTAAGAAAGTGAAGTCTTTTTAGGTATTAGGCGAACTAAACACCAAAGCCGCCAATCCGTCGACCTTGTCGGCATAGCAAGTGGAATAACTTTGTCGGCGACATTTCACGGGCTCGACATGATATGAGAAACATTTTTATGACGTTGTTGAATGTCGCCGGGCAATTGAGCAGAGTGCTTGCGTCTCCGATGTGTCACTAACATGTCAGCGGGCAACACGTGCCGGCGCTTGTTGGCAATATGATTAATTTCTTATAGGCAGGTGGATCTTGTCTGCGGGCTGTGTCGCCGGGCCAGCGGCTTTGGTATGTAGTGCGCCTTAGACCAGCGCGGTGTAAAGTACTAGGAAATTAAAAAAAGGTCTAATCTCGAAAAAGCGCTGGTGGTAGGACCTATCTGCTTGGGTTGCGATAATAAATTCAGAATGGTAGTAAACTTAAAATTCACATAAATTTATGTGTATATTCCCGCTGAGATTGCATAATCAGGTGAGAGTTGTAAGAAGACTTTGAGTAACAATGATAATGAGTAAACCTAAGAAATCATTAGGCTTTAATTTAAAAGTTAATGCTGCACCCGTGAGTTTATGTTTAAAATCCTATTAATACAGCCTCCGTGGCGCAGTCGGTTAGACGCCGCCTGTGAAACGAGTGGCCGCGGGTTCGATTTTCGTACCGAGAGAAATATTTGTGCGGCCCACAAATATTTATTTCGGTTCTGGGTGTTTGTGAGACCGAAAAGTCTCTCGTAGTTCCTGATACCCACGATACAAGACTCGATCTTAATGTGGGGTCAGGACTGTGTATGTGACTGTTGGGTGTTATTTATTTATTTAAATGATTTCTGAGAGGATGGCGAGACGTGCATGCCGTTCGCCTGATGCTAAATGATAAAACCACTCATAAACAGTAGCAAAACCAAAGAACACTCTGAATTACAATTCAAAGCATGCCTGGCATTCCACTACGCTCGCTATCATGAAGCATAAGATGTAAGTCTCAACATGTTCAGTACTTACTTAGGCTACAATGTCCTTCAATCCGAAAAACAACAGTGCATGTATACTGCTGTTTGATGGGGGTAAATACACATTTCTTAGTTTATGTTTCATTTCTTGTATCGTGAATATATTCGACTGTTTGACAGAAGAAATATACATTACTTATTTCATGCCTCATATTTTTTTATCGTAATTATAATCCACTGGAGGGTAGTTTGTAGTTTCTTTGGGTAAATAATTTTAGTATGAACTTTGAAGTACCGTGGGTGCGTCGCGGCGCATGACGCGTGTTCCGCAGCCAAGCTGAATATTCGCATAATTCGTTCGTATATTTTGGTGACTATCTAGTGCAATGTGGTGTTTAGAGGTCTATAGCAACTGCCATCCTCCGCGCCGAGCTTGGAATAGAACTTCGGTGAGTAGGCTTAGTGTATTTTTTTTTATTTATTGCAATGAATGGCGAGACAAGCATGCCGTTTGCCTCGATGCTAAATGATACGACCGCTCATAAACGGTAGCAAAACCAAACACTTGGAATTAGAAAGCAAAAATTGGCATTTCTCTGCGCTCGCTCCTGAGATGTAAGTCTCAGTATGTCCAGTAGTTATTCTGGCTAGTGGCTACAATCGTCGTCAATGCAAAAGACAACAGTACATTTACAATGCGGTTTGGCGAGAGAAATAGACATTGCGGTGGTACCTACCCAGCCGGCTTTTCACGTATGAGAGACCTGACCAGACAGGATTTATCTTTCGGCTGGCTTAACATTTGATCATTTTCATATTGCTCCTATCTAATTTCGATGCGCATGTAAACAGACTAGTTTCCATTCTTGGATGTAGCTTATCATCATATTTGTCAGAGTTTGATTCAGAGGATACATAAACTAAAAATAGCTTATTTGCCCTCCACTGCACCGTTTCATTTTTACGGGGATTTTGCTAGAATACAAACGTCTTGTCCTGCCGAGTATGGAACGTCATCCCTCACGTACAGGGATGAATTAAGTACATACCTAAGGGGACCCAGAAAATTTACGGCCAAAATATATATTGTCATGAATTAGAATACATGTACAATTACAAAAAAAAAAAGTGTCGCATTGGTGTTGTGGTAGCGTATCTGTAGTGACGTCGTAAGTTTGATATCAATCAAGGGGCTTCGGTTCGAATTACTGTATTGAAGGAAATGCTTTTGACATTCACCAATATTTGTTTCGGATCTGGGAGGCTGAAGATTCTTACTTAACTTGAGTAACTGTCACGTGTATATTTTGTTATAATTTTTTGTAGAGCATGACCCTCGCGTCTTAAATCCCTGCCTGAGTAAACCGTATAGGCATTAACGACTCGAATGTTGAACACAATAGAAGGGTGCCTATGCCTATAATCTCGGCAGTAAATAAATATTTGGCTATTGTGTGGTTTTCTGTTATTTGGCTCTTTTTGTACAGTAAATATTGTAAATTGTAGCGAGTATGATATCGGTGACATTATTGCCTGCCTTTTGGGCATCGGTGAGCAAACTAAGTGCAGTCTTTACGAAATATAAAATTAATAATGTTTGTTTATATTCTGCTGTCTGCTCTTATCTCTCGCCTACCCGGGATCTTTTGTACAGTCATGTTCCAGAATGATTTGGCATAGTATAATTTTATGTCAGCTATCTCTGTATCAGCCCATATACGTCCCACTACAGGGCACGGGCCTACTCTACAATCGAGAGTACGATTGAGAGTGGTTAGGCCATATAGTCAGCTATTTACCGGATATCAATTATTTCGAGAGTAACCATTTTAGTTTGCCGTGTTGACACTAATTTTGTTGCTACAATTCATATATGTTTAACCTTACACCTCAAAAAATATCCGTATGTAGTAATGACAATTAATTTAAAATAATTGGCTTTGTTGATAAGTTTTCATTTCATGTTTCGCGTTACAGTAAAGTGATTTCGCTATTACTTTTGTGCCAGGCGCTATTTTCTATATTCAAATATTAGATATAAATTGTTTTTTATTAATAAACTATCGTCCCGGCCCAGCTTCGCCCGGGTACAATTAGATTTCTGTACAATAATATGTACGTATTATACACATAAACCTTCGTCTTGAATCACTCTATCTATTAAAAAAACCGCATCAAAATCCGTGGCGTAGTTTTAAAGATTTAAGCATACAAAGGGACATAGGGACATAGGGACACAGAAAGCGATTTTTTATACTATGTAGTGAAGAGAAATATTATGATACCGAAGCGTCGTGCAAATTTATCAACGATTTTTTAAGGTAGATTCGTGAAAAAGATAGAATTGGGGGTGTGTATTCTTAATGTTATTATTTTATTATAAGACATTATTTTTAGTAGTCTTTTGTGTACAGCAGTTAACCTGCCGAGTTTTATAATTGTGGTCCGAGATAGAAAAGTTCAGATATAAAGATATGGTCTTATAAACAGTTATTAATTTAACAGTTTTTACTAATTTTGGGTTAGCCATAGTATTTCTACTGCTCAGTGTTATCCCCAAAAATATGCGGTATATTCTATAGACAGTGGCGGCGTAAGGTAGGTTGGCACCCGGGGCGGTTTTTATTGAGCACCCCTACATTAACATAACACCCAATACTAAACAATCCTACACCGGACATATCGTGCACTTATCAAATCTGACTTTTATCGGAGGAAAGCTATTGTGCTCTTCTTTGGGTGGCCCGGAGGCGGCTGGAACTGTATGTTAGTGTCACTGGCCTTCCAGCCTGGCACGTTAGGGATGTTTTGGCCGAGCCGGGTCCCTCACAAAACCTCCGCTAGCATACCGACTACCTACCTTGACCTTGGATGACCGTCACACGCATTATGGGCGGCCCCAAACATCACAAGTCGAGAAGCGCATGGCCTCAGCGTCCTATAGAAAATCATTACAGGATGTTTTTTTTTAATTTTTTTAATTCTTGCCCGGCATTCCACAGCCTGACGGTGCGGCACAAAAAAGAATTTCAGAACCGTTTGGTTCACGCCGGGATGGTGTGGACCATCAAGCTATGGCTTCGCAAACCAGCACGCGTGGTTCTGGTTAGGAATGGAGTGGAGGGGGTCAAGTTGAACAATTCCTCAGAGCATTCACCGTGATACAGGCGGTAGAACACGCTTAGAGAGGCGACATCCCTCCGGAGTTGTAGCGACTCTAAGTTGCTCGTAACGTCTGCATCATTCACAATGCGGATGGCCCGCCGCTGCAATCCATCCAAGGCATCGAGCAGGTACTGGGCGGATTCATCCCAGAGGTGCGAACAGTACTCCATACCCGGCCGGACCTGCGCTTTATACAAGCGATAAAGCTGACCGGGCGTGAAGAACCGACGCACCCTGTTCAGGACTCCAACCCTGCGTGATGTGGCAGATATTACGCCCTCGATGTGATTCCTTGGATTGAGATCACAGCGGATATCCACACCAAGGATACTCAGGTCATTCCGCACTGAGAGGGGAGCACCCTGAAGAATGGGGAGGGGAGAGAACGGGAATTTTTGCACGTGAACGCACACACCTGGGTTTTCTTGGCATTGAACTCAGCCATATTCCTGGAACCCCATGTAGAAATGAGATCCAAGGTCCGGTAGAGCTCAATGACAAGATCTTCGCGTCCCTTCACAGTTTAGCAACCCGGAGGCCCGCAGTGGTATCGCCCATGGACCGAGCTGTCATCTGCATAGCAATGAATGTTGCCAAGCGACAACATGTCATTGATATGCAGAATAAACAAGGCGGGGGACAGCACCGAGCCCTGTGGAATCCCGGCATTTACCGACATGAGCGCCGAAGCGTGTCCGTCGACGACTACACGTATTCTACGCCCGTGCAGAAAGCCGGAAATCCACGAACACAGGTTGCTGGGCAGACCGTATGCCGGATTTCTTCTTTTGAAGGGTGCGACTGTTTCAAAACGCGGCGCCAGTTAAAGATGTTTAGGTCGTCTACGTCAGAGCCGATAATACCGTGGCGAAATTCTCATACTCTACGACAGGGTAAAGGCGCCGCGCCGCAGCGGTTCAGTCATTTATTGCCCGGCAACCCTTTTGTGCAGGTGGCAGTGAGCGGGATCGTTCACCTCGCGATCTCGTCTCGTGCTATTCTTCTGCAACATCACGATCTCGCAGAACGAGAGTTTTGCTTGCCAAGCCTTGCCAATCACGACCGAGAGCGAGAGGTCTACTCTGGCGGCTGCATGAAGTATTCTGCGCTCGTCACCCTAGAGTGGGCACTCCGAACGAGTGTGTTTTTTCACAATGATGGCACACAGCGGAAAGAAACCGTAAAAGGCCATCGATCACACAACTCCCGCGTACAGCCTCTGGTAAGGGGTGCCAGAATCTTCGCAGTTGAGTTGGTTAGACCAGGACCTCTCGAAGCCGAACCCTTAAGAAATTATATATTTTTTTTCGATTCCCTCAGACCAGCCCCTAATAATAGATTATCAGAAAAACTCTCTTTTAATTAGAAAAGAAAGAAATTTATTTTACTTTTGGTTAACTGATAATGGGAAGAATGTGTTTGCTTTTCTGAGCAAAGCTTCCCAAAACGGGGCTCCAGTTTGGCTCACTCGACTCGATCGCCCCTGGGCCAATGCTGCGACGCCCCAGGGCTTCGTGACGCTTAGTTTGGGAAGCCCTAGGCTAGAGAATGCGTCTGCTGCCTTGACTAGTTTCGATCTTAGGCTCATGGCAGGACATGAACATTCCACCGACTAGACAAGACAACTCTAACATACTTCACCAGGAGATGATAGAGACCTCCACGCCATCAACTGTGATGTGGGCCCCTGCAAATGGCTCCTAGCCTCGTGCAAGCGGATAATCTCAAATTTATCCGCTACGAGGCCCAGCTACCGAATTTTAGAATTCATTATTTTAGAGAATGAGACATTATATTTAAAGTATATTTAGAATTCATTATAAGGTTGGTAGTTATTTCTGGATACAGGTAGATTTTGTGTGCTTTCTGTGGGTGTCTTTGGCACCCCCTGGTGCTTGGTACCCGGGGCGGACCGCCCCCCCCGCCCCCCCTTTACGCCGCCACTGTCTATAGACGACAAGAAAACGATACACGCGCCTTCCAACTATTAGAGGCAATATATCTCTGCATCGATATACGTATGTGAAAGGCGACAGAAACAAATTTCACGCACCCCACCACTTTCCGCCCAATCGCTTAGCAAATTTTCTCCAACCGAACACAAACAAAAATCCCAAAAAAGTCCCCTTTTATATGCGTAATAAAGTCTTGTGGCAAATGTTCCCAATATTTTTGTAATGTCCCCTACTTATTTATGTTTAGTAAACATACCTATACTTTGTAGGGTTTAAGGAGCGCCAAGAAACTTATTACGGGGATATAATAATTTAAAAAGATTGATGTATGATATACTAGCAAACTTCTGGCCACCGATTGGTTGCGTAATAAATTAAACGCAGGAATTTCACAGCTGAGTATGGGACAGCTCATATATTTTATAGTGACCTGTTGAAAGTCGCTTGCATCCAGATTTTTTTAAAACCTTTATGTGGGTAGACGCTGCGCTTAGCCTTATACCGTAACCTCTATTTCTTTAGTCAGGAGACCCCGAGCAAACTGGTCACCTAATGGTAAGTGATCACAGCTGCCCATGAACATCCACACCGCTTGTTTCATGGATTTATTGCTGGCCCATCAAATCGAAAGAGGAGCGGGAAGAAAAAGGATGAGGAGAAGGAAGTAGTATGGGGCATCCGGAAAACCATTTAACAGTTATTTGTTAGGGGCGCTCTACGTCCTGACCGTTTTCAATACCACTCAGATGTATTGGTACCTCTTGGATTTCTTTATCATAATATTTTGTTTCAGTAGTGTACAAATATATCACTTGAATTGAATAATTTTGCACGTATCCCTATTTTGTCTTTATAGTACATAAATAATGAAATATTGCTTTGAGGTCTAAGGCTTTATATTATGGCATAAATTAAGGTTTAAAGTTCAGCGTTAATGGCTTAATTCGCCTCGTTTGCAAGTCAAAGGGTTTGCCTGACCTTATGAAAATGCGTTTGTTATTGCCATACACGTCTTGATTATGCCTTGATGTTCATCTTGGCCTGAAAATATGGTCGCGACGAATGATGAAGTCAAATGGGTTAATATATTCTGTATCAGCTCATTTAAGTGCTACAGTGCAATACAATACAATATACGAGTAGGGCCCGAGCCTCCTCTTAAATCGAGGGGATTATTGAAAGGAGCTTGGCCATACTCTCCACCCTGGCCTATTTCATATTGGCAATGTTTTGCTGTTATAATATTAATTGTATTGCCCGTATCAATATCTTGAAATATTGTTTATATTTGTGATTCCTCAATGCTGAAGTTCACTAGAGGTAAGATATTCTGTGACCCCGATAGAGGCCAAAATATTTGAGGCTTAAAGCCTGCCATAATAATCAACGGAAGTGGGTGTATTCAGGAATCAATATGAGTATATACAGATGGAATGGGATGGCATCATTGTAAGGACTGGTGAGCTTTAGATAGATTTTTCTCAGTTGATATAATTCACTTGTACCACATGCTGGTGCTTACCATGAGGTCAAAAGAGGTCAAGAACCCGTACCAGCATAAAAAGTCAGCAAATGAGGTCAATATTATAAGTTTTTAAGCTGTTCTAAAATTCCAAGATTGATATTGTGGTTTTCCTCTTGGTCTTTTTGCATTAGTACAAAAATCAGCAAATTTCCTGTTTATTTTCTTTCATGATAAATATGATGTTTGCACTATAAAAATATGATCCTTTGCACATGTCTTTTACATACTCTCAGTAAAAGTACAAAAAGTCTTTATTTTTGTTCTATTCCTTTACGTACATATCTGAATTTGATGTTTTACTGTTTGATTTACATCACATGAGATATAAAGTTTATTTTCACGGCCATTCAAAATATATTTTGTAGGAAAGTTTGAGATCCGCTGTCTCCCCGCCTCGGGGCCAATGTCCCTGCGTCTCCCGCAGGATGAAGCCCGGATCAAATGTTGTCCGGAACATCCCGCCGAGATAAAAAACTGACAGAAAGTGCGAATAATGTGATTGTAATGGTTTATGAAAAAAGTTTCCGCTGAATATCTTTGTTGCGAGCCTTCGGGGAAGTAAAGAATATATTAATCGTTTATCGGTGTTCTATGGTTTCATTGAAATCTGGATAAGCGATCCTCTTTTTATATATTATTATAAAAAGAGGATTGAGGATATAATAATTGTTATAATGTTTTCAACCTTTTTTTACGTTTTTGTTTCGAGATTTTTTTATTGATATGAATGGCGAGCATACCGTTCGCCTGATAGTAAACGATCGTGTACAGTAGCAATGCTTGGCATTCCAAAGCGCACACTATCCTATGAGACATAAGATGTTAGGTCTCAATATGTCCTGCAGCTACTCTGGCGTCCTATAGTTACAATATTCTTCAAACCCGAACACAATTGGACCGTTGACACTGTTGTTTTGCAGAAGAAATTGACATCGCGGTGGTAGTTATCAAGGCGGCCTCTCACATATGAGGGACCTACCATTCGTTGTACATATCTATTGTTTGTATTTATTTTATATAATTATTTTTATTGTGATGGTGGTATATTATCGATTCATATATGATTCTTATGATCGAGATTTCTATTAAAAGTGCTTAGTTCATATTTAATCACCCTGGCCTAAACCGGGATGGCGGGCTTCATACAGTAAAAACGCTTTTAAATATCTCAATGGTATACATATTTTTTCATTTAGTTTTCCTTTTCCATTATTAAACTTAGACGTGTAATTTTGCTATTACCAAAAAACTTTTAAATTAGCATTATAACTAGCAACTAATAGTAAGTACTATCTTAGTTCTGATTCCAGAAGGTCTGTTCGCGAGAATCTTGATGTTCAAGTTAGTCAGAAACTGGTCGGTACAGCGGTCGTCCACAAGTTTCCTGTTTGATAAACAATGCCGAGGATAACTCTGATTATGCATTGTGCTAGTTATGAATGGGTAATGTGAAGTTATATTCATAAGTCACAACAGGTATTATGAATAAATTGCTGTCGTGAAATAGTGACAGTTTAACATGTACGTGAATAAATTGACGCTTGCAACTGGGATGGGCTAACCAGGAAAGGAACTGAGGAGGACTGAAATCCATGTCCAGGGGCCCTACAATATTCATCCGAAACGAAGTTCGAAACTTCGGACGATAGAAATATTTTATACGATACTCTATAAAAGTTCGAATTTGTATAACGTATATCGTAACCATAAGTCTATGGTTACGACCATAAGTATATGTAGGTTCATTCGTATCGTATATAAACTTCGATCATCCGAAGTTTCGAACTTCGTTTCGGATGAATATAGTAGGACCCCAGGTAACATAGACAAAAATTTGACAAAATATTGGACAATATGGATTAGCTTAATTGGGAAAGGAACCCGGGAACCTTTACGGGCCATATTTATATCGTAATCAAATTAAAATTTATAATACAAAATAATCTTTAGAATACTTCATCATTACAAAAAAATATACAGTTGAATTAACAACCACCTCATTTTTTTGAAGTCGGTTAAAAATTGGAGGTGATGCCGATTCTACGCTATGCCTGTCACGTGGCCATTGAGAATAGAATACGATTGTGTAAGTACAATGGATTATCGTAGCTATAAGATCGATGAAATAAAACAAATAAATACTTAATGGTTTCTTAGATTTACGCGAATGTTACACATTGAAATAAAACTATTCTACTCGGAACGCTAAAACCAATTAACTTTTTTAATTAACCTTTTCATTTAATAAGTGTAAAATAAGGGTAGTTAAATTGTAACAGTCACAGAGCGGATGCCTAATACCTCAGTCCGCCCCGTGACCACGAAAGCTGTAAAGTAATCGAAACGTTGGGAAGTCAAAAATGTAAAAATTAAACCAAATTCGCGATAAAATTAGTAAATAGTTTTATTTCAAAACCAACACACAGTGGTTAAATACTTGCATTCTTCAACACACAAACCGATGCATATGAGCAGAATTGATTAACTTTTTGTTCCTGTTGAATGGGTGGGAAAGGGAAAGCGTTTGTCGTGTTTATGACGGAAGATAGTAAGGATGTCCGTGTGTGCACGAATATCGTTGGAGCTAGTAGGATGGACAATAATTGCACCAATTATATCCCTCTTTGAATTGCGGTTGTTGATAGGTTTATGTCCAGTACAAAAGGAAACCATGATTCTACGAACGTATGGAGAAAAAATGCATGCATTTATTTTTCATCTGATATTTTAGAATCACTGATATTTTCGAATCACAGAAGTGGCAACGTTGAAAAGTTAAAAATAGGTAGATAATTGTTTCATTTCGATACTTTACAGTCTCACAAATATCTGGGAACGCAATAAATACCCGTAGATTGCACAAACATTTGTCTCGGTGAGGGGATTGAATTCACGGCCTTTCGTTTCACAGTCGACGTTCGTTAAATCTTCGATATTTAATTAATGCTTATATTTTTTTATTAAACTTCTATTTTTAAGTTTATAATATATCAGAGAGTACTAGTGAAACTCTTTAAAATGACAAGAATAATGGAAAGAACTGCAGTGACACAGCCAGTCCGCTGACCAGATGGGCGCATGACTTGCAACTCGCAAGAAACTTGACAGGAAATAAAGCTCCACTTTATATTGATGTAATTAACTATGGAAAACAATATATCTTTAAATCTGTCTCTGTTAGTATATTGTCAAAACGGATAAAAGTGTAGTTCTTCCATAAAACAGCAGTGTAAATGTTCTGTTGTGTTCGGTTGAAAGGACTTTGTAGCCAGACTAACTACTGGACATATTGAGACTTAACATCTTATGTCTCAGGAAGGCGAGCGCAGTGTTATGCCAAGCATTGCTTTGTAATTCATGGTTTGGTTTTGCAAACGTCCATGAGTGGTCGTATCGTTTTATAATGAGAAATGCTCGTTTAAAGGCAGTGACCTAGAATTTAGGAGCCATCTAATGGAAATATATTATACTATTGGGGTAAGGATTTCTCGTTGAAAGTTTATGAATTCGACAAAAAGATTAATTTAGTAATAATTGGTTGTCGTTAGATAGATGACCAGAGGATAAATCAAAATCAACATATACAAGTACTATGTTCCAAGTACCAACCGACCTATTCATGGGATGGCAAAATAAAAGAAGCCGATAGTGCGATGAAGTACACACCTCTTTCTACATTTATTACCTTTGTGTAAAATGTTGTTGACTCAACAATTTGATTTAGTCTCTAAATAAAGTTCCTAGACTGCGATGCAGTTTATTTGCGCCGAACTACCTGCGGAAGTGGTTGCATTCGTTTGCCGAGCGGTTGCCATGGCAACCAGCTAATTACATCGCTCCTGCCCCGCCATCGATTTTGCTAGGCGCTGAAGTTTTCTCCAACATTTTATTGGAGTTTTATAGTTTCTGATGTTATGAAACGGGAATAATTTGTCCGTTTGAGAAAATAAACGATAGGCTTGATAATAGTGGAACGGAACGACGGTTTTGAGGAATGGTTTCTAACATCCTTAAAAGTCAGATTTTAGAGACGTTGCTAGCACCTCATATTAGGCGAAAAAGACAGGAGATAAGGACTGAGATAGAAAAATTGTATCCAAAATCGAATCACATTGAATAAACATGACCGCAAGGCAGTCCCTTCATTTCAATTTTCTGTGAAGTAGTGGTACCATTACTGTCAAGTCTACCATTTCTGCAGGGGAATTTTTAAGAGCCGTTCGACTGCCCAAACAACCCAGATATGGGTGAATATACAAAAATTGGGTAACTCGCTGTCATCAGCCAATATATACAAAGTCTTATTATATTTTATTGAAATAACAACTTATTTTAAAACAATGAAAAGTCCTTTATATGGTCACCCAATTTCACTTATTCATTTTAAATACAAGTTAATAAAAAAACAAAATTAATACTTAAAATGTCAGTCCTTTGGCATGTCACAATCCCGAAAACCAACAATCAAGTGACTATCTATTAAACATTATCATTGATTTAAGAAAACTTACTAATTTACTACAATCTGTGATGAACATAGTATTATATACTACAACTTTTATAATCCAATGTTCTCCAATTTATTTTAAAAAAAATAAGAAACTTTGTGTTTGTTTTCATCCGTCAGTCCGTTGTGTGTTCTTTAAATTTGAAATTCTCGCCATATATCACCGAGTCAAGGTCAATCCCTGTTTATGTATTAATGTTGGTAATGAAGTTAGTTGCGGACAGCACAATTTGACGGCCGCCATAACTGTACGAGTTCTTGGGTTGTGTTTGTCTTCTATACACATGCAAACCCAGTCAAAATTTCAGTCCCGTGGTGGGTCGTTATGTTCTTGTTAATCTGAGGTTTATTATCATTTATACATAATTAACTATGATTTGTTAAAATGTAGTTTGTTGACCCAACTTTTGTATAATCACCCATATATTCTCGAAGTAAATCGTCACGGAATTTGTATTGCACGCTGATCTTAGCTGTAATTGATGCGAATGTACGTAAAGACGGCCAAACAATCGGATCATGGGTCGAGGCGGTATTAATTAGCTATGATAAATCAAGATATCCTACATAAATGCACGTTATGTTGCATGCCTAAATTTATTAAGTACTGGTGCTTGGAGAAGTTATTTAAGATAACAGTCAGTGTGATAATCAGACCTGAAAAAATATTATGAAATAGTAGAACTGTTTGCTGCTCTAATCAATCCTTAACTGTTCTCTCTGTAATGCTCTTTGCTTTACTTAACTTGAACTCCAAAACAACACGGAAGAACTAGACATTGCGGTGGTACCTATCCAAACGGCGTATAAAATATGAGGGACCTGTCAACAATTGATAATAATTAGTATTTTAGAATCTACTTATCCCATGGCTACGTGGGATGAGTAGTAATGATATTTAATTTTTACTTATTTAGTAGTTAGAGATCCTACCACATTATTAGTAGTATTAACAATTTCTTACTTTTGTACATGTATACACGACTGTACTGCGAATATTTCGCGGGTATATAATACTGACCCTATATAAAGACCTTCAGTTAATTGCGATGTTAATATTCATAATGCACGAGCTCTTTACGAGGATGACCTGCTAATCTTAAGTAAAAGGATAACCGCTGCTTATAATAAAATAATAAAACCATACTGTATTAATAACAGTTTTAATTAAAATGATAAGAGTGTCAGGCACAAGTCTTTCTGCGATTAAAAAGTCATAGTCACCCATGTAAATGTGTCATGTTTTGGTATAGAATGTATATCCTGTTTTGAGAAAGCTTGCATATTTTTATGAGATCAAAAACCGTGGTCGCCTGTTAGTCATTGGATCAGACGATTGCCAACATGTTCACATTGGTCACGGGCTCGAATCCCAGGGCACACTTCTGACTTTTCGAAGTCATGTGTGTATTGATAGTCAATCCACGCACTATAACGGTGAAGGAAAACATCGTGAGGAGACCGGCATACCTGCGATTTGTATGATTTTCTATGGTATGTAAGGTTCGCCAACTAGCACTATGCCAGCATGGTGGACTGTGTGGCCGAACCACTCTTAACCGTATTCTTTATTGAAGAGGAGGCCCGTGCCCTGCAGTGGGCCATAAATGGCTAATACAGATTTCTCGTATACTGGTGGTAGGTCTCTCATATGTGAGAGGCCATCTGGGTAGGTACCACCGCAATGTCTATTTCTCCCGTGAAACAACACTGCTTAAATGCACTGTTGTGTTTCGGATTGAAGGACGTTGTAGCCAGAGCAACTACTGGACATATTGAGATTTAACATCTTATGTCTCAGGATGGCGAGCGCAGTGGAATGTTGCTACTGTTATGAGCGGTCGTATCGCTTACCATCAGGCGAACGGCTTGCTCGTCTCGCCATTCAAAGCAATAAAAAAAAAAATTATATTCGGTCGCTGGTGCATTCAATTCAAGATGCTTTTGGTCACTTTCTCCTTCTTCTCTTCAGGCACACGAAATTTACTGCTGAACATAAGGCCCCCCATTGACCTGCTGCCTGCTGGAAGTGACCTGCGTCCAGCGACTTCCTGAAACCTTAACCAGGTCGTCTGAATGATATGTCATGTCAATATAAACCCTACGGAGAATTTTCAGGTATGCAAGATTTTGCTACACAGTCCTGTTGTCTAAAAATACCAGGGCTTTTTCAACACGAAGTGCCCCACACAAAACAGTATTGTGTCATAGATCTCGCTTTCTGGGATTAGGCAGACAAATCTTTATCGGTATCAACCCATATACCTATGTCCTGTTGCGGGAACGTGTCTTCTTTCATATATAGTAATGTACTCTGTGGTGTCTTCGCTACAACCGAAAGTATGATTGAGAGGGGGTATGTATTTGGAGGGGTGAGGGAGGACAGTTCTGTATATTTAACATCCGCAGTATGGTCCACCTCAACCGCCCCGTGACCACGAAAGCTGTAAGTCCGCGATAAAATCCGTAAATAATAGTTTTGTATCAATCCGTAGCAGCGATATTATTTGTATTTATAAACGTACTGACGAAACAGGAGCATTCCTTGTATGGGGCAACAATAAAATATACTAGTTAATATTTGGTGCAACACGTACACAGCATTTTAAAGTGTCTTCAAGGTCAAATGTTATTGTCAATGATAGATGTAGTCGCATTGTTGTTTTTACTGAGTTTTTTCCTCATGATCATTGACCGCATAGCAATTGATCGGAGCAAACATCGGGGCCTCCTAATAGAACAAAAGTGCTGCCATATTTCTAAATATAATCGATGTGAAATGTATTGCGAGGTTTTGCATAGGGTAGAGAAAAGAAGAAGATTATTTTAATTGTACGTCGTAATCTGTGAAGACTGATACATATTTAACGCTGAAACATTTAGGTACGATATATTAAATTCGAAGGAGGGAGAGAGAGAAAATGTAAAAGGAAGAATTTGCGGATCTTTGCCAATTTAACGAATCAGTCCAAAAAATGTAATCGTTACTCCATTCTAGGGCAATCCATACTGTAGATTTTTAATTTGATATGTATGGGCCTAGATAATTATGAAACAATATCGGATTTTTACATCCTAGATCCCAAACGCAAAAAGATTGTGTTTTTCTATAAAGCATATTACATGTTTCTGTAAGCTGTCGCTATTCAGGAGGGTGCGATCTAACTACCGCCGATATATTTAAGAAAGAAGTCTCATGCATGCAGACATATTGTAATGTTTAGTTAATTGTGACCTCCACAGCGGCTATGACGATGTGAATGTCATGAGGTTTACAGTCTAACTGGTCGATATATCCTTGAACTGTACTGCAGTTTAAACATCCGTCACGCGATGCATGTGTTAGTTTTAACGAGCATTCATTTGCATATTAATTATGTACTTCTTCCAAGTTATATTTTATAAGAAGTATTTATTATATTACATACACAATTATTAAGCCTCTATCTTAGGGATTGGCAGATAAAATACAACAAAGAATTGTGAATTTCATAGTCTCATAGCTACTGGTAGTAGGTCTCTCGTATGGGAGAGGTCATCTGGGTAGGTACTACCGCAATGTCTATTTCTCCCGTGAAACAGCAGTGTAAATGAACTGTTGTGTATCGGATTGAAGGACATTGTAGCCAGAGTAACTACTGGACATATTGAGACTTAACATGAAACATCTTATGTCTCAGGATGGCGAGCGCTGTGGAATCATCAGGCGAACGTCTTGCCCGTCTCGCCATTAAGTGAAAAAAAAAGTCTCGGCCTATGATTATATCTAAAATATTATTTATAATTTTACCTACGTTTATTTTTCTCAGGATGAAAAAGATACAACTTAATATTTTGCGACCTGTCTTCACAGCATCAACCCTTATCAAAATTATATTTTCTTTTCTCCTGTTTATACAAAGAATATTAATCGAATAAGGAATGTAAGCGCATGTTATAGTAAACCCCCTTTCCACTGGCATACGGGCGGAATGGAGGTCTATTGTAATAATAATTAGAAAATGTTAACAATGCTTTGTATGTAACGATGAATTAAAAAAATACATTTAGTGATACGAGTGTGAGGCCAGTGCTTCCAACCACCAAAACTTTTTAAAGTTTAAAGCATTGTAACAATGTAGACGAGTGTAAAAATATAATAGTCTTCTACTTCAGCCAACAAGGTTATTACAGCAGTAACATTTTATATATGTCATGAAATTATTTTTGCAACACGCAAAGCAGCGTTTTATTAAACGAATCGGTTTTACAGACTATTGTTTTCAACTGCTTTAAATAAAATTCACAGAAATAGGGTACTCGTCGCGGGTATTAAAAAATACGAAAGTCTTTTCGCCCTCAGAAACAAATACTTGTTGATCACACAAACATTTACCTAAGTAAGGATCGAACCCGCGGCTTCTCGTTTTGTATCCGGCGTCTAACAAAATACAACACAGAGTCTGTCAAATACAAGTTATAAACGTTGAAATTAGATTGAATATGTATTTTTATAAGTGCTATTCTTTCTTTAACCGATCTGTAGTCTGCATATTGTATGGTCTTTAATCTAAATCAACTGCTTTGCCTTTCATTTACAAAATATTTGAGAGATGAGTATGTAAGCGTTTTGTATTTGGATATTATTGGTATCATGTGTGTTCATTTGCTCAGATTTGATTTTTTTCTGATTTGTACAGTTGCAGATTGAATCTAGCTCCTTCTTTGGGCGCAAATATTGATCTTGGCTGGCAGGAGATACAGTGGTAGATTGTGGGATGGATAGTGAAGAGATGCTTTTTTTATAGCTGTGAATGGTTAGACGGGCATGCTTCTTGTCTGATGGTAAGCGATACGACTGTTTATAGATAGAAAAAGCAACAACACCGTGAATTACAAATTAATGCTTGGCTTTTCATGCTCACCGGCCTGAGACAAAAGATGTTAAGTTTTCCAATAGTTACGGTGGCTATAATGTACAACAGTACATTTACACTCCTATCTGTGGGAGAAATAGACATTGGAAGGTACCCAGGCTGCTTTTCACTCATGAGAGACCTACCATCAGTAATGTTCAGAAGTCCGTAATGCATTTGATTCTTACCGAAGAGTAAGTGGTTGTTTACGCAGCAGTAATAATCATGATGCGGGCTGCTTCTATTTTTTACCTCAATGCACCTAGTATATTTCCCATCACAATCACAAGCCGTCTAAGTGACGCAAACTGCATTTCCACCGCCCACCCATCACATAGCTGAGTCGACAACACCTGCGCCAGCCGTGTATACAAAAACATCACTACACCAACTGTTAATTGCATAATTACTGCCATATTACTAAAATATCATACTGTATATACAGACTGACAACTGAAATTAAATTCTATAACATCTATTTTAGTGTTGAAAATTGCATGGCAAGTGCTCGACGTCGGTTAGGTTGATTTGTTATTACAAGAGTTGAATAAGTCGTGATTGCGTTGCATACTTTGCTCTGACCTTCAAACACTCACGCTCTGTGGGTACAGGCATGTTGAAAATGGTTATTATATTTTTATTATTGTTTTTTATTATTATTTTGTACTGGCAAGCGCAGGTTTGAACGTTAATACAACTGGTGTTGGCTGGTGTTGATAACTAACCAAGTAAAATTGGTCCCTTATCAGTCATAGGTAATAAAATATATTACGCAATTCAAGTGCTTTACTTAAGATAAGACCTCGTTTTGTTTAGAACCTATCTTTAAAGATATACTTTAAAAATGAGACACAAGGACAGATGAGCAGACAAGGGTAACGGGAAATTGCTCAATGAAGGCATAGAGCTGAAATCATATGGGAAGATTTTTCTATAATGTCATGACATTTTACATTCTGCCATATTGTGAGTAAAATATAGTTTATAGATATTCATCCTAAAATTCGCATTTACATTTGCGTAGGTCACTATTAATAATTTAATTTATATTATTATAAGCCTGTAGCGTCCCACGGCCTATCTTTCTGCTTTCTATGCATAGTCATGGTAAGAACGGAAGAGGTTCAGACAAATAGGTCCACCACGCTTGTCCAATACGGGTTGGATTTGGATATACTATTTAGGGTCATTTGGACGCCAATGCCGACTTTGCCTCATAACATTTTTTACATTATAACGTGTACGATAATAGCTGTCCGGTCATATTTGAATATCCTATTATTTTTCCACATGCTCCCTAAATAACATTTAGCCCAAAACTCATTTTCCAGATAAAAATAGCGCATGTTAGCCTCAAAGTATCCAGCCGAGGCTACAAAGGTAATTTATTTAGGGCGCCTCGCAAACAAGGGGCTTACTCTGTACTCCAACACGCCGACGAATGTTCGAAAATCGCACGTAAAACTGTACGAATATGCTTAAATACTTTACAAAATATTCGAATACTATATCGTGTGTCATAATCTTAGACTGAGTTCGAAATAAATTATAAGTTCCATAGAGTATTGATTTTTATAAGTAAACCTTTATGTGATATGTTGACATTCAACATTCGAAGTGTCGGAGTATAGAGTAACCCCCCCAGGGCACATCTCCGCCTGGATCATAAAAATAAATATCTTTAGGCAATTATTACATTAATTTGCTAATGCCCGAATATTGTAGGTAACCTATTTCTCTTTGTATGGATGTAAATACAATAATATGTAATTGGGTCGTGGGTATAAGGGAAGCTTTTTGTGGAATCACTATTACATATTATCCTACTCTGTTAGCTTTATTTTTTGATTATTGCATTGAATGGGGAGACGAGCTTGACATTCGCCTGATAATATGCGATACGACTGCTCATGGATAGTCGCAAACACAACACCGTAAATTTTAAAGCAATGCTTGGCATTTCACTATGCTCGCCATCTTGACATATAAAAAGTAGTCTCAATATGGCATCAAAGCCAGTGCAGTAGTTCCACTGGCTTTAATGCCCTCCAAACCGGAAAACAACACTGTGCAATAAACCTACTTTTTGGCGAGATAAAATATAATATTATTGACTAAACCTTACCAAATACTTAAAATACGAAAAAATATGCTTTAAAATGTATTTTTTTACAAACAAAGATTTATCTGAACTAGTGGTCGCCTAGTGATCGAAATTCGACCAAATCAAGAAGAGAAAAAGTTTTTACCTGTATGATGATGTTGTTATTCTGATAATTCGTGCACATTTTTTGTACCTGAATGTTGTTATTGCAGATTGCTGCTACAGAACTTTCTTTATGCATATATTGATAGTCCGTGTACATTTAAATGTATCTTACTGCTACACAATTTGTATAAGCGCTCAGCATTTCACGTAGTATTCGTTAAATAAATCTTTTCTGTTTGACATTCAACAAAACCACAGTAAACAATTTTTTCTGATTGACATTCAACGATGTCTATAATAAAGCAAAGAAACAATTTGACCAAAGAGTATGTATACGTGTACAAATACTTGTGTATGCGTGTGTCATATGCATGCTGGTTTATTTATTGATTTAATGTACTTTTTATGCATTATTATTAAAATCTTGTTTTATATTACATTTAATATTAGGCTTAATATTAATATTATTGCCTCATTTAACATTAATATTCTCTTTTAATATTAATATTATTACCTCATTAGGCAAATAAAACCTTTTTTTGATATGTCTATGTCAGAAGAACAAAATGAAAAAGAAAAGAAACAATTTGACACCAGAGTATGTATACTTGTGTATGGATGTGTGTGTGAAATGCATGGCAGTGTGTGTAATGTTTTATTTTTTGATTTAATGTACTTTATAAGCATTATTATTGAAAAATATTAGCATTCTCCACTTCTCCTACACATAAACTATAAGTGTGCCAAATTTTATGCTCCTGCGTCCGCGCAATTTTCGTAAAAAGGGATCCAAAGTTTTTGCATCACGTATTAATATATAGATTTTTAACTCTACGACTCTAAGCTCTATGTCTTCCGTCAAACAGCAGTGGGAATTCACCGATGTGTTCCGATTTGAAGAATATTGTAGCCAGAGCAATTACTGGACGTAATGAGACTTAAAATCCTATGTCTCAGGATGGCGAACGCAGTGGGACAATCATTGTAATTCATCGTGTTGGTTTTGCCACTGCTCATGAGCGGTCGCGTCGCTTACCATCAGATGAACGGCATGCTCGCTTTTCACTACTACTAAAAAAAAATATAAGTTATATAATTTCCTTATGCATTAATCTTTGAAAGGAGTTAACAATAGCGCGATTAATAATTCCATACCTTTAACCTTCAGCGGCTTACGTAAAGTTAAACTCCAGAACTTATCAGTTCCGAGACAGCTTAATAGTTTCAAAATAAAATACCAACTCGACTGATATAACTTTAGAGTTGCGTCAGTGCCTAAGACAGTACGAAACGGTGTTTTCATACAAATAGAATATTATGTTTATTGTGTTTCGGAAGTTTAGACTAAAACATAATATGTTTTATTATGTTGGTCTAAGATAAGGAAATCATATTTTTTATAATTCTAGATGGCTTCCAAATTGTTTTCCCTTTCTTCTGTGTTCTTCGTGCTGCCAGGGTTCACCTTTCGTCTATTTCTCCTCCGAATAGTCCGACCTTCGGCATCTTCAATATTAAGGCCATTGACCCTCATATCTTCCTTGACGACATCTAGCCAGCGCTTCTTTGGTCTACTCGGTCTCGGTTCTCCCTTACTTCTGTCATTTATTATATTTCTTTTGCGATAGGCAAATACTGTGATATTAAGGTATTTTAGTGCGATAGATTTTTGTATTGTTTTGATTACAAACACAAATACCATTAATATTAAATATTTTTGCCAAAACAATATTAAAGTAGGTTAGAACATGAGGCAAATATTATTAGTATTTTAAATGAAACAGAAAATAAATAATAAATAAATAACACCCAACAGTCACATACATAGTCCTGACCCACACTAATATCGAGTCTTGTGTCGTGGGTATTAGGAACTATGAGAGACTTTTCGGTCTCACAAACAATATTTGTTGGCCGCACAAATATTTCTCTCGGTGCGGGGATCGAACCCGCGGCCTCTCGTTTCACAGGCGGCGTCTCACCAACTGCGACACGGAGGCTGTCAGTGACACAGTGGGAGCGTATTAGGGAAAACTTTTTGTCTCCTTCACAAGAGGACACTGTAATGCATATTAAGACTAGTGACGTCACTAGTTTTGTTTTGCAATCCTTTTTTTGTACTCCCTCTACAAGATTTAAGACGTTTCTAACGTTTTTAATTGTGAATGGATTTACAAAATTCTTTATTTGCTAGATTTTGGATGGATAACCTTAGGATAACAACATTACAAAAAATAAGAAAAAAACTAATTTAGAAAAAAAGTAAAATGCTTGCTCTTTTATTGGATGTATAATTTAGAAAGTACATTGTGCTTACTAAATAATAACCGGAAGATCGGTGAAAAGATTTTAATTTATCACAAAAATTAGCATGAAATAACAAAGGTAGTCTCTCCTATTGTTTCTTAAAACTTAACTGTTATGTGCTTAATTGCTATCAAGTCAGATAGTGTTTTACATTGTTTATTAAAGTGAGTGACGGTGTGAAATAAGACCAGTGTATCCAAGGGCGGATCCAGCTTTTACGCCGGGGGGGGGGGGGGGTCACATTATAATTCATGTCAGACTTTACGCAAGGGGGGTCATATAGGTCATGTCAGAACACTGGGTCCGATTTCAATACTCTAATTCGTAATAATGACCTTTTAAAGTTTGTTACAGGCGTGATTTATGAATACACACAATATACTTTTTTACTTTATTTATCGACATACAAAGAATTAAATGTGCTTATGAATTTTATCAACAAGATAATTAATACATTTTTTCAATCTGGGGCCAGCCCAGGTGGGGTCATGACCCCCATGACCTCCCCCCTGGATCCGCCCTTGAGTGTATCACATTAACATGATACTAAAAACACGTAGATAATATTATTGTAATTTTTAAGCAATTTTTTATCAATACCGTTTTACCGAACACTTTTTTAGTTGTCCCTAACATATTTTAAGGATAAAAAGATTTTGCTTCAATATTTTCGTTAATATTTAAGGTAGAAAGCAAATAGTAGATACTAATGTATGGATTATTATCATTGCAATACATCACGGCACCATCAAGGTAGTAGATTTTATAATATTTTTCTATCCGAAGAATAAATAAAAGCTGTGTAGATTTATTTAGTGCGTGGTGGCCTGTTGGTAAACGGACTAGACGCGGCTGCCAACATATTCTCGGTGGTCGCGGGTTCGAATCCTAGGGCACACCTCTGACTTTTCGGAGTCATGTGTGTATTGATAGTCAATCACCACGCACTAAAACGGTGAAGGAAAACATCGTGAGGAAACCTGCATATCATAGCGATTCATAAGAATTTCTATGGTATGTAAGTCCGCCAACCCGCACTAGGCCAGCGTGGTGGACTATATGGCCTAACCACTCTCAATCGTATTCTCGATTGTAGAGTAGGCCCGTGCCCTGCAGTGGGACGTATATGGGCTGATACAGAGAGATTTATTTAGTGCGATGCACTTCTTTCAGCTTAATATTTTAATTCTACTTTACTTATATTTATTTTACGATTCAATTGCTGATTTAAAATCAGACTGAATGAACAGATTCAGTTAAATTAGTCGTTAAATCATTTAAACTTTAATTCTTTTTATAGATTTTGTATGAAACAGGCCAACATAAGTTAGTTACTTAACTGTCTGTTCGCGAGTGTACCGGTTCATCAACAAACTTGGAAGTCAAGTACAGAGGCTTATGTAAGTGAGATGACGACCGGGGTATAGAAGCCCCGCCGATTCCGAGCAAGCAATCTTCGTCCTTACTGCTCTAGTTATAAGGCTCAACAATTTCCCTCTTTGTTTGCGTGGCTACTTTGAAAGATTCTTTTGAATCGGACATACAGATTTGAGGTGTCACTGGGTCTGTGTGACGCGGGTTCGAGTCCATGTTGAAGTGCCATTATAATATTGTTTTGTTTGAGTGGTTTTTATTGTTCTAAATTTAGTTGACTTTGTATCTATGTTATAAGTAGTTCCCAAATTAATTCATACAGAAGTTATAACAAACATTGAAAATAAAACTAGAGTAAATATTAGAATAGCCTATCACGCTCAATTCTCGGCTAGAATACCATCGGGTAGAATGGCAATACTCTCTCTCTTCTTTATCAGATGTTTTCCGGAAAAATCTTGATAGAGTGCCATTTTTGGATCCTCTGCTCTCTGATTATGTATGAAGACATAGTATAAAAAAATACTATACAATATATACTGCCTTACACATCTCCAAGGCAAGCATTTATTGGATTTTCAATGCAAGTGTTATTTTCTGCTAAAAATAAACTTTTACCGCAGTCATTTGAAGCAATACAACCATTTCATAACAAAACCTTTGTTAGTTGACCTCATCCCGTTGTTTATATGAGTATTGGGAGTATAGCTTATTTTCATTATTATGATTATTTTGTTTTAAAAATGTAGTATTAAACAACATTTATTTTTCTTCAGTCATGCCTTTTCCTTCTTCTCTCTTGTTTGACATCTCTTATGTCTATCCCAAGGTAAATGATAAGAATCTGCCTCAAGCGATACGACCGCTTTTTGTACTGCTATGTAATATAATATTTTTTGTTAAGTTTATTTAGTGTACAATAAAGGATATTAATTAATAAATAAGCTCAACTGTGTAAGAGGGGGTAGGAAGAGTATCAACTGCTGCCTTACAATCAATCAAACATATTCCTTATAGATGTAATAAGAGCAAGCCCATTATCATACTACGCATAAATTCCATTCTATACGAACCTTGCTAGAATTGTATTTGAAAAAATAATATACATTTTACAATATGGAACTCAAATGTATATCTTTAAATTACATAGCCTGTTTAAGAAACCAAATATGTATCGTTATTTATATTAAATATTTCAAAAGGCAAGAATAGAGCCTAACACCCTACGTAAAGTAGTCAATTCCGCAGTCACAAAACATAACACGAAGCAATTTACGTAATTCAATTAAAAGTTTTATTGGCTGTAATACAATATAACTTTTGCGCTTCGGAAATTAATCTTCTTATGTAATTGAAGGTGACTTGATATTTTCAAGGCGGCAAATTAACGTTTGTTGTGTTGCGAGTAAAAACAAAGGTGTGACGTCACGTGTTTTTTTTTCTCAACAACGTACCTGGCAGTGCCAGTGTATAACATCCTTTTTGTAATGATAATGGAGGAATTATCTTCACGCTGTAACAAAATACACACAGTCTTCTGAAGTAAAAATATAACATTCGATTTCATTACTGGGTTTAGAAAGAAAATCTACATAAATCGCTTCGAGTTTTAAATATTATTAAAGCTTTGTTTTCTACTTTATTACTATGTTATTATACCCGATAATTACACGAGTATCGCTCAATGCTTTTAATACCAACAAAAACTTTATTGTAGATAATATAGGTTGAGGCTGTATGAGTTATAGTTCCTTAGCCCATTCATTTGCAAAAACTTTAATTTTGTGCGCCAATAATATGTTATGGCGGGAATTCTAATTGTGCTAAAAATACTTTAATTGGTTTTAATTAAAATTTCAAGTTGCTGTTTTAAAGTGCGAGTTCAGACATGAAATAAATAACAGTGGTTGACAATGTACGATTTTTTTGTATGAGAACATGAGGTCAAGAGATGCAACAAAAATGTTTGGCATAGTGGCTTTGGAAGTTGAAGTAGTAGTAGTACTTAATGGCTGATGAGGCCGTTGATTTAAAAACTAAAGATAGGCCCTTCAGTACATTGGGTACGTCAAAAAGATGGCTGTGAAAATCCCGCCATCTGTTAGAATTTTACGTCAATGGCGGCCATGAAATCGTTTTTTAACAGTGCTAAAATACATGTTATATTGACTATATAAAAAATATATTACTTTATATATTTTTTACATAGCGGCGATAAAAAATGTTATCTTTTTTTGTGAACTTTCGGTCATCTTTATTGTACCTACGCACGATACAATTAGGCATTTGTAGACGACTTACAGACCGGTGCGCTGGTGCTGGGGACCACTTTCGTAACAACACTTTTCTTGCTCTCCGCCCCGTCCATATATTTTATGTCAATGGATGAGGCTCAAATTTTTGTGTGTGGAGACCAGGTAGGTTATTGTGACCCATGGATAAATATTGCTGTATGTTTACATTTGGCTTTCAAATTTCGCCGTTGATATTCTTAGAGGAGCCTTATATTCAACAGTGGACTTTGTGTGTCTAAAGATAATATTTTTTTTAATATTTATAGCAGGTATATGTTTGTATCAATGACTTGTTGCAACTTTTTGCCTTTTAATAACGTTTTGTATATTGCAAAATCCTTAGACTGATGTATATTTTTATCTATTTTATAAATATAGGATCGATATTAAATATATTCAATTTCTTTAGTAATTGAAGAAATTTAGTAGTTGATGGGTTTATGACCTATGTGGTCATATGGTATAGTGGATAATCGCTGGAGTAAGCGTGTTCTGGAGTGAAGACCGCGTCTTGGTAAACGAGGCGTGGGACGCCCTCAGGCCAGATGGCGGGACGACTGGCACAAGAAGGCCGGCAGCGACTGGATGCATAAAGCAGCAGACCGGGAAAGAAGAAAGAAAGAAAGAAATCTATGGCATACTTCGCGTGAGACCTATGTCCAGCAGGGGACTGCAAAAGACGAGAATGATAATGAGTAATCGAAGGTGTGTATAAGTATGAAAATTGAATACGACTTAAAAGGTCAAAAATATATACATATAACGAATTACTAGAATGTAAGTTTGTTATCGTGCTGGGTTTATGCTCGTCATTATGCTTCACAGCTAGTTATAGCTTAGTATTATGGGCGTATATGGGCATGTGTCAGATCAAATGGTAGGAAATCATAATCTTACTCACGGAACGCCAGACAGTCTCCACGCTCTTACAGCACTATTTCCAGATGATATTATTTACTCTCTTGATCGCAACAAACCGTACTGCTTGCTCGCCGAGACCGTTGAGATGTCCCTGACTTTTCTTTATGAAGTCCCTGACATCTTCAGTCAATATCTAGCGTAGATTCTGTCGAACGCTGACAGAGGGCGTTGGCATTCCGTTTTTAAAAATCAACTCGATGACGACATATACATACATACGTCTAAGTATCAGCCCATATACGTTCCACTGCAGGGCAAGGGCCTCCTCTACAATCGAGAGTACGATTGAGAGTAGTTAAGCCATTATAGGCCATATATAATTATACATATCTACTCGTAAATGTATTGATTTTGGTTAGAAATATTTTTAAGGGTTTTTAAATATTACGTGTTTTTATTTGACACACAAAATATGCTAATATAATAATTTATCATAATTTAATTTAATAAATGCGCTTCATAGTAATATTGAAATATAAATAACCTAAACAAATATTTCTGAAAATAGAGTATTGTTATACGTAGCTATTCCCGCTATTTCCAATTAAGTTACAAGTATTTAAGCATCTGCATCGTCCGGAAATTTTCACATAGTACTAGTTGTACTTGTAAAGTATTTGTTAATAAAGTCATACAAACAATTCCATAATTAATTAATCGGTAATTATATCACTTCCCCGTAAATCAAAATATGATCTATATTTTATCGTATTACTTTCCACATAGAGTCTATTTTGAAATGTGTTGAGTTGTAATGTGTGGGGCAGCGACCAACCTTCGTGTTCATAAAAAGTGCTGATTCAATACATTATTATGAGAAGACATTTAGATGATCGATGTGTCGCGGGCAGTGTGGGGATTCAGACTTTAGTCGAAACATCCTTCCTTGGATGAAATAGTTTTTTTGTTTGATTATCGACAACTTATTTATGAAAAAACGAATTGACCTTGATACATTGAAATGTATATATTTGACTATTCTTCACATGTCAGAAGTTCAACTATCATACATTAGAGCTGTTTACTTAAGTAAAATTTAATAATTTGCCGTGGGAGTTCGAGATTTACAGCGGAATGAATAGAAGCCGTTGCATATAAGGCCCGATAAACGAAGAAAACATTATCAGAATTCGACAAAAATGTATTAAAAGAACACATTTTTCGTACACGCAAAAACAGTCTGAGCGTCTTAGCTTTTTAGAATCCTCCTAATCCGTATTGAAGAAGCGACGCTAATGGAACCTATAAGTACGGCAATTTCAGCCGATGTTCAAGTAAAATACTAAATTTGTGTGTATGTGTGTGTGTTAGCGTGACTAGACAAGATTCAGTACGGTGCCGCGACCGCAATAGCAAACATTATATCATGAGGACCTACTTAAACAACAATTTAGACATCACAATAGAATATGTTGTTGGAAATTAAATGAAGAGCCAGTTGTTTGTGTTGTTAGAGACACTGCTTGATAATGCTTTGTGTACAGATATTAGTACTCCATGTTGTTTTAACCTAGCGAGGACGAGAATTTGAGGACAGCTAGAGAACACTAGATATATCCCTTCAGGGAAGATATGAAAGGACTTGTTGTTAATAATGCCGAAGACAGAAGCTTTAAATAAGAAAGGCCAATAATGGCACTGTCGAGAGGAATATTAGATGCAACGGAAATGTGTTGTAGAACTGACCTTACAATCGAAACAAATTTATGATGAATAGATAAGGTACTTTAAGTGTATATTATTATATACTGTTACAACTGCATATCAAATAGATAGGCAGTGACTATGGATAAAAAATAAGACTTTTGTAGTGGAGCGTCATGCTGGGTTGAATAACGAAATTGAAAACCCTACCACCTGTAGTGATCCATAAACGTTATTTATGATTTATATGTTCGCAATGTGATAATAATTATAGGCGGATGATTGACTGCACGAGTAAGAGAAAAAAAAAAACTGAAAATATTCGTTGTATCTTAAATGGATCAATTGGTATTACTTTTTAGATGAAAAATAAGGAATTGGCCTATAGCCATGTAAGAAGTTTCGAATTATCACACTATTTTGATTTTATTTCCTCGTCAACTGCCATAATTTCGTATCATTACTCATAGGCAGTTTTTTAATCTTACATTTGAACTACTTTTAAAATATTCTGTTCTAGTATTTACATATTACAAAAAACAAAAACCATAGATTAACCTACTTTACTATAGAATTTGAGGGTTACGCAATGATGTATATAATGTATGCCATAATTTACCCATCAACAGGTAAATAATTCTTATATATTCAAAATTTCAACACCTTTGTTTTAGTTAGGCAGTAGGTAAGGCATTACGAAATATGTTAATCGATATAGTGACAGCACCTGCATATACGTACAGTTTTTACTAATCAACAAACCTGAATCATATTACATTTTGTTGCCAGCCCTGGCGGTACGACTAGCTTGTTAACCGTGTTTTGGTTGGATACTTCATTGAATAATCGGTGAACGTTCACAAAAAAAGAGATTCTGACGAATTGAGAACATTCTCCTATTTTTCAAGTCGGATAAAAAGAAACACTATTTCCAAAATGGCGATAAGTATATAAATAAATAGGTAGCGTCAACGACAATCCTTCCGAAAGGATTTTTGGGGAGTTGGTTTATTTATTTCACTATTTAGTACTTGTTGATTTTCTTTAGAGATTCTAAATTAATAGTTGAAATTCAAAACCGAAGGTTATCAGTTACCACAATCAAATATTAAAAATCGTAGTAAAGTACCTCCAATTAGTGGTTTTCGAAGTATACACAAGTAAGTATCTATTTATATATCTTTATTTTTTTTATCGGTATTACTACTAACAATGAACAAACGCACAAATCATATTTAGCGCGATAAATTACACCTAACCTTATTGATTTAGGTGATATCGTAATTGGACTAAATACATCACGGCCCAAATCGCAACCTAACCGTGACATTACGAATGGAAAGAAAAAAACTGGCTGTCCTCGGTTGGTATCGGGCAATATTTTTTGTTATCATTGTTTATTATCGGAATTATTTGTGCTTTGAACGATGGATATAACCTAGCCTTTTGGTATACGTGAATAAAAGGTGATTTCGAAACATTTATAATTTTATATTTCTTGGTCATTATAGTTAAGACTATTTATTATTTATTATATATATGTATTAAAAAACAAAATACATATAAAAATATAAAAAGTTATCCAACGATGGCGAGGCTCGAGACCCAAGCCACCGGTGGTTAGGAGCCCAAAATAAGGAACCGCCTCACAATACGTGTCGTGTCAAGCAATACTGCCTTCTGAATCTCACTCCTGACCCAACAGCCGATTGAGAGCCTCTGTAGATGTTGGTCGAGGCTCTTTGGTATCAACCCATGGGCAGAAACGACAATCGGGACAATAATTGTTGAGTCGACATCCCACATGTCGGTAACCTCGTGTGCCAAATCTAAATATTTAGACATTTTGTTTTTTTCAGCTTTGACAAGGTTATCGTCATGCAGGATGGTGACGTCAACAAGTATAGCCCGGCGCGCCAATCGATATATTATCATAATGTCAGGCTTATTGGCTAGAATAGTCCTGTCTGTGATAATAGATCGATCCCAATACAGCGTTGCATGACCATTTTCGAGAACTGGTTGGGGCACATACTGGTAATATGGCACTTCAGGAGTCACAAGTCCATATCGAAGGGCAATTTGCTTGTGTATGATCTTGGCTACTAGGTTATGTCTATGAAACTACTCGCCGTTAGCAAGATACGAACAACCGGAAATAACATGCCTGATAGACTCACCAGGGCGGTGGCATGCCCGACAGATGTCGACCGTACCGTACTTCAGGATGTATTTCCTATAGTTGTTCGTCTTAATAACTTATTATTTATTATTATTAAAAATCGAATCGTGTATTCTCAATTAAATGTCGTTTGCTTATAATAGAATAAAAATATAAGGCATATCTGCGCTATCTCTATAAAAAATCGCATGTACAAAATTCTACCACCCGAATTAAGCCAGGCTGGGAGACTAAGATTTACACCTAAAGGACTTAAAGTAAGTGTAAAATTGAAAGCCACTTTGCAAAGTAAATGACATCCGTAGATCACGTCTATATAAATATTTGTTAATTTCCGCGACGCATGTCAGTCGGATATGCAGGAAACGGGCTTGTGATGTTTCATATCAACACAATACATGTTATGTTTCCATCCGATGTTAAATTGTAATTACCGTCCTCTTTATTATGTATCAATCATAGAAAATGTTTTTTATGGAGCCTTCTTAATTGGGTATGATATTCTGAATGATGTATGTACTTGGTGTTTATATTTTAAATTTTAACGAGTATACAAACGCGTGCACATGCCCCTTATTTTTCACTTATTATTTTCTTTAGACGCCCGTTGAAGTGCTGTGGAGCTAAAACTCCAACAACACTTTGAAATGAAACTATTTATTGAAACCATAAAATGTCATTCATTGTTGAGATCAGTCACTTTTTTATTTTTTCACTGCCACCTGGTTCACAAAGCTGTTTTCGCCAGAGAAGAGCCGGCAAGAAAGTCTAGCGTTGCTCTTTTCCAAAGAAATTTACAGTGATTATACAGGAGTAGCTTAGTTGAATTCAGATCAGTTCATTTAAGTTGCTTCTTACGATGGATACTAGGTTAGGTTGCCTTTTATGATGGGTGGAAGATACCATGGCGACATTCTTACGCCTCTTAACCACAGAGCAGATGATTACGTCTCCTAAGCAGAGTTGGAAATTAGGCGCCTAATGCCAGTTTTTTTTATTTGTTCTTTTCTATGAATGTCGAGACGAGCATGCCGTTCACCTAATAGTAAGCCATACGACCGCTCATAAACAGAATCAGAACCAAACACCTTGAATTACAAAGCAATGCTTGGCATTCCACTACTCTCGCAATCCTGAGACATAAGATGTTAAGTATCAATATGTCCAGTAGTTACTCTGGCTACAATGTCCTTCAATCCGAAACACAACAGTGCATTTACATTGCTGATTGACGGGAGAAATAGACAATGGGGAAATACCCATCCAGGGAGCCTCTCACATATGAGAGACCTACCACCAGTAAAGAAGGTACTGAGGTATGATTGACATATTACCTTCTTAAATTTATCATGAACCACTCATAATAACCCCCCGTTTGAAAATACGTTTAGATCAATAAAAAAAAACAAACAATCGCTTGCAACGACAGAACTAGTTTCTATCATTATTTATAAATAATCATAACAAACTTATGACCACTAATTACAAAACAACGGTCGAAGTCATTAGCCGCGCTGGGTTCTTTAGAGGTGACATCAAAATTCTGACATAAGACTGGTCATTACCTCAAACAAAACCAATAAATTTACTAACTTTTAGCATTAAATTTTGACAGCCTCCGTGGCACAGTTGCGTAGACGCTGGCTGTGAAACGGCCGGGGCTTCAATCCCTGAAACGAGACAAATATTTTTGTGACTCACAGTTGTTTGTTTTGGGTAAGAGTGTTTGTGTCGAAATGTCTCTGGTATATCCTGATATTCAAACATTAAATTCGACCTTAATGTGTTTAACACTTACTATTTGACTGTTGGGTGTATTTATTCATTTATTGTAAACTAGCTCCAGGGCTTAAAGTCTTTTAAATTTAGAGGGAGAATGTCGTTTGAAAAGCATCAAAATATCTTGTCTGCGCCTCCTATGCTATGTTATTTAATCAAGGTAGACATTCCCAGAGACTCACTGAACTACAATGTTTGGTGTCATTGAAATGGCTGCCTGGGTAAGTACCACCGTAATGTCTTCCTCTCCCGCGAAACAGCATTTTAACTGCACTGTTGTGTTCCGGTTTAAAGGAGATTGTTAGCAGAAGTAACTGCTGGAAATATTAAGAATTAACATAGTATGTCTCAGGATAGAGAGCGCAATGGACTGCCAAGCATTGCTTTGTAATTCATGGTGTTGTTTGGTCTTGCTACTTTACATGATCGGTCGAATAGTTTACCATCAGGCGAATGGCATAGTCGCCTCGTCATTCCTTGCAATAAAAAGGTTTGGCTCCACCTTATACAATTCTCATATAATTAGAGGAAAATTTAAAGTAGTTGTAGGAGTTAGGATGTAACCAGCATAATGGGAGCGCGCATTATTTACAAATCAAGATAATTGATAACAAATGACAACGAGTAATTGTAGGACCACAAGCAATCTACGCGACAGTAATTACTTATAATTATAATGTAATTGGCTTCTTCATTACCACTTTATCTCAGCTTCAGAAGTAATTGTTACGACGAAATTAGCTGTGCACCTGTACCATCCATAATTATTTATAAAAATATTGTTTTGTGCACGCCTCAACACTGCACTTGCCTGTACGTAGTATCCGCTCAAGAACTTTTAGGCCCTGACGGTCATCAGTTCTTCTCTGTAGCTTCAATTTGTATAAATATGACACCTTTAAATAGACGTTTACCAGTCTCCAAACTTGTACAATATATTGTGATACTAAACTCGTTTTACCTAAAGGTAAGACAAAGTATTTAGCTATTTTGTTGCGGATTAGTCGGCGAGTACTTGCGGAGAGTGAAAAATAGAGGTGATCCCGGATTAGAGCGGGATAATCCCGGATCACATTATTAAGTCTTTCGCTTAAACGTACTTTCAGTCAGGAATACAAATTTTGTTGTATCCTTTGTGAATAATTTAGGTTGTGCCGTGAAATATGAGTTTAGGAAGTATGGACCTAATGTTTATCAATTAAGGCTACATTTGTGGGGTGCGGGCTTTTCATCCTAGACATGAACGCCAGGTCATGTATATTGTAAGTTAATTGGATTGAATCAAATATCAGCTAGAAGGTACTACAAGTATCTTTGACCAGAAGAATGTTGGTCGACCTGTAGTAATGACATTGATGTCATCTCTGCCTATCCCTTGGAAAATAAATGCATGTGCTTCTATAAGTCTCTATTTAAACAAATATCCTTCCCTTCGAAACCAAACGACTTGATTTTGGTAGTCGATTTCCCTACCAACATTCGACCTCAGACCTTTTCTATCAATTTCACTGCCATCATCAACGTGGCGCACAAATCATTAACATCGAAGAGTGCGTGGATGTAACACGATACATTAATAACAGCGGTGTCGATAGCATGACAAAATTAATTAATTTTTAATTGAGCTGTTGAAGAGGAAAACACCAATGGCTGTTTGCGGTAATATTTTTAATTATTTACTACGCTAATATCATGTTTACACAGTTTTGAGTCTGGGGAAATTATGGGTTTGAAGCTTAAATATATAACCAAAATATATAGGTTTCAGTTCGAATAATGTACGTCTGAATAAAGCATAGTTTTAAAAGGAACTTCATATTCTACTTTTATGTGAATTAGTAGAGTGTCACTTTCTATACCTAACTATCTAATGAAAATCTTAGCACACTGATTAACTGCCTCTGTGGTTTAGTTGTACTATGTATGATTACAAAGCTAAGGTCGAATCCCGGGTCGGGCAGTGATATATTGATTATCAGCTCGGAGTTAGGAATTTGTGCCCAATATGGCGATAGGCTCGGCCCTAACGTCATCTTGGAACGGAACACACAAGGCGAAATATTAGTGTCCTGGTGGCCAATTTGTCTACCTCTTGGGAGAAAGGCGTGAGTTTGTGTATGTAACTATGTACGTATGATGCTTTGCTTGCCTTGCGCTGTATTTGCTATTAGACGCTTTGTAGATAGCAGTAACTTTGTCAAACATGAAAATACATATATAATACTACACTACACATTTTGACGTCCTATAATTTTTAAAATACCATTTGCATTGCAAATTATGGGGCTTTACACAAAAATAAGTAAACACAATAATTTAAGATATCAAACTAAACTCATAATAAATGTAGACATGGGTACCCAAACCGTACACAAACACGTCGGCCATATTGCTGGGTTTATTAACAAGATATGTATGTGGCGCGGCGCAGGATATGACGTGCGTATTGCACTCCCGCCGTTTGTTCACGACTTATGACGTAATATCCAGTTAGCTCGGTAATAGCTCTGTGGATTGAGCAATGAAGAGGGCCGGGTCTGTTTACTGTTTGTGTTTATAATTCTTGCAATAGAGATGGTGGCGTTTTGTTGTAGTTTCCAGTAATGAAAACAGGGAAGAAACTAATGTAATTAATTATGAATTATAAAAATTTCAAAGAAAATGTAACAAATTTAAAAAAAACTGTCGCTTTACAACTGAAAACGTCAATATTTCATGAAGATATCTAGATATTCAGTAAATTGGTAATAAGGCGTGAGTTTTTGTGAGCGTATGTTTATATTCCGAGGATTGTATGTGTTTTCAATTTTGTATACGAAAATCGAAAGTCTGTCATATTTACGAGCTCTAGTTGGAGATATTTGTATGGTAGTATTATTTTAACAGCGTGTTGGTCAAAGGTATAAGGTGTTTCAATGGTAAAAGACCTTGCAATGTACTTTGCAAAGGGAAGTCTTAGAGTATTTGCAATATAGATGTTAGTGGTGGTACTTCAAAAAGTATTTCCAAAAAATGATGGTGCCGGACAACTTTTTTCTGCTCTTCTTCCTGCTCTGGTTGTCATTTGATAGGTTGTTCAACATGTATGGATTTGAAATTGAAAGTAATACAAATAGTTCAGGGCTATGAATTTACAATCGAATTCGTTTTAGACGAATACTAAATAAATACATTTTCGGTTACTAACGGATTTTATAGTAATTTGTTGTTAAATAATTAGTTCTATTTTCACCAATATAGCAGCGCTACCAACATTAAACACAAAATAATATTTATGTTTTAGTAGACGCAAATGTATATCGCTCTTTATATTATAAATACTTTATATGGGAGGTATGTACATGGGTTGTATTACCCATGCCAAGTCTATCCAAACCGCGATTACAAAGTAATTGACAATTATACAATAATTGCCCAATTCACCCATAGAATAAATAATAGAATTCGCATAGTTTTGCCAGTTGAAAGCAGTCTCTGGGGCAGTGGGTCGGCCCACTGCGCGCGACGCGCTCGGAATACACACGCAACGTGACAAAACAGCTACGAAAGTGTTTTCCACTGCTTGCCAATTAAAGTGGGTGTACAACAAAATATATATCTGTCTAACTTTATATTGCCTGACCACTCTCAATCGTACTCTCGATGTAGAGGACGCCCGTGCAATGGAACGTCTATGATCTGATACAGAACTGGCTATTCTTTAAGTTTCTACCATTCAGTGATTATCATTCTTTTATAGCGTCGATATTGTAAAATACGAATGTTTGGATGTTGGTTGTCAAAAACAATGAGGAACTTAGGACTTTGATCTTATATCCAGGCCTGCAATTAATATTTGTGGATGACACATTTGTCGAAGCGTGTTTAATTCGCTCTTGTTTTACTGCTAGCTTCTTAACCAAGCTTGACTTATAAACTTGGTAATTAAACTATCAAAATACGAGCAGAAATTGGAATATGTAGATCATTTTAATATCAACCTCGAGAACAAACAGTTCGTGACAATCGCGCTCAGAGCGTCCTCCAAAAGTCAATTATTTTTATAAAAAGTGTGAATTGTGCGCGCGCTGACAGATTTTCATTAAGCAACTTAAAAAAGTAGTTCCTCTATAACTCCTTGGGATTTTTATGTAATATGTAAACCAGTTTACGGATATCTGGAGAACTACTTTGTGTTTTTTGATGCGGTTTTCACTTGAGAGTTTACATTTAAATATCCAGGATATAATACATAGAGATGTCAGATTTATTTACTTTTTTTTACCTATATAAACCGAGATGGGTACCGTTCAATATTTGATTATCCAAGATTTGCAAAAACAAGCTGTGTAGCTATGTATTTAGTGTTTTACCACAATTTATAATAAACAACTGCATGCCATTGTTGATTGTCAAGTTATAGTATTTGTGACGGCAAATTATCTCTCAAGTCGATTTTAAATACAATGTTATTTAAATACACGACAAAGAATTTTATATTTTCATCATATTCCTAGTTTGGATTATGTTGTTAACTTAATTTTAATTTCCTCAATACTATAGTAGGAAACAGTAGAACTATAGAAGTGATTAATCAATCAAGATTTACGCCGCGCTCCGTCCTTTTAAGGTATGATCACAAGCTCATTTGCATGTTTTATTACAGTAGTTTAGTCTGTAGGAAAACTTGTGCATTTTGATTGAGTGCTGTTATTATATAGACATAAAACTTTATGATTTGAGAATGTTATAGTAGCCCAAATTGTGTATTATTTGATTTTTATTGATTTAGTGCGTATTTATTCACGATGATTTGTAAACATATGACTTGTCCACGGTTTATGTATATGTATCAATCCATATAAGCGTTAAGCTTTAAGTTAAGCCATATGCTCCACCACGCTGGTCTAGTGTGGGTTGGCGGACTTTAGATGCCATAGAAATTCTTACAAATCACTATGGTACACAGGTATCCTCACCATGTTTTTGTTCACGGTGTAGGTATCTGATTAAAATATTTAAAAATAAATACTTCACAGAGAATTACGTGTTTTTGCAAAACTTACACTTAGAATATTTTATGCGGAACGGTGCAGTCAAGGGCCTATTCCAATAAGATTTAAACTTCATCTCGCATGCAAGAGTGATATGTTTTTAATTTCGGTATGTTTTAAAACATTTTATCTTACCGACATATTTATAACTATTAACGTTAATTGGCGTTGATCTCTTAATACAAGGTCAAATTAATTTACTAAATGGAGTAAATTTTTTGGCCAGCACTGCACGCACAAAGGAATCATAAGGTTTTTTTGACATTCCAATAGTAATCACCCGCGTCGTAATAAATCGCGAAATTCAAACTGTGTGCAAATATCTAGGTGTGTTATACAATTGCTACCGATATGTGGCAACACCATTACAATGTCCTTTGCGATGGCATTTTGTTTGGGTGGCCTATAGTCTGGTCGCGTGTTTGGAATAATTATCACGTGTTTAGAATCATAATGTTAATTTGTTATAATTTTAATTTATGTTGTCGCTTAAAGAAATACAATAAATGCCACCAAAAGTTAATTTATATAATTATTGGATGATTTAAAGAAGGCCGTTGAGTTGTAAGAGTTCAAAATGAGAACTTAAATATTATTTCATTTATTTAAAACTTATGTCAAGACTTTCAATGATATGTGCCAAGTATTGCTTTGTTATTCATGGTGTTGGTTTTCTACTGTCCATGACCGGCCGTATTGCTTACCATCAGGCGAATGGGATGCTCGTCTCGCCATTTATAACAGTAAAAAATATATTCCTAGATAAAATAACGTTTAACAAAAAATTCAAACAATTTACTTGGCACAATTAGATTACCAATTACTACACTTTTTATTATAATTTGCAGGTCTCAGCGATACTCCGTTTACCTCTTCGGTCATGAATGCATCATGTTATCATTCCATTTCCACCCACTATTTCAAATGTGTCACCATACAAAATAAACTGTCTTGAAGGCGTAACTATACTCTCGGGTTCGAATCCCGGGTCGGGCAACGTTATAATAAATTTTTCTCTTCATTATCAGTCCGGAGACAGGAATTTGTGCCCGATATGGCGATAAGCTCTTGCTCCATTACATCGTGAGACGGAACACACAAGGCTTGACCTAGTAAGCACCTCTGCCTACTTCTTCTAGGAAAAAGGTTTGAGTTTGTGTACGAATAACCAATAAAACAATCCATTATCATTATAAACCACACACAAAGGCTTTTCTTTTCAAAGTCACCAATTACGTGTAAAAAATCACTTTCCATAGCGCCGGTGAAATCGATAGCGGTCACGGTGGGCGCAATCGGGCCGGACCATCGCTACGGTTCGACGGCTATTGTTTTACCGAATAAGGCCGCGGCCATTGAGGTATTATACTAGAGCGGTCATCGTGAACAAAATCTCTGCGTATGGTGCGTGCACACTGGTACACAGTGAAGCGAGAGGGAAGATAATGTTACTTCGTATGCGTGACAGAGACAAAAATAGAATGTACCCTTCATTTTGTTACAAATATTTTGTTTGCAGTGTCCCCTCTAGTATAATATTATCTCAATGGCCGCGGCGAAGCGCTGCGGCGCGCTCAACGCTGTGCCGACACTTATGTCATTAACTTGTAGATTGATGGATTGAAGTTTGAAAATATTGGGGTTTTCTATACTGGAATCATTGATTTAAAAGGGTAGGTACCAACGCAACGTCTATTTCTCCCGACTAACAGCAGTATAAATGCCCTGTTGTGTTTTGGTGTGACATTGTAATTTGTAACCAGACTAACTACTGAACTATTGAGACTTACATCTTATGTCTCAGGATGGCGAGCGCAGTGGATTGCCAAGTATTGCTTTGTAATTCAAGGTGTTTTTTGGTTGTGGCACTATCATGAGCGGTCGTGTCGCTTACTATCAGGTGAACGGCAAGTTCGTCACGCCATACGTCGTGATATAAAAAAAAACTAAGGATAGGCCCTTCAGTACTTTTAGAGTTTGAGAAAGATGAACGGGAAAATCGCGCTAAAATAAATATGAAATTAATTGATTAGATTACGTCTAAACGGTGATAAAAAATATTTTCTTCATTTCTATTAAAGTTTCTGTCATAATATAAGCAAGCATTTTGGAAATCGTTGCCAACGACGACTTATATATTATAATATAAATTGGGCAACTAATATTTCACAATTGAAAGTCATAATATGAATAAGATTTCCCTGCATATAAATTGAACTAAGGACCGCAAGGTTACGAACTGTCGTACAGTGCCCCTAGCTTAAGGAGGCTTGAATTTTTTGTAAGCAGTTTTAAATATAAATGTAATGAAGCATTAAGACTGTCGAAAACAATTTACGTTTTTGCAAAAATCAAATTTCACTAAAATGACACCTATTACCTACTGCGTGAAGTACCTTTCCTTTTTTATATGGTCAAGTTTTTCTACTGATCATAAAATATCCAATGTAGACGTGTCACAAGAAATATTGCAATACCAACCTTGCGTACACAAACAAGAAGATGTCAATAGTGACACTTAGCGTGTAGCGACCTCTGGCGAAGGTCATGACCAACTCGCTGCAATATATACTTGCAATTATATGTGTCTTCACATCCTTGGCTATGGATGCTGTTTCGCAAAAGATTGTCGTCCGCTGTGATTTCACATACTTCATACTTGAAATATTAAAGTGACTGGATATGGCTGAGTTAATCAGTTTTAGGTCTTATGATAACGTAAAAATAATTCGTGGGGTTTTGGGATTGAATAATTCCATACATCAAATTTAGTTTTTCAGTCTTTTTTGCAATGAATTCGAGACGAACATGCCCTTCGCCTGATGGTAAGCGATACAACCGCTCATGGACTGTAGTAAAACCAAAAATCATGAATTAAAAAACAATGCTTGGCATTCCAATGTGCTTAGACAGAAGAGTAGTTACTCTGGCTATAATGTCCTTGTAATGAACACAACAGTGCATTTACACTGATGTTTAGCGAGAGAAATAGACATTGCGATGCTACCCTCAAAATTGAGAGATCTGCCAGTACCTATCACCATTTTTTGAAAGGCAATGCTGGCCGAGTTTGTATCCACCGCCATTTTTTTATAACATGCATAGTTTATTACAGAGTTGTGAAAATCTATTTAACCATTCTTTTAAGGTAAATTGGTAAAACCTCCAACCAATTCAGCATGCGCGAATTCCTTCCAATGTCAGACAAGTAGAAAAATAAGCAATTTCTATAAAACACAGGCATCTTAAACTACGAAAGTGATATATGGAATAATTTAATCCCGAGAAATCGTCAGCGTCCCAAGAACCGATAAATTTCACGTGGTTCTTTTTTTTTTTTTTTTTTTTTTTTTATTTCAGTGAATGACGAGACGAGCAAGCCGTTCGCCTGATGGTAAGCGATACGACCGCTCATAAACAGTAGCAACATTCCACTGCGCTCGCCATCCTGAGACATAAGATGTTAAGTCTCAATATGTCCAGTAGTTGCTCTGGCTACAATGTCCTTCAATCCGAAACACAACAGTGCATTTAAGCAGTGTTGTTTCACGGGAGAAATAGACATTGCGGTGGTACCTACCCAGATGGCCTCTCACATATGAGAGACCTACCACCAGTAAAATCAGTAAGGTTCCGGCGAATGATGCTATAAAGTCCGTATTTTATCCCCTTCAGCGCTGTTCGGTGGATCAATTTCGCTGTGTATTCATGGAATCCATATTGACAAAAGTGGAGACCAAAACTATGACATACACTAACAAAACATAGTAATATAATAATAATAAGTACAACCAACTGTCACATACATAGTCTTGACCCCACACTAAGATCGAGTCTTCTGTCGTGGTTATCAGGAATCATGAGAGACTTTTCGATCTCACAAACACCCAGACCCGGAAGAAATACTTGTGGTTCACACAAGTAACCAGCGTCCAACCAACTTAATTTTTCAAAATATAATATAGAAAACCATTTTAATTACAACATTGGTAACAAGGATTATTTGGTTTGTACGGTAAGATTCTTCCATCCATATCTATGGCATTATGCCACAAATCAGAGTAAAATTGTGAAGATCCCCTTCTAGTAACCTGGTGGAGATCAAAACAGGTACGCACCTTACAGCAGTCTACCCAGGGACTACGAAAATTCCTTTAGTGGTCTTTTACGAAAAGCAGATGATACCTCGCCGAATTCTTACGGTCCCTAACCACAAGGAGGAGACTCGAGCCCCGAAGACACTGTTAAAATGGGAATATTTAAACAAGAACTACGAGTATACATTCCGTTAAAAGTTAATGATAGAGCTAATTTATTTTAAAAATAGAACAAAACAAACAACAACAAAAAAACAACAACTTATTTTTAAAATAAACAACATTTTATAGAGTATAACAATTACAAAAAGAATGAGTAAAAACTGCTTATTCTTTATTTGGTGTCACAATCAATATCAAATTCAAAGACTCGAAAAGTTTAGTCGGGATCAAATTATTTACATGCAATTGATGTCAATTTACAGTAGTTGCAGTGGATAAAATAGTAATTATTTATGAACAAGGTACCAACACAAACAATATACCCAAGTGTACTTAAGCCCTATAGCCCAATCCAATTAGTAGAAGAAATGATCCATCGACACGTGTGTGACCTTGCGCCGACTCTGCATTATTCACTACACTGAACTTGGGAATATCGCTTCGTTTCAAACCTTTATGCGGTGACCTTCAATTCTGAATTCAAATGGGATAGATCCCAGTGGGAATATTATTGGTAGAAGAGTTTGAAAATGTGGTTACCTTCGTAATTTAAACCTTGTCTTGGATCGTAGTTATTCGTTATTACTTAAATATGTCTACATAAAAATCATTATTATATTAATAATAGACGCAATACATCCATAAAAAATATCGATTAGAGACAGATTTATATGATCTCTTTTAAATCTTCACAACCATGATATCCTGCTTTGCTTAGAATTTGAGAATCTTTTGCCGAGCTGTGGACAATATAGGTTAACAAAATTCAAGCTACGTAAGTTTTCACAGAAGGGGTAACCAGAGGTGCTAGGATACCCACATTTCGCCTTGTATGTTCCGTCCCACGTTGTGATATGTCGCGAGCCTATCACCTTATCGGACACAAATTCCTGACCCTGGGCTGATATTGAATATAAAAATCCAATATAACTTTGCCCAAACCGAGATTCGAACCCAAGACCTCAGCTTTGTAACCGTACCCTAGTACAACTACGCCACCGAAGCAGTGTTTATTTTATTAAGAACAATAATTCACATTGTCTATAATGAGCTAGTTTATTTCAAAACGGGTCAACTTGCGTAGGTTGTTTAATGTGCTGTAATGTTTTGACGCACATACTTATGTATAAGTTAATTTAGGTCTATTTAACGGTTAAGACAATCATTGTAAGAAAACTGTGGTGTACTTGAGAGCTCATTAGAATATTTTTAATTATTTGTGCAGTCTAAATATATACAAAGGTTAAGGGGCCGTCATGGTGGCCGATAGCTTGTCTATGTCATCGAAAGCGATCGATTGTGTGTGATCGTAAGTAAAAGTTTCGCAAGGATCATTAAATCCCCATGTAAGTCTAGCGTGAGGAAAAGAACTAAAGTTGTGTATTTTAGTTTTAAAAACAATCTCTGTTTCCACCTAAAAATGGTGACAATATTCAAAATCACCCGGATACCTACATCCGTACACAACGAAAATGAAAATAATTTATTGAATCCATTAAAATGTTCAACATTTAGATTCAGTCTACCACCCAGTTTGGAAAGATGTTTTCACTAGAGAAGAACGGACAAGAAACTCTAGTGTTGCTCTTTTCAAAACCAGTTTACAATGTCAGGATTATTACACAATTTACAAGTTGGTTTAATCAGAGCCTCAAAATTACCTTAAGAAACGTGTCACTTTTCATATTTAGCCTATGTATAGGTAAGTCTTAACCATGCCAGCATAATTCTATCAACTAGCAATAACCGACGACATTGTTGCAAGCGTATAGAAAACATAAATGTTTGTTATTAAATACTAAATATTTTTTACGTGTGATCCATAGTTTTCAATAAAACGGAAGTCAGAAATCTAAACAAAGAGATGTAAGCGATAAACAGCAAGTACATTGTTATATGTTAAATATAAATATAAGTAATTATTAGCAACAAGCAGTCACCTTATCTCCAAAGTCATCTTGCTGAAAATCTTAAACAATTCACATTGATGCAAGACTTATGCATAGAAGGGAATTAAAAACTTTTTAATTTTAGATAAATCTCTGTTATTTTAATTATGCGAGAACTTGGCTGTATGTTTTTACGTCCTTTTACAAATATAAATATGTATATTAGTACTTTTTTCATGCCATGTTCTGGTATGTACCTATGCGAAGAGTGGATTGTATCATTTACCGTATTTTTTTATAATTATTCGGCAAAACAACCTCAATGCACTTAGTGGTAGTGCAGTTTTGTCCAGATAGTATATTAACTAACTATAATAAATTTATCTTTGTCTGGTCGACACAATTCTGACGTCTTACCGTAATCCGAATCATTTTTGTCGCGGAAACTGATACGAACTAGCATAACTAAGTTGTACAACAAAGAAACGATATACAATTGACTGAATAGCCGGTAAATATTACCTGACTTTACAAAACCGTCTGCACTTCAAAATCACCAATTTCTGCATCTGAAGTTTTTAAGCAATGTTTTCTGCCGCAGCAACGCCGAAAGCATTTATGACGCGAATGAATTTTGCGTCAGGCCCTTTGATCAACAGAAAACGTTTAAGTCGCTCCAGACGGAACGAAATTGGAGCAATTAGCTGAAGAGCTGAAGCTTGGACCTTGGATGGAAATAACAGTGGGACCTCATTCAAGAGCGCGTGAGGGTTTCAGAAACGTATTTTCGTAACGTTCGAATAGGGACCGGAACAAAAATTGTTTTGTTTTTGCTTTTTTATAGAATGTAGATTTATTTTTATTTTTACTAAATCGGGTAGTTTGATTTTTTGTTGTTAAATACTGGATTTTCACAAAGGTTAAATCTATGTAGCGTTTGACTTATGAAATAAAGTTAACTAACTAAAATGTTAATAAAAATATGCAACGTTCACGAGTAACCTCAGCTTGGGAGTTAAATTATCTTTGTTATAATGAATTATGATAAATAAAATTATTTTTCAGCTTGCGCGGAAAACCGATTGGTGTCGATGCGCCAAACGGCTAAGCTTGAGCCGCTCCGTCAGTAGTCTGCTGTCGGCTCAACGGCGCAGACCTTGGCGCGGCGCGATTGGTGCACGACCCGCGTCGCCGACCCGCCGCGAGTGTTCCTCATTCAAATTGTGTTTATTTTTTATTTCAAATTTTCTGTGCAGTGTGCCAGGATTTTTTTAAACTAAAAAGGTTGGTATTTATTTAATTTAATATCGATTATCGTTGCAATATTGATCTTAGATAACAATGAATTACCGTTCGAGTAAAAGTAAGGACGAAATATTATTTACCTTCGTACAAAGGTGGAATTTTAGATTGGCAGGTTATTGGTATTTTAAGGTGTTTAGAATATTTGTAAATATTATGGTGAGATATAATTTATGATTTTTCGATCTTTAAAACTTACATTTGTTAAATCATACATATCATGTAACTTATATTAGAAAAATATGCTATTTATATGTATAAAATAATTGCGCAATAAAATTAGTGACTTGGAAAACTAGATCCTAGAGTCTCAAAACACACAGCAAATGTTTATAAACGCAAAACATGAATACGACATACGTACTGTTCTTTCATTTTTATTTCTTTATCTGTTCGTAAGATATTTATTTTATTTTTATATTAAGGTTGACTGTAGACCAAGACTTCTTTATACAATTTTTTGCCCATATGTTAATTGCACAGAAATCACCTGTATTAGACAATAATGCACCCAGTAATGGACATTTATTAACAATAAAAGCTATTAATAACTGCCGATAAATAACATTTTAGAGTCTAAATAATGTGAACGTAGATTTAATATCCTTAGTTCAAGGCCCACCTGACTCATGCAATGCAGTTTCCTACTAAAGGATATTTTAGTTAAAACACAGTTTTATTGAGGAATAGGAAACACCAAATTAGCATTTTAGACTAAATTTTTCCCGCTTAATTTTTTATAGGTATCTTTAAGATTTAAAAAACCTTTATAAGATAATATTTTTAGCTCAGATTACACTGGCTGGTTTTGGGATTAATTATTTTGGTATTCATGAGCTTGCATTTGTCCTTCATTCGACGATAGCGAATTCCACAATTCGGCTTTTCGCACGGCTTTTTTCGCTTTGGCTTTTCATACTAATTATTTTTAAAAGTAAAAGAAAACAAGCTCATAGTGACAATATTACAAAATAGGCACATCTTTAAATGCCAGTCCTACGTCATTATGTTTTTAACTTTAATTTTTAAATAACTTTGTATCGTTTATAACGCATTGGATTTCAATTAACAGAAAACTAAACCGATTTAATATTTACAAAACAAAAACATAAACTGCGTAATGGTCTGAAAATAAACGCGAACGTAACGGTCTAATAATATATATAACTATATATATTTTTCTAATATAATTTTTCGTTACTTCTATTAAAAATTATGTCGCAAATTATAGATACTTTTGTGACATATAAATGCTAAGTAGTAAATTAGCTGCTAAACTACTAAGCTGCTTACGATACGATTCTAGGTTTTTCTTGTGGGTTTTCTCCTTATTAACCTGGCTTTACCCGACATTTTGGAATCAGTGCAACTTAGTTTCTGTGCATGATGCAATTTGGAGTTTTCTGACTTTCCAGATTCAATTCTTTTTGGTAATTTTATTCCTCAAATCGTAACATTTATGCAACCTAACCTAACCCGAGAACCAATCCTGGGACTTCAGGGCTTACATTCTATACAAATTGTCGCTCGACTAGAATGTGATAGGAGAATAAGTAGATATATATTGTGTGCAATTTTTTGGCGTTCAAATACGTTGTTGTGTTGTTAAAATATTTAGAACAATTCCTCTATTTTACCTTTTCCTAATTTGAATATGATAATATTATTAGGTTACAAGTATAAATGCTATTTATTTATATTATTAAAACATAATTCAAACAAGTTTTATCAAATTGCGCCACACGTCAATATTAGAATTTACATGAATAATAACAAGTTCGAAATAAAAATTCAAGTGTGTAAATTACGTTTCATTTTTTGTTATATTTATTTATTTTATTTATTTATTTTATTCTTTATTGTACACCAAATAATACTTAAACTAAAACTTATATTTAACATAAGAGTACAAATGGCAGTCGTATCGCTCAAGGCAATCTCTTACCGACTACCATGGGATGGACATAAGTGAAGGAAAATGAAGATAGGGCAGAATAAGTGTACTTTTAGAATATTGCTTGAATTATTATATATAGTATATAGTTAGTTAGAGTTATAATGACTACAAAACTATTTTTAATAATCAATTTTCGTATTTTAAGTTCTTAATTGTTTCCCATGTAGATTCTTCAAACAAAACAAATAATTTTAACTTGAGAAACGTAGATCTTCACAATGATAGCAATTTGTTACGACCTTATACTTAATACGTAAGTTGTATGTATTTTTAGACGCTTTTAAACTTCTTGTTTGTACTGTCCATTACTGGTTCCATGAGCTTTGTAATTATAGAATAGTCCCGCCGCTTTTAATGTAGTTCGAATGAGCTCAAAATATTTTTTAGAGGTCAATATCCCCATTTGAGGAAATCAATCTCCAAAATTAGCATAAGCATTCCTTGTTAATATTTTGTAGATTTTTGTGTTATTGTGATTATTTATTTAATGGAGTTCAGGTCAAAGACCTTTTTTAAATACCTATATTGTAGCAGATTTTATTTCATGTTTTTTAATGGACTACAGGTCAAAAACCTCTTTTTTTGCTTATTATCGATATCGTCTGATCTACGTTTTATTTTTAAATCTAATTAAAATTATCCGGTTTTTTGTTTTCAAATAAACTCAATTTTTACGTGTACTTCTGTATAAAAGTATTTTAGGAGTGAGTCCAGCATCTTTTAAAAACCATATACCTTTGAAAACTTGCAAGAATGCTAGATTCAATTTAGAAATTGTTAATGTAAGTGATAAAATTAGCACACAATATTTTTTCGTCTCCGTTCGAGGTTTAAATCCGTAACACATTTCATTGTTCGACGTCTAAGTTTGGAGGTCAAATTAGTTTTCATGTTAAAAAATTCACAGTTGTCAACTACAGTCAATAACTAACTCACGGTCAACCGGTATTAATAAACAAACGCTACAATAAAATAAATATACAATTAGTTATGTAAAAAGTACGTGCGGGGTCTGTAGACTGTAGGTAACGGGTCGGATACAGCTGATACGTGGTCATAGCTTCGAATTTCAGGGCACATAATTCAAACTTTCCGGAGTTGTGTATTGATACTCAATAACAAAACTTTCTATGAATCAGTTTGCCATAAAAATATGTGGTATATCAGCCAACCCTAGTGCGGGTTGGCCAGCGTGAAGGACCATCTTAACCCTGTCAATCGTAAATGAGGATTTTCCCCGTGGTAGGAGGATGTACTTACATAAGTTGGCGTATTATTCGAATTTGAATCCCAGAGCACACTTTCGACTCTTCGGAGTCATGTGTATATTGATAGTCAATCAGCATGCACCATAACGGTGAAGGAAACATCGTGAGGAAACCTGCATACCATAGCGATTTCAAAGAGAATGGTATGTAAAGTCCGCCAACCCGCACTAGGCCAGCGTGATGGAATATATGACCTAAACGCTCTCAATCTTATTTTCCATAGTAGAGGAGTCCTGTGCCATACAGTGGGACGTATACGGGCTGATACAGTGCAGTATAAAATCCACGTAAATCTAAGAAACCAATAAGAAACTTTCCCTGATTACGCTATTTTAAGTGATTATTGGTGTGTATTGACAGTCAATCACCACGCACTAAAACGGTGAAGGAAAACATCGTGAGGAAACCTGCATACCATAGCGATTTATAAGAATTTCTATGGTATGTAAGTCCGCCAAACCGCACTAGGCCAGCGTGGAGGACTATATGGCCTAACCACTCTCAATCGTACTCTCGATTGTAGAGTAGGCCCGTGCCCTGCAGTGGGACGTATATGGGCTGATACAGAAGTGATTATTTAATGAATTAAAAATTCCGCTGGATAAAGACATCTAGTGGAAGCCCATTCGGCCATTGTGTGTCGCGGACAAACAGACAAACATTAGTTTACAAACAGTCGATATAAACAACATTATTGGTCACCGCGCTGATTCAACACGCTATTGTCTTGTGTTTTTAATTTGGATTTAATTTTTGATTGTCTGAACTGTTGATGGGTTGTTGGTGATGGTGATGTTTATTGTAAAATGGCTTGACTTATGACAAGTTAAGCTCATTCACACGGGCTACTTTTCACTTCGAAGATATCGACGCAGGAAAGCGATTTTGTCGTATCTCCAAAAATGCGTATATGCGTTTAATACATTATTAAATACAGAAAAAAATACCGCATTGAATTTTCTCGTGTAAATGTAAGGTTTTATTTTAAGATGTTTTACTAAAAACATGGTATTCCTAAGTCTTCTAGTTTAGAGGTTATTAATTTTTTAGATTTTTTTTTGGGTTTTGGTGTAAAATTACATCGAGTTACCACAAGATTGATTTCTGCCGTCGATATGATCTTACGGTTACAAAAAAATGCATCGTGTCAACATTTGCCCATATTAGAATAGGTCAATAGTATGGAGATTGTCGTAGGCGAGTTTCTCACCCGAAACAGGCGAGTAACTTTCCATGTAAATGAGCTATAATGGCCCCATTAATAGGTAAACACTTGGATTACACATGAGTTGACGACTTCTCAAAATGGGAGAGAAGAGAAGGAAAAGGATAGATAAAGAAAGGACGACTGTCAGTTTTATTCTTCAGTGGTATGTCCTATTGTGGTCGATTCGATCAATCCTGCTTTACGATAAACAATGTGAATCTACCAATTTTTACAGTTTTATATCTATGGTCTATTAACTTGAACGCGTTGGTCATTAATTTGATAAATTATGTACATATAATGCATAAAAGCAGCTTAATAGTTTATTGTGTTTTATTTTTATTTCAATTAATGGCGAGACAAGCATGCCTTTCGCCTAATGGTAAACGATACGACCGCTCATGCACAGTAGCAAAACGACACAACGCCTTGAATAACAAAGCAATGCTTGGGATTCCACTGCGTTTGCCATCTTGAAACATATGATGTTAAGTCTCAGTATGTCAAGTAGTTACTCTGGCTACAATATACAACAGTGCCTTCAAAACTAAATACAACAGTGCATTTACACTACTGTTTGGCGGGAGAAACAGACATTGCGGTGTTACCTACCCAGGCGGCCTCTCATATATGAGATACCTACCACCAAAATATACTTTGACAAAAACAATATCATAATTAAAACACTTCTGTTTGTAAAATCACGCGACTTTGACGTCAATATTCACGTAACAATGTTTATGCTTCAACAATTATGAATACCACGAAATGTAATATTTTCAATTTTATCTCAATACTGGTACAATGTAGAATATTCAAAAACAGGTATAATCTTTAAAAATAGGTTATTCGTGTCGACCTCGCTGAGAATTAAACGTAAGAGTTTTTTTCCTGTACTTTTTGCCTCAGAATTCATTAGCACAATCTGACATTGAAAATGAACGAGCAATAAATATAACAGACGATTCTTTATCAGAATTAATGTTCTAGAAATATATTTACTACCTATAATTTTTATATGAAAAGAAATAAACACACCAAAAGATTTATATCTAATATTTTCCTTAAAGGCATTTCAAATACACTTTTTGACTAGTGGTGAATTTTTGTAAAGTTTACAATATTTTCGACCCGAAGCAAATACTTGACAATTATTTAATCGGAAAGTCTGCCAAAGGTCACATGATTCTTGGACCTAATCGACCTCTATGGATTCATATGGAAATCTACGATAGAGTTATGCAGTTGATATTCGTTACGCCGAAGATGCAAACAGTGAAATAAAACTATTATTTATGGATTTTATCGCGGATTTGGTTTTATTTTATTAACTAAGAAGTGCGTGGTGGCCTGTTGGTAAACGGACTAGACGCGGCTGCCCACATGTTCAGGGTGGTCGCGGGTTCGAATCCCAGGGCACACCTCTGACTTTTCGGAGTCATGTGTGTATTGATAATCAATCACCACGCACTAAAACGGTGAAGGAAAACATCGTGAGGAAACCTGCATACCATAGCGATTCATAAGAATTTCTATGGTATGTAAGTCCGCCAACCCGCACTAGGCCAGCGTGGTGGACTATATGGCCTAACCACTCTCAATCGTATTCTCGATTGTAGAGTAGGCCCGTGCCCTGCAGTGGGCCGTATATGGGCTAATACATACAGAACTTTCCGACCTTTCTGTCCATCCTGTGACTATGAAAGGCGTAAAGTAATCTATAATACTACATCATGGTTTTATTTCATTGTGTAAAACTCTAAATCTAAGAAACACTTACGTAAAAAGTAAACGTAGTTTTGTAATGATGATTAAAGTTTTGTCTTTAATATCTATTTTTCTTGTCTCTTGGCTCTAGGTATTTTGTAGATATTGATACCTTGGTAATTATAATTTTATTTTGTATTCGAATTAACCTAGAATTAGTACATTATGTTGTGATTATCTCATATGTAATTTGTGTGATGAATCGATGGTGTGTCTATTATTATAAATAAATAAAATAAATAAATTTGTAGTTTTAATAAATCATTAGAATATATGCAGATAACAATGGGCAAAATTTAGCAGGGAGTTCACTACGGCACCAAGTTATGTCTATTTATATTGTAATCCTTTACATTATAGAGTTACCCCCCTGAAGTACTCAACGTTTGGGAACACTGTCATCTGTTATCGAATACGAGCAGTCCTCAGCTACTAATGATTGTTCTGTCGATATTTAATGGTAAAGAATCTGTATCTGTATCACGTATATGGGTATATACGTCCCACTACAGGGCACGGGCCTCTGAAAAAATCGCCAATACTATTGAGATTGGTTTAGGCCATTTTTTTATTGCTATGAATGGCGAGACGAGCATGCCGTTCACCTGATATAATAAAGTTAATGATTAAGTAAGACAATTAAATAAAACAACTGACTGCGTTGTCATTTTTAGTTTTTTATTTAGAAGTGTTTGTATTAACTCCAAGACGCATTTATAACCAAAATATACAAATTAGAATTATTTAATACTAATTTAAGAAATTAAAATAAACAGTGCAAGAATGTAATAATATTAAGTTGAAGGTATTTCGTTAATATCTGCCTGAAGAATCACAAGTAATGTTGATAATACTACAATTGTGACATTATGTTGAGTTTTGAATCCATCTGGTCTAATTCAGTCTCTAATGGCAAGACATTATTGTTTATTTCGTCTAGTATTTATTATTCTAGTCTGCTTATATCAAAATAAAAGTATTTTTAATATAAATAAGGAATGCGAGGCTAGAAGTAATATCTTAATGGTACCTCAGACCTTTCCCTCCAAGGTTCTTTTATAAATCTCCCCACTTTATATTTTTGTCACAATAGCCATGTAAGTCTTAGTCTAACTTTCCAGATGAAAGCATGCACACAGACATTTCATTGTTGGCATTAACAAAAACGCGTCTTCGGTGTTACTGCGAAAGACGGCACTGCACCTAACTCGTTAACCTAAATGTTCGAGATAGGGATGCCGCATCATTTTGGATATACGTGTAAATACTATTTAGCTTAATGTTTTAGGGATTCGTCTTTTATATTGAAGGATATTTTCCTGTTGTCCGTAGAGAAAAATATACTCAGAGAAAAATATAGTGTATAGGAAAAGGCAATATGGAATAATCACAATAATTGGCTTTTCCTTTTTCCTACCGAAGTTAAAGATTTTAAGCAATGTATCACTAAAAACTATATCAGAAACCTTGTCGGGGAACACTGTTGCCCAAAATACTGGCTAGTTTGGGTGCGATGGGACCAAAACCTTTGTTATTGAACAAATTCTTTTGGGAATTAAATAAATAGACAAGATAAGAATTAAAATAAAAACATTTTGTTCTGAGTGTAAATAACTCATTCCATTCTGTTTAACCTGCAATTTACATGGAAATTCATAATTCATCGTATTTAATATCTATTAGTTAAAACTGCATTATAATTCAATCAGTAGTTACTAAGATATTTACAACAAACAACCACTGTTTTAAAATATATTTTTTTCAATAATAACCTCAGTTAGTCAGGCTGTAGCTTCTAGTATTTATAGGGGCGATCAAAGTTTTTTTTCATTCGGTCATCGATCTATACTAATATAATATAAATCTGAAGAGTTTGTTTGTTACCTCTAATCTCAAAAACTACTGGTTCAATTGAAAAATAGTTGTTTTTTTTATTGCAATGAATGGCGAGACGAGCATGCCGTTCGCCTGATGGTAAGCGATGCGACCGCTCATGAACAGTAGCAGAACCAAACAACACCTTGGATTACAAAGCAATGCTTGGCACTCTACTGCGCTCGCCATTCTGAGACACAAGATGTTAAGCCTCAATATGTCCAGTAGTTACTCTGGCTACAATGTCCTTCAATCCGAAACACAACAGTGCATTTAAACTGCTGTTTGACGGGAGAAATAGAAATTGCGGGGGTACCCACACAGGCAGCCTCTCACATATGAGAGACCTACCACCAGTAAAGTTGTATTGGATGGTTCACATATCGAGGAATACTATAGGCTATATATCAGGCAGTAACCTATAGGACGCAGTAGTGAAAAATCTAGCAAATACGAGGACAATCCGTTTTTCGTGAACCGATGGGTCGATATTCTAAATTGATCGTTGGAATTTAACATTTTTGCCGCCATTTTGTAGAGCTTACATATCTGTACCCGGGCGGAGCCAGGGCGGACCGCTAGTATAATATATTAATATAAAGAAGCCATATAACCGCGTGTTGCAGCCCTGTATAATTCTGCTATGCCGGCCTCCTGTATCTTGTTACATAAGCTTAACTTCATACTTGTGGCCAGGATATCTGACCTTGCCTACAGCGACCTTAGGTAACACATTATGTAAACAATGGCACGTCACCTTGACTATTTATGTACTAGTCTTTATTATATTTAATAGCAGTCATAAATCTATACTTATATGTAAATCTGAAGAGTTTGTTTGTTTGGTTGAGTCTCAGTAACTATAAGTTCGAATTATTTTTTTTTGGTGTCGTTGGATACCCTATTTATCGAGGTAGGCTATGAGATATTCACATCATGAAATGAACAGTAGGAGCAGAGCTGTTACGAAAACGTCATCCTGTCAAAAAATAACTGCACTCGGGTGAGAAAGGACTGGGCCATTCATATGTATTGTGTTGACTTTTTGAGTTGAAAAACAGGAGAGATTTTTTGCTATATCTTATATTTTTTTGTATGTTTGCATGACGCGTTTGATAACAACCAGCTGAACACTAGAGGTCCCGGGTTCGATCCTCGCATGGAAACAAAATCTTGTGGAGCTACGAATGTTTGTTTCAGGTTTGGGTGTAATACCAAAGGAAATAATGGACTTTTTACTACCCATGACGCAAGATTTGTATTGATCCAAATTATGTCTGTCACCAGTGTTTATTGAATGTATTTATTACTATTCCCGAAATATTTGGAGATATTATTAATACTCGTACGCAATGAGTCTCACGGCTTCTTATTCTACCGCAGGCTCTTTCTATTTTAAGCCACTAATTTGACATTAGGGTCCTTTGATGTCAATCAGGAGAAATGGCACAATAAACTGAGAAGATGTATTCCCAGAATATAACTGAAGGTTAATGTTAATTAATTAATATACAGAACAAAACATTTCGTAAAATAACTTCGTAATATAAATAGATAAATAATAAATAACACCCAACAGTTACATACATAGTCCTAACCCCACACTAAGATCGAGTCTTGTGTCGTGGGTATCAGGAACTACGAGAGACTTTTCGGTCTCACAAACACCCAGACCCGGAAGAAATATTTGTGGGCCACACAAACATTTCTCTCGGTGCGGGGAACGAACCCGCGGCCTCTGGTTTCACAGGCAGCGTCTAACCTACTGCGCCACGGAGGCTGTCAGTAATATAAATGGCCTTTGGTTCGTGAAAAATATTTTTTCTATTTTTTCAAAAGTTAATTGATCTCTAAAATAAACGTTAATGGAACAGTCTCGGACCTAATCTTGTTATAGTGATATGGTTTATTTAATTCAATTATTTTTCTATTCTCCACTGACTTTCAATAAAGTTACATTAAGTGAAAAAAATAATTTGATTAAATTTTATGTAAATTCAAATTCTATTATTATTAAATTTTCACCAGCTTTTTCATATGCGAAAAATACTAGATAAATTATCTTTTTTAAACTTTGCAGATTATCATTTTTGAGATTAAATTTCAGTCCACCATGCTACACAAATGCCTTCTTGTGAGTTAAAAATCGTACTCTCGTAAGCTAGTCTCAGAATATTCAAGCCTTAGATACGTTGCAACTGCTTAATGATTAAAAAAAAAAACAACTCGTCCGAAAAAAGCACCTATGCTTTGTACAAGGTTTTTGCTTCTAGTAATTTGAGGCGAAAGCGTGCAATGAAACTTTGAATATGCAGAAAAAAAGGAAATGTTATTTTTTACCGATGTGTTCTAACAAGTGTAGGCGTTTGATTGTATTACTTTTTTTATTCGTAGTGTGAATCGGAATACGAAGCATTTTTTTTTATTTTGTTTTGTTTAATACACTCCGAATTCGAATTTTATAGAACGTTTTTATTTTTTATTTAACAGTGGCTGGAAAAATGTTTTTGACGCAGGAATCAAAAAAGGTTTTATGAAGTCAACGCCATTTTGAATTTTCATTCATTAAGTGCCAAATATTTTTTAAATCTTAATTCTGAGTTATTTTATTATTGTTTATTTATTTTTTTAAAAATATTTCACAATAGTTCAGGCAGCTGTACAAAACATATAATTTTATGGTACAACTTAAAAAGTAAGCCGTATTTCCAAATTCTTATGACAAATCTAAATTCAAAACATGGTTTCATAAATAACTCAAAAGCGCATTTATTTGATTAATCTTTATGCATGAAAAGAAAATTCATCCAAACATTTTTTTAACATAAAGAGAACATCGAGAAAGTGAAGGCTACGTTTTCGCGCAGACATCCTAAATAGGTAAACCTAATAACCACTCCAAATAAAATATTCCATCAAAATTTGCTATATTCAGCCATATTCCCGAATCCGTCCCGAATCCCTTGGATAAGTCAACAGAGTGTTGTCAAACAGTAGACAATGAAGTTTATAATCTTCGGGGGAGTTATATTTGCTCTCGGGCTGCGGGTCCTTTCGCCACTAAATGTTCTCTTGTTCAGGTAAAGGGTTCGTTTGCTTAGTACAGCCTCGTTTAGACTGAGGTTTTTATTTGGGATAGTTACTGGAATAAAATGAAATGTATTTATTGCTCATGCAGGCAATTGAAGAGCTCTTATGACAAGTCAATACACATAGTACTTAATCTCTGTATTTACAAAATATTGTCTTAGGTATTATTTTTATTAATTTCTTACTTTTATTTATTTAATCATTTTCTTATGATATAGATAGATTTATATAGAAAGTAGCAAAGTCAACGTGGTTAACCTGATGTTCGTTTTATTACTATATTAAAATATAGGTAGTGCTATTCTCTGCCTTCTATTTGGTATGATCGTGTGATGGAACGTATTGGACCAAAAAATATTACTTGTATGAACAACTACAACACGTTGCCTATTAGACCGTCTGACATCTTCACTATAACTTTTTGTGTATCTCACCAAAAGTAACTTGACAGTATTTTTTTAATATGTATGATTATCGCGAATAAATATTAAATAAAAATACATACATCAATGGTATATTTATGGGACGTGTTATTCAATCTACTTTCTACTTACATCCTTTGTTCTTGCAAATGACACATTGTGAATTATTATTCCAATAGCGGCGGTTTCCTCAAGATGGTTGGCTGGCAGCCAGCAATACAATAGGTTATAACTCAAACCTTATTCCAATTACCATAACAGTTAATTACAGCACGTATTTGATGGTATTACTGCTTACGAGGACAGATGATTTAGGCATTCAGAATTATGTATAATGCGAATATTGTCCCAACCACCAATTGAGTAACCAACGTAGACTACGTTCAGCAATTTTTTTGGGTCTAAAGGTGATAAGAATGATAACAATAAGATAACTCATTGAGGTTCAGTTGGAAAGATAATTTAACCCTCACTCTGGGCTCATGCGGCAAGTATGTTTTTTTTTTATTTTTCGGGTATTTTAGGTATTCAGACTACATCGCTTTGTTTCTTTGTTATTAAAATTAATGTATTTATGTCTAACGATTGATAGTTTAGTTTGGTTTAGAACCGGAATGTCAACCTTCATGATTTAAAACGTTTATTCTGTAAACTCCGTGATATGTTCCATATTTAAATTTAAAAAAGGAAGTGAACTGTACTGGCTAGTGCCTGCTATCGTGTGGAAAGTCAAGCGTCAAATTAACTTGAACGCAGCACGAATCTATTAGAGAACTTTCAAACAATCGGAAGTTACGGTATTATTAACTGAGGGTTCGATATTCTGATATCGCCCGGATTTTGTGTTGAGATGTGCGAATTTTCAGATAATATCTGCTTATATAGTATAGAAGGTGTTTGTACGAGTATAATCAAAATTTCCAATTATGAAGATGCTGTGATGCAATATCATATTGGTGTTATTGAATATTGTAATGTATGCTGTACGACATCGCCATTCTATGATTTTGCATTATAAAAAATTATATTAATTATCCGTCTGCGAAAGAAGAAGGATTATTTAATCTAATGCGTCTAAAGACAGCCTCCGTAGCGCAGTTGGTTAGACGCCGTCTGTGAAACGAGAGGCCGCGGGTTCAATCCTCGCACCGAGAGAAATGTTTATGAGGCCCACAAATATTTCTTCCGGGTCTGGGTGTTTGTGGGACCGAAAAGTCTCTCGTAGTTCCTGATAACCACGACACAAGACTCGATCTTAGTGTGGGGTCAGGACTATGTATTTGACTATTGGGTGTAATTATTATTATTTCTCTTTATTTTAAATCTTTTTTTTTACATTTTTATATATATAGTAAAAAACAAAATACATATAAAAATATAAAAAGTTATCCAACGATGGCGAGGCTCGAGACCCAAGCCACCGGTGGTTAGGAGCCCAAAGTGAGGAACCGCCTCACAATACGTGCCGTGTCAAGCAATACTGCCTTCTGAATCTGACTCCTGACCCAACAGCCGATTGAGAGCCTCTGTAGATGTTGGTCGAGGCTCTTTGGTATCAACCCATGGGCAGAAACGACAATCGGGACAATAATTGTTGAGTCGACATCCCACATGTCGGTAACCTCGTGTGCTAAATCTAAATATTTAGACATTTTGTCTTTTTCAGCTTTGACAAGGTTATCGTCATGCGGGATGGTGACGTCAACAAGTATAGCCCGGCGCGCCAATCGATCTATTATCACAATGTCAGGCTTATTGGATAGGATAGTCCTGTCTGTGATAATAGATCGATCCCAATACAACGTTGCATGACCATTTTCAAGAACTGGTTGAGGAACATACTGATAATATGGCACTTCAGAAGTCACCAGTCCATATCGAAGAGCAATTTGCTGATGTATGATCTTGGCTACTAGGTTGTGTCTATGCAAATACTCGCCGTTAGCAAGATACGAACAACCGGAGATAACATGCCTGATGGACTCGCCAGGACGGTGGCATGCCCGACAGATGTCGACCGTACCGTCCTTCAGGATGTATTTCCTATAGTTGTTCGTCTTAATAACTTCGTCCATAATTGCAAAGACAAAACCCTCGGTTTCCCCAAAGAGGTTACCGAAGCGCAGCCAAGACACAGACGCTAGTCGGTCCACATCAGGCCCATGAAGGGCTCGATAGAACCGACCGTGCAGCTCCTTGCTCTTCCATATGTCCTCGCGATCCCTAATGCCTACCACCAGAGGTTTCCGCCAGTTCTCAATCGCCAAAGACAGCGGGGTAAATCCTTTATCTACCATAACTACAACCCTATGCATATCCACGTCACTGTGAAGGAAATAATCCCTGAGATTGCACACCTCGCGATTATGTAGGTCCTTAGCATTAAGAATGCCTCGGCCCCCATATCTACGCGGGATGTACAATCTCATCACTGACGAACGTGGATGATGCATACGATGTGCAGTTAGGAGAGTTCGGACTTTACGATCCAGGGCGTCCAATTCGGTCTGAGTCCATTTGAGTATGCCGAAAGAGTACATGAGTACAGGCATAACCCAACCGTTAAAAGCGCGAATCTTGTTTCCACCTGACAAAAAACTGTTAAGTACTTTTGTCAGGCGGCTTAAAAAAACGCTCTTTCAACGATCGTTTTACATCTGCACCCATGATACCTAGAGCCTCAGGCATACCCAAATATTTGTAGGTTTCCGTCACGGAGAGGGATCTGAGTCTTACAGTCTCTGAGACATGTATGTCATCAGAGACCGCAACCTCCCCTCGCTTCACATGGATAACCGCACATTTATCTACACCAAACTCCATATTGATTGAATTGCTAAATCTTTCAGTTATTTTTAACAACTCAATCAATTCGGTTTGTTTCGATGCAAATAACTTGAGGTCATCCATATAGAGCAAGTGAGAAATAGGCTCAGACCCTCTCCGCAGACGGTAGCCTAACCCTGAATCCAACAACAGAGTGCTGAGGGGATTCAGGGCCATGCAAAACCACAGTGGACTCAGACTGTCGCCCTGGAATATACCCCGCTTGATTCTAATCGGCTCATCACAATCAGGAGGAACCGTACCACCTGGGTATCTCAGGACAGTGGTCCACTGCCCCATACAAGACCCAAGGAAGTTGCATATTAATTGCAATTTGTATTAATTTTATACAAATTTAACACCCTCATGAGCCATGTGTGGGGCACCGAATCATAGGCCTTTTTATAATCTATCCAGGCAGCCGATAAATTCCTTCGGTTGTGACGAGCCTGTTGGCAAATGGTCATGTCAATGAGAAGGAGCTCCTTTGTACCACGGGACCCATTCATGCAACCTGTCTGGCCGGAAAATAGAATTTGATTAGCAGAAATATGGTCTGTAATTTTGGATCTAAATTAATTATTATTATTTATTATTATTGTCAGTTATTAAAATTGATAGTCTAGAAATTCTATAAAATCATTCGATTCTTCATTTAATGAACCCTGTTAGTTAACAGTTCCCTACTATTAAACATGATATTGGTTTGTCAGAACCTAGCTTCATATCAAAGCCAGTTTTACATCAAAATCGTCACCAGAGAAACAACATCATAAAGTAACATGCAAAAAACCCTTATTATAGCACACACGGCTTCTCAGTCTGCGGCAATAAAAAGCCCGAAATACTCCGAAAGCCGGACGTCTACGAGCTAGCTTCACAAAAAATTTCAGCGCAACACGGCATTCAAGAATACCTTTGGTGCATTTCATAAGGGATTTTCTCTAGTTCAGTCGCGTTTGTGGGCTTGGTGTAGTATTTTTAGTGTTTTCAATGAGTAGAGAACACATGAGATTGCCTGACCTGCGAACGAAACCCAGAATGGTTTATAAACCGTTCATTGGGGATATAGAATGTGGCAAATACCTACATGCTGTCTTTAGAAAAAAACCAGGAAATTATGATATAAATAACTCAAAAGTAGTATTCCGTCTACATTTGATTGATAAAACAAAAGAATGTGTATAAACTGACGTATCAACGACAATTTCTTATTTACAACATAATTGCGATTGTGAATGTTCCCATGTACAAAGAGCGTTCTCAGAAGTATGCGACACAAATGCTACTCTTTTTATGATGTATAATAATATTCTTGTAGGTCAGGGTGGTATATTTTATAGGCCATATTGATTCTACGAACCAAGACTTTCACCCACCTTAGTAGTGGGCTATGTTTGAGATTAATAAAATATTTGACATTTAAGAATATAGGCGTAGGGGGCGGGGGTGCATACCATGTATCATTTTGTTTGAGCTGAGCCAATTTTGTTGTCAAACATTGACCAAAAGGCGATTACAAATAAAGCGGAGTTTTTTTGCTGTAAATGGCGAGGCGAGCATATCGTTCGTCTAACGGTAAGCGATACGACCGCTCATGAACAGTAGCAAAACCAAATAACACTTTGAATTACAAAGCAATGCTTGGCATTCCACTGCGCTCGCCATCCTGAGACATAGGATGTTAAGTCTCAATATATCCAGTAGTTACTCTGGCTACAATGTCCTTCAATCCGAAACACAACAGTGAATTTACACTGGTGTTTGGTGGCAAAAATAGACATTTAGAACTATCCAGACGGCCTTATAATTATATTATATTTTACGTACAACATACCAAACTACATTTTTTTCTTTAACTAGTCACTAAGTTACGTACTTGCCCTACTGCAAGAAATAAAAGAACAAGTTCTTTTGCTCCCTTCGCGACCTTATTTAGCGACATCTCACGGCTGGTAATTAAACTGCTTTTTGCTCTGAGCGTAGCCTTTGAATTAGGAACTTTAATTATTTTTGTTATACAGGACTGTATAAAGGAATGTGGTGTAATAATTTTCATAAACAGCATGGGCCACTGCCCACTGCCCGGGTTTTTATAAAACTGCGTATTTTTAAAACTGTAGAGCACGAACTGTGGTGGAAATGTCAAAGAAACGAATTTATTTTGCATCCTGTAATTATAAGTGCGTGGTGGCCTGTTGGTAAACGGACTAGACGCGAGTGCCAACATGTTCACGGTAGTCGCGGGTTCAAATCCCAGGGCACACCTCTGACTTTTCGGACTCATGTGTGTATTGATAGTCAATCACCATGCACTAAAAACGGTGAAGGAAAACATCGTGAGGAAACCTGCATATCATAGCGATATATAAAAAGTTTCTATGGTATGTAAGTCCGCCAACCCGCACTGGGCCAGCGTGGTGGACTATATGGCCTAACCACTCTCGATCGTACTGTCGATTGTAGAGGAGGCCCGTGCCCTGCAGTGGGACGTATATGGGCTGATACAATATAATAATTTTGATAGTAAACCAAGTTTAATTTAGTATTTGTTGAATTTTATCCTTTTTTAAGAAGAAGTATAGTTCCAGTCTTCAATGATCTGCTTATATTGTTTTCATTCATATTATAATTTTTAAATGTTCCATGAATTTTCTTGCGCAAAGTAATGTCTGCCGCCATTTTGACAAGTGATGTAGACAAATCGTGTGGTCCAATGAAGCATGTTAGTGACTGTAACCCGTATCCGATATTGTAATGATATTTGTCTTTCATGCGCTAATTTTGTACTAGGTAATGTTTTTTTTTTCATAAATAATATCAATAATTAAACTTACTAAAGGTATTACAGTAATAAAATCAGTGGTAATTATTTATTATCGTACTTATGGGCATAAAAATAAATATTTTCATAGACATGAATTACCCTAAGTCAAATATATGCTTGAATTTGGTGAGGTCTCATAAGTACTGGAAGTTTTTACATTCCTTTGAAGTTCTTATGAAGAACCATCAGACGCAAATTTTACCTATTAACACATAAACCGGTGGCGACTGCCTCGGTGGCGTAGTCGTACTACGGTACGGTTACAAAGCTGAGGTCTCGGGTTCGAATCCCGGGTTGGGTGATATTGGATTTTTCTATTCATTATCAGTCCAGAGTCAGGAATTTGTGCCCGATATGGCGATAGGCTCGCCACCTATCACATTGTGGGACGGAACATAGAAGGCGAAATGTGGGTGCCCTGGCACCTCTGCCTACCCCTTCTGGGAAAAAGGCGTGAGTTTATGTATGTTATGTATGTAACACATAAACCGAAAATTCTGTTTTCCAGACTGAAATTCACTATCTTGACAATCAATTCCTAAGTTACCACTCAATTTTCTCCAGACACAACAAAAAATCACAAACACTTCACATCAACTCCATATCCCTTCTTTAACAAGGAAACTCGCGTAAAATTAAACAAAATCCCCTTTCTTTCATCCAATCCACATTGCAGAATCAATTTCCACGTCGCCAAAGATTGTGGCCATTAGAGCTATTAGCCGGCCGGCGAAAGACGGTGGCAAGGTTGGAGTAATTACGATGTTACCAGCGTGCAGCCAACACGGTCGCGTAAACTCGTTTCGTAAAATATTGCAGAGGTACAATCGATATCCCTTTGTCGTGTTCCAGTAAATGCTATGCTGTTGATGTTTGTGATTTTCGTGTCTAACGCGTAGTAACTATATATATTAGACAGCCTCCGTGGCGCAGTTGGTTAAACGCCGCCGAGGAAACGAGTGGCCGCTGGTTCGATCCCCGCACCGAGAGAAATGTTTGTGCGGCTTACAAATATTTCATCCGGGTCTGGGTGTTTGTGAGACCGAAAAGTCTCTCGTAGTTCCTGATACCCCCGACACAAGACTCGATCTTACTGTGGGGTTAGGACTATGTATGTGACTGTTGGGTGTTATTTATTTATTTATCTATTGGACACTGGTAGAAACCCCGTCATTGTGAACTGTATTTATCTATTTTCTTTCAAGATCACCCTATGTGTACAGTTTCAAGTCGGCTATATTTTATCGAGCAAAGAGAGATGGGCATATCTCCTGTCTATTATTTGAAGTACCCGGATTTTGGATTCCACTATTCTTATTTCTAAGTGACCTTGCCATTCACATTCTTACATTTCAAAATTCTCCTTCCATTCGCAATCTTCGCAGTTCTAGTGTATTCCCGAACGGTACGTTTCTAATGTTCTTCTTTACAAAGCACGCGCAAGCTGCTCAGTTTCGATGTCTCCCGAGTGCTAATGCCTGTTTTTCTTCAAACGAGGCTAAAGGGGTACTCTCCTTACGTTAGGCAGCCACCTGGTTGTGCTAGACCCCTGGCATTGTAAAAGTCTATGAGGGGTGGTAATCGCTTATCATCAGGCAGACCACATACTCGTCTACCTGTTTGTTTACTATTGATAGCTGTCGGACACTCAAATAAAATAAATCAGGCCAATTAAAAAATGTTTTGAACTAGAATGAAAATTGTTGTTGATGCCAAATCTCTTTTGTTACTTTTTTCCAATCACAGTAATCTTAAAGCTGTATTATAAATACTGACAGTAAGTTTAAGAAATCATTGGAAATAGAGAAGAATTAAAGAGATGAATAATGTATTACCGCTCACAATGAATCGCCATATGTTTTCTTATGTCGGCTAAGGTTTCCGTTTAGGGCCAATGTAAACCGCTCACTTAAACATTCAAATTATAATTTTACAAGATTATTATGTGTCGTCTTCATCGTCCGTTTAGTTATAGTGCATGTTTGAATTCTAATGTCCTGTTTTATAGGCTGCTTATTAAGTTATTATTATGTGAGACGCCGCCTGGGTAGGTACCGCCGCAATGTCTATTTCTCCCGCCAAACAGCAGTGTAAATGCGGTGTTGTATTCTAGTTTGAATATTATTGTAGCCACTAGCCAGAGTAACTACTGGCCATAATGAGACTTAACATCTTATGTCTAAAGATCGCAGTGGAATTCCAAGCATAACTTTGTGATGCATGTTGTTTGGTTTGGCTACTGTCTATGAGCGGTCTTTTCGGTGTGTTTACATCTAAATTTTAAAGCAATCAAATCATAGCTTGAACTGCAGCTGCAACCTAACATTACCACACTCATAAATGGAGCAATATTACGCCAGACAGCGCGTTCGTGTTATTAATTAATAAGTCGCACGCGAGTCGGTATTGTTCCCGCTGGGGCGTGATTGTGTATACATGCCGATGTGGCATTGCTATCACCTTTATTGGTCTTCGATTGGTTTGTTCTGTTTATCTTCGGTTCGAATATTTATTACGTCTCTCATATGTGAGAGGCCGCCTAGCATGCTCGTCCCGCCATTCACTGAAAAAAAAAACACTGTGACGTCCCGAAAGAATTAGGATTTATTGAGGACTACTAGCTATTCAATGTGTTGAAGATTCCGGAGTTCCACTTTTTCTGGGTCCTTCAAGCAATACTACTTTAGTTTCTTACTTTGAGCGGACATCGGGAACAAAATCTTTGCGTATGGTGCGTGCTCAAGGGTACACAGTGAAGCGAGAGGGAAGATAATGTTACTTCGTAGGCGTGACAGAGACAGAAATAAAATGTACCCCTCATTTTGTTACAAACATTTTTTTGCAATGTCCCCTCTAGTATATTTTCTCCATGATATTTGGTTAATCGTGTTCCATTTATCCAGTTAGTTATACACACATCAGCTCTTATTGCAAAGAGTTTGCTATCATTCTTAATATTAATTCTGCGCATAAATCAAACATCAGATAAATCTATGAAAAGTGTAATTTTTCCATTCAATAATCTCTAATCCTGGATTTGATTAACATAATCCACGCTTAATACTAAAATACACGCCATTAACACTGAATCGCTACATTTTATAAAACAAACGCTTTCTCTGTCTCTATGTCTCTTTGTATGTTTAAATCTTTAAAACTATGCAACGGATTTTGATGCGGTTTTTATAATAGATAGAGTAATTCAAGAGGAAGGTTTATATGTATAATACGTATATATTATTCTACAGAAATCTATTTGTACCCGGGTGAAGCTGGGCCGGGCCGCTAGTACATAAGAAACACTAATACATTTTTAAAATAAATGATTTGTTTACAAACCTCCAAATAATTGAATCGGAGTCAGACAAAAGAACTCAAACCATGGCAATGATTTATGAATTTGTTTGAAGGTATCATAAGAGTTCCTTGTTGGAGTGGACGTACATTTTTCATTTCTCACATAGTATTGTTAAGGAAACCCCGCTAACGGGAGAGCGACAATTCTCTGGGGTCTGGCGCAAGCTAAAATATATTGGCGGATTATTCTTTCTATGTCAATTACGTGATATTTTTTTAAGACGATATAACGATATTATATATGACAGTATGGGCTAGACGCTTCTTTAGTTAAGGGGCACGATGGTATGTGCAATACTGTCAGAATAATACATTGACCGACCAGATCTCTTGTTAATCGTTAAAATAATGAACTAAGTGTCAAACCATTTGAATATCACTTTATATTGACATTGAAGTATATTTCAGAAAAATATCTAATTTACATAGACAAATATTCACTCGTGTCTACCACATTTGTATAATATTAATCCCAAAGATATTACATAACCAAAGGAAAATCAGTAGCTAAGTTATTTACCTTTTACCTAAATATAGATTTAATAAGATTTATTAGCTTCTTTAGCATTAAAAACAAAGTACCCATAAACTTTATAATTGGGCGTTACAGAGGTTTCGTCTTACCGCCCACAACTTTTTCTACCATATTTTCTCAATTATTTATTTTTTACGTAACTATTGATCAAAGATTGTTTTCCGGTTCAAACGATAGAAATGAGCATATTATTATTTTAAATAATACATATGACATGATATATTCGAAATGATAAGGAAATATATAGGGACAATTCCGCTATATCTTATCAATTACGACCACCTGAAGCGGCGAAGCAAAAACCGTATTCATTTTAATTTGTCCTCGAGAGGATTTGTCCCCCAGTCTTTAGGCTTGATTTATAGGCGGCTTCCATTCTATCCTAGATCTGTAGGACATTCGTATCCTTTTTGCAATTCCTTTCCAAATTAGTTTCAACGGACGTTCCGACAGTCGTGAGCTTGAGACTGCGTTATTTGAGTGCGCTCTTTCATTATTTTCCATTAATCTCTTTTTAGTGATTTCGTTTCACATATGCCTGCCTGACTGCCTCGGTGGCGTAGTTGTACTCCGGTACGGTTACAAAGCTGAGGTCTCGGGTTCGAATCCCGGGTTGGGCAAAGTGATATTGGATTTTTCTATTCATTATCAGCCCAGAGTCAGGAATTTGTGCCCGATATGGCGATAGGCTCGCCACCTATCACATCATGGGACGGAACATACAAGGCGAAATGTGGGTGCCCTGGCACCTCTGCCTACCCCTTCTGGGAAAAAGGCGTGAGTTTATGTATGTATGTATGTTTCACATATTATTTCTGGTAGTAGGTAAAAGTATTATCGGTTGGTAACCACTGTAATAGAAGCTGTTGCATTTCATGAATACAATGCTTGTATAAATCTGGGGGCACGGCAGTGCCCCCTCCAAGTCGACCTAAAAAGCGGCACAGTCATACCATCCTTTTCTCGAAGCAATTCAGACCATTTTCAACCCCCCCCCCCCCCCCATAACTTCGTTGTGGTTAAAGCAAGAAGCTTGAGTTTTAAGTTACTAACAGGGACCGAAACCTATTCGACATAACGGTACCGGTATCGACGAATTTCGGTTACCTTTAAGATTTCGGTAACCGCTATGACGCAATATAAAGGTTACCCTTATATACGGGAACCGTTTTAATACCGGTAACCTAAAAAGACCTTGAATGCAAAAGAAAATGCGTTGTTGTTGCATAACAAATAAAAATCATACTTGTCGTGTTGTTTACACAATATCGCTGGATACGGTTTATTTCAATTTTGGTGGGTAATTCTGTTGAAAAAATCATGAAATGAGTAAAGATAATTGTGTGGTATAGTGCCATAATGTTTAGTAAAGACAAACGGCGGTATAACCACACACAGGCACTGCCCCCGCTTTGACTTATAAGGAATTTCGCATGAAACATAAAGGTAACCCTTATTTCGGTTACCGGTATGATACCGGTTAAATTCTAGGAATCGAATAAAATTGGCGGATACCGGTTACCATTAAAAATACCGGTATTATTTTTTCGGTTGATACCAAAAAATACCGGTATTTTCGATACCGGTTTCGGTCCCTGGTTACTAAGCAGGCATTGTGTAAATTAAAATTTTCATTCAATTTGAACCAGTAGTTTAAGAATTATAACTTGTCAAACTTTCGTAATTTTGTCACTCACTGACTGACTGACCGATCATCAAAAGTCTAAGGCACTTCTAGCAGACATACAACCTTCAAATTTAGAATATAATTAGTACTTACTATCTAAATTAAGGGAAAATTTAAACATTTCATAATTTCTGTCTAGTTTTCTGGATACACCAACTGCGTGAATAACTTTGTAATCCCATATAAATGTATAGGATTACAAAGTTACATTTGCAGTTCATGATTCTTTTGTACCCGTATATAATGGAATAATACTTGTAGATAGGTATCTATTTATATGAGGTATAACAGGAGGGGGGAACAGAGTGGAAAAGGGTGTATTCAGCCCATGAAACTGTACAACATTCCTCTTAAAAAAACATGACGAAAAAAAACTTGCAAATAAATAGACTAAATAGCTCGAAAATATCAATTACCATGAAAGAAAGAACTCTAATAATCAAATCCGCTATATTTGTGATAAATTGATACCTACAAAAATAAGAAAAAACCATAAGATAGAGGCCTTAAGAAAAATCGTTAAATATATTCTAGAAATAAAAAGTACCGAAAAGGAAAAAAAGTAGGACTCTACAAAAAGACGTGAGATCCAAAAACATCCTGTAAAAAAAATCCAAGTCTCGCAGCTCAGTTTTTCTACCGCAAAAAGTTGTGAGATCCATGTAATAACAAGTCGATTAATTTATTAATAGATCGACTTGGCCAGTAGCATTATGTATAAATTGTACGATACATTATGTTTTCATTCGATGGCCAAGTCGATCTATTTATTTAAAACGTAAAGAATTTTTAATATTGATATGATAATAACTTACGTACTAACTTTATATAGAAGGTCCCTTAAGCAAGGACTAAATAAATAAATCGACATGGATCTCAGAACTTTTTGTGGAAGAAAAACTGAGCTGCGAGACTTGGATTTTTTTTACAGGATGTTTTTGATGGGATTACCTATACCCGGACTGTTAATGTTTAGTAAGTCTTTTTCCTTTTTTCCTTGATATGAATGTTTTATGTTAAATATCGATTTTAGAATAACAATAATTTTATTTTATTGTGTTTTCAATGTCTATTACTTAGAATGTAAGTGTTTTGGTCTATGCACTGTTGACTTGCATTTTACTTTAATGAAATAAATATGCCTTATACGCTTTTTCCAAATCAGCATAGACTTTCTTTAGGAAATACTGATGTTAATATATCCACAGAACAGTTGAATGATATGGTTGCGTCCATAGCCCACTTGATGAATTATTATCTAAAAATATACCATTATTTTTTACTACGTGTTTCCTATAATACTAATGAGGTTAAAATGGTTATCGTCTGAAGTGATCCATATCGTCAAATTAATTGATTAGCATTTGTTCATTACCACTTTTTAATTATTGGAGGAGGTAGCCCATGACTTTGATGATTCACAATATGGATTCTAAAAATATACAAGTTTATTCAGAATATCGAAACAAAACATAACAACGACCTTTTAATAGCTCACAATACCCTATAGAAAACCAAATAAAAGAAAATGTTAATGCACCAAAACCCGGTTCAAAGTGATGGATTTATCCGGGTGTTAAATTAACCCGGATATAGATTGGGTCATATCTTAAGCGTTATCACGCCCGGGACATTGTAAGGAAGCTTCTTGTGTGATCGATTGATACTGGTTTTGTTTGATGTGGCAGGATATTCTGTAAAGAATATAGTTGTTTTGTCTCGCTCGTTTCATATTCGTTTCGAATTTGAAAGAAATAGAATACTCTTATGTATGAATATTGATTTTTGGGAAAGCAACTACTGTAGTTAAATAATTAGCAATGTTTGATGGCTTATTTAAGAAGATATCATGCCAAATCTAACAGCCTTCCCATTTTTAAAATCTTTTAAACTTTGTCTCTAGTTATAGCGGCCACATCAATGTCGATATAATTTTATATATCAAAGCAGAAGTTGCATAAGAAAATATAATAACACGGATCATTTAATCGTTAAACATATAAACAAAATATGAAACAAGATTCAAGTAGCAATTGCTTTAACGACTAACTTTACCAGATCTGATATTATGATAAATAGATTAGAAAAGAATTAACCTAACACTGTCGATACACAGCTCGTGATATCCTAGGCTTGATTAGTCATTATGGCTGGCTTTGGCCGCGGTTCAAATCTAGAAATTATGCTTGAGCATGACTGCAACTAGTAACCTACAAATCTTGTGTATGAGAATTGTGACGTCATTAAACTGTCCAATATAGGTATAGTACATACAACTGATGTGTCGGATTCGAATCTCAGCTTCAGTCAATACTAAGTGAAAGTTGCGATAGGCTCGCTATCACACCGTGAGACGAAACACACAAGGCGTAATCTAGGCGTCTTTTAATCCCTTCTGCCTACCCCTTCTGGGAGAAAGGCGTCAGTTTATGTATTTATTGTAGAAATATGTTCTTTAATTTCTCCTCTTATTACATCGTGGGAACACATACGGCGAAACGTGGGTGTACTAATTGCTACCAGTAACTCTGCCTACCTTTTCTTGGGAAAATCGCAAGTATATATATATATATATATATATATATGTATGTATGTGTCTTCTTTATTTATGTTCAGATCTTAATTACTTTAGGATTAAGATGCCTCAATCTCATATAGACCTAGCGTGTGTTTTTGATCTTTATGTACTTATTTACCTTTAAAATAATTGTAAATAATGGTAACAATCGCTGTTAAAAGCATAATGTTTTTAATTAGAGGAGGAAAAACAGAAAGAAAGGATTTTTAAATGATATAAAAATAACAAGGCTAATTAAATTATTCTAATATAAAGTTCAAGTAATAAGTGATAATTGGATAGTAAACATAACTGTACAAATAATATCATGACCTCTCTAACTTTGAAGGCAAACTGCCCGGTACCCACACGATATTTCACGTTTAACTTTTCGGGGGTCGTATATTTAAATATTGAATATAAATCAAGGGTTCGCTGGAGGCGTTTAATCCAATAAGCTTAGGATTACGGTTATTACAAGAAAATACGTTTTAATGCTCGATTCGCATCTATTTAACCTGTCACGGCTTAAGCCTGTAAATTTGTCATGAGCATGGCGAATCTTAAATTATTGTTGGATAAATTGTTAGCTCTAAGATCGTTTGTTTTGTAACAATAAAATTGTACCTGGCATTGTTATAAATGATGTTTTCTATAATATATAAATATTTACATTTTATTGAACGATTTGACACGTAATTCGTAGAGGATATAAGCAGTGTAATGCCACGCAGCTTTAATAATTAAACATTCTGAGTAACTTTGCTTCCGTTTATTTATAGGCGTAAAGCTTAACCACTTAACTTCCAGTAACTTTTGTTAGTAAAAACAATCTAGTTCTGCAATATTAGGTAACCTTAGAACTTTGGACTATATGGACTAACCACTCTCAATCGTATTCTTGATGGTAGAGTAGGCCCGTGCCCTGCAGTGGGAACGTACGTGAGCTAATGCAAAAGAAATAACCGTACTAGTACATCAGCTCTCAGCTGTAAAATACAAACTTCTTTGACTGACTTCTTTTGTCTTCTTCGCTCAAACTGAATTCAATAGTCGTTCGAAAGGGACAAAACATTTGATAACTATTTAATAGGTTTTAAAACTGTCCATGAAAAGGCCGTTAGTGTTTCTTAATACAGTTGTGCTTACTATGTATGCTTCGGTTCTACAAATGCCTGGCTTAACATAATTAATATTGATCTTATTGATGTTGGCATCAACTCTTACAAAGCTAATTCTCAATGGTACAGATACCCTGTGGATATTATTGGCCATTAAAGGGTAATACCATTTCCATACATAGGCTCAGGCCATACTGCAGTAAGAAGCTGAATGGAGGTACCTTTTGATGGCACAATTAGCATAAAAATAAACCTATAATAATTGTCACTACGTTTAGAATTAGTCATTGTCTCGCACCATATGTATATTAATGTAATCGTTTTCTAGTTTATTGTTAGATGTTATTTTTATTTCGTATCTCTTCATGTTGATATGTGCTATTTGTACCAGCAATAAATAAATCTTTCTTTCTTTTCTTTCTTTCCTCAAGTAACAGAACTCTCTTATTTTGCAGTCTTCTTGCTTTGCTTCTTGCACCTCGACAATCGTAGTTAGTCTTGTGGCTGTCATTTGTAATGCATACGATATAGACAGACAACTCCAATCTTGCAGACTTGCATATATTCATGAATCCATTTTATCACTCGTGCTTGAAGCAACATAAATTCATTGCTTATTCTGTTGTCAACAGAAATATTTTACAACACACTTTTCTGAGATAATCAATTTTCTCAGGGAATAGAAATGCAAGAGTCAGATTTTAAACTGGCGACACTTTGTGACTTCGATAAATTATATTATGGTAAAATAAATCAAATGTTTTTATTGTGGACATAGGTTTATAGACGCTGTTACACTTTGTTTATCCGTACAACTATGGTCCACCAAATTGGCATACAATAATGTAAAAAATATAGGTATCTACAGGAGTACTTACTAGAAATAACTATTGTATAGTAAATGTAGTGCAATCCAAATAGACATATGTACATACATACATAAACACAGCCACCTATAACATCGTGCGACAAGGTGAAACGTGGGTGTCCTAACAACGCCTCTGCTTACTCCTTCTGGGAAAAACCGTGATATCTATGTATGTATTCTTAGTAGATGTAGAAACATTAGTAACACGTGCCTATGTATTGCTTACGAAGCGTTATTATTTTCTTAATGGTCGCCAACAGTTGTTAACTATTGAGCCTCATATTACTAGCAGTTGGAAATTTAGGAACTAATAAGAACAGTGGCTGAACCTACGAGAATAGCATAGTTGTATGAAAAAGATAAAGGAAAGGAATACTAAAACAACAACTAATAATATTCTATATGATATATGGACATATATAAATATCGGTTTTGCTGAACACAGAATAACATAGGACATCATCAAATTATCTGATGAATTTCGAAGGGAGTCTTTGACTACTGAAGATTTTCTCAAAACTACAATGGAAATCCTTACCTTCGCCTTAGGATACCTTAGGGATCTATTGGCAAGTGAGGATCATACAAATATTTGGCTTATTTCATAGTTGTTGTATACTCATAAAGTGCGCTGGTTTGGGTTGGGTTTCCGTTTTTTATTGTATAATATGTCTGGCAAACGAGCAAACAAGTCACCTGATAGTAAATGATCACTGCTGCCCATGAATATCCTCACCGCTTGGATCCTAGATGTTTTGCTGGCGCATCAAATCGGGAGGAGATCGGGAAGGAACAAGGTTTTTTTATGGGAAGAGGAAAGGGGTATCCGGAAATCACACTCTTACGAATCGCTTCATCTCAAATTCCTGTGATACAGTGGTACAGCTCCGGACTACCTGTCTATACTGACTGGTCAACACACACTAAAATTTATTCATCGTTGTAAAGATTTCAAAACGTCATATTCTAGAGAGCTCATTATAAGGGTACATTGGATAGAATATCCTAGTTGGCGCATTATGACAATAGCCCTGTTAATCGTTAAGGATAAGCAACTAGCAGAAAGGCAATCTCATCATATTAATCGCTCTGCTTATGAATATGATCTTAGTGAGAGCCCTTCAGTATCTGCGTCACGTATTAACATCGCGGAGAATAAACACTTAGGTTCGCGCGTAAACTGAACGCGCTGTGGAATTGCTCAACCTTACGGAATATTTATATGTACCCACTGAATTTTACTTGAATGAGCTAATAAACATGTTATGTGGATTTAGAAGCACTTCGAATTTCTCGACTCGCCTACATGCCAAGGAGATGGATCGCCATTTTGTTTTTTTTTTGTGACGAGAGCTAATGTAGAACAGTTTCCTTTTGATATCCTGGGAAAGGTTATGTTTGTGTCACAATAGGTTCACTATCTCCCGTGATAATAAAGTTTAGGTTCTTATAGGATGATATCAGTGTTGTGAGTAAAAAAAACTTTGGATCAATGGAAGTTTCTTCAACGCTTTTAGAGCGCAGTTTAAAGATTGGGTATGTGAACTGAGAGGGTCCGTTTGATTTGCACGTCTACCCCTTTTTATGAGTTCCGAAAATATTTGTATCGAGGCCGAAAAGCATGTCATAGTTCATTTCAAATCCACAACATCTTTTGTCCTTTCATTATATATTAATAAAGAAATCCCTGGGCGTATACTTTTAAGTAACAACTGTTTTTTTTCTTACAATGTATGAGACAAGCATACCGTTTGCCTGATAGTAAACGATACGAACGCTCATGAATAGTAGCAAATCAAACAACACCTTGAATTACGAAGCAATTCTATTTTAAGTCCCAACTAAATAAACAGGCAAAATTTAATCAAATAGCGTAATCGTTGATCACCAAGAATTCTACTATCTAGAATCAAACTGCCCTTACTATCAAATACCATGCAATGCCAGTTAAATTCTATCCAATTCGTTGCCCAATCTAAAAGTGTAATCCCGGTAGCGTTTTAAAATTCGATAGCTAATACTGGGTATAAGTAAAGCGGTCGGCGACGCCGTACGTGCATTAATGGGACATATCCTGTGCGGTTAAATTAGGACACTCCACACTTGAGGTCGGAGGAACGGCGTGGGGAGACCCGTCTGGGTCTTGTTTCCATTCCAATTGTGTATACCCACGCGTACATGACTGAAGGGTAGGCAGATGAGACGGTTATACACAATGCAATGGACGTATTGTAAGACTTACCTTGTCAGGGCCCTCTTAGCTGTCTACGGAACTCTTCTATCACAGGTAATTCGATTTTTAGGGCTTAGTCCATAATTATAGTGCACCGCGTCTGACTAGTGCTCCTTAGTGCTAACATACAGTCGATATTCTTGTAAGTATATGTATTGTGTGTAGAATCTGCTATATGGCCTAATTAATCTTAATCGTGCTCTCTATTGTAGAGGAGGTCCGAGCCGTGGGACGTACAGACAACAGATACAGATACAGAATTCAACGCGATATGGATTTCTCCGACGTTTAAATTCTGGTTAATACACAATCTAGTTAATGCACACATCAATTATAAAAACATCATAAGTAAATTATTTCCAAATGTGACAGTCCCGGGGAAATTGTATTGTAGTGAATTGCTCGACTTGGAAATCAAATCCAACACCACACGGTTATAGGCAGTGCCTGTTAAAATCAGCAAATACGTTTGTTGCACAATATAAAAATAATATTTGTTTAAATTCGAAATCCGGGTTCATACACCTCATACAGGTCCCTAACAGAAATTAAGTAATAATATTACAATAATAAAACCAATTTCGCTAAGTTTCAAACGCACAAACGACCGGATGGCTAAAAACATCAATAAACGAAATACACATTAGATAAATTAGATCGTAAAAATCTCGGAGAGTCAACGACTCATACAAGAGATAAATTTGAAACTTCTAGATGATTTATGTTCTGAAGTTCAAGGAACGAATTAGTTTAACCATAAAAAATACACCAGTTTTATATTATTATCGATCTGGAATGTAGTTTGTAAAACGTAATATTAATTTGTGGAAAGATTTCAAAGTTCAACAACATACAAATATTCAAAAATATCCCGTAATTCTAGAATTTATATTCTTATACTGGCATGATGAAGTGTCCACAATGTGATCAAAGGAATGCAATTGATATTTAAATTATCCGTCGGCGACAGATGGTTACAGATGTCCATCTATCTCATTCACCGAACGAAACGCCAGAGTAACTTTTTCTTAGCGATATGTATCGTGTTTGATATGGACGAATCTGGAAAATATTGTTATTATCAACACCTGTTAATTGTATTGTATGGTATTGTAAGACCACGTCCCACTGCAGGGCACGGGGCTACTCTACAATCGAGAATACGATTGAGGCCATGTAGTCCACCTCACTCGTCGAAGTTTACTGTAAGCTTTCATAATCTTGGTCATTTCAGCAGCAACAGTATCTAAGTTATGAAAGTCTCATCACCACGTGACCCATTTGTTTTCACTTTATATAACCTTGACATTAAAGAAGTCAGGAAAATTCCACGTGACCCGCTTGTTTTCACTTACATAACCCTGACATTAAAGAAGTTAGGAAAGTCTCATCACTATGTCACTTACCTATTTGTTATACAGTACAACCCTATCTCCTAATATCCAAACGTTCTGATATTAATAAAACACCCATCGGCGGACAAAATGTTTTTCCACTCGCGTCTAATATCGGCCCGTGTCGTGCCATCCATTACAACTGGTGACATCGCGACGGACGGGTTGGAAATATAAGGGTCGTGCCACTAGGAACAAAATATTTCGGGGGTAAATTACACGTCACATTGCGTTTGAGGTCTTATTAAGAGCTGTAAGAATTCCTCGTCTATTTTTGGGGAGGTGTAAATATTCTGAGCTGTCAGGTAGAAATCATCAAAAATATAGATCGTTGATCGTACTTACAGGATGTCCAGTTGAAATTAGACCTTAAAGATTATACGAAGACTGTAGCACACTAGATTCGTAAGGCACACTGAAAATATTCTAATTTAGTAATCAGTTGTAAGAAATAACCATTTCTTGTCGTCACAATACCTGCCCACAACTAATCATACAAAAGCTAAACCCGAAACATATTTGCTTATATACACACTTTTTCCCAACAATTTCACCATTTGATAGCCTCAGTGGCGTAGTTTGTTACACGCCGGCTGTGAAACGAGAGGCCTCGGCTTCAATCCCCGCACGAATGCAAATATTTGTAAGGCCCATAAATATTTGTATCACGTCTGGATGTTTATGAGACCAAAAAGTTTCTCGTATACCCACGTACCCCTTATACCCACGTCACAAGACTTAATTTATATTGAGGTTACTGTACTGTTCAGAGATACTATTTAGAAATTACACGGTAAAAATAATAGTACAAGTGGCGAAACATCACATTACGTTAAGTAGTAGGTGTAAATTTTATTATTCTTTACGAAGGTCTTCACCCAGGCCAGATGTTTAACTCTATCCTACCAGTTTGAAACTTAACCATTCTAAAAAACTAAGTCCCGTAGCTTAGTTAGAGTAGGTGTTCCACAGGTTACGTTACAGTGCTGGAGTGGTAAAGCCGGTGCTCCCTGCCAATTTTTCAGCAAATCCGCGTTAGATTTGCAATCACTCGCCTCGCTTGTTTGTTATGCACTTCTGTTTGAACACGATAGTGGTTTTTATAAGGTTACACCGGTTCTAGTATATTTTCGTACCTTGGTTAATTTAATGGTATATTTTATATTTTTTTAATAAATATACCCGTAGTCTCTACATTAAGATTCTGGTGTATAGGCAGGATCATTTTTATATTATTCAGATATTTTCTGAGTGTTTAATTAGCAATGATTGTGTTTCAATAATAGTTATTGATGTGCTTATTGAGTCCGCAGTATTTGCTTTTAAAGCTGAGTCCTAACCTTTTACACCCAGGCTACCAAAGATTTATAAATTGCATTTTTAATTGATAATACACAATTAAATGAGTTCGTAATTGCTACCCAAAGTTCTGTTCTGTTTAAAATTATACTTAGAAAGTTAAACAATATTATTTTCCACATAGAATAAACCGGATTTGTTCTAGAAGTAAATAATATCTATGTTAATAATGCTCCTTTTCTCTATATTATAGTTTATTTATATAAAACATACTGTGTTTTGTAATGCGTACATTTGCTTACTTGTGCCAAAACCGCAATCATGGAACTAAAGAGCTGTGGTTTCCCGGCATCTAGTGTTATTTAGATATGTTATCTAGTTTATAATGGAAATAAACACGTGAATACTTTAAGAAAAATTGTTCCCATCTAAACTTAATATAAAGAAAAACGATTTGATTGTTAGTTCGCTTTGAATAGGCTCTGAAACTAATAGACCAATTTCAAAAATTCTTTCCTTATTAGAATCCTATATTATCCGTGATGAACATAGGTCTGTGGTTCCTAACCTTTTTAGGTCCGTTACCCCTTTAATCTAACTAGTATGACTGATTTTACCCCTCCTTCCAAGTGTAAGTTTGGTAATATTAGATTTTGTTTCACTTAAGACAAAAACCAGCTCATTGTTACCCCCGCAAAATACAACGTTTATCCCCACGGGGGTGATTACCCCCAGGTTAGGAACCACGGACATAGGTGATAGCATATATTCAAAAATGTGTGTCTGCACCTGAGCGTAGCCAGGCCGGGCCGCAAGTTCTAAATACATGTACAATAAATGTCAAAGGTGTTGAAGGTGGGAACTTCCAACTAATATCTAAGGTAATGTTTAGATATACTCAATATCTTTATTGCACACCTCATTTTATAAAGACGTTACAATTTTATAAAAAGGTACAATGTGGACCCTGTTGAGCACGGCAACAATTTAGGAGATAGGAGGAAGCCATAGTATTAATGTTATATAGATAAGATATTTCTTTAATATTATTAATTCCTGTAGCTTGATAATTAATATATAATAGATGTACAATGTTTATAGAAGCTGCAAGTATTTTTATTTATTTTAAATTTATTATGGTTTTAAAGAATATTATTAAACAGGAAGTTTTAATGCCATCATTTTTTTCTACCAATCCATTTTTGAGAGATGCAGAGATTACACAATATTAACCCTAAAAACCCTACATTATAAAAATATGAACCATCTTATTACACAACATTTTCATAAGAATCTTTTCGTGGAACAAAAGGCGATATTATGACATCCCACCTAATATTGTATGACAACCCTTAATGCGGGCGTTAGGGGTGATGTATGACGTCACAGCTAGGACAAATAGCTAACACAAGGGTGATAGATGAGCTTGTATTGTACGTCAGGCTAGGTGTGACCTCGACCTTTGACGGACTTCTGAGCTTGTAGAGTTAATTGAGATTTGTTATTTATATTTAGGCATGCTACTAAATAAATAAATGTTGGTGTCTGCGATACAAGTCTAAGAATGTTTGGAATATTAATAAATAATAATAAATACCCCCAAAGGTCACATACATAGTCCTGACCCACATAAAGATCTTGTGTTACGGGTTTTAGAAACTACGAAGACTTCACAAACACCCAGACCCGAAATGAATTACTATACATCACACAAATATTTATCTCGTTGCAGAGATCGAACCCGTGGCATCTCGTCTCAGATTTTAAGATGTTAAGTAGGTACTCTGTATATAATGTTCTTCAAACCGCAATACAATAGTACATATACACTGCTCTTGGTGGAGAAAATGCAATTGGAGTGGTACCTACCCAGGCGACCACCTACATTTGAGAGACCTGCCGCTAGTGGCAATCTGGTTTGATTGTAGAAAATACTAGAAATACTTATTTAATAATATTTTCATTGTTTGGTTTCAGGTATGTACACCGTCTAGCCTCAATTATCATCTGGCTGACTGTGGTAAGCCCTATTTTTATAATACTATTTTAGGTATCACTACATAGTATAAAACAAAGTCGCTTTCTCTGTGCTTAAATCTTTAAAACTACGCAACGGATTTTGATGCGGTTCTTTTTAATAGATAGAGTGATTCAAGAGGGAGGTTTGTGTGTATAATACGTGCATATTATTGTAGAGATATCTAGAATATGCACCCGGGTGAAGCTGGGCCGGGCTGCTAGTAAGATACTAAATTACAATTGGAGTTGCAATCGTCAATCATCGAACTTATATTATTGGCATAACACGGCTCCGGAAGCAATTGACCCAAATAATAATATACCGAATTTATTACAATCCGCATTTAGACTTTATTTTTGACGTTTTAAAAAACATATGATGCGTCATAATATATGCGTGTATGAATTTCACTTGGCGTCGTATACGACTACGACAAAGAAATGAAAACGTAGTGCAATTTAATTAGGATATCCATTGGTGAAATATGGGCATCTCTTACGCCCGAATACTGGAACGCCATTCAAATAATAAGTTGCTCTTAACAGCGCACGGCTCACTTAGCCAGTACATTTAATCGGGATTAACGTAGTTAAGCGCCATTTATATTTAAGTTGCGTTCCAGTATTTGGGCGTTATTCTCTTGAGAAGTTTAAAGCTTATTATCTTAATAATTTAATTGAAGTATTAAAGAACGAGAACTGTGCGGTCATCGGTTTGATTGCCAGATCTAGCTATAAGCCTTGTTAGGCCTTTTGGTTTGAAAAATTCACGTATAAATTCACGCTTTTTCCCCGAAGGGGTAGGCAGAGGTGTAAATAGAACACCCACTTTTTGCCTTGTATTTCACGATGTGATAGGGGCCATCTTATTGCCATGTCGGGCATAAATTGCTAACTCCGGGCCTATGATGAATAGGAAACACACTAAATTCACTGCCCCACCGGGTATTTGAAAAATATTTTATGGATTTGTCTAGAATTCGAAATTGTGCTCGCTGTTAAAGATGTGTGACATTTCTACGTATCCCTCAAAATCAGAGGCGTTGTTTTATGTTATGAACGTAGATAATTAACAAATAGTAGCTGTTACTACAAACCTACATACAGTTATATAAATAGACAATTAGCGTAGTGCCGGAAAGCAGTGTTGGATAAAATACAGGTTCTGTTGCGTCTAGTTTCCATGCTCTAACGCGTCGCGTACTACGCTTTAACAATACAGCAGCTAATACTGGTTGCAATATTTACAAAATTAAAATTATTTTACCAAGCTGTAAGACTTATGGCAGCGCAGACCGGGACGGCATGACAATTGATTTAATTTGGTGAAGCAAGCATGCCGTTCGCCTGGTCGTAAGCGATACAAACACTCATGAACAGTAGCAAAGTCAACCACACCATTAATTACAAAGAAATTTTTGGCATTCCACTGCGCTCGCCATCCTGAGACATAAGATGTAAAGTCCCAATGTGTACAATGTCCTTCAATCCGAAACACAACAGTACATTTAAACTGCTGTTTGGCGGGAAAAATAGACATTGCGGTGGTACCTACTCAGGCCAGCTATGATACTGTATATGAGAGACCTACTATCAGTAAAAAATATTGTGCCAGTCTATCTTCTAAATTCCACAAATTATAGTGATCTAAAGATACAAATTGCTCAATTAGTAGCTCAGGTGTGTAAGACTTTTTAGGATAATCGGATGAACTGTATGCTGTATCTAAACAACCTACCCACTCAGGTTTAGTAGGTACTTTAAGTCTGACAGTCTGTGTGTGAGTGTCGAGTAGTTGGGTGTAGTTGGCATCAAAGGCGCCTGCAATTGGCAGCACTGCCAGATATACTTGCAAGTTTAACTGAGTTTACCTCCCCAACTTTCGACCAGTAGTTTCAAACACGCGTTTGTCGTGTAATTCTGTGAGTTCCAATCAATATGACGAACTCAGGCTTTGGTGAATAATAAATACACTCAAAGATCATAGTTCTGACCGGGCTTACAATGTCTTATGTAGATTCTATCAAAAATTAGAATAGACTAAATAAAAATTTCAATTTGTGAATTGTAAATGCACTGTTGTGTTTCGGTTTGAAGGACAGTAGCATACTATAGAGGAGGCCCGTGCCCAGCAGTGGGACGTATATGGACTGATACACATGAGTAGAATATGACATCAGGTGCAATTGAATCACTATCAGATTTGAAACTAAGTTAATGAAGCTATGTACCAAAGCTGCTTATAAATGTCACTTTCAGAACCAAACTGCCACCTCTCCCAATTTGCTCCTCCTAACAAGTAACAAGCAAGACTTAGGTCCCACAGGATACGTCCATTGCGATGTATTCCTTTACAATGTCCAATATCCTCGTCCTTTGTGCCATTGTGAGATACTGTCTCTCTTACTCCAACGATGTTCATCATTAGCTTGAAAGAGACAGACGTAGCCAAATGATGACCAACTTTCTTGGGAACAATTTGGAACTCCGCAAATTATTGTTTGATTTGTAGTTCGTATATTATGTGTTTTATAAAGTCGGCAATTGTCATGGATGTATTAAATAACAATAAGTGTAAAGATTACGGTGCTCGTTTTCTTATTCAAAGGATACCTTCAATATCTATGTAGACATATGTTCCATAGAAGTTTTAGCTGTAAAATTCCTGTTAGACGTTTGTAAATATTAGATAAGATTACGTATATATTTTTTTCATTATTTTGTATTGTACGTATGTATTTATGTCCTTTATATACAAATATTATACAGGAGGACTAAATGCCAGAGGCATTCTCCTACAGTCTATCTTTGGGTGAAGCAAAAATGGAGCATAAGTTTATTTCACATTAAAATAGAAAAATTGGTACATAATTTAAAAACACTATACATAAATACATAATATATCTGAATATCAGTGTATATTCAATAATGAAATTTAATCAAACCCTAATTTAACCTTCGGGCGATTTCGTTAAATTTTAATAACCTTTTTTTCTCAATCAACAGAATTGTGAGCTCCATTACATTTTTTATTTAATTAAAAACTAAAATATTCTTGAGTAAATTAACACTGGCGTTTAATGAAAAATTATTTTTGAATAATCTAGTTCATTTTACAATAAAGGTTATCTTGACTTTGGCTTATTGTTCTTTTTTTAATATTATAATTGCGACTAGTTTGAAGTCAGATTTCTTATGTTCATAATAATTCAAATATTATTCATAATTATACATCATTATCAGTTATTTTTTTCATTTCTTTCGGTGCCACAGCACAATACAGATCACATAATGGACCCCATTTTGGACGGTTTTTAACCTGCAAAAACAGCAAAAGAGTAATACTTGAAATATAGCCCCTTTAGTTTCGAGCTTAGTGGAAGGTGGTATGTGAGAGGCCGCTTGGGTAGGTACCACCGCAATGTCTATTTCTCCCGCCTAACAGCAGTGTAAATGCACGGCTGTATTCCAGTTTGAAGCACATTGTAGCCAGAGTAACTACTGGACATAACGACACGTAACATCTTATGTCTCAGGATGGTGAGCGCAGTGAATGCCTAGCATTGCTTTGTAATTCGTGGTTTTTGGTTTTGTACTGTCCATGAGCGGTGTTATCGTTTACCATCAGGCGGATGGAAAGCTTGTCCTACCATTGATTGCAATAAAAAACGCCACTAAGCGGGCGCCCAACCATTACCTAATCATATACTGCTACTGCTAATCTCTTTATGACAAATCCCATACTCTTCTAGCCACGGAATTTAATTTCAATCCGGGTTTCTACTAGACTTTAATGTACTTGTTGAAGGAATTTCAATATTGGATCCATAAGATGCTCCTTTGGTAATATAGTCATCTATGTTTAGGCGTTTGCTAATATCTGAAGATTGACATAATTATATTATTATTCTGCAGCCAAGATACGTATTCATTAAGTACAAATTATATTAGTTGTTAGTTAGCGTAGAGATGTAGGCTAGAACCAGTAGGTAGGATCAGCAATCCACAATACATCCTTGACTGCCTCCGAGGCGCAGTTGGTTAGACATCAGCTGTTAAGTGGCAGGCCGCGAGTTCTATCAACACACGGAGGAAAATGTTTGTGTGATCCACAGGTATTCGTTTCAGGTCTAGGTTTTTTGAGACCGAAAAGTATCTCGTAGTTTCTGATACCCACGACACAAGACCCGATATTAATAAATAAATACTCAATAAATAAATACTAAATATTATTAGTGTGGGTCAGGACTGATTATATTTCAATAATAACAAATATAACCAAATTCAAGAATAAATCACCTCTTCAAATCTATCAGAAATACAAGAATAATTTCGATCAAAAGTGTTTACCATGAAACCGGGTTGTCCCCTTGTCACTTGTCCATAAATCATAGGCTTTGAGAATTTCTGACGGCAGATTCCGGCGCGAAAGTCGATCGGAAGTAGTGACGGGAGAATAAAATTATTGTGAAAATATATCATATAATGTGGCATGTAAACTTTCGTACAAATGTGGTTTTATTGTGTTTCAAATGTAAAATACGGCAAGTAGTTTTCATAATATGTGTTGTTAGGAGAAAAAACCAAGTACTAAAAGGAACAGTTCCAAGTTTCTTAGATTTACGCGAATATTACAAATTGAAATAAAACTATTTAGAGATTTATCGCGGAACGTCGGAAAGTTAAACAATATAAAAAGTAAACCAAATCAGCGATAAAATCCGTAAATAATAGCTTTATTTCAAAGTCCCAAAAGTGTCAGATTGAGTAGCGCTTAGGATTACGCATCGTAGTTTCTGGAGACTCAAGTTTACTTGGCAAATCACCAATTGTTTCCTTCCCTAAGAGGTGCTCAAATAGCTTAATTTAAACATTTCTTTGGACGCTGAAACGTAATTATGTACGATCTTCACTTTTCATAAAAAAGCTTCTCATTTTCCTCTATAAAGCTCAATATTCAAAGAACTAAAGACACCCAATATCTTAAGAAAAACACTTTAATTTACTTAATACAAATATTTGCTTTACGGTAAAATAAATTAAGAAACTATTTTAAAATATCTGTGTATTCGTAGCGACGTTCCGACGGAAATATTTCAACGTAATTAAAAATATCTGGCTGGTATTAAAATTCTTTGAAAGTTTCAGTCTTGGGCATTATTTTCAAACGTATTGTTGGGTATATTAAAATTCTGTTCGTGTAGGACGTTTTTTATATTATCCGACACAACACACTAGTCCGATATATCGGGTTGACTTAGCTGGTGTTTTTTCCGCTTGGTTGTCCGTGCTGGGGGATGGGGCCAAAAAAATCCCCTTATTATATCAGGGCAATAAATCATATTGCCATTATTGGCGAGACGAGCATGCCGTTTACCTGATGGTAAGCGATACGACCGCTCATAAACAGTAGCAATGCATGAAATTCCACTGCGCTGGCCATTCTGAGACATGTGTTAAGTCTCAATATGTCCAGTAGTTGCTCTGACTATAATTTCCTTCAACCTGAAACAAAAAAGTACATTTATGTTGCTGTTTTGCGGGAGAAATAGACATTGCAAAGGTGCCTACCCAGGCGGCCTCTCACATATGAGAAACGTACCACCAGCTGGTACCACTATGTTTGTCTTGAATAGATTTTTTCTAGATATATTTATGATTATATAATTATTGAACTAATTATAACTCATGAGAAACCAGGTAAAGGTAGGTCTGCGAAGCAGGATTGGGAGGGAGCTAATCCTACTCCGTACGAGTACGGCGAGCCCAGTATTGAAATCCTCACGGCTAGATAAACTTTTCTTGTACAGTGGATACAGATTGAATTTCTCAAACTGGTTTTTGAAAGCATAGCACTGGAGAAACTTCAGCGTGTTAATTTTGAGTCCTGGAGTTACCCCAGATTGCCGATGGAGCAACATAGGGTTTTTAGTCGGTAAAAATCCGGCATACATTGCTTAAGGCGCGTACCCAAGAGGACTTATGCCATGAAAAAAAAAAAGAATTTAATGAAAATGATAATGTAATGATGACTACAGAGTGATTATTCGTGGTGATACGATTATCAGTCTTGATCATAGGATGAAATTAAACCTATTCTTATAAATTACTCCACCTAATGATCCATGGAGGCTATCTAGTTATGTGAGATGTGCATTGATTAGATTCAATTACGTCTGCTTGGATAAATCATTGCCTAATCACTGTGAACAATCCACATTCCCTCAATTAAGATCAATTGCAATCAACCGAGTGAATTCACTTATTTGGATTTCCATTGGGTACTAAGTAAGTAACTACACATATAAAATAAAATATATTTCTGATTATTTAAACTATATCAATACGCTTCCATCATAAAATCACACCGATCACCTATTGATTCAAAAGCAATTTCAAACTTAACTCTTCACGTGAAGCTATCAAAAAGCGGTGAAGAAAAAGTAGTTTACCAAACTATTTTCAACACGTCCTGAATTTTCTGAATTAGACTAGGTCAAATAGGTCAAAATTGTTATTGATATACCTACATATTGTAATCAACCTTTGACCTTATTGCATAAGAAAGATATGCAAAGAAATAAAATACAGTTTTACAGTCGAGGATACTAAAAAACACGAAAAATATTGAAGAGAGTAGGAAACCAGATATTACCACAGGTTATGATAACGCTTTGTAAATAAAAGTAAAAATGCAGAAAGTATAAGGTGCTCCATTTTCAAAAGACAATATAAGCGCACTTGTCCCGTCATATCAAGTTTTATAAACGGGTACATATCAAGGGCGCTCGAGCAATTTTCTGAGACGCTGTGTCTTGACTGCAATAACCAGACAAATGATGACAAAAACGCCTTTATTACTTCCAACATGTGACAACATAGTATATATTTCTGTTATATTGTGTCTGAAACTAAATCATTTTAACTTTACTCTGTCACTCTCCATGTCTTCAAGATGAAATTCGTAATTTTATGATGGCGTTCGGTTGTTCATATTTCAACTGTGATGGTTTGATCGGACGTGATGTTGCACAAATGACCATTGGTTTTTCCGAGGAGTGATTACTTATGGCCAGGCAAGCTGTTTATCTAATTACTCATAACATTAATAAATACAAAAACTCACGCTTTTTTTCCCAGAAGGGATAGGCAGAGGTGCTTGTTTGTTGTTTCGCCTTGTGTGTTCTTGTGGCTGATAATGAATAGAAAAATATCATTAGGCCTACGAGACCTCAGCTTTGTAATCACACTGTAGTATAACTATGCCACCGAAGCAGTCATAATATAACATGAGTAGATGGCATGATAGTGACTTAGCAATGAATAAATTTCCAATAGGTCGCTGTGGAAATTGCTGAGTGACATCTTTCTATATTTAGCAATGGTCGTCTTGAGACAGAGGATTTGATTAGAGTTGTAGGAAAATACATGTCCAATAATTTTATCTCTGCCTCTCGTAGAACACAGGCGTGGATATATTATTTATTTGTTTTGTACAGACATATTAAGTCCCAATGACACATGCATTAACAAGAATAATAGCGATCTAAAACCTTGCTCCATTTAATAAAATAGTCATTTATATCCGATTAAAAGTATACTAAGAAATGAACTGGCAGACAGTCATCAGACAAGCAATAAGCACGATTGTACAACGCCTCTGCGCTGATTATCTCATCCTTTATTTAAACCAATTGATCCAGACGCAACAGTTTACGTAATATTACATTAATTTTCCCTTATTTATGACAGTTATATGTTTAGAATATCTATTCTATAACAAGATTTTTTTGGTTTAGGTTCCTTGGGTTTATGGAATAAAGTATTAATTACTTCAGGACTGATAAAATGATCAAACCGTGAGAAGCCATAATGGAAAAAAACATCAGTCTAAATCCATAGGCAATTAAAATTCTAAAATATTACCAGGATGATATTCTTCATTTCACTTTTCATATAAAATTACATATTAAATATTCAATTAACCAGAATATACCTACTATACTAGACAGTCCCAATCACAGACACTGATCTGATTAAGCAGAATTAACCTCGACATTCCGTCCGCCATTTTGGAAAACCATGACGGCCGCCATTTTGTGGTCACTGAAACAGTTCTGCGGTTTACAACTTGTCATTGTGACAACCCATCAAAATGCATTACTGGCTAAACGTTGTACTTGGTAGTAATTACTGCCAATACAAATTGTCGTTATTACTGTCGCGAAATAATTTGTGTGCTATTCGTGATGTTCTTTATAGTGTAGCATGGACAATGGATAAAGCGGCATCCATATTTACCTATGCTTGTAGTCGGAAGGGTATTTACATGGTGGTGTCACTGTCTCACGGAAAACCAAAGGTTAGGTTATTCTAAAGCGTTCGTTGAGGGAGATTTTCGAAGATTTAATCTCTCTCCTTCTCTTTCCTTCTCCCTTGTTTCTTTAAACTGGTTTACCTAAAGCGAGTTTACTGGTGGTAGGTCTCTCATATGTGAGAGACCGCCTGGGTAGGTAATACCGCCAAACAGCAGTGTTAAAAAAATGAATAGTATTATTATTATATCATCATTATAGTTATATATCACTATGCTCGGTGTTTCCCTACGAGATCGAATCAGAAATGAGGAGATCCGTAGGAGAACCAAGGTTACCGACATAGCCCATAGGATTGGCAAGTTGAAGTGGCAGTGGGCCGGGCACATAGCTCGTAGAACCGATGGCCGTTGGGGCCGAAAGGTTCTCGAGTGGAGGCCACGTACAGGCAAGCGAAGTGTCGGACGCCCGCCTACAAGGTGGACGGACGATCTGACTAAGGTCGCAGGAAGTCGCTGGATGCAGGCCGCTTCCAACAGGTCATTGTGGAGATCATTGGGGGAGGCCTATGTTCAGCAGTGGACTTCCTGTGGCTGATATGATGATGATGATGATGATTATAGTTACCTCAATATATATTAGTATGTATGTATGTTTGTATGTATTTATATTATGTAAATTAATATAATATAGCATGTACATCAATTATTATTATTTCTCTTTATTTTAGATCTTTTTTTACATTTTTATTTTTATTATTGTTATTCTCTCACTATTTGCACTACCCTATATTTCAATTTCACAAAAATCCAGTCCATCCAAAGGTTGGAAGAGATCGCAGCTAGCGATAAGGCCGCCTATTGTAACCATGCCTTTAGTTTTTAAGTATTTTGTATGCGTCTTTCATTTTGGTGTACAATAAAGCATATATAAATAAAAATAAATTATTTATTATTCATATAAAGTCATTCAGACTTTTTAAAACCCCGAAAAATTCTAGCACCCCGAAAATCAATCAAAGATGTTGAAAATATTGATTTTAGATGTTCATTTGCATCCGAAGTCTTGGCACCGAACTATGCCAGAAGTTTACAAGCATACACGATAAGTTGTACGTCTATTGAAATGTTGATGGAGACGAAAATTTTCTTCGAGAACGTGTAATAAAATATGCATGTTATGTTAATTTACTTAGGTACTTTTATCATAAACATTACAAGGTCATAGACAATTAGTTTATTTTTTCTTTGATATGTCTACCTCTCTCTCTTCCCGTCTATTAATCCCACATGGTCTTAGGGTCAGTCTTCTTCATATTCTTCTTCCATTTTGCATTATTCATGACGTCGTAATCAAAAACATTGCACGCTATCATGGCTCATTGCAGCACATTAGTCCAAGTGATTTTTAGTCTTGACATGCCTACCGATGAAAAATATATTTAGAGCAGTTATTCTTTTTTGTACGGTAATAAATAATTTGTATACCAAAAATAAACGACCTATCGTGTTATCCGACGACGATGAGGTATCTCCGCTTTAACCTTGACTGAGTACAGTTTATAGCCTGGTTGCTCCAACTATTGGAAGTGTGAATTTAGCACTGAAGTGCAAAGTGAAGGCACAGCGTGCCTCTACGCTGTTGTTAGCTGTGACTCAGCATGAATGGGCAGGGTCTTTGGAGCGGTACTGTCTCACAGAAAAGACAACTACGCTGTCAATTTTCGGTAAGTGAGTTTGCCGGATACCCAATACCGCTTTCCTCTTTCCATCCTTGATCTTCCAGCTCCTCTCGATTTGGTGGGCCGGCAACACATATATGGTCCAAGTGTTATGGATGTCAATGAACGGTAAAGATCCCTTATCATCAGGTGACCTGTTTGCTCATATGCCAGACTTATACAATTCGAAAGAACCTGCCCATTCATGTTGAATCATGACTGACAATAATGTGAATCTACCAATTTAAAATAAGTTTAAAATATTTTTTACCAATAACCAAATTAATTGACCTGTAAAAAGGTTTCTAATTTTACGAGAGCAGAGGTGTTCAATATTATTTTATTTATTCAACAGAGCGGTTGGTAGTTAAATTGCTGAAACGAACTATGTGTAATACAGCGAAAACCGTTTTCATACCGCGTTTGCGTTTGTAAAATTAGTTTTCACTGAACGTTTATGATAAGCTTTTATTTATTGAAGTTACGTTAATATGCTTTTATTAAATATGTTTAGAATAGTTTTACAACGGATAAAATTAGCCGGTACATGAAATTGTGTGGTCAATTATAACCGATTAGCAATGTGGTGATAATATATTGTATCAACAAACAATTATCATTACCATCAATCAATTTGACAAATTAACAATCTGCTCACATTTGGCGTATTTGGATCGACCCCGCACCGACACAAATGTTTGTGTGGCCCACAAGTATTTGTGTCCGGTCTGGGTGTTTTTAGACCGAAAAGTATCGAATCAGATCGTAACGTGAAAGCTACTGGACATAATGAGACTTATCATCTTATGTCTCAGGATGGCGAGCGCAGAGGAATGCCAAGCGTTGCTTTGTTATGCAAGGTGTTGTTTGGTTTTGCTACTATCTATAAGCGGTCGTATCATTTACTATCAGGAAAATATCATGCTCTTCTCGCCATTAATTGCAAAAAAACAAAAGATTTTCGTAGTTTCGAGACGAGAATATACCTAAATTACGTGTGAACGTTAGCTATATTAATATTTGGTCTCATACAACAAAGTATATATTGCAAAATGTAAGGTTAAGGCGTGAAATTCGGCGTCCTTCATACACATGACAATGTATTTTGTTCGACGGTAATACATGCAAATATGCCTTTTGTCACAGAGCATGGTTTATCTTAATCTACTCTTACGAACACAACGTTGGCTCGCAAATTCGTACTTTGATACAATGTTAAAGATAATTACTACGCTTCCTTTGTTGAGAGAGTAAGTAAATAATATTGTGTTTTTAAAGTTGGTTTTATGACGGTACTTTTGTTATAAGGGGTGTATCTTTTAAAGCATTAGATGCAAAATACTGATTTAAATGGCGAAGATTGTGTAGAACAGGGAATCAGTCCTGACATCAGTCTTGTTCCGTGTTCAAGACCGGTAATGCTTTTTCTCAATTATTTTGGTATTTATTGTTATAACTTATAATAGTCCTGTTAGTTTAAATCTTACTTCTCTGTGGTACTATAAAATATGTATGAACAATGAACATACTTTAGACTATGACATGAGTGGGTTAAAAGGTTATGCCAAGAAACGTTTTTTTATTCCAAGAAAACTAGACTCTAGGTCCTAAAGCTTAGCTATACTTATATTCTTTATCAGCACAAAACTTTGTGAGCCCACATTATAAGGTTAAATATACACGCAATTTACCTTAAAAACCACTGTGCATAATGTAATAAAAAAGTATCTAAGCATGAGCTTAAAGGTTTTGTTTTCTTGTTTCATTTGTGATTGGTGTTGACTAGTATATTTGCTACAACAGGTTGAATTTAACCAGGATATGAGTTTGTTTTTATGTCCGCCCAGCAAAATAAGTACCCATCGTGAAATTGACAGTAAGTGTAATGTTCTCTCGCCGTTCTACAGAATTTGCGCTAATGATCTTAGTTTTCAATTCAATTCAATTCAATTGATCCTTAGCTTATAAGTATGAGAGGGCTATTTTGTGGTACTATTGAGTTAGAGAAAGAAGTAGATTTTATTCCAGATTGTTAGCCTTTGTCTAAACATTGCGTCTTTAACCGTCTTTGTCTATATATTGTATTTTTTATTATAAACTTAAACATTGCATTAAAACGCAATAGCAAAACACTTTTAAAAATTATTGTCAACAAAACGTTTAGAATATTCTATTTTCAAATTTTAAACCAACATTTTTATGACCCATCTTCCATAGACAATGTAGTTTTATTTTTTAAATCTGGACACGAATTAGCAATAACCTTAGGATGTGGCCACTAGATTGAGTTCAATAAAACTATCGAGGTGGCAATGATCTTGTTTGTACCCGTCCAACTGGTGTGTGATCCACTGACATGCGGACAATGACCGGCCATTCATGATTTTATTGATTCTGAAACGATTTTTTAAATGACAATTTAAACTGATAGACTGATATGAGTGTTAAAATTTGTTATGCGTTTTGTTGTTGCTTTAAGCTTGTGTGTTTATTTGAGTGTGTAAGCTGTTATGGTATTTTTATTACATTATGGTTTTATTTTTCGTAAGGTTGCTAGCGTATTCACGTTCGTGGGCATTGAACCGCTGAAAAACATATATATTTATGATAGATACTACATTCATAAGCAGTTAGTTAGGAAGCCAGATATCAAACTAGAAGCTGCGGGTTTGATTCCCGCAACGAAACAGATGTTTGCGTTGGCCTCAATTTTGATTGGATATTATGAAAGCAGAAAGTGTCTCATAGCTTCTGATATCCACGAAACATCACAGAAATTTTAATAATTATGGGGTCAGGGCTATATTTGTGAATGTATTTATTTAGTTTTTGCGGCCCACAAATATTTCTTCTTTTTCTGGATGTTAGTGAGACCAAAAATCTCTCGTAGTTCCTGATACCCACGACACAAGACTCGATCTTACTGTGGGGTCAGGACTATGTATGCGATTGTTGGGTGTTATTTATTTATTTATATATTGATTTTTATTGTCAGTGTTACAGCTAAATAAAGTTATAATTAAAATTGTTTCAGGTACGTACCAAATTCCTTTTTCAAGCTCAACGAATAGAACTTCATTTAAGTAAGTACAAATTAATAGCTTTTAATATATCTATCCAGGGTTATCGCGACTTTCGGTACATTTATTCATTACAAATTATGTGCCATAGAATTAATTCGAGATTCCGGGTTTCTGCGAAGGGGACTATACCCCTCCCCTATCTCTCAATGGGGGTGTAAGGTGCTTAGATGTTAATGACCGAAGATAAGTACAGCCTTTGAGAATATTATAGAATGGTGTGACTTGAATTATGGTTTTAGAGGCTTTAAATTATTTTTACAGTTATTACTCTACAAAAATCCATTGTACATACACCACCATAATCTCGATTTAAATATTTACTTCACAGTGCACCTGACTAATTGCAAGTTGACGGACTATACATAGAAATTAATTCCTTGTAAAGATACGTATTATTTTAAATAATATGCACGTTTACTCCCGATGGTTCTATACCGTTAAAAATATACATATGTACATACATACATACATAATCTCACGCCTTTTTCCCAGAAGGGGTAGGCAGAGGTGTCAGGCCACCCACTTTTCGCCTTGTATGTTCCGCCCCACGATGTGATAGGTGGCGAGCCTATCGCCATATCGGGCACAAATTCCTGACTCTGGGCTGATAATGAATAGATAAATACATATATATGAATAGTTAAAAATATGTATTACAAACCAAAAACATTATTTCAATAGTACAAAATATATTCTAAATAATACTATGGCCATCTAAAGAGACAAAATGATGTCATGTCTTCGAAAATACTTTACAGCGTCGAGAAGCGATGAACCAGATTTTTAATCGTAGGATTCAATTTTCTTAAAGCATCTTGATAGATCAAGAGCCCGTGGCCGCCAGACTTTCGTCATTTTATAAAAGTTTGTCTGAGGCATAGGCATTACACGATTATATGTTAATAAATTTTAAGATATTTTCAAACTTTAACAAAATGTATTTATGCCAGTGTAATAGTATAAAAGCTGAATTGTATATATGTTATTAAGGCAACTATCAACAAATATTTCCTTTGTATTTAGACACTAGAAGCTGATAACTTCCTAAACAACCACGATCGGATCTTCATAATAGCTGATCTTGTGCTGCCTATATTAGAACCATGCGCAGACAAACTTTCAGCTTTTATAAAATGAGGAAAGTCTGGCAGCCACGCGCTCTTGCTCTATGACAGCCGTGCCGTCTTAAATGTGCCGTATTACGTTACTTAAACTCCGAAACCACTTCAAACTTATCGATTATTCAAATCTTTGGCCACAAGTACTCTTTAATAATACTAATCTACCAGATACATTTCACCGCCTTTGTTGTTTATTTTGGGTTTAAGGTTTTAAAATGCTGACATTGAATGTAACTCTAGTCGTAGAGGTATGCATAAGGTTTCTACATACATATATAAACTCACACCTTTTTCCCAGGAGGGGTAGGCAGAGGTGCCAGGACAACCACATTTCACCTTGTATGTTTCATCCCACGATGTGATAGTAGGCGAGCCTATCGCCAAATCGGGCACAAATTTCTGACTCTAGGCTGATAATGAACAGAAAAATCCGATATCACTTTGCTCAACCCGGGATTCGAACCCGAGACCTCAGCTTTTTAACCGTATCGTAGTACAACTACGCCACCGAGGCAGACATGAGGTTTCTTTCTTAAAAAGTATTTAAAATAATATTCTTATTACTTCTTATGAAATCTCAGGATGGCAGATTTCTGTTAAAATGCGTTGATTGTTACCTTAGGGATAATTATTAATTAAATCATAATCCGAAAATTAACCGCCAAAAAGACCATGTGATCATGTAAACAAGCATTGGATTTCACACGGGGATCCAACATGCCACACTTATTTTCAAAACTTCTCCGGCACTGCGCCAAAAATATTTCAAAGGTATTCCTAATAAAGCCTCTTTGAATCACAATACAACGAATTCCTGTAATTTGCCAGTTCAAAGCATAATTAACAAAAGACCTCAATGCTTTAAACGTTTTTGTAGTTATCAAAGGAATGTTCCTTTTACCTAGTTAAAGCCTAAAGCTTTGAAACTCCTAAACAGAGTTAAGAAATTGTGATCTCCCATTAAACATGTCCCGAGTCACCCCGGTATACTATCAAGAAATCGTCGTTAATTTGTTTATCAACACTCCAATGATCCCGTTTAATTAACAATTCCGGGGCAACATCGTAAATTTGAACCCTTTTGTGGTGTCTCGGCGTTGGTTGGAGCTATAGCGGCAACTTAACTAAATATTTATTTTATTTATTTATTTATACACTTTATTGCACACAAAAAGAAATAAGAATAAAACAAAAATCACAATCATAAAAGTACAATTGGCGGTCTTATCGCTCAAAGGCAATGTCTTACAGACAACCATGGGATGGATTTGATAAAAGGATAAATAGGGGGCAGTCTAAAGTGTACTAAAAATACTAAAAATAAAATGTAAATATAATACTTCATACAGCAAAATTAGTCGACAAATGTTTTCCAGTATCTCTATATCTCTCTCTTCAGAGACAAGAAGTCCACTGCTGAATATAAGCTTCTCCTAAGGATCTGAATGTGGGGATCAAACTTCCAACAGGTCAATTTGGAGATCTCCGGTGCGAGTATAACTCAGAGGATTAAGGCTTTAGTTCCTAACGTTGGCCTAACCCGGGTTAGTGATGCGTAGATTTTTTTCTCTCTTCTATCTCTTTGCCTCTTGAGATATATTTCCACTCCCAGCCTTCCTCTTGGCAATCCTTTTCATTGTCAACTTGTCGGCAACTATATATGGTACGGGAGCTAGCAACGTTTGAAAAGTAAGAATTTTAGGTCAGTTGATTTTGTGATATGTCGTCCTTCTTGCACTTTCGGTTAGAGTCTGGGCTATCTGGCTGGCGGTAGTGGTTGCGTTCATTAGTGCGCATCCTACCTGTCCAGGTAATAATCCTGGATTTTAAAAGCATTTTAGAAGGCGTAATTTTTGATTTTTTGTTTTTAAATAAGTCTCTCTGACATACTTTTTTTATTGCCAGACATCATTGACATTGCTAACTATGTGCTATACGCGATTTTATATTTTATTTTTATTAAAATTTTAAAGTATTTTATAATGTCTGTAATTTTAATATTATGTTATTTAAAGATAAGAAAAACTTAAAATAAATTTGCCAGACATTAATTCGATTGTTAAGTCTGGAATTAAAATGAAAAAGTCATGAAAAGTATTGCAGTATAATGCTAGTATTCGGAGAGAGACAGTTGCAGAATAAGTCGAGAATGATACAGAGAACCATTACAAAAGTAAATTACTTGTCACTGTACATGTAATAAAAATAATAATAATATTCAAACACTACGATTATTTTTCCATTCCAAATCCCATGAATCAGAACTACATAGAGCTGTAGTACGAGCTGATCATAAATATACACCACTTAACCTGTTAGATTCCATGATGGACTTAAACCCGACCACTAACACACAAAAGCTGAATGCCTGGACACAAAAATCTCTCCACGGGAGACACCGCCTCGACTTAACTAATCCTATCGTTGACAAAATAGCTTCAAACGCGTGGCTTAAGCGAGGCGAAATGTTTCCCGAAACGGAGGGATTCATGGTTGCCATCCAGGACCAGACAATCGACACAAAAAATTATAGGAATCACATAATCAAAGATCCTACAGTCCAAAATGATCTCTGTCAGCACTGTCATAGTAGTCCTGAAACAATTCAACATATAACCGGAGCCTGTAAATCTATAACCCAGACGGATTACAAACATCGACATGACCAAGTAGCTGCAATAGTACACCAATATCTTGCATACAAATACGAGTTAATAACAAATAAAACGTCATATTATAAATATTCACCCAAAATAATACTAGAATCGGACAACTACAAGCTTTACTGGGACAGGACTATTATGACAGACAAGACAATTCATCACAATAGACCGGATATTACACTACACGATAAAAGAAACAAAGCAGTTTTTCCAATTGATATAACTATACCAAATACCCATAACCTACAAACAACATATTATATAGAAAAAATAGCAAAATATAACCTTTCTATAGAATTAAAAAGACAGTGGCGAGTTGACTCCGTGCGGACCGTACCAATTGTGGTGTCAACTATGGGTGTAATTCCTAAGTATCTTCATAAAAGTTTGAAGACACTCCAAATACATCCCCTAACATAATATGTTATGAGGGTATATTATACCCTCATGCAAAAAGCTGTCATTTTAAATACCTGCCGAATAGTTCGTAAATTCCTGTCAATAGAAACATTTTAATAAGCTCATCCATTATTTTTCTATTTCTTACGTGTTTTAACTATCATTTATTCATTATCAGTTTCGTTTTGGCCGCAAGCCTACGTAGCTGATTATTTCGCCAGAAATAGTAGAAATTATTTTAAATACCATATAAATAATAATAATAATAATCATTCTAGTCAGAGCAAGTTTCCAAAAAAAATTAAGCATAAAAAGGAATATAAAATTAGATTAAAATTTAAAAAACAACACTTTTTATTTAAATTGTTCTGATTACTAAATGTAAATTATAAATAATTAATATTAAGTTTTTCAAGTTGTTTCAGCCCATAGTGACGTCACAAAAAAAAGAGGTATCTTCATAATCATCATCATCATCGTCGCTGTCTTTGTCAGTGTCATTCATATCATCTTCTTGGGAACTTTCGTTATCTTCTAATTTTGTCAACGATAACGATATTAGTTAAGTCGAGGCGGTGTCTCCCGTGGAGAGATTTTTGTGTCCAGGCATTCAGCTTTTGTGTGTTAGTGGTCGGGTTTAAGTCCATCATGGAATCTAACAGGTTAAGTGGTGTATATTTATGATCAGCTCGTACTACAGCTCTATGTAGTTCTGATTCATGGGATTTGGAATGGAAAAATAATCGTAGTGTTTGAATATTATTATTATTTTTTATTACATGTACAGTGACAAGTAATTTACTTTTGTAATGGTTCTCTGTATCATTCTCGACTTATTCTGCAACTGTCTCTCTCCGAATACTAGCATTATACTGCAATACTTTTCATGACATTTTCATTTTAATTCCAGACTTAACAATCGAATTAATGTCTGGCAAATTTATTTTAAGTTTTTCTTATCTTTAAATAACATAATATTAAAATTACAGACATTATAAAATACTTTAAAATTTTAATAAAAATAAAATATAAAATCGCGTATAGCACATAGTTAGCAATGTCAATGATGTCTGGCAATAAAAAAAGTATGTCAGAGAGACTTATTTAAAAACAAAAAATCAAAAATTACGCCTTCTAAAATGCTTTTAAAATCCAGGATTATTACCTGGACAGGTAGGATGCGCACTAATGAACGCAACCACTACCGCCAGCCAGATAGCCCAGACTCTAACCGGAAGTGCAAGAAGGACGACATATCACAAAATCAACTGACCTAAAATTCTTTCTCGAAAACGTTGCTACCTCCTATACTAATAAAAGTGCATGGTGGCCTGTTGGTAACGGTGGTGGCAGGTTCTAATCCCAGGGCACACCTCTTACTTTTCGGAGTCATGTGTGTCTTGATAATCAATCACAACGCACTAAAACGGTGAACGGAAACATCGTGAGGAAACCTGCATACCATACTGATTTATAAAAATTTCAAAATTTCAAAATAAAAATAAAACCAAGTCCGCCAAACCACACTAGGCCAGCGTGGTGGACTACATGGCCTAACCACCCTCAATCGTTCTCTCGATTGGAGAGCAGGCCCGTGCCCTTGCAGTGGGACGTATATGGGCTGATACAACTATAAAGAAACCTCTAATAAATAGAATAAACTATTTATACGTAATTATTCCCAAAAACAAACATTATGTGCCTCATGTGCAGTTATTTAAATCCTATAATGTAGGAATCACTTTTAGAAGGCATCGAATCGATCGTTTGTCGGATATCAAGCCACGAAAATGTCCTCGGAATCTCGATTACCCATAAGTTTTGCGGCTTTGAAGGCTGTCGTCCTAAATAACACAATCTGGCGGATAAGCTACTTATCTAACTAGCATCTAGTTCGAGAAAAAAATAAAACTATAAAGTATTGGGAATTCTACCTTTGTCGTCTTCACCAATAAAGTAAGTGGTCCGTTAATTCCCGCGTTTAATGCGATGTACTTCCCAGAATTACTTAATTATATGCAGATTCATTATAATCTTTATTTTATTATTGGTAATTTGAGTTATAATATTTTGTATAAATTATTTTGACTTCGTAAACATATTTTGTAACATATCACTTTTTTATATTCACAATTAAAAACAATAAATAAAGCGATAACACGTAATTTATTATAATTTCTCAGTCAATAAAACATACTCAAATTCCTCAAATCGTTTTAAAGATCATTATCATTATCATAATATCATTATCCTATTTATTACAAATTCAAAATTTTCAAAATATTTAAGGGTCCCCGCTCGCAGTATGACCGCACCCCAAGCGTCATCGCTGAAACCATCTGACGACGCATATTTTCGCCTTACACTTTTATAAAAGAGGAAATTGCTTTGTGAAAAAAACTGTGCATTCTTTTACCTCCAGGTTTTGTACGGAAATTACAATTTGCGGCGGTGATTCGACAATTTAGTTGTGTAATGTTTCTTTATAGTATAGGTCCGGCTAACGAGGAAATGGGTCACGTGATGATTGGCGATTAGTGGCTTATTAAAATTTTTAACACCTAAGTCTTTGATAAATTGCCGGCTCACAATATGGGAGGGAAGAGGTAGAGATTAGCAGAGCCACATTGCAGTTACCTTGAATTATTGTAAAAATATTGAGGGTACCAGGTTACCAGAAAACCAACGCAGCTATGGCTTAATTGGCAGGCATTGGCACTCGTGATTGGTTCGATGAGATAAATTGTCAATCTTCATTTTTTTCCATTCTCCTCTCTGTATCGATTAGATGATGATGCAGTGTTCACCAACATGAAATTAGCAGTAAATTAACGTTTCCTTCTTTGTCGGACCAGTAAAATTAACAATTTAAATACAATTGGTTTCATATGTGAGAGGCTGCCTGGGTAGGAACCACCACAATGTCTATTTCTCCCATCAACAGCAGTGTAAATACACTACTGTGTTATGGTTTAAAAGACATTGCAGCCAGACTAACTACTGCTATTAAACAAATTGAGACTTACCATCTTATGTATCAGGATCGTGAGCGCAGTGGAATACCAACCATTGCTTTGGAATTAATAGTGGTCTTTGGTTTTGAGACTGTCCATGAACGTCGTATCGCTTATTATTAGGCGAAAGGCATTCTCGTCTCGTCACTCATATCAATAAAAAACAAATGACCAACATATGATCCCACAGAAGAACATTCTGGAATCAAACCCTCTGCAGCATGACGCTTTACTTACCGAGTTTTACTGCGCAATTATCCTATTGAGTCGTATTATGTGATCACGTTTGTACCGAGATGCAGCAGGAAAATGATCATAATCACAAGCTATCCTTGACTATGATAAATGGCTGCGTTTATTGTTGCCTATGGTTATATTAAATTTATTGAATATTAATATTTGTTCTGAAGGTGATAGAGACGTGATATTATTTGATTGCAGCGTGTAATCAATATATTTGCAACATGTGTAATGTAGTCAGTCAAAATACTCAAAATAATGAATTAGGTGCAAAATATAGTTAAAAACTCAATGACTTTTTGTAATGTTTGCTACAAGGGAATATTTCACACAGTGTCGCTTGCACGAGATGAAAAAAAATTGTTAATTCATATTTAAATAGAATTTTATGATTGCTCGCTTGCCGGAAATCCCCGATTCCAAAATATCTCCGATCCACTCAAATTAATTCTACAACAAAAACTCATTTATTTTTTAACCTCGTAGGTAATAGAATTGGACCTCACAATTCACAGCCCAATAAACACTGCGCCAGTGATACGAAAACGTGTTACATAAATAGAAAAAAAGTTAGATAAATTATATTATTGCGGTAGTCATTATTTTGTCAGTATCGTTGTTAAAATGTGCGTTTATATTACATACTGCCTATTGTGTAATAGAGAAATACGGTTAAATAAACTTTTGGTTAAAGAAATCGTTTACAACTTTATTTTTTACGGAATTTAAAAAAAAATTGAATGCGTGCCGTTTCCTACACGGGGCTTTAGAAATCCTCGGCGAAGGATATTTAGTGGGAATTTGATTTTACTGTAAATAATCATAATAAAAGTATTAATTATGCACTTTTTGCTTTCATCCGGTTCCCAGTAATCATATTTTTCCGCTGAATACTTAATGTGGACTGCACTGTACTTACCATTGCAATCATATTACCAATAAAATTACACTATCAGTTAAATTACAAAATAAATGATTTCACCAAAACATACAAGCACCAAACCATTCAACGTTCAGACATTGCTTTATTATTCCGCTACCCGCTCACAGTGCGACCGCGGACAAATGTTTTATGAATGCACATAGCGTGTCCGCAATTGAACATGGAAGGCAACACGTGTGACACGCCGCTGCCCGAATGGAACACTTTCTTCGGACTTGTAATTATACATGACGGCAAAGTTGGAAGATGTAGCGGATTAATTTAGCGGTTTTTGGCTCAGCAATGAGACTGCGCCGGGTTTTAAATGCAAAGGCCAGATGAATATTTTTTGCCGGTCTACATATTTAAATATTCGCTTGTAAACAGTGCGGCGAAAATTGTCCGTAATAACCATCAAGGTATTGCTGAAATGAAGTTTTTAAATCGCTGTGATGTGTGAAACGGGTTTTACATATTTTGCAGCTTCAATTTTGGTTTTTAATTGACAAACTGGCATATCTTTGTAGACAATAGAAAGCAATATTAAGATCGTCTGAGTAAATAACCGTTTCATCTATTTTGGTACAAGTGCTTTACAAAATAAGAACCACTTTCAAAACCTATTAATTCTCCCACAAATAAAAAATTACCGTAAATTTTTTAATTAAACCGCCCTCGCCCCTCACGTGCACCGCGCAATCAATCAATGTTTATCGGTTACCGAGTAGCGAGTAACGCCGGGTGCGCGGTAGTTATGTAAGCGGGAAACACGCGCAACCGACACTGGACACTGAGCCGTACTTGGAAAAGTAATGGGGACCTTGCACCACGGTAACTTTTTTTAACTGGCACGGCATTGTCACTGTACTGTATCTGCTGGTAAACATAATGTTGTGCAGACAGGATGTTGCATGACGTAAGATGGCGGGCCCATACCATTTGACACAATTTTGCCGGCCTGCATAAATCGCACGCTGCGAAAAGACCTAGGATTATAAAAATATAAGAGCTGCCGATGGATTTTCTTGTATTCATATACTTAAATTGAGGTTCCATGAAGAATATGCGGGCTGCTTTTGGTGGCGCGAGGTTTCGGATATCTTAATTTATACGTTTTTTGCCCAAATTCTGATTACGTTTTTTACAGACCTATTTCTCCCACCACACAGTAGTGTAAATGCACTATTGTGTTTCGGTTTGAAGGCCATTTTAACCACAGTAACTATTGGACAGATTGAGACTTAACAACTATGTCTCAGGATGGCGAGCGCAGTGAAATGTCAAGCATTGCTTTGTAATGCAAGGTCTCTGATTTATTTATTTATTCTCAACTGCACAATAAACAGAAAGTTACAACTTTTGGATCGATTTATGGCAAAAAAATAACAAAACATACTATTTAAAATACTCTAGTATTGTCTTCAATCATTCTACACGGACTCATATCCCATCATCTACAAACGTCCAACGAACCATCTACAAAAAATAAGAAAAACAATATACATCGAGATAAACAGAAGCAACATCTCATCTCTCGGATAATGCTGCGATTACGCGCCCCAGTAACTGCATCGCGAATCGTTAACTTTTATCATGTGAATTCATTACGCACTGTTCAAGAACTGTTTCACTTACAGCTGTTGCCTCTAGTTATGGAATACGGATGACTACTGCTTTATACAGGGTGATATAGAAAAATTATATTTAATCTAACCCACAACACCCACCCACAAGATGGTCGGACGACCTGGTAAAGGTCGCGGGACGTCGCTGGATGCAGGCTGCCTCCAACAGGTCTCTGTGGAAATCATTGGGGGAGGCTTATGTTCAGCAGTGGACTTCCTTTGGCTGATGGATGGATGGATAACCCACATTTTCAAAAAGTCCGAAATTGCTTTTTGTCAAAAAATGTTATTAAAGTTTTTACGATTTTTGGCCACTCCATATAGATACGAGAATTTTCACCGCTGAGATCAACTTTCATTTATATATTCATAAAAAGAGTCGTACCTCAACAGGTTAATCCAAAACCTTGAATAGTAAAATCGCGGATTTTGACAAAACTACCTAGCATGTTTTTTTGCAAACTCGGTACAATGTTTCCTGGGGTGGTTAGGAATATGTGGTTTCGATTAAATACCGTATGTGTATAGCACCCTACCATACCTGTGATATTGCTTTTAAACTACATTTAGGGTGGTGTGTTTTCAGTTTTGCATATCCGGATGGTGATTTATAAAATGATGGAAAACGTCAAAGCACGCGTACCAGACCTTTCATCATTGCCTTTCATATATTTACATTATTATAAATTATAACCGCTGTTTTTATTCATTGAAGAAAAGCTTAAAATCTGTGGCATCCTTAGACCCGGTACAAATCCCAGTCCCACTAGATTAATATTCTCTAAATCCCGCATAAAGTTACCCGACTTGTGATTCAAACTCAAGACCTTCCATTTTACAACTCATAATATTTTACCATTAGACCAACAAGAAAACCTTCACGATTGTTTTTACCTAATATGCTGTTAAAGACAATACCATATTGACTGAACCGTACGTCCGTCTATTTATTAGCATTCTCAAGTAACAAGGCGCCAATAGCAAGCAGTTTGATTACACAAAGGTGCACAACAGTAGACAATGTACGCGAATGTTCCTCTAATTTCCTGCAAACAGCCCGTTCGCCAGAACATAGTTTGCCAATTTCCGTAATCGGCCAGATAACATTGGTTTGTGCGTCATTAAGCGCTTGAAAGCGCTTCGGTGAACTCGCTGTACTAGACATGTACACAATAGAAACGGAAGTATGTATAGTAGGAATATAAATACATTTATTGACTAAGGAATTTTGGATAATAGTTACAAAAACTATGTGTTTACTTATTTACGCACGTAAGTCAAAGTTCTTTTTAAAATAAAAGTCATTTTTTTCGTGATTTTTTACAATGGCTATTTACCACCTTAAAATACATGAAAATCAAGGCTTTTTTTTTATTCTATGATATAAAAGAAGTGTTGTTTATGAGACCATGGTTCTCCAAAGTGCATCTCAGCAAGCATATTTCAGCCATCATCTCTCGACTAAGAATTGGTCATTGTTCAACGCCGGTACATCTAGCAAAATTGCACGTGAAGGATTCTTCTTTGTGTGAATGTGGTCTTGGTGAAGGATCCGTGACTCATATTATTTTCAACTGTACCCGTTATTCATCTCCTTCGTTATATGACTTGCTTATTAAAAATAAAGCTCCTCTTCCTTGTAATATTGCAACCATCCTCAGCCTTAAAAACAAATCTCATTTTTAATATTACATAATATAAAATTATAATTACGCTTAGGCACTAACCTGCATGTTTAATTCTATTTATTATTATCATCAGTATCGGTAACGTCATTTTGCGTCAATCACACAGTCAGATAACAATTATCAATGCTTTTGATACCATTAAAATTATATTAGTCTATGATTAAAATCTTATTTATTTGTTTTCTTTTTTCAAAACTGACACTGACAGTAATAGTCTCAGTGAACTAGTTGCCATAATAAAAAATAAAAAATAAAAAAAAGTCTTGTTTGATTTTTCATGATTAAGAAACTACTTTCATACTATGAACATCGTAATAGTTGTTACGGAAATTTGATATACAGTTGCTACTTCCTTATTTACTTAACTGCTAACTTCATTTGCATTTGCAAATGTTTTGCTGGCCCCCTGGCACTTCAGAGGTCTATGAGCAGCGGTAGCCGCTTACCATCAAGCGGGCCGCTAGCTCGTCTGCCTATAAAGGCAATAAAAAAAACAGGAAAGGGCATATAAACAAATACATATACAAATAATTGTCTACGGTAGGTAGGTTAAATTCTGAAGCCGAAATTTAATCCAAACCCCAATGAAACAAAGCAAACATAATTAAAACAATGTATGTACACGTGCCCTGTGGAATTACAAAAACCAATCAAAGTTGAAAAGAAAAAGTTCCTTCGCCTTGCTAAATCCCAACTATGAAAAACTAATTATTGCTTTCTCACTTAATTTTTCTTGTATCAGATAATTTTCTTCATGACCTCATACCTACTTAAATGAGTCGTACCCATGATTGAAACATGTAGCTGAATTATAGTACCACCTTCTACATTTCTTTTTATTGAAATTAATTGCAAGACGATCATGCCGTTAGCCTGATGATAAGCGATACAACAGCTCACGGACAGTAGCAAAACCAAACAACACCTTGAATTACAAAGCATGCTTGTTATTCTACTGCGCTCGCCATCCTGAGACATAAGATGATAAGCTTCAATATATCCAGTAGTTACTCTGGCTACAATGTAATTGAAACCGAAACACAACAGTGACACCGACTTTACCATTCACATAAGAGAGACCTACCATCAATAAAGCATGACACAAATTATTTCGAATATAGACGTTTTAAATAGTAAGGTAAAACAACCTGCGGGTTGTAAATCGTAGGTATCAGAAACTATAAATAATAATGAAATCACTTCTCAATAACGCATGTAAGTCATGCCTTTTGTATCAACAACTATATTTTGGTCGACATCCAAAACCAAAAAAATTGTAAGGCACTCAATTTTTTGTCTCCTTGCGATGATCGAACCCATCGCCTCATGTTACAGTCTATGTCTCACGAGGCAGTAAAATATAGATTACTATTTCAATGGTAAAATTGAAAAAAGTCAAATGCCGGACGCATTGAGTTAAACTGATTTCGCCATCAATATCCTCAATCTAAATAAAACCAGTTACAGACCTAAGCTCAATTTGCACCAAAATTTAAATATTGGATAATCATTCTATTTTTAAATCATCTTCGAACAAAACCTTTGAATTTAATTACAAAACAAGCAAACTATTCCCTACATCTAATCTACACGTATTTAGTTAACTCGGCCTATCCACTTCTGAGCCTGATCCATTACCATTAGTAGTTGGCGGTTATCTGTTCTCGAATCAATCGTCTGTAATAATATAATTACTTCGGATTTGGGACGAGCTAAACTTTGCCGAACAGCCCTGTCGCCTCGGTTGTTTATTTTGTAACTTCTGTGCATATTGCTTTCAGAGTACTGGTTGATCATGAAACGATGGTTCATTAAGAAACAATGGAATAAAGAATCTGATGAATTTAAATCTAATAAATTAATGATAGTTGGAGTCGAATTGTAAAACTAGGTAACCAAGGTGATGATTTTAACCATATTAAACTGTTCTGTGATTTTAGCTTTTCAGAGATATCGCAGAGAGTCTTTTATATGTATTCCTAATCCCAACAGCGACTACGTCATGAAAAGGTGTAAAATGTCCTTGACTTGTGTTGCGTTCCTATTTCAGCCAGGATACATTCTGATTCGAGTAATAATAATTAATACGCCTACCTCTTATCAACCGATATTCTATATGCCTTATTCATAGACAGCTGCCTCGGTGACGCAGTTGTACTACTTACTATATGCTTGCAAAGCTGTGGTCTGGGGTTCGAATACCGAGTCGGGCAAAGTAATGGATTTTTCAATTCATTATTAGCCGGAAGTCAGGAGTTTGTGCCCGATATGGCGATAGACTCGCCCCCTGTCACATCTCGGGACGAAAAATACATAGCGGAACTTGCGTTGAACTACCTTTAAAAGGCGTGTGTTTATTTATTATATATATTCATTCATAGACAGATTTCAAACCTTAATTGAAATTGAATTCAAAAGTTGTTCTAAAGGGACCAAACATTCGATAGCTAAAATAGATTTTGAAACTGTATATTAATAAGGCCCTTTACGCTTATACTTACATTTACAATCAAGTTAGTAATCACTTTACCAACCCAGAATCACAAAGTAAATATAATCAGATACCCAATTCACTTGATATAAATAAGAACAAATAACTTTCTCTTCGTATCGATATATAATAGACATCAACCGAAACTTGGCGACCGATAGCCAATACTTTCCAAATTAGTTTGTGGTGTAATTGTCTCCGCTGATTCTGAAGAAAAAACAATAGAACAAGAAGCAATAAAAGCGGCTGTGTGCCGCGATAAACAACGTAGTGTCGGTTCTGTGCGGACACTAAAATTGTTTTGCTCTTTGTGTTGATAGGGCTGTGGGTAATCTTAATTAATTTTGGTTTAATAAGAGTACAAATGACCAATGGGCCGAATAGTTGATAAAAAAATAGACAGAGAGCTAAAAGTCGTTGAATAGACGGCTCTATATTCATTTTTAGAGAAGGAGTCTGTTTTTGTCAGTTTCTTACTAACTTAGCTAAGTCGCTCTTTAAGTGGAGTGTAATCAAAACTTTTCAACCTTAAGAAGTATTGAGTCTCACTGTAACCCTGTATGAGACTCACTACTTCTTTTGTTTCCATTTTCCACCAAGGCCTAACAACTGACATATGGTGACCCCGACGTGATATTATCTAAATCATTTGATAATGACATTTTGCTAAATCAGATCTATTATCGTGCGTGCGTGCAGTTATGTGCTGCCACCATTGAGATAATAATATACAAAATGAAGGGTACCGCTCCTTCTATTTCTATCTCTGTCACACCTACGAGTAACATTATCTTGGCTCTCGCTTCACTGTGTACCCGTGTGCACGCACAATACGCAGAAATTTTGTTCCCGATGTCCGCTTTAGTATAATACCTCAATGGCTGCCACTAACCCCATCTGCCGTGCTATGTACCACTTTAACTACGTAATGCTTTAGCCATAATTTTTGTTCCTACGTACCTAATCCTCAATAGATTTTGTAATACTATCAGAATCTAGAATATCAGATATACGTAACTAGAGACAGCCCTAGTGGAGCGGATAGCCGCGGGCTGCCAGTTTACGATGCCACCGCGGATATTGGGAATTTCATTGTCATAACAGGACAACACTAGTTTTATTGCTCGCACACGTTTTACGATCGATTTGTTGATATTTTGCGGTTTTTGCGGTGATGTAATGTAGATATGTAATTTACGAAAGTACGTTTGTTTTTAACTTAAAAATAGAAGTTCTTTGTCTTCTCGTATCTAGACGAAGTGACCAAAAATCAAGAAAATTGTAACCATGATTTTGGTCAGAAGAAAATATCGTGTTTTTTGTACAATGAATGGTTAGATGAGAGCGTATTATTCTCCTAGTAGCTAGCGATACGACCACTCATGGAAAGTAGATAAACCAACAGGCATTATAAAGTACGAAACAGTCTTTGGCATTCCACTCCGCTCGCCCCGGTAAGGCATAGGATTTTAAGTCTCAGGATTAGGTTAAGTTTTTTGTGTATGTTACGCAATATCTTCGCGAATAGTAGATAGATTTTAATTTTTCTTTTTAAGTTCGATACCTGTTTCTGTTTTAATTTAATGAGTATTGAATCTTGCACTTTATAAGCTAAAGATACCTTATCTTTAAAATCATATAAAATGCCACCGATTATTTTAAGCGTTCGAAGGTATCTCATTATCAAAATCGTGTAGAGGCAAATAAATTACGAAGGATGCGTACAAAATTAGTAAAAATATATTCTTAAGTGAAACTGGGTGGAAATCATAGCAATACAATAAAAAAGATTTACGACCTTCGAGCCAATAGTACATAGATTCCAGAATATTTAATGTTTTCTTGTATATTATTTATAAATCCAAGTTTATTGTTTGTGACCTCATGGTATTATTCCGATTATACAACGGGAATATCCTGTGTTTGCCAAATTTATATTTCTTCCTCTGTTGAATTGTTTTCTTTCTTATTTATGAACTAGCGGCCCGGCCCAGCTTCGCCCGGGTACAAATAGATTTCTGTAGAATAATATGTACGTATTATACATATCTGGGGGCGCGGCCGAGCCCCCTCCAAGTCGAGCTAAAAAGTGGCATGGCCGTAACATCCTTTTCTCGAAGCAATTCAGACCATTTTCAACCCCCTATAACTTCGTTGTGGCTAAAGCATGAACCCTGAATTTTCAGTTACTAAGCAGGCATTGTGTAAACACGGTATATTTAAAATTTCATTCAATTTGAACCAGTAGTTTAAGAATTGTAACTAGTCAAACTTTCTTAATTTTGTCACTCACTGACTGACTGACCAATCATCAAAAGTCTAAGGCACTTCTAGCAGACAAAGAACCTTCAAATTTAGAATATAATTAGTGTTTAGTGTCTAAAGTAAGGGAAAATTCAAACATTTCATAATTTGTGTCTAGTTTTCTAGATAGACCAACTGCGTCAATAACTTTGTAATCCCATATAAATGTATAGGATTACAAAGTTACATTTTCAGTTAAATAATCATTGTAGTCAGTGTAATAGTCCGCCAACCTGCACTAGGCCAGCGTGGTGGACTATATGGCCTAACCACTCTCAATCGTATTCTCGATTGTAGAGTAGGCCCGTGCCCTGCAGTGGGACGTATATGGGCTGATACAGATACAGAGAATCATTGTACCCGTATATAATGGAATAATAGTTGTAGATATGTATCTATATATATGAGGCATAACATGAGGGGATATAGAGAGGGAAATGGTCTATTCAGCCATGAAACTGTACAACATTCCTCTAGAAAAATATGACGAAGAAAAACTTGCAAATAAATAGACTAAATAGCTCGAAAATATCAATTACAATGAAAGAAAGAACATTAATAATCAAATCCGCTATATTTGTGATAAATTGATACCTACAAAAATAAGAAAAATCCATAAGACAGAGGCTTTAAGAAAAATCGTTAGTGATATTCTAGAAGTTTTCATGCGATGGCCAAGTCGATCCATTTATTTATCACTCTATCTATTAAAAAAAATCGTATCAAAATCCGTTGCGTGGTTTTAAAGATTTAAGCATACAAAGGGACATAGAGACATAGGGACAGAGAAAGCGACTTTGTTCTATACTATGTAGTGATAATAAATAAAAACTTTAAGTTAACAAAATTAGTTCATTTTGGATTACCAAACAAAAAATTATTCAACTATTGATAAAGATTAATTTATACGTAGCCCTTTCTCAATTTGTCTATTTCTATCAAATTTTTTTTCTACGCTAAAATACTTCGATATAAATTACATGTAATACTTTCTTATTTATAAGAGTAAAAACAGCTAAGTCGTTAATCCAAGTGTCAAATAAGTAAATATTAACCCTCCAAGCTTAAAAGGTATCACCGATGAGGCTTATTTCAACCCTTCACGGTCGAGATGTGTCCGCTGTCACGGGTCTGACAGACCGAGTGGCTCCTTGATACAGATTTGAGTGGTGTAGGGTTAGTGTGACTCAGTTGCGTCCCACGATCTAAATTTTGTTTCCGAATGCCGTGCCGAATGTTTGATAGTTGAAGAGCTACAAATCTATTTTTGATTAGAATAAATAGTTAAAAGATCGAATCAATGATATTAAATAGAATTTTGAATGTATATTTTATCATTTTTTTCTCATTTTTCTTTTTTTTTCTTTTCTAATAAACAATAAACGAATTTTAGTTTCAATACGCTGTGGCGTAGAATCTTATCGTCGGAAAGAATAGAGTATCTTTGAAACTCCCTCAGTAGCTCATTATAATATATTGTGTACTGATAAATTCAATTGAAATTATATGGTTGTTAAGTTAATGTTAAGTCTCATTATGTCTAGTAGTCCCTCTGGCTACAATGTCCTGCAACCTGAAACACAACAGTTTATTTAAACTGCTGCTTGACGGAAGGAATAGACATTCCGATGGTACCCAGATGGCCTTTCACATATTCAATACAATCATCATCATCATATCAGCCACAGGAAGTCCACTGTTGAACATAGGCCTCATCAGGATCTCAACAATGACCTGTTGAAAGCGGCCGGCATCCAGCAACTGCAACCTTAGCCAGATCGTCCGTCAAAATAATCACTCAATACTCGATCGTTTTAATATCCCCACGATCGATTCCGCACATGAGCCCCAGCGGTCCGGAAGCAGTCGATTATAGAGCTCAGCTGTTATTAGGGTATCACGCACATCCGGCTGTCGAAGCCATTGTTCATCTGATGCCTGCATCCGGCCACCAACGCTAATGTCAAGGTTGTGTTACGCAACTATGAAACCGCGTCATTGGTTTTTTCAGCCTCTGTTGATCAGTGGGTTAGATGTTAATGAAACTATAGGCTTGGGATTCGATCCACGCTGTGAGACCAATATTTGTGTATTTGTTTGGAGTGTAAGTGTTTTGAGATTGAAAAGACAAAGTAAAAAGTAAAAGAAAATAATATAATACTTAAATGTAACATAACAATGTGGTAGTTTAAGCGACGTCAGACACCATGCAAGAGAAAAAGTTGCAAACAAAAGCGACATTTATTTTTTTGTATTTTATTCCTATGACAATATTGAAGTGGTAAATACATTTTTACCTAAAATAATAGTGTACATATACCCTTTTATTTATAAATACTCTAAGGTATAAAAGAGTTTAAATTATTATTTTAGCAAAAACTATGAATTTACCCAAAAATGACGATATTTAAAAAATCTTAAAAAATAATTGTCGCGTCTCTGCGAAATTTTTAGTTTAAACCCGGCTTCGTTTTCAGTGGCAGTCTATGAGATACACAGTATGTGACTGTTGGGTGTATTTATTAATTACTTTCACCTGAAATTGCACATAATTTTTAACGCAGTTGAGATCCAGCATCCACCGATGCGGGATGTCTATCTTTCCGTGATATCAAATTGAAAACATCGTGAGGAAACCTATATTTCATAGCGATTAGCACATAGTACATTGTTTATAAGAATTTCTGTGGTATGTAAAGTCAACTAACCCTCCTTAAGCTAACACGATGGTGAGCCCAACCCTCTTTATCGATTTCCACTGCAGAGAACTACCGTGTTGAGCGTTGTTCGTAATTGGGTGAAGGTAAAATGAAATATTTTTATTTGTCTACCTGGTTGAATAAAAATATCAGAAGTGTCAATTTTCTGTACATAAACATCACGCGTTTTACCCAAAAGTAGCAGAGGTAGTATATTTGTAGCCAATTTTCTTTTTGATGTAATGATTAATATATCTTAATGCGGACGTTAATGCATTACTACAATTTGGATCATTATTCAAGTAGGAAGATTAAGCTTGTATGTGTAAGGAAAGCAATAATATTTCCATTTTCATTTAACCCTGCACCGAATTAAACCATAACCTCTATCTCATAAACACGATCTCCCGCTCTGTTTACATAACATCGCCGGTCAAGTGACATAACACGGGGTCGCGCACTGCTCTCGGCGAGCGATGTATTGTAAACACACTTGCAAAACATTTGCAGACGGGAAAATTGGTGACAGTGCAATATTTTGAGAAAATTTAATTTAATACTGTGTACGGTTGAAAAATTAATAACAAATGTCAGTTGTATTTAATTATTCTGCATTTTATGCTCTCCCGTCAAAATTAATATGTCAGCGATGATGATAAAAAAAATTAAGGTAGATAGTAGAAGTCGAAAGTATTCCTTGAAAAATAAATAACATTGGTGTAAAAGAGTAACAAATAATCTGAATTATTTAGGCCGGAAATATACCGACTACTGAAACGCTACGACCCGACGACTCATCGGATCAAGTTGCTCGTATTGTTTAGAAATATAGTGAGAAAATCTAATACAAGCCTAATGCATAAAAGTATATTTTGCGTGGCGAAAATCATCTGGACATAAATTATCTACTAACCTATTGTTTGCCAATGTGGCGGGTCATAGTCGGACGAATAACCATATTATAACATCATATTGTACCTATGTTCCACAATAAACATATTTGATTTGAAATGAAACTTATTTACGGATATTTGGTTTAATTTTTACATTTTTTAACTTTCTGACTTTTTCCTAAGTTTAACCTCCCGAGAATTTATAAAACCATTTATTCTTGCTTTATGTTTTATCAAGTGAATTAAAAAACCAGAATTCAAAGTAGCACAGTCTTTGATGAGAACGAGATGATCTTTTAAATATGTAAATCTAATGATTTTATACAGTCCTTGTAAATATTAAACTTAATTATTATTATTTTACATAACATTAAATTTTGAATGTATTTGTATATTTGGAAAGTCTTTTTTAATACGAGTATATCGAAACTAATTTAAACGAAATACTTTGGATAGGATAACCCATTTATTAAGGAAATGTTAAAGTTTTTGTATATTTGAACAATCTCAAAAATACTGGCTATCAAAGCATATCAAAAGAAAAAAATGTTTTAGATACTACTGGAACGCAACTTAAATATAAATGGCGCTTAACTACGTTGAACCCGATTAAATGTACTATACTATACTGGCTAATTGGGCCGTGCGCTGTAAAGAGTAACTTGTTATTTGAATGTCGTTCCAGTATTAGGGCGTTAGACAAACAATATCGAATGAGTAACCATCAACTTGGATAAATAGCATAATTATAGTATGTACTGTACTGTATCAGCCCATTTATGTCCCACTACATGGCGCGGGCTTCCTGTACAATCGAGAATACGATTGAGAATGGTTAGACCATTAATTAGTCTACCACGCTAGTCTAATGCGGGTTAACGCACTTTACGTAGAAATTATTGTAAACCGCTATGATATGAAGGTTTCCTCACGATGTTTTCCTTCTCCGTTATAGTGAGTGTGCTAGCTAAAAAGCAGGCAAAATTGAGCTGCAATAGTAGCTATAATGGCTTACCGCATACGAATATATATGTTACAGAAAAACTTCTACAAGGTAGAACGTTAGGTTAAAAGTCATGACCGAATGATAAATCCAATTTCCTTCATTTGAATTTGAAATGTGTTTTACTAATGGTGCATTCATTTCTTTAAATCTTATGTTCAATTTTAATAGCAAATGGTCAGCATAAAAATCTACAAAAAAGTGAAGAAGTAACAAGTTTGCAACGGATATTGGTCCATCAAAAACCTCGTTTAAATTATTAATTACGATGAAATAAAATATGTACGTATTATGCTACGCTGTTGGTTCTATGAGTCGTCTCAATTTATATATTTATCTCGTCTCACACTTAGCACAGGTACTATCAAACGAATAATGATTACGCATACTAGAATAGTAAAAGAATTACATAATGTAGATACATAAACTCACGCGTTTTTCAGAGACGGGGTATATGCTGCAGAACACGTAGGTTTTGCCTTATGTGTCCCGTCCTACGATGTGATAGGGGACGAGGCTATCGCTATATTTGGCACAAATTTCTGACTAAGGCTGGTAATATATAGGAAAAAAAAGTTAAATATAACTGTGTCCGACCCGAAATTCGAACCGGAGACCTCAGCTTTGTAATCATAAAGTAGTACAACTGTACCACCAAGGCAGTCGTAAAACTCAATGTAACCAGTTCAATCGATATATAACATAAATATCTAAGATACAAATGCTAGAAAGGTATAACCAGTCTACATGCGATGAAAAGCTATTTTAATCAATCATAAAATATTCATATTCAAAACCCATCAAAAATCCATATTTTCAAAACTATTATTCACTAAAGTTCCAGTACTCGCCAAGATAAACAGTTGAATTTCATCTTGAAATCCAATAACTGGGGCGTCACTTCGACCAAGTAATTAGCCATCAGCGGGTGGTAATTTTCAAGTTTCAGGTAAATTTTGCCGGCCCAGATAATACGATGACGAAGGTCTGACGCCCTGCCGGATTAACTAAAACGATTAGCAACTGATTGCTTAATTTGACGACGTTTTTATTGGATGGAAAGTTTTTAGCGATATTACGAAGTATAAAAATAGAATGTTTTTAAAGAGATGGATTTGTTTTTAGTTATTCTATCCGTGTATTAAAAGGTGTTGTTATTAATATTTTATTGCAAACAATTATAGTACCGCCACGCCAATTTAAGGTGTCATATTATTGAGACTTAACATCTTATGTCTCAGGATGGCGAGCGCAGTGGAATGCCAAGCATTGTTATTTAATTCACGGTGTTGTTTAGTTTTTCTACTGTACATGAGGGGTCCTATCGCTTACTATCAGGCGAAAGGTATTTCTGTCTCACTATTTACGGCAATAAAAGGTCTACTTAATGTCCAATTACAAGCAATTTCAAATTGGTAGCTACGCTGTTAGTTCTTTGGACTACATTATTTATTACTGTTTTTCAGGAATCAGGTATAGGCGATGTTGTCTGTTGATGTCGTGTTTCATTCGGTGAGCGAGATTAGTATAGTCTAGGAGGATAGGGTAGTCTAGGACTCCCTTTTGTTTTCCCCTCTTTTCCATGCATTTATCCTCCCCTTGTCATAAGCCAGCAAAATACGTACATTTTTAGATATTCGTGGATAACGGTAATAATTTGCCTGAGATGATTCGCTTGCTCGTTTTCCTAACTTGCCTTAATAATAACAGTTCTTTATTTCAGACAACATAGATCTACAGTGTTAATAAAATAATACCTTATGAACTGTTAGTGTTATAAAAATAATACTTGTATTTAAATGTTTACAGTTCTTATGGAAGATGAAATAAGACAATTTTATTTATCATTCTCCACACAAAATGTCTCATAATAGTTATAAAAGATGACGATAGCCTCAATTTAATTTTAAACAACGGTTAGAAATATTCACGAAATATCTGTTTCTTGTTTCCGCTCGTCTGGCTACAGACAAAAACAAGAATCTAAATTATTACTAAAAGCAAGAAATCTGTCGTCCAAACCTACCTACAGATTTCTAGAACCTAGATCTTAATTAGTATCTTTCTAATAAGCGCCTGTAGAAAATAATTGTTTTCACGTGCTTCAAAGAACAATACAAAATTCTAAACATAATTAAGATTCCAACAATGTCATTGTTCAGTGTAAGAGCTCTTAACTTTGTAATTACAGCTACATTTTATTAACAATTGTTACGTTTAAAATATCGAGAAAATTTTCAATAAAACTCCATTCAAAATTTTTGATGAATATTTTATGATTTAAAATGGTTAGTTAAAGCCGCAATACATATAATATTTTTCTTGGAGATGATAAAAATATAAAATACCAATACACCTACTACACATTTTTCTTGAAGATGATAAACAAAGATATAAAATACCAATAGACCATATCATAAGCTACATTGTTCGTTTAGTTTACGCGTATTCCTGATACAGTAAGGTGATATCACGGTGCTATGAATGCGTCGGACAAAAAATAAATATCAATACTATGAAATGCTGCCCACTAGGTCGCTTCGGCCTGTGACATTTCATAGTAAAACATACAAAACATAATTATTTAAAAAAACTTTCACAGGAGAGTGGCTATGTTTCTATATTTTACTAAGCAAAGACCTGGCTGAAAGGCTGCTAAGATAATCACGTTTTACAATAAACTCAAATAACTGTCCACACAAGGCACCTACCTACTACCAACAGTCCCAAAGCTTTACAAGGAAAATAAGTAAACAATTCTCATAACCCATAACTGTTTTTGTAAAGCATAACACTGCCTGTAAAGGCGTTCACACAATAGCCCCATAAAATTCCGTGGCGAACATAACAATTTGTGTGTGAACAAGGAACAAAGCAATTATGCCATTGATGATCGCCACTTACTGGCATTTGGCCAATATCCGCAGTGTTCAATGCCAGTGCTTGGTCGCAAGACGACTGGCGTGCATTCTTGGCTCGGTGGTGCAATTTATGAGATTATGTCCTTGCTAATAAAACATTTATCTGTTTGACAACCCCCGTGGCGCAGTTGGTTAGTCGCCGGCTGGGAAACGAGAGACCATTGGTTCCAACCCTGCACCATTTGTTTATATTTGTGAGACCTTTAAGTTTCTGGTAGTTTCAATTCCACAGTTATATAATAAATATAGTCACATTTTCTCTCTGATGGATACAGGACTCTTATCTTATTGTTGTGTCAGAACTGTTGCGGAAGTTAGATGGTGCTATTCTTCTAGAAAGGTGATAACACTAATTAATGAAGAGTGGAAGTCACACCCCACTCCCAAATCAATTATACTGTTTTCAAGAGAGTTGTCAGCTTCATCCTAGATATCACACAAAGCTTTACGTTTTTCACTACTTAAAAAGGCAGACATATGTTAGAACAAAAAACTAAACTTTTTTATACACTTACAGTTGCAAACATTTTGCCTCCTCTGGTATTTAACTAAACACCGCCGCATCTCATGTTCAGCTGGGTGTTGCTAAGCCAACTTCCTTGCAAATATTAAAAGCAGAAGGTGTTTGTGTCGCAGCCGTCGGGTTTAAACGTTCCGCAGTTCCTGCATGCAAATGTTCATGCACGGCTATTTGTACCGAGTTTAAAACGTGGTGCTTTTGTTTTAACACGGAAAAACATACCATTAGAACAAGATATCACTGGGAGGTCTCTCATATGTGCGCCGCCTGGGTGGATACCACTGCAATGGTATTCTCGCTAAATAGCAGTGTAAATGCACTGTTGGGTTCCGGTTTGAAAGAAATTGTAGCCACAGTAACAACTGGACATATTGAGACTTAGCATCTTGTGTCCCAGGATAGCAAGCGCAATGGAATTCCAAGCATTGCTTTGTAATTCATGGTGTTATTTGGTTTTGCTACAATGAGCCACTATCAGGCGAAAGGCATGCTCTTTTAGCCATTGATATACAGCATATGGCGGATGTGAGGGCAGGACAGTCTTTCTCTTCAGCCACAAGAAAGCCTCTGTTGCAGTCAGCATTGCGTATATATTCGCATTCATCCCGCGTGGATATAAATATTATTTCATGGCTCAATTTTAAATCGAAGAAATGTGGTTTAATAACTAGTGCTTTGTGATACAAATATAAATAGGCGATCTCAGCAGGAAATATCATTTTGTATATTAATTCTACTGTCAAACAGAAATGTGTGAATCACGTTTGACTCCCGATTTGGGATATTGTAACAAGGAATCCTAATTAACCCATGTCTCAAGGTGAAGAGCGCTAAGAATTGCTTAGTTTAAACAAGTTTCAATGTAGTTCTAACATGTAGCTTCATTATATGGCCAAGTATGACGACTACCACCAGGAAGGCAAAATACTTGTCATTATCTTAAAAAAAAACAGCTTTGTCCGTCACATAATTTATCGACACTCAATCACTCAAAACATACCAATAGAATGACACGTGCTAACACAATAACAAGTATTATGTTAATATTGACGGGATTATCATGGACAATATTTACATAAGCATTGTATATTAATTGTGCTAATTACTAAGCGCTCGTTCAAACAATGTCTCTGCAATATAAATAAATGAAGGGCCTGTCTGTGTGTACGTAGACGCGGTAATCCAGATTAATTAAACCTTAATTGATAAACACGATCGGGGATAACAGCGCCCAATCTGAATTACAATTTGTACTTAATAATAGTTTTTAATGGAAATACTCGTTGGATTTAACTCGTTGAGCGCATTCATTTGACAGCTTCTGTGAAGCTAGCTGTGAAACAAATGGTAAACGATTTCGGCATTAATGAATGCATTTGAGATCAAAAATTAAATGTTTTGGATCTACCTGTTACGAAACTAAACTAACAAAAATCTTGCACTTTATGATACCCACGAAATTAGAATGCTATCTAAGTCTAATGTCCGGACTGTGACTTTGTCTTGAGTTTCTTTGAAACCAATTAAGATATTGAATATCTCTAAATCAATGCCTTAGCCAAATCCTTGATATTATACTACATATTCACTGGCATGGAAAAATATCATCAAATTCAGATGAATTGCAGATGCTAGAACTCTGCCATGAAATTCCGAACGAAAAACAAATCAGGTGCCGCAAGTGTAAATAGATTGAACATACCCTCCAAAAAGGTGCAGACCATATATCTTTTTTATATTTTATTCTGGCCTGTCATGAAGACTGCACTGCACCTCATGGTAAGAGTAAATGCCGTCCAGGCAAAGATGCCTCTTCACACTACGGCGGAAGGACCCAGGATTATAGAAAGGAGGGAACACACGTAACGGCAAACAACTCAACAGAGCCAGAGTAACTACTGGACATAATGAGCCCAAACATCTTATATCTCAGGATGGCGAGTGCAGTGGAATGCCAAGCATTGCTTGGTAATTTTAGGTGTTTTGGTTTTGCTACTGTCTATGAGCGGTCGTATCGCTTACCATTAGGCGAATAGTATGACCATCTCGCCATTCCTTGCAATAAAAGAAACCTCCATTAAACGTCACACATCATACATCTTTCACTAATTCAATTCTATCTAACTACTTTACTAAATTCACAAAAACATCGCACATTTTACCAAATGACCAATACTTAATGGCGTTTTAGATAAGAAATCCCATAGCTCGGTCACTTATCCCTCTAACAGTGAGCAAAACCCCACAAATACACCATAAGGGGCCATAGATCATGTTTATTAGTTCTCGTTAGTGTCACATCGGTGGCAAATTGGCTGGAAACAGAAATATGAACGTATAACTGAAGGCATTACGCGAGGTTTGTGTACTTTCCGATTGCGTTTTGATACTCGTGACACGAGAAATGTAATTTATTTGTCTAATGTTAGCGGAAAGTCAACAGTCAAGGTTTAAGGATTTGTATTCGATACGATAAAAAAAGCTTTATTGACCTCTATTAGAGTACATTGACAATAGAAAATAAAATGAAACCAACTGGGTTTTATAAATTGGGTATTTTGATTGTTACTGTATAACTATTTAAATTCAATAATATTTTATAAAATCACACAATTGCACGCTAGTTGAACCGCCATCGTTTCTTTAATAGGTGTACGTAAAAGTTCTATTTTTCAATTTAATTCTCTGCAGTTACATTTACTACATTACTGGTTGTAGGTCTCTCATATGTGAGAGGCTGCCTGGGTGGGTACCACCGCAATGTCTATTTCTCCCGTCAAACAGCAGTTTAAATGCACTGTTGTGTTTCGGATTGAAGGACTTTGTAGCCAGAGTAACTACTGGACATATTGAGACTTAACATCTTATGTCTCAGGATGGCGAGCGCAGTTGAATGCCAAGCATTACTTTGTAATTCAAGGTGTTGTTTGGTTTTGCTACTGTTCATTAGCGGTCGCATCGCTTACCTGATGGTACGAACGGCATGCTCGTCTCGCCATTCAAAGCAATAAAAAAAAAACATTTACACTGCAGTTATATAACAAAGGCTCGAAGGACCAAAACGTTTCACTCGCCGACCACGTGATCCAATTGCGTCGTTGCATTAAGTCATCGGATGCACTGCGCAGTTTTTGATGTATAAACCGCGTTTATTATGCATTTTATCGACACACCGATGAATAATTAATGTCCTGTGTTCTCAACATTACGTGGAACTTCTGAACGTGTTTGATGTTACAAAATAATTGTATGAGATCTTATGTGAGGATTCTTTGTTGGTATTGCGTACTTTTATTATAGTACGTGAAAGCACCAGTCCTGGTAGTAAATTCAATTCCGGTATGAAAGGTGACGTCTGACCACAGATTTTTTGCCAATTGATACAATTATGCCGCCATATGAGCTGTATTTTCGTTTTGTTTTATTTCAATTAATGGCGAAATTAGCATGACATTCGCCTGACCAAAACCAAGCAGAACCAAACAACAACATGAATTAAAACCAGTGCTTCACATTCCACTGCGCGTGCCATCCTGAGACATAGGATGTTAAGTCTCATAATGTCCAGTAGTTACTCTGGCTATAATAGTGCATTTACAGTTTGGAGGACTGCAGTTTGGAGGGAAAAAAAGACATTGCGGTAGTGCCTACACATCCACCTGCTTGGTCGAGTTCTGGTATGAGGATTGGGGATTACATAAAGGAGGGAACACGTCAGCCTAAAATATGTTGTACAAATTATTCGTTGTTTTTCATCTTCTATAATCTAGTCAGTTAAAGGATCATTATTTTGCCAAATCAAGCCTTTAATATCCATGATTGTTTAACTCACAACTCTTCCTTTTAATATTCGTTCATAACCTTTTCAATGTCAAGTCACAAAACCCATTCGTATTTATTATTCTTGTTAATAATATCATTATCTTTGTTTACAGATCTCCAATTATACTTGGCTGCTTTTGAAGAGGCGTATTACTGTAAGTTATATTATTAAATTCATTTAAATATTACTATGAAATGTACGTTAAATAATTAAAGACATCAAATATCTCAGTTCAAAATAGGTAATATAAAATTAAAGATTTCATGTTTTGTTGCGATGAACTGAAGGAATTGCAAATTTCTGGACATTCCTTAAAGGTCAGGATTTTTTTAGTTGCATGTTTGATAGGCATAGTTATAACATCTAGATATAAATAAGGTGAAGAACCTTCGAAATTCGTTTAGAGATATAATCATCTACCCCATTTTGTTAATATATCTTCTAGGCATACCAGAGATAGCATATCCACGAAATTCACAAAAGGCCAGCTCATCAAGGGTCTAAAGCCCAGTAAAGCGACAATTCCACGGTACAATGTACACAAGAAATTATCCGACCTCACGACATGTCGGCAATCATGTAATCATGTCGCGTAACAGTCGCTCTTTGATCTAAGAAATCAGCCATTTAAATGAGATTAATTTAGTCGTAATTGCAAATTACATTTGTAATAAAATTAAAGTTTTTGCTTTGTCATTTGCATTTGATTTGATTCTTTGTTTTGTTCGAATAGATGGTACCTGTTTTAGCCCATATGCGTAATAATGATTTGATCTGTGGTGTTTTACAGCTGGCTTCTCTAGTTATAGTCTTTATGCGAGGTTATTTACCTCTTTGATTCATTGTTTATCACCCACTTTACGGAGGGAAGTGAACAAAATATTTCCACTTCCTATTAATTTAACTTTTTGATTGATCGTTGCGGGTTAAAGAGGAGTTAGGTTTTCCTGAATGCTTAATGAGCTTCAATGCTCAGTTTCACTAAAATGCGTGCCACTGTTGATTTAGATGATGACTTATAGGACTTCCAGTAATGGCTGTGAGGGCGGGACAATCTCCAGCCCATAAAGATCGCACTCCAAGGCTCAGGCTTCCTCTACAATTAAGAGAACGATTGAAAAGGGTTAGGCCATATAGTCAATCACGTTGGCTTAATGCCTGTTTTCTTATGTATTATTGTTCTTTGATATTTGTCTAATTATTTTTCTCACTATGTTTTATAGCGTTTTTATACAAAAATTGCTGGAAAAATGTTTTTTCGAATTGCCATTTGAAAGCAATTCGTCAAACGATCTTTAGACGACATCGGCGTACTGATACAAAAGAATTTGAAGATCGCAACAGTAATTTTTTCTTTTCCTTCCTCCAGTAATCTTTTATTTACCTGGCTCTATGACTAAAACCAGGATCCGTTCCTACACAGTCTCTTCCTCTTCCAATGTTAAGCATCGTTAATTTTATAATAATTCACAAGACTTCAACATTCAACGTACAGTCAGCAATATAAGTCGCTACACATTCACATTTGAAATTGCCTTATCATCCAAAATAATAACTATTTTCAATATCATAAGGCACTTCTCGGCATAGATTACTTTACTTGGTTATTGTTTACGACTACAGAGTAGTACGTACAAATTTTAATTCATAAAAAGGTTGTCAAAAAATGTGAAGTGTTCACAGACTTATGTTGCTGACTGTACATACACATATACAAACAACAATTACATAACATACCACAAATGTTTCCACGGATGTTATTTACGATACATTCATAAGTGACATTGGTCATCGCGCGATGTTCATATTTTGACAGTTATTGTACAACTGACACACATTGTTAGGGAAGGTCGCTCTTTGTCTGCAGTACTCAAATTATGTAATACATAAGGTGAGTACACAAAATAGTAAATAACGCGAACCTTGACGAAAGGAACTGTATTGTTTTATTTATGAATAAAAAATAAATGAAAAAATATATTATAAACTGCTCAAACTTTTTCAATAAAATAAACTTTTTGATTTACCTTTTTCTTAAAGCAATATAAACTTAATAAAAATAAAACTGAAATAAAACTTGAACACAAACAAACACTACAATCTACTATCTAGAAATGTTGAAACTATTTGTTAATATTCCATGCTCTAGTAATTTCTTGTATTATTTCTTTCTCTTTTGGACCATCTTTTAAACGTCAATTCATGATGTTTTATAACTTTAAACCGTACCAAAAGACAAAACTATGAAATGTAATAAGACTTTTTGAATTTGACTATTACTTTCAGTGATTACAACGAACAAACAAGAAAATCCTTATTTGTTTTTTTAATTTATGGGGGCAAAAATAATTATACTTATACATTATATTATTTACAATACGGTTTACAGTAATTAAATCTTATTTTACTTAATGTATCATCAACACAAATAAATATAATAAAAATGCACATAAACATAACACGCGTATAAAAGAAAAAAAAAATGTCAAGATCTATGAAATGCTCATTATACATTTAAAATTACTCATATTAGTACAGGTAAATGGCATATAACGAAACTGATACCACAAATTAAACTATCTGCCTAAATTACAAGCCTTTGCTGATCACATAAAGCTGTCACGCCCAGATGTTGTCAGATAAAGCAATTTCCCCGTGAAACTATAACGAGGTGCTTTGAAAATTCTGGCAATTGACTAGCAACTGGTAAATATTTTGCAAATTGGTTATCGGTATTTCTAGAGGAATTATTAAATATTATACGGGTGGTTCGTCTCTCATATGTGAGAGGCCGCGGGTCTGGGTACCACCGCAATGTCAAGTATCCCGCCAAACAGCAGTGTAAATGCACTGTTGAGTTCTAGATTGAAGGATATTGTAGCCATAGTAACTAATGGACAAATTAAAACTTAACATCCCATATCTCAGGATGGCCATTGTAATGCCAAGCATTCGTTTGTGATTCATGTTTAGTTTTGATACTGTTCATGAGTGGTTGTATCGTTTACCATAAGGCGAACAACAAGCTAGCCTCGCCAATCATAGCAATAAAAAAATACAGATTTACCATATTTTTTTATTTCATACGAAAGGCCGCAAAAAAATAAAAAAATTACGAGTTATATCGTTAATATTTCTCCCTATTGACTAATGCCAGGCGACCACTAGTCTAGTGCATTGGTTGCAGTAATCTAGTAATTTAGCGTTACCAAATGACCTGGGGGCGTCATTAAGTAATTTGTTCATCCGGCAAGCGTGTGGTACTCTATAAGCACCGCTTAGTAGAGTTGTTTTGATGCAAAATGTCAAAAAACTAAAATAAGCGTGTAGTTACAGCCTCCGTGGCGCTGTCGGTTAGACGCCGTCTGTGAAACGAGAGGCCGCGGGTTCGATCCCCGCACCGAGAGAAATGTTTGTGCGGCCTACAAATATTTCTTCCGAATCTGGGTGTTTGTGATACCGACAAGTTACTCGTAGTTCCTGATACCCACAACACAAGACTCGATCTTAGTGTGGGGTCAGGACTATGTATGTGACTGTTAGGTGTTTTTATTTATTTATTATTTATTAGTTTAATGTCGTTCACGAACTTCTGTAGTTGAAACCGCCGTTGTCAACATAATAAGAAAAGTTTTCTCACTTAACATTCTATTACATACGACAGGTTGCCATTAGGTTACAAGTATAAATCCTTATTGTTTATATTTGTGTATCAGCCCATATATGTCCCACTGCAGGGCACGGACCTTCTCTACAATCGGCAGTACGATTGAGAGTGGTTAGGCCATTTAGTCTACCATGCTAGCCTGGTGCTATTAGGTAGACTTTACATACAATATAAATTCTTACATAACGCCATGGCATGCAGGTTTCCCCACGATGTTTTCCTTCACCGTTATAGTGCGTAATAGTAGTAGTAGTAATACTATTATATGTAACTTTGAATTGTAACGCCATTGGTTTCTTGATAAAAAAATATCTGTATCTGTATCAGCCCATATACGTCCTACTGCAGGGCACGGGCCTACTCCACAATCGAGAGTACGATTGAGAGTGGTTAGGCCATATAGTCCACCACGCTGGCCTAGTGCGGGTTGGCGGACTTACATACCATAGAAATTTTTATAAATCACTATGTTATGCAGGTTTCCTCACGATGTTTTCCTTCACCGTTTTAGTGCGTGGTGATTGATTATCAATACACACATGACTCCGAAAAGTCAGAGGTGTGCCCTGGGATTCGAACCCGCGACCACCGTGAACATGTTGGCAGCCGCGTCTAGTCATAAAAAAATAATATAAAAAAAATTACGCCTTGTTGCAAAAATAGCTGTTTTAGCACTTGGCATAGTTAACATCCATAAATCTGAAATCCTTTCTACTCAATATGTAATACTGTATATGAAAAAAGATGTCCTCCTTATATTAACTTATCAATTCAGGTCATATCAATATAATACGACACAGAATATCCTAATATGAACCCGTCAAGGTATTCCAATATAAATAATTCCCATTGTGATACTTTAAAAGTCATTGATTCCAATTCTTGCTTACAACGCTTACCTTCGCAGCTTCAACACAAACATTCGTAATACGTTGTTTATTTTCACAAAGTATAATCTCGTTTATTTAAAAAATAAGACACTCTTTTGCAAATAATTTTATTTTGCTTTATAAATTATTCCAGTAAAGTGCCATGCGACCTAATATTTAAAGGTCAAGTACGAACATGTTTATTCGTGATATAAAGTATTACTCATCTGTGTTGAGTGTTTAAATATTACTATTATTAATGAATTAGCTGGCTGAGAAGATTAGTGATGGTATAATATATTACTTAATGTCACCTCAGTCAAAAAGTAAATATACAGTACATACATACATAAACTTAAGTCTTTTATCCCAAAAGTTGTAAGCAGAGGTACCAGGACACCAACATTACGCCTTGTATGTTTCGTCCCACGATGTGATACGGGGCGAGCCTATCGTCATATCGCCTTATCTTCATAGTCCATAAGTAGGTAAGATAATAAACAAAGACGATAAGAGTGGTAAACCCACTTTGGTTACCTTAAACTTTAGAGATCCACCTTACTCATACCGTTGCCTTACAGAAATCCTTTATTTTATGGTGGTATTTCGTTCATTGATTGAGATTGTCGCAGCCTCATTAGCTCTATTCTCCTCCCCTCGTTCTTATTCCGTTTAACTTTCTGTTTCAAGAGACTGGCTATGCAACTTCGATACAAGTGGAGTTGTTAATTGGTGCGATAAACAAAACGCCATACCATAAAATTACACATGTGAGATAGCAGAACCCGAAAGCAGATTGTTAACAGCCGCTGCCAATAAACAATCCCAATCCAAAATTTGCCGTTTAAGATTGACAGCTCAATCTTTTTTCTGATACTATATTGCCAATAATCAATCTCAGTACTGAAAAAACTATGGCAACATGGTAAATGACAAATCGAAAAGTAGAAAACAATCCAGATTGACTTCAATCTAATTTTTTCGATTGATTATTGGCATTGGCCGTAAATGACTCATCTTGTTTTATTGACAGCCTCCGTGGCGCAGTTTGTTAGATGCCGGCTGTGAAACGTGAGGCCGCGGGTTCGATCCCGGATCGAGACAAATGTTTGTGTGAGCCACAGGTATTTGTTGCGGGTCTGGGTATTTGTGAGACCGAAAAGACTCTCGTAATTCCTGATACCTACGACACAAGACTAGATCTTAAAAAATCGTTGGGTGTATTTATTTATATTATTTTAGACGTTTCAACTTTAGTGCCCTTCGATCAAATTTGATCGATGTTAGTGCCACATGTAAAATGACAGTAATACAACATTTTGACGCCTTAGCGTAGTCTCACGACAGTAAATTCAATTTTTGAACGACGATGCATATTCCTTGTCTGATTTTCAAATCTACGTCACATCAATTCAATTTACAAAACTCCTTACAAAATTTTCAAATACGAAACAGTCTGTACAAATTGTTTTATGACGTACAGCCAATTTGGTTAATATATTATTAGCTATACTTGAATCCGTTTTTAAATAATACACGTCATGTCAATCAAAGTATCAATAAACTATACTAACTGTACCGCCTTTTATACATATTTTATATGTTTTATTAAATATAAATAAATAAATCAAATAAAACCATCAGTATCAATGGTTCCGCAGGGCCTTCTTTTCCTATCCAAAAGGGTGTGAAACAGGGAGACCCGCTATCTCCAAAACTTTTTACAGCCACACTGGAAGAAGTTTTTCGAAAATTGAAACTCAGTTGGGAGAACAGCGGCATTGTTATCTGCGAAAAGAGATTAACTAATCTTCGCTTCGCCGATGACATTGTCCTCTTCTCCTCATCTGCAGCTGATTTGACCCAAATGCTCGAACAACTGAGCCTAGCGAGCCTCGAGGTCGGACTTGGCATGAATATGACCAAGACCAAAGTAATGACAAACAGCTTAGAGAGGCGCATAGAAGTTGGGGGAGTGGGAGTTGAATATGTCCATGAGTACCTTTACCTTGGCCAGATAGTATCCTTCCAGGCAAGACAAGACAAGGAAATCTCAAGACGAACCGAGAATGCCTGGAGGAACTACTGGTCAATGAAAGATCTAATGAAAGGCTCATTACCTCTCTCCCTTAAAAGGAAACTTATGGACATGTGTATACTCCCCACCCTTACTTATGGAGCGCAAACTTGGTCTCTAACCAATCGTCAAAAGTCCGTCCTGGGGGTTTGCCAACGAGCGATGGAACGCAGCATTCTTGGAGTTAAGCTTGTCGACCGCGTTAAGAACTCAACGCTGCGTTCCAAAACCAAGATCGCTGACGTGGAACAAACAGCTGCCAAGTTGAAATGGAACTGGGCTGGCCACATCTACCGCATGTCCGACGACCATTGGGCGAAAGTTACTACACAGTGGTTCCCCAATGGCCGAAACCGACTACGTGGTAGGCCTAGAAGGAGATGGCGGGACGAACTCGATTCATATCTTCCGAACTGGCCGCAATTAGCACCTGACCGCGACAAATGGAAGGAAAGGAGGGAGGCCTTTGCCCAGCAGTGGGAATTAAAGGGCTTATAATAATAAAAAAAAAAAAATAAAAATAAATAAGAATGGAACAATCCAATATCACTTTGTCCGACACGTGATTCGAACCCGAAACCTCAGCTTCATACCGTACTATAGACCGTACTGCAGACCGTTTCATACTGTATTACAGAGGCAATCTTGGTGACCATCATACATATTATGAGAGGTACTGATTTTCTTCCCCGTGACTTCCCCGTTCAATACCATTATCAGTACCTATAGTTTATGTGCATAGTAATCCTTATACACAACCTTATTATGATCTTCATTATCCACACCTATATTATTGTGATTAAATAACATTTTGTCGAGTTTCGCGGCCGCATCGGCAGGCGAGCTGGCGTCCTTAACACGGTTCAATCGACATCATTCCCTATACATTTGCATGCAAATAAACGTGACAAATATGCTTATTGTCCGCTCGTGTTAATGTTGGTTAATCGATTCTCTTTCATACAACGGTCTCTATAGACATACGACCGGTCATGAACAGTAGCAAAACCAAACAACACCTTGAATTACTAAGCTATGCTTGGCATTCCACTACGCTCGCTATCCTGAGGTATAAGATGTTAAGTAACAATATGTCCAGCAGTTACTCTGGCTACAATTTTGAAACACAACATTGCATTTACACTGCTGTTTGGCGGGAAAAATAGATAATGCGGTGGTATCCACCCAGGCAACCTTTTACATATTATGAGAGACCTATCAACAGTAAAATTTCTTTTGATTCTTATCAATGGCGTTTTTGAATTCTTGTGAATCCAATGCTGGAATCTGAGATTTTTTGAGATTTTTTTTGAGGGTCTTACGACCAGCTATTCATTAGTTTAAACCAAATTCAGTACCCACCAATTTGCATATATTTATAAACTGATCACATAACATATTGAATCATCTGTGCTTCATGTGACAAACCGGTCGACAGTCAAACAAAAACTATAGTCACAAGGTCAAACAATATAACACAAAGGTCAATAACACCTCTCAAAGGTCAACATAAATGCCGTGACCTCTATATGGAGATGCGACCTTCCTACCATGCTATTGGAAGTTGCATTTTATTTTATAAAGTGTTATGAGGCCGTTTTTATTTGTATGTTTATTAGCGAAAATACAATAACAAGGGGATTATGCAGTGACCAATAGTGGGGTAAGTAACGCACCGGATTGACAAATCAGATGTTGGAGGGTCCATCTCAAGTCTCACACCTTTGATTTCAAAGTTAGTTTGGATTCACGATATTTGATTTGGCACTACTCACCCAAAGAAATTATAACTAAATAAAAGTCCTATAATGAAGTATTTTATAATCATTAATACAGTTGCCTCGAATGACATATGTACATAATAAAACAATAAACGTACATATACATAGTCCCTACGGCTTCTGTGTCTTAGATATCAATAACTACTGCTCTTCGGACCAATTATCTGATACACAACAAACAATAGCTGAAAAATACATTTAAAATCATTCCTAAGTGACCAATTTAAGGGTGACAACCATTTACCATTTTAAACCTTAATTTTGGGGGCTAAAGTTCAATTTAGGTTGTTCAAAAGCTATATCAGAAACTGCTCGGTCCATCGGATGCAGAACATCATTTATAATCATTATATTCGGTAATGCCAGACCTTTCGGCCGTGATGAGGTCATGTATTGTGTTTTTACTTGGTTTAGGGTTAATGGGAAAATATTTTAACGTGTAATATTTAATATTAACCAAGGATTTTTGAGGAGAACCTTTGTTGGTATCATGTGAGAAAACTAGCCATATTATGATAATAAGTGGTGAGTGACGTGTAGGTATACGTAGACAGATTCGATCCGCGCAAGTAGACATATATTTGAGCGGTCCACAAGTATTTGTTTCAGATCTGGGTCTTTGAGAGACCGACAAGTCTCTCGTAGTTCCTGATACCCACGATGTAAGACCCGATCTTAGTGTGGGGTCAGGACTTTGTATGTGACTGTTGGGTGTATTTATTTATTTTTAACACCACAGCAGAATAATTGATAGTAGTTAAAGAAGAAAAGAAATTAAGATATGTCACTGATTTTACGAGATGCATTAACAAATCGGTTACTTCAGCATTTATTTAGACCGTGCATGTAGACTAAATTGAACTCAATACGTTGTTTTAAAATGATTACTAAAACACTTTATGCTACCCCAGTAAGTTGTATAATAGTAGATAATATAGATGACAGTATAACAAAAGAACGACGTCCAACAAAATGTATAAAAACAAAGTTTAGGCAAGGTGAAAATAAATATATTTTAATTCATTTAATGAACTAACTTAGCTAAAGGCAAGAATAACAAGAAAGCTAAAGCAAGGAAAAAGGTGCTAACGACTAGAAGTAAAGGGGCAAAGATAAAAAAGGAGAAAAAGATAGCTACAAATTCGAAGCTACACGACAAGTTAATTTCACGTCGTGAGCTGTTACTTGAACAAATATAAGAGATCGTTAGTGTAACGCCTGCCCATTCATTTGAAGAACGGAAAATGGACGAGGCTGCTAAATTAGATCTAAAGTGCAGACGGCGTGATAGAGCAGACTTTAAAAACGAATTGCTGGGTTTCTTACTTCTTTGTAACTAGTAACAAATTTTGAAGCTATAAATATTGCAAGTACTTGTTGGTCATTGCTGGTCTTGTTTCATTTAAGATGGCGTTAACTATAATTATTTTCTTTAGTAGGGACGAAATTGAGTACATTTACGCCTAGAAGATTAATTAAAGTTGGGAACTAAGAAACTAATTTGAATTTGAACTAAGGACTGATTTGTTGCCAGTCTTATTTCGATTTTTATAATCGTTATACTATTGCTAATATTTCTAGTTCAGCTGGTAGAATTAACTGTCGTGACATCACTGAAATATACTGGCTAGAATTTATGTCTAGGTTGCATATTAAGATCTCTGAAAGAATCACCAGGTTGGTAACAATATTTATCATTTAATCCACATTAAGCTGACCTGTGGAGATCTATCGGAGAGGCATATGTTCAGCAGTAGACTTCCTGTGACTAAAGAGAGAGAAAGAAAGAGTAGGCCCTGCCCCAATATATAAGGACTCTGGACTACACCTAGCAGTAGAGCTTATACGAACATGGACTAATAAAGAAATAACAGACTTTAGGCCTTTTATAATTATTGAATAAATTACTATTTAAGGTTATATTAGTCATCAGACATACCTTCAAGCACGATCTGTTAGTCACACAATTAGTTCGTGGCCTGATATCACGTTTGGATCAACACAAGTCGTTTAATTATAATGTAGTGAATTGCCACGCTAAAATACATTGGAATTATGAGGAGTGCTGCTATTAAGATATTTACGCATTGAAGTTGTAATGATGAGTACACACACACAGACACCGTGACTCCAATTTTTATAATACCGAAGCAAATAATCAAAAATCATCGTATTTAAAATACAGACAAGATACAGTATCCATCAAAGAGATACGCTCACTCATCCACAAAATTTTGGCCGGCATGCTTAAAACTACCAAATTCCCCTTTTCTCTACCCATCCTTTTACCTTTCTGCTTCCCTCCTGGTTTGATGTCCTGCAACACATATATGATTCAAGGATTGTGGCAGGGATAACATAACATCAGATGACCTATTTGCTCGTTTGTCAGACATAATATGGTCTAAAACAAATATACATAGGCTAAATTCGAAACGGAGCATACGTGGAGAAGTGGTTGTCAATTATAAGTAATATATCAAATTCTCAGATCTGAACACTAAACAAAATTGTGACCGCAAGTATTTTTGCTAGGGACATTGAGCTGAATGTTAAAATCTTATTTCCCAATTAAATATAAATATAATTACCATGGCACACAATTCATTGGCCTCAGTACATTCCCATGGCACATCCTTATAAACAATCAAACACTTCCGCATAAACCCGGAACTACTTATATCAACACATTTAGGATCAATGGCGAGTAGCGCACGCATTGTCTTCACCATGAAGATACCATCACTTAGTTACTTATTGATAACTCGGAAGTAACGAATAACTATACCAGAAAGGTTAACATCAATAGAAAAAAAAACTTATTTCAAGTGACTTTTTATGAGTTTCTTCATCGGTTTTTTAAAACCCGGAACTACTTCAAATTACGCTAGGATTGAGAATATGAAACCGAGCAGTTAACGTCTGCGGCAACCTAGTCTTGTATTATCTTTTCCTTAAGTATCTTTATCTAGTTATTCTTATACAATATGTTTATTTCATTCTTTACAATACCTAGTGAAACTGATTGCTAACAAATTTATTAAAGCTAATTAGCTAATGCAATAATCTTTACCTTCTCTGTACATTTTGTATTATTCAAACAATCACATCTCACATCCAATAAATCTAATATTAGTAATAATGAGTAAAATGCTATTGTTGGTCTGTTACATATTCAAATCTGATGTTGTTTATTAAAACAATTAATTTAATCGATTATATTTTCAATAGCAAAATCGATATTGGGATCTTCGAAAAGAGTAAGCTATATTGTTATTTGACAGCCCTGTCTGATAGAAAAATATATGCTTCTATGTATATTAGAAAATGAGACTATACATATTGAAAATTAAAATAATGTTTCCAATATATTTCAAGATAACATTTAAAAGCCTGTGTATTTAGCTAAAAGATGATCGCATGGTCATCAGCGATATTACGAAATGGCTACAGTAGGTACAATTAAAATGCACAATAGCAATAAGGATTTTTTGTTGCGGTAATATTAAAGTTTAGGGCCAATATTGAAACATCTAGTTAATTTTTCTGATGTTCAGAATTTAAATTGATGTCCGGAATGCGACTGGCTAAAGACCAATAAAGAAGGCATCGGAAAAGGCCTATACCCAGCATCGGGACTCTACAGATTGTGAGTGATGAACGATGGTGATGGCAATGAAAATTTATCATCACACCCATTCCAAACACGAATTATTCAACGTAATGCATTAGGTATACTAGAAATAAGTTTTATGCTCTTTAAACTATATACATTCATCCAGCGTGCGTACGTGAAGTGCGTAAAAGTAAACTGAAAAATGTCAACTTCAAATAACACATTCAGTACAAACTTGACTTAGGATAAAGAAGATTTCAAGTAGTAATCAGGCGAAGAAATAGAGTATCTGGAAATCATATTTGATAGACAGAGATCTTCATATCAACCTGTTACACCAATGGCCGTATAGAATTAAGTAATCAACTTGATCCATGATAGTGGCTACTCATGCGCAGATAACTAGACCAATCGATGATGCATTGCCGACATTAACGCCTTCAGAAGGATAAATTGAAATCGTATACATAAATATCCCAATCATTATTTCATCCATTTCGTTCGTTGTACTGGTCGATTCCCGACCATTAAAATGTGTAGGCAATACATCTAATCTATAAATCTGGACTTTAAACCGTTTTACAAATTGCACCGTTTAGCTGAAACATCCGCAAACGCGGAACTGAATCGGCGCCATTACTTCAGCCGTTCCCGGCTTTGTCCTGTTGGAAAATGGACCTTTTGTGCCAGATCCTTGAATTTAAAATCCTCCAACATCTCAACTCGGTGTTAATGAGTTCTTTTTTACTCTAATTCGCGCCGAATCTCATTCGAATCGCCATTTTATTGCTCGGTGGAGTTAATTGATTTTTTTAAGGAAGTGCGGATTTTCAAGGTAGGTTTTGTCAGCCATTACGAGAATGGGTTTTAGATACTGTCCCTAATTGATAGCATTCGTAGATTTGTATTGGAAATATCTGCGATACTTTTTTTGGGAATAATGCGGAGTGATGCACGTGATAATAAATGCCATGGAATCCATATAAAACGATGAATTGGTCCTTAGTTGGTGGACACAATTATGCCAATGTTTTGTGATTATGCTAATTTACTTACAACCTTTAATACCTATATTCATTGACGATAATTATTTGATACGGCATTTTGTTACGTTCGTGTTTTAAAGGTCGAATTTTATTATTTATAGGTGAAATTATTGGGTAGTTATGAGTAAAATGGATAATTTTACTTATATTTTTATCATTACATAAGTATCACCTAAATTACTTCATAAATATTCATCAACCTTTTCAAAAATATCAATACATTTATCTGGTTCTAAACGAACGAAACCATAAATCTCTGCTTAATTAGTGATCATTTGACTTTTATGTGATGACGATGATGTTGATGTTAAAAAATATATTTCAATTAGTATGTTTACATCGATTTGCATAATGGTCTGTCGTAAAACTATAGTTATGTGTTTCATACAACTGCAATAAAACGAATGTGAACATTTTATTGTTCACAGACAAAGACATAAACTTTTATGCTAGTAAATATTCAACAACAAATGAATACTATTTTGTATTTTTATTTTAACAATAATATTCCGATGCGACTTCGCCTGGGTTCTATAAAAACCTACACTTCGTTAATTAACACCCAGTTTTAAATAGCTCTTACAAAATACCCATATTAGGTACCTTTTCAACATCGATTTACTATATTTCATAGAACGTTTTATCTAAAATAAGTCAATTACATTTGCAATACCCAAAATTTACCTATGTCAAATTATATTCCACTAAATCCAAGTTTTTAAGAACTCAACTTGGGCTTGGAACCCAAGACTTCAAGTTTCAAAATACGCTAACCACTCGATCAATAATATGCTTTTATAGCCTTGTAATATAAATAAATCGATAGAATTCGAACCTAGACCTTCCTCATCTCAGTCCTTTTAAAGCAAGACCTCGCGATCCTTAAAGGGCCGCCTTCCTAGTTGGGCACAAAGCGATGCCAAGGCTACGTTAGATAACATAGCATTGTCTCTGTAATTACGATTCCATGCCAATTGAATATGATTGTAATTAACGTACCTATTATGTTTATTAAAAAAATGTTAAGTAAAATCCTGAAGTTAGGCAAATAAGTCTACATTTATTTCTATAGATTGATCTCAAAGGTTTTATCCACCATCCACAGGAAACTAGAAGTAACCGGCCGCGGGTTCGATCCCCGCACCAAGAGAAATGTTTGTGCGGTCCACAAATATTTCTTCCTGGTCTGGGTGTTTTTGAGACCGAAAAGTCTCTCGTAGTTCTGATACCCACAACACAAGACTCGATCTTAGTGTGGGGTCAGGACTATGTATGTGACTGTTGGGTGTTATTTATTATTATTATTTATTAGTAACTTAAGAAGTAATAATGATTGCCCAAGATTTCTCAGTGATGCCAAACTCGGAGTAGAGTAAAAATGGGCGGCTTTTTTATAATAATAATAATAATAACATTTATTTCAGCAAAATATGTCCATATGTGTGTTAGTAACAAAAGATTTACTTAAAAACTATGTTAGTCGATTAGGAATTTAATTTTAATTTTATTATTTTTTATTTTAAAGCTCCTATCACTCTATCCACCCAGTGCCTCTGAAAAGGGCAATCGTTACGCGCTGCAATCATTTTCAGAATACTGTTGGAGCTACCACGCAGTCTTAGAAGTATTGATGCAGCTTTCTTACGCATTATTGCGTGAAAACCATCAACATGTGCATTGACAAACATCTCTGATGCGCTACAGTATCGAGGCAACCCCAACAGCATTCTGAAAGCGTTGTTATATTGGATACGCAGGATGTTATAAGCTCGTTGCGTATACCGGATCCAGAGACTGCTAGAGTAAAAAGATTGACAGTAAGAACGGAACAAGGTTGTTTTTACTTGTCTCGTAGCCCGTTTATGTTCTTTTCATAGAAATGAATGGCGAGACGAGAATGCCATTCGCTTGTTGGTAAGCAATACGACTGCTCATGAACAGTAGCAAAACCAAACACTATCAATTACAAAGGAATGTTTGGCATTTCACTTCGCTCGCCATCCTGAGACATAAGATGTTAAGTCTCAATATGTCCAGCAGTTAGTCTGGCTACAACGTTCCTAAAATCGAAACACAAGAGTTCATTTGCACTGCTGTTTGGCAACAGAAATCTGGCGTATCGCTTACCATCAGGCGAACTGCATGTTCAATCATTGCAATAAGAAAGCCATCTTCTCGTTTGCCGGTCTTATGATGCATCCATACGGCCGTCGTTTTTGTTGCATAGCGTTTGTAGTAAATGTTTCTCAGCAAAATCTCATAACACAATTTTGTATTTCGAACTTTATATTTAGGGTTTAATTCAAGAAATTAAGTGCCTTCATTTTGTTGCTACTGGCCCAGACGAGCTTCGACAGGGTGAACATTTTTTTAAGTATTCCATGGCATATGTTGATCAAGGATAATGTAGGATTCTAATGGTGAAAGAATTGTTCAAATTGGTCCAATAGTCTCAGAGGGTTTTCAATGCAAACAATCAAATCTTTCCTCAAACAATAATAACAATTTATAACATTAAAAGCTAAAAAATAATCACCTAGGTTTAATTGCACCACAATATAATTGAAAATAGTGATATAACCTTATCTACGGAATGAATGTCATTTTTTATTTAGTATCCCCAACTACGCGTGATAATACCTGTTTACCGCCTTTTAACTGCTCTTACACGACGTAATTTCAAGTTACGCGACTACTTAAGCAGTTAACTACTTAACTCTCGGCCTTAGAACCCTTGTTAATTCTGCCTCGGCTGTAAACTGCGGTAATCGCTATGTAAGAAACTATGGTGCAGAATTAGAACTAGATAGGAAGTTTTTTTTTTTCTTAGGTCCAGCAAATGGGCTAACAGGTCATCTGATAAAGGATCACTGCCGCCCATGAATATGCTCAACACTTACGGAGCCAAAGCTTGATGGTCCAAATCGAAGTGCCGAGAAACGAACCAAAAAATTCGCAAATTATTTTTTGTGCAGCACCGTCAGGCTGTGGAACTGTTTGCCGTCACGCGTGTTTCCTCCTTCCTATAATCCTGGGTCCTTTCGCCGTACTGTGAAGAGGCATCTTACCAGGCCGGCATAATTGTATCAAATAACATGGGACTGCCGTCTGATGCCAATCAATACTCTGCCTGGACGGCATTTGTGCTTACCATCAAGTGCAGTGTGGTCACTGTGCCGAGACAGTATAAAAAAAATCAATTATACAAGACAAATGTTTATGTACTACCCCATATACGTTCCATTGCAGAGTACAGACCACCTCTACAATCGAGAGAATAATTGAGGGGGCTTAAGCACTATACATAATCGTGCCAAGTTTCTCACAGTCTGATACATCAAACAAAACTTGTTATCACTGTGTGGTTAGGATTCTATGCGACGTGGTGTCAGAACTATTGGGTGTATTCATTGAATTTATCTGAATGAACTGACGTAACCACAAATAAACGTCACACAGGCCTTTCTTTACCCACGTCCGCTTGTCTTAGTTAAGGAATGTCTGTTAAGTGTCAACAGAGCTCTCCTTGTCCTCACACAAGTTGGAGGTCGGCAGATAAGAATATCTGGTACATGCGTTTTGTACTTGAACTGCTCTTTGCGATGTTGAAATACACATCCGATTGTATAAGATAATTTCTTTAAAACAATTTTGACAGCCTTTGCGCAGTTGGTTAGTCGCCGGCTGTGAAACGAGAGGTCACGGTTTCGATCCCTGCACCAAGACACATATTTTTGTGAACAACAAGCATTTGATAAGGGTCTGGGTGTTTGTAACATTAAAAGTATCTCGTAGCTCCTGATGCCCACGACACAAGACTCGATCTTAATGTGGGATCAGGACTATATATTCTGTTGGGTGTACTTTATTTATAAGGAAACTCGTTAAATCCATATCTTAAGGGTAAGTGACCTCACTATTGCTACCTTTGGTCCACTGACCACCAGGCATTACGTCCTAGTCTTATCCCTTGTCTAATAGCTCTAGGGGTATGGAGGGAAAAACATCGATTCAAGCATCTTATTTAATTACCTCCATACTAATATGCGTGGTGTTGGTAAACGGACTAGACGCGACTGCCAACATGCTCGCGGGTTCAAATCCCATTGTACATTTCTGACTTTTTGGAGTCATGTATATATTTAAAGTCAATCAACACGCACTTTAACGGCAAAGAAAAACATCGTGATAAAACCTTGCAATAGCGAATTTTTTGAATAGTCAATGGTATCTAAAGTCCACTAATTCGCACTAGGTCAGGATGATGTGTAGTCTAACCACTCTTAATTGTAATCTCGACTCTAGAGGAGGCCCATATCCTGCAGTATATGGGCTTATACAGTACCTACATATTAGTAAATTTATTTCAATATTATACATTGTCAGAGGCTTTAATTACAAATGAAGTTGGTTATCCGCTTCATAATTTTTTTCGCAATTTCATTCTTTACCCAATTCATTCACCGATACATGTCAATAATCCCTCCAAAAATACGTATGTAACATCAAAATATCCTCTTTCATGATTTCAACACAGAATGACTTTTAAAATCATTTTTCTGTTTCGAAATGAAAGGAAAACACACATTGTTCTCGGGTACAGATCTGTGATATCTCTTTCATCCGTCGCCATTGTGCGCCCTTTATGTTTGACTCCATTGAGACCAAGGATTGCTATTCAAAAGGCGATTTAAAGGAATTTTCGATCGACCAATATTATGCTGAAGCCGAAAAGCCGTCATAACTCTTGGTATCGGTTTTCATCGGATTTTAAAATAATATTTATGTTTTCGTAGATTTTTAACTTTTGTTATTATTATTTTGGAATCTCATTAAATTATATTGATTAAAAGTCCGCCAAACTGCACCAGGCCATCGTGTTGGACTACTACTATATATACTCTCAATCGTACTTTCGATTGTAGAGGCCCAGTGCCCAACAATGGGACGTATATGGACTGATACAGACTCAGATACGGAAATAATAGTTTCATACAAAATGCAATTAAATGAACAAAAAAAGTGAACCAGAAATAAAATATGTATTCTGAAGTGGCATAAAACACAAAATAAAATTAAAAGTTTAGATCCACGACGTTCAAACAAATCGGTTGCAAAACATAAATCCAAATTGGAAAATTCCAAAACGCACTTATTTAACCACTTATTCATTATTATAGACCAAAAATTAAAAACAAACACGACACGATAACTCGAAACTAATGCAAATTTTAATTCACGCGACTCAATAGCGGACAAATAAATGAAAAAAACATCATAAGATACGAGCCAGCAACAAAAGCTTGACATAAAACATTTAAGCATTGGCACCAGTCCAGGCCGACATTGTTTTCTTTTTATTTATCCTGTGAAAAACGCAGCAACGACTCCCTAATTTCACGTTAAACAGGGGCTCGGAAATCTGAAACTGGGTCGGTATATATTTTACACTAAAGCCAGCTCTTAAAAATTGCATCAGGCGGCGCATTTTGTGCGAACGGAACGTGACAGATAAACTTTGAAATGCAAACGATGTAAAAGTATGGGATTTAGTTTGATTTGCGTTTGGTATTAATTATATTTCTATGTTCTTGTTGCTGATTTAAAAGAATTCTTACGGTGAATGAAGCCTCGGTAGCAAACTCATTGGTAAGATTACAATGCTGAAGTCTCGGGTTCGAATCCTGGGTCGGGCAGTGATATTGGATTAATATATTCTAACGGTATTACGCACATCTTTCTATCATTAAATAAAATAAAGTTAGTTAATTTCACCCACGCGCAGCCTGAAATATCTACTAATAGAACTGTATATAATAAATATGCAGAATAGTAGTACTGTCAATTGTAGGCTTGAATTAAACCCTTGCCGTGCTTTGTCTATGCCGTATACTGAAAAAATAAAGGGATTTGACAAAGCCAATAACATTCGTAAAGCCATTTTTAAAACTATGCCAATCACGCCTGTAAATATTACTTTAACTAGTGTTGCCATCCGGCTTTGTAAAAATAATTGCTGCTGGTATAATTGCCAGTATTATGTTGTCAGCTATGATATTCTTCACTTTATTCAAAGTAGACTGACTAGGTTGCATAGTTTCTAAAACGATTTTAGAAATTTTAAACGATTTTAATTGAAGACTTTAGAATAAGATAGAATGACACGTTAAACGAAAAACTGATTGTTTTTAATATTAAATAGTAGCGGTCCGGTTTCTTCCGGACGCAGATACTTTTTATTAAAATATTTAAACTCAACATTACTCTATACTTTAAATTACCTTTCCCATTCCTTCGAGTTTGAAAGGCTATATTGAATATATTTGACTTCCTTGCACATCACATGGGATCACTACATTTTTTCGGGATAACAATTAGCCTACGTGTTAATCCGTTATGTCAGCTAGCTCTATGCCCAATAGTATCCAAATTGGTCCAGGGGTTTGAGCGTGAAAAGGTAACATACGCACAAATTTTCTCATTTATTATATTAATAGGAATAGGAGTAGGATTGGATTTACTGATACCCAATACTACATTTCTCTTCCCATTATTTTTACTTTGCCTCACGATCTGATAGGCTGACAGCACATCTGAGATCTAAGCGTTTTGGATGTTCATAGGGCAGTGATAAAATACCTGCTTACTCATTTACCAGACATGAATAAAAAAAAAAACAAAAGCCAACGTGCCCCAAATCTATTTTAGTTGTTTGAATAAAACCCAGAAGTAAATTAGAACATGTCGAATTCATAGATATTCCGCCGTTGATGCAGCGGTGCGAAAAATTGAAATGTAAAACCGTCATCCCGAAATATTCGGACCGTACACAATTTAGGGTGGACATGTTTTTTATTAAAAATTCTAGCGACAAACGGGTTCTAGTTTTATTTCTAGTTATAACGCTTTGTTGTGCGCGAACTTGTTTTGAAAAAATTGCAATTCATTTTTCTTCTGGTTTTTCAGGCTCTTGAATTGTAATTCTTTTGTTCATTTTAATGGTGATGAAAAATATTAGGAAAATCGTACATGCCTTCGAGATCTTAACACCAATTTGTATGCTATAAAGCAGAATATACCAGCGTGGCCAGATATGGGTTAAGACTCAAATTGTAGAGGAGTTCAGTACTCAGTAGTAATGGGAATTATTGCTATTTCAAATAATAAAACATACACATACACCTTTTTTAATTTTGAAGCTTTAGAATGCTTTATGTTTCTTAGCTATTGCTAATTGCCCTCCAAAGAATTTGTAAACCAATAACTGTATCTGTATCTGTATCCGCCCCTATACGTCCCACTGCAGGGCACGTGCCTACTCTACAATCGTAAGTACGATTGAGATTGGAACCAATAACTGACCATATATTATTATAACAATGATTCACACCTAAAATTACACACACAATACTGATTGCTCAGTTTTAAATTTAAATGGGTTCTTTAAAAAACTCAGTCCTTCACAGATTACACGAATTCGTATAAAGCATAATGTAGCTTATTTGTATAACTTGTGTAATTATATTATAGACTTCACTTACTATTTGTGATTACTATTGCGATTTATTCCAACTGGTCAGATTGCTGGACGACTTGCACAAGAGGGCCGGCAGCGACTGGATGCATAAAGTAGCAAACCGGGCTCTGTGATGTGTCTTGAGAGAAGTCTATCTCTGGGCTGCAGATGATGACTTGGTTCTCAGTTTTAGGTACCATTTTTTTTTTCACATTTATAATTTTACAATGTCTTCAACCTCTCTTTACAGCCGAAGATATATCACTACATAGTATAAAACAAAGTCGCTTTCTCTGTCCCTATGTCCCTTTGTATGCTTAAATCTTTAAAACTACGCAACGGATTTTGATGCGTTTTTTGTAATAGATAGAGTGATTCAAGAGGAAGGTTTATATGTATAATACGTACATATTATTGTACAGAAATCTATTTGTACCCGGGAGAAGCTGGGCCGGGCCGCTAGTATATATATAATTTCCTAATCTACAACCTAACCGACATAATCCATTATCTACATGTGAAATGCATATTAAAGTTTAAGTAATACGCGCAAAGAATCACATTGGCCACGGTAGCAAACAACACCGATTCCGACTAAATGACATTAAACTGACATTTTCTTTTGTTTTATTGCAACGCGGAATGACATCATAAAACCTGATGATTTTTAATAAAATAAATACAAAGCCGAGACTCGACAATGTATATACGAGTACGTGTCCTGAGTTTTGTAAATATACGAGACTTTAACACCAAAATTATTTTTTTATTGCAATGAATGGCGAGACGAGCATGCCGTTCGCTTGATGGTTTGCGATATTACTGCTCATAAAAAGTAGCAAAACCAAACAACACCTTGAATTACTAAGCACTGCTTGGTATTCCACTGCGCTCACCATCCTGTGACATAGATGTTAAGTCTCAATATGTCCAGTTACTCTAGCCACAATGTCCTTCAAACCGAAACACAAAAGTGCATTTACTCTGCTGTTTGGCGGGAGAAATAGACATTGCGATGGTCTCTAAAATCGAATTTTTTGAAGATTACAGAAAAATTACCTTGTAGCAACGATTAGATCACACACGCTTCTTTAATATATATACACGTAAAATTTATTGTAAATTATAACAAATTATTAATGATCTGCTCTTCTTTAAACCAAATCGCAACTTTTGTAATAATCACTATATTTTAAGATGGTTTTGAAAAGAGAAACACTAGAGTTTCTTGCCCGTTTTTCTCTATTGAAAACAGCTTTCTGAACCGGGTGGTACATAAAAAAACTGAATCTAAATCTATAAACTTTAATGAATTCAATAAATTATTTTAATTTTATTTACTAAATTTTTCGTCGTGGTAAAACGCAGCATAATTTTAAGGTCACAATGAGTCATAGGCCAAAGGCTTAGAGGTGACATTTTGATATATATATATATATATATTTGTATATATTTTAAGCGTATTTGTAATAAATTTGATAGTGTTATTTTTGCTCAACTGTACTCAGAGCCTCAAACTACTAAACAAACAAACCAATGCTATATAACTAGTCTTGCCATAAATATTGTAATAAAGAAAAAAGAAAATTGTTAACTGCAAATAACATTTATTACTTTTACAGTGTGTCAGTTTAATACATAAATATAAAACAATTAAAAATATAAAAAGCTTATTCGAAGTGGTCTCCATTGGCTGCAATACAGTCCTTTAAACGATGAGGCCAGTTATCAATAGAAGCACGCACTCTTTCCATGGGAAAATTCTTCACTGCCAATCGTATAGATTGTTTTAGGGACTCCAAATTATCATGGCGTTTAGAGCAAGCTGTACTCTCTAAAACTGACCACAAATCATAATCCAGCGGATTAAGATCGGGACTAGACGACGGCCAGTCTTCAGCTCTGATGAAGTCCGAAACGTTCGATTCCAACCAAGACTGCGTGGACCGAGCTTTATGACCCGGCGCCGAGTCTTGCTGGAAGGACCATACTTGGTTATTGAACATGGTGATGTTAAGGGGCTTAACTACCTTCTCAAGAATGGTATCTTGATACACTTGTGCCGATGTTTTGATACCTTTTTCACAAAAATATGGCTCAGTCACTCCTTCATAGCTAACACCCCACCAAACCATCACTGAAGTCGGATAATGTCCACGTTGCACTCTGTCGACTAATTGGGAAGCTTCCTTAGAGCTTTGAGCATAAATACGGTCATTTTGTTTGTTAAAATGTTGCTCAATTGTAAAAATTTTCTCATCCGTAAACAAAATTTTTCTGTGACCTCCCTTTGCGTACCGCTTCAGTAGTTGTTTCGATTTTACCACCCTATTCTTCTTTAAATTATCAGTTAAGAAATGGCCAGTGCGTCTCTTATAGGCTGCAAGTCCTAAGTCATCTTTTAAAATACGCGACATGGTTCTAGGTGCTATCTTCATTTCCCGAGATAAAATCTTTTGCTTTCGGACAGGATTTCTTCGAATTCTTTCCCTTACTGCTTTGACCACCTTTTTCGTACGAACACTACGTGGACGGCCAGATCTTTTTCTGTCACAAACAGAGGAGGTCTCATTGTACCTATTAATAGCCCGGTACACAAACATTTTACTAATACCAAGTGTATGGAGAGTTTTAAAAATTGCATTTGGCTCCATACCTACTTTGTGTAATGCTATCACAGCGATTCGGTTCTCTTTATCACCCCACACCATTTTAATATCGCAAAATATTTTACAATGTATTGGCGCCAAAATGAGAAAACACAATGAACAATCGTATAAAAATGACAGATTCGAAATTCAAATGTAATATTTTTTTATAATTAAGTGTAACAGTATTTATGGCCAGACTAAGTATATGTATAAATGCCCTTCCGATTTCACGCAACAACAGATGTATCATGTAATTCAATATGGCGGTGATCGAATATAATAATTATATCGAACGGAAGGCCTCGGATCCTGTGACACTAGATTTCACGCCCCGCTTCACCCGTGTATATTACTCAATTAGTTCCATTCGCTTAACTCCAAGGGACTTGGAGAAACTTGTGTAATAGGGCTGAACGTAAAATATACTGACAGAAAATGTAATCATAATAATTAAAAACCTATCGTTTTAGGTAATACGAAAACAATTGTAACTAAAAGATGAAAAAACAAAAAGTCACGACGTTTTTGGTTTTACCATTATATATTTTTTCTACTTAATGTTGTGATTATCAAAGTATGGATGAATGTAAAATGATTGTATTCCTTTGATGACATATTACAAAATAATATATTTAGTCAAAACCCGTTAATTAGATACATATGTTTAGATTATTTGACATATTTTTAACAGAATTCAAAAAGAAGAAGATTCTAAATTCTTCGCATTCTTATTTTCGACATAACAGTAATTAGAAAATGCGTATTTCTTATAACAAATTCAATTCTTTAATATTACAAAGAGCCAATACTACTAGGTAAAATCTGGTCTATCATTTGTCCAATATCGGCATTACCACATTTAATAATAATCACATATTTATGTATATGATTTCCCAGTTTTGATCCACTCAGTGCAGCCGTCTGAAATACGTACATTTTCAAGTATGTAGCGTGTTTGCGACGTCCATAACCCTCATCACTGCCCTCTGTTGCAAATACTTCACGGACGATTTAAACACGTACATGCACTGGGTTTTAGAGGTTGTAAGGAAAAGTAAGTACGAAGCAAGCGCTTTTGATCATGGTTCCATATATATTTATTTATTTCAACTTATTTTTTTAATGTAGGATGCCCTCTGATCAGGTGGAGCCCAGAGTTCCAATATTAATGTAAGACTGCATCGTTGGCTCAGCAATATTGCGACGCGATTACAACGCTCAATTCCCGGATTCTAATCCCGGTTCGGACAGAGTGTTATTGGATTTTCTGTTCATTATCAACCAGGAGTCAGGAGTTTGTGCCCGATATGGCGATAGGGTCGCTCCCTTTCACATCATGGGACGGAACATACAAGGCGAAATGTGGGTGTCCTGGCACCTCTGCCTACCCCTCTGAGAAAAAGACGTGAGGTTTTGTATGTGGTTCTACGTGTGTGTCAGTAATTGTATTGTAAAAACTGTTATAGAACAATAAAATAAATTAGCTGCGACCACAATAGACTTTGTTTTCACATGTTGAACCCTACTACAAAGACCACAAACGAATAGAAAGCAAAAAGAAGGTTGGAACATAAAACACAAGAGCTTTACTTCCATGTTCCTTTATTTTGGTTTATAAGCAGCCTTCTAACTTAATCTCTTTATCTGCAATACAAACAATGTTTTTATGCCAAAAAAGTGAAATAATTATATTATACGTTGAAACAAAACGATTGTTTGTGGTAGGTCTCTTATGCGTGAGCGGCCGTCTGTGTAGGTACCTCACCAATGTCCATGTATTCCGCTAAGCAACAGTGTAAATTCACTGTTGTATACTTGAGCGTGAGTTTATAGCGAGCGCAAGTGAATACTTGGTATTAACCAAAGCTTGGGCTTTGGTTTGTGATTCTAGATGTTGTATGGTGTTGCTACTGTCAATGAGTAGTTGTACGCTTACCATCACTTACCATCAGACGTTTGGCATGCTCGTCTCGCCATCCAATTCTATAAAAAAAGCTTGCACTGCATAACTATAATTAGGACGATTAAAAAACTCACATTCTACTTACTCAAAAATATGATAAACTACACTATAAATATTGGGAATTACCCAAATGAAATTTCACCAAACGTTATTACTTTAATCCAGTACATATGACCAATGTATTTGTCAAATAAATTCTAACGTTTTGATAATAAAGATTTTCTACCATCCGTCTCAAACAAGATTAACATACATATGACGAAAATTCTTTCAATATCCTTTGACTGAAAAAATAATTTTAATCTGTATAATTCACCGGGATATATGTGGCAACTGGCAAAGTTTCTTCATTTAGACCCGGGCTACGTATTTATGAGATGGCTACGGCCCTTGTTTTTCTCACGGCGGCGTCTCGGCAAGCGGGAATATTTCATGAGGGGAATTCAGATCCATTGTGGAAATTAGAGAATTTTAAAACCTAGGACGAACGAAATGGTCAGGGAAATTCTTTTAATTAAATTAAAAGGTGCTTGTATTGGTTGGACATTTTTTATGATGCTATTTGGGAACAACGCAGTGTTTTTTTCTCATTATTAATATTTAATTCCGGAACTTCTTGGATTTTTTTATTTTAATTCATTGCGAGGCCATGATGCCATTCGTCTAATGGTAAGCGATACGACCGCTTATGGACTCACTAACCAAACAACACCAAGAATTACAAAACAATGTTTGGCATTCACTTGCACATCTTGACATAAGATGTTAAGTCTCAACATGTCCAGTTGTTACTCTGGCTACAATACCCTTTAATATGTAAAACTCGGTTCATTCGAGAATTTCCGTTTTATTCATCAATTTATCCCTTCGATATGGAGAAGTACACAATAATTTGATGGAATCTCCTGTTCATTTTACTGTTTGATTAATTTCTTTGCAGGTTTCAGAATACTTTCAAAATCTCAGAGAAGCCCTGAGCTTCAATGCTCGAAGTCAATGAAACGCACACCGTAGACTTTTCTCACTTACAGAAATATTAAAAGTGTTCTCTATCTTATTCATATTGATTCTTTTAACCTGAAAATTGATACAGCTGGTAGTAGCTGTTCGGAGACTATTTTATGTTTGCTCTATCACACTGAAAATCAATTTGCCATTAACTCAAACAAAATTAAACCTTAGATTCAGCGCAGCATCTTCAATAATTCCTTAACAGCACCTCCCTCTCCAACACAAAAGAAAAAGATTCGCCCGAAGATACCGCGCTCGTATCACAAAAGATCATGATTGACCCATTAAAACGTACTTAGGCCGTTTTTATCTAAATTCCGTCAACAGGTTTCAAAGGCACCCTTCGAATTTCGCAGTAGCCTTTCAACTTTCAATTGTGGTTGGTGAGAATGTATAACAATTTTGTCAGGGCCCAAGGGTCCGACCGCGACCCGGGTCCGAATACATAGGCGATTTATTTCTATTACGATCTGACCGCGACTTTACGGCCGGGACACAATGAGATAAGCTATACAGGGTGTATCAAGACTGCTTGCGAAAACGAAGCCGGGTGGTAGTTTTAGTGACTTCAGGTAGAATGCAACTTTTAAGAAGAACTTTTTGCATTATGAAGAAAATTTTGCAAAAAAAGGCGACGGTTTTTTTGTTGTATATTTTTTTCCTATCTTCGTATTTGGGGGTAAAACATAGTTTTTTTCTAAAATAATCATGTACATAATTTTATTTTTAAAGGCGGTACCACACCGTCTTTAAAATTAAAAATGATAATAAAAAAATATTTTTAGCGAAAACGAACGGGTTACCCCCAAAATATGATGATATTTAAAAGATTTTTTTTTATTGCATTGTCTGTAGTCCCTAAAACTACCACCCGGCTTTTTTTCGGTAGCAGTCTTGATATACCCTGTACATTGAAGTAAAACGCGTATGAATGTCGGCTTTATAATCTGCTACGAATAATAATGAGATCTGTCCTTCCACGTCGGTAAATTGAAATTATCTTTGGGTTACTTTTGTCTTTTGTATTCAGTAAGGGCGTGAACCTTATATACCCTATGTTATATAGGTAAATTATTGACTTCTCGTATAATATGGTAGTGAATTGCTATTATGTTCTACGATAGGCAGTCAATATGTATCTTTTATACCTTAGGAATACTAAACTATCGTGTGTCTTAGAAGAAGCTATTTATTCCGATCATCCGGGAACACTCTCATCTACAGACACTTTAAATATATACAAGACTATAGATACGTGCTATTTGATGGAAACCGGGCATTGTCTTGTATTTCTGTATTTGTACACCCAATAATCACATACTGACCCCACATCAAGTTCGAGTCCTGTGTCATGAACTACGAGACACTTCTATCTCACAAACACCGACCGAAATAAAAACATTTCTCTTGGTGAGGAGATCGAAACCACGGCCTCCAGTTTCACAGGCGGGGTCTAATCGACTGCGCTATGTAGGCTGCCAAAATATAATATAATAAAGAATTAATATTTAAGAAGTTGTATGGCCTAACCACTCTGAATCTTACTCTCGATTGTGGAGGAGGCCCATGTCCTACTGTAGGACTATACAGGCTTTAAAACCATTGCAATCGTAAGCCTTGTAAGTTTTCTTATTTTACTGTTTGTTCTCCTTCCCTCCTCGCAGTCCTAATCGTCTAATAAATCAATAATTGGCCAAAACTTTTCACAGTAGAAAGTGAAGATCACTCCTCAACCTGTATCAATCCACATTCTTACTTCATAAATTGAACATAAACTCCTCAATGTATTCCAATCTTGCGATGTTACCTACTGACCAAGCGCCCCGAAGGTCAAATTGCGGTCATGGGATCACTTTTACATAGAATTTCGATCTTGCCGCTTGATGGAGATTTCCGAATGTATGCACGAAATGATACAAAACGTAGGAGGTTTTGTTATCGTTTTTTTTTTTTCTTTTGTATAAATAGTAACGTTTAAGTTAGTTTTTATTGGTGGTAGGTATCACATGTGAGAGGAATTTCTCCCGCCAAATAGCGGTGTAAATGCACTGTTATGTTCCGGTTGGAAGGACCAACTAAAAACTTATTACTCTGTTCCTCAATCCATATAGATTCTCAGCTAATGAAGCGATAACTCCCCAAAAATATTTCCGATCTCACGTACTTTCACAAACAACAAGGAGTTTGCGGAACTTCCCACGTCTCAAACTTGGCCCGTTTAATATTCTGCAGTTGGCACCAACTTTGACCCGTGACAGCTAGCCCTTTGGCCATAGTTGAACAACCTTTAAGGGCGTGAACACGATGTAACTTGCCATAGTTAAAGTTAATGGTATAGTAATTGTTAATGGGATATGGTGCCATAGCCATAGTTTTAAAGATATTGAAGATTAAGTTTGTCTTATGTATTTGGCTTAAGTTTAAAGTTTACATTAAATAGGAATTAGGATGCAGTCCTATTCAAGTCTCAATCCTTCAATTATTGTTAATGAAAAATGTTGCATGGCTTAATTTTATATGTTTTACATTAAATATGATGCATTTCTACTGAAGCCTCAATGCCTCAATTATTGTTAATGAATAATATTGCAGGTGTTATGGTGGTAGTAGTACTCATGCCTACCGTAAACAAGAGCATACCAACTCAAAAACTAATTATTATTAATGGTTTCTTAGATTTACGCGATTATATATTGAAATAAAACTATTATTTACTACACCCCGTGACCACGAACGCTGTAAATAAAGTAATCAAATCCCCGATAGAATCACTAAATAATAGTTTTATTCCAATTATTATTAGTAGATCTTCTGATACGGTTTAGTCATCATCATCCACAGCCTGCAGGATCCCACTGCAGGGTATAGGACTCCCTCACTACTTTCTTATGATACAATCATTTTGAATCATAAACACAATAACGCACTGTTTCTTGAGGACAGAAAGGAACAAATCAGTGATACACCTAATATAAATCTTGAAAACGAAAGACCTACAACCAACCAAAAGAATTGATGAGATGAAAATTGTAACTTTCATCCGCTTAGCAACCCTTTTACTTGTAAGATGGTAACGTTTCTGTTTGTTTTCAGATCTCGCATGCAACCGGAAAGTTAGTTGCTAACAATATCGGGTTCCGAACCCTACACCAAAGGTAAGATTACTTTTCTATATTAATATTATAAAGAGGAAAAAAATAATTGTTTGAATTCAGGCTCTGAAACTACTTGAACGATATGAAAAATATTTCACCATATTATATATATATATATATATATATATATATATATATATATATATATATGCACCTCAAATGCACATAGGCAATATAATATTTAAAGTCTTTTCGTGGGGTTATTTACCTCTTTAGTTCAATGTTTGTCACCCGCTTTGCACGGAGGGAAGTGGACATTATTTATTTCCAACTCCTATTAATTTAACTTTTTGATTAATTTCGTTGCGGGTTAAAGACAAGTAAGACATTCCCGGAGACTCGCCGAGCTTCAATGGTTTGTGTCACTACATTGCGTGCCACTGTTGATCCCGGCTTACAGGAGTTGCAGTGGCGGGTGTGAGGGCGGGACAGTCTCCAATATGATATTTAGAAAAATGTGTATCTGCACCCAGGAATTGCAGCGCCGGACCGCTAGTACAATAGAAATAAGTAAACTTCTTAGAATCCTAGTGTGCCCAACCCAGTAACGATACAAAGACAATTGCAAGCGTTTGCCTTTACTTTCAAAAGTAAATAAAACCAAATCAGGGCACCCGAGGTATCCATAGTTAGTCGATAAAAAGGACAAACAAGAAATTACTAATTCAAATATCACTACATAGTATAAAACAAAGTCGCTTTCTCTGTCCCTATGTCCCTTTGTATGCTTAAATCTTTAAAACTACGCAACGGATTTTGATGCGGTTTTTTTAATAGATAGAGTGATTCAAGAGGAAGGTTTTTGTGTATAATACGTGCACATTATTGTAGAGAAATCTATATGCACCCGGGTGAAGCTGGGCCGGGCCCCTAGTATTCTATAAGTAATTATCTTCCGCTGTTCAAATTGATGACGGTACAGTGATGTAAAACATTCCTTTATTCTCGGATCCTTTACAATAAACAATCAGCATACGATTATAACATGAAAAACACAATATGATATTACAAACGTTTTGGCAAAAGTTACCAAGGTGACCAAAAGAGAGGGTATTTTTCCAAATGCCAAATAAGTCACGACTCTTGACATTCCGTCTTTTGACCCTCCCGAGTTGAAGAGTTCGCAAAAAAGCCACGAGTGTTGTTTATAAGTTTGTCGATAATTTAGTTTCATCCAAAAGGAACAAAGACATCAGGAACGTTTGAAAGACGATGCTTTTAAAATATGCCAAATGATTACTTAATAAAATACACATATGTTTTTTTATTATTGCAATGAATGGCAAGACGAGAATGCCGTTCGCTTAATAGTAACCGATACGAGCGCTCATGAACAGTAGCAAAACCAAACAACAACTTGAATTACAAAGCAATACTTGGCTTGCCATTGCGCTCGCCATCGCCAGACATAAGATGAATAAAGGAAAAGTTTGCCCGTCTTAGTAATGTGACACGTAGGTTCAGTATTCTATTTAGCCTAAATTATCGTCATTTAAAATGCTTCCATAGATTCAAAATATAGAAAATTAATGAAATAAGCATTTACGTATATATTAAGTGCAAAACCAAAATCGCACTTATCCATTCCATTTCATCATTCATTTCATTCCATTCCATCTTTGCTGAATAATGAACAAATTTGCCTAATTCAAAGCAAAATAAACACCAAGAAAGCCTTAAATCCAGAGAACACAGTACAATAAATCCTTCAGAGATCTTGTGACGAAGGCTCGCAGAAATAATATAAATTTCACGAAAAGAAACGAGAGGAAAAAATCGAAGGAAATTCTATTTATTCACCCCTACTGTGGACGCCATATTTCACCCCAATACATCCCCGCACAACACGTGAATTATTTATATTATCGCGATAGAAATAAATTTATATCGTTATCTTATAGGCTAGGAGCTTGTGGACGTCTTATTAACAGAATCATTTTATTTCCATATTATGTTTAAGATAAGTGGTGAAGAAAAATCTACTTCTTCCGGTTTTTGAAGTTCGTGATGTAATCTATAGATACCTCTCTACGTCCGATATAAATCAATTTTTAGTAAGGCTTTTGCACCCCTAAACATAAATAACAGTTATAGGAGTACCTCTACCAAAATCCATCGATCCGTATTCTAGATATAGGCCGTCATGCCAATAGCTAGATAATATTTATTAAGAAAATAAATTAAAAACAGTAAACAGCATAATTGCTCCGACTGACGAGATACAACTGTCACTAGTCAGTTGTTACTAAAATTAGGATATTGGAGCCAGAGTAACTACTGGAAATATTGAGATTTACATGTTATGTCTCAAGGTGTCGAGCGCATTGTAATGCCAAGCATTGCTTCGTAATTTCATGGATTGTTTTGCTACTATCTATGAGCTGTAAGATCGTTTACAATCAGGGGAATGGGACGCTCGTCTCGCCATTTATAACAATTTAAAAAAAACAGCACTTCCCATCACATACAGTAAAAATACCGGTTACAATAAAAATAAATGTCTACAGCCAGTCTCCTAGACAACGTTGGTTATTTATCACGCTCTCTCGATACTACGATAGTGTTAGGAACTAGTTAACTTTACCCAACTTTCGATGCCTCCTAGGAACATTAAACGGTGTATTTTTTAATTGAAAACTAGTAGTAATCTTGGGTAGTTTTTCTGTTAGAAAAACCCGTCTGTGGCTTATTCAATAACTTTGTTATGTAAACAAATACGGATAAATAAATAAATAACAAATAAATAATAATTTTTATCGTAGTCTGTGAAACTATATCAACTCTAAAGTAGGCGCAGTTTATAAGCTCAAACGTGTTCAGAATTAATTTACACTCCGTAAACATGGACTTTGAAGATTCTTTTATTTCGCTCAAACTATTCTCCGATTTCTCGCTTCGCAATAAACGAGAGAGATTTTTCTGCTCGCGAACAGCAAATGAATGCAGTGAATTAACAATATCCTTCAGTTTATTAATTTTTCCAATATCTAGAGGCTACAGACGAGGCGGATCGTTTTACAAGAAGCAATTCAAATAGTCCAATCACTGATGTTTAAATTTTATTTTAATGTGGGTTAATGGTAATTATGCACAGGGTATATCAAGCTTGCTATCGAAAACGAGGCCGGTGGCAATTTTAGTGACAACAAACACAATGCGACTAAAAACTTCGCAAAGCAACGCGCCATTATTATTGTGATTTTTTTAAATATCACCATTTTTGGGTGGTACCTAAATCATAGTTTTTGAAAAAATAATAATTTATACCGTTGCGTACCATAGCGTCTTTACAAATAAAAGGGTATACACTATTATTTTAAAACAAACTATGTTTTTTTAACCCAAACACAACAATAAGAAAAAAAAATACAAAAAATCGTCGCTTTTTTTGCTAATGTTTCAGTAGCATTGTGCAAACAAACAACATTGTGCAAACAAAGCAATGCTTGGCGTTTCAGTGCGCCCGCCATCCTAAGACATAAGATTTTATGTCTCAATATGTCCTGTAGTTACTCTGATGACAATGTCCTTCAACCGGAAAAGAACAAAGCATTTACACTGCTGTTTGGTGGGAGAAATCTGTGGGAGAAATAGACATTTTTTCTATTTTCTATTGTCAAAACGCCTTATTGTGCTTCTTAGCTGGATTTTCCAGGTAGAGTGGATTTTCCACATTGCTAATACAAATATGAAAGGATCATAACTCAAACATTACCCATCATTGATAACGCAAATCACACCTCTGACTTTTCTGAGTCTCGTATGTATTTGAGAGCCCCAGGTGCACACACACGTGACAAAATTGGGCCAAAAACTATCGATTTAGAAAATCGACCAGTCGGAACATAAAACACAAATAAAATTTCTTCATATTCGCATTCCTCGACAAATAATATCCAACACAAAAATATTTTATCAATTCAAACCGGCAGTTCCTGAGATTAGAGGTAACATACAAACAAACTCATAGCTTTATATATTGGCATAGATATTATCTCATAGTTTTGTGACTTCCTACTTGTTGTAACCAATAAAATATGTGCTCTAACAATCAGCGCAAAGTCATTGACCTTTCACTATAAAATAAAAACAAAGGAAGCATAAACCAACAGCCACGCAGACTACAAACGTAGCAGAAGTTTAACTTTAATTGAATCACAGCCCTGGCTTTGTGTTATTTGGACAGCCGCCAGGAATAATAAAGAAAATCTTTTAATATCCCGATTAGTGAAACAATAAAGGCTGAATATTAATTCGTGCAAACGGAAATAAAAGCACGTTGTAATAAAGCGCGCAATATTTAACGTTCGTTTCCATTAATCTATACTAATCTATAAAGCTGAAAAGTTTGTTTGTTTGTTACCTCTAATCTCAGGAACTGCTTGTTCAAATTGAAAAAATCGTTTTGTGTTGGATAGGTCATTTATTGAGGAATACTATAGGTTATATATTATCATCACGCTATGACCTATAGGAGGGAAGCAATAGTGAAAAATCTAGCTATACGAAAAAACTGTTTTTTTTTCGTTTTCCGTGGTCCCATTGGTCAATATTCTAAATTGAAAGTTGGAATATTGTTTACTAGTCAGTGGTCATAATAAAACTTTTCGGCCGCCATTTTGAAAAATGCATCTGCTCCCGGGCGGCACCGGGCCGGTCCGCTTGTGTTTGTATAAATCGCTTAATCCTTTGCATACAACAATATATCCGTCATTGTATAAATAAAAAACAGAAGAATACAAAGGGTAATTGGAAATGAAACATTGATCCGGCACTGTTTACTGAAGTGTGATTGGGTTTGCATTTGATATTCAGCTTCAGGCGTATTATTTTTTTATGCCATCCCCACCGCGGAACAAAAGGCCAGGAATCTGAGATGAAGATTTGATTAAAGAAGTATCCAATGATTATGTTGAGGGAGGGAATCAAATTATATTGAAGAGATTGCTTCGCTCTTGTATCGGCTTACCAGTAAAATAATAAGTCTATTGGGTTTTCCACGTTTTAATGCTGTAAGATGAGGCAAATTATCGAAGTTTCTAATAATTATAAGAATATTTAATAATCTGGTCTGCTTTTGAAATTTGGGTAGTAATTGAGTATCTGTTATTTTAGTTTTAAACAGTGATTATGTCTCACAAGTTCTTCTTGAGATAATAATTATAACCAGTATTTTATTTTCAATAATTTAAGCTTTTAAATTTTCAATGAAGCCTAAGGCTGCTGAATTTTTATAAATGGTTTAATATTAAAAACAAGAAAGTTGCGTGCAGTAAGCATATTTAAAACTATAATATATAAATATTCACTTTATTTCACACATATAGGTCGAGGGCTGACATATGTACATTATAAGTAATATTCCGTTATATAAAAATCCAAGATGCCTGTCGGTTAAATGGAACCACAGCATTTTTTTTCTCTTAGAACCATGGCAAGCAATAATTTCGCGAACAAAAACTATATACGATGTTGTAAGTAAGTACATGTATCAGCCCGCATACATCCCACTGCAAAGCACGGGCCTCCGCTACAATCGAGAGTACGCTTGGGGTTAAGTCATATAATCCTACCATACATAGTGTGGGTTGATCATATTATGTTTCTTTGTTATTTTAAGTGCTTGGGAAAGGACCAGACGCGGCTGCTAGTATATTCACGGTAGTCGCGGGTTCAAATCTCATGGCCCATCTCAGACTTTTCGAAGTCATGCGTGCATTCATAGTCAAAATCATCACATATGTCATCACTATAATAGGTAAGGAAAACATCGTTAGGAAACCTGCATATCATAGCGATGTATTAGAAATTCTATGGTGTGAAAAATCCACCAGTCCGCAATAGACCATCTTACAGGATTATATGGCCTAACCCCTCTTAATTGTACTCCCGATTGTAGAGGAGGCTCGTGTCCTGCAGTGTGACGTATATGGGATGATACAGCACAGTAAGGCTTATATAGGATCTGCGGTACTTTAAAGTTTTAACTCCTTTCTAAATTGACCTAAGGTTAATAACTTGGGCAAGGTCTACTACTTTCTATTCGGATTCCTTTGTAGAGTAATACTTCGTATTGTTAATAAACAATATTATTTAATGTTTCTATATACAAAGTAATTGAAAAGGTATCTAAGATAAGGGTAGTTGTGTATGCAAAAAAATATCTTGATTTATCTCCAAAACGTTTTAACCGATTTATGATATAAAATAATAATAATTACATCACATCATGGGACGGCATATACAAAGCGAAATGTAGGTGTCCTGGCACCTCTGCCTAACTTTACTGAGAAAAAGGCATGAGTTTATGTATGTGCGTATTATTTAAATATTAAATGAATCCGCAATGTGTAAACATGGAAATCAAACAGAGATTAAATTAAATTTTGGGAACCTTGAACAAATTAACCCCCGTAAAAACACACGCAGCTAGGCCAATAGGTCATACACGAGCAATCCATACGAACAAACATATTAAATCCGAAATAATTTCCGCGAAGCTTGTGTACTGTACACACATTAATCATGTTTTTAATCAGAAACCGCTGTAATTAAATTTAATTAATACATTTTGAAGTTCTCGACACATTCTACGTTTACTTTTAATTAATAAAAGTCAACATAGCGGAAAACATACAAAGATTGTGCCAACCGCACCGTTCACTCCCGATTACAAAGATGTTACAGACGGTATGTCTGCGACTTACAGCCGCTGCCAATAAACAATCTCAATCCAAAGTTTGCCGTTTGAGATTGACAGCGCAATCTTTTTTCTAATACTATATTGCCAATAATCAATCTCAGTAGTGAAAAAACTATGGCAACATGGTAAATGACAAATCGAAAAGTAGAAAACAATCCAGATTGACGTCAATCTAATTTTTTCGATTGATTATTGGCATCGGCCGTTAGACCGCGTTCATAGATTTTATATCTTTTTTGTCATTGATATTTAAAATTAAATGATATAGTACCGGACTTACGCGATAGGTGGAACCAAGCGATAGCCGTGTAAGTCGAATTTGCGTAACTCGAGGTTCAACATTTTAACTCGAAAGAAAGTGTTTTCCATTTCTTTTTAGGTTCAAATGACTCGTTATTTGTTCTTTTGGATGATAATTAAATAGAAAAGAACATTATGTATTGCGTACGTAAAAATATCCACGCGGAATATGTTCGAACTTGTAAACCGAGCACTGGCAGTACAGAGAGGTAAGCAAATAAGCTAGAAAAACCGCGTAACTCGGAATTCTTGTGAAACGGGGTAGCGCAAGTCGGGGTATAACTGTTTTTTTTTTTTTATTTCAAAGAATGGCGAGACGAGCAAGCCGTTCGCCTGATGATAAGCGATACGACCGCCCATAAACAGTAGCAAAATTCCACTGCGCTCGCCATCCCGAGACATACATAAGTATCAATATGTCCAGTAGTTACTCTGGCTACAATGTCCTTCAATCCGAAACACAACAGTGCATTTACAATGCTGTTTCACGGGAGAAATAGACATTGCGGTGGTACCTACCCTGATGGCCTCTGACATATGAGAGACCTACCACCTGTAAATGACTGTACTCATACTTATTGTATTGTCTGTAAAATAAACTAACTTATAATAACGTGCATACATAAACTCACGCCTTTTGATCCCAGAAGTGGTAGGCCGAGGTGCCAGGACACCTACATTTCGCCATCCGTATAATGAGATGGGGGCGAGCATACCGCCATATCGGTCACAAATTCCTGACTCCGGGCTGATAATGTAAAAATCCAATATCAATATGATATTAACTTTATTATATAAAAATACTTACTATGAACCTCAATAGTTTTTCAGATTTGCACTGATGTTAATCGTATCCTTTATAGGTTGGTATAGAATGAAATAAAAAACGTGTAAGATTTTTGTCACAAGACGAATGTCCTGTAAACAGTTCTTTGTACATTAAATAAGATTTAAAACCTTTTCTACAAAAAACACTTACAATACAATGTTCTTTGAACGCAGTCTTACTCTGAGAACTGCTCGAAACTTCCCAAGTTTTTTTTAAAGTTTTACATGGTTGGGTAACTAGAAACACAAATAACAGTGTTTTCAACAGTGTACATTTAAACAAATGAAATAGTATATCTTGACAAGAAGGACGTAAATCTGTATGTTAAACTTAATAAAACGACATGCTAGACCTGTTTGACTTGGAATGAAAAGTGACGGACCAAGACAGATTTATTTTCATAAATCTTACCTCATTCACAATAGGTGTACAAGAATTTCATGTTACGTTTATATAAACTAACAAAACTAAATATGGGTTGAAAGTTGTTTTGAGAACAGGTGAATTATTATTCTTCTGTTTAGTCTCAAAAAGTCTACAGCTGTACAAAAGGCCTCCTTCAAATTACAACATGAGGAGTTAGTCTGTACTCCGCCACGACGACTAATATTCGAACATTGCATATAAAACTGAACGAATGTGCCTAAATCACTATCACTACATAGTATAAAACAAAGTAGCTTTCTCTGTCCCTATGTCCCTTTGTATGCTTAAATCTTTAAAACTACGCAATGGATTTTGATGCGGTTTTTTTAATGGATAGAGTGATTCAAGAGGAAGGTTTATTGTGTATAAAACGTACATATTATTGTAGAGAAATCTATATGCACCCGGATCAAGCTGGGCCGGGCCGTTAGTACCTTATAAAATGTTCGTATCTACATATATGATAATCTTAGACTAAGTTCAAAGTGAATGATAAGTTTCATAGAGAATAATATTAATTTTAAAAGTGAAAAACATTAACACTTAAAAATATAAATTACACGACACTTTATTTTAAACACATAAAACCAATACATATAAACCATTTAAAACATGTGAACACAATTAAACGACTCCGTATGTAAAATAAGAAACAAATCAAGTTACAACAACGCTCTAGTAAATTCAAATAAACAGAATTCCGCCATGCCAGTCAATCGGCTAGTTCCGATTGCTTTTACCCGACGCGATGCACACGAACCAATGGCGGCTAATTAATTGCTATTATTCACTTGTATTTTTTAAAAGTGGTGAATTGAACCGAGGAGTCAAGGCAAGATTTTTTTGCAAAATCAACCATTGTACAATAATGGATGTTTCCAACCCGCTCTGTGTCAATTTGTTCTAACTGTTGGTTCGTAAACAAGTTGATATTAACTCAACTCAACAATAACTACTACAATGGTTTCTTTAAAGTTTCGGCCTAATCTTATTACTCAGTTCTATTTAACTATTCGACGAAATATTAAAACTTACTTATTATTATATACATAACTCAGACAGAAGTGCTGCCAGGACATCAAAATTTCACCTTGGGTGTTTCGTCCCATGATGTGATAGGACGCGAATCTATCACCAAATTAGACAAAAATCCCTGATCCTGATAATGGAAAGGAAAATCTAAAATCACTTTGCCGGCCCGGGATTCGAACCCAAGACCTCAGAGTCGTAATACGACCATAGTACAATTGCGCCACCTAGACAGTTAGAATATTAAAAGTTTGAACAGACAAAATAAATGTTAGAAAATATTTACTGTAACTTCTTTATCAGGTTTCGTTACCAAAGGCTCACCAATCTTCAAAGGAATATAGGATGCTTCTTGATATTGTAAATATGAACGGCAGTCTACGTGGCGCAGGCGGTTAGACACCGGCCGTGAATCGAAAGGCCGCGAGTTTGATCCCGGGATCGAAACAAATATTCATGTGATGTACAGGCATTTGTTTCGGGTCTATGTGTTTGTGAAACTAAAAAGTCTCTCGTAGTTCCTGATACCCACGACACAAGACTCGATCTTAGTGTGGGGTCTGGACTATGTATGAGACTGTTGGGTGTGTTTATTTATTTATGAAAGACTTTTTCCATAACCCCAAGTAATAAAAAATAAACCACTTCAAACTTAATTTCTTGAATTCAACCCCAAATATACACATCGAAATACAAACTTAACATATAAATAAAATAATGTTTCTTCCTTCACAATTCTCTTTACCAAGAAGTTACTCGAAACGAAGTTGGCTTCAAGATATAACGTCTGATTCGTCAGTTATCAAGGAACAGTTCCGCGCCAACTCGCACAAATTAATCATGCGGGTGAAAAGTGAAAACCATCCCGTGTAATTTATATTAAGGGGTGGTGTAATATTCTACGGCTTATTCAATTCTAAGCCCCACATATTTAAAAAGGCTTTGTGTAAATATTGATTCTCTAATTGTTTGATCACAATATAGTTTATAATAATTAGTTATTTTGTGCGTTCAGTTTAATTTAATTTACATAAACATATATATATCATAATTTATGTTATGCTAACATATACTATGGCTTTTTTAAATTCTTTTTTGTCACTTATCTGTGGAACTTGTAATTAGTGTATAGTTTCATTACTCTGTTTTATTTTTGTAACCCTGTATGTTCCCTTAAAATAAATAAAATAAAATTAGTATTATTACAGAAGATATAATTGTAACGGGTATGAAAATAATGTTAAAAGAATTAGTTTTTGTATAACCCGACATAATTGTATCGATATCGATAAGGCATAGTCGTAAATGATCTCGCTGGTCAATAGGTACTTTAAAATTGTAGCGTTTTTTTACCCGACTGCGAAAATGGAGAATTATTCATAGACATTTTTAAACCGATTTTAGCTATCGAATGTTTTGACTCCACAGCCACAGGAAGTCCACTGCTGAACATAGGCCTCCCCCAAGGATCTCCACATTGACCTGTTGTTTCCTTCGCTCAACAATAATTAAAAAAAAGAATCTAAACATACCATAGGTACCTTAAATGTATTTTTAAATTATGTATGAATACGGATGTTTTAAAATGCGCTACCATTATATTTAAATACTTGAAATTTTTTAACAAAAATGATTTAGTAATTAATTAAAACGCCATATTCTGGACTCAAGTCATTACTAACTTCACCTGCGTTTTCAGCTTAATACAATGCAATGAAAAGCACCTAATTAATGCAATTTTTCAACTTTATACAAACATTATTCATTTTAATGCATTAAATTGTGAAACTTTTCACAATTCGCCGCTCTTGTGGTCGCAATAAATTCATCATATCGCGTATGTGAGATATATTACGAAGTAAATGAGTTATGGCGTCAGTAAAATTAATCCCGTTAAACATATTTGTGTGAAAAATTCTACAATTTAATGTAATTTTGTTTTATTAAGAATTATATTTTTTGTTTAGATCCTTTCTTGTGTTTTAATATAGTTTTATTTACGTGTATTTTGGGTGTGTATTTACGGACAAATTGATATAGGTTTTTCTATTAACTATTAGCCCTGAGCCAGGAATTTGTGTCCGACATGGCGATAGGCTCGCACCCTATCACATTGTGGGAAGTAACATACAAGGCTAATTGTGGTTGTCCTGGTAGCATATCTGCCTACTCCTTCTGGGAGTAAAGGCGTGAATTTATGTATGTATGTAGATTTGTAGGGGAGTTTAGATTGCTTCCATCTGGTCCCAAATGTTTTTGAAATGTTGCAACGTATTACTTTTTTTTATTATTTATTTATTTATTAGAATACAAAGTTAGAAACAAAAATAAATATTATTTCCACGAAACCAGGCTTCATAACATTTGCATTAGACATTAAACAAACAAAATAACCCTTATGAAGTTAGAATTTTAAACAAAAATATACAAGTATGTGATGGTTTATCCTATCATCATCATCTCAGCTACAGGAAGTCCACTGCTGAACATAGGCCTCCCCCAAGGATCTCAACATCGACCTGTTGGAAGCGGCCTTGTTTATCCTATAAATAATTAGAAGCTCATTTTAAGTGACAAAATGAAGGATAATTAATTAAATAAACCCTACAAACATAAATTTTGCGACGGAATTTCCCTTTAATGAACCTTATACATAAATATTTTACTTCATAAACATAACATAATTATAATCAGTTCATAATGATATAATCTTGACCAAACAAAACAGGAAATCTCCCGACAAAATCCCTATTCACCATTACTCCCGTTTCATCCTGTGGGAGCGAGCAGATGTACCAGCCGTCAAGCGCCTACCGCGATGTTGCCGCGTCAGTAACTTTGTTAGTTTCCCGATTTGCGGCGCCCCCTGTCGGCGATTCCCGTAGTTTATGCCCGGGAAACTTCTCCAGAAGTTTTATCATGACATTTTTATTCCAGAACAGGGGAGCAAAGTGTATTGTTTATGGTTTGTCTTCGGCTGTTGTTCTGTTGTAAAACGTGCCAAATAAAGCGTTGGGTTTGTGTTTGTTTTTGGAAAAATAATGCAGATTACAGATGTTGAATACGTATGAGCAGACTATGAGACGGGATCATAGGCAACATGTGTCTGTAAAAATATTTTCTTGGTGAGAATTGTACTAAGGAATACTGATAATGCCAGTTACATCTTGTTTTTTTCAGTCTATTAGAACTAGAACGATTCTTTGTAAAGCTTTAATAATTAAGGCTATTTTTTTCTTGAAAGTGAAACCTATTCACGCTATTCATTACTATAAATAACACCAAGAAGGCCCTTCAGTACATTGACCATTCAGTACATTATCAATAAGAGGTCGGGGAAAATCCAAGGATTTTATTTAACAAAGTGGAAATAAAAAATGAATATTAAATTCATGTGATAGTTTTTTTTTTATAAACTTTGTCGATATACAAGCAGACATTTCCAAAACTGTTGCAAGCTACCACTTTCAGTAACACTGCATTGGCGCGCCGCACCAATTACGTATGAATATCTTCATTAATTCATATTTGGAGGTGCGGATGATCAATAAATAAATTTGCAGTGGACTGTATTTTGCGGGTTGCACGGCACACTCGGAGGGCGGGATGAACTGCCTTCAGGAAAAAGTGGTTCAATAGGCAGTTCTACAAGGAATGGATATGCACATACCTTGTAGCTTCAGCGGCGGTGTTGTAGTTGGCGACTCGTCTGCTGCTTGGCGGAAATACACTGAATACAAGCACCAATAATGTGACGAGACACTAATAACCACTTAATAACATTAATATGCGGAGCGGTAAATTAATTAGCTTCTCACTCCGAAGGCGCGCGCGCAAGAAGAAAAAAGTATTTTATGGCGCCCTCGAGCGGCGGTTTGCGGAAATGTTTTTGACTGATCCAGGTTGGCGAGGGCGGCGATGCGGTCTCGCTCACACCTTGCTGTTGCGGTAGTGCGGGAAAGGGATGCGGGAAGGAAAGCATGCCGTGCAACTTGACATGCATTTGTTTGCTTTATAGAAATATGACAGCGGAAGTTTAAATATAATAAAATTACTTATTTTGCGGTTAATGATAAAATGGCGCAACCATTCCCCCCGGGCTTGAAGGGACGGCTTCAAAACAATTAAATATAAATACGCGGATGCTGAATAATAAAACGAAGAACTTTATAAAATATAACATAACGAAAGTATAAACAATTTAATAAATTGTATGACAATTTTAAGACGCGGTAACATAAACTAATATTTTGGATGCGGAGTTAATTTACTGATTAGGTAAAGGACATACACGTACAACAGGGCGCAAATACGACCCAGTTGCCGTTTTAACGCGGACGACACGAGTCACACCGTTTGTCGCCGGGAAAACTTCTTCTACTAGACCGAGAGGCCAGTGAAGAGGAGGCGCGTTGTCCGTCTTTAAAATCACAACGGTTCCTACTTGTATAGGATTAGATGGAGTGTTCCATTTGTCACGCGACTGTAACGTATGCAGATATTCTGACCTCCATCGCTTCCAAAACGACTGGACTAATTTGTCCAACAAGTCGTGGCGGGTGAGTGCGGACATCCTACTTTCGTCAATGTCTTTAGCGGGAAGGTATTTAAGCGGGGTGTAATTTAAAAAATGAGCGGGAGTCAATGCCAGCTGCTCAGAAGGATCACTGGACAAAGTTATATATAAAGGTCGTGAATTCATCAACGTAAGATCAGGACCAGCGTGACAATTAACTTTATGGTGATAATCAACAAGCAAATTCAAAATATGATGCTTGCGCGGTAACACTATAGGGTGTTTTTGATCGAAACATAAATCGGAGCGGATTAAACGACCACCGACTCGAATAAGACCATCCTGCAAGAATGGTTTGAGTCGTTGGAACATGCGGCTACAATTTCTTCCACTTTGTAATTTTCTAAACTCATCGCGGAAATATAAATTTTGCAATTCTCGAAGAACTATGTTCTCGGCGAAGATTAAATCGGCAGCAGATATATTCGCTCCCTGCGGTAATAATTTCATGAAGCGGTATACATAAACAACACTACGCAAAAACTTGCGCCAGGAAGAAAAACGAGAACCTAACGCAATAATAGGCGATTCTTCATTTGGAATCGACGCAACTAAAGCGTGTTTCTTTTCTTCTGGGGGCTCTGAAACCAAGCTAGGTTCAAAGGCGGTAATGGGCCATTCCGATGGACAAGACGATGTCCAGGAGGGACCATGAAACCAAAGCGGGTGATTTATTATTTGTGCGGGAGTAAGTCCCCGAGATAGACAATCCGCTGGGTTGTCAACACCGGGCACATGATAAAAGTTTTGCGGTGAAATTAAAGATTGAATCTTCGAAACTCTATTAGCTACGAAGGTGTCCCACCTGTGTGGCGACGAGTGGATCCAACATAAAGAAACAGTGGAATCTGAGAATGCGTATATTTTATTGATTTTATGACGTTTATTACAAGCAACAATTATATTATTAACTAATTTAGCAAGAACTAATGTGGCACAAAGTTCAAGCCGTGCGAGAGAAACAACTTTGCGAGGAGCAACCTTGGACTTGGCACTAATGAGATGGACCGTGTTAATATGGTCATTTTTAACGTGAAAATATACAACGGCGCCATAAGCCTTTTCGCTAGCATCAGCGAAGGCAAGAATGTTGACAATGCTAGTGGGTCGAATATCCACAAAACGTGGTATCTTAAGTTGTTCGAGAATAGGAAGTTCTTCCCTATAACGCTGCCATAACTTAACAATTTTCTCGGGCGGAACATCATCCCAACCACAATTAAGTAACCAAAGTTCCTTGATGAGGAGCTTTGCGTATAGAATAACAGGAGCTACAAACCCCATCAGATCCCACAATCGTGCAACACAGGATAATATGGTGCGTTTTGTACATTTTTCATCGGTTGTACAAATTTTTAAACTAAATAAATCGGAGCTGGGTGACCAACACAGACCCAGAACCTTATGCGTGTCAGATGGATCGAACTCCTTTACTGATGAAAGACGATGCGTAGGCGGAATAGAATTTAAAACAGTTTGCGAATTACTCGTCCACTTTACAAGGTCGAACCGTCCAGCCTTCATAAGAGAAATAACTTGAACAGCTGTGGACACAGCTTCGTCTTCACTATCGACGCAGTAAACAAAATCGTCCATATATAAACCATCCTCAAGAGCCTCCTTGGCCTTGGGAAAGGAATCTCCTTCATCTGAAGCGAGTTGCCTAATTGTCCTTAAAGCGTGAAATGGACTCGATGTAAGGCCGAAACATACGCGGTTAAACTGATAAACCTGTAGCGGTTGCTCAGGTGCGAAGCGATACAAAAAGCGTTGAAATCTGCGGTCGCATTCACGAACATTGATGCAAAGAAACATCTGCCTAATGTCCGCTGACAATGCAATGGAAAATAAACGAAAATTAAGAATAATGTTAAACAAGTCACCTTGTAAATTAGGTCCACTATGGAGAATATCGTTTAGAGAAACTGACGTACTTGTCTTAGCACTACCGTTAAGAACAACGCGTAACTTGGAAGTTAGTTTATCCTCCCTAATGACACCATGATGCGGTATAATATAAGACGGAGCGGAGATAGTTTCATCCGTGTCCGGAGGTGCGACAGAAATATAACCCTTCTCGAGATATTCAGCTATGACGTCATCATAAGCCTGCTTTAATTTAGGCAGAGCCTGCATTTTTCTTTCTAGACAAAGAAAACACTTCTCAGCTAATCGGCGGGAATTTCCAAGGCTATAAACATCACCTTTAAATGGTAGAGCGACGGTATAACGACCATCATACTCGCGGGTGGTAGTGTGAGAGTAAATATCTTCACACTCCTTATCATCTGGGCTTAAAATTGGTGGAACAACCACTTCCTCCAATTCCCAGAATTTGCGGATCGCGGAATCTAAAGACTCAACTGCACAGCAGTATGAGACTGTTGCGAAGGAATTACTAAAAGCGGGCGCGGAACCTACTATCACGTATCCCAATACGGTTTCTAATGCGTGTGGCGCGACGCGTGCGGTTTGTCCTTGAACCTTGTGGGACAATAAAAGGTGCGGGAAAATAGAAGCGCCAACCAACAGGTCAATCTCACCTGGGACGGCGTAAGTATCGTCGGCCAAAGGCAAATTTTTAAAATTATTAAACTGCGAAATGTCAACCGAAACCGTCGGCAATACTTCGGTCACCTTGTCTACTACTAACGACTCCATGTCGAAATAAATATTTTTATTAAAGCGAGAAAAGAATTTAATATTCACGTAACCTTGTGTAATTTTAGCGGAACCTCCTATACCTTTAACGGAACATATTTGACCTTTATGACAAATTAATCCTAAACGGTCACAACATGAGCTCGTAATAAAATTACTTTGCGAAGCGCTGTCTAGTAAGGCACGAACATAATGTTCCTTACCAAAAGCGTCAAAAACAATAACACGTGCGGTAGCGAGTAAAACAGTACTAGGTACTTGCGATGAAATAATATTGTGCGAAAGTGTGCACAGCGAAACCTCGTTCGCACCATGCGCGGCGTCCGAGCGCGGCACCGGCGCAGGCGAGGGTGCCGTGTAGGGCGAGCGCGGCGGCGCGGGCGCGGGCTGCGGAGCTGGGGCGAGCGGCCGCCCGATATTGTACTCACGCGGGGCTACGCTAGTACGCGGCGCGGCGGCATCCACAAAGGGTAACCTACCTACTGGGTTCACTCTAGATGCGGTATTGAAATTATCAAAATGTAACATAGTATGATGTTTCATTTGACATTTACGACAATTCATTTTAGAATTGCAATTAAATGAGCGATGTCTAGTACTTAAACAATTGACACAAAATGAATTAGACTTAATGAATTTAAAGCGGTCACTAGGTGTAAGTAATTTAAAGCCTGAACAGTTATACAAGTGTTCATGCTGCGTATGACATAGCGAACAATTATTATTTTGCGGAATTACTGACGCGGTATTTATGTAACTATGTGTAGATTTCAAATGCTTTAAAGGCACATCTGTGCGACGATCGGAAACTTTTTTATTTAATTCTTGTTTGCTAGATGTGTTTTGGAATATTTTCATTCGATCGCGTATGAAAGTAACTAATGAATCGAATGATGGGATATCACAACCTCTATTATCTAATTCGAACGCGTGCGCGGTGTCTGAATCAACTTTCTTTAAAGCTACGTAAAGAAATATAAGGTCAGAAAGATTATCAAATTTTAAATTATTTAAAGCGGAAACTGAGGTAGCAAACTTATCAAGAAATTGTTCAAGGTTATTTACACTTGCGGAATGAAATGGTTTAAAATCAAAGATCTGATCTAAATACGAACTTGCAAGTAAACGTTTGTCCTCGTATTTGTCGATTAATGCGGTTAATATTAGGGCATAGTTTTCGGCGCATGGACTTATGCCAGCGATCACGGATTGAGCCTTGCCCTTGAGTTTGCAAGTAAGGTAATGTAATTTATCTAAGTCTTCTAACATGGGATTATTGTGTACCATCGTCTTAAATGTGGCATAAAATAAGGGCCAAGATTTAACATCGCCATTAAACTCGGGTAATTCAATGCGCGGTAATTTGGGTCTACATGAATTATAATTATTATTACACTTTACATCGGGCTGCGTCGCCGTATGTAAAGTTTTCGCGGCGCGTTTGACCTTACAATATAAGTCGTCGAATGCAATAAGCGGTTGGTAATTAACAGTGTACGTGGGCTTTAACTTTAGTTCTATATCGTTTATTTCGTCTAATACGTTTTCGAAATCTGAGCGTAATTTCTCAATTAACTCCAACTCACAATAAAAAGATTCCTGTACAATATCATTGGTTAAATTATTCGTTTTGTCAGCTATCGACTGCATGCGCATAAACATACATTCCCGCTTAGCATTTAAACGAATTAATTTGTTTTCTGACATGATGCGTTAATGTAATAAGTACAATAAAATAAACAAACAACAATATGAGCGGTGCGGTACGATGGAGAATAGAATACCCTTACGTAAAATTATTAAATGTAAAGATCGGAAATAAGCAAAATAATGTGCAAATATAAATGAAACTTTATATAGTCACGTTATAATTTGTTATATATAAAATGAAATAGCGTGATTCCTTTATTACGCGCGATGTAACAATAACAAATTGTTTCTGGAAATTATATATTTGGAATAATCAAGAACAAATGCGAAAATAATATAAGTAGTTTATATAAAATATGTAAATACTTCTCAAAATTGACTATTAAGGGAATGTTAACGTAATTATTTACGATGCGGTAAGATTATTATTAGTTTAGCGCGGTTGGAACCAAAATGGCGTCCGAAGAAATGCGAATGAATTGGACAAAATTAAGTCCTAAAACTATTAAATAGCGGTTTTAAATATGCGTAATGCGTAATGCGAATATGCGGATAATGCGAATGAACCAGAGTAGTTCGATCGCGACTCAAATTCGGTTCGAATTGGACCAAAAAATTAATGGAGGTGCGGATGATCAATAAATAAATTTGCAGTGGACTGTATTTTGCGGGTTGCACGGCACACTCGGAGGGCGGGATGAACTGCCTTCAGGAAAAAGTGGTTCAATAGGCAGTTCTACAAGGAATGGATATGCACATACCTTGTAGCTTCAGCGGCGGTGTTGTAGTTGGCGACTCGTCTGCTGCTTGGCGGAAATACACTGAATACAAGCACCAATAATGTGACGAGACACTAATAACCACTTAATAACATTAATATGCGGAGCGGTAAATTAATTAGCTTCTCACTCCGAAGGCGCGCGCGCAAGAAGAAAAAAGTATTTTATGGCGCCCTCGAGCGGCGGTTTGCGGAAATGTTTTTGACTGATCCAGGTTGGCGAGGGCGGCGATGCGGTCTCGCTCACACCTTGCTGTTGCGGTAGTGCGGGAAAGGGATGCGGGAAGGAAAGCATGCCGTGCAACTTGACATGCATTTGTTTGCTTTATAGAAATATGACAGCGGAAGTTTAAATATAATAAAATTACTTATTTTGCGGTTAATGATAAAATGGCGCAACCAATATTATATTTGAATGATCAATAAGTAACAAGTAGTTCAATTACTTTTTATACTTATATATTCAGTCTTGTGACTTAATTAACAGAAGCAACCAATATATATGAATATGTCGAATTCGCAAGTCATAGCACCCAAAATGGCATGAATGTAATTACCCTATAGCCGTCAGTTTCTTTATTAAAATTCATTGTTGTAATTTCCTTCATCTTAATATATATATTTCTTGTGTGTGTTCGTGGAGATTCGAGAATGGTTTAGATTTACAGTTTGGTCTACTGGAAAATGTTTTTTCAATTAATTTCTTATTTATAAGGAGTTGTTGTTCATGGGTTTGTAACTGTCAAACATTTAATGTTCATACCGTCAATACGGTAAACTCTTCCCTCAAATTAAATAACGTATTTAAATAAAGGTTTCGAATCGACAACATATATCCACAATATTCGATTAATGGCGTATTTTAGATTTTAAAGATGTAAAATAATGACAGTAATGAAAAGTGGTTGACATTTAAATTGGTTGTCAAATATTTATGCATACGTTCAGAAATTTAATTTGTGTAAACTAAAGAGTATATTATGAAGCTAAATAAATATAGGACAATCAAATAAATAATATTCACACGTAAGAAGTTTTACTTCTTTTCAAGATAGAATGTCACTTGAAAATGAAAAATCTTTCATAAAATAACACATAAAAATAAAAACTGAACTGAACTGAATAAAATAACAATTTTATATAATTATGGAGAATATTGCAGGGATTCTCAAATTAGGCGTTGTCTGTGTCTTGAGAAACCAGTTATATATAATTGTTACTACCGTTACTCAATGACCGTTACTACATTAATTGTGTGTGTGAGTGTATTTCTATGAAAATTTATATTTAATCTCTTTATTACTAACAAAAAGTAATGGCGTAATGTTTTTGGAAAACAGCATACTGGGGGTGAAATAAGGGATGGAATATTGCATGGATAATCAAAATCGCTAAAGTGTTTAATGTCAAAAATTTATAAGGCACACTATTTGGATATGGAGAAACGGGATATAATAGAGTGGGAGGTAGGGGAGAGGACTGGGATAGCTGACACATTTGATAGGACGAAATGTAAATGCACGGTATAAGACGGGATGGTCAATGAAGAGAAAAGACGGGACGTATCGGGAAGTGACTGAACAGACGGGATGGGACGGAATTGAGCAGGACAGTAGGATAGCTAATTCATGTTTAGGTATACAAGAGCTTATACGAAAAATAACATGTATTTGGTGTGGAGTAAAATAAAAAAATATCTGCATCCAGGCAAAGGTGGGTCGGGCTTTTTTGCTATGCTAAATAATTCAATATAAAATTCATCATATAATAACTAAGCCATAGCGAAGCGTGGTCGGGTCATCTATGGTATCTTTTAATTGATTTCAATGAATGTCGTCGGAGTAGTAACAGTGTTATAATATTTCCACAGCAAAATAATGATTTGAATCTGGAGAGATGGGATAGAATAGAATATAAGGTGGATAAAATGGGACATAAGAATAGGTACAGGATGGGATTGAAAATGGATAAGCAGTTTAGACAACGGCTGTCATATTGATTTTAAATAAAATATGGACTGGAATCTGTATTTGCACCCAGGCGAAGCCGGGCCGGGCCGCTAGTATAATCATAATTTTATAACACATCTAGCTAAGAGTATGTTGTAACAACATCTACTATAAAATAGCCGAGGTATTGTGTGATACGCTTTAATTATTCATGTATAAACAGAGGTTCGGCTTGTAGAAACCGCTTAAAACGCTTATAGCGCACACCGCTCAGGGCGCTCCCAACGCTCGTTCCGCTTAAGTAAAGGACACAATGAGACTAAATTAAATTAAAGATTGATTTGTTTCAAAACCAGTCCATTGTGGTACCTATAAGATTTCTGCAATTTATTATGATCGGACGAAATCATTAAGACAGAATTCAAACTTAGTATTTTTCTGGTCACTGATTCAGTCCTCATCAAGAAAATCCAAAAGACCTAAATAACCTAATTCTTTAGATGATGAAATACGAAAGAGAGAAGTGTTGACAGATGGCAACAATACGGATTATTGAACCATCTCTCTGATTGGATGAAATGTTAAGATGAAAATTTGACTTCTCTCTTCAGTCGGTCTCTCATTATTGAGGATCGTGACTCTCAATTGTCTTGATGACCTCTCTCCACCGGAAAATTTGACTTAGCGATGATTATTATCTGTATACAATGGTACTCGATCGAATCGATCGATCTATTTAGGAGTAGCAACAAAATATTAGCAGGCAGAGAAGTTTTCGTAAAACTAGTCCAAAAATAATTTGTAAAAGGTTAATAAAACACTCAAAAAATGATGTTATCAGAACGGATCCTTATTCTACACACTTGATAAATAATAAACATTATGTAAATAAATACACCCAGACCCAAAACAAACACGGTAGTCCACACAAATATTTATTTTGGTGCATGAATCTGAGCTACTGGTGGTAGGTCTCTCATATGTGAAAGGCTGCCTGGGTGGGTACCACCGCAATGTCTATTTCTCCCGTCAAACAGCAGTTTAAATGCACTGTTGTGTTTCGGATTGAAGGACATTGTAGCCAGAGTAACTACTGGACATATTAAGACTTAACATCTTATGTCTCAGGATGGCGAGCGCAGTGGAATGCCAAGCATTGCTTTGTAACTCAAGGTGTTGTTTGGTTGTACTACTGTTCATGAGCGGTCGTATCGCTTACCATCAGGCGAACGGCATGCTGGTCTCGCCATTCACTGCAATAAAAAAAAATGAATCAAACCCACGGCCTTTCCTTTTACAGCCGGCGTTTAACCAACTGCCCCACAGAGGTTGTCAATAATAAACATTGTAGGAAAATTACGACAAACATTAATCGTTCGCGAGTCTTGCAATGCGGAGCGTTTCGGGTCGCTCATAAAACCAGCCGAGCGGTAGAGTAATAGCTTAATGCTACAATATTACTCCCTAACAATATGCAAACATATAAGCCACGCACTAAATACATTCTAAGAGGTGCTCGGAATATCGTGTAGGAAAGGGGACAGACATTACAGTTAAACTACGCTACAAACCTGGGAATAGGGTGCCATTTTGTGACATCGTAATGTTGAAGTACAAGCCACGTACAAGCAAGCAAAATGTCGGACGCCCGCCTACAAGGTGGACGGATGTACTGGCTGAGATTGCAGGAAAACGCTGGACGCAGGCCGCGTCCAACAAGTCAATGTGGAGATCCTTGGAGTGGACTATGTTCGAAAGTGGACTTCCTGTGGCTGATATGATGATGATGATAAGTTGAAGTAAAAATTAATTTAAGTTACACAATACTAGACTATGTGGCCTTACCACTCTATTCAAGGCAATGCTTGACATTCCGCTGCGCTCGCCACCCTTAGACATAAGATGTTAAGTCTCAATTCCAGCAGTTACACTGGCTACAATATCCTACAAACTGGGACACAACAGTTTATTTACACTTACGAAACATTGTGGTGGTACATACCCGGCCTCTAGCATATCACAAACCTACTACCAATAATGATATTTTTTCCACATTCGTCGTTCCCCGCCTCAGTGATATAGAATAAAAGATCTACCTTGTCAGTGCGTCTTTTCATTAGCTGCTAGTATTACCATGTGTACTTTCCCTTGCCATGGCTACTAATAGATTGTTGAAGTGCGTCGATTTGCGCGCCAAGCAAAATAACAGACATTAAGCAGATTACACTCTTTACAGCTCTGCGACTGTTGCTCTTAGTTCAGATTTTAGGATTTGATGCATGTTCGTAAAGTTTTAGAATTGGATGATATTGTTAAAGTCTATGAAACATGTTGTAATACTAGCGGTCCGGTCAGAAACAATTTATTTCCCGAACATCTGTTATAAATTTTTAAGCACTGTCGTACTTTAACCTTCCCATCACATTCCTATGAATTTGAAAAGTATATTTCAATATACTTTCAATGTGAACATCCCACCGGAACACTTTTTGTTGGGATAAAAAGTAGTGTATGTGTTAATTCCGGGTGTCAGCTACCTCCAAACCAAATTTTATCAAAATTAGTCCAGTGGTTTGAGCGTGGAGATGTAACAAACACAAACTTTCGCATTCATAATAATAGTGATTTGTCCTAGATAATTAATTCATTCTCAATCGTGCTCTCGATTGTAGAGGAGGTCAGTGCCCTGCTGTGGGACGTGTATGGGCTGATACATAATTAATTAATTTAAAAAACGAAGTAGATTGACGTCTAATAATTACCCTAAAAATTGCAGCAATGCCTCTTGGCTGTTGCTTGTAAAATATTTGCTGGATGTGAGCCATAATTAGTTTTTACCCTCATTTAAAAAAAGGTTGCTATTGATGAAGTTCACACTTAAATTTACTTATTACTACATGTTTTAATAACCGTTGTTTGCCGTCGACTCTCGTAATCTTAATTTTAATCTCAAAGTCACCAATCCGAAACTATTTATTCCAAATATAACTTACTAAGTAATTAAAACATTCCCAAAAATAATTTCAATTAAAAATAATAACCACTATCCGAAATTTCTAAAGTAATTGAATAAATATCTCGAAGAACAATCTTTCAAATCGAGAGGAATTCTAAAAGCGCGGGAACTTTTTAATAGCGACAATAAGGACTCGGGTACGTCATCAGAATTAAACCGACCACGTTCAAAAGTTGGCATTGCCAGTGAAATAAGACGGGCGAGTCGATTAATACGATCTGGTCGGTTAACCTCTACAGCGCCCTCTGTGATTCGAATTGAGAATATTTTACACAATTGATACGAACTCGCGGTCGTAATGAGTTCCTTTGTTAATTGTTATTTTAAATTAGAGATTGATATTTCATTTGAATAGTCTATTTACATTAGTATCAAAGGAAAATTAAGCTCTCAAATATTATTTAAAGTAAATTGAGTTTTGTTATTTCTACCATGTATTAATATCTAAAGCAATTCAGTGTATATACAGCAGTGTTCATACACTCTTGTGTTCAGGTTCGAAACATACTGTAGCCAGAGGAACTACTTTACATAATATTGAGACTTAATGTTATGTCTCAGGATAGCTAGCGCAGTAGAATGCTAAGCATTGCTTTGTAATTCATAGTACTGTTTGGTTCTACTTCTGTCCATGAGCGGTCGTATCGCTTACTTTCAGATGAATGTCATGCACGTCTCGCCATTCGTAGCAATAAAAAAACAATTGTTAAAATATTTAACATTTTCAGCTCAGTAGCATAGTGTGAACCTATCGCCGGTGTCAAAAAATATTACATTTAAATCCTATACAACTGAAGCCTGAAACAAATACTTGTTGATAACATAATTTTTATATCGAGATTTTGAAATTACATTAGCGGTCTTTCGATTCAGCCCCAATAATTGGACCAAAATTAATTTTATTCCAACATTTACACAATACAATTAAATATCAAAGTATTAAATTCAAACATGTAACACAATTAAAAGTTTCCTGGACAATTACAATAATTATTGTCTTGAAGTAATTAAAACTTATAAACAGTGTTGAAACAAAATCTGAAATTTCCAACTAACCTGTTATTATTTGGGTGCGCAGTAATAACATAAGGATTTGAGACCGCTGATAGAGTTTCTCGCTTTAAATTGCTACCATTTGCCAACGGAAATGGAGCATTTGTTCGAGAAAGGGCCCGCTATATTAATGTACATACGTGGATTCACCTTATTTAGAAGGACCTTCCAAAGGGCATATAAATGACAAGCCTACATATGCTTCTTTTCTAAAACTTCTATACTCCATAATACATAGCAATTTCGTGGGCTGGGCACATAGCAGGAAGATCTGATGGCTGTTGGCAAGCTCAATGTCGGTCGCCCACCTACAAGATGGCCACATGGTGAGGGGCCCTACTATATTCACCCGAAACGAAGTTCGAGACTTCGGATGATCGAAGTTTATATACGATACGAATGTACATACATATACTTATGGTCCTTATTGACTTATGGTCGTAACCATAGACGTATGGTTACGATGTACATTATATAAATTCGAACTTTTACACAGTAGATACATTCGTATCGTATAAAAAACTTCCATCGTCCAAAGTTTCGAACTTCGTTTCGGATGAATATAGTAGGGCCCCTGGTAAAGGTTGTAGGAAGTCACTGGATTTAAGCGGCCTCCAACAGGTCAGTGAGGAGATCCTTTAGGAAAGCATAAATTAAATAGTATTATTACCGTTGTATTATCTAGTTTAATATTTCCGTTCACTTTTCTCTACTTTTGATGGAAACTGTATTGGATTATTCTTAATTTTATCTATGATTAATTGTAATAGTTCTATGTGTTTTCCAAATAAATCTAAATAAATATAATTTTGTTTTCAGATGAGATTAGCTCCATGGGGCACGGCGCTGGTGGCGCTATTCGTTGTCGCCTTAGCTGACTCTGCTGAAGGTAAGTCCACATCTATTTATAGTATTTCTCCATTAGAAACAGGAAGTCCAGTGATGAATATAGGCCTCTCTCGAGGATTGACGGCATCATTAAAATATTTTTAAAACATCTTGTAATTAAACTATGACATGACATAAATAATATTGATATGGTCAAGGCGAAGAAGGTGTAAAATGTTCATAGAGTGATACGCCATTGCATCTACAGTGGAGCTAATTGGATAACTGAAATTAGTATTCGCTCAAAACGATATTCGAAATGCTTGCTTGGATTATGACAGAATGTTTTGTGTAAAAATGATTCTAATTTCTTATTGCCGACAAAACAAAATCTCTTACATTATGTTAATTACATACTTTATCGAGTTTTCACAGCCATCTTTTAAACTCCAAATATGATGAAAACCCTATATTTAGTTTTTAAATCAATGAATCTTAATCTTTTGGGAGCCCCAGACTAAGCCAGGCTTTTATCGTGGGCAATAATTGGTTGCATTAGAATTACTGTTAGATCAAAGTAGAACACAATGATGAAGCAAAGACGGTAATCGTAATTTTAACTAGAATGGATAGAATTTTTCTGTACGCATGTTTGAGAGTTACCCACGAAATAAAAATTATTTCCGTCCTTACTTCAACTGATTTTGTTTTTTTTTTTCTTCTGATCTATTCAACTGTAATTCAATGTATCTAGAATTGGTACCACTTCTGTCCATGAGCTGATGATAAGCTTAGCTTACTTTGAGGCTCCCAATGGGTTTTTAAACCATCCATGAATATTAAGCATATTGCCTTTCTTTTAATCAAACCTATGCTCTCTTGTTCCATTGATTTTTGCCCCTTCTGGTATGATATGTATCTTTTCGTTACAATACATTGAAGGCTTATTTTTACCCGTCAGCAATATTTCCAAGCCATTCGCACCTTTGCAAACGTTCAACTTTATAAACACGGAAGCGAACCGCAAAATGAAAACGGTGGCTCCGGGAATAGACTTTCCGCTCCCAACTTTTAGGCGTTTGATTGGTTTTAGTTGCGATGCATAGCAAACATTACGGGGTCGGTAAATAGGAATCTATTTTGAAAATTAATCCATTTTATGTTGTTTATTGGAATTATTTGCGTGGGTAGCTCTCAAACATGCGTACATACAGAGTCCATGCTTTCTAATTAGATGTCAGCTCCCTTAGCCAAGTTACAGACACTTTCAATCTATTCTCTTTCTACAATCATTAACGCCTTGACGAATCAACATCAACAAATATCTGCTCCCAAACTTCAGATAAGATAGACAATATACGTTAATGTTGCTTATCTACCTATAAATGTAACATATCTATCTATATTTATCTATATTTGTTAACTGAAACATAAAATGCATCGAAATATCTAATGAAATCTTTAGTTAAAGATAGATAAATTATAGAAGCCGGACATTATACAATTTCATACAGAGCATTAGCTTTCTCTCTTCACTTGTAGATAGCATAAAGATTATTCCACATACTGACCATTCCGAGCACATAGTAGCAATACATCCACGCTGGCGCGTTACTCACACCCCACTTATTCTCAGATACTTGAATATTTTAAGATATCCGACGTATATTTTTCACTACTACGTGCAAGTATATATCGCATGATTTTCTAACTGGACCGACTCTTTTGTCACCCGCTTTATTGCGGAGGGAAGTGGACAATTATTTGTTTCCAACTCCTCCTATTTGCTTCCTTCCTGATTAATTTAACGCCAGTTAAAGAAAGCTAGTGTCCCAGAGAGACCCGCCGATTATCGGAACTCAGTGTCAATTCTTTGTTTACCACTGTTGATCTTGGCTAACAGGAGTTGCAGAGGTGGGTATGAGGGCGGAAACGTGTCAAGTAACTGGACCGAGGTTCTATCCAAGTATGATAAACAACGCACTAAAGTTAAAATTACTTGGTATGTTTGTTTGTAGAGATGCTATCGAAACAACAAATGAAAATGAAAAAACAAAATCCATAACTGAGCTACACACGTAGTGAGACAGTATTAGGAATTTCCTTTTGAGCATAATTAAGTACACTTATATTAGAAGACCCCGTTACTCCTTAATTATATAATGATATGTTTACAATGAATATTATCGAACACAATGCTCTCAAGTTTTTTAATTATAGGTATTGTTATGACTTTCATTTCCTATCTCTTACGTTTTCCCCTTCCTTCAAATTAACTTACAATACACCCCCAATCTTCAGTTATTATGAATAATTGTAAATGGTGTGAGAATTCCATTCTTAACCATCATGAAAATATTATTTTAATTAATTGATATTTTTAAGACCAATATCCCGACAATAAGTGTAATGCAGTCCAAATAGGTCTTCATATTCTAAAAGCTACAGTCTACAGAAATTTCAAACACCAAACAATAAATCATAAAACAACATAAAAGCCATACCACATCGGAATCCCGACAACATATCCACAGGAAGAAACCAGATTTTCATTGCGTGTGTGTACGCAAATTGAAACGGGAAGACCCTCCCCAATGCATTATTAAAATCAGCCGGCATCATGCCAAAAATAACCGAATGCTCAAATATTGATGTTACCCCGCCGTTTTAGATTCAATCGATTACTGCGATTGACCTGTAGTTAGGAACTTTTTATTTATTTCAATGAATGGCGAGACGATAATGCCGTTCGCCTGATGCTAAGCGATACGCCGCTCAGGAGCAGTAGGAAAATCAAACAACACCTTGAATTACAAATTAATTATTGGTATATCGCTCGCCACCCTGAGACATACGATGTTAAGTCTCAATATGTCCAGTAGTTACTCAGACTACAATGTAATTCAATCCGAAACACAACAGTGCATTTGCACTGCTGTTTGACGGCAGAAATAATAATATATTTTTCTTTCTTCACTTTTTATGTCTCTGGAAATATTATTACTATTAGATTAAGGGAATAACAGTGCCATATACAAATATTTTATTGATTACACATTACACATCCACATCATCTTATAGTAGATACGCCGTACCACGCATTCATAGGTCAATTTTTTGTCAGAATTATAATCTAGTGGAGGTAGGTTTTTTTTTCTTACTTCATGCTGCGTATATACTTCATTGTATAGTCTTGCCTGTGCTTTCGAACGCACGGCACATATAAACTACGCTAGATTTATTTTCAAATTGTTGTTTTCGTGGAATAATTTGTGGCTGTGTTTGGTGATACAATAGACCTCTATTCCCGATGGCGCTGTCCAGATTCGTGACTGGGGTAAGTGAGATAAATGTGTATTGTTTTTGTGGGATTATAGTTCATTGTTTTAATTAACCTTCTGCAAGGATCTAAATTTACAGATTTTGGAAAAACCAGTCGTACTTTCTTAGGTTCACTATGTAGTATGTACTGTACTGTAACTGTATCAACTGATATACTTGTCACTACAGGGCACATGCGTCCTCGACAATCGAGAGTACGTTTTAGAGAAGTTAGGTCATATAGTCCACCACGCTGTGCGAGTTACCGACAGCATATAATCTTAAAAATTATTTTCTTTGACTACCTTCAATTTAATACAATAATTCTACCGCAGATATATTAAGCAAAGAATAAGTTTAAAATAGAAACTACAAACTCACATATCCGCATGTTCCGCCTCAATTTACTAGTCTAACTCCCAACATAAATACCACCGCTTAAAATAACATTACATATTTACACATTCCCAAACTAATTCATATACGTGTATTTTCCGTGGAACAAAGCGCGGCTTTGTTTACCCTCGCTTCCAGCTAGGCGCTTTATCTGTTCCAACCACGCCCAGGACCCACCACTCAATGGGGACAACTAGTGGATTAACTTTGACGTTTTGTTTATTATGTTTTTCTTTTATTGCAATAAATGGCTAGACGAGCATGCTATTTGTATATATGTATTTATCAGCCCATATACGTCCCTCTGCCGGGCACGGGCCTACTCTACAATCGACAGTACGATTGAGAGTGGTATGTGTGTGTGATGAGTGGCGTGGTGGTGGCATTCTATTTGCCTGATGGTAATTGCTTTGTTTTCTCTCTGCATCTAAAGGAAGACTGTAAGAGTATCCCTCAGGCATTAAGTGCGCCGTTATACAATATTGTATATTAGGCATAAATAGATTAGTAAAATAAAATAAATAAATTCACTGTTATGTCTCGGATTGAAGGACATTGTAGCCAGAGTAACTACTGGACATATTGAGACTTGACATCTTATGTCAAGATGGCGAGCGCACTGGAATCCCATAATTGCTTTGTAATTCAAAATGTTGTTTAGTTTTGCTACTGTTCATGAGCTGTCGTATCGCTTACCATGAGCCGAATGACATTTTCGCCATTATTTGCAATATACAAGCGGGAAGGTAGAGCGATTGCGAAAAAAGTCAAAATCTTCTAGCACTATACTTTTTGCGTCACAAATAGTAGACAAGAATATTTCCAAATCCTGCTATTAATGCAACTGTATGATTTTGTTGCGCGTCGAAGACAAATTAGACATTCCCGGAGTCTTACTGAGCTTATGCAGCAATGCTAGGTAATTAAAATGGATGCCCCTGTTGATATGCCTTACAGAAGCTGTAGTGGGGCATCCCCCACTTTTTCACCCACCCTTAATTATTGTCCCATCCTTTCATCAAAGGGTGGGACAATAATTAAAACAAATTCGCGGTATGCCCCCTACCATTAAAATATCTTCATATTATATCAATAACCCCTCTGGCTCATACAAATTCGTGGAACCTAATATAAAAGTAGATCAGATTCAATATAACAGATCAGGCGTTTCAAATATTTAACAGTTTTAATTAACTCTTTCCGATGTGATCGCTGAAAATATTTCAAATTTCAACATTACGGAATGAATATTGAAATAGTTATATGAGACTTTTAAAAATTTGGTATGGCTGTGCAGTGAAATTTATATTAGAATTCATTTATTATTCTATCATAACGGCGATGTGTATGTTGTATTATCATGTGTTAAATTATACATAATGGGCTATTATTTAATCTGTATCAGCCCATATAAGTGCCTCCTCTACAATTTTCTAGAACCTTCTGCATAGATTAGATATACTTATTTATTTATTATGCCACGGTCATAAACAAATAGCATAACCAGCCAGGATAAAGATATACAATAATTATTTAGCGGTAGCGTTCATAAATCGAATCAATTACAAAAATATTGCATTTGCTCTAAGTTAAGAAACCTTTGACATGGTTACAAATACCCCAAATATTAAAACATATAATTATTCGTAATGGACCGACAGATGTCCACACACATGCCCGTATTGTACATATGAAATTAATGTAACAAAACGAATTAATTATTCAGCAATCGTGTTTAATTATTGTTTGTAACAAACCATTTAAAATCGATTATGTAGGGCTGGCAAGGAGCCAAACATTCTTTATTCAAAATTTAATAAAACTTTTTAATCGATACGTAATACTGCCACTTTGGTAAATATTAAAAAAAAAACTAGATGATTCTTCAACAATACAAAGGCCGTTTCTAATAGCATTCCCATGCAATCATGACAAAAAGTATATTTTTTCTGAAAGTAATATGTGTACCACCGCAATGACTATTTGTTTCGCCAAACAACAGTGTAAATGCGCTCTTTTGTTCCGGTTTAAAGGACATTGTATCCAGAGAAACTACTGGACATAATGAGCATCTTATGTCTCAGGATTGCGAACGCTGTACAATGCCAAACATTCCTTAGTAATTCATGGTGTTGTTTTGCTCCTGTCAACGAGCGCTCGTATCGCTTACCATCAAGCGAATGGCACGATCGCCTCACTATTCATTTCAAATAAAAAAATCTACCACTAGAATCTTTTGGATTTTCTATCTAATCTGAAAATCTACACCCGTCGCGTTTATCCCGCGTCCCGTGCATCACGTTTTACTTTTTTTACTTTTAGTCGATGGCTTTTACCGTTCTGTATCGGAGAGCAATTTTGGCGTTAGAAAAAATAAAGAATGCGAAAATCCGGCTCAAAGGCTACCGGGATTGGACTTTGTTTTTAGCGACCGAATGACCAGTCTAAAAGATTATTACATTGAATATATAGCGTTCAAGAGCTTAATAAATCACTACATAGTATAAAACAAAGTCGCTTTCTCTGTCCCTATGTCCCTTTGTATGCTTAATTCTTTAAAACTACGCAACGGATTTTGATGCGGTTTTTTTAATAGATATAGTGATTCAAGAGGAAGGTTTATATGTATAATACGTACATATTATTGTACAGAAATCTATTTGTACCCGGGCGAAGCTGGGCCGGGCCGCTAGTAAGTATATAAAACATATGCTTTACCATTTCAATAATAGAGGATATTATTTAGTGTATGTCCCTTGTAAATTAGCCAACTTGTTTATTATAAATATATAAATACACCCAACAGTCACATACATAATCCTGACACCAAACTAAAGTGGAGTCTTGTGACGTGAGTATCAGGAACTACGAGAGACTTTGGTCTCACAAAAACCCAGACTCGAAACAAATCTTTGTGGTCCACACAAACATTTGTGCCAGTGCAGGGTTCGAACCCGCGGCCTCTCGTTTCACAGGCGGCGTCTGAACAACTGCGCCACAGAGGCTGTCATTGTTTATTGGGAACAGACATGGTCTATAGAGACCTAGTTGAATGGCGGTTATAGTTTAGTATATGTCCCTCATAAATCATTTCAGATATATGCTACGGACATATATGTGGTCGTAGTTCCCGATACCCACGACACAAGACTGGATCTTAGTTTAGGGCCAGGACTATGTATGTGACTGTTGGGTGCATTTATTTATTTTTTATTTTAGATAAAGTCTATAAGAAAGTGGGCATAAACCTTAATTAGCCATGTAGGTAATACAGGGTTTGGAACTTCATAAACTTTCAATTTATTTATACATATAGAAAATGTTTTTCTTCATCGTTAAATCTACCGATGAAACCAAATATGATTCGCAAACTTTACTTGTAAACAACGTCATGATATTATTCAATTTATCAGTTAGTTATTTAATAATTACTTATAAGTTATATTTTACTTTGTACTAAGTAATTATTCCCGAACACGACGTTTTGTTTTTGGTTAAGTTAAACTTTGCCTGTAAGAAATTATCTAGTGTGATAAGGCCGCCAATTGTACTATTGTTATTATTATTATGTGATTTCTTTGTTGTTTCTCTGTACGGTGCAAAAAAATAAATAAATAAATTACATTTACAATCCCGTAGAGATTTGGCAACCCTAACTTGCCACCAATACAATTTATACAAACACGCAAATAATTAATTGTGCCATTGATACAAACATGTGAAAGAAGAATTGGAGTACAAAAATTATGAAAATAACATTAATAACATTATGCACTAATGTTCCGTACACGGCTCCGTTCGGGTGCAGATACACTTTTTAAAATCTATCCAGTCATTTCAATACCTAGCCAAGCCCAGCATGCAAGCAATATTTCTTCTTTACAATATTAGTATAGATTTATCTCAAACTAACACAGGACGATTTTACATTTTTTATGGATATAAAAGTAATATTTATGTTTCGATTTTACGAGCAGCCTACCTAACAACATTTTCTGCATAGTAAAAATTTTCGGCAACGTATTCGAAAGAATTTCCATAAACTCACACATCGTGTATTGGAATTCGATCCATGAGAACTCTTCACATCTTATTTACACTCCCACAAACAAATAAATAATAAACAAACAAAAACATTCAACACAAAAATATCACAACAAAAAGCCATCTGGTGAAATCAATAGATTTCAGTTAATACAGTAAATGAAATCCGGCAACAATACATCATTCCAATCGGCGATGTATCTGACCTCTTTCAGTTTCGGCTTCGATGTCGGCAAATAAAGTTAATGGATCTCCTCTTGTGTGCGGACACACGGGCTGGCAGAACGGACAACGGAATTTTATTTAACATAAAATAATTGAACTGGAATTGCTTTGAAGCATGGATGTGTAGGAATAGGAGGGAGAAACCTTTGGCTTATGGCTAGTATTCGAATTATTAGGTTAACCAAATTTTTTTCATCAAAGAGGCATCTCTCGTGGTAGCATTCTCTCATTGGATTGGAGTATACTTACTATCAGGAGAAATTACGTCCATGGCTTTTTTTTGCGCTTATAAAATAAGTAGATATGATAAAGATACCCACCATACGTGTGAGTGTATTTCTATCCGAAAATGTGGTAGTTGGCGAGCGTTTGATTATGCTGGACATAAATTACAGCCTTGGATAGCTTTAACATTTTTCAACCGAATCTTTCACTGAAGGTAGACTTAGTTTCAATTGGGATTAAAACTCAAGAATTAGAACTTCAAGGTTCATAACCCATTCTAAACCTATAAGATAACTAAACCTACTTCCTAATTCCTATGATAAACTAATTCTTATTCCGTGTAAATTCCACCTCCGAGCAAAGGCTCCCTAGTCCTTTTAGGATTTTGGGCTAACCCGTTCTATAATAATACTCGTTTTACCACCTAACAAACCCCACAATAAAGACTAATTTTACTTTATTAGAATAAACATTCGTGCAATTTACAAAAGAACCGTTTTAGCAAAGTGATACCGCGGCATCGTTCCACAACTCGCATATAGAAGTTTCAATTTAATAAAGTACGGAGCAGTTTGGCCGACATAAGAGAGACAAATAACTAAACCATACGGTTTTACGTATTTACTAATGCGCCGACCGCGCTACTGAATCAACAGGATTTAATTAATTTCACACTTTGTTTCAGTCTATTACGCTTTTTGCCTGGATTCTGGCTTTTTAACGTTAGGTTGATTGTTGTGGTTTGAACTTTTGTTGTACAACTGTCAGTGTTCAGTTACTTTGTTACGAACAATTGGAGGGTTAAAGATACGAAATGTAATGAGAGAATGCCCTTTTTATTGAATTGTAGATCGTTTAGTTTATTCATTTATTTACTTACTATTGTGTTTCCGTTTGAAGGATATTGTAGGCAGAGTAACTACAGGACATATTGAGACTTAACATCTTATGTCTCAGGATAGCGAGTGCAGTGGAAAGCCAAGCATTGCTTGGTAATTCAATGTCGTATCGCTTACCATCAGGCGAATGGCATGATCGTCTCGCCGTACATTCAAATACCAAAAAAAATCACTTCACCTGATCAACCTCTCTTACAGACATCAATATTAAATAATAGATATACTTTCGCATTTCGTTATTCTGTTATTCTTTTATTATTATTTCTGTTATTCTGTTATTCTTTCGTTGTTCATCTATAATCTACATAATCTATGATCGAAGTAACCCTTGCTTTTCTCCCATCAACTTTTTGTTTAATTTTTACTTAGGAAATGTAAGTTTTCATAGGCAAAGATTCTTCACTCTCCATGACTTAAAATGCTTACTACTTATTATTTTTGACATCCTTCATGGCGGAGTTGGTTAGACGCCGGCCATGAAACGTGAGGCCGTGGGTTCGATACTCGCGCCGATACCAATGTTTGTGTGATCCACAGGTATTTATTTCGGGTCTGGGTGCTTGTGAGACCGAAAAGTCTTTCGCTGTTTCTAACACAAAACCCGATCTTAGTGTGGGGTCAGGACTATGTATATGACTGTAGGGTATTTATTATCAAGATTTTATCCAACCAAATTTCAACCAGTAGCTTCAATACCCCTTCAAAAATATACCCAAAACTACGAACCAAATACTGGCTATTGTAAACATCCATATAACACAAACTAGACAAGGAAACAGAAGCCACGGCGTGTAGCAAATCTTTCATTTCTTATCGACAGCGGAGAGAACACTCACTATCAAAGAGACGAGATATGAGAGCATTGTGAGTCGTGCACATATAGTTCTACTCTTGATTGAAAGTCTGGGAAAAAAAAATAGGTTTTTGTGTTTCCAATCTCTCTGCTGTGTATTATCGGTGTTCTTTTGTGGCTTTGTTATTGAAAGTCGAGGCTCTAAAATATTTTTTTTCTCAAGCTGCTGTTGAGTATATTTGATTTTTAGTCAAAAGTATCAATATGATATAAAAAATTCTTGAACTCTTAATCTTATTTCTTTCGATTCCATTCAGTAGTTTAAATATTTTATAAACGCACGTATATTTAAGATTTTTTTACCAGTAAAATTAATTCAACGATCTGAAAGCTTTTGCCTAGTGAAGCGAATTGAAATTTCTTACATAATTTAATAAATTCATGATTATTTTAATCTAATGTTAGAGCAATTCAATCTTATATCCAATCTTTGCGACGCAGTAAATAATCTCTTACTAACATTACTTCAATCTTACAAACTCATTTCTAAGAATTCAGTAGTTTATCCCAAATATTATTGTAGCTTACGCTCCCAATATCCTTAACATCGACCATTTCACGTCGAGTTTTCCTGCCATATTTATTTTCCTAACTTGACAAATGAAGGAGCGAAGGCGACCGCTGTCATACACCAAACACATACATAACACTGACATTTAGAAAGCTACAGTATTATAATGTACTTGATCGATATACTGAGGAAAACTGAGACTATATCCTAGAAATCTGCCAATTTTGTGATTATAAATTGGGAATTGTAATAGAGCGGGAGTGATAAGATATCTAAGAGATTTCACTTGTTGGGATTAGATGAAATGTAAAGGCACGGGATGAAAGGGGATGGATAATGATGATAAAGAACGTGTGATCGGGAAGTGACTTGGTAGACATGACTGGACGAGACTGAGTGGGACAGGTTAATAAACACCCAATTAGTTTCACACATAGTCCTAACCCCATATCATACCCCCATATCTATTATGCTTTGTGACGAGGGCATTAGAAACTACAAAAGAATTTTCGGTCTTACAAACGGATGTTTGTGACAGACAGAAAAGTCATGTTTGAACTTGTTTCATAGTCAGCATTTACCCAACTACGCCACAATGGCTGTCTAAATGTCAAATATAACTTCATTATTTAATTATGTAGGTAAAGCAGATGAGTTGCAAAAATAGTTAATTCAATTAGATTTACTACTACTATCAATCCTGAAATAAATTAAATTTCATAATTAAACTGCAGAATCCTAAGAGCTACAAACAATATCTTAGAAAAATGCCAATCATAAATGAAACTTCAATTAAGAGGAACCCAGACAAAAGAATAGAACCGATCAATTCTCCATTGCACACAAACGTAAAATACACAACAAACGCTGGAATCAAAAAACAATTGATACAAGAAATCAATTCAGATAAGAATTAAATGGTCGCGGTTTCAAATCTCTGACTTTTGGAAGTCGTGTGTATTAATAGTCAATCACCACGCACTTTAACGGTGAAGGAAAACATCGTTAGGAAACCTTGCAATCTATAGCGAATTTGTATGAATTTCCATGGCATGTAAAATCCTCCAACCTGCACTAGGCCAGCGCCTTGAACTTTGTGGCCTAACCACTCTCAATCGTACTCTCAACTGTAGAGAAGGCACGTGCCTTGTAGTGAGACGTATATGGGCTGACACAGATATATACAGTTAATGATTAAATAAAAGAACTAAAAACTTCCCTTCACACTTCTGAAGCCTTTCAAGCAACTGCGTCTAATAAACTCACCACAAATCCTTTCTCGCCTTGATCCTATTATGGAATTCCATAGCATTTTTGCTTTTTAATAATTCAGCAGTAGCCTTACCTCTGGCAGTTAATTTAACAAACATTCGAAACTGGCAGCAAGAGTTTTCCGTGTAAAAATGCCCATGCAATGCTTTCGGAGTTTTATTAAAGCGTTTAATGAAACTCGCGCCGTCTGTATAATTTACACTCCGTCGCGATGTAGCTTTGAGTTTCTCACAGACACACCTTTGTACTTTATTTATTTTCCTCTCTTTGTTTATTGTCTCGCTTTTCTTATTTGCATGGGTAATTTTGATTCAACAATTACTTTGCTTCTTAGCTAAAGTAATTGTTGAATCTTGTTTGTACGGTCACGATAACTTGGTTGTTTTTGAATGGTTTGATGAAACAAGGTTTGGGTCCAAGGCACACATTCTGATTTTTTCTTTGAACATTTATACTTAGTTGTCGCTCAATTCTATGATAAAAGAAGACATTATTAGATTTCATACAATACAAAAATAATGTATTGCAAACTAAATTACAGTATTTAGTTTAAAAATTTGTCATGGTTGGTTACATTATAATAAATACCTGATAGCTCTGCATATAACAATAGTCAGTTAATACCAAATCGTACTGAGCCAGCGCGATGGATTAAATGCCTACTTGACTTTCAATACATACATAAACTCACATCATTTTCTCAGAAGGAGTAGGCAAAGATGCTATCAGGATACTCACGTCTTGTATTTGCCTTTCCACGATGTGATAGGGGGCGATATTTAAATATTGGACACAAATTTCGGACTGCGGGCTGATAAATGAATAGATAAAAACAATATCACTTTGCGCGACCAGGGATTCGAACCCGAGAACTCAGTGACGCAATCATACCGTAGCATAACTGAGCCACCTAGGCAGTCCTACTTAACTTTAGTGTTACAAAAAAAAAAGAATTAACATTATTATCAAAAGCCTAATTTTCCTCCGTCAATTATATTCATTTGTAACTCTACGTCATCAAAAGGTTAATAAGTGTGGAATTCGCTCCCTCTAGCGGGAGATTTACGATTGTACTAAACATTATCACGGCTGGCATCGGGTGCCACTGATAACAATACATTCACGCGTAACGCTTAGGGCACGCCTTCATTAAAACACTTCATGCTACCTTCATTAAAGCATTTGGTAATTAAGAAATAGTAGGAGTATATTACTATATAATTACATAGTCGAAAGCATAGACTATATAAGGTGTCAACTTGTCACGAAAATAGGTCGCGTTTCGGCAAATATTTATGTGATCCGCAGGTTAGTTCCGGGTTTGACTGATTGCGAGACTACACAAAATTCGACCTTAGTATGAGGTCAGGACTCAGGACTATGAATAGCCACAATTGAGTCTTTTTATTTGCTAGATTTCACGATTTTGTAGTTTCTGAAACCCTCACTGTTAATTTATGCCAAATCTAATTGCAGGATCACATTATCTATCCTTCTCTAATTTCTATCAGCATCCCTTATTTGCAATGACGTAGTAAATATGATAAAATTAATTTAATTTGGCCTGCCAACCATCGCGCTACATAAGTAACAATAAATTAATCTGACCGCTAACGTCGCTGTGTCGACGAACACTTCGACGCCATGTGATAGGGCTCCCACCTCATGCATATTCAGGTGTTTATTGTTAAGGAATTCACGCGTATTATAAATGATTTTAATTATTAATATATATTATAAATAAAGAGTTATACAACTCCGTCAAATATCTATGTCACGACACGTAAAAAATCAAAATTGATGTGCAAAATTTAAAGTACTTATCAAAATTCTGGCACTTTTTTCCTAAAGCATTCAAATAGTAATAGACTAAACTCAGGGTGTTTATCCTATTTGTACCTAATCATTAGGATATTCTGCCGAATTCATAGACAGCTGAAAATCTATTTTAGTTATCAAGTCTCTATTTTAGGTACCAAAAATTTTATAGCTACAATAAGTTTAAATACTTTCTCCGAATGTCATATGTCTACATGTAACACCAATACACGTTAAAATTAACCGACAAGTGTCAACCCTGGCATCTCGAATGTAATTTACTAAACATTATTTAACACATAAAGTGCGATCCACACCGTCTCTTCAACGGATCTTTAATACCGTGACTTTGTGCAACGTTTGTTCTCTCTGTTAGTTTGTTTATCACTGAATGTTATTGCGAAATGTCTGTTACATTGACTGTAAAATGATGAGCGTTGATAAGTTTTGTATTTGCGGGAATGTTTTAATCCTGTATTAGCGTCCCAATGCAGGACACGAGTCTCCTCTAAACCGAAAATACGATTGAGAGAGGTTGTCGTATAGTCCACCACGCTGGCCTAGTGCGGGCTGGTCGACTTTCTGTATCAGCCCATATATGTCCCACTGCAGGGCACGGGCCTACTGTACAATCGAGAGTACGATTGAGAGTGGTTAGGCCAAATAGTCCACTACGCTACTTGGCCGACTTTATAAACCACTAGCGGCCCGGCCCGGCTTCGCCCGGGTACAGCTATAGATTCCAGTCTATATTTTATTTAAACCCAACATAACTGCCGTCAAGAACCCTTTAAATTTCTACTATAAATTTAGGTTATTCGAACAAAGAGTGCCTCAGATATCGATTTCGGGACCAATCGGATCAAAAGCAAAAATGTTCAAAATGGTGGCCACAAAGGAAAATGCCCATTTTACCATAAAATTTAGTATCGGTGTGAAGATTGTTGTCCCTCGATGAAACCTTCTTTTTTGTGTAGGGAACAATATATATTTTCAATTAATATAAACATAATTTAGATCCAGCCCCGGAGTTCTTGGAGAAATGACAAATTATACATTTTGTTCACAAAGCCCCATACAAAAAAATAACTTCAAGTTCATTTCTCAGATTCAATGTGTATTTTCATTTTCAACAGAAAGTCTACATCGCGTAAATAATCACAACAAATTCACACTCTAATACAATACTCCAAGCTAAATAATATTTGTCTTTTAAAAATCTGAATAGAATCAGTTACATCTAATCCCAACATCAGCCTATAATATCATTTATCCACATATTCAGGTAAATCTCACATTTACCGATCGTCATAAATCAAGATGGCAAACAGTAAACTTGAAGTGAAATGAGAAGCCTTACATTAGCAAATAATTTGCGAGATTATTAAAAGCTCTCGCGGATCAGTCGAGGACGTCTAATCTCAGGGATATAATCTCGCTGTAATGCGAAATGAGTATTTCATGTTTGTGAAACGTTGCCGGAATGCGCTTATATCATTCCTGCATAAACTAGACTTTGAACTGTTTTTGGAGTTAAAATTGATAGCATTTTAGAGACTTGGTAGCTACTGAACATGTTGAGGCTTAACATATTTTTTCTCAGATTAAACGCAGTAGAATGACAAGCATTGCTTTATAAATCAAAGTACATTTTCTACTTTTCATAAGATGTATAGCTTACAATCAGGCAAACGCCATGGCCGTCTCGCCATTCATTACAATAAAAACTTGATTTGTAAAGTTTTAATTGCAATTAGTTATGTTAGTTGTATTACTATTCAAACCAATATCATTTTATGTAGATGTAATCAATAGTGAAATTTCAACTTATGACTAACAAATAAAACGTAATAGCAAATTCGGTTTTATGGATAGAAACTTCATTTAATTCAGACTTTTCCAAAAAAAATCTGATCAGGGGTTCAAGATTTAATTCAATTATATGCTCTAAACCAATTACATAGAAATGGATTTTTAATCAGACTTTTCCAAAAATTTCTAATCTGGGTTTCAAGATTTAATTCAATTGTACAATAGCACTAAACCAATTACGTAAAACTGGATTTTTACATTATGATTTTCACAGCGCGGTTACTGCAGAAATATTGAACTGAAATATTCATAAGCTTATCGCAAAATATCCTCTTCATTTTCTATATAACCGCATTTCAAATTTCTACACTCTCTCTGCTTTTAAGTTGTTATTTATCTATGAATATTTATTCCAAATAATGTAAGTTCTAAACTATAATGTAAAATAAAATATTTGGCTGAAGTGACTAGGTTTATTTGCAACTTTTAGAAGCTATTCAAATTTCGCCAAGTTTAATAGTCAATTCATTGCCAAGTTATAGTTGTGAAAGGACTCAAAACTTATATTATTTTTGAAATTATCCATATTTTAGACGGAGTCTTTTTAACAAGAATACGGAGTAGATGTCCAACTCATAATTGTCTATTTCGTTTGATTAATGGTCTAGACTCTAGTTAGTATCACAAGTTTTAAATAATTAATTATTATTTAAAACTTGAGAAAACTTTAAGATCTATTGCTCTACTCTACTTATTTAAGTTTTCAACCGTAATTATTTAAGTTACTGTCAATAATTAGAATTGCTAGTTTCTGATTCTTGTTGCTCTTATTTACATGAAACAATACAACAGAAATATAATTATTCATTTTAATATTCTCTTTTTGAACTACAATATAATTTCTAGACGTGTTACAAGCTTGAATTGATGCCGTAAACTCTATCGGCTTAATTCATAAACAGTTTTAAATGTATCATTTACTGAGAGTATGTCTTTTCAACTGTAATGAAAGACACAGGCCGGCAAAGTTTGTCGAAAAGCTAGAAATATAGGACAACTACAACAAAACTGACTCCTATGCTTGGTAAAGTGCGATAATGGGCTGATAGTATACAGTACTCAATGGACGAATAATCGAATACATCTCGCATATTAGATTCAGAATAATTCCAGTCTTAGCTCATCATACAGAACCTTGCTCACAATCTAGCTAGATGGAGCCTGTCTAGATGTCTAGGGTTTACGAATCATTAGCGAAATGCACCCAATTACAATTCTATCGACTAATTACGATAATTACAGTATCCAAACACATCACAATAGCTGATTAATTGAAGCTCGGGTTAGCTATTATACGGATTCTCGGATATAACAAAATGGTTACGTCGGTACATAAATCCATCATTATCTATGTGAATTTGAGCGTGCGTGGATTTTGATTACAATTTGAAATATTAAACATAACATATATTGGATAGTAACATATAATTACTCCCTCTCTAAATGTTATAAATTTAATAATGTCTATTTCTCCCACCAAACATCAGTTTGAATGCACTGTTGTGTTTCGTTCTGAAGGACGGGAGAATACATTTTATATTTAAGGCTATCCCTTGAGTAGGTTAGCCCTCTATCACATAGTCGGGCAGACACACAAGTTGAGACGTTTTGACGTGACAACGTCTTAAATTAGGTTGCGGCTGGGAGTCACTTGTGAAAAAGTGTAACGCCCGGTAACGTTACGATGAGTCACCGAACGAGAGAGAGGCCCGCCGAATGCCTTGCGTCTCTCTCCCACTCAATTTAATTATATTTTTTTTCAGTTTCACCCACTTTTTCCAAAATTGTCCCATAGCCCCCCCCCCTGCCTTCCCCCACCCTTATTCCGAAATAGTGCCTATTAGCCTCCCCACGAAACCTACCCCCCCCTCCCCTACCCCCACCCCGAAAATTTACCTCACCCCCCCCCAATCCTATCTCGGCCAACATAGGTCGTAGACCCACCGAGTTTGGTATCCTCGGAACCGTCTTGGTGAGGGCTACAAATTGACCCCGCCAGAAATCCCAAATTACGCAAAAAATTACCCCCCCAAAAAAAAATATTTTACCTCCAAAACAATTAATTTAAGTTAGCCTCCCCACGAAACCTTCCTCCCCCCCCTCCCTTACCCCCACCCCGAAAATTTACCTCACCCCCCCAATCCTATCTCGGCCAATATAGATCGTAGACCCACCGAGTTTGGTATCCTCGGAACCGTCTTGGTGAGGGCTACAAATTGACCCCGCCAGAAATCCCAAATTACGCAAAAAATTACCCCCCCAAAAAAAAATATTTTACCTCCAAAAAATTTATTGACGTGACAACGTCTTAAATTAGGTTGCGGCTGGGAGTCACTTATGAAAAAGTGTAACGCCCGGTAACGTTACGATGAGTCACCGAACGAGAGAGAGGCCCGCCGAATGCCTTGCGTCTCTCTCCCACTCAACTATGATCGGTCTGCCGCGCGCGCAGCACTAGAGAATTAGGCGCATTGAATCGGCGCATGCTTGTCTCTGTCTTTGTCTTTCTCGAACGTTCTTGGCGTTGGAAAAACAAGAAAGCGTCACAATACAAGTTCACACGTGTGGTTAAAGTATCGTCAGCTGTGTCTGTAGTGAAAATATGGAGTGCTTAGATTCGTCATTACATGTACAATGTTTTAGTAAACAAAATATATTTCTATAGTTAAAATTTGTGCAATTCTTATTTTCATTCAATTCCTTGTTCCTATTGTGCAATTTAATTATATTCATATCAATAAATATTCTACCGAGAAAAAGACGTTGTCACGTAAAATCTTCGCCCGTAAAACTGACTTTACAGGCAACCATTTTTTGTTAGTTTTTTAACTCGTGGCACCTCTGCCTACTCCTTCTGTGATGATTTTTGATGTATATGTATCCCTGGAGTATCCGGGAAGGTATAAATAGAGATGCCACTATTATCACATCCAATTATTATTATCCTAGTCACATAGTGTATATGGCCATGCAGACCTCTAGTTTCAAACCCTGTCAAACCATTCCAACAAGCAAACAACATTCATACAGGGATTTGGAATTCAAACTCACAATAATATTGCCCCCTCTTATTGTTCACAGTCAATTCATGCCATTTTACAACTGAATACACCTAAGTTCATAACATGCGTTCTAATCTTGCTCCGGTTGTCTCCTTTTGTTGACTAACGACCGATCTAATCATGTACCGATCTAATCCGAGTAATATGAAATGCATAGAAAAGTCTATTAATATCTTTTATTAAAGATAGATTACAGAGAACGGCCGTAAGCAGGCATGACTCCTACCATCGTCTCTTCTGTCTTAATATTAACAGTAAAATCATTGGTTGAGTATATACCCTTATTTTGAATTCGGGATTCAAGTTTAATTTAGGAGAAGAAAGTAGAAACCCGTCTCCCAGTCGAACGGAGCAGTTTTTTACAACGCTCCAGTGCGCCGTGGCTTTGCACTGGATTATTCTATAATTTAAAACGATATTCATCGTCCTTCCGACTTGGATCATTTTAATTATTTCAACGTGCATGTGAGTTTAAGTTGTTTTGTAGCGCCGGATTTAGGTTTTTCGTGTTTTTGAGTTACATTTTTAATGAGGGTTTTGCAACTTAAAACAAGATATCTGGTATTATTGGACTTTTTTGGAAGAGAGAAAAATGCCTAAAATACAGATGTATTTCTACGAAATTGCATAAAATAGATTTAAACAGTCATTTTTATGGTTTCTTAGATAATAATACTATTTTTTACGGATTCTTTCGCGTATTTGGTTCAATTTAAAACAAAACTATACAGTCGAACGAAAAGTTTAAAAATGTAAAAATTAAACCAAATTCGCGATAAAATCCGAATGGTAGATTTATTTCAATAGAATAAATTTGTATTGTGGTATTATAACTAAGCTGTCTAATAAATAATTTGCCCTTCTAGAATACAACATTCATAAAATTACAATAGGAATACTTACAATAGACTTATATCATTTAAAAAAGAACAAAGTGACGTGTTTTTACTAAACTAATTGATAAAACCTATTTACAACCACCTTTGCGCAATCAAAGAAACATTTCCTACCTTCCTTTCATCTCAATATTGGTCATTAACCATCCCAGTACTCTGACCACTCGCATTACACAACCCTCAATCCAATCATTACTATTCATGAACACCAAGGCTCTCGGTCAAATCTACCCCCACTTTAGATTCCATTAAACCGAAATTCACTTTCAACCCGTACGCGGCCTAAAAACCTCCATATAAATATTTACTATCTACAAATGCACACAACGTTTGGGGGAAATTGTACTTTAGTCTTCTTATTTTAAAGTTACTTTTTGTTTGGCTGGTTTTTTTTCTATTCGAGGTAAATTGCGTACATTTTTACATATTATTTTGAAAAGGGTTGATGTGTTATTATGGTTTTTGGTGCATGAGACGCAAAATGACGTCTCGAGGGAACGATATGTCATGAAAAGTTTCCTTCATAAAATCCTGCTTGGCATCAAAATATGATATTTTACATGTCAGATAGTTATTTTATTTGGGAACATACAGTGCTACAAAATTTAATACAGAACAAAAAAGTACCAATTACATGATTCCACAGTTACAAATATAAAATATGTTTGTAAATTCTCTAGTACTAACATTATACGGTTATAATATTCATCATTAAAAAGTCTGCTGTAACCAATAAGTCAAAAGTTATCTGGGATACACAATGACACTAATGTTTGGTGACAGCCTCCGTGGCGCAGTTGGTTAGACGCCGCCTGTGAAACGAGAGGCCGCGGGTTCGATCCCCGCATCGAGAGAAATGTTTGTGTCGCCCACAAATATTTCTTCCGGGTCTGGGTGTTTGTGAGACCGAAATGTCTCTCGTAGTTCCTGATACCCACGACACAAGACTCGATCTTAGTGTGGGGTCAGGACTATGTATGTGACTGTTGGGTGTTATTTATTTATTTATTTATTATTTATTTGCAAATTACCTTGTCAATCCATATACTACTCCTACTGCTATAACTCTCTCTCAATTGCAGGCAGATTTTCCTTTTCCCTACCATAGAAATTCGTATAAAGCTTTCTATACTAGGAAAAGTTTCCTGTGCAAATATTCGTTATCCAATATTGTATGATCGTAAGGCTAAATATGACCTGTTATAATAAATCAACTCGGGAATTTTATTACTATCTTATAATACCCAAATAAAACACAGATTTCACGAAAATATCCTTATGAAATCGATTCTTAGAATTTCATTGTATACCTATTTACAGAGAATCCAAAACAAAGCAAACAAGTTTAAAGTAACAAACAAAAGAATAAACAACAAAACGTCTTATTTGAATAAATATCAACATTTAATACTGCCTTGCGAGACGTGAAACAATCGAGTTATAAAAGAAAAGATCAAGAAAGATCAAGAAAAGATAAAGTAAGATAAACGAAGCAAGTTGCGATCGACTGTTCCATTCGTTTTCAATTGCCGTAGATTGTAACTGACAGCAGAAATGCCGGATTATTTGTTTGAATTTTACATTACGTATCAAAGGGCTGTAAAATTTCCTTTTACGAAGGATTTGGGTAAGCCAATATACTCTAGTTTTTCCTCGAAATGTTTATAACGTACATTCGCAAAGGCTTACTCAGAATCACATCATTCTTGTTGTATACTATTTATGCTTTATATATGTTTTATGTTGAAATGAACAAGCCTTCAATGTAACACACTGTTTTGTGGCAAAAAATCTTATGCTCACTTATTCTTTAAAGCAAATATGGCAAAATTTTCACATCTAGTTTTTGTCCAAACGTACGTTACTTGAAATAAAATTATCCAAACATGAATTGTGGAATTATTATGTTATTAAGGTATTAAACCGAAGTTCTTTCACAACAAAATATTAGGTAAAATATTTATAAAATTTATTTCAAACTTAAAATGAAAAATAAATCTTTTAAATTTCACCCAACTAACAAACAAGACTCCAGCATCCACATTCACAAAACTGTTAAAAACATAGTAACTTGGCAATTTTATAAATTTCAATAGACCTCGAGTATTGAAACCAAAATCAAAAGAAAACTGTGAAAAGACTCGCTTCACTAAAAACTAAAGAGCCACTTAAACACCGCGGAACATTTGAATCGGCGTGTTATACAAGGAACTACCGGACATATTGCGACTTAACATCTTATGACTCAGTATGGCGAGCGAAGTGGAATGCCAAGCATTGCTTCGTAATTCAAGGTGTTTGCTTTGCTACTGTTCATGAGCGGTCCTATCGCTTACCATCAGGCGAACGGTATGCTCGTCACACCGTTCATAGCAATAAAAAATATAGAAAGGCAAGAATTAAAAAAATCTTCAGGTGTCCTTTTTAAGTAGCGTGGAGGATACGCGTGGTGAGAACGTGTGAAATGATACGAACACTACAGAATGCACACGGCTCTGTGCGATGGAAACTTATAAACCCAGCCAGAACCGTAACAGTTGGCAAGATAACGATAGGCTGCGGGCTCTATCCTTGCACCGAAATAAATATTTGTGTGAACCACAGGTATTGTTTGGGTCTGGGTGTTTGTGAGACCAAAAAGTCTCTCGTAGTTCCTGATGCCTACGACACAAGACTCGATCTTAGTGCGGGGTCAGGTCTATGTATATGACTGTTGGGTGAATTTATTTATTTTCATTCATTTCATTATAAATAATCATAGACAATAGACTTTTCGGAGTCATATGTGTATTGATATAATCAATCACCACGCACTAAAACTGTGAAGGAAAACATCGTGAGGAAACCTGCATACCATAGCGATTTATAAGAATTCCTATGGTATGTAAGTCCGCCAACCCGCACTAGGCCAGCGTGGTGGACTTTATGGCCTAACCACTCTCAATCGTATTCCCGATTGTAGAGGAGGCCCGTGCCCTGCAGTGGGACGTATATGGGCTGATACAGTTACAGTTATAGACAATAGACACAGAGCGAAGGCTTTGCCATCGTTTCCCATTCGATTAGATTGCCGAAGGGCTTTTTTTATTGCAATGAATGGCGAGACGAGCATGCCTTTCGCCTGATAATAAGCGATACGACAACTCATGGACAGTAGCAAAACCAGCAAAAAACAGGCGTTCCACTGCGCTCGCCATCCTGAGACATAAGATTTCAAGTCTTAATATGTCCAGTAGTTACTCTAGCTACAATGTCCTCCAAACCTGATCACAACAGTGCATTTACTGCTGTGACGGGAGAAATAGACAGTAGTAGTGCCTACCCAGGCGGCCTTTCACATATGCGAGACCACCAATAAACAATCCCAAGCTTATATAATATTTATTATTAGTATTAATGAAACATATTCCTTGTCGACCAAAGCCGTGTGTAGCACTAACTAGGAGTTGCCGCGTGAAGTGTGACATTCCACTTTGCTCGCCCCACCTGCATTGTACATGTAATTTCCTTCCTCCACTTTGAACTAGCTACTTACGAGTCTATGTACTTAATACTTAGTTCAACTTCACTCGTGGCTTTAGAATTGTCTCTTTGATATGAGTTTACTGTTACGAATAAGTTTCAGATATTCTAGAGCAACTATTGTGACTTGAAAACTTCTAATCGCAGCTTTGTTAACTTTAAAAGATCGATATTGATGGCATGTTACTAGTACCTAATAAATTAAGCATTGAACTATAAACCAAAATGGCTTAGAATTTGTAACATCATGGTGTGCATTGAAAATACAAAAATCTCCGTGCCATTTATGCTAAAGCTTTCTTCAACCAACATTGTCCTTTCTATACTTATTTAAAATTCGTGTAATTTTCATTTAAAGACACGTTTAATCTGTTCTACAGAACAGTGGTGTTCTACAGAACAGTTCAGGGCACGAGTCTCTTCTACAATCGAGAGTATAATTGATTGGTTAGGTTATATAGTTCACCACGCTGGTCTAGTACGGGTTGGACTTTACACACCAGAGAAATTTTAATAAATCGCTATGGTATGAAGAAAGGAGGTTTTCTCACGTTTTTTCCTTCACTGTTATTCACAACATATGCACGCAGTTCGTTTTCATAATCGCTTTTCTACGTTCAATAATAATGTAGTGAAATTATTAAATCCCAAGCAACTATCAAATTGAAAATAACTCGCACAGTAAACGTTCGTCTAGTTATAACACACACAGCCGCAACACATCTACGCTGAAGAAATCTATAACCAGCTTAAAAACATTATATCAGCGGCAAAGTTTCTTAGCGCAGGTATTTTATGTACCTAAGAGAAATTTTCCAAGAGCTAAACGTGCATAAAGCGGTTTTACATAATATGCAAATAGAATGCGTGAAAACTGTGGCTGAATAACGCTCGACTTGCGCTTTATACGCTTGTTAGCTCGTGCCACGCTGGCCTAACGATTCGTGAGCGAAATACAGCAAAAAAAGCGCTGCAAGCGTCACCGAACCGAATGTAAGCGAACGGTCGCTTAATGGGAAGTTTTGTGAAACTACACATTATACACCACGGTGCTCGGAAGTTTTCGAAATTACAACTTTTATATGATATTTTTTCGCTTTGTTCCCGGTCTTCTTATGCAATATGGCTTGGGTCGTTTTTTTTGACGTCAGATTTGTATCCACTGAATTATTTTCTGTATTGTAAAATATAACAATAAAATTTAAGTGTTCAGAGTTGAAACATGCTTTGAATAAGAATATTGCCTATACTAGATGTTTCTTCAACCATAGCTTTAACAGTTCATGTATATTCTTTCATTTCATATATTATAGCAATTCTAGGCTCGACTGCTCCTACTTTACGTGCGTCTTCTGATATTCTAGTACAGGGCTAGCTAGAATCTTTAGTAACATCAGAAACGACGAGGAAACTATCTATGCCATAAGCGATAAATTCATACTCATAATATGAGATTCTAGACCATATTTTGTCCAACCAATAAGGAACACAAAACCAAAGCAAGACGATTCATCTTACTGAGGAAGTTTTTCGGATCTTCACAGCTGTAGCACGACTACTTATCCATTCAAAATATCTCGCAAAAGATTCGAATACAGAATACTTCATTCTACAAAAACCCCGGATGCCAAATATATGCCCTAATAAATGGAAGCTGTGTTATCATACAGATTGTTTCATGTGTATAAAATAAGTTGCGAATGGTGGCGGAGTTTCGCTCAATTTGCGTTGATTTCTTTATCCGGGCGGGGCACGTGACCGTGTGCCTTGAATGTCAATGAGACGGTGGAGGAACGATTGAACCAAGCGGTTTATGACGGTCTTTTGAGGGAACTTAAGGTATAACAGCTGAGGATAACAAATATTTCATGTTTGGGTACTCGGCGGACATAAGTTTAGTAGCAATTATGAAGTATTAACAATAATGTCAATAGTTGATAATAGTGAGGTTCAGTTGCTTTGGTAGTACCGGTGATAATTACGAAAATATTAATGGCAGCCGAAGAAGCGATAAATCGTGGCGTACGGCATCTTTCAGTTTTACTCAACTTCTTCGTATTTCCAAATATGTAGGAATTAATAATATAATATACAAAAGCGACGGTAGAATTTATTGAAAATGCATAACACATATTTTTTCGTTAATACAGCAATGCGTTCTCCTTGCTCGAACTCGTATCACATTTCAATATTATCCTTTTGAAGTTTACATTCGCGAATCCTCTCTAGTGAGGGTTAAATGACCTTCTGAACAGATATGAAGCCGCGGTCTGGACACAATCGCCACTTTAAATCCCTCAAAGGGAACTTAAACACTTGGTAAATGAGATACTAGCAGAAAATTAAACGGTTTATCATGAAAGCTTATTGTCTAATAAGATGTAATAATGGTTTTATTTATAATCAAAATCAAATAATTTAAAATCAGGTTTGGTTGTAGAATCAGCTTAAATTGTCTGTATACAAAACACTCACTGATTATTTCTTAGATTAACCCGAATGTTACAAATTGACCATTATTTACATTTATGTGAAAGTTGGAGAGTAAAGGAAATTTAAAAATATAAAAATTAAACCAAATCCGCTATAAAATCCCTAAATAATTGTTTTATTTCAATTACTCGCTTTATCAAATTGAATAATATCATACAGATATTTTATGATATTGTGACATATAATTTACGAAACCCACAAACACAAAAAATATCGGTCCCTGTCACAAAGTCAGAGCACTTACCCACAACCCACAACTCAAATACCATACAAATTATTTCACTTTACTTATTGACGTGTTTTTTGTCACCAGACCTCAAAAGCGAGTCAGTGGAAAGCGCCAGCGTGTCCACCGGCAGTTCTCAGGAAGATGAGGGTCCAAAGGAAGCCTGGATGAGGGCTCCTGCAGGAGGAGTAGCAGTCAGGAGTGGGGAAGACGCTCTGCTGACGTGTGTGGTCCTCGGGGCTAGAGGAAAGCCGGTCTTCTGGAAGCGGGCGAGAGATCTCCAGCTCTTGACTGCTGGTGGAGTCAGGGTCACCAGGGATGACAGGGTTCAAGTGCTTCATGATGACAGTGAGTATTTTGTTAATATATTTAAAGATAATAATTAAGTTATCTTTCTTGTGTTAGTTCCAAATTGGAGGCAAATATTAATGAAAATGTGTACTTATTTGATTCCACAAGATTTGATTTTACGGTTGAAAACGTATGTACGTTTACGCGTGGTTTTCTTTTCTGAAAATCATTTAATAATCGTTTATCGTTAAATTTAATAATAGTTAATCGATTATCCTAACATAGGACTCAATCTCCCAGGTAAAACGTGCATACATTTCCACAAGAGTCTAGACCAATAAGCCAAATTAATTTTTGAAGTACATTCCGGTTTAAATATCCGTAGCAATGCCATTATTAGATATAAGCATATCGTATTTGTTATTTCACCCTCTACGAACTACTAATAATCATAACCTACCCGAAAACGTAACCTCACTTCTCCAGTCCCAACTATATTGAAAACACTAAAAGGATCAAATAAAAATACATACATTTTAAAGTGAAATCCGTCTGACGCAATACGCTAGTGATATCTGCTTCAGTTAATATTAGCTCAGTGTAAGTATTTACACGAGTCCTGGAGTTTCATGGATATATTTTTGAAGGCAAATAATGCATGCAGTTCTAAATGAGATCCCGTTTGTGTACTGTTTGTTTTGAGAATATCATTTTTATACGAGGAATTTTGAGAGTTGTTTGTTCACGAAGTATTGAAATTGAAATTAGTGCAGTTTAATTTTGTATATAAGATCAAATGCCATTAAGGTCCAGGCAACTAACAAAATTCTTCATAACCAAGAGATTAATGAGCCGAAACTTAACTTTCGGAGCCTATTTTTTTTATCAATTACCTTGTAATTACCAATATGTGAAACATATTTGGCTTTCTTTAACCATTATTTAAAATAAATAAATATAATAAATTATGTTTGTCGTGAATTTCATATTGCCTCAATTTTCTCTATATTTGATCTAGGTTAAATTAGTTGCCTAAATCATTAATATTATCCCTCAATACGCACTTAGCGAATATGAACTAGGTATATTAATAGCAAAGCCATAAGGTTTCCTCAACCCTAATATAAAGTATAGTGTTTCAGAAGGGTTGTGGTTATTACGGCGCCCTTATTAGACGACCTTCAGAAATCAATATCTATACAACTTCGTATTCAAGGTGCTTGGCAATACATTTTGGCAATGTTATGAAATATGAAAAGTTACATTCATTATTAAGAAGTTCGTGCCCAAAACTAGTGAAACTGCTAATGATTTTGCTTTTGATATTTCAAACGGAAAATAACGGTAATAATATTAAAAGTTTTACGTTATCCGACCACGATGCTTTGAATCTTGAAAAATCAATAGAAATAAATGCAATAGAAGGATTCGATGAAGCAACAACTACTAATTTTGTTTACTGAGAGGCTTGTTGCCTTGAAAATACCATCGTAAATCAACCATTTATCAATGCATAATACTAAAAAAGCATATACATTCCAGCGGACGAGCCACTCCAAGGTCCTGGCATCAAGAAGGGTGGCGACGTGTGGGCGCTGGTCATCAAGTCTGTGAGGGCTTCGGATGCAGGTCTCTATATGTGTGAGCTGAACACTGAGCCTCCAGTCAGGAGCTTCCATCGACTTACTGGTAAGAACCTGTTTAAGATTAAGACTACGTGTGATCTCTAACTTTTGTTTGCAAATGATGTCAACTCCTATTCGGTGGTAAGTAAAAGTATACCTATGTCATATACATAGGTTGTGTGTGTTGTAGTGTTCACGTAATAAGGGTTATAAATTCTAATCAAATATTATATATAAGTGATCTTAATTTTTAAGGATGAAGAATATTATCTGGTAAAATATAGAAGTATGCCTAGTGTGTACAAAATTATCAAAAATAAATTAGATTTCACAGCTAGAATGACTTTTATGACAGTAAATGCAGATATGATAAATCGGAAATGATACCTTATGATAAATCTCATTTTGATCGAGCTTTAAGAATATCCCTCTTTACAGTGATATCACGAGGCCTGACTCCTCCAGAAAGCCAGAACGAAACGGATACCTACTCATCCAACACACCGACATTATCTTCTGTCGCCATGGCACACAACTACACCGACTGCTGTCTCAATGCCAACGTCTCCAAATCCTGCCTCGGCTTCTGCAGTATACAAACCATTCTGGAAGGAACTGGACAAGACCCTGAGACGTGTCAGCCTGACTTCCCTGCTATTGTCAAGTAAGTGTCTGATGAATTAGTCTAAGTATTTGGAAATAAGAAATATAAATGCAAAGTACAATAACGTTCTGCTAAAATCTTTTTATAAAAACTAAGAAGATTAAGATCTCTGGACAAGGGCTTTCAACCTATGTTCAGACCTATCCTCAGAAGCGGATATCTGTTTGCATTTCATCATCAGTTTTACATTACTTTCTCATTTCCCTCAGGTGCATGGCAGATGGACGAAACCACGTGCCCTGCTGCATCCAGGAACACGTTCCAGATATATGTCAAGATGTATGTCGTGGAGAGTTCACGCCAGTCACTGATAATATCAAGACGCACTACTCCTGCGCCACTTACATGGAGAAGACTTTGGCTTGTATTGTCGAAGGCATTGGTAAATTATATTTGACTTTAGTTTACTCACTTTAATGCACCTATTTATGAGACTCACGATATTGATATATATCTAGAACTTATTTAATGTAAATGAAATGACAATCCCAAGAAGTATCGGATATCGATAATTTTTAAGGTTCAGACTTACATACTATCTGTATTTAATTATTTCTGTTAGGCTACCAAAAAAAATAATTTGTCTTCAGTTTTGATATTTCTCAAGGGTTTAATGTAAGTTGTAGGGTTCGCTAATTATTTTGCATTATAACATAAATCTAAAATCTTAAATATATGTAAATTTATCCCAACAGAACTGCTGCCAAGTCCACCAGAAGAAGTCGAAGTGGAGCCCTTAAACGAAAAACAATTGAACGTATCTTGGAACCCGCCTGTTGAAAACACAGACTCAGTCATAGAATATGTAGTCAACGTCACTACACTGCGGTCTTTTGACGCACATTTAATAGACCCATCGGAGAGCTCCATAAAGAATAACAATACTATGAAAATGACGCAGTCCATGACATTCAAGGTGCCGGCAAACAAGACGTACTTCATCTTGAATGATTTACTACCGTTCACGATGTATGAAATCACAGTTACTTCATACAACATCCATGGATCTAGTTTGCCAAGTTATGGTATTAGGTATGTCTTTTACATTTCTTTCTCATCTTGTTAATTGCGGACATTAGTCAGTTTTCAAGTTCAATAACCCTTTTATTGAAACTTTAATAATTTATTATTTTAAAAATATGTCAAATGTGCTTCTGCACTAACCATAAGTGGTTGCATATTTACGAGTAGTACTCGAATTTGAATGAGCCCAGGGGGGCTAACTAAGCCTAATACCTCTTAACCCTGAAGGAGTTCCGTATAGAATGCATAGGGGATGAATTCCCACGAATCACAAAGTACCAAGAATTCACAATTACAGTGCTTCATACCTACAATAAAAATACGATGCAAATAAATAAAAGATAAAAATCCTAAATTACGTTCTTAACGTCCTAAATCCACCTCTAATGATCAAATAATAAGTAACCAATACCCTGAATAGGTCGCTAACACTAACGCCTGGCAAGATGAAGACTACCGAAGTAGCAGCCGCCCCAAAATTGCCTGATGTTAGGAAGTGCTGTGCTTCAGGCGGCGTCACACATTACGGCTGCATCAACAAACTCTGCGATCCCACCAAGACCTTCGAGATTGGTGTAAGTATATTTACTGTTGGTTAAATATATGTTGACTGCCTCGGTGGCGTAGTTGTACTACGGTACGGTTACAAAGCAGAGGTCTCGGGTTCGAATCCCGGGTTGGGCAAAGTGATATTGGATTTTTCTATTCAGTATCAGCCCAGAGTCAGGAATTTGTGCCCGATATGGCGATAGGCTCGCCACCTATCACATTGTGGGACGGAACATACAAGGCGAAATGTGGGTGCCCTGGCACCTCTGCCTACCCCTTCTGGGAACAAGGCGTGAGTTTATGTATGTATGTATGTAAATATATGTTGGTCACGTAGCATCGGAAGCTAATAATACTGCTGAGAAAATTTTGTAATAAATACACCCAACAGTCATATGTATAGTTGGCTCCCACTAAGATCGAGTTTAGTGCCTTGGGTATCAGGAACTACGAAAGACGGTGCGGGGATTGAACCCGTGGCCTCTTGTTTCACAGCCGGCGCGGTGTCTAACCAACTGCACCACAGAGTCTGTAAAATATATTATATATGGCTAATAATATAGAAGTTGAAGATTCACGTGATAAATGATTGGATTTCATAGTGCATTTTATACCAATTCAAGTTAATAGTAGTTTGATATTTGTAATTGACGAGGCTTTTGCAGTATTATTAGTTAAACGAGGGGTCAGCACGGTATTTGGAACAAAAAACTGCTATTCTGTTGCGCTGCACATTTTTTATCATAATTTACACGTTAAAAGATCTTACATGCATTTATTCGAAAAAAGGCACAACTTTTGACTAAAAGAATATTAATTTCATATTATGAACGAAAAATTTATTTGGCATAAATATAAATATTGTTCAAAATTAATTATAGACTGAATCAACAGAGTAATTAAACGAATATTCATAAAAGTAAAATTCAGCGTTATTTTATTTGAATCCGATATTTTACTGAGAAATTATACTACTCCAACATGAGTTAAATATTGCTTGAACGTGAACGAAAAATTGTGAAAATGTCGGATATCAACTTTCTGAAACTCATCAACAATTTATATTAAAAACGAAAGACAAATTGATATCTCGTTCATTTAAAAGCACTTTCATTTGCAAATGAGAAGATGTTTAATGCAACTTAATTCAAAACTTGATTCAAATAAATTGCATCTGTTCTGTATCAGCCCATATACGTCCCACTGCAGGGCACGGGCCTCCTCTACAATCGTGAGTACGATTGAGAGTGGTTATAAAATTAGTTCAATTAAATTGCATCTAATTGAACTAATTTTATATATTATTTACAATTTATTTGAATGGCTTAGAAATTATAAAAGAAAACTGGCTGTTAATATAATTTAATTAATCTCCCCCAAGCTACCTCAGGCTTAGGTGGCAATCTCAAAGCCAATAAATAGACGTTCTAATTAATGCCACTTTTAGTTGTTTTATACTTTTCTTCTTAATATAGTTAAATTCTTATCACTGACAAAATATGCAACCAAAATTATTCAAAAGCAAAAAAACACGAGCACTTAATTTTTACGTATTCACATTCACCAACTGCCATTGCGTTTCCACGCACCAGTTCATCGTGTACAGTACTTATCACATCAACTCCTTCAATTGGTTGATTATCTGCATCGTAACCGGTCAAATTCACCCCAGCACCACCACTACCATTTGTGACTAACGCACCATCACCCACGGAGCCCGTTTTAACCCTCAGCTGCAGGTAACAGATCTGATGATTTGCGCGCCCTGGGCTGGAGTGACCTTCGGCTGCCTGGCCAATGGCATGGACCACACTCCTTGCTGTCGCTCCAGAGGGTTGCCTGAGTCCTGTCTCCCACTGTGCAGTGGAAACATCACCACTATCGACTTTAACCACTTCAAGTGAGTATCAGTATAGAATTTATTATATCTTTATGTTTATTGTTATTAAAACGACAGGTTTCATTTTCGAAACGAATTTGAACGCGTAACATAGATATTTTTGATAAATACCTACCACGCAATAACACACATAAAATACCTATTCGTCATATTAATTAACTTAATTACAAAATTACTATGAATTTTAAATTATATTTAATTAATCTTAAATGACATCATAAAACCCGTAGTTAATTATGCAATTTATTACCATGGCAACATCAGCAATCTCCACTATCTTAAACAAACTTTGATTCCACATTCCAGCCATAATCCCACACTACCCAAAATATAAATATAAACACCAAATCAACCTTCAAACTTAAGGTTAAAAATAATCTATGCTTATTTCCAATCCACCAGGTGCCTCCGCTTCATGAGCTCGTACACCAACTGTCTGCTGCAAGGCTACGGGGTGCTCCCAGGGGCTCCCTCCCGTCTGTACCTCACCAACATCGACACCGACTACGCCGTGGTGCACTGGTCACCTCCCGCCGCGCTGGCTGACACCGTCCAGTTCTATAACCTGCACTACAGGACTCTGCAGGCTGGGGATGATTATAGGGTTTTGGAACGGGTGAGGAATAGTTTTGATTTGGTTTATTATTCAAATTAATGCGATCACGAACTCAACTTTGATGTTAGAATCTATGGCGCAATACTATATTCAAGCTTGGAATTAATGAATACACCCCAAAGCGGCATACATAATCCTGACCCACACGAAGATGAGGTCTTGTGTTGTAGGGATCAGGAACTACGATAAATTTTCGGTCTCGTCAACACCCAGATCCGAAACAAATACCCGTGAATCACATCGAAATACGCAAACCCTATCAACTGTACACGAAATTCAAACAAAATTAGTTCTGAACTAACGATCTCATCAGATGGCTACATCATTAATATCCTTAAACAGGTACATTCGCCATACATCCTGGAAGATCTAGAATCTAACACAGATTACGAGATCTACGTGGAAGCAGTCAACGAGCATGGTGTTGGAGATCCTTCTCCGAGACTTATATTTAGGACACAGAGTCAAGTAAGTAACCTTCATCAAAAACCATGAATTTATTTCAGTTATGTGTTTTTTTTTTCATCCTAAGTCCTTTGGCAGAACAATGAAGTATTACTGTCAGTAAATTGTTATTAAAATCTTTATTTTATTTATATTCGATACTAATAAACAATCATAACTACAACGATAAAACGAACCTGAATATTCATTGCACCTAATGATCTAAATATCTAAATTGTATCTTCTTACAAACCTAGAAGGGAATATGCAAACGAATTTCAACATTATTAGCAGATCTGCGTCGTCTAATGCCAAAAACCTAACTTCCAAATTGTCTTTTCCTACCAGATAATAGAAGAAGAAGAAGAGGTAGCGAACGCGTACAATGTGACGGCGTGTTGCGAGAAGGTGCAACTGGCTGGAGTGTGCATGCCGCTCTGCTCCTACGACGCCAAGATGTCCGACCTGAGGATGCTGGCTCCCCTGTGCGCCCAGGACTTCCACAAACTGCTGAGGTGTGGAGCTGGAGGTAAGAAATAGTGACTTGGTAGATTTGTAGCCTTTAAATCTGGGGGCGCGGCCGAGCCCCCGTCCAAGTCGAGCGATAGGCCGTAACATCCTTTTCTCGAAGCAATTCAGACCATTTTCAACCCCCTATAACTTCGTTGTGGCTAAAGCATGATGTGCTAAGAATCCCCGGGTTGGCCCCGGCTACCACCCCCGACGACGACTGGCCCTGGTAACACACAACATACGCACTTTGAGGACAGACGAGAAGATTGTCGAACTGGAAGAAGAATTGAGCGGGTTACACTGGGATATTCTGGGGTTATCGGAAGTCCGAAGAATCGGGGAGGATACGATAACCCTGAAGTCTGGTAACCTGCTCTTCTACCGGGGGGACGACCAACAGTCCCGAGGAGGTGTCGGATTTCTCGTCCACAGGTCTCTCATTAACAACATCGTATCCATCGAAAGTGTGTCGAGCAGGGTAGTATACCTTATACTCAGAATATCTAAAAGATATTCGTTGAAGGTCATACAGGTATACGCGCCGACCTCGACACACCCAGATGAAGAAGTAGAGGAGATGTATGAGGACATAAGTCGGGCCATACATACTTCCAAAACCAACTTCAATGTTGTTATGGGGGACTTCAACGCAAAGTTGGGCAAGAGAAGCGATGAAGAGTTGAAAGTGGGGCAATTTGGACATGGGCAACGGAACCTCAGGGGTCAGAGGCTGGCCGACTTTCTGGAAAAAGAGGGACTCTTCGCGATGAACTCTTTTTTCCAGAAGCCGCCTCACAGGAAATGGACCTGGTTGAGTCCTGACGGTTCTACGAGAAATGAGATAGATTTCATCTTGACGACGAATAGACGGATGTTCAGTGATGTCTCTGTGATCAACAGGGTGAAAACCGGTAGTGATCACCGAATGGTTAGGGGCACATTGAATATCAACGTCCAATTAGAAAGGCGCCGCTTGATGAAGTCTACGCTCCGACCTACTCGCGCCCATATCCAAAACCCCGAGAGCTTTCAACTCGAGTTGACAAACCGCTTTGATTGTCTAAAAGAAAACCTTGCAGTGGATGAGTTAAACAGCGGTTTGGTAGAAGCTGTCCATACGGTGGGATCTAAGTATTTTAGACCTCGCCGTAGAGATAGACCACAAAAACTCTCGATCCAGACTCTTGACCTCATGGCCGAACGTCGATCTTTGACGCTGCAGTCTTCCGTTGACGCCGAAGCATATCGGCGGCTCAATAGACGGATCTGGAAGTCTTTGCGACACGATGTCCGTGCTCACAATACTGTGAGCATTAAGGAGACAATTGAGCGGAACGGAGGCTCCAAAGTGTTTGCAAGAGACTTGTCTATTGGGCAAAGCCAGTTGTCTAGGCTGAAGACGGAAGACGGCCGCGTGGTATCGACGAGGGCAGAGGTATTAAGGGAGATCGAGAGGTTCTACGGACAGCTTTACATCTCGGTTGCCAAACCTGCTGTTAGCTCGGCCGAAGACCCGAGAGCCGAGTTAATCCGACACTTTAGCGATGATATCCCGGACATCAGCCTGTTTGAGATTGAGATGGCCGTCAAACAACTTAAAAACAACAAGGCGCCGGGTGAGGACGGAATCACTTCAGAGCTTCTGAAAGCGGGCGGAACGCCGGTACTGAAAGTCCTTCAGAGGCTCTTCAATTCCGTTCTCCTCGAGGGCACAACGCCGGAGGCATGGAGCAGGAGCGTGGTGGTACTGTTCTTCAAAAAAGGTGATAACACTTTGCTGAAGAACTACAGGCCCATCTCGCTCCTGAGCCATGTCTATAAGTTGTTTTCAAGGGTCATCACAAATCGTCTCGAAGGCAGGTTTGATGACTTCCAGCCTCCCGAACAAGCCGGTTTCCGAAAAGGCTTTAGTACCATAGACCATATTCATACGCTACGGCAGGTTATACAAAAAACCGAGGAGTATAACTTGCCGCTTTGTTTAGCGTTTGTGGACTATGAGAAAGCCTTTGATTCGATCGAGACCTGGGCTGTGCTACAGTCTCTTCAGCGGTGCCACATAGACTATCGGTACATCGAAGTGTTGAGGTGTATATACAACAACGCCACCATGTCGGTCCGAGTACAGGATCAGAGCACGAAGGCTATTCCACTACAGAGAGGCGTGAGACAGGGAGATGTCATATCTCCGAAACTGTTCACTGCCGCGCTGGAAAATGCCTTCAAGCTCTTGCAGTGGAAAGGATTCGGCATCAACATCAACGGCGAGTATATTACTCACCTTCGATTTGCCGACGATATTGTAGTCTTGGCAGAATCGCTGGAAGACCTTAGCACTATGCTCGAAGACCTTAATCGAGTTTCCCAACAGGTGGGTCTTAAAATTAACATGGATAAAACGAAGATCATGTCGAATATCCATGTTGTGCCCACCCCCATTGGAGTTGGGGGCTCGACTCTCGAAGTTGTAGACGAATATGTCTATTTAGGACAAGTGGTCCGGTTAGGCAGGTCCAACTTCGAGAGAGAGGTCAATCGGCGAATCCAACTCGGTTGGGCAGCGTTCGGGAAACTTCGCGACGTCTTCTCGTCCAAAATACCTCAGTGCCTAAAATCGAAAGTCTTCGATAGTTGTGTGTTACCAGTGATGACATACGGCACCGAGACGTGGCCTCTCACTGTGGGCCTCATTAAAAGGCTCAAAGTCACTCAACGAGCCATGGAGCGGGCTATGCTCGGTGTTTCCCTACGAGATCGAATCAGAAATGAGGAGATCCGTAGGAGAACCAAGGTTACCGACATAGCCCATAGGATTGGCAAGTTGAAGTGGCAGTGGGCAGGGCACATAGCTCGTAGAACCGATGGCCGTTGGGGCCGAAAGGTTCTCGAGTGGAGGCCACGTACAGGCAAGCGAAGTGTCGGACGCCCGCCTACAAGGTGGACGGACGATCTGACTAAGGTCGCAGGAAGTCGCTGGATGCAGGCCGCTTCCAACAGGTCATTGTGGAGATCATTGGGGGAGGCCTATGTTCAGCAGTGGACTTCCTGTGGCTGATATGATGATGATGATGATGATAAAGCATGAAGCCTGAATTTTCAGTTACTAAGCAGGCATTGTGTAAACACGGTATATTTAAAATTTCATTCAATTTGAACCAGTAGTTTAATAATTGTAACTAGTCAAACTTTCTTAATTTTGTCACTCACTGACTGACTGACCGATCATCAAAAGTCTAAGGCACTTCTAGCAGACATAGAACCTTCAAATTTAGAATATAATTAGTGTTTAGTGTCTAAAGTAAGGGAAAATTCAAACATTTCATAATTTGTGTCTAGTTTTCTAGATACACCAACTGCGTGAATAACTTTGTAATCCCATATAAATGTATAGGATTACAAAGTTACATTTGCAGTTAATGAATCATTGTACCCGTATATAATGGAATAATAGTTGTAGATAGATATCTATAAATATGAGGCATAACAGGAGGGGATATGGAGAGGGAAATGGTATATTCAGCCCATGAAACTGTACAACATTCCTCTAGAAAAACATGACGAAGAAAAACTTGCAAGTAAATAGACTAAATAGCTCGAAAATATCAATTACAATGAAAGAAAGAACATTAATAATCAAATCCGCTATATTTGTGATAAATTGATACCTACAAAAATAAGAAAAATCCATAAGACAGAGGCTTTAAGAAAAATCGTTAGTGATATTCTAGAAGTAAGAAGTACCGAAAAGGAAAAAAGTAGGACTCTACAAAAAGACGTGAGATCCCATCAAAAACATCCTGTAAAAAAATTCCAAGTCTCGCAGCTCAGGTTTTCTACCGCAAAAAGTTGTGAAATGCATGTAATACCAAGTCGATTAATTTATTTAGTCCTTAAGGGACCTTCTATATAAAGTTATTACGTAAGTTATTACCATATCAATATTAAAAATTAGTTACGTTTTAAATAAATAGATCGACTTGGCCAGCAGCATTATGTATAAATTGTACGATACATTATGTTTTCATGCGATGGCCAAGTCGATCCATTTATTTAAAACGTAAAGAATTTTTAATATTGATATGGTAATAACTTACGTAATAACTTTATATAGAAGGTCCCTTAAGGACTAAATAAATTAATCGACTTGGTATTACATGCATTTCACAACTTTTTGCGGTAGAAAACCTGAGCTGCGAGACTTGGAATTTTTTTACAGGATGTTTTTGATGGGATTTAAGTTATAAAGAACGTACTTGATAAATTACTATATAAGTTCATTTTTATGGTCAGTTATGATATAAGGTATTAAGTTTAATGTTATACTTAATAAAAATTGTATAAACCATAACAAAAATCATTTATCATAATAGCCAACGAGCTAAGTTCTGATTTAGTCGGCTATAAAAAAAATAGTATACGATACGCAACAAGCTCGTAAAAATCCCTGAGAGTAACTTCCCGGAAATATGTATTTTTATCACTTACAACCACCAGTAGTCCAATGCTGGAATAAGGTACCTTTCCTTTACATCACTTATCATATTTCTCGACTTCTTTCATCCACCTCCACATATTGAAGTAAATCTAATTACATTTCACCACAAGGAAGTCAGACGGTGGTAAAGGTCGCGGGATATCGCTGGATACAGTATACCTCCAACAGGTCACTGTGGAAACCATTGGAGGAGGCCTATGTTCAGCAGTGGACTTCCTTTACCTAATGGATGGATGATAATTATATTTCCAATGTCTCCATCCAGGTAGGAACCACGAAGCGTGCTGCGCTCGTCGCGGCGTGCCGGCCAACTGCCGCGGCGTGTGCACCGGCGCCTACTCCGGCGGAGTCAACACCTGCGTGCCATACATCGGCAACATCGTGCAGTGCTTCGAGGAAGGTAGGCTTATTAGTTATCAGATCATTGTGTTGTGTTCTTTTGCTTAGAGAATTGGTAGGGGAAGATGTGTGGATTGAAATCTGGACTGACTACTTTGGGTTTGAGTTTTGGTTGACATATGAATAACAAGCTTGTCAAGCTTATCAACATCATACGAGTATTTTTCATGAACTTGGGAAGAGGTGTAACAAAAAGATAGTAAAATAAAATCTTAGTAACAAAGAAAGTACTCAAATATTCTGTATACGTCCCACTGCAGGGCACAGATCTCTTCTACAAGAGAGTATGATTGGTAATGGTTAGGCCATATAGACCACCACGCAGGCCTAATACGGTTTGGCGGACTTTGCACACCATATTATGTTTCGTAAATCGCTATGGTATGCTGATTTCCTCACGGCGATGTCTTCCTTCGCCATTTTAGTGCATAGTGATTGACTAGCTATCAATAAACCATAATTATTAACTCAAATATAAGAGAAGGTTTTAGATTTATATGGCCTTTCCTTTTAGTCATATGGGGGTAAAAATGGAGTAATACTTCGAAGTAAATGAAACATTATTTTCGTAGAAAGCATAAAAACAAATAGAATACAGGATTATAAGCAAAACTGAAATGATATTAACTAGAAGCACATAACTAGAAGACACGTGTAAGCAATCTAAATATGAATATACACACAACTTAGGTATTCAGGTTCCTTCTTAGAACTGATTACTGTCTGCCGTTTCAGACATTTCGTGTGACGAATAATTATGTATGAATAGATACAATTTAACCCAAAATACTTTACTAATTCAAGATGCTCCGTACATCGGAATCGAATCTCAAGTCTAGAAAATTCTATTTGTTTATAGCAAAGCATTGACAAATTACGTTTTTCCACGTCTTTTGTTTGGTATTTGTGGAGTATAATGTAAGTTATATATGAGTATAGCGGAGAAGTTTATTCGTGTGTCAATCCAACATAAAAAAAAACATTTACATGCAAATATTTCCATGTATACGGGCTATGAATTGTAAAATCAAATGTTCAATTAAGGGCGCCATTAGCACTTGTTCTCCAAATAGCTTTATGATATGAATACTTTTAATCTAACATATACCACTACTATATGGCCTAACCACTCTTAATCGTACTCTCGATTGTAGAGGAGGCCCGTGCCCTGCAGTGGGACTTATATGGGCTGATACAGTATACCACTGCTGGCTATACCCACAATTACATAGTCACTATACCTCTTCTAAATCAGCATCTAAAACTTCCTTTCTTCTATCCCTAGACACAGGCATCCTGCCAGGTCCCCCACGGGAGTTGCACGCGCTGGTGACATCAGAGAAGCTGTACCTGGACTGGGCTCCTCCGCAAGATGGCGCTAATGCCACCTCGTATACCGTTTACTGGCAGAAAGTGGACAATAACACGCAACCTTATAGCTACAATACTATGCAGGCTAACTATAATGTAAGTATTTGGATATCTTCTTTGGTTTTCATTATGAGAAATTATGTGAAGGATAGATCAACTGATGGTAAGCGACAAGAATACCCATAGAAAAGAGAAACTCCATTCAAATCTTACTTTCTGAGAGGTTTTCGGTCCTCTTATCATATTTTGCGAAGAAGTAACTACAGTCTAAAGGACATATTGAGACATAACATAATGTCTCAGGATGGCGAGCGCAGTGGAAAGCCAAGCATTACTTCGTCATTCAAGGTGTTATTTGGTTTTGCTACTGTTCATGAGCGGCCGTATCGCTTACCATCAGGCGAACGGCCCTGCTCGTCTCACCATTCTATGCAATAAAAAAAGGAATTTGCCGAAGTGGCAGTAACACTAGTGGTCCTACTATATTCATCCGAAACGAAGTTCGAAACTTCGGACGATCGAAGTTTTTTATACGATACGAATGTATCTACTCTGTAAAAGTTCGAATTTGTATAACGTACATCGTAACCATAAGTCTATGGTTACGACCATAAGACAATAACGACCATAAATATATGTAGGTACATTCGTATCGTATATATGTTATGGGCCAAGTGATTAATGCGAGCAGTATTCATAATGCCCGGGCACTATGAATATAGCAGAGCCGTATCGGGCCAAGTGATTAATTACAATCTAAACTCACCTATTTATCACATTGCCCGGGCATTATGAATATGGCTACATGATGATCGGGCAGTGTGATTAATAGGTGATTTTTTACGTGGTGCGCTGCCGCATTGTCGCATCTGGGTTAGACCCATAAATTAGAAAGGTTGAATTGATCTGCTTATGTTTAGTTGTTTTTAAAGTCCGAAATATTATCTTCAGAAGAAAATTAGTGTACCCACTTTATGGATCAGTTAGGTCGACTGTGCCCCAAAACCGACTCGGAACACCCCGACTTCACGTAGTCTTTTGGCTACCGACCCTAGAGTGTATATAAAAAGCCGGAGGCGCGGAGGGAGAGCAGCCCCCGCCCGCTGTAACGAAGGATAGGCAACCGTGCGAGCCGCAGCGGCTGAGGCTGGTCGCCTGAGGCGACCAGCAAGCCGAAGCTGCGAAGGTGAGCATGGGTGCCTATCTTTTGTTACGCAAGGGCGAAGGGGCTGAACTTCCCGTAGCGCCGGAGACGATGCAGAAGCTAATTTGTATTGACAACAAGTGTTTTAAGGGTTAGGTTGCTATAATAGATATTTCTCAGGAATGGTGCACCTTTTCATGGGAGTGGTACCAGGGGAGGTGCGATACTCCCCCTCCACCTCCACTCCTCTCAACCCACCCCATCGTGCTGCCCTGTTCTACATTTACCACTTCGGTTCATTTTGATTCGCTTTACATCACTCTGCCCAATAGACACTTGGCATTATTCATAATGCCCGGGCAATGTGATAAATCGATTGATTATAATCACATTGCCCGCTCTTATTGGGCATTATTCATATTGCCCGGGCATTATGAATAATGCCAAATTAATCACTTGGCCCATAACATATACACTTCGATCATCCGAAGTTTCGAACTTCGTTTCAGATTAATATAGTAGGGCCCCAGTATTAACACTGCCTATATCTTTGAAGTTACAGACGTAATTTCATATGGGTATGAAGAATGCTCATAATCTACAAATATATTAATAGTCTTTAAAATAATTAATTGGCGTATCCAACTTTTAGCATATAGGTAATTGAATAATAAAATAATTAATTTTACAGCTACATCGCCCTATAACAAAAGGTTCACGCATATCGAATAACTTTAATAATCTTTTATGATTTAGTTTTTAAAGGATCGTGTTTTATCTAAAATCTTTCATCATTAAAGTTTCTCGGTAAACATTTATTACATTAAAATTATTAAAATGCTATTTTGATTAAATGAAAATTTGTATGCGCCGTGAATTTTAATATGTTAGATTAAATCCCTATTTCAAACAAGATTTTATAATATTTTAAAAATAAATGCATATTTAAATTTATATCTTGTAGAACTAGAGGGTATCTTGAACCGATGAGAATACATGAAGAGATAGATAAAAGTTGACAAAGCTAAAAAGTCAGGATGGAACATGTATTGTAACACTACATTATTATACTCTGCTTTGCTCCTTAAATCTACCCAGATTTAATTTTATGTTTTCTTCCACCGGCATGCAACCAGTCTAATACAATCGTAGTTTCTGTGGCTACTATGGCGCAGTTGTGATCATCAATAGTTTCTGTCTACCCTTAAGAGACTCAGGCTTGATAGTATGTATTTTTTCCCACACAGCAAGTGAACGTGACCGACACAATGACCACGATCGACCAGCTGGAGCCTAACGGCACCTACCACGTGTTCGTGGTTGCAGTCAACCAACACGGCGCCTCTCTGCCTTCCAGCATGCTGCTGTTCAACGTCACTGAAGGTAACAGCCTTTTTCAGTACGGTATTTGACTATATTCTTTTTATTTATTTATTGATAAAAAAGGTATCCATAACTTAATACTAGCAAATAAAATAATTTTGTAAATTCATTCTCAATTAAGTTAGAAACATTTTAAATTTGCCTTTTTTTATTAATAAATAAGTATCAATATCCAAAATATAGCAAATAAAGATTTTAGTAAACTCATTCACAATTTAAAAAGTTACAAACGTTTTAAATCTTGTAGTGGGAATAAAAGAAAAGGGAACTAAATCAAAATTTTTGACGTCACTAGTCTTAATATGCATTAGAGTATGCGGGTGTGAAAGAGACGGTAAGATGTTCCCACTATGCTCCCACTCTTAAAGTACTAATATTTGCCTCGTGCTATAAGCTACTTTAAACTGTTTTGACAGAAATATTTTAGTAAAATAGTATAAATGTTTACTACTTAGGTACTTCATTTATACTCTCACTTGATTGGTTCTTGTACAAGCACAATGCGCAAAGGTTTTGTTCCCGATGTCCGCTCTAGTATACCTCAATGCTAATATCTCATTTTGTTACAGAAGAGAAAGAAGTGGGTGGCATTCCGTCGCACCCCCACTCTCTATCCGTGTCGTCGCACTCCGCCACGTGGCTCACGCTGACGTGGCAGCCGCCGCAGTTCTCACATCCTGACGAGAAGATTTCTTACACGTTAGTACTTCATAAAAATGTTTATTTTATTGAAATAGGCACAACAACGTCATTTATTAAACATTTTCTAATAATACAATCTTGGACAAACTACTGATATACATATCAATTAAAGGTGTACACAAATTGTAATAGTACATCAAATTAAATAAGAAGACAAATAAAGAATTGTGAACAAAAATTAATAACGTAATTAAAGCTATTGAGTTTATAGCTCTCAAGGAGCTGAGAGGTTTGATTGAAATGGACAATTAATCTAGGTTTAAGGAATCTATCAATCTTCTATTCAAAGTAGATTAATTGACAACCTATTCTTCATAAACAAGATTATCTCAATTATTGTTGTGCTAAGGACAGCTCTTAAAAGTGTGTATATCTTCCATCCAATATTATGTAGGGAAAACCTTATTTCATATTTGTTCGCGGGTTCGAATCCCAGGGCACACCTCTGACTTTTCGGAGTCATGTGTGTATTGATAGTCAATCACCACGCACTAAAACGGTGAAGGAAAACATCGTGAGGAAACCTGCATACCATAGCGATTTATAAAATTTCTTTGGTATGTAAGTCTGCCAACCCGCACTAGGCCAGCGTGGTGGACTATATGGCCTAACCACTCTCAATCGTACTCTCAATTGTAGAAGAGGCCCGTGCCCTGCAGTGGGACGTATATGGGCTGATACAGATATTTGTTTGGATTAAAAACATGGTAATAAGTCGAAATAAGCTACTCTTACCTCTACCCTTTCTATAAAATGTTGTTAGTTAAATCTAAAGCTATGTATTTCTCCTGAAACCAACCACACTTTTAAGCAACCTACCATCCCACAGGTTGTTCTACAAATCCCCATCACAGCTTGGACAGAACAATATCACCAATATCACGACCACGGTCCCCGGCCATACCTTGGAGAAGCTGTCTCCCAACACCCAGTACGTGATCTGGGTGAAGGCCCACGCGGCCGCTGGAGACTCCTTACCTTCAGAGACTTTACTGGCATGGACTGACCCGGCTTACCCTGCGTATGTTGAGGTGAGAATATCATAACTCTATTACAACGCCAAATCTATAGCAGTAAGTTGAAGAGTTTGTTTGTTACCTCTAATCTCTGGACGTAGTGGTTCCGATTGAATCAATATTGTTTTGTTGGATAGATAATTTATTGAAGAATGCTAAAGGCATATCTTCATGCTAATAAGATATATAGCCTTCCTTCCTTCCTTCCTTCCTTGACCTATAGTAAAGCAGTAGTGAAAAATCTAGCAAATTGGATTTGACTTTGGGGTTTCGTTTTGAGATCTATGTTTATAGTAATTTGAAATGTTTTTTAAAAGTAAGGATGCCCTTTTGTGACTCAGAGTAGTTTATTCAACTTTTTATGTAATTTCTGTGATGGATCATACATACATACATACATAAACTCACGCCTTTTTCCCAGAAGGGGTAGGCAGAGGTGCCAGGACACCCACATTTCGCCTTGTATGTTCTGTCCCACGATGTGATAGGTGGCGAGCCTATCGCCATATCGGGCACTAATTCCTGACTCTGGGCTGATAATGAATAGAAAAATCCAATATCACTTTGCCCAACCAGGAACTCGAACCCGAGACCTCAGCTTTGTAACCGTACTCTAGTACAACTACGCCACCGAGGCAGTGTGATGGATCATGTAACAAATATCCCATCAAAAACATCCTGTAAAAAAATTCCAAGTCTCGCAGCTCAGGTTTTCTACCGCAAAAAGTTGTGAGATGCATGTAATACCAAGTCGATTAATTTATTAAGTCCTTAAGGGACCTTCTATATAAAGTTATTACGTTAGTTATTACCATATCAATATTAAAAATTCTTTATGTTTTAAATAAATGGATCGACTTGGCCATCGCATGAAAACATAATGTATCGTACAATTTATACATATTCTACTTTCTTGTACTTCAACACAATATAAAATCACATTATAGATATATCTTATTGTTTATTGTCCTGTCCCAATGATACAATAACATTTCCTACTAAAAGAAAAACAAAGGAAAAATCATCATTTCAAACTTCTTCTTATTATGTGTACATTTTCTTTAACTAACGAATTTCAAATTCTCAAACATTTGTGCCATTAAATTTATACTTTACGGAAAAATGGACCGTTTGATCTGAGAAACATAAAGGGAGAGAGAAAATTGGTTAATAGAACGGAAAATTAGTGAAAATTACTGTGTGTTACTTCCAACTCAAACATTTGAACGTCGTATTGCTAAAAATAATACCGTTTTTGAAAGAGGAAGTAAATATATCGTATCTAGTTGTCTAAAATTAATACAGCTAAAAATACTCAATGTTTTATTTTTCCGTGCTGAACTAAGATTTATACAGGTGACAAAAACTCTATCCGAACAATAAAAGTGTTTTTAAGCATTATTAATGTGTTCTGTTTAAAAAATCCATTTAAATTCTTAATATTGATACTAAAATGCAAAGGATAACTTACGATAACTGTGTTATTGTGTTTTAGTAATGTTTGCTATTATTATTATTTTCGTATTGTATTATAATAAATTTAGATACTAGTTCTAGGATCGGACAGTTTTTTGTCATACTATATTTAGAAGTTCTTTTAAACAATATCATCTTTATAATGATTTTTTGAAAATCGATGTTATTTATATATAATAAATATTCATAATTTTGTAAAACATAAAAACAAATAAAGAGAATAAGGCCCATACAAATATAGATAAAATAATGTATCAAGCGCACTTTGCTCTACCAGTTTAAATAAAGTTTTATTTTTCTAACAGCCACCAACAGTGAACCCAGTGAACCTGGTGGTAGAAGGATCCAGCATGACGATCCTCTGCATCGCCATGGGAACACCAACTCCTACAATATCTCTCTACATTTCTGGTGAGTACTGATAAACTTTCCTATAATCAAACTCAATATTATTATAATCTATCTTTTTGTGTAAAATAAGGATGCAACTCTATGATACGGAGAAACGCGACATAAAACCCTAATCTATGAATATGAATGAATTTAAATGATGTGATAAAAATCAAACTAGGTGCTGATGGCAAAAATAATACAGAAAACGTAGCATTCAACTCGTTTATATGTTTCAATTTTAACGGTAAAACCTGAAAATTTATATTAAAAGTAACAAGGAAATTAAAAATCTCCTCTAAAATAGTCGTCACAGATGTTTAGTCTTTAATAAATATCTCTAATAAATCATAATATTCAAATCAATTTTCCAAAGGTTGTTTGGCACAAATGGCACAGGGCGATATAAATGCCTCTTATTTTTTTATATCTCTTCATGTTATTACGTTATACAAGTATAAGTGTACAAAAATTAAAAACAAATATCTTTTAACACGTAAGACTTTCAAGAAATAAACAATTCCAATTTACCAATTAACTTTATCAAACCACAGCAGCCAAAGTCTACAAATAATAGAATTCTAAACAATTCGCAACAAAAAGAATGGAATAAAAGCTGCGTTTTTGACGTAAATGAACTCCTCCCCTATCTTCAAGGCTCAGGAATAAATACAAAATGATATTGCGTTGAACGTCTAGACGGCTAAATCCGATTCTGAAAATAGGCTCAGTATTTGTATATTTATGAATGTCTTTACGCGTTGGTTTTTCAATAAAGCCTACCTCATTAATATACAGTTACAATACACTAACAATACATGTAGAAAGATAGTCATTAAAACAAAGTTATTAATTATCAATAAAAGGTTGCAAACTAACGCAATATCATTAACCTAATGCAGATTTTTTTATTATCCTTACTGTTAGCTTTAAAATCCGGGTATTACTTTGCTGTGCGTGGTGGCCTGTTGGTAAAGGGACCAGACGCGGCTGCCAACATGTTCACGGTGGTCGCGGGTTCAAATCCCAGGGCACACCTCTGACTTTTCGGAGTCATGTGTGTATTGATAGTCAATCACCACGCACTAAAAACGGTGAAGGAAAACATCGTGAGGAAACCTGCCATAGCGATTCATAAGAATTTATATGGTATGTAAGTCCGCCAACCCGCACTAGGCCAGCGTGGTGGACTATATGGCCTAACCACTCTCAATCGTACTCTCGATTGTAGAGTAGGCCCGTGCCCTGCAGTGGGACCTATATGGGCTGATCCAGATTACTTTGCTAATTAGTCACAAAGAGTGTAGTGTACATTTATGTATGTTAAAAATAATCCCGACTCGGAAATTGTAAATTCAAACGAGCTTTACAATAAAACTTTATAATTCCGAAGCTCAGATTAAATTTAAAATTCGCAAAGCGCTGAAAACTGAAAGTTTTGACAAAAAACGCGTGTTGCTAAGTGTAAAGCGTGACTAATTTTGAAAACTGCAACTTGATATTGCATTAAAATGTTTTTTATCGTGTTAGCATAGACAGAACCCTATATATATGTTTATATGTTACCCTATGTGTATTGATAGTCAATCACCAAGCTCTAAAACGGTGAAGGAAAACATCGTTAGGAAACCGCTATGGCCTAACCACTCTCAATCGTACTCTCGATTGTAGAGGACGCCCGTGCCCTGCAATGGGATGTATATGGGCTAATAAGTAATACAGATAGACAGAACCCACCATCAAAATTAAAATTTCTGCTTTATTTAATTCGCTGTTCCAATTCTTCGTCTGTCGGGAAGTAAATTAAAATGTAACATGACATTATCTCTAAATGGGATAGTCGGAGCTTAGTTGGTGTAATGTTTTACTCCCGTTTTAAATTGCTGAACACTGTGACTTTGTGTAATTTAATAGTTCTACAATGATTGTATTAAAAGATGATCATTATTTCATGGACGAATGTTATCTACACATTCAAATAAAACTTCTTTTTTAAAATCTTATCGCGGGTTTGGTTTATTTTTTACTTTCTTTGACTTACGGATTTTTCGATTATTTTACAGTTTTCGTTATCAATAAGTTGGACTGAGGTATTAAGCATCCACTCAGTGACAGTCGGAAAGATAAAACTTGTGAACTGACTGAACTAAATCCGAGATAAAATCCATAATAAATACTTTCATTTCAACATGTGACATTCGCGTAAATCTATGAAACCATTATACCCGAATATTGTTTCAAATCGTAAAGAAATTTACCTCGCTTTTTGTTTACAATTATTATGAGATGTAAAGTCTAACTACCCACACCATCCTAATGAAACACTAAGTACTAAATCCATCTCAATTATAGAGAAAACCCGTGCAAAAATCCTATATAATCTAGTAACTATATATATGTATATATATATATATTTATGATTCAAACCCCTTGTAATCCTAACTTATCTAGTATTGCATTGTTCCTAGGTCGTCTCGTCCGTCAAGAAGTAACCCGTCACATGGTAACAGTGATCCACAATGTGACTAGGGATATGGACCAGATATCCTGCTACGCGGACAACGGGTATGGCACTCCCATGCAGGCGTCTAGGAAGATCAATATCTCACGTAAGTTATTTATTGTGATTTTGTGTTGAAAGCCTCCGTGGCACAGTCGGTTAGACGCCGCCTGTGAAACAAAAGGCTACGGATTGATCCCCGCACCAAAAGAAATGTTTGTGCGGCCTACAAACATTTTTAAGTGAGACCAAAAAGTCTCTCGTAGTCCCTGATACCCGCGACATCAAAATGAATATTAATAACACCGAACCTTAGCAAACATAGTCCTGGCCCCTTCTCTTTTATTATAACAATTTTGAGTGAAATTTTCCGTGTTTTAGTGCTTTATTCAGATGTTAAGCATAATGTTGCCTCTTGGCTCTTTGTAATTTTTTTTTTTTTTTTTTTTGTATTATTTACAATCTTGCAATCAGTCATATAGACTATAAACAGATGTGGTGACGGGTTCTTGTTGTGTAAGGCACTACTCCCAGCAGAGTCAGCCTTTTCTTTAAATAAATCAGGCCGTGTGGCTGTCTAGCATGTCTCGGCGCTTCTTAAGCCTTCTTATAGTTTCGGGAACAGTAAGTTGACCCGCTAACTGATTTGGATGGCGTCCTAGCCTTCGTAAGTAATTGACTACATGAGAGTCGATTTCATTTTTTACCATTGGTACATTTAGTGTTTCGTGGATCTCTGTTATTGTAGTAAACCACAGTGCGTTAGAGATGTGTTTCAGGATATAGTTCTGCACTCTCTGTATGATCATAATATTTGAGGCGCTAGCGGAGCCCCATAATTGGATGCCGTAAGTCCATATTGGTTTTAGAACAGTCTTGTACACTAGCAACTTATTGTCAACCGATAGTTTTGAGTTCCGTCCCAGCAACCAGTAGAGGCCTTTATACTTTAGGTTGATTTCTTCCCGTTTTGTTCGAACGTGTTTATTCCAGGTGAGTCTTCTATCTAAGTGCAATCCCAAATACTTTACTGTGTCTAGGTGTGGCAGTTGGATTCCATTAAGAGTGACTGGGGAGCAATCCTGTTTTCGAAGTGTGAAGGTAACATGTGCTGATTTGGTGACACTGGCAGCGATTCTCCATTTACCTAGCCATGTTTCTATTTCGTCTAGGTTTTTTTGGAGAGTGCTTGAAGCTTGTATCGGACATTTATTCGAGGCAAGTAAGGCCGTATCATCAGCGAAAGTAGCAATTGTAACCCCTTGGGTTTGCGGCAGATCATACGTATACAATGTATACAACACTGGTCCTAGTACGGAGCCCTGTGGCACTCCTGCGGTTATGTCGTGAAAATCAGATGTGCAATCGTTTTCTCGAATTTGGAATATTCTGTTAGATATATATGACTTAAGAACCTCATAGAAAGTGTGTGGTAGCAGTAGTTTTATCTTATACATCAAGCCTTTGTGCCAAACTCTATCAAATGCCTGCTGTATATCTAGAAAGGCTGACGAGCAATATTCTTTTTTTTCGAAGGATGTTCTAATTACTCTGCAGACTCTGTGCACTTGTTCTACTGTGGCATGTTCTTTTCGAAAACCAAATTGGTGATTCGGGATGATAGTCCTATCTTTGATTTCTTTTAACATTCTATCTAATAAGCATCTCTCAAGTAGTTTTGACATTATCGGCAGGAGACTGATTGGCCTATAAGATGTGACCTCGTGCATAGGCTTTCCTGATTTGTGTATCATTATCACTTGTGATACTTTCCACAGATCTGGGAAGTAACCAACTCTCAGTACGGCATTGAATAGCATCGTGAGGTATACTATTACTTTACGAGGTGACTCTTCAAGAACTTTTTTGTCGATCATGTCATAACCAGGAGCTTTGTTGTTCTTCATAGATTTCATGTTCCTGTGTATTTCCCCAGGTGTCACCAGTTTCAATGGTGAGTCCAGCTGGAAATCCTGGTTGAGAATTTCGTCAATATCGGATTCGGTTGCATTAGGTTTGGGATCGTTGGGTTTAAAGATTTGGCTGAGATGATTTGCAAAGGCATCGGCTTTGGCTTGGGCTGTTCTTATCCATTGTCCATCATGAGCACGTAGTGGCGGATTTTGATACAAGGGTCGGTCATGATTTTTACATGCTTTCCACAGCGAGTAGTTGGTTGCCTTTGTAGCCGATAGGCTCTCCATGATGGTATCTAAAGCAGCGTCATTCGCTTCGGCTATAATGGCCTTGAGGTCTTGAATAGCTTTATTTAATGCTCTTTTGTCACTTGGGTGCCTACTAATATGCCAAACCCGCCGTAACCGTCGTTTTTCCAGTATTTTCTGCCTTACCGAGTCCGAATATGTTTTGCTTTGAGGGGGTCGATTTGCAATATCGGGTGTGGCCATCCAGCAGCTTTCTTGGATAGCTGATGTTAGTGTTCTTGTAGCGTCGTCAATATCAGACTTGGTTTTCAGGGCTATCTTTAGGTCTAATCTGTCATCAACCAGCTCACGGAAGGAGTCCCAGTCTGTGCGTTTGTTGTACAATTTCAGGTTGCCATCCTTACCGAGTACAGTTGTGCCAATGGACAGTATCACAGGAACATGGTTAGTGTCAGAGTCCAAGCATGTGCGTATTTGATAGAAAAGTCTAGACAGTCCCTTAATGATGAAGAAGTCTATAACGTCCGGAAGTCGCTTAGGGTCAGTGGGCCAATTAGTCGGGTCCGTTGTGGAGATATTTATTTATTATTTATTTAATTCTTTTTGCACTGTACAGAAATATTATGAAGATATAATACAATAAGAATAATAGTACAAGTGGCGGAGATAGAGAGAGAGATAGTTGTCAATTTGTTTTTGTCTATACTTTTCTTCAATTCTCTTCCTCTTGTGGTATTTATCCTTGATGCCCAATGAACATGTTTCGCATTCCAATCACCTCCTGCTATAAAGCGAGTTCCAAGGCTGTTAAAAAGCTCATCATATTGGTCCTCCTTTGTATTATGCTTAGGAGGGCAATATATGGCGGATACATTAAAATCTCCGTTTCGATCTTCGACTGCCACAGTAGCAGCCTGTATATGTGGTTTTTGAAACTTTGGCTGTTCGTAGTGCTTAATACTAGATTTTATTATAACCGCTGCTCCCGCATGTGCAGTACCATCTGGATGATTTGTAGGGTAGACATTGTAGTTATGTATTCTGATAATATTATTTTGAGTGAGATGGGTTTCAGACACTAATAATATGTCTATGTTGTTTGTGTTTAGCAGCAGCTCTACATCACATTGTTTCGGGGATAGTCCGTCTAGGTTCCACGTAGCAATATTGAGTGAGGCCATTACGGAATTTTAGCTACTAGCTTTGTTATGAGACTGATTAGGGTACTCATTTGTTGTAGTATTTGGTCAAATTTTTCTGCTTGTCTGAGTAGCATATTTTCTATTGTTGTGTCTCGTCTCTGGGGCTCATCATTTAGTATATACCTTGTTTTTAATATCCCGGAGTATTCGTCGTGCTTCTTGATTTTTGGGCCAGCTCTTGCTTTATCACTTGGTATATGTTGCTGCTGTGTATCTACCATTGGTTTAGGGGATTTTGGTATTTGCTCATTATTACTATTAGCAGTTTGTTTAGCATCTTCCCTAGTCCTTATATTTGACCGTCTGTTCGATTTCCTCGATAATATTTCTTTGTACACTTCACAACCCTTAAAGTTAGCTGGATGTGCACCAAGGCACAAAGCGCATTTTGCTGGAGTACTGCGATCAGTTTTAGGGCAATCTACAGTTCTATGTGATTGGGCACATTTCACACAGCGATAGGGCCTCATGCAGTAATTTTTGGAGTGACCATATTGTTGGCATCTTTGACATTGAACGATGGTGCTGCGTTTACGAGGATCTTCTATAGTAACAGACTGGTGATGGATGTATTTGATATTCTTTACTGCTTTGTTATTGGGACTCTGTTGCATAGTTGCAAAGAAGGTTGATGTTGGTTTCTTTTCAGGCCCGAATTTCGCATTGATTATTTCTCCAATTACAGAATTTCCTGTTTCCTCCAAAGCTTTTTTTATCTCGCTTATTGGAGTAGTATGATGTAGATTTTTGATGACTACCCGATATGGTCTTTTATCTTTTCTGTTAAATGTGTGTCCAATCAATCCTTTTTCTCTAATTATTTCTACAACGGTTTTATAGACCTCTACATTAACACAATTAATCCGTAGTTGATTTCGATTTATAATTTTGTATGAAAACTCTGTTTTATCAGCTACACGTTCCAGTAGTTCCGTAAGTTTTGTTAAATCTTCAATGCCATATAACAAAATGGGTGGTGGTTTAGAAATCCTCTTTATGGATTCTCCGGTGTCTTCGCCTTGATCAACAGAGAGACCAGTGAACTGGTTGGAGATCGTTATTCTCTCTGGTGAGGGCGATGATGCTTTTTTCCTCTTAACACTTCTTAGTGTTGGTGCTCTCTGCCACTCAGGGGGGTGGACTTTCTCACTATCGATTTGCGCATCAGAGTTTTGTGAAGTAGTCCTCGTAAATATCTTACTTTGTTTGTTTGTATCTCCTGCAGGACTTAGTGAAGGGCTACTAGGTTTAGCCAGGAATAGACCAGGGTGAAAGGCTTGTTGGACAAGCTTTTTCTTGCTTTCGTTAAGACCAGTAGTATTCACTGGTAAGGGGGCCTGGGTACCCACCCTCTTACAGTCTTCGGTAACCAATTTCTCACTTGCAGGCCCGGGTACCTGCAAGCGCCGGGTGCTAGCCGGATCGCAAGGCAAAACGCTCTCAGTCTTTTCGCTCATAATTCATAAATAAATGTTGGGAGGATAGTGTAGCGCTTTCCCAAGGCACTGCACATCATAATTTCGGAATGACTTCCTAGCCTTTGATGATCCAACATCTCCCTACAAGGCAGTAGGTTATTTTATATCAGAGTTTGTTTCTCCTAGACCACTGCCATTACCAGGCTCACGAGGCTGGTCTCCCCGGGTCCGAGCTTTGATTTGAGTGGCGGCTCATACTCACCACTGTCATCCTCTATCATTGGGTTAGTGCTATTTTATAGGAAAATCTCCGCCATGAGAATTCCCAGCACCCCTCTAGAAGGACCGCCCAATTGTCCGCGACTGCTAAAGCAGCTGGTCTTCATATCTGAAGTCCGTTTCGCTATCCGCAACCTGCGACGCGGTGGGTGGCACAGGGCAGTGCCTCTGGGATGGCAACCCAGAACCCACCAATTGTAATTTAACGATTTAAAATTCTTTTGCATTTTATTCAATATTTGTTCGACTTAATCAGTGCAGTGCCGAAATTTTGTAACAATTTATGGTTAACTTAGATATTGTGTAGATATTCTTTGAAATTAATAATACACCCAACAGTCACACACTTAGTCCTAGTCCCCACAATTAGATCAAGTCTTGTGTCGTGGGTATCAGAAACTATGAGAGACTTTTCGGTCTCACAAACATATTGAATATATTGAAACAAACGGTTCATGTAGACTCTATACATTTCTATCGGAAGTTATTCAATATCAGTTCCCGCAGCACATCAATAAGACATATGTAATAACGTATTGGCGTATCAGTTTCATGACCTGCCAACCACGTAATATCAGAAACAGGAAACTCCATGGAAACTGCTCATATTATTGCTGAACTAATAGCTGCCTTTTGACTTACTACTTGTTTCATACCTTTCAAGATTAACCGACTTTGTAGAGACCTATTTCACAAAATAAAATAAAATTGTTCGTCACCGCCTTTCAATGTCCACTGCTGGACACAGGCCTCCTCCAAATCACGCCATCCACCACCACCCTGCCTTCGGCTTGTTGCATCCAACCTTTTGTAAATCGTCACTCACCTCACGTCAAAATAGTTTCAAGCCAGCTTATATTCCTATGATTTTGTGAGAAGAAATTTTACCTAGCTAGAGGAACTTCAATTTCATGGATTTACGAAAAATATTATTTAAATTATTGTATGAGTTATGCCTTTTCAAAGTTGAATACATAATACGTGCTATATGCGACGTCAAACGGTTCCTATTAGTTTAGTTGGATAATAGTTGTCGGATCGTATTCCTGGAATCGAAAATCTGCCTTGAAGTCCTTTTAATCCAATTCTCCGAATAGTGGCTGTATTAAGACTTTATCCCCTATCAATTACCTAGAACCTCACTAGGGAGATTACTCTATAAGCAGATTCAAATTTTGTACGTTGGACCCTTCGGCGGCCGAAGTTAGTTATAAGTTTTTATAAATGATACGCACAGTGGACGGGCAACGACTGACTCTTTATTCAAAAAGTTTTAACATAGTTGAGCACAGATGGCGTTACTTGTTACATTTTGTTATACATTTCAACAGTTTTCCACTTCTAAAAATCAATACTAATCTCTATGATACTTGTCATTCACTCCAAACTTAGTCTATGTGTACGACGTACTATTGGGGATTCGAACATTTAGCACCTAGGCAGTAGGCACATTCGTTTGACGTTCGAAACTTCGAACATTGCAGCTTCGTTTCAGATCATAGAGTAACACCCCAGTATTAATAATGAAAAATATATCAAATAGATAGATTTTTTTTAAATATATTTAGTGGCTAAACAATGAGATGAAGATCATAATCATCGCTAAATTCTAACAAAATTGTTGTAAGAAATTAAATGTATAAGTACAAAGTATAAGTAAAAATTGTCAATTAAGTAAATCACAATTTGTTTTCATTGAAGATATTGCTAAACAGATATATCAACCAATAATAGTAAAAGAAATACAAATGAAAGAAAATATTATCATTTCTCATATCGTCTATTTAGATGTCCCAACAATACAAGCGTCTGGTATAACAATGGCCGCTGCTGGCGACTCCGTGATACTGGAATGCCGAGTGGAAGCACTTCCCAAGCCCACCATAGCGTTCTGGAGAGATCCCAACGGCAGAACTCCTGTCATCGATGGACCTAATTATACCATACAGCTACAAGCTGATCCTGAGGTAAGTGACGTAAGAAAAACTACCAAACATTTTTTTGATGTTGGTTAACAAATTAATTATCCTGTATATTAAAATCCTTATGATTGCTGCTTAAATAAAGATATGTTAAATCATTATGAATTACAAATTAGTAATACATCAATTTCAATGAGCTATCAACAATATCAATATTCAGAAAGTCCAAAATATGACCAACGAAATGACAACCTTCTTAGAGCTTAAACAAAAGGGAATGTTCGTTCCGTACCAATCCAAATCCAAAGTATTTGTTTGGGATCTGAGCGTTATTAGACCACCATTCTATCATTGTTTACCAACAAAATCAAACCTATACCGTAATGTGATATCGGTACAGTGACTGTGCGCGTTAACTGCTTTCAAACATTGACTAACTTCCAATATTTTTCTGCATAGGAAACAACGAAGTACACAATGCGACTAATAATAAGAAAGATAACGGAAGCAGATGAAGGCGATTACTTCTGTCACGCAGAAAATGCTTTCGGAAAGGCCTTGAGGCCGGTGTCTGTGAGACTGCGGCCGACCACGCCACATCATAATGTTACTGGATGCTGCACTCAGGTAAGGATAGATTATACTAAGAACTTCTTCACAGGTAACGCGAAGATAAGTTACGGAAACCGCAGGCCTTATAGATGTAGATATAAATAGTGACAATGAATACTGTTATTTTTTTTGCATTGCTTGAACATGAATTGTGCAAATTCATGAGGATATGCAACAGATTCCAAAGCACTTAGATTTATTATACGAATATCTAATGAAGTAAGACAAGCAGAAAAACGTAAAAGAGGGCTTATATTTCAGATAGAGTTAAGCCTGCATTTAAGTAAAGTAATAATAATTTTAAGGTTGTCTGTCGATAAGACCAAATCTGGCGATAAGACCGCTGGTTGCTACAAATATTTAAGTGCTTTATTATATTTGTGCGTTGTATAAAAGTATTTATAAATAACCACACTAATTATTACCCAACAGCACTATTTGAAATCGAAATAACAAAGCATAAATCTATTCCAGATTCATCCAATACATTTAGAATTTACGATAGCTAAACTCTGAAACAGTATAATCGATCCCTGATAACAATGAGATTAAAATACAGCTTCGGACGACTGAAATAACTTGGTCCCATCAGATCAACTAAATATAAACTATGCAAACTGAACGCTGCACTCTGCTTCTAATTTAGCAACATTGTTTGAATTATACAAAGGGAATCTTAGACTGGCTATTTGTTGTTCTTCTGTACTGTGTTGCGGTTTGATGGAGTTTTAACTAGTTATATTCCCTCCCGCGCAATCTTGGCAATTGCTTTTATTAGTTAATCTGTTTAAGAGATCGACTTAGTGGATAAATTGCTAAGATACTCAGTTGTAGCCTCTTTATGGTTTCATGATTTAATCATTTAATTTTCTAGTATAAATTTATTACCTGCTTTTTGTTTTGATGTGATGCAAACTAATACCGATTTGAAATCTTTTTTTTTGTAATTAAATTTAAAATGTTGTTTTTACGTATCAATATATTCCATATTGACCGAAGATATAAAAGTGTTAATATTTAAGTATAAAAATTATACAATAATATATCAACAGTTCTCACTTCATAGCCCTTACTATATTTCAATCCATCAATAGACCAACCCTTTCAGCTAGAGTCTAGATTCCTCTAATCCATTCATATAGTTTCAGTCAAATATAAAAGAATGCTTATCAAAATCTTCCCCTTTCTTGTCAACACCAGATGAACGTATCAGCGGCGTGTATCGACGCGTGCAGCTTCCACCTGGACATGGACAACATCATGGACCGGCCTGAATGTATGAACGACTTCGACAAACTCATGAAGTGTGCTGCCGACGGATCTGGTAATATATTGCTCAAAACTATCCTTTTACTAGTATCTGTTTGTATCTGTATCAGCCAATATACGTTGCACTGCAGGGCAAGGGCCTCCTCTGTAATTAAGAAGGGTTAGGCCATATGTATAGTCCACCACGCTGGCCTAGCGCTTTCACTATCAACTGGCAATAAACAAAGAATATTTTACGAAATTCTAAACTAATTTTCTGAAACGTGCTGAGCACTTAATTTAAATGCAGTGTTACCTTCAAAAGGGATATTCTATACGATATGTTTAATTAAATATAATTTTGTGGAAAATAATTACTATTATCCAAGTTAGTTGAAATCATATTCAAATTATATCTAACAAAATGAAACATGATCGTATTTATGTTTATTTTATGTATTTAATTTAAACAGAATAGAATTATCTTTTGCGGTTGTTTTGATGGTTGATTTGCCGCTTCTCCCATTACAGGACCCAATACAGATGGCGAATTATAAAAGAACATTATTTATGAATTATACTATTTTGTTAACTCTATCATCCGATATACGTGTCACTCCAATATACGGAACTCCGCTACCATCGAGAGTACGATAGAGAGAGGTTAATCCATATAGTCTACCACGATATTCTTGTGTGTTGGCCGACTTTAACATACCATAAAAAAATCCAAATCGCTGTGGTATGCAGGTTTCACATCATATTTTCCTTCGCCGTTTATAAGAAGGATTGACAATAAATACACATATTTAGTTTAACATAATAGCTTTATTAATTACCCAAAAGCAAATAACTTTGGACATGTAACATTTAAATCACAATTTTAGACCACCGAAGTTGCTGCGCGTCATGGGGCGTTCCTCGCAGCTGCCTGGAGCTCTGCAGAGGCGGTTCAGTCTCCAGGTCGTGCGCCCTGCAACACGCCAGGCGAGCCCTGGCCTGCTTCAGGGACTCGGGAGCCAAGCTGCCAGGACCTCCAAGGAATCTGAAGGCCCATGTCGCTCCTACACCCAACTCTGTTCTTTTAAGGTTAGTGATTTGATATGGTTGCAGATTTTAATAAGCTTTTGGAAAAGTAATGTGTTAGGGTTGTAAACTATGTAGTACTAACTAACACTATTTAACGAAGTATAAAGACTTACGCCCAAATACTGGAACGCAACTTAAATATAAATGGCGCTTAACTACGTTAATCCCGATTAAATGTACTGGCTAAGTGGGCCGTGCGCTGTTAAGAGCAACTTATTATTAGAATTGCGTCCCAGTATTCGGGCGTAAAGTTTACAAATTATAGCTTACTCATAATAACACCTACGCTTTAATTCCTCAAAGGAATAGACCTTATTTAAAGTAAAGCTATTTATTTTATTTCAAATTCCACGAGGATTTATTTCCATCTCTCGAAGTGCCTGATACCCACGACACAAGATTCGATCTTAGTGTGGGCTCAGGAGTATGTATGAGACTGTTGGGTGTATTATGTATTAATAAATAAACTTATCTCACCAGTTGGGACCCTCCACTGAAGAACCCTCAAACAGTCTACTTGTACCGCGTGTTCTGGCGGGCATATGGTGCCAAAGTGCCGGAGAAGCTGGACACTAGCGAGACCAGCGTCGTGCTCACTGGGCTCAGGGACGATGTCAAGTACGAATGCGTCGTGAAGGCCGCTAATGATATCGGTGAGTGAATTACACCTGGAATTAAAGGAATAATTATGGTTAAAGAATTCTAAAAACGTGTTAAGAAATCTCATGGTAATTCCTACGCCTAAATGGAGAATGGAACGTGGAGAAAATATTGTAAAGAATTACCAGAATAAAACAAAAAGGTGGTTAAGGATATTGCATGTTGTAAATATGATATATTTTCTCCAGTGGGGCAAACCTCTCATGAAGCGAAAAAAATATATGGATAACGAAGAAAAAATATGTTATCCACATAGTACATACTATGATTAGTGTGGTCCAATTTAACTACTTATCTTTAATTAAGCTTACTAAAAAGCCATTTCAGAATAAATGATCTACAGAATATCCATAATTTATATCAGAAAAGAACTAGGAAAAAGGCTATTACGGCTTTATTCAACATATGTATCTATGTATGTATGTATGTATGTTTATTTATAAACTTAATAATATTATAAATTGGAATATTCATACACCTGAAACCCCAACTTTCGCTCTTTTCTTTTATCCATCCCATGGTTGTCTGGTAGAGATTACTTCAAGCAATAAGACCGCCACTTGTACATATATTTAATTTCATGTTGTTGTCATTTTTATGTATATGATGTACAATAAAGTCACCTCTAAAATCTTCTCCTCTAGGCACCTCATCATTAAGCACGTCAATAATGTTCACCACAAGTGGACAGGAGACGGGGGCAGCGGCCGCGCCTGTGTCAGGCGGATCCACAGCATCGGCTGTAGGCGTGGCTGTAGCTTGTATACTAGTAGCTGCCTTACTGCTGGCAGCTGGACTGTATTATAGACATAGAAAGGTACGCATTGGACTTTGAAAATGTTATTTCTTATTTACTTTCCCTTTGGTACATATTTTCTTTAAAGATTCTAGAATTAGATGCTGGATTTATTTATGTTCAGGGTGTTAAAATCCATGCTTTTGTTACAGAATCTTAGGCTTAAGGCGCAAGGAGGTGTAGCATTCGAGAATCCTAGCTACCTTAGGGAGCCAAATCCTGACACCGTTATAAACGTAAGTTATACTTTAATTTTCTAACTTTTTGCTAACGCAGATGTTATGGTCAGGTTACGTCTTCAACAAGAGATATTTTGGAGGGTTATTGCATTAGTTCTGGGGTTGCGGACCTCCGCAATCTACCTAGATTGCCATCCCGGAGCTCGACGGCACCCCAGAACGTGACTGGGTGCTCGTAGTAGAATACTTAAGTGCGAGACTCTTTTTTCCTCTTCTCCGCGTGGCTAAAGCAGGGCCTCTTTCCGTCACGTCGAAAGACCGAGAAGTTGGTGTTGCTCAGGAAAGTGATACGACTCTTCGAGTTTCCGTCGACTTACCGGCCCATCGTACAGCTCGACGAGGACTCGGAGCTCGACGAGCGCTTGCTTGTACATATTGTCAGGTACGGAGGGTTGATTCAGGCCTAGCAGATTGCCAGTTCGTATTCCGGAGAAGCCGATCCACTGTCTGCGCGATTCTGCAGATGAAAGCAACCGTGGAGGCAATGGTCCGGTGAAAGTACGTCGTTGAAGTGTCGCAAGATATTGCCAATGCGTTCAATATGTTGCTTTGGGTCTGTAATGAAGAGGCATTGCGGTTTATTTGATGCCGTCGTATCTTCGGTGTCTGGTAAACTCATAATATCAAAACAGATGCGTAGCGTACTCCGGTGCGAACGGATTGCACCGACGAGCCAAATCATGCGGTGTACTGTCTGGGTGGGTCCTCGTCCCTTCCATTAGAACATCGACTACGACTGGATGCACCTTGGTGCCAATCTCCTGATTGTCTCATCATTACGTAACAGATATGTAATGCCCCGGAGATTGGCACCACGGAGCACCTAGTCCTAGTAGATGTTCTCATGGAGGGGACGAGGACCAACCCCTGCAGTACACCGCATGATATGGCTCGTCGTTGCAACCCGTCCACACCCGGAAAAGCTACGTATCTGTTATGAGATACGAGTTTACCCATACGCCGAAGATACGAGGGCACCAAGTGAAACCGCAATGCCTCTGCATTACAGACCCAGAGCAAGATATTAAACACGTTGGCAATGTTTAGCGAACCCGCCACAACGCATTTGGCACCAGCCTTTACCTCATCAGTAATTGCCTTCACCCGCAGAATCTTGGAGATAGTAGATCAATCTCTCCGGAACATGAACTGGCAACCTGCCAAGTCTGGGATCGACCCCTTTCAAGTGCTCGATGGGGTGCACGTGAATTATGCACTCGAAGAGCTTCCCGAAGTCGTCAAGCGGCACGATACTCTGGTAGTGTGACGGCGACTCGAGTCGTCCCTCTTTCCTGAATAAGACCAACATTTCGGTCTTCAAACGTGCCGGGAAGAGGCCCTGCTCCAGTCACGCGGAAAGAGACTCGCCCTCAAGTATTTTGACAACGAGTACCCAGGCATTTCCTGGGATGCTATCGAACCCCGGAGTGGAATTCCTGCCCCGCGGTCGTGGTCAATGACCATTGGTTCGTTAGCGACAACGTCAACGTCTTCGGCAAAGAGGGCGGATCCGACAACCCGGAGATTCAGACCTCGGGCATATCGCCCGAGGAGCTTGATGAGCAGTACTCCTTGTCGAATACTTAAGGATGAGTCTCTTTCCGCGTGCCTCGAGCAGGGCCGTTTCCCTGCACGTTGGAAGGCCGATATGTTTGTCCAATCCAGGAAAGAGCGATGAACTGCAGAGTCGCTCTGGGCTTACCAGGCTATTGTGCCGCTCAACAACGTCGCGTAGCTCTTCGAGCGCATCATTTACGTTCGCCTTGTCGATTACTTGGAGGGGTTCGGTCCGGACCTGATGGGTTGCTAGTTCTTGTTCCGGAGAGGTCAATCCACTATCTCAAAGATTCATCGTTTGCAGGCACTTGCGGATGAGGATAGGGGCAAACTCGTCGTGGCGATGTTTCTAAACATTGCCATTGCATTCAATAGCTCTTCCTGCCCTTGCAATGAAGAGGCAATGCGGTACCACTAGTTGCCCCCGAATCTTCGACGTCTGATGCACTCTTATCCGTTCGACATATGCGTAGTCTACCTGAATGCCGGTGGATGACACTGACGATCCATGTCGTGCCGTATTTTTAAAGAGTCAATCCTCGATCTCCTCCGGTGAAACATGAGTTACCACTAGGTGCTCGGTGCTGCCAATATTTAGGGCGTCGACTTCATCTGTTACTTGGACAACACACTAGTTACATAGTATGGAGGACGTTGCTGGGAGGCTGCCTTCCTTGCAACGTTGGGAAGAATCAAACCTGGTGTGGGGGATAAGGCAGATAGGTCTCGCTGTAGCTCTAGATAACTCCAAGACTGTTTGCTACTACGGGCCTCGGAGGTGGTCCTCTCCACTCCACCCATCTGCCTTATCCTCCTGGCGCGTTTGTCCCTCCCAATACGGCTAAGAAAGCAGCCTCGTTGAAAATCCCGTCATACGCTGTAACTAGTACGTACCAGATGAGGCCGACACCCTAGAGACTGGCACCATGGAGCACCCAGTTATAGCTGATGTTCAACGGAATTCGGCACAACAAGGCTCGTCGGTGGTTCCCTGCCGCGCCCGGATCGTATACTACGTATCTGGCGGAAAGATATGAGTGTATCAGACGCTGAAAATACGGGTGCACCATGAGGTGGTTTAGAATGCGTTGGCGATATCTAGCGACACCGCCACGTAACATTAATTTGCCCCGTAGCACAGCCTCCTCTGCTAGTGCCCACCTGCAGAATCACAAAGATGGTAGATCAGATTTTCCGGAACCCCAGCTAGCAATCTGCCAGGTCCGGACCAACCGTCTTCATGTACTCGACAAGTCTCATGTAAATAATGCGCTCAAAAAGCTTCGTAACCTTATCGAGAAGCACGATGCTCTAGTAGGCCGACGGCGACTTTGCGATTCGTCTCTTTTTCTTGAATAGGATCAACTTCCCGGTCTGCCAACGTGACAGGGTGAAGAGACCGTCCTCTAGGCATGCGGAATGTCGCCCTCAAGTACTCAACTCCAAGCTTCCAGCAGCATATTAAATTTAACACAATAAAATAAATAGGGAATACTTACATTACTTTCTTTACAGGGTACCGTGCCGAACGGCAACGCAAACGGCGGCAATGGTGTAGCAAACGGTGTCTCGAACAGCGCGGCCTGGAGGCAGGAGACGCTGCAGAACCCTGGCACGGTGGCAGGCGCCCCGCAGCGTGAGGTGGAGCCCACTCTGTACGAGGAGCTGAAGCTCGGCCACGACGGAGCAGGGTTCAAGCGGCTGAAGCCATAGCAGGAGGCACCGACGCGCTCGCCCCTGCGCTCGCCGCGGCTGACGGCGCGCGTGGCGCCGCGTCACTGAGCCGCCTCACACGTCGCTCTGCCCTCTCGCTCGCACATCTCCCCTCTCGCTCCTGGTACTTTTGTGGAAAACATTCCCTCACGTTATAAGCATGAACATGTAATGCATTCGTAGCGTTAAGGGCACCGTACACAATTTTGTTGATAATTTCTAAGTGTGGCCTAAATAATGTATAGGCTACGAAAACGTTGTACTAATGTTCGTGCTTCGTATCTTATTACATGCATATAATTTATTAGTATTAATATATTTCTCGAAAGAAGTGTAGTGTTTCTGAACGATGAATCAGAGTTAGCTACTGTTAAAAAAACGCGTGACGAAAAAGAAGTGTAGATAAATAATGATAAATAAAAGAATGGTAATTATATTTTCAGTATCGTAATCGTTGTGATTTTAACCAAAAAAAAAGACCTCATTTAAGCTTCTCGTCATTTCATGTAAATATTTATACTAACGGACGGAATAAATTAGGGATGATAATTAATCTTATGCAGATCGTTGGGCTGGAGTTTCCTTTACGCCCGCAAATGAACCCCAAAAAAACTTTCAATTACTTTTTTATCATTAAAAAATAAAAAAAGCACTATGTATTCATAAAATTCTACATTGTTTATAATAAAAATAAATCTTTAGGCAGTAAAAAATATTTTCGGAAGAAGACAATAATTCTTTTGCAATTACAAAACGCATAAAGGGAATTCTGCGCCTAAAATTTTTTAGATCATTTAGTATCGATGTAAAAACAGATTTAATAGAAATACATAGGTCATTCTATGAACAAAATGTGCCTTCGAAAGTATGAAATAGTTAGTATTGTAGTGTTAGTGAACCTTTTGGCCCGTGTATATTGTATTTAATGTATATATGTCTAAACTTACATTCCATATAGACTACAGGCCCGTGGCAAAAAGTGACGGGTCAAATGAACCACAACGAGACCTATTTAGTAAGATACAGGGGCTTAAAATAATAATATTTAGCACTATGCCGTCACTTGTAAGCTGTCCGTCTGGATGCAGATGAGACTTAAAAAGTACCGGGAGAGGGTGTATATTTTGGTCATATATTTTTGTACGGCATTTCTACCACCGATAAGTCCATGAAAAATAATAGAAAGAACACGTAGTGCCGTACAAAAATAATGTGTCACAAAGCCGGAAGAACGTTAAATATTCCGGTAAATTTGTCTGTAAATTTGGTCATTTGATTTTATACGGCATCAGTTCCAGACTGTTGCAATACTTCTTCTAATCCATTATTCCGCAACGCCGTACAAAAACCATGCGACAAGGGAGAAAAATCGGCGGTTGCAACCCACTCCCCTGCAGTACTCCGGGGGGTGATTTGAAAAAGTACGGCATTGGTTTCATAACATTACCTAGCACTCAAAATTACTATTTGAAAAAATGCCGTCACTAAATTATTGTTCATTTGAATGTATATCAATAATACCTAAATTTGTCATAAATTTGACCTTTAAAGCTGAAAGGTCATTTGATCCTGTACGGCAACTTATTTTTTAACATGATATTGCTAAATACAATTGTTACATAGTATTGCCATTCAATAAAAAATGTTTAAAAAGAAATTAGAGGACAACAAAATATGAGTTTTTTCAAATTATTTCAAAAGTTTAAATGATCGTAGATTAATGAAATATAACAACTTTCTAAATATTATTGCTGTTTTAAATAGTTCTCAGGTAAACGTATGAAGAAAAAGTTATGCCGTACATATTAATGCAGAACATAATTTTTGGCTGATTAAAATGGCACTACCATTTCAGGAGTACTTTATGGTCGTAATACTATACGGCATTAACATATTCTTAAAGAGAATAGTTAATAACATGTATAAATCATTATTATAGCTTTCAAAGTGAAACTAAGTGTATATTATATCCATAAATTGAAATCTATGAAGCTCAGTATTAGTATTCCTCACCGTGGAACCAGTCGAAATCATACCGGTTATTATTTAATATCCATCCGTAGCTAATCGGTTATAAATTTGACGGAATTTTTGTGTAGGCATTACACCAAATTTGTGCTATGTACGTCGTCCTCTTCATGTGTTGCTGCAACTCGCGGAAACAAGGGGGAAACGATGTTGCTTCCAATTTCATCGTCGGCTTTCTAAAAGCTTCATTAGTGGTTTTTGGTGTGTAAATTTGGTTGAATATAATACATCTTGCTTCATTTACTGTTTTTCGTGCTTTCACATTATATAAAATACATACATATTCTTGAAGGACGTTGAATGTTTGTTCCATGAGTAGTAGTAGTATTTATTGCATATTTATAGCCGCTCTAATCCATTGTGCATCCTCGGTTGTCCCTAAAACATCGCCGTTTTGTGATAAGACCGCCGATTGTTTGTGTTGTGTACAATAAAAATATATAAATAAATATATATGTATATGCAATTCGCTGGGTGCGAAGTATAAGGTGGGGGAACCACGAAACGATCGCAGCGCGCGTCATGGCCAAAAAAGGAACTATCGGTGGCGGACGCTGTCACTTTTTACTAGCGAGATTTACGTTTTTATATAGTAAATAAAGATGAGTCACGAAGCTGCGTAGTTAATTGCAAAAACAATGGCAGAAATAGTGATAAAAAATTCTACAAATTTCCACAGGCAAGTTGGAAACGAGAACAACGAACAACGAACGAGCCGCAATGTGTTTACACCTGCAGCTCTGATTGTACACACAATCACATTTGGCACTCGTAATATGACGGTTAGAATCAATCTGTAAAAAAATAATTATTTCGTTAACACCTACTAATGGTGTAATATATTACGTACTACATCAAAAATTGCAAAAACAGTAAACAACTGCTAACATTCAAGGATGTTTTGTATGGCGTTGATGTCACTGAAGTTTGTCGAATAACATGTGCTTCAATGGTGTGGATCATAGCATCTTCATATTTAATTTCTTTCACATCTTGCACGTGTTGAGCTAAAACTAATTGTTTTCCTTTCAATGTTGTTTGTGGTTGGAAAATGATGTCGTGTGTGATTGGTCGGAATCCAGTTTTTATGATTAATTTGGCCATGTTTAACTGAAAATACATAAAAGGATGGATTATTGAGAGCACAAGCACTCATAAATAATCGTCTGGTATTTATATGAAATGCATTATTCGATTAAATTTGCTTATTTCTTTACTTACTTCTCATGACGACAGCCATGAAAAATCCGTAATGTACTAAGCGAAATCTATTGATTGTGCCATTTTAGACGAAAAATAAAAAAGACTTACCTTATATAGATTTAGAATATTTATTGGAATGAATGTAAATTACAATATTTAATTAAAATTGTTCGTTTGTAAATAACTCGTCGTAATGACAGCCGGGCATTTGACATTTCGGAGGCCACCGTAGTTGCAACCGCTAGTTGGCGCTGTCGTCGCGCACCCAGCGAATAAACATTAAAAAAAGGAATTAAACATTATAAGTTTTTGTTATGTTTTTTACCTTTTATCAATGTGAACCTTCAGATTTGTACGGCATTGATTTTTTACAGACGATTGCATTAAATACAAATAAAGTGTCTAAATGTTGTACAGTAAATATCATACTAAATATCACCTTAAAGTATGTTTTGTTACATGGATTCTTCGACAGTTATTTTCCGCCCTACAGACTTTTGTATCAAAAGAAAATGTACGGCATGTGAAAAAATGTTATCTATGCCTAAAACACTTTGAAAATAAATTAATTTTATGTTGTGTCAAATCACCCCCCGGAGTACTGCAGGGGAGTGGGTTGCAACCGCCGATTTTTCTCCCTTGTCGCATGGTTTTTGTACGGCGTTGCGGAATAATGGATTAGAAGAAGTATTGCAACAGTCTGGAACTGATGCCGTATAAAATCAAATGACCAAATTTACAGACAAATTTACCGGAATATTTAACGTTCTTCCGGCTTTGTGACACATTATTTTTGTACGGCACTACGTGTTCTTTCTATTATTTTTCATGGACTTATCGGTGGTAGAAATGCCGTACAAAAATATATGACCAAAATATACACCCTCTCCCGGTACTTTTTAAGTCTCATCTGCATCCAGACGGACAGCTTACAAGTGACGGCATAGTGCTAAATATTATTATTTTAAGCCCCTGTATCTTACTAAATAGGTCTCGTTGTGGTTCATTTGACCCGTCACTTTTTGCCACGGGCCTGTAGTCTAATATGACTTGGAGGTTAGGGGAAAAGCATTGTTCTAGAAATATCTTTTATGAATATAAAATATTAACTTAATTTCAAATATTATTTTTTCTTAGGTGCTATTCGTTTATTAATAAACTACTAATTTGAAACGTTTTTCTAAATATTTATAAACAATGGCTTCTTAACCGCGGAACACTGAATTCAATTCCCAGACCAGGTAATTTATTAGAGGTTTTAACTTGAAATATAATAAAATATGAAGTTAGACATAAGGCCGGCAGTGCAATCACAAATGACGTATTTTTAAAATTATGCAAAATAAATATTATCAGGAATAAAAAAAATCTTTATTTAATATCATATTTAGCAACAAAATAAAAAAACTTGGATTGACTAGTTTTTTTTAAAATAGAATAATGTATTTTCCCCAACCATACAAGTCAGTAGCTAAAGTTACCCATTGATAAAAGTTTGATAAAAAAATAATTTGAAGTATTATGAGGAATTGTAGGGTTTTGTAATAATCTCGATCTTTCGAGACATATCAGTTACCTTTCATTTATGCTACTTATATATTAAGATTATGTAATTTCATTATAATTATCGCAAATAGATACAAAAGAGAAGATTTTATCGATATTTATACTAATAATACATTTTGTTACAAATACCGAAATAAAACTAAAAAATGTGGAACTCAGCCTAATAATGAAAATTTAATTGTAACATAAGATAAGATGGACAGTTGAATGATTTCAACACTTTGTTTTACTCTTTTTCATTAAGGGCAAAGTAGATTAATTTTCAAATGGAATTGAATAAACATTTTTCTGTTAAAATTATGTATAAATATCGATAAAATATGTCTGGATTGTTACCTAGTAAGTTATATCGTCTGTCAATTCTAGAAATTTCGATAGCTGGTATTTTGACATCACTTAGAACTACGATCACAGTATAAAACGAATGATGTCATATTGGATTTCTATTTCAAAACGGCCCTTTCAATTAAGATAAATGAAAACAATAAATAGCGTATTTTTAAAGGGCCAAATATTTAACTTCTATTATATTGTACTAGACAAATAATTTCATCTTTTTATATCGACTTAAAAACAACAGCAAACTTATTTCCATTCATTACTATGTCATCGTATTATTATACAGTAAAAAAATATCTATGGTAACAGAATTTGTAAAAAAAAAGTTGTCTATGCTCTTAGACTTTAAAGGAGGTGTAAATAGAGAAGGGTATATCATACTGTGATGGTATTTTTTGTATAAGCTCACGAAATGTGGCGCGAAAGGTTAGTTTCATGTAGAACTTCTCACTAATTATAATTTTTAGACGAACAACGGATGTGATTAGATTTGTAAATAATATTAATAAAAAAATAAGAAATTATATGCTTTTTTTTACAACCCTACCTTATAATGACATGAAATAAGAGTGACTAACCATTCATAATCAACTGAATTCAGCGTTTGCCTATTAAAACCAGAGATGTATGCACTTCGCATTAATTCTAGGATACTCGTATCGCTTTTACGACATTCATAAACCAAGGACAAGTGTGTTTTTATCATTAATATTCCCGCACATGCTAACGACAGTTTTCAGCGATATTCAACGCTCTCCCTCTACGCATTATACGCGTGCAATCAATATCAAGCAGCAAAATGCGAATAAACTTTATTAAATAGAGATAATTTTTCAAGTGGGCGTGGTTGGCCAAAATCAAAAATATGAGGCGTAGAGAAAAATACTAAAAGGAGTCGACGAGCCCTACTTTGACAATAACTAAAACAGTAACATATTTTTGAAAAAATCAGATTCTTAGAGAGGTATCGAACCCGATATTTTTGTCAAAAAAGCAAATACTGTGTCATTACACCGTTCGATACAGTTGTTAATACGGATCGGATTCTGGGAAATTATAACATATAACGGAAAACTAAAGGAAAGAGGTTATTTTAGACAAAATACTAAGACTAAAATACTTTTGATGTAACTGAAAATTGGCCGGACTTTTTATTTTTTTACTGTACTGTACTGTATCATCCCATATACACTAAGTCACACTGCAGGGCACAAGCCTACTCTACAATATAGATTACGATTGAAACTGGTTAGGCCATATAGTCTACTACGCGGTTCTACTGTGGGTTGGCGGACTTTACAACCCAAAGGAATTCTTATATATATTTTTTTATTATTTTTTTTATACTGGCCTGGCATAGTGGCGGCATTGCACCTGATGGAAAGTGTCAATGCCGCCCAGGCAGAGTATCCATTGGCATCGGACGGCAGTCCCATGCCAATGGAAACAATTATGCCGGCCTGCTAAGGTGCCTCTTCACACCGCGGCGGAAGGACCCAGGATTGTAGGAAGGAGGGAACACGTGCGCCGGCAAACAATTCCACAGCCTGACGGTGCGGCACAAAAACGAGTTTGAGAACCGTTTGGTTCGCGCCGGGTATATATAAATATATATACCCGGGTATATGTAAATCACTCTGGTATGCTGATTTCCTCACGATGTTTTCCAACACCGTTTTAGTGCGTGGTGATTGAGGATCAATACGCATATGACTCCTTGTTTGAGATATGTTTTCCTAATATAATTAACAAGCATTTATACTCGTAATCCAATAGTATTTACTTACATTTAATTTATTTATTGGGGACAAATAACATTTGTATGTTAAAGTTATTAGAAATTTTGTTTTGAACATACACGTCATATCAATAAGGATATACTTCTAACGAAAACAGAGCCGAGTGGTAGTTACTACAGATTCAATACAACTAAATTTTTTGCAACAAAAGCGACAATTTTTTTCCTTTCGTCGTTATGGGTGGTAAATACATAGTTTTTCCTAATATTTTATTATTGTACACCAATTTTTTTTTTTATTTATTTATTTATTTAGTTTTTGTAAATAGGCCACTAGGGGCACTTTTACACGTCATCATTTTTAAATTCATTACATATATTATAAATATATTAATCATTACAATTATTATTAAGTTACAATAGTGGGAAAACAATATTATAGGGTACCAGCGTATTTCTGACATGGCGACCAGGCATGTTTATGATTAATGTATTCGGTGACATTGTAATAAGCTTTTTGTATTAACTGTATTTTGATTTCTTGTTTGAATTTTTCTATTGGCAATTCTTGCAAGTGCAGAGGTATCTTATTAAAGAAGCGAATACCCAACCCCACAAAAGAAGAATGTACTTTTTGCAAACGATTGAATTGCGTACACAATTTATTTTTAGTTCTAGTGTTGAAAGAATGTATCTCGCTTTTTTTTTTAAATAAATGAATATTATGCCTGATATGCATTATATTGTCATAAATATATTGAGTAGCTACGGTCAAGACATTAATATTCTTGAAAACATATCTGAGTGAGGCCCTAGTATCCAACTGATATATTGAGCGAATCGCTCGTTTCTGCAAAATAAAAATACTCTCAATATCAGCAGCCCTGCCCCACAACAAAATACCGTAAGACATAAGACTATGAAAGTTACTAAAGTAAACTAAACGTGCAGTATCCACATTTGTTAGCTGTCTAACCTTCCTAATAGCATACACGGCTGAACTAAGTTTTCCAGCAAGACAAGCTATGTGTGCACCCCATTGAAGTTTTCTGTCTAACGTAATACCTAAAAATATTGTAGAATCGAGGGTGTTTAAAATGATGTTTGGTCCTAAGTTTGTAACATTCGGGGTGGTAAATTTTACGCACTTTGTTTTTTTGGCATTAAGGACAAGATTATTTGCCGTAAACCATTGCGTTACTTTTGAAAGAGTAATATTAATTTCGTCAAAATTGTCTCTATTCCTATCTACCTTAAAAAGGAGGGAAGTGTCATCAGCAAATAGTACAACATTACACATATCTTTTAAATAAAAAGGTAAATCGTTAATATAAACTAAAAACAAGAATGGACCCAGAATAGATCCTTGGGGTACACCCAGTTTTACAGTTTTTTATTTATTTTTAAACTCGCTATAGCAAGTACGTAAGTGTTCTTTTTTTGTTTTAGGAAAAAATATGGATTTACCACCCAATCCCAACGATATTTAAAAAAATACAAAAAAATTATGTGCGTTTCCCTGCGAATTTTTTGTTGCATTGATTTTGTAGTCACTAAAACTACCACCCGGCTTTGTTTTCGGTCGCAGTCTTGATATACCCTGCATAAACATATAACCCACTCCGCAATCCACAGATTATCAAAAATAAATGTACGTGTATATATGTAACATGTCCAATATAATAAAATGTGAAGAGAAAAAGACGTTTCCTAATATTTTTACAACAACATGACAACTACGCCTTTGGTCGTCAAAAGAACGGAGATTATCTATAACAAAGTTTAGAAATAACTTATTATGGTTTCTGAGGGCGATTAAAATTAGTCACAAAAATCTGGGTCGCGGGTTCGAATCCCAGGGCACACCTCTGACTTTTCGAAGTCATGTGTGTATTGATAGTCAATCACCACTATAACGGTGAAGGAAATTATCATGAAGAAACCTGCATACCATACCGATTTCTATGGTATGTAAACTCCGCCAACCCTTCAGACCAGCGTGGTGGACTATATGGCCTAATCACTCTCAGTCGTATGCTCGATTGTAGAGAAGGCCCGTGCCCTGTAGTGGGACGTATATGGGCTGATACAGATACAAACATTTGCCAAACATAATTCATTACCCAACGTCGTTAGTCAAACATTCTCAACAAAATCCCAATACCAACAGATAAAAATCAATTATCACACACCTGCTTCAGAATCGATTAATGCCTACAAAATCAGACATAAAACTAATTCGACAGGAACAATGTAGATCTAATCGACCAATCCGTCCGTCCAATCGTCACTCGTATTTGCCCGCAAACTCATTAGGGGCCAGACAATTGGACTTGTAATGGAATTCAAATGGCGAGGGGCGATTTGGCACATTTCACATCTGCGAGTCTGTATGGGCCGTGATTGAAGGCGAAAACGAGGTGTCTTTTGATAATATTTTTGTCGTTATAATTTATTCGAACCTTTGCATGATTGGAAAATATAAATGATTATTTTTTAAAGGTGGAAAGGACAAAGGAAACAAAGATCATACAGTCTATTTCACGGGGACATATATTTTTATACATTTATTTTAATTTTTAATAGCAGGTAGGCATAATTATGGTAACAGGCGAAAAATTAAACCAACTGAATCAAATAAAGAACAGTTCCCCATGACAGTCACAATTATTTTTTTAACTCTATTGTAAATTTCATTGTAACTAGTCTCCTAAATGTAATACGATTCCTTTTTCAAAAAATATTTTTAACCTCCAACATAACCAGCCAACAAAATCACTTAACCATCGCACTACCTTACCTTACCTGCTCGTACGTTTATTTTAATACCGCATTCCTACTAACCCCTTCCTTAAACACTAGCACACAGAACCTCGTGCAAAGCCTAGAGTTCAAAGCTGAAAATAGCTTTGTGTAATTTGCACTGCGGGCTTCGTACTCACGAGTATTACCCCTTTCTGCGCCATATTACCTTGTTACATTTTGTAAAGGGATACTTGGGTTGCGGGAAAATTTCAGGAGTATGTTTTTTGCATTCCTTTTTTAACTACCTTAAAAATGAGCAGATTCTCAATTGGTCAGAAACTTTTTTTTTGCTTTCTTCATATTGCAGAAAGATAGGATTTTACGATTAGAAAATACCTAACTGTCTACCTTTTTTATTTTTAAACTGATTAAATGGATAAACTGAAAAACGAAACTAAAACCTCTCGATTCATAGCTCACACACGCTATGTATACAACAATTTATTAAGTACATAAGATAAACTAACTTACCGGAATTCCGCTCCTGAAGAATGATCACCGAACGGACGAGAATATTGCCTCATTGTCGCACCATACAACACTTCACTGCTCAGCCGAGTTTATTGTATTTTGTTGCAAGTGCAGTCCACGATACAAAAAGAAATACTTCTACAAGCTACGCGCTCGACAGCTTTCATAAGACTAAAGAATCACAAGACTAACTGGTGCAGTACTCGTCATATATCAGTAAGAGTGCCAATGACTAAACTACCCTCAGTTGGATGATTGTAAAGAAAAAGAATAAATATATTTTCTACCTGACCTTTCTTGACATTTAAAGACGTCGCCGGAACATACTTTTTTCATTGTGAGAATTTTATTATTCCTTACTATATTGTCTTTTACGAATAAAGCAAGCAAAAATAATTATTATTAATTTAATTTAATGGTATAAATAGAAATTATTACCCTGGTTCAAAACCGGAAACTCCGGTTTGGCAGGCCAGTCCTTTCCTAAATACATCATTTAAAATCAAATGATGACGTGTGATGTGTGTGGGTCACTTAGAGTAATTACCTCGTGGGTCAGGATGGTTTTGGGCAGTGAAACGACTTTGTTTCTTATACAAATTTTATGACATATTTTGTTTATCACACATATTACAAAAAGTTATTACATTAATTAGAAATAAATTTTCCTTATTGCTTTTCTGTTGTTGAACTGATATCGAACAATAACTTTATCCAATAATATTAATAATAATTGCATAATACAGTTCATACATTTTTATAAATAGATTTGCCGGAAGTATATAATTATCGGCGTTGGTTATTATTTAATTTTGATTAAGTATTCTACAGCTAAAATTATTTAATAAAAACTTTCCTCATAATATAAATAATTATATTTAAATTACATCCTGGACTTGAAGTAGAAAGCACAAATAGTAATAATTTATCCACACCATATAAATACAAAATACAAAAACAAATCCTATCATTTTATTTCATGATTTTCTCTACAGGAATATCTGAATGTAAGCAAACCATGATTACATATTTGTTTTAAAATAAGCTTACTCTACAAAGCATGTGTGTATATCCTTGTTCTAAAAACCCTTAGCTAAGGGTTACTTTTCATTTTCCGGGAGTACATGCGTGATTCCGAAGTCCCGCAGGAGTGCTCGGGACGATGCCAGGTGAGGGACAAATCAAACGAAATTCATATCAGCGATTTTTAAAACGACCTCGGTTTTGCTTGCCAAGAATGTGACTCGTGATTGAAGATTTATTTATTTATATAATGTACATGCATACCCGGGTATAATAAAAAATAATATCGCATATGTTCATTGTGTAAGATTGTAATGATTAAAGATTTTTTAATATCGGTCCAGTAGTTTCAACGCAAATAAACAATGTTTTTTTTTATAATATTAGTTTAGATTTAATGTACAGTTTGTTCATTCTTTCAAATTCTGTGGTAATAATGCGATACAGGTTTACCAAAAAGATAAAAATGCATCCATGAACAGAGTAACTACTGGACATATTGAGACTTAACATTTTATGTCTCAGGTTGGGGACCGAAGTGGAATGCCAAGTATTGCTTCGTAATTCAAGGTGCTGTTTGCAGTCGTCGTTTTTAGCAGTCGTATCGCTAGCAATCAAGCAAATGGCATGCTTGTCTCGCCATTCATAAAAATAAAATAAAATATTAATATAGGCAAATACATATCAAATATTTAAAATGAATTAAAAATAAAATAAATAGTCTGTGGTGTACCTTAGTCCAATAGTGGACTACAACAGGCTGATCATGATGAAATCTACATAAATGTAGTGCCAATATTTTAATGCACCTGCTTTTCAAGACTGCCATGATTTTCTATTAGCTTCCATCGGTTCGACAAACATTTCACACAAGTGTCAGGGATAATGGTTTCTTAAATTTACGCGAATGTTACACATTGAAATAAAACTATTATTTACGGATTTTATCGCGGGTTTGGTTTAATTTTTAGATGTTTTTATTTTCCGACGTTTCGATTACGCTTTTGTGGTAACGGGGCGGACCAAATCCGCGATAAAATCCGTAAATAATAGTTTTATTTCAACTATTACGGAATTTTTATACCTGAGACCGCCCTGACTGTACTATATTAGCCCATGTACGTCCCACTGCAGGGTACGAGCCTCCTCTACTATCGAAAGTACTATTGGCAGTGGTTAGATCATATAGTCCACCACGCTGCCTAGTGGAGGTTGCCGGACTTTACATGCCATAGAAAATCTAACAAATACTCTATGCAGGTTTCCTCTCGACGTTTTCCGTCGCCGTTTTAGACTTTCATAATATGAATACACTTATATGCTAGACTTGGGCTCACATCTAAAATAGGATCAAGTCATGTATTTTTTTTATATCAATAAATCCTAGGCTGCCTCTCACAATATTCTAGATAGATAGATGTGTTTCAGTATAAGACTTGTATTCGCAGTCTGTTGTGGCTTCTCGCCAACGTCATAGAGCTTGTCACATATCTCAGAATATCCATAGATTTGCCTTAATCGGCTTTAGTGTAATCCTTCGCGCATACAAGCTCTAATTAAAGCCGACACAAATACACAAACATTATCAATATTATGTATTTATTATTACGGCAAAAGTTTGCTTTAAGGTAAATAATAAAATTATGAAGGGCCACATATTTACTTAGTGAAAATGCCGTAAATTTAGAATAAAAAAACATTGAGAAATGAATAACATAAATACACTCAAAAATCACACAGTCCTGACCCAACACTAAGATCGAATCTTATGCCGTAGGCATCAGACACTACAGAAGACTTCTCAGCCTCTCTAACACCCAGATCCAAAACACATACTTGTTTCGTACTCACCATTGACGTAAAATATATGGACGGGGCGGAGAGTACGAAAAGTGTTGTCACGAAAGTGGTCCGCGGACCAATGCAACGGTTGTGACGTCACAGCGCACCGGTCTGTAAGTCGTCGACAAATGCCTAATTGTATCGTCGTGGTTGCAATAAAGATGACCGAAAGTTCACAAAAAAAAAGATAACATTTCTTATCATCGCTAGGTAAAAACTATATAACTTTAAGTCTATAACATTTATTTTAGCATTATTGAAAAACGATTTCATGGCCGCCATTGACGTAAAAATCAAACAGATGGCGCGATTTTTACGGGCATTTTTTTGACGTACCCAATGTACTGAAGGGCCTATCCTTAGTTTTTAAATCAATGGTACTCACACAAACATTTGTCTCGTTACGGAGATCGAACCGCAGTCTCTAGTTTTACAGCTGGCGTCTAACCGATTACGCCACGAAGGCTTTCAGGAAGTACATACGAAAAAATTACAAGAATTATTATGGTTTATACGATGTCAAAAGTTTAGTTTCTTGTGCCATATACTCTTCAGATTGCGCGTTACATTAAATTAGTATAAAAAATATGAATAATATACGTTTATTGTATGGCGATCCCCTTTAATATTTTTATTTTTTATAACTTCAGTATTTGTTGTTATAGCGACAACAGAAATACATAATTTGTGAAAATTTTAACTTTCTAGCTGTCACGTTTAATAAGATACAGCCCGGTGATAGACAGACAGACAGTTACCAGTACCTTTTAGGTATGGAACACCAAAAACTGATTATTCTTAAAGAAGGGAGTCCTAATTCAAATAGTATATTTCTACCTCTTTGCTCCGTTTAGGCGCGTGCTATCACACCAGAACTTAGTATTATCGTCATTAATTTAGATTAGTCTTGTACCCGGCTCGGATTTCAACTAATTGATTTTAATCTCACTAATTGACATGTGCTTTACGCATCGCGTGTCGTTAAACCTAATATACAACTAATTTCCTTCTTCAGTAAGCTTAAGAAACTGACTCTGTTTTAATCTTCATCGGATTTCATTGTATTACTTTAATTTAGGTGTATTAAGGTGCTTGTAAAATAAAATGTATTCGTATTTTAATAATACCTACAGAGCTCAGACGTAGTCTTTGACCGAATCATAAAAGTCCCAACTCAAGGTTTGCCAGAAAGCAACGGAGCGCAGTATCCAGGGAATAAAGCTGAATTATAGAGTGTGGAACATAGAAATTCATTTGAAAACCAGCGTAGCAGACGTGGGAACCAAAACAGCATTACTTAAATGGAACTGTGCGGGCTATATGACCTGAATGCATCCAGATGGTTGGACTGACCAACAAATGCTGGCGAGTTGAGTTGAATGGTTTCGAGCCGATGTGGCCTGAAATTTTCTTGAAGGGAGAATTTTAGAGACAGTAGGGAAACCTTTGCCTAGCAATAGGATGATACAATAAAAAAAAATTACCACACTTTCTAATTTTCCTTATATTAGTGAAATTTATTTTTACTTGAATTGGAAATTATCGAAGTAGAGCCACCGATTGCAAAATGTTAGTAAAAATCAGTCCGGTGCCATCCCACAATTCATGTTTCCGTCACTTTCATCCGCTGTTTGATTGCAGTGTCTGCTCTAGTTTAGTAATGGTATATTTTATGAGCACATTTTCAATGGTTGAGGCTTTTAACTCTTTTTGTAATAGGTACGATTTTTTGTTTCTGAATCACATTTTTCTATTAATTTGTTTTAGAATAAAATTATAAAACGGCTTAAAAATTAAATTGCCATTAAAATATATGTACCTATATTTAAATAATTGCGTTACAATTTATATTAGATATCGAAGCCACGAAGCCAATATAATACAACTATTTAAACTGTCACAATCCATTTCAAACAAAGACATTTAATTATAACCCTTATGGGAGTGGCTGTCAAAATTCCACGTGTTACCCATAATTACGTTACCGAAGAACGAGGTGTGAAAGTGACAGTAATTACACATAAAGTAAAACAATGGGAGGACAAACATTTTGTAATCACACTGCGAGAACGTTCTGAAGAAACCAGTCCTCGGAAATGCATTCAAAATTGAGGTAAAAATTAGCAAAATTTGATGTTCATCTTAAGGTTATATTTTTGATGCACTTTAATTAGTTTGGCTAATTGGGGGATTTATACAAAAGGCCCTATCATAGACAGTTTAAAAAAAATAGTGACCGTTTATCTTCTTCGCTCAAACTAAATTCAAAAGTAGTTCTAAAGGGACAAAAAAGCATTTGATAACTAAAAAAGTTTTAAACCTATCTATGTATAAGGCCAAAAATGCGATATTTTTCCTTTAGTTAAGGTACCGTGGTTAATATCGTGAACTACAATACATATATTCCTAAACAACTATGAAGTAAAAAAGTCGCATTAGTGCAAGCAAAAAATTTAGTATTAAATACCTATTATTACCTAACCGTTTTCTCAGGATGAAACCACGTATGAACCTCGTAATTTTCTAATAATACTAAATTAAAAGTTAAACAAATAAAATTGCTTTATTATATCATAAAACATAAAAAATAACGCAACAAGCAGTTAATTAATTCAGCCTTTAATTATAAAATCTTCAATAAATTAAACAAACAAAAGAAGCGAGCAACATTTCAAATATTTTTCTTATTATTATCTGTGCCATTAAAAAAGGGTTCGCAAATTACGCGCAAACTTTGGCCGGCCTCCATAGACTTTAAATACAAAAATTTTCCTTCAACAGCCTGTTTAACTTCTCCAACAATAATTCCATTGTTTTTGGAGGGAATATTTCTCTTTTATTATAACGATTTTTAGTAAAATCCTCCGTGTTTTAGTACTTTATTCAGATGTTAAGCATAATGTTGCCTCTTGGCTCTTTGTAATTTGACGATTTAAAATTCTTTTGAATTTAATACATATTTTACCGACTTAATCCGTGCAGTGTTAGTATATAATTTTTATAACAATTTACAGTTAACATAGATACATAGCTATTCCTTGAAATTAATAATATATCCAACAGTCACGTACATAGTCCTGACCTCACACTAAGATCGAGTCTTGTGTCGTAGATATCAGAAACTTAGAGAGTATTTTATGGCCTCACAAATACCCAGACCCGAAACAAATATCTGTGGATTACACTCAATGGGATTACACAAATATTTGTTTCGGTGCGAGGCTCGAACCTGCAGCCTCTCGTTTCACAACCGGCTTCTAACTTCAACTTCAACTGGGCCCCGGAGGCTGTCTTATAATATTTTTATAGTGTAATTATTAATCTTAATAATGATCTTAATATATATAATTCACGTGTCACGTTGTTTGTACGCGATGGGCTCCTAAACCACTCAACTGATTATAATGAAATTTTGTAGATATGTGTTATTTGTTCCAACTTAAAGGGCGAGATAATTTTTATCTAGATTTAATTGACGAAAGCATAAATAAAGGAAAAAAACATTTTGCCTTACAAAATGTTCATGGGTTTGTAACTGTCAAACATTTAATGTTCATACCGTCGATACGGTAAACTCTTCCCTCAAATTAAATAACGTATTTAAATAAAGGTTTCGAATCGACAACATATATCCACAATATTCGATTAATGGCGAATATGGATGTAAATTAATGACAGTAATGAAAAGTGGTTGACATTTAAATTGGTTGTCAAATATTTATGCATACGTTCAGAAATTTATTTTGTGTAAACTAAAGAGTATATTATGACGCTACAAAAATATATAAGACAATTAAATAAATAATATTCACATGTAAGAAATTTTACTTCTTTTCAAGATAGAATATCACTTGAAAATGAAAAATCTTTAACAAAATAACACATAAAAATAAAAACTGAACTGAACTGAATAAAATGACAATTTTATATAATTACTAGCTGTCGGGCCCGGCTTCGCCCGGGTGCAGATAGTTTTTGAGTCCAATCCACATCAAGAACATATTATTTCGCGTGTCTACTAACTATATTTCCCGCGTGCCGTCGACTATATTTCCCTTCCGTAGGAGAGGACATCCCGTGCCAACAATTTGAATTTGAAAGAGTAGAAAATATGTATATTTGGTTTCCTGACTCATCCCACGGGAACACTACATTTTTCGGGATAAAAAGTAGCCTATGTGTTAATCCAGGGTGTCAGCTATCACTATACCAAATTTCATCAAAATCTGTTGAGCCGTTTTTTCATGAAAGAGTAACAAACATCCATACATACATACAAACTTTCACCTTTATAATATTAGTAAGGATGGAGAATATTGCAGGGATTCTCAAATTAGGCGTTGCATGTGTCTTGAGGAACCAGTTAAATATAATTGTTACTACGTTAATTGTGTGTGTGAGTGTGAGTGTATTTCTATAAAAATTAATATTTCATCAAATAATTCAAATAAGGGGTGGAATATTGCATGGATAATCAAAATCGCTAAAATTGGATATTGAGAAACGGGATATAATAGAGTGGGAGGTAGGGGAGAGGACTGGGATAGCTGACAGATTTGATAGGACGAAATGTAAATGCACGGTATAAGACGGGATGGTTAATGAAGAGAAAGGACGGGACGTATCGGGAAGTGACTGAATAGACGGGATGGGACGGAATTGAGCAGGACAGTAGGATAGCTAATTCATGTTTAGGTATACAAGAGCTTATACGAAAAATAACATGTATTTGGTGTGGAGTAAAATAAAAAAATATCTGCATCCAGGCAAAGGTGGGTCGGGCTATTTTGCTTTGCTAAATAATTGAATATAATATTAATCATATAATAACTGAGCAATAGCGAAGCGTGGCTGGGTCAGCTATTATATCTATTAATTGATTTCAATGAATGTCGTGGGAGTAGTAACAGTGTTATAATATCTCCGTAGCAAAATAATGATTTGAATCTGGAGAGATGGGATAGAATAGAATATAAGGTGGATAAAATGGGACATAAGAATAGGTACAGGATAGGATTGAAATTGGATAAGCAGTTTAGACAACGGCTGTCATATTGATTTTAAATAAAATATGGACTGGAATCTGTATTTGCAGCCAGACGAAGCCGGGCCGGGCCGCTAATATATTTATGAAAATGAAAAAAAATGAAAAATATTTATGAAAAATGTCCATTCATAATCTGGTCTCAACAGTAAATTAAATAATTATTACATTACTAATTGGACACTTTTAATAACACTCGTTGAATTATTTTCAATACAACAGTTGATAGTCATGCTAAACATTAATTCGGTTAATTGTACTATGTGTATGGTTACTTTCATTTCATAGAGATTGCTTCAGCATGTTAGAACCGGTCCGCAAGTTCGGCTTGGGGTACTGCGACCTACCAACGATGCTGTGGAACGTGGCATTCCTTCTGCGAGGAATTACCCTCAATATCGACAGCCGACATAAAGAACGTATGTGTAATTTAATGAATCTTTTAAATAAGTATGCATTATTGAACACTTATATTACACTTTGTAATTCCTAGTCACTCCACTAAACTTCAAATAAATATGAGCTAAGACCACAACCTGAGCGAAGGGTTTAAATAAAAGGAGAATGTCATTCATAGTATCGCTAAAAATATCATTGATTCCGATACCGATACAACTTGAAATGAATAATACCATTTTTATGGTTTGTCCTTAAACGTTATGCTGTTTTATTCCAGGCGACAGATTTTTATAAAATATATTATTTTTTATTTCTTACCCCCCATTTCTTCCAGGAATCCCAATAATCTTCTACATCATAACAGTGGTGATAACTCTGTCCTACTTCTACGTGTTTCTGGTGTCGATGGCTTGGTTCGTTTTCATCCGGAGTCCTGAGACGGGAGATCTACTCGCAGCCATGGTGGTACTGTCACTCGGAATCTCCAGCGAGATCGGGACGCTCAAGTTCTTCTACACTTTCGTTTACTTGTGAGCAATGTTATATATACATATACTCACGACTTTTTTCCAGAAGGTGTAGGCAGAGGTTCTCCGGGTAGCAACCAGGATATTCCGCATTTTGTCCCACAATGTGATAATGTCCGAGCCTATCGCAACATCGGGTACAAATTTCTGACTCCGGGCTGATAATGAATTGAAAAATCCAATATCACTTTGCCCGACTCGGTGTTTGAACCCGAGACCTTGATGGTATGTGTAGCTCAGTTCAGAGAAACGTATAAATGTGACAAGCGACAATCAACATTCTATTTATTCAGCTCTTTACACATGGAGATATTCTTGCCTGTGAAATAAGATTATATATTAGTAACAATGTAAAAAATAATTACATGTAAAAGTTTTCAAAAAATACGGATAACCTTACAGCAATAATCGCGTGCAACAATGGCATAAGAATCCCCGTGTAATTGTAAATTTACTTATCTATGACATCCGAGGTCTTGTAATCGAATATGTCGAAGACCAAATATAAGAACGTGATTGGGCTGAAGAGCGAGTCAAAACAAGGCATGCCAGGGCTATAATCAAAAGAATTAAATGTCGAGCTATATTATACTTTGAAATGTGTTTTAGTACCATTAAAAGCTAAGAATAACTTACCTCAGAATATATCCAGTCATTACATCAACCTTGAAAATGAGTCGAAATTATGTCGTCTTAAAATATCAGCCAGCCAGATCTACTGCCATCTTAAGTAATGACAGTACTCCTAGATGTCTAAGAAAGCCTTTAAGATCCATTATCTATTAACCACTTCGTAACTTGCATACATCTCCGAAATAATTCAGAACCTTGAGACGAGAATTGAGGGTAAATATTGAATGAGTCAAATGATTTTATGTTAACTGCGTGTGGGCGGACTTAGTAACTTTTACAGACTAATTACTAAATTGTGCTTATCTACTGAAGTAAATATTTTACTTTAGTCATTAAAGTAACAAAAAATGGCTTGCTTTTTACGCATAATCATATTAAAGAGGGCTGGATCTTTTTATGAAAATTCAAATCTCAATAATAAATTTTAATTGTTATCTTAATCAAATGATTTTAATTTCATCACGTTGAATTGGTGTTATTTTTCTATAAAATTACTGAAGTTCTTTTTTAGTATGTACACTTTTAAAATTGAAATTATCGCTAAATTAAACCTATTACTACTTTGAATAATTCAAATTGTTTACAATGTTCACGGACATCCAAGATTTGCTTAGGATTTGAATATGAAACACACAAATTCCTTGTATTTCTAATATCATGACACAAAGACGTAAGTCTTACCTGGAAAACATATATTTTGGGTTCCTATTAATTGATCTGCTTTATTAATCAGAAAGAAAGTCCAAGAAATAGTAAGAGAATACCTGGTGTGCGATGCGTTAACCGTGCCAGGGAGTCGTTTCTCGAAGAACCTGCTCCAGGCTTTGAGGCAGGTAAAGAAACGAGCGATCGTGTACTGGCTAGTGATCATCGTCAACGGAGTCACTTACGTCACCAAGCCGATGTTCATGCGAGGACGGCACCATATGGAGGACCGATATGTGGTGTATGGTATGTTGTGAGACTATTTGAAGTGATCTATGAATCAGAATTTAATATAGTAATCATTTTTGTGCTAATCATTATATCATTAAGGTTATAGTTGGGAAATGAAACGCAAGGAATAGTTTTATCCAATGGTAAGTGTCCTTTTCGTTAACGAAAATAAGTCACATAACGAGAGAAATTATACAATAATATGGAAAACAAAATGTAAAAAGGTGGAATAGAGAAGGCTTGGACTAGTTTAGCATCAGCTGTCAATGTTCAGTAAAATTAAGCTCTATGGCAAACCTCACATTTCTAGTTTTCTATGATCACAATGTATCTTTCCTACCAAATCGTCTCATTCAACTACTAGAGGACTAAATCATGGCTGTACAATTGATATGACCTATATTATAATCAAAGGATTTATTATTTCAGGTCTGGAGCCAATGTTCGAGTCGCCAAACTACGAAATCGCTTACTTTCTAATGACCGCTGGTCTTTGCTTCATCTGCTACCCTCCAGCCAACGTCACAGTATTTCTCATAGTCGTTGTCGGCTACACCGAAGCACAAATGCTCGCCCTTAGCAAAGAACTCCTCTGCCTTTGGGGCGACGCCAACAAACACTACGAAAATAAAGTACAATCAAACGAATTCAGCGATTATAACCACAAAAACAAAATTATCAACGATTATGTCAAATACCGCCTCAAAGAGATAATTAAAATGCACGGAATTAACATCCATCTGGTCAGACAGGTAGAATCTGTTTTCAGAGGCGCTATTGCTATCGGTTACGTCTTTCTTACGCTAGGACTAATTGCTGAATTGCTTGGTGGGTTGGAGAATACGTATTTGCAAATACCATTTGCTTTGATCCAAGTGGCTGTGGACTGTTATACTGGCCAGAAAGTGACTGACGCAAGCTTGACTTTTGAAAGGGCCGTCTACGACTGTAAATGGGAGAATTTCGACAAAATGAATATGAAAACGGTATTGCTATTGCTGCAAAATTCCCAAAAGACGATGACGCTATCAGCCGGTGGCATAACGTTTTTGAATTTTAGCTGCTTGATGTCTGTCATCAAATCTATTTATTCCGCTTACACTACACTCAGAACTACAATGAAAGATTAAATAATGTCTTTCACAAATTATTTTCATTAGTTGTTGTAGATAATTTACTGTAGAAAATAAAAATTGCAGTAATTAAATAGATGAAATGTTATATTAATTTACCGAATATAGCTATAGTAAAAAATAATAATTAATTAAACTATACCCGTTCCAAATTGCCTCGATACTCCCTTCTCGTTTAACAAAATCATGAATTACAGGAATTCCATTCAAGTGGTAAGTGAGTAACTATAATAAAATATCAGACACTTATCCGTCTCGTCATTAGAGTTATCTATATAGGTAAAATTAATTCGTGAACAAAATTTTTGTACGCATTTTTACAAAAATTGCGCGCACGAATTGGTATGACAGTTGGCACAGTTGAAGATGTATGATGGAGAAGTATAGAAATGCAACTATATACAGTAAGTACACAGATAATTACGATCGAATTTCGACCGCTAAGCGACCCATAGGACATATTAATATTCGTTCGAACATTCCACATTATAAAATAAGCGGTTAAGCAAAGATTGTTATTAGTTACGATAGCCTTTTAATGCTTGCAGTCTCCACCTTAGGCCGTAGCCGTTTTTTTATTACTATGGAAGTATGCTTATGAAAATTCTTCATTATTTTTGTATCTTAACCACGCAAATTGCAAATATATTATATTATACGTCTAAAGTCTAAACTCAGCGCCGTAGCTTAGGCTGTCGCATGCCGAGTTGGATCCTTTTTGGTTTAGGGACCATATTTCAGTTTTTATTTGTTTTTAGTTAAAAGAACATTGCGCACATGGCGTGCACAATATATAATCTTCTTAGTACCTAGATACTTGTTGCTTTAGTTGATTTTGTATGTTAAATTTTATTTTTCATCTGTTAGTGTTTCGACAAAAATAAATAAAGCAATGATAAACCTACATCTAACATTACCGCTCTTGTTCATAGATAGATTTAAAACTATTTCATTAACCGAATGTTCTGCATTCTTCGCTCAAACTTAATTCGAAAGTCCTTTGAAAGGAACATAACATTCGGTAACTAAAATTGAATAAATAATAATAATGAATAACACCCAACAGTCACATACATAGTCCTGACCCCACACTAAGATCGAGTCTTGTGTGGTGAGTATCAGGAACTACGAGAGACTTTTCGGTCTCACAAACACGGAAGAAATATTTGTGGGCCGCACAAACATTTCTCTCGGTGCGGGGATCGAACCCCCGGTCTCTCGTTTCACAGGCGGCGTCTAACCAACTACGCCACGGAGGCTGTCAAATCAATCAAATCAATTGGTTTTATACATCTATGAATAATCCATACGTATATCACCCCTCATTAAAGTAAACAATACATTATTTATTCAGAATAACTTGGTGTGAAACAGTAGTGTGAAGTGTCACGTGATACAATATTAACTATGAGGTGACGACTAAGTACATAATTGTAGTGTACTTGAAATATAAAGTAGAAAATTACATGTTTGTACAAAGCGTTTACTGTGTTGTCAACATTACTTATTGATACAAGCGGCTTGTCCCGGCTTCGCCTGAGTGCAGCTAATATTTGTTAACTTCACTCCACACTAGAAAGGTCTTATATCCCGTACAATTTATTTAACTAGACTCGAACAAACTTCTTTTTTAATTATTTCAAGATATGGCGGAGCGAATATGCCTTTCGCCTGATGTTAAGCGATACGACCGCACATGAACAGTATCAAAACTTAACAGCACTTTGAATTACACAGCAATGCTTGGCATTCCACCGCGCTCGCCATCCTGAGACATAAGATGTTAACGCCCGAATACTGGAACGCAACTTAAATATAAGTTGCGCTTAACTACGTTAATCCCGCTTTAATGTACTGGCTAAGTGGGCCGTGCACTGTTAAGAGCAACTTATTATTTGAATGGCATTCCAGTATTCGGGCGTAAATCTCAATATGTCCAGTAGTTACTCGGGTTACAATGTCCTTCGCTCCGAAACACATTACAGTGCATTTAAACTGCTATTTGGCGGGAGAAATAGACATTGCGGTGGTACCTATCCAGGCGGCCTCTCACTTATGGGAGACCTACAACCAGTGAACAACATACTTTCCTATCCTGTCCAACCCTATACCTCAACATATGTACACATCTCTTTCCATCTTATCCCATCCGTTTAAAATAATAACACAATACATGTACACGTATTTTATGAACAGGCAATTACAAACACAGTCTCACTGTCCTTACCTTAGTATACAGAAGAAAAGACTCGGCTCCAACGAAGAGGTGCCGCGGTCTCACGAAAAACCGTAATAAGGCGATAGTTTTGTCATCGTAATTCATTCGATAAATGAGAATGCCGGAAGCCCAATATCTCTTTCCTTTCCTGGTTCTTTTTTTTCCTTCACTTTTTATTAAAAATATACTGGCAATGCTCGGTGTATGTTCGAATTTTGTATATATGGGCGGTAGTAATATTACTTAATGTTAGGTGGGTAGTTTGGTCGTTTGCCGAACGTATGCTATGTAGAAAAAACAAAGGCAAGTGATAATAGCATTATGTTTCAGTCAGAAAATTACAGAATTCCATAATTCATTTAATAATTCATGCTTACAATAGAAAAATGTATTAACTGTCCGTTCAGTCAGGACGATGTAAATGGGGGAAGAATGCAAGGAAGTGTAAATGGGGGTGCTTAAATTGAGTTTAAGGATATATATAATATATTATATAGGTGACTCCGAAACGTAACATACGTACTTGTCACTATAAACTTTACACTCTATGGGCGGATAAAATTATTTTCGTTCCATTAGCAGTGCAAGCTTCATATACAAAAGTACACAAGGATGACTTAATGGTGATGTATGCAGGGTATCAATAACACATAACATAAAAATCTTGTTAGGGTTTCTAGGGCACGCAGTTCTCCTCACTAGGTTTCCTTCACTTTTAAATAGTCGTGACTTAAAATAACATGACTGAAGAATTAGTTAGAGAAGCGATCTGTGATTCAAACTGGTGACCATTGTATCGGCAGCCGAGTCTTGTTCGTTAACAATAATGCACCATGCACTTAGTATCCGAGTTTTATGATTACCTCATTTTGCAATGAAGTACCTTCATCATATAAATAAATAAATACGTTCAATTACACGTATTTCCGACCACACAGAAAGATCGAATCTCGTGTCGTTGATATCAGAAACAAAAAAAAATGTTCATTTAATCACAAAAATTTAAACAAAAAAAAATAGCATTGTAGTTGTTTTAATATAATAAATAGTTTCAAAGACACTTTAATGATGAAAGATTTTAGATAAACCACGATCCTTTTAAAACTAAACCAATTATGATTATTAAAGTTGAAATCGAAATACGTGAGACCTTTGTTATAGGACAAAGTACTATACAATCAATAAAATAATTATTCAGTTGTATGCTCAATGCTTAGTGGATTGTGCACAGAAATTATTTTCACGAAATATCTGTCAAATATGCGAGTAAATTATTAATACACCCAAGAGTCGCATACATAGTTACAAGGCTCAGTTAAATCGAGTCTTGTGTCGTGGGTATCAGGAACTACGAGACTTTTCGGAGGCCTCGTGACCTCGCGTTTCACAGCTGGCGTCTAATCAACTGTACCACAGAGGCCGCAATTTACAATAACTGCATCAGCCCATACACGTCTCACTACAGGGCACGGGCATCCTTTACGATCGAGAGTACGATTGAAAGAGGTTAAGCTTGATAGTCCACCACGCTGGCCTAGACCGGGTTGGCGGACTTTGAATACCATAGGAATTCTTACAAATCGCTATGCAACAATAAATTACAATAACTACAAAGACTTAACACCTTAACACCACTGAAAAGGAGCTTAGGATTAGCTGTTCTGAATAATGTTAGTAATGCTTATGGAAATGCGTCATGCTCATAATCATATTAGTTTCATGCTCGTCACCTCATTCACGACAATTAATTTTCAAAAAATATTCATATAAAATTTTACTTCCAGCGACACTCGAACTAAATAACCTAATAGTCACGACACAGTATTAGTACTGTGTCGTGACTATTACGTTAAGTAATTAGTTACTTATTAAAATATTATATTAAATGAATATATCGCCTTCACAGCCTATTACGATACATAAATTGTACTCTTGAAGTAATTAAACAATTAAATAAAGACTATAAATGACTCGGTAATATAATATCAGCGAATATTTTACTTTTAAATGGTGAGAAAATCTTACACGGAACATTAAATATGGTAATAACTAATAACAATTTTACATAATATGGATACTGTAATTACATTTTAGGAGTATATTTTTTGAAATAATACATATTCGAAAGCAAAAAAATCAACAGTTTAAAACAATGGAAAGATAATATGATTCGACTGAAGAGCGCGGTTTTTTTTCAATACGGCTAGGCTGCATTTCTATCTGAACGTAACTGCACATAATGGTAATTGGTATAAACATCTAAATTCAATAAAATGGCAAATCCTGTAAGAGAAATAAAAAACAATTTATCTAATGTTTTACATTTGGATATACATACAACTTTCTGAATCAGTATCAGCCCATATACGGCCCATTGCAGGGCACGGGCTTCCTGTGCAATCAAGAGTACGATTGAGAGTGTTTAGGCCATATGGTCCACCACGCTCACCTAATTACTTAGTTACCTAGAACTAGCGGGTTGGCGGACTAGATGATGTTTGATGATGATGTGGTTAATGTTTTCCTTCCTCGTTATAGTGTGTGATGATTGACTGTCAATACACACATAACACTGAAAAGTCAGAGGTGTGCCCAAGGATTTGAATCCGCGACCACCGTCATCATGTTGGCAGCCGCGTCTCTTTCGTTTGGCAACAGGCCACGATGCATGCAACTTTACCAGTTGTATATAACTTTCTGTGGGTGTACAATACTCCCTAGCTCTATATTTTTCCTCCCGCTTCGCTATGGTAGCCGGCAGACAATTATTTTGGTAGAAAACAAACCTCAGCCGTTAACACACTCTCTGAGCTTCAGTGCTCAATATCAATTCTATGCATGCTGTTAATCCTAGGTAACATGTATGGCATTGGAATTTTAAACGGAATAAAAAATAAAGACGAACATAAATAACACCTTTTCCCAAAGGCGTAGGTAGAGGTTTTTAGGTTTTATTTCTCCCAGGACTCTCTCGTTTTGCCCTGTCTGTTCCATCCCGCGATGTGATAGGCGAGCCTATCGACATATTGGGCACAAATTCGTTACTCCCGGCTGACAATTAAGAAAAATCTAGTATTACTTTGCCCGACCCGAGTTCCGAACCGGAAACCTCAGCATTGCAATCGTACTGTACTGCAACTGCGCCACCAAGGAAATCAAAATAAATATTATACCGTATACATACGCTAAAGATATTAAGCCAAGCGTGACATAATTAAAAGGAGAATGCCCATTTCACATTCATTGTTGTGCCATGATGAAACCTACTTTTTATGCAGTGAAAAATATACATTATCAATACATATAAACATAATTGAGACCCAGGCCCGGAGTTCTTGGAGAAAATAAATTGAAGTCCAATAAAAAAAATGTATGTGATGGGCTCTATGAACCAAAATGTAAAATTAGATGATAATTACTTTATTTTATAAAAATCTGTCGCCGGAATAAAACAGTAAAACGTTTAAGGATAAACCATAAAAATAGTAGGTATTATAAATTTAAGCAGTAGCGGTATCAGGATCATTAATCTTTTTTAACGATACTATGAAGGGGCTTCCTTCTATTCTCTTTCTGATAAAAAATTAAACTTTTGAAAGGAAGTAACAAAATAACTGAATTATTAATTAGGCTTCTGAAATATGGAGTGGTGTGCGCAAGTTCGGTTTGGGGTACTGCGACCTGCCGACAATGCTGTGGAACGTGGCTTTCCTCCTACGACCCTTGACGCTTAACATCGATAGCCGACACACGAAACGTGAGTATCACTGATTAATTAGATTAGTATAATATTATGTTTTTCTTCTTAATTATTTTATATTTCATATGCAAGACTTATTTTTTTCTGAAATTGTTACACACTTGTACAAAAAAATATATTAGAAATAATGTCTTTTCGGCAGCAATACCGGTAGTCTTCTACGTGTTGACAGTGGTGATCACGATGTCTTATTTCTACGTTTACCTGGTGTCCATGTCCTGGTTTGTGTTCGTGCGCAGCTTGGAGACAAAAGACTTGATCCCCGCCATGGTGGTCCTCTCTCTTGGCATCTCCAGCGAAATAGGAACTCTCAAGTTCTTCTATACTTTTGTTTATATGTAAGTTAAATTATATATATTTTTATTGTCTATTTATTTTTCAATCCCCGATTGTCATTTTTTTTACCTACCACCCCGTTCGGAAAGCGGTTTTCACTAGAGAAGAACGGGCAAGAAACTCTAGTGTTGCTCTTTTCAAAACCAGTTTACAATTTGGTAATTATTATTATAAATGAAATAAAATTTTTATTGAATCCATATCTCATGCGAAAATCTTATAATAACTAACATTTATCAAGCACACGCTTTTAAAATCACCATAAACACATATAAGTTGAATAAAACACCGCACATCACAAACATAAACATAATTATGTATTTTATCCATCATACTATACATTTAGTTTTTATGTTTATTTTTTTAATGTTCTGCTAAAGCTTGTTTTGTTTTTTAGTTTCACTTTATCATATTTGGCGATTCAGTATTTGTTACATAGTTTATTACGTATTTTTTATTTTATCGAGTTTTTTTTATTTCTTTATAGCAACAGTTAAATAAACAATTGTCGAAAACTTCCTAGTTCAGGAGTCAGGGTGTTATTATATTTTAAACATATTGTAATAAAATAAAGATTTATTATTATTATTCGTATGAATGGCGAGACGAGCATGCCATTTGCCTGATGGTAAGCGATACGACAGCTTATGAGCTGTCCATGGACAGTAGTGCTTGGCAGTCCACTGCGCTCGCCATGCTGAGACGTAAGATATCAAGTTTGAATATGCCTACAATGTCCTACAAACCGGAATAGAATAGTGTATTTACCCTGCTTTTGATGGGAAAAATCATTTCAGTGGTACCTACTCAGGCGGCCTCTCACATATTAGAGATAGTGTTGTAAAAATGAGCGCTGAGAGTCGAGCGTCGAGCGCTGAGTCGACGCTTTGGAGCGTTTTAGACTCGAGCGTTAAACGCTTGAGCGTTTAAGGCTTGCGAGCGTTGAGAGTTAAGACTTTCTTGCTCGAGTTATGCGCTCGAGCGTTCAAGCGTTGTAGTTTTTAAATACGGATAGATGAAAAAATTGTGATAAATAAAAATGCTAGGAGTTGTGGGGGGCGGTAGGTACGGTGAGTATTACTTATCTTTTGACTTTGGTCGTATAAGCTGGCCTTATCTATACATCTATACATATAAATAAAATTGAAGTTTCTGTTTGTAAAGTGAAAATAAATAAAAATGTCCAAGTACATATCGTTATATACACGATACCTATAACGAAAATGACCTTAGATTTTTTTTGTCTATCTGTCTGTCCGTCTGTCTGTCTGTCTGTTTGTTTGTTCCGGCTAATCTCTGAAATGGCTGGACCGATTTTGACGGGACTTCTTTTGTCAGGTAGCTGATATAATAAGGAGTAACTTAGGCTACATTTGTTGTAGAAAATTTCATTTATTTAAAAAATAACTAAAAGACCTAATTAACTTTTTTGTTAAACTTCACGCGAACGAAGTCGCGGGCACAGCTAGTCATAACTAAAAGAAGGAACAGACTTAGTAACGAAAATATACAGGCCAGTATGTGACTTTTCTCATGGTTAAAAAAAAATAGTGTTGCAAAGGTGTGTGATGATTTTAGGTAGGTATTTAATTTAACTTAGTTGCTAAGAAAAATCAGTAGGTAGTCAGGAATTGTACAGAAACTTCAGCTATTTTTTTTATTGCATTGAATGGCGAGACGAGCACGCCGTTCGCCTGATGGTAAGCGATGCGACCGCTCATGAACAGTAGCAAAACCAAACAACACCTTGATTTACAAAGCAATGCTTGGCATTCCACTGCGCTCGCCATCCTGAGACACAAGATGTTAAGTCTCAATATGTCCAGTAGTTACTCTGACTACAATGTCCTTCAATCCGAATCACAACAGTGCATTTAAACTGCTGTTTGACGGGAGAAATAGACATTGCGGTGGTACCCACCAAGACAGCCTCTCACATATTAGAGACTTACCACCAGTAAAACACAAAAACCAAAAACAAACAAAAAGCTAAACCACACTTGTAATGTAATTTGGGCCTTATGGCGTAGATCATATGGCATATTGTATACTAATAATAAATAAGTATTTTTCTACTATTATAATATAAATATCGTTAAAAATAAAATTGAAATTGTCTTATTTCAATTATACTATCTTTTTTACGGTGGTCGCGGGTTCGATTCCCAGGGCACACCTCTGACTTTTCGGAGTCATGTGTGTATTGATAGTCAATCACCATGCACTAAAACGGTGAAGGAAAACATCATGAGGAAACCTGCATACCATAGCGATTTATAAAAAAATCTATGGTATGTAAGTCCGCCAACCCGCACTAGGCTAGTGTGGTGGACTATATGGCCTAAACACTCTCAATCGAACTCTCGATTGTAGAGTAGGCCCGTGCCCTGCAGTGGGACGTATATGGGCTGATACAGATACAGATCTTTTTTACAGTTTCTCTAACTATGTAATCTAAGCGCGCTCTCAAGCTCGAGCCGAGCGCTCAAGCCACTGCTCGAGCGTCGAGCGCTTCAGTCGAGTCCCGACTCGAGCACGAGCAATCTGCTTGAGCGTCGACTCGAGCGTTTAAGCGCCGACTCGAGCTTTTTTACAACACTGATTAGAGATCTACTATCTTGGAAACTTTAAAGTAATCAAAACGTCGGGAAGTTTAAAAATGGAAAATGATACCAAACCTTTGATAAAATACGTAAAAATTAGTTTTATTTCAATGTGTAACAATCGCGTACTTTTAAGATTTCATGATTATTATTTTTATTTTTAAACTTTATTGTAATTCAGAAAAAACAGAAATCATAACAACATATAAAATAAGTACAATTGGCGGCCTTATTGCACTAGGCAATCTCTGTATTCTGTAATTATTGCACTTGGCAAAATGATATTACTAAATATTGTTTTTAGCGATAAAGTACGTACAATAGTAGACGAGTACCTAGAATGCGATTCTCTGGTGGTGCCAGGCAGTCGATTCTCCCACAACCTCCTCAGAACCCTGAGATACGTGAAGAAACGAGCCATAGTCTACTGGCTAGTTATCATCGGCAACGGGGTGGCTTACTGGAGCAAGCCTTTGTTCATGCAGGGTCGCCATCATTTGGAAGACAACTTGGTTATTTATGGTAACAATTTATTGCTTTTTATTAAAGATATGCTCAATGTTCTAACTCCTTGAATATTATAATAAAATAACAAAATAAATTATATCGTTGAAGAATACAAAAAATGATTAGTTTCTGCTTTTCCCCTTTGGTTTCTTCGATTTTGGAGGAATTTAAGCAAAACGAAACATAATAGGTGAGCAGCTTTATATAAAAATAGTTACCCATTATTTTTTAAGGCTTGGAGCCCATGCTGGAATCTCCGAACTACGAGATCTCCTATTTCCTGATGACTGCCGGCGTATGCTTCATATGCTATCCTCCAGCGAACGTAACAATACTCCTTATTGCCGTTGTTGGTTACACCGAAGCTCAAATGCTAGCGCTTAGCGAAGAAATCCTCAATCTTTGGGATGACGCCAACATTTACTATGATAATTTACCGAAATCCAACAACAATGAAGACATCGTATCGAAGAATAAAATATTAAACAAATACGTGAAGGCACAATTGAAAGAAATTATCAAGAGTCATGCCAGAAACATCAATTTACTTCGTCAAGTCGAATTCGTGTTTCGAGGCGCGATTGCTATTGGATATGTGTTTTTAATCCTTGGTCTTATAGCAGAACTTCTCGGTGGACTTGAAAACACTTTTCTTCAAATACCTTTCGCATTAATCCAGGTTGCAGTAGATTGTTTTACAGGCCAAAGAGTTATGGATGCAAACATAGTTTTCGAACGGGCAGTGTACGATTGCAAATGGGAGAATTTTGACAAGAATAACATGAAGACGGTATTGCTTTTATTGCAAAATTCCCAGAAAACGTTAACTTTATCTGCTGGTGGAGTGACCATGCTGAATTTCAGGTGTTTGATGTCTGTAATTAAATCTATTTATTCCGCTTACACAACCCTAAGAACAACGATGAATTATTAGATCAAAAATTAAATGCACCAATTCGCTTCAATACGCATTGCTACGGAAAAACAAAAAATAAATAAATACGATACTTCATGGAAATAAACTTTAGCACTAAATAAAATAATGACTCACCATTTAAATAAATGTTTTTATTTGAACATTTTCCTGTTCTGGGTATTGTAGTCAAACAAACCTTACCTACTATTCCTTTTATACAGTATATATCAAGACCGCTACCGAAAGCGAAGCCGGGTGGTAGTTTAACTGACTACAAACACAATGTAATTAAAAATTTCGCAAAGAAACGCGATTTTTTTTTTATGTCGTCGAAATCCATAATTTTTGCTAAAATAATAATTTGAAGCCTTGTGTACTATAGCGCGTTTAAAAAAAAAGGGTGTACACTATTATTTAATAAAAAAAACTATGTATTTACCACCCTAATACGATGATAGAAAAAAAAAATAACAAAAAATATTCGTCGCAATATTTTGCACAAAATTTAGTTGCATTGTGTCTAAAGTCACTAAAACTACCACCCAACTTCGTTTTCGGTAGCAGTCTTGATATACCCTGTATAAATGTATGTATATATTGTTGGTAATAACAAATTAAATTAATTACCTTTATTTAAAAATTCAAAAGAATGAAATAAAATACAAGTTTTTTTAAAATAACATTTTATATAATTAAATTCAACTAATTGTGTCTATTATATAATTTTAGTTATAACTAACTTGTTTGATGGATATCTTTAATCTGATGATTAAAAAATCGGTTCTAGATGTTATTTTCTCAGTCGCACTTGTATGTGATGTCCAGAGACTGCTCGCAGCGCTACATCCACCTTCATCTCCATATGTTGTGCTTCAGACACGATCTCAAGCTCTCTGATGCAGTGAGCTAGCATAGTCTTCATTATAGTTATGGCGTATTTCTTACCTGCAATAATAGTAACTTTATTCTTTTATATTATTTATTGTACACCAGGAAAAATGCAAAAAGAAATATAACTAAAATAAAAGTAAGTACAATCGGCGGCCATATTGCACAAGGCAACCTTTGGATGGAGAAAGGAAACAGAAAGAATAAGTAATAATTTAAAAATCTTTCAGTTCCAATGTAGCATTTTTTCGGATATAAGTAGCTAGCAAAAGCCAATTTATATGGATAACAAAAACATGATTTCTTATAAAATAAAACAGTTGTAATAACAAAAACAGCATCTCTCTGAACAGCCATAAAGAAAATATTGATAAACAACATAACCTAAATAAGAACGTTGCATTCCATTTATTCAGTCTTAAAATACAACTAAGACGGTATAGACTTGATTTCCTTTGCCTCCTCCTAATAACCTAAGCTCCCTAAATCGAGCTTTCTAATTTAATAAAACTTCTGTGCTCATCAGAGGATATAAAGTTAAGCTAGGTATTCATAATAAGGTTTTTTATCAAATTAGTACACTAATTACACAAATTAATAATGATCATAAGAACCTATATAAAATTTTAAATAATGAAAACAAAAAATGTAACTTACAGATCTAAATTACAAACATAAAAGTTAAAAAAAAACTATATTAAAAAAATAGGATATTATGCAGCCATACATAAATCATGCATTATGCCTCATAGCGCAAACATTACGACAGTGAAGAGAAGGGATGGGGGATTGGGGATCTGGCACAAGCCATGGTATGACACGTAGAAACTGCGAACAACCAGTGCTTCCGGTCGCAGCAGTAATAATCACAAAATATATTTTATAATTACCAATGCAAGCTCTCCGTCCGTAACTAAAAGCGAAGAAGGAAGCTGGGTAACCAGGCGGTGGGTCATCATTGAGCCATCTCTCAGGCTTGTACTCCTCGGCATCAGGTCCCCAGGCCCTGCGCGAGCGTCCAGCTGACCACGCACATATTCCACACAACGTTAAGCGAGGTACACGGCATGATCCTATAAAAATAGACAATTCAAATACAACAGTCGCATGGTATATTACAGTCATTCCTGATTTTCTTTTTCTGGTCTGACAAAAAAACAACCAGTTATTCTTATGATAATTAAATGGCTACCATCGCCCAGAGAAATTTACATCACTTAGATCAAAGTCGCCATCAGCTTTTGAAAATGACAGACGAAAGAAAAAGGACAGAAGGAGAAAAAGAGTATTGGCCATCTGTTAATCCTTCCTTTTATGACTGTTGTATTACTATCTGCATCAGCCCATATACGTCCCACAACAGGGCACGGGCCTTCTCTACAATCGAGAGTACGATTGATAAGGTGTAGACCGTATAGTCCACCAGGCTGGTCTAGTGCGGATCGGCGGATTTTACATACCATAGAAATTCTGACAAATCGCTATGATATGCAGGTTTCCTCGCGATGTTTTATAATGTAACATGTACTTCATCATCATCATCATCATATCAGCCACAGGAAGTCCACTGCTGAACATAGGCCTCCCCCAAGGATCTCCACAATGACCTGTTGGAAGCGGCCTGCATCCAGCGACTTCCTGCGACCTTAGTCAGATCGTCCGTCCACCTTGTAGGCGGGCGTCCGACATTTCGCTTGCCTGTACGTGGCCTCCACTCGAGAACCTTTCGGCCCCAACGGCCATCGGTTCTACGAGCTATGTGCCCGGCCCACTGCCACTTCAACTTGCCAATCCTATGGGCTATGTCGGTAACCTTGGTTCTCCTAACATGTACTTACTTAGTTGCAATTCCTTATCTGCATGTCTCAATACAACAGGCATTGGAGGATACAAACGCAGCGTCTCATACAGAACTGCTTCACAATAATGCATTCGGGCCAAGTCTTCCTTCTGTACTGGACGGTCAGTATCACCAAATATTTCCTTTAACCTAGAAATATTCAGAAAATCTGCTTTTAAGTCCATCGGTCTATTCAAAACTCAGATTGGATGAAATGGGTTTGGAGTCATATTGAGTCATTCGTTGAAATTGTTGCTGTCATTCTTATAAAGTGCGCTAATCATTATTTCAATTGGCAGTGATTCAAAAAACTCTTGTGAGGTCTTAGAGCATAGTATTTTGTAGCTTGCGTTTCTGTCTTTACCCCAGAAAAAAACAATCGCAACTTTTCTCCACATGCGTAAATCATTTTCCATATAACATTTCACAAGCAGGTGGTCACAGTCAGTATTCCTTGAAACATTAAGCTCTGCGTTAGTGTTAATTCGCCACGATAAGGGCACCAAATGCGTTTGCAAAAGTTCTGAATTTTGTATTTTATTTAACAGATGAGTACCAAATAGCTATTAGGAACTGGTGAAACTGGCCCAAACTATGCGTGTAAAATTCCTAATTTTCTTCCTAAAGTTCCGACCACCTCTCATATTTCTGTTTACTATGAACTACATATTTGGAGAAATTGGTATTACTCACTCAGCATACAATTTGTCCTGAACGTGTTTATTACGGCCCAGCATCATAAACACGTAGAAAAGAGTAGTAGCAACAGTCTCTTGACCCCCAAAAATGATAGTATTCACTTCAGCCTTAATTTGGTCTTCTGTGAATTTCGGATCTGACTCGTGAAGCTCCAGTAATATATCTAAATATGATTTAAATTGCACTTCACTATTATCTGCAAAAATAATATTAATCTAAAGTTGGTCAAAACCGCAAACTTTTGGGAACCATCGAGCAAAGAAAAGTTGCATATTTAGCTATTTTAACTTAAAATGATGGGTAACGGAAGTGGTTAAAGGAAAGTCGGTCGGAGGAAAAGGTCATCGTCCCGGAACATCCGAGAGTGGACAGGGATTACGAGCGCCGCAGAACTATTTTACCTCATATGAGAAAAGAGACAGTATGCTGAGCTGACTGCTTCGCTAATTGAAGAGGCGCTACAAGAAGAAGATGAAAAGACGATAAATCTTTCCAAAATGCTGCTTAACCTTCCTGCTATGTAACTTTTCTTTATACATGTTACAGTTACAGTACATACCTTTTTCGGTTTGACCGTCATATTTTCTAGAGCCTTCTCTTTCCTTTTTTATCTTCGTAATTACCTTAAAAAGTAAAAGTCGAAATTAACCATTGAACATCCTTGACATTGTTTGCAAGAATTGTGTTTATACAAAATATATAAGTGTACAATATGAAAACTTATAAGTAAAGTTTATTTGGAAGAGATCCACGCTTTTAGCAATAAGACAAGTACTTGTACATCCAGTAATTTATATTTTAGATTTTCATATATTTAAGTAGTTTTTCACGGTGTACAATAAAGTTAAAATAAATGAATACCTAATAGATGTAACATCTGTAGATATTTTATTGGATAATTGAGATTAAAATCATGCTATCCAAATATTTGCCTCTTTAATATATATTAAGCAACGCAGTTTAAAAATACTTAAGAATAATAATGCGGAGTTATTTGAAAACACTCACGGTGTTATAAACATTGTGAATGAGGGTGACACACTGACACAACTCCCTGTAGGCAGGAGTGAGACGGTAGATGAAATCAAAATACGTGATGACATTGAGACCCCGCTTAACGAACAACTCCAGACATCGGTTTACAGCATAGTTATACTCATTGGTAACGATACCGTCTGATATGTCGCCACCAAAAGCTATCTCTGAAAAGTAAAAAATCAGCTTAGTGTAAGAAATAAATGCATAGCATCAGGTTAACTGGTACCACCAGCAGTTTGCCGAAGTTACTTTATTGCATGGGACCGGGCAACTAACAAACAGGTCACCTGATAATGGTTTCTTAGGTTTACGCGAATGTTACACATTGAAATAAAACTATTATTTACGGATTTTATCGCAAATTTAGTTTAATTTTTACATTTTTGACTTCCCGACGTTTCGATTACTTTACAGCCTTCATGGTCACGGGGCGGACTGAGGTATTAGTCATCCGCTCTGTGACTATTACAATTAAACTACCCTTATTTTGCAATTATTGAATTAAAAAGTTGTAAAGTAATCGAAACGTCGGGAAGTCAAAAATGTAAAAATTAAACTAAATTCGCGATAAAATCCGTAAATAATAGTTTTATTTCAAGGTCACCTGATGGTAAATATCCACTGCCGCCATGAACATCCATAACACTTGGATCATATAAATGTTGCCGGCCCATAAAATCCGGAGAGGAGCGGGAAGGAAAACGTATTGGAAGACGAAAGGGAAGGGAGCAAAGGAAGCGTACTTGGTACTTCAATCCTAAGAAGTAAAATAGCACACGACACAAACAAACACACACAATTTGGTTTTGGGTTTTTTAAAGTGCTTAGTCTGGGAATTATAGTAAAAACCATAGACACTATAACCCAACTAAAGTAATAGATATCATTTGACGGTTCCTACTTTTCAAATTTAAACAAATTTGTATAGGCGTAACTCGCACAATACCAATACAATTTTCCGTAAAACAGTATTCAAGGGTTCATAGAACATGTTATTGAAATTGTGTGTCTGTACAAAGTTGATTAGTATGAAACGTCAACGATACCTATTATTTTTGATGGGCTATAATTACTTTTCAATTAAATTACCAATACTTACGACAAATAGCTCCAAGAGTTGTACGTTCTAAGTCATGAATCGCATCAAATGGTTTTTCCCCTACGCGGTTTTTTAATTTCTGCACTAACTGGTACGCATGTGCATTGAAGACTTGGTGGTAACCCTCCACAACCGAGGTCGTGAACGTACCACCCAGTTTCTTTATAGTATTCTTCCAAAGATTGGCTGTGGATGAAAAAAATAACGCTTTCCGTATAATATTTTCCATTTTTTGAGGTAATGGCAGATTATATTGCTTTGAATTGCTATGTATATTGAATCCAATGAAACTTTAACTCACAGATTTTTGTAGTTTTACTGTTTTATTCATAATTTTAAAACCTATTTTAGTCGAATTTATTGTGCCTTTCGAACCACTTTTGAATCCAGTTTGAGCAAAGAAGACGAAACATCCGATAACTATTATTTTTGATAGGTCAAAAGTAAAATTCATAGCAATTTTACAGTTCACTCTGAAATTAAATTCGTTGACAAATTATCCCAAGTATCAGGATGTGTTATATTATAAATAGAAACATAAAACACTATATTTACCAGGCGCTGTAACCAAACCATCACCGACCCAAATTCGCGCGAAGCCGTATTGATATGGTTTTTCTAAAAAAGTGGTGGTTATGGCTTTGACGTCATCCGGCTCGCTGAACACTAAAACAAAAAGTAATCTGAAAGCAGCACTATCGACATGTCTTAAATCCATTTAGTACTTTAAAACTTTAAAGATGTTTTTTTCATTATTGCAATCAATGTTGACAAGTTTGCCGTAGACCTGATGGTAAGCGATACGACCGCTCATGAACAAGATCAAAACCAAACAACACCTTGAATTACAAAGCAATGCTTGGAATTGCACTGCGCCCACCATACTGAGACATAAGATGTTGTATTTACAACAATGTATTTACATTGCGATTTGGCGGGAGAAATAGACATTGCGGTGGTACCCACCCAGGCGGTCTCTCACATATAGGAGAACTACGACCAGTACCAGTGTTGCACCTATTAAATACATGATAGAAAATATTTTTAAAGACATTTGTTTAAAGGCATTTTTTAACTTTGTACTTTGTCGAAAACGGAAGAAGAGTAAAACAAAAAATAAATGTTGTAAACAAAATCCTCAAGATTTAGATCAAGATGTAGACACGTTCTACAAAAGTGTTATATGAACTTTGTGATTTTAATACTACAGAATTATTTTCCTTATTCTATTCCAACGACAGGTTCAAAATCAGGAATATACTCCATTTGTAATACAAAAAAATAATGTAGTGACAACTTTATTTAGATAAATTACATTATTCATTTCAAAGTCTTTAAGATATTGGCTGAAATTGGCTGACCATTTGTCAGTTATCGACTACTCTTTAAATGACTATTTAACTATATAATATGTAGACGTTCAATCCTCCAACAAATGAATTAAACTGAATACATTTCACAATAATCTAACGATTAAAAGTTGCATTCAACACCGCAGTTACGTTTTGGAAGCAACAATTCCAACTTGTTACTCAGGAACATCTGGTAACAAAGTATTATTAATTGTTAAGTACATGTTGCCTTGTTAATATATTATGTTAAATAATGCTGCCTTACATGTGGCAACAATCGATAACATTGTTATATTAATTCTTTGTTATATTTTGGTACCTTCTGTTATTGGCATTATGGTCGCGATTAGAACCATTCAACAAATAGTCATAAGTAGCAAAAAAAAAACAGATCGTTACCTAATGTTACCGTGTTGTACAATAAATATACTCCAAGAATATTGCTTGAGATGGTATGGTCACGTCCTAAGAAAACCACAGGAGCACTTCGGCAATGTGTGCCTCAATGTTCCCGGACCTCGACCGAGGTATAGACCAAAGAAACTTTGGCTAGATGTCGTCAAGGAAGATATGAGGATCAATGGTCTTACTATTGAGGGTGCCAAAAATTGGACGAAATGAAGAGAAATTAGCCGGATGGCGGACCCTGGTAACGGCCGGGATATCGCCAGGTAGAAGCAAACCGTTATTGCTGCACAAAATGCCCCAAAATACTTACGCATAGCAGGGTATGGTCCTAGCCAAAAAACAAACGGAAGGCTTGTCTCCTCTATCATTTTTGTGGCATCAATCAAAATACGAAACAATTCTGTAATAAATAAAACCAATTATTACATTTTATTTCAATACTTAACATAATTATGTAGCAAATAAAATTAATGAATATTAAAAATGGGCATATTAGGTAGTTACCTACTTGATTTTACAATATAAACATAATTGACTCGTCAACTAAGTTATAAATATAACACAATAACGATGAATCATGAAAATCCTGAGGAAACCTGCATACCATAAGCTATATGTAAGAATTTGTAAAAACATGTAATATGGATTTTTTTTTAACTAGATACAGGTAGCTAAGGGAATAAAGAATCATTTGATTTAATGACATAGGAAAACATCGTCGAATAGCGAATACCTGAGAATTCTCATCAACCCATATTAGGTCAAAATGGTCGACGTCCAAGAAATAGATGGGTAAACAACCAATCCTAAAATTGTAAGCCAAGTCATACTTACATTGTTAAAACGGCAATTTACGCCAACCCTACGTAAGTGGAGGGCAGAATAAAGATGAAAAAACCTTACCTCGGCTGCCGCCGGTAAATTGATCCAAATTACCCAGGATTGGAAGACGAGGCAACGACGGCAGCTTAGACAAGTACCGACGAGCGTGCCGAAATGTATGACGCAGGAACGCATATCCACTTACTGCTAAGAAAACTAGCAGTACCCATATCACCATCTGTACAGACAAGATACCAATACAAATTTTGACAGCCTCCGTGGCATAGGCGAGTAGACGTCGCCTGTGACACGAGAGGTCGCGAATTCGATCCGAACACCAAGAGAAATGTTTGTGCGGCCCACAAATATTTGTTCCGGGTCTGCTTGTGAGACCGAAAAGTCTCTCGTAGGTCCTGATACCCGCGACACAAGGCTCGATCTTAGTGTGGGGTCAGGACTATGTATGTGACTGCGTTTTTTTTTATTTTTTATATATAGTTTTAATTTACATGACGGGGTAGAGTAATTGGCTAGACGCCAGAAGTGAAACGAGAGGCCCCGGGTTCGATCTCCGTACTCCCAACACAAAAATCAATCTTAGTGTACTCAGAAATGTGTGTGTGAATGTTGTATGTATTATTTAATGACCATCAAGTTTATAAGACTCACTTTGTTTTGCCCGTATGAAAATTCAAATAGATACAATTTGAATTACGTCGGTAGAAAATCGATAAAAATTTGAAAGTACCAAAAATGAGAATACACACAAAATACCAATTAAAATGCTGATAGTCGTGCAAGTGAACTGTGCGTACACTACACTGATAGCAAAGCTTTATATTAAAATTAAAATAATAATATTCACAAGGGAACAAGCTTTTTTGTATCCATTTTCGCCAAGCCTAGTACAATCAACAATAAATGTGTTTACATAAAATATAAATCTGACTTTTTGTAAATGTTCATTTAAGAGTTAGATCTTAAGTAAAGTAAATCTAGTGTATTTTATATGGTGTTATATCAATATAACTTTTACTTTGTAGATCAACAGAGACAAAATATGTTACATTTTTAAAAAGAGTGCCCATTTATATTAGGTATCGATAAAAATATCATACATCCCGAAACCTGTTTAAAATTATTATAGCATTTTTTATGGTTTGCTCTTAAACGTTTCCTGTTTCATCCCGTGCGACAGATTTTTATGAAAATAAAGTAATTATCGTCATATTTTACTTTTGTTCACAGAACCGAAGAGAAAAAAATATTTTATTGGATTTCAAGATAATTTATCCAAGAACTCCGAGCATGGGTCGCAATTATGTTTATATTAATTAAAAATATTTTTTCCCGCCACAAAAAAGTAGGTTTCATCGAGGGACAAATATCTTTTCACCGATACCAAGTTTCATAGTAAAATGGAATGCCCATTATGGCCATATATTGGCGTGTGGCGACATTTGGATTTCCAAATATAATATACATGATATAATGGAAATAGCTTTTTCATGAAGGCCTCTAAGCCGTGTCGATCTATGTTGTATGAAATTAGTGATTAACTATTTTTTTTTTTCATATCATAAGGTTCCTTTTTTCATTTTTTTCCATACGCACCAAAAAAAGTATAAATATTAAATACAATAAAAAAATCAAAATGGCAGCCATAGATTTCCACTCTTATTTATGTACTAATATAGATTTATCTGTAATTATTTTCGGTACATTTTCATTGAATAAACTAACATACTGTATAACACTGCCTCATTGTATAATGAATACCTGCTAATTATCAAATACACCTTATTAATCCATTTTTCCAATGACCTTAAGTCGAAACGAATAAATGTAAATCTGTTTTTATTACAATTTTACATACATAAATACATATATACATACATACATACATAAACTCACACCTTTATCCCAGAAGGGGTGGGCAGAGGTGCCAGGGCACCCACATTTCGCCTTGTATGTTCCGTCCCACGATGTGATAGGTGGCGAGCCTATCGCCATATCGGGCACAAATTCCTGACTCTGGGCTGATAATTAATAGAAAAATCCAATATCAATTTCCAACCCAGGATTCGAACCCAAGACCTCAGCTTTGTAACCGTACCGAAGTACAACTACGCCACCGAGGCAGTTACAATTTTACATCCTTAATTTTTTTTTATGATTCTCGTAAGTTTAATATTATTTATTATTTTTCATATTACATAATGAGTGTAAATTTCGTAATTAAAGTAATGTATTCTGTTATATATACCCTTTTATTGTCAACATAGAATATGAATAACTATAAAATTCAGTATATTTTGCACTTATTGTTTATTTTTAATTTCCTGTATTATATCAACTTTTATATAAAATTAAATAGTTAACAATTATACACATATGTATCTATAAATAAATAAAAAAACTAAAACTTTCGGCGGTGATATTACACTACATATATTTAATATAAAAATATTCAATAATACTCGTAATACGTTGAAAACACATTTTAAAATAATTATCTTAATTAATGTGTGAATTTGTTTTTACATATTTTCAACCTTTTGTGTGATCAAGAAACATTTCAAGAAATTTTTTGCACTTTAAACACATTAAAAAAACCTGCAATTATCACGTGGGTTGAACAAACATGCCTAATAGCTAGGTACGGCATGTGAGTTACTTTATGCACCGTCATCTACAATCTAGATAACTATCTAGTGTTTACTGCAAAAAATATGTTATGCTATGTTGTTTCAAGTTTTGAGGACATCAAAGTGAAATAAAGGAAACTCGGTCTATAAAAATGTAGTTAATATTATATTCTTTAAAATATCATGCAGTGATATTTTTTGTTTTTTTTTTGCCGTCTTTATGAAATATTCAGGTAATTCAGTATATATAAAAAGTCTAAAAAACAGGTTTCAGTAATGTATGGACGTTGGTTTCAAACCCAATTCCCGCATTATAGACCAAATAAAAAAAATCTGTAGGTTTAAACAGTATATAATCCTACTAATAAGTGGACTGTACTTTATTAAAACAACAAAATTAATTTCTTACCAGAAAAACAATTGTGAAAGTATTCGTAGTTCTTGGAATTACTAAACAAATCTCGTAAACCAAAGGGCCGTTTAGAAACAAAAGGTCCTTTGTATATTTAAATTCTTTATTACACTAAGGCTCCATTGACTTTGTGAATTTCAGTCTCTTATAAGGCTTCCTGGGTATGTATAAAATGCTTAAGAAACTCAAAAAATTCGGCTGGAACGAATATGAATTCACTACAATGATTTGGAACATATCGGTGTTGCTGAGATGTCTTACTGTGAACATTGACAGTCGATATAAAAAAGGTAGGAATGCCTCAATATTTTATTTCATTTTGGTCTAACCTTTCACTGATCAGTGATTACATCGCAGCTAATGGTCAGGGTCGGGCAATAAAAACCTTCTGCTACGAACATTTGTGTCTCTTGATAAAACACTTTTCTCTCCATCTCTTTCTTCAGCTACTGCTGAACATAGGCCTCCCCCAAGGATCTCCACATCGACCTGTTGGAAACAGCCTGCTTTCAGCGACTTCCTGCAATTTCACCTCGTCTGACTTGACCAGGTCACCCGTCCACCTTGCAGGTGTCCGATAGTACGCCTGCCTGTGCGTAGCCTCAACACCAGAGTCTTTCGGCTCCTGATGCCATCAATTATTCGTGCTATGTGGCCGGCCCACTGCCACTTAAACTTGCTAATTCTTAGTAAATCTTATTTAATTTAGACTGACAGCATAGATATATTCTATTCACTGTTCCTAATTAATTGAAGTAAAGTACTTCATATTATTAGCATTCCATGACATATTCGGGTTGGAAACTTCAATGTAAAGATTATAAATTTAATAGACTGTGAATAATAAACATTTGTTTCGAGTCCTAATTGTAACAATAGAACCAAACGGATCTAACAATTAGGATGCGTATGACACTAAACTTTGTTTCCTACTGTCGCGTCAAGAGATTTAACTGTTGTGTATATTTCAAATTATTTTCAGGAATACCATTAAGTTTCTACTTGCTCACCATATTCGTATTTGCCACGTATCTGTACGTGTACTTCTTCAGTATGCTGTGGTTTCTGTTCGTGAGATACCCGGAGACAAAAAATTTGGTGGCTGCCATGGTTCTCCTATCATTGGGCGTGTGCAGCGAAATTGGCATCATCAAGTTTCTTTTTATGTTAGTGTACAGGTACTGTGTTTTGCATTTTGGATACAATAGCAATTTTGTGATGCAACATTTCATGTATCATTATTATCTCCCTTGTTATAGCCCAACAAGAAGTTGCCACAACAACTTGTAGAAAGAAATTTGACCTTTTATGTAATGACCTTATTCATCCTACTTTTTACTATTCCTACTTTCCTAATAATATTTTAAACGAGAAAGTTTATGTGTTTGTTACTCGACTGTTAATCGGCTGGACGAATTTTGATTAATTTTAGTATGGAGGTAGCCGATATCCAGGATAATACATAGGCTTCTTTTAATCTCGAAAATGTAGTATACGCGTTAGATGAGCAAGGAATCTTTCCGCTTTAAATCTTGATAAGAAGGAAGCTATAGTATAGACTTGACTTTAGTGTAGACGTGGTGTTCCCATGGGATAAGCAAGGAATTCAAATAATATGTATCTTTGCTACTCGTTCAAACTGAAAGGGATGGAATGGTATATAGGGCGCAAAATTTTAATGGTGGTAGGTATCTCATGTGAGAGGCCACTTAGGTAGGTACCACTGCGAAATCTATATCTCCCATCAAACAGCATAGTTATTCACACTACACTGGTATTCTCCAATTTTAAGGACATTGTAGCTGAGTAACTACTGGACATAATGAGACTTAACATCTTATGTCTCAGGATGGCGAGCGCAGTCCAATGCCAACCTTTACTTTGTTGTTCATGGTGTTGTTTGGTTTTGCTATTGTCCATGAGCGGTCGCATCGCTTACTATCAGGCAAATGACATGTTCGTCTCGCCATTCATTGCAATAAAAGAGGAAATAGGAAAGAAGAGGATGGAATAGAATGAGACGGGACAGGGCGGAGTGTAATGGGACTGGGCCGAAAAGTAGTAGTAGTAAGTAGTACAGAGGACGGCAGTCACGTTGAATTTAAATATACAACAGTAACTAGGTGAAATAATATGTGCCTGATGTGGACTGGACTCAATAATTACCTACACCTCGGTGAAGCTAGATCGCGCCACTAGTAATTTTTTAATGGTATTTTATGTACTCAAAATAGAAACGGAATTATGTGATTTTTGAAGTGAAAACTTCTTTAGCGGCGTTGAGCACTTTTTCTGTAATGGGTATAAAATCTTAAACTCGCGTCGGGACACGTGACCTGATCGTAAGACGAAAAGCGTAAGACGGATGGAGAGTAGACAGCTGTCAGTTAGCTGTCAGTTTATAAAGCTTTGATGAATTGCCAATGATTTTGAGTGGAGATTTCAACATAAACTTCGCAGACGATAAAAATCAACTATTAATTGAATTTTTAAATAATGAATTTGGTTTAACTATGTCGAATGATCGCAATCTTAGCACAACGAAATACAAAACTACTATTGATGCGGTCTTTATTAGACATTTAAATATTTTTTATATGCTAGTTATCCGAGTTTAAAAAATATATAATTATAAAATTTTACACCGGTTTTGTATTTTTGTTAACGCTGTTTGATTAACAATAATTGTAAAAACTCCCATATAATAAAGCCATAACTATTTATGGGATTATTTATATTATTATAATTTCTACCATATTTCTGAGCCCCATTCACACAGTTAGATTTTTTCGCCTCCAAGATTCGTATCCTAACGATACAAGAAGGATATTTATTAATCTTTTATCTATGGTTGTTATGTTATGCGATTATGGCACACGATTCTCGTCGCGAGAGTCTCTTTGTATAATTGAGTGATAACATTCCTCTGCTACTTTTGCAGTAAAGAAGTCAGAAGAGTAGTAGATAATTTCCTGGAGTGCGATTCTCACGTCATACCTGGAAGTAGATTCTCCAACAACATGCTAAAGACATTAAGGATTGTGAAGAAACGCGCTGTTCTATACTGGATAGTGATAGTCGCCAACGGAACTGTTTACAATGTAACACCCTTGTTCCTGTCTGGAAGACATTTGTCCGAGGACTTTCTCATTATGTATGGTCAGTACTTAGTAGAATAAAGTCTTTTAGCAACAGTAGTCTTTTAACAAGCAAATGACATAAGTATTGGTAACTGAGATTAGTCGGCCACTTGTTATAGGAGTTACCAATTTATAGAATTTAAGCTATTTGTATGAATGGTTCTGTAAATTGCTAAATGTGAGCACTAAATTCAGCGCCATGGTGTTTCTGGATGCAATATATCATATATACCAACAGCTCTAGTAAGTGAACATTGATAATTTCTCAATTGAAACCAAATAATAACATAGCCGTAAGATACAAAAAGATGTGCACGTAAATATCTTTTCTATATTTTTTTTTTTTTTGTTACAGGTATGGAGCCAATGCTTGAGACACCGCACTTTGAAATAGCAACATTTCTGGTAACCGTAACCGTAACTTTTGTATGTTACTCCGTGGCGACTGTCAGTGGCTTCATAATAATTATAGTGGGGTACCTAGAGGCATACATTTTGTCGCTATCCGAAGAAATGAAGCAAATATGGATGGACGCTGTGGCTGACAAGAAGAACAAAAAGCATTATAAATATTACAAAACGGAACCAATGAAGATAGTGAACATATACGTGAACCATCGACTCGCAGACATAATAAACACTCATCAAACGATTATAAAGCTATTAAACGATGTAGAACATCTGTTTAGAGCGCCCATGGGACTAGGATTTGTGTGCCTTTCTGTGAGCCTCGTGGCAATATTGTTAGGAGGGCTTAAATCCACATATTTGGAGTTGCCTTTCGTAGCAATTCAAGTTACAGTAGACTGCTATATAGGACAGAAAATAATAGATGCATGCGAGGTATTTTCAAGAGCTGTATACGATTGTAAATGGGAAAATTTTGACAATGCAAATAAGAAGATCGTATTGATTATGCTCGGTAATTCTCAGAAATCCTTGATATTAACAGCTGGAGGCAGGCAAGTACTTAGCTTCAGTAGTCTCATGGAGATAATGGGATCTGTTTACAACATGTATACAAAACTAAGGACGATGATGAACAAGGATATATAGGTAAATAAATAAACATTAACTTACTCCATGTTCTTTCTATTCTGAAATTTCGTCTTGCCGCCTTATTCATAGACTGGTTTTCTTCTTCGGTCAAACTGAATTCAAAAGACATTCGAAAAAGATAAAACAGTCGATAACTAAAATAAACAGTCTGTGAATAAGGTCTAAGGTATAAATGGGCATTGTAAATAAAGTTAGTAGTTATTCAAAATACATACAGTACATAATTATTAAGAATGTGATATTATATATTTAATTTCAATGTTTTACATGTTTCATTACCATTTGCATGCTTAAAAATATATAGGTATGTATATTTGTTAGTTGATAACATCAAGAAACCACTGAGTATGTCTTATGTTTATTACATATTAAAATTAATAATTATTTCATTATAGCTTTATATATTTCTTGTCATCTTGTTTATACGACCAAAGGTACAACGTTTTCGAAATTCTTAATTTTTTATTTAAATACGTAAAAAATATAAAATAAAATCCTATATAAATAAAACACGAATAGTTATTGTAAATTACCAAGATGGCATTCAATAATACTGACGAGATGATATACGACCACAGGAGAACAACCTTTATAGAAAGTAATCCTGTAGAAACTGAATCAGCAAAAACAAATTCCCTTTAGAGTTATTTTCTCAGCCGCACTTGTATGTGATGACCAGAGACTGCTCGCAACGCTACGTCCACCTTCATCTCCATATGCTGTGCTTCAGAAACGATCTCAAGCTCTCTCACACAGTGTGCCAGTACTGTCTTCATTATCGCTATAGCGTATTTCTTACCTGCAAAAAAAATAGAAGGTATTGATAGACATCCAAAACAACACGCAATGTTTCCTAGCCTTCGTTCCTCCTCCTTTTATTATTTATCCTCCGAGAGAATAAATATAAAACCCCTATTTTTAGTAACATAAGTTCTAAATTGATTTTTAATCTCGAAAATCACAATTTAGACCAAAATACTTATGTTTCCTTCGGTTTCCTTTCGTCAGGTCAAAAAACGATACAAAAACTCCCTAAAAGTAACACAAACGAAATAATGAATGAACAATCACAAATATAATTACCAATGCAAGATCTCCGTCCGATGCTAAAGGCTAAAAAGGAAGCTGGGTATCCAGGTGGCGGTTCATCATTGAGCCATCTCTCAGGCTTGTACTCCTCAGCATCATGACCCCAGGTGTCTCGTGACCGGCCAGCTGCATATATGTTTATTCCACATGTTGTGTTCGCAGGTACTCGACATGATTCTAAAATAGAGATAATTAGTACTATTTCATACCTGCATAGATTTGTCTTTGCTTCTTGCAAGTTGCAGATGATATTTCTATTTAAACTTATATAAATTTTACCTAAGTCACATATATTGATAGTCAATCACCACGCAATGTAACGATGAAAAAAAACATCGTGACGAAATCATAGCAATTTGTGAGAATTTCTATGGATTGTAAAATCCGTCAGCACGCATTAGGCCAGCGTGGTAGACTAAATAGCCTCATGAGGCCTCAATCATATTTTTGATACAAGAGGAGATTCGTGCCCTGCAGTGGGACTTATATGGGCTGATACAATACAGTACAATATATCTCATTGAGGAAATTGAATCCAGGGCAATCAAGAAATCCAGAATCCAGGAGAATTTATAAGTCATAATCAGTTATTTTAACTATGATTAGCATTTCACAACCAAGGTGATACGACTATTAGTGCAACTATTTTTAAAAATGACATCAATGAAGAGAATGATCAAATAATAAAAATAATATAAAAAACTAGCAGTACTCAATTGCAACTCCTTATGTGCATATCTCATCACAACGGGTAGAGGAGGGAATAATCGTAACGTCTCATGTAGAACTGCTTCACAATACCGCATTCGAGCTAAATCTTCCTTCTGAACAGGTCTATTGCTGTCTCCAAATATTTCGTTCAGCCTAGAAATTCGAAACAAATCTTATTAAATTATTGTTGGATCCTGGCTATTAAGACACTATTGATAAGACAGTGCGTAGTGGCCTGTTGCTAAACGGACCAGACGCGACTGCCAACATATTTAGGGTGGTCGTGGGTTCGAATCCTAGGGCACACCTCCGCGTTTTCAGAATCAAGTGTGTATTGATAGTCAAACACCGCGCATTAAAACGGAAGAAAACATCATGAGGAAACCTGCATACCATAGCGATTTATAAGAGTTAAACTAACTTCGCCTTTAATTTTCATTCGGCAATCAAAACGGTGAAGGAAAACATCGTGATGAAACCTGCATACCATAGCGATTTATAAAAAATTCTATGGTATGTCAGTCCGCCAACCCGCACTAGGCCAGTGTGGTGGACTATAGTGGTTAGGCCAACCACTCTCAATCGTACTCTCGATTGTAGAGGAGGCCCGTGCCCTGCAGTGGGACGTATATGGGCTGATACAGATACAGATACAGATACAAATCTGGCGGGACGTGATCTAACAATTGCCAATTTTAAATACTCTAGCGGCCACCCAGCACTTTTATTCACAGAGGCCTATGGTTTGCAATGGACATTGATGGATGGAATAGACAATAAACATTGATATGTTATTCAAGATCAAGATAACAAATTACTCACTCAGCGCACAATTTTTCCTGCACATGCCTTTTACAGCCAATCATTAAAAATGCATAGAAAAGAGTAGTGGCAACAGTTTCTTGTCCTCCAACGATAATAGTATCTATTTCTGCCCTAATCTGCTTTTCTGTAAACGTCGGATCCGACTCGTGCAGCTCCATTAAAATATCTAAATAAGCTTGTATTTTTACCCTTTCCGTATCTGTAAGAATCGAATATTTAAATGATTTTTAATTATTTTCCATTATAGATCAAGCTATTTTCCTTTATACAAATTTCACACTCACCTTCGTTTTTATAGCCGTTAGTTCTCTTCTCTTCCCGTTCCTGTATTCTTTTTTTAATTACCTATAAAGATAATAATAAAAATAAGCATCTTCCGAATTTTGTAAAATAATTATGTAATTTGCCAAACGTACTAGTTTGGATATAATTGAAAATAGTAAAATCAGGAAAGCCAATGGCAGTGAAAGAATTAAGAGATAAGGAGGATATTTCAGGTCAATGTCAACATCATTGCGGGAGGCCTATATTCAGCAGTAGATTTCCTGTGGCTGAAGAGAAGAAAGAGAGAGAGAGAGAGAAAGTATTCCTCAAAAGGTAATGCGAAAGAAACACACTACAAAATACTCACGGTGTTGGAAACATTGTGGATGACAGAGACACACTGAAGCAGCTCTTTGTAAGCGGGAGTGAGATGGTAGATGAAGTCAGGGTACATGAATACATTAAGACCTCGGCTAATGAACAGCTCCAGAATCCGATTAAAAGCGTTGTAATACTCTTTTGTGACTATGCTATCCGATATACATTCTACACCGAGAGCGGTCTCTGAAAGTAGAATTTATGTTAATTATAGTATTATTATCATTTCCAAGCACACGAAGTTGACTGCTTAATAAAGGCCTTCCTCCAACAGTTCATCAAATAGTTATAAGCTTAGAGCTTGGAGCAGTGGTTTTTAACTGGTTATCCACAGATACTAGTGTTCCCTAGAAGCATCCCAAGTGGTCCGTGAAGCCATTCAAATGCCATCTTTAAGATAATTTCAGGAATATTTTATTAATTGGTATAAGTATACAAAAACTCTTCATTAATTTGCATTACCTTAGTACACACAACCATACCAGTCAACCATCTGATAGAAATTTGTAAAATGAGTAAAAGGTGCCTGACGCCCGAATACTGGAAGGCCATTCAAATAATTAGTTGCTCTTAACAGCGCACGGCCCACTTAGCCAGTACATTTAAGCGGGATTAACGTAATTAATAGCAACTTATAATTTAAGCTAATACGGAAGGGCCTGTCCTTATTTTTTTTAAATACATCAACGTATACTTACGACATATAACTTCCAGTGTTGTATATGCTAGATCATGCATGACGTCAAAAGGTTTCTTCCCCACACAGCCCTTCAGTCTATGCAGTAGTTTCTGAGCCTGCACATTGAACACTCCAAGGTAACTCTCTACAACGGTTGTCGTGAACGTACCGCCCAGTTTCTTTATATTGCTTTTCCATATATGGGCTGCAAATTTAACATTAAGTTCACATGTCATTACTGTCTTAATTCGTTAATAATTTGAATATTAAAAAAAAACGATAAACAGAAGTAAACAACAGAAGTATACACCCAATAGTCACATACATAGTCCTGACCCCACACTAAGAGCGAGTCTTGCGTCATGGGTATCAGGAACTATGAGAGACTTCGGTCTCACAAACAGCCAGACCCGAAACAAATAACTGAGGATCTCAGAAATATTTCGGTGCGGGCAAACCCGCAGCCTCTCGTTTCACTAAAACCTTTGCTTGATTTCAGGACAAAAAAAGTTGGAAAGAGGAAAGGTGTATTCGGCAGCCGACAACCTCATTCACCGATTGAAACGCGACACCAAAACTGTCACTTCACGTTACCTCCTGTGAGACAGTGGACACCCTTGCCCATTCGCGCTTAGATCTTAGTCACGTTTGACAACAGCGTGGCTCTACCACAGTAGAGCAGTCTTAACAGTATTGACAATATAGTTTTTTGGTAAAATAGAAATAACTGACAAAATGTTATGAATACAAAATTCCCAATAATTACCGGGTGCTGTTACTAAGCCATCACCGAGCCAGACTCGTCCAAAACTGTAATAATATGTTTTTTCTATAAAAGTATTCGTTATTGCCTTCACATCATCTGGATCGCTGGTCACTGGAATAACATCGAAAGTTAATATTCATCTGAATTCCTCAACCAGCCGATTAAAAATTAAAATACTTCTTTGTAGTTTTCAATTACTCACGAATACATTAAAGCCTTTACGTTCTTCAGAAAATAATGCATAAATATTCACAAGAACAATATAGTTGAATAAACAAATATATTCAAGCACCATTAAACCTTTTGCTTTCAAAGCAATACTTAAATAACTATTACACTTGAATATTTCAAATGAATATGACAAAGACTATAAAAGCATCAAAATAATTTCTTAGAATTAATTTTAGCACTTACTCAAAATCGGATATGGTCCAAGCCAAAATACAAACGGAAGACCTGTTTTCCCCATTATTTTTGAAGAATCAGAAAGCAGGCGGAATATTGCTATAAGAAAAATGCAATGTTTATAATAATAAATAATGTTAGGTAACATTATTAAAACGACCTCAAACTACTAATGGCTATACGACAAGGCAAGTATGAAATGCTATGTTCCTATCCTTACTAATATTATAAAGGTGAAAGTTTGTATGTATGTATGTATGGATGTTTGTTACTCTTTCATGAAAAAACGGCTCAACAGATTTTGATGAAATTTGGTATAGTGATAGCTGACACCCTGGATTAACACATAGGCTACTTTTTATCCCGAAAAATGTAGTGTTCCCGTGGGATGAGTCAGGAAACCAAATATACATATTTTCTACTCTTTCAAATTCAAATTGTTGGCACGGGATGTCCTCTCCTACGGAAGGGAAATATAGTCGACGGCACGCGGGAAATATAGTTAGTAGACACGCGAAATAATATGTTCTTGATGTGGATTGGACTCAAAAACTATCTGCACCCGGGCGAAGCCGGGCCCGACAGCTAGTACTAATATAACGATAACGAACATGATTTATAAGAATATATAGTTACACTAAATCCTCTGTAAGATATATCAAGACACAGGGTATATGATATATCAAGACTGCTACCGAAAACGAAGCTGGGTGGTAGATATTAAAAAAATATAAAAAAAAGTCGCGTTTCCTTGCAAAATTTTTATTTGCATTGTGTTTGTAGTCTAACTACCACCCAGATTCGTTTTCGGTAGCAGTCTTGATATATACGGTATGTTAGATAAGTATATTATTTCATTAATGCCTCAGACTTTTCTTTCTGTTATTTATATATCCATCCCATGATTGCCTGTAAACAATTTCCTAATGTGATATGGCGGCCACTTGTACTATGATTTTTATTGTGTAATTTCTAAATAGTATCTCTATCGGCCGATGCCAATAATCAATCGAAAAAATTAGATTGAAGTCAATCTGTTTTGTTGTCAATTGTTTTCTACTTTTCGATTGGTCTCCTGTCATGTTGCCATAGTTTATTCACTACTGAGGTTGATTATTGGCAATATAGTATCAGAAAAACGATTGAGCTGTCAATCTAAAACGGCAAATTTTGGATTGGGTTTGTTTATTGGCAGCGGCTGTAAATCTAGCAAAAAATGAATAAACAGTGTATTGGAACGAACTATATACATAAGTATACTAAAATTTTGTTCTAACTGCCATACCCAGAGATATTTAATGGCAATTAAATCATTACTTAGTCTAGATTTAACGAAAATAATATATATTTAGGAACAATTTGTCATTAAACGTGAGTGAATGCGGCCATTAGTCTGCAATAAAGACAGTAACAAGGAAACTATAAGACTGGCAATAGAAACATTTAACAATGAAATCAAATAATAAATAGGTACTTACCTCGCCCATCTCCGGAGATTAAATGTAGATTCCCCAGAACAGGAAGCCGATGAAGCGTCGGCAACTTGGAGAAGTACTGATGAGCGTGTCGCCAGCGGTACCACAGCAACGCATAGCCGCCAATTACAAAACAAACTATCAACGCCCATATCACCATCTAAACCGACACGATATTACGGGATAATGGCTATGAATTATTTTTTTAATTGCAAATAATCGCTGAAGAGCTTTCTATTCGATGATAAGCGATACAACCGCTCATGGACAGTAACATGACCAAACACTTATGAACTATGAACAAAGCAATGCTTGGCATTCCACAGCTCGCCATCCTGAGATATAAGATGTTTAATCTCAAAATCTCAACGTCTTGTAGTTACTCTGGCTACGACGTCCTTCAAAGCAGAACACCACAATGCATTTACACTGTTGTTTGGCGGGAGAAAACAAAATATATAGTAAAACATCTCTAATTACATCTGTATGCAATTACCACCACATTTTTTCTTGTTTAGGAACTAGCTTAACTTAAGCTTTAGCATAATAGGGTATGCTATAAGAAAAACACTGTAGCTACCCTTAATTGCAAAATGAATTTAATGATTTTGGTTTCAACTACCTAACAACATCTTTCGGAATCTAAAAATTAACGATCCCAGCCCAAGAATTCAAAGTCAGCCAGTAAAAAAACATCGCTGCTAAACAAAAGTGTTCATTTTGATGTCGGCAGCTATTAAACGAAATTTCAAAATCTCAATATGATTACATTGATTTAATACAGATGTATATGAGAGACAATTGTTAAAACTAAAACGCAATAACTTCACGGAAGTAGGTACTTACGATGTGAAATAGAAGATGTCACTGAGTGCTCTATGCATGAAACGTCTCTAATGTCCACTTATGGTAATATTGAGTACTAACCAAAGAATAGACCAGTACTAACTGACGACATTTGCGAGCGAGTAAGTAATTTACTTAGTCTTAGTACAATCGACGACAATATGTTTCCCTATTAGTCATATAAATATTCCAGCGATTATTTTGAAGGCCGGAAAATGCAAACATAAAGCAACTTAGGTACCTAATTGTAAGTGATCTCTACATTCAGATCTTAAAATTCCACAAACTTTAAAAGCATTATTTTCCTTGAAGTACTTTAAGCTATATTGATTTAAAACATTCTATAGCAATGTCAATTTCACTAATCTTCAATACTCCGTCAGATATTTTATTTTTTACCTGTTAAAGAATACCCATTAATAGTACCTATCGGTCGAAAATATCGAAAATCCCGACATCGATACTGCTTAAAATTTGTTATAGCATTTTTATGGTTTGTCCTTAAACGTTTTCCTGTTTTATCCCGGGCGAGAGATTTTTATAAAATAAAGCAATTACCATCAAAATTTTCATTATTTTCATATATATTTTTTTTTTGGACTTCAAGTACATTTCTCCTAGAACTCCGGGGCTGGGTCTCAATTATGTTTATATTTATTGTATTTTTCCCTACACAAGAATGTAGGTTTCACCATGGCACAGCAATCTTCGCACCGATACTAAGTACATACATAACCTCACGCCTTTTTCCCAGAAAGGGTAGGCAGAGGTGCCAAGGCACCCACATTTCGCCTTGTAAGTTCAGTCCCACGATGTGATAATAATTATCACATATTATGTGGCGAGCCTATCGCCATATCGGTCACAAATTCCTTACTCTAGACTGATATTGAATAGAAAAATCCAATATCACTTTGCGCAACCCGGAATTCGAACCCTAGACCTTAGCTTTGTAACCGTACCGTAGTACAACTACGCCAACGAGGCAGTAGTATACTAACTACTAAGTGATACTAAGTTTCATCATAAAATCGGCATTCTGCTTTCATTAATCTGACTCGCAAGGGCAAGATTAAAAGTACCCTGAATCGAAATGACGGCATAAAGAAATTAATGAAAGTAGATAAAGCGAAAGGAGCATGTCAGGATCGAGCAAAGTGGAGATTCATAGTTTCTGCCTACCCCTGTGGGATACTGGTGTGGCGTTTATGTATAATATAAATTTCATTACTTCTCTAATCATGTCAAGTCACAATCAAAGGATACAATAAAGTAGTCGACATTATTTTAGACCTTAGGTGTCGCAAAAAAATCTAGGAACGTAATTTTTACATAATATGTATGCATGTAATGGGACCTCGTGCCCAGTAGAATACAGTGACACGTAATAACTACTTCATAAACCTCGTTGTCAGCAGAGTTGTCCTTTTGTCATTCAATTTCTCTTAGTACTTATAATGGTGCTGAAAATTGTATCTTAAATATTATGAATTGAGCTACTAAAACGTATAAAACACATAGACATAAAATGCTTCATAACAAAGATATCCTAGTTAAAGTAAAAATTATTAGAACCTCTGGTCTCCCCTCTGCAGGCTCATAAAAATGATATACAGGGGACAAAGTTGTAACTTGTAAAATACTGATAAACGGATTGTACCTGTGATTGTACCCACGCAATCAGGGTAACTATTTTAACAATAGCCGGGAATTGCGAGCTATTATCTCACCTATTACATTTAATACCATAATTATTGGATTTAATTATTTTATACTGCTATTAACGCTTAACGACGGAAAGCTATTTTTCAGGGTTCTGTCGCAGTCGCCTGGAGTATTCTATTAAGATTGCGAAGGTAAGCGAAGTTACTGGAAGGAATGAAGGGTATAGACAATGATCACATCTCGCACGGTCTTGAGCTGGCTGCGAGATGTCGAATGATCTTGATGATGAAAAAGTACAATCCAAAAGGTTTTATGTCAGTTTATTCTGAAACAAGCAAAATAAATACTAACACCGGTTTTGCCGGACCACCGGTAATGGGGGATAAGGTAAAAATAATATAACAGTTTATATTTATTTATTTGTGTGTTTATGTACCTATATGCATTAAATAAACACATCATGTTTCTGTTAAAATATTATTTCATCATTAAATTTTATTTCATAACTAAAGGTCGCCGGCTATATCGATATGATAGTATCGACAGTGCACGGTGCACCATTATATGTCAAGCACACATGCAAAGTTCAAGCACACTATCGTAAACGTGTTTTGGTCACCGATCTACGTTATTTACTATACGTCTTCCATTCGTTTATTTTATTTTTGACAGTTCACGCCTATAAAGTACGACATTACAGTAGAACAATATTTTGAAATAAAAGTAGATACTTTCTTGACGGGTAACGCCCACTTAGAGTTGTGCCATTCGTAACGAATGACCACAGATAAAAAAAACGATTTTGAATAGAATCAATCAATCGGAATCATTTGAAATAAAATTACATTAAAATGCTAATGAAAACAGTTAAACGTAATATAGTACCCAATATTAGGATCGAATGTATTTGCTGCAAATTAATTAATATGAATAAAGGTATACGTATTGAAGTGACTTTTAATAAGAGTTTAATTTAAAATAATTACAATGATTACAACGAAAATAAATGTTTAGTACCTACTTGTAATAAACAGTTAAACCATGTTGGAATTCATAGTACTTTAAGGATTAAATAATTAAAACAACTAAAAGGTAATTTGTTAATATTTTTATTTATAAACAATCGTCTGTTTCGTCGGAATCGGCGTCGTCGTCACTCGTATCCCCAGTAACACTAATTATTAATGAGTGCATGGGTAAGTTGTCAAATGCGACATCGCGATCCCAATCAGACATTATTTCTTTCTTCGTCTTATCTACGACACTCGCCCAGTTATGAGGCGTCACATTTTCACACGCATTTTTAAGCAACTCCAGCATTTTGTTTGCGGTGAAAGGAGGAGTTGTATTTATTCTCGCAGCATATCCTTTCACTTGCGCCCATATTAGCTCTATGGCATTATACTGGCAATGATATGGAGGAATTCTAAGGACGGTGTGCCCATGTTCTGCAGCCATTTCATCTATAACGTATCGTTTAGGCTGCTTCCTCATTTTTAATATTTTAAGTAACTCTACTTTTAATAGGGACTCGTCCACCTCCTCGCCATTGTTACGGAGCCAGTTTATTATTTCATTTTTTTTACTGGCTTGCGTTGGCATTTTGTTAATTTGCCGAGAGTGATAGGACGCATTATCTATAAATATTGTTGATGGCTGTTCGAGTGACAATAACATTTCCCAAAACCATTTTTCATATACTTCGGAATTCATTTCTTCGTGGTAATCCCCTGTTTTCTTTGATTTAAAAGCTAACATAGCATCTTGCACAAATCCTTTTGCGGTTCCTGCATGACAAATTATAATTCTTTCACCTTTTCCCATTGGCACTGCGGTCGAGGAGCTAGCAGTGTTGTCAGTCCAAGTTTTTGATACCGTGTGATTCGCATTGAGCCAAGTTTCATCGGTGAAAACAACATTCGACCAGTCTTCTATTTTTTTAGCTTGTCTTAAAAATTCGCATCGATACAAAGCAACATCATTGCGTTCCATCAATATTTTTCTTTTGTCACATTTTTTGTATTGGAATCCAATCCTATTCAATACCTTCGCCAAAGAAGACTTTTGACCACGGAACAAGCCACTAGTTTTCAGAGATTGTACTAGGTTATGTAAAGTAGGAATCTCTTTTCTTTGGTAATAATCGTATATATGACGACGAATAGCATCACCATCAAAACTGTCAATTGCTGTCACTTTAAAGGGCTGACGTTTTTTCTTAGGTGTAGATGGCTTGTTTTGTTCCATGCCACTACTGCCGTAGCCTTCTTTAATTATTTTTGAAACTGTTGGAGCAGTAATACCTAATGCTGCTGAAACACGGTCTCTGATTTGAGTCACTGGTATAAGAGGTCCACCATTACGGCTTTCCCTTTCAAAGTACTCATGAAGTCGCAACACAAACTCCCTTGTTTGTCCTTTAAGCACCTTTCCTTTAGGCATTTTGAAAGTGATGAAGGCAGGTACGATGTTCTCAATTCAACCAAATGTAGGAATTCACGGGTAAAACAATACGGAGGAATATAAATACTCAACTCGACGTATGAAAAATGTGAATTAAAATTCAGCGAAGGGAAAACACTAGCACGGGCGCGGGCGTCTCGTTGTGAGTGACCACAAAATGGCGGCGCGCGTCACCTGTCTGCCCAGTGTTGCCGTTTCACAATTTGTTTTTAACAACATTACTATTGCCGACGGAAGTGATAAGAACATTAACTTAACATGAGTAAATGGTTTATTTTAATATAATTATTAAATCAAGTAACTTAAATATCCCTGAAGTTTTATAAAACAATGCATGGAGCAAAAAATAAAATATGTATTAAATCGATTAAAATTTGTTCAAAAATAAAATCGTTTGTTATAAAAAATTGATTCGATAACGCATCAGGCCATCACTATTTGATTCAGTACTCGATGTGTCAAAAATAAAATAAACGAATGGAAGACGTATAATCTATGAGTATACCTGATATAGTTAAAATTCCATAAACTGCAAGAAGTAACAACACACATTTCTTTGAAAATGCACCTCGTTATGAAATCATTCCGTGACGAGCATGAAACGGCAATATCCATGATAAACAGAGATATAACATCAACTTACAATTTAATAATACTTTGTATCTTAAATTAGTTCAAAATACCAGGTTTTAAGCAATGCGTTGAATTGACAAACGAGCTGTACTCTGTCAACCTAATAATAAGTGAAATCACCGCACATGAACATAATTATCAATACGTACTGGTGGTAGGTCTCTCATATGTGTGAAGCCGCCTCGGTAGGTACCACCGCAATGACTATTTCTCCCGCCAAACAGCAGTGTAAATGCATTGTTGTGTTTCGGTCTGAAGGACATTGTAGCCAGAGTAACTACGGACATTTTGGGACTTAACATCTTATGTCTCGGGATGGTGAGCGCAATGGAGGGCCAAGCATTGCTTTGTAAGAACTTTGTTTTTGCCCTGTTCATATTCATGAGCGGTCGTATCGTTAACCTTCAGGTGAACTGCACGCTCGTTTCGCCATTTATTTCAATAGAAACAAGTTACCTATATTCCGATTTCAGAACCACAATGAAAAAAGGGCATTGTTACATTAACTAATTGTTTTGGTTTTTTCCATTTAATAAAACAGCAATCCATAGATATAGAGTGCCTATTTCTCAATGAAAGATGGTTGTCTTCCACCAATGGGCATAATAGGCTAGTTTTATACATTTTTATTTTTGTTTATAACGGAATGTTACGTTACGCATGATCATAATCAGAACGATTTTTTAAAATCCGTTAAGTAATAAGCAAGTTACAAATATATGAAAGTTGGTGGTAGGAGTGATAGAAAAGGATGCAACATGCACCGCGTGACGTCATCTTCCATAAGGTGCACGCGTGCGAAAGAGACAACGAGTGTCCCCACCGTACTATTGAATGTATTAATATCTCAGTCATTTTACATTCAATTTCGATGCTGTTTTCAAATTCGTTTGTTTTTATAAACGATGCTTTTAAGGAATGATTACTTACTGCTCAAATAAAATGTTGGACACAACCCTATTTCAGCGGTCAGCCTGCTTGAAACCGGATCTGTACTGAACCTGAAAAATGGATGTCGAGCCCAAGAAAATATCGGGAGCTCTAGTTACTCTTACATTGTCATTGGACGTAGTGGATAAAATAAAAAAATACGAACAATTAAAATCCTTTACAATTGTATGTATTGATTCAGAATACTGGGTTTATGTGCTCAGTCCTGCATATAACTGATATAATCGTTTAACAAACGCTGTCAACATGCGCTTCACAAAATTTTAGGCGAAGACTATCGCGGACAGTATCACGATTAAATCGGTTTCGACATCATAATAGTCTGGACTATGGATAGATGCACATCTAATTAAAATCTGGTTCTAACACCCGAAAAGTGGGAACAAGCGGAAACGTGACACGCATATGTCGGTGTCAAAGACACGTCCCTCCACTTTGGACGGTAAATGCTATTCGGGCCTACCATCAGTCACCAGGTTAATCACAGTAGCCTGATTGTCTTCAGTCTTGACCGTGATTGTAGTTCTTGCTTCATAGATAACGTGACCATTTATTTTTTGTGCCAGAGCGGGACATCAGTGGAATTAAATAATAATAATAATCAAGTTTTTAGTGTTTTTCAAGTTTTTTATCATAGAAGATAGAATAACATAACATAATAATCAAAATCGTATTTCTGTATTTGTCGGCTGAACAAATTGTTTCAAACCATCGGGTTTAGTTTTGATTGACATGATTTATTTACATTATTTTCCTAATCAAAATAACTTTCATTACTGCGTCACTCACCTGTGTTTTATCACTTGTCCATATTTTGATAATGTGAGAAAAAACTCTTTCTTTTGGTAGGTGCGTTACTTTCAGGCAGATACATAACATACTCAATAATTGTGGAAAAGTTTATTAAGTCAAGATGTTTTTACGGAAGTGTTGGTATATTACTATCCCACGGTTTTCAGTAGTAGTTCGGTAAAGCTTTTCGAGCGAGAAATAACATTTTAAATTATTGTTTGGTCTGTTTGCAAAAGCGGGAGGATGTTGGCCTTGCTGGGGACATCGGGACAGACTTCCTGAAAGCGGGACTGTCCCGCCTAAAGCGGGACGTATGGTCACGTTATTCATAGAGTACAATGTACATTGTATGTTAACAGCAAAAATAATACGCAGTAACAATAAAACGTAATAAATGTCACTTCAGTCGTTCCATATCGTGCAGAATAAATATATTGTATACAACATTAGATATTATCGCGCTCTCTCTAGCCAAAGGCATTAAAAGGATAAGACTGCAGTATGTTTGTAAAAATGAAGATTATCAAACAACGAAACATAATATTTTTCAATGTCAATACAAACGGAAGAACCGAGAATTTATTGAGTAATTTTTAATGGAAAATTCACTAAATAAAGAATGAACATGAAGAGAAACACGGAGCTATTCGATTTGTATTGGGAAGATATATTGGTATCAAAAGTTTTACCGCTTCTGTCTATAAGGGATTGTTTCAATTTTCGTTGCGCGTCCAAAACTTGCTTACAAATCATAAACATGTATTTTGCAAGATTGAAGTCCTTGAAATTAATGAATAAGGGTTTCTCTCCACACACTTTCAATGTAAGTAATTTTTCCTTGATCTTATTTGCTCTAGTTGGGATGCTGTTTCCTGTAAAAAAAACATTTCCTTACAGGTATTCGCTGTGTCGTGTAAAAGGCTATCAATTTTAAACCTGAGCCGGTGTATGGCAGTAAATGACAGCAACTTAATCCCGATGTTGCTGCAAAATCATAATTTAACCAGTTTAAATCTTAGTCAATGTGGGAATTTGTCAGCGAAATGCTTGCAGCCCGTTATACTATACTGTAATAACTTGAGAACACTGAAACTGGCTAGATGTACATGGTTGACCACTGGGGCAATGGAGGCTCTAGCCCTTCATCACTGTAGGCTAGAAGAAGTTGATCTATCATACTGTGGATTAATATCGGAGAGCTGCATACTTATATTTATCAAAAAATTCCAACACTTAAAAACCCTGAGCTTAGAGGGGAATAAACAAGTGACGGACAAAAGTCTGTTTGCGATATCCAAGTATAGTACAAGCTTAAAACTTCTCAATTTGGGAGGATGCTCTGATATTACAGACAAAGGTGTCAGGTAAGTTTTACAGCATTATTTTCTTTCTATTACCGCCTAATAGTTAATGTCTATACATTCCAAATTTACATAAATTGATTGAATTATATTTAAATTTGTTGCGAAATCTATCAACAGTTGATCTCTACACATTTCTAATTTACATAACTGATTAATATTCAAATTATCAGCCAAACAAGCCAATTCATCTATTGAATACTTGATTTGAGTTTGACTGCATAATTATTTCCAATCGAAAATATTTCAAGTTTGGATCTATTAGTTCACAAAAATTTGCTAATAATAACATAATTCAACAGATATATTATAAATAGAACAAGTGTCTAGAACAAGTTGAAAACTAACACTTGTAAAAATGCAGAGTATGCAAAATATGCACATCTTTATAAATTGGCATCAATTTACACAATTCTTTAATATTTTATCATAGTTTACTGGTAATGAAACACATTTATGTAGAAATTATAAGTATTTCTCTTAGTTCTGGAACAATTTATAATTCAATATGTGTTTATAGGATAGACAGTATAAAATATGTATATTGACTAAGTTCAAAAATTTTTTTATTAGAAAGTCTGTTTTAATCTCTCTCTCAAGCTACTGGAAGTCCACTTCTAAGCATAGGCCTCCCCCAAGAATGCCCAATCTGGCTAAACATAAAAAAGATTCCGGAATTGGATTACTAATTACAGTTAGCTAAATATTTCCCCTTATTTCCCTTACAATTGTATCATATCTGCTTATATTATAACTGATAAGGCTGATAATTAAAAGATATAGAATAATTTTTGATATAAAACCTATCTTTTCCTCTAATAGAAAATTAAAAAAAAAATTGTAAATTTAAAAATAAAATCAATAACTACTTTCTGTTCATCAGGGCTTTAGCACTCCACAGTCCATGTCTTGAAGGTCTCCTGGTGCGAGGATGCCAAAAAGTGACAGAAAACAGTCTTACACTAATGAGAAACAAGGTTCATGTGGATCGGAAGCCTGCTGCACGTATGCCTATGCCTATTTATTTGCAAATTTAATTATAATGTAATTACACCTCTGAATGAGGTAATTAGTGAAATTATTCAAAAGTTGAGAGAATGAACAATTTTTAATGACTGATTTAGCATATTAGTAAAAATATTAATAGTGTTTAAGGCAAACTTCCAAAAATTATGTACTTAATGTATTTATTTGCCAAAAGTTTGGATGTAAAAATTTCCCGCCTATCATTTTGTTGAGTATAAAATTGTTGCCAAAAAAATGTATGATGTGATACAAAATAATGATTGCTTTTATTCCATAATAAGCAAATGAACCCATGATATTTGAATTTTAGACTGTTTCATAAACAAAAATGTTAATTAATGGAGTTTGTGTTTATAATTTTGGGACCAAAAAAAGTATACTGTCCCAGATACATGACAAAAATTAATATAAGATTTTATTGTAGGCCATAAAAGAATGGTATCGGTTCATGGCCATGACAGGTTATATATTTTTTTTCTTCATAAAATTATTACTGGTTCCTAGGAAGTATTATTGGGTTAATAACATTTTTTCAGGAAATAATATGGCGTAATTTTTGTTTAGACTAGAATATTATCATTTACCAGTCACCGTATTCCAGAAGGGTATTATTTCATATTTTTCAAAGGTCACGCAAAACAAAATTTAGATGATTGTAAAAATACCATGTTATAATTGTACATATAAATTATTTGTTTGTGCTACTATCGATCCTAGCCCACAGAATTCTTAATTACGAGTAACAGCCTTAATCATAGACAGTTTTAAATTTGAGTTATCGCAATTGTCCCTTTGGAACAAATTTTGCATTCATTTTGAGTGAAGACATAAAATTCGATAACTAAATTAAGTTTTTAAATTTGTTTATGAATAAGGGATTAAGAGTTTGTGCGTGGAATAATTTCATCATATCTAAATCCCTCTAAATATAGAAGCGACATAACATTGAGGTCTTTTAATAGAGTGGACACCTCAAATAATATCGATACGCGCTACTTTTGTAACAACCAAAACCGCGGGAAACCAGTAAAGCAAGAAAGTAGATAATGTTACTCCAAGGTAGTGACTGAAATAGTAATAGGGGTACATGTACCACTCTTTTTGTTATACAATTGTGTCCGTGCTGTCCCCTCTAATATGATATATTTCTGAATACATTCCCTTTTCATGTTAAAATCTTCTGGCGACCTTTGGGCCAAATATAGTCGATAGACATAAAAAAGTTAGCAATTTAGAAGACTGTGTCTATGATTTTCTCCATTTTGGGACCTATATTTATTATTAAGGCCTAAGCTTTGTAAGAATAGCGGTCTCTTGTTTAAGACTTCGCGACCTCCGCGAGGGTCAAATACACCCAAGAGTGACATACATAGTCCTGACCCCACACTAAGATCAATTAGGTCTTGTGTCTTGTGTATTAGAAGCTACGGGAACTTGTCGGTCTCACTAACACCCAGATCCGAAACAAATTCTTGTGGAAAGTGGGTCTCACAAACATTTGTTTCGGTGGGGTATCGAACCCACGGCCTCTCGTTTCTGAGTCGTCGTTCAACCTACTGCGCCAATAAGGTCATCTAAGACTACAGTACAAATAAACTTTATAGATGAAGAGCCCGTGGCCGCTAGACTTTCGTCATTTTCTTAAATATTACACTATTTTCAAACTTTAACATAATGTAATTTTGTTAGCATTATAGTATAAAAGCTGAATTTTATATATGTTATTAAGGCAACGATAAACAAATATTTCCTTGGTATTCAAACACTTTTGATGATTCTTTCATCTTGCCAGAAACATTAAAGCTCATAACTTCCAAAGCAACTACCATTGGAACTTCATAATAGCTGATCGTGTGATGCCTATGTTAGAGGTATGCGCAGACAAACTTTCAGCTTTTATAAAATAACGAAAGTCTGCCGTCCACGGCCTCTTGGTCGCATAAGAGATACTCTGAAAATATAATTTCCAAAACATATTATATTGTTGATCTAGGTTGTGCTTTGGAATCTAGTATATTTGTAAGTAAATGTGTATTTATGCTGTGTTTATTTATGGCAAGATATTCCATAATTTATAAAATCATCTATAAATTTAATAGAAAAAATATATAGGCCATTCTATATGAATTAGTGCAATATAATTTTAATAGACAGACTTTATATTCAATAAAAATTTATAAACTTATAGTTAAGTAGAAATAGTACGGATATCTAATAAATGTAACTATAGAGGCACAAAGTTATCTGACCCGGTGAGAGAGACGCTGTAATCGAATTTGGTGTTGCCATTAAAAATAGATATAGCAATAAAGTGGGTAAAGTAAGATTTTTCAATCCGATCAATAGTGTCGGGAAAATGAGTGGACGAGTTTCATATGCATGTTTTTTTTTCCTTCACAAGATTTCTAACCAATCGCTCCCCCTTAAAGAAGTCAAAACCCTTAAAAAGTTATCTGTATCAGCCCATACACGTCCCACTGGAGGGTACGGGCCTCCTCTGTAATCGAGAGTACGATTAAGGGTAGTTAGGCCATATCACAGGCTATATAGTCCGCCGCGCTGGCCTAATGCGGGTTGGTGGACTTACACAGGTACCATAGAAATTCTTATAAATCGCTTTGGTATGCAGGTTTACTCATGATGTTTTCCTTCACCGTTTTTGTGTGTGTTTATTGACTATCAATACACGCATGACTCCGAAAAGTCAGAGGGGTGCCCTGAGATTCGAACCCTCGGCCACCGTGAAATGTGGTTGTAGTCATTGGTGGTCCATTTAACAACAGGCCACCACGCACGTAACGATGAATTTTAGTTTAGGATATGAACTAACATCTATTGTACTAGTACGTACAAAGTTCTGTTTTCGTGGAATTTATTTTGAAAAGCTGACAACACAAACTTGTGGCAACAGCTACACGATGATACAATTTTTCGAAGGGTATTATTGGTATCTGAAGCCGATTTTCTTCCTACGTAAAATTTTAATACCTGAAGTTTAACATTCCTAGCATCACTTTTTAAAGTTTTCGGCAATTTTCACTAGTTTTAAATAATGCAGGAAAAATAAATACATTGAGTAAACAACTAATGGCCGATATGACAGCGACTGGCAGATAGACTGACATTCTAAATGACGTATTTGTTTCCACTTTTGGCCACCGGGCCAGGTATCTTTGTGGCTCTATAAATAATATTTTTGACATTTTCGGCGTTATTCAAAGACAGTGTAATATAAAGACTTATCAAACTGATCAAACTGAATTCAAAGTCAGAAAAGTATAAACATTCGATTGCTACGTATATTTTTTAAAACTGTATATAAATAATGACGTTTATGTTATACCTAAGTTTACAGGCATGAAATTGTAGAGCGCGTAGTTTGCAGTGAATAACTAAATAATAAATAACACCCAACAGTCATACACATAGTCCTGATCCCACACTAAGATCGACTCTTGTGTCGTGGGTATCAGCACAGAATACTAAACTAACAAAAGTCAAGCTTCATACAAAGCGCGCTAAATCAACGCACAACGCAAACCAGTCGAGACCACTGCGAGAGCGAGTTTCAACCTTTTGCGCGAACGCCGAGCGTAGTGTGAGTGTGGCAACAAAAGTGAAGTACATACACAAGCTTGACTTCTGTTAGTATTCTGTGGTATCAGGAACTACGAGAGACTTTCCGGTCTTATAAACACCCGGACCCGAAAGAAATGTTTGTGGGCCGCACGAACATTTCTCTCGTTGCTGAGATCGAACCCGCGGTCTCTCGTTTTACAGGCGACGTCTAACCGACTGCACCGACTGTCAATAATTCACAATAGAGTTACCAAAAATTAATTTCATGATTTACAATAACTATAAATATGTATAAATCTTAATATGGAATGATTCGCCTTATCCATTATGCATAAAAAATAATTATTTAATTATTTGCTAAACATATAAATACTATTTCAAGGCCTTGCAGTAATTAAGCAAACATTAGTTTTAAAATTATTCACATTATTTTCATATAAACAGTATAAATATAAATACAATGCCTATGTGTTTGCGTCATTTGAGATTAAAGCTAATAAACGATGAAATAACCACGACGTTATTTATGCACAGAGTTAAAACAAAAAATCCATGATATTCTAATTTGACTCGTAATGGTCTCTTAGATTTACGCGAATGTTACAAACATGTTTTTTTCATTTTTTTTTAACTTCTTGGCGCCGGCTTTTCGATTACTTTACAGCAATCCACCCGTGACGACGAAAGCTATAAAGTAATCGAAACGCCAGGAAGTAAAAACATGTAAAAGTTAAACCAAATCGCGATAAAATTCGTAAACAATAGTCGAGTCATTTTAGGTTTTATCTGCGGAAAAAAACCTAATTAGCTGAATTTTTGTATATGGCTTGTTGTAATGAAGAATTGAAAAACAGACTGATATCGTACCTTATACTTATACATTTGAATTTCGAACTACGAGATGTAGCAAAAAGTCTTAAATTATAATCAACTTCAGGTAACGTTATTCCTTTAAATTATGTTTTTGGGCCATACTAAAATAAAAAAAGACCACACGTTTATTTGTTCTCTTATTTCTCTTACAGTTTTTTAAGTAGTTACTTATAATCTAGTGCATATTTGATCAAAGACGACACTTACAAACATTAATAAAATTCAATAGTTTACATTTTACGCCTTGAAATGCAGTACTTAAACAATACTGTATGTAAATACATCCTACTCGTAGTTGCTCTCTCAACGCTCTACTCCGAAAACGGTTAATTTTACGGAAAATGCAAGAAGCATTTTTGTAGATAATTTCATGACAAGCAATTTTCATAATGACCTCTATTGACCTTCAAAAATGGGTCGCCAGATATTTGCGAAAAACACGTGATTTTCGAGACGGTTTGATCTTTAAGTAGGTATAATTTTTTTGCCGACACGATATCAATGTCGATATTTCACATCTTTATTACAACGCCGTGTAGGTATACAAAAATTCAGCACATTAGGAATATTTCCGCAAATTGGGGTTTAAAATGCCCAAATGACTACCAATAATATATTTTTCTTATGTTTTAAAACTACGTTTTTTTTTCATAATTTTTACTCGCGAGCCATGCTGGTGGTGGTTCGTTGTTACCTACCTAATTTGAAACCTAAATTTAAAGTCTTATGCCTTGCCTTGTATTCCTAGAAAAATGGCCTCCTCTACAAAAAAATATATTGTTTGCAATGTCTTGTCTGTAACTCAATGATTATAATGCTTTACATTTCAGTTTAGCGCCTCGCCTGATATTTCATGGAAACGTAAAATTCTGAATACGTGTTAACTAGGTCTATTAGGTACCTAAATATGCTGACTGACCGATTTATGTGCTAGCTTCGCATTGACCATTGGAATGTCATGAATTTTATTATTATAATTTCATTGAATTAACGAATACTCACGTGTTAAGTCGCATCGAGTGACCAAGCGCCGAAATCAGTCGGTCTGTTGCTATCTTTCGTAACTACAACGAATCTAACTAGTACTGCCCATTACAATGAAACGACCCATGACCGTGCTATGAACGTTATCAATCATGACCGAATCATTCACTGGCCATCGTGTCATAGTACTGTAGGTATACAAATAAAGCTCTTTTATCTCGATACATTAATGGCAATTTCATTATAATATTATGTTTGTAGTGGGTAACCGGTAAAAAATAATATAACGCTGTGCTTTTGCAAAAAAGCGTTTGACCTTATCTATCATTTAAGCCATTTTATTTCCAAAGCTATCACCTACGTCCTACGTATTGGTCCGTGCTTTTGTTATTTTTAATAAATAATAAGTTTGTTGTACAACTTGTACCTATTTCATGGCATAAAGTTACTGTGATTATTGCTTAGGCATGTTAGTCCGCCATTTAGGATTTAATTCGATGTTAAACTTTAGTCATTAATAAGAAAATTCTATCATTTAAATACAGGATTTTATTTAAATGAAATTGGTTTAATGTCGTAATTGTTTACTATAAGTATAAATATTTTTGATGTTTAAATATTTCGTATTTTAATGTGATTGCGTGTGGCAAATTAAGTTAATTTGTGACTGTTTTATTGTACATTGTGAAGAGTTTAATTGAATATTGTGTATTATTTTATTACTTATGTTGACCATGTTAAAATAAACATAGACCCATGACTATTTGTTTTATTTACGTAATAACGAAAATTAGTGAGATTATTAAAATAGCAAATTTGAAATATTATAAAAGTCACAAACCTCTAGTCAAAGATAGGAAATAAATCTAAGTTGTCCAGAATCTGGATGGGGTGAGATATGAAATAAAACTTCAATGTTTTTCACAAAATTATATTTTGTGTGATAACACCTGCTACATGTTTCTTATTGTTATTGTATTTACAATATTTTATATACTACACATTAGTAACAAATAACATTCATAACCTTAGAGGAGCAGATCTTACAAATAATTTACTGTCGGAGTGGTGCGGGGCGCTAGTCACCCGCGCGCTCCCTAACAATACGTGCGACAACTAAACATAACCTAAAACACTTAACGATACTATTCAAATCATGTGTTAATAACTTTTGGCAATAAATTACTCGAATAACACGAAAATAATCCTTAAGCGAAGCGTAAAAACAAAGAAAGTATTGATAAAACATTTAAAAACCTACCACAGTAAAAAGAATACAAAATATAAAAATAACCGTCGTTTAGGCCTGTTTACGTACGCTATGGAGCGCCGGAGCACTATCACATTGAACGTGTTACAAGTATCATAATGTACAAACCTAACCTTACTTAACTATGTGTACAGCCTTGTCTTAATTCAAAGCAATACATTTACAATATCTTACACGGAAATAAGCAGACGGGACGAGAGAGGCACTTGAGAACTGATTCAAGACCGACTATGATCCTATAGTAAAATTATTATTCCACTGTACAAGCGTCAATGTACACCGCGCGCGCCAATACAAATTACAAAACTTCAAAAACGTAAACAGGATATACATACACGAGTTCCAAAAGATTCTTTACATCCGAAGTACAATCTGCCGTCTGAAAACATTGCACTTACATCAACGTTACCCAAAGACTTAACTATCTCTTTGGAAATATATTATTCTGCGATTTAAGCACACGCCAAGTTTACTGTCAAATCGTCAGATTATCACAGTACTACAGAGTACGCCGCGCTTCTGCTTCCCTCATCAGTTCACATACAATTATTGCACTATATATGTATACAAATTATGCTACTTTCCGTGACGTAATCATAATTACTATACCATTTAAATACATTTTTTTTATCTGAAAATTTTGTACTTTTTATTCAGTTTACCGGGTGCTGCGCCTTCTCAACGAGGAGTAATTAATTGTCTTTACATACATATAATACAAATTATATTAAAGCTGCCGTCGCGTCAGAGGTACAGCGGAAACCGTACATCAGTCTCCACCGGTGCGGAAAGGGTAAGGCAACTGAAGTGGTGTTTTCACTGTCACACACATCTCTTATGTACACAATACACAATACGCTATGTATCAAAACATTCTTTGTACTAATATACAATCCATTTGGTCATCGTTACGCTAACGAAGCATCTACGCGAGGACGTCCGCCACGGTGTCGAGTTGATTATTACACTGGCTGGTCTGTCACAGAGTCACAGTCACGAGTCACACAGTCACATGGGCGTAGTGTTTGGGGCAGGGCGCCTTGGGTCTCGGCTACCGGCGCATGGTGGAGTTGAGCGGCTGCATGGCGAGCGGCGGCGGCGGCGCGTTGATGTATCCGTACGCGTACACGTTGGACTGCTGCGCGCGCGGGTCGGCGCTGGGGTACTGCACGCCGGGCTGCACGTTCATCATCTGCAGGTTGTTGAACTGCTGCTGCGGCGGCACGCGGTACCCGTTCAGTCCGTACTGGCTGATGATGTGCGTGTTCAGGTTGGGCGACATGCGCGAACCCGGCGCCATCTGCATGTGTTGCATCGGACCCAAGTTGCCTGTAACAAACACAGTATATTGTTAGTCTTTCATTCTGTTTTTTTATTCCTTGTATTATAAAATGATGTATCATATTGTTAGAACAGTAATTGATTGAATAGTAAAAAAGTCACTCACTCGAAGCGTTCCTAGCGTTCCTGGGCGAATCGAGCTGGTTATGTACTGGCGCGTAGTATTTGGCGGCGGCGGCGGCGGCGTGGTAGTGTCCGCCCACTCCGCCCACGCCGCCCACCGCGCCCACGCCGCCCACGCCCGCCGCCGAGCCCCCGCTGGGCGGCGTGCTCGCCTGCTGCGCGTACTGCGAACGTGACCAAACATCATCAAGCGCACTCACTGCCGCGGCGCCCGGGACTACCATCTGAAAAACCTCACAATTAATTTTGTACACGTTTATGTTACGAATATAAACAATGAAAATGCGCCCTACTAAACTACAGATTATTATAGCTAATGAATGTATAATAAACATTCTAAAATATTTATCAAAGGACTTACCCTTAATAGTTCAAGGAAACCAGACAGCAATTTTACACATATGTATGTAACTCAAACATTTATAACCAACATTCAAACACAAACTAATGGTATCTCAAAACCCAAAAAACTCATTCAAAACTTTATAAACCCAAATGTGTCATGTGCGATGATGTTATATTAACGAGCAGTCCTAGTGACCTGATGCGGCGGATGGTGCTGCGGCGCGTCTGCCATCTGCTGCAGCTTGGCGAGCGAGCACGACGGCGCCCAGCCGCCCGCGTGGTACTGCTGCTGCTGCTGGAACGACAGGTAGCCGCCCTGGTAACCGCCGGCGCCCACCACGCCGCCGGAACCCGCCTGCATCGTGGAACCGCCTAGAACACGAGCGTTGGACAAATTAAGCAATATTTCCTGAAACGCGTACATAATAGACATGTTTTTTTATTCTATGTTCAAGATATTCCATGGCATATGGAGTCTACCGAATTGCAATAGACCAGCATGTGGTCTATTAACTAAACCTTTGTATTTGTATCCCCTATTGTAGAGAAGTCCCATACTCAACAAGTGTTTGTTGACACATGACAGTGAAGGAAGAGTCAGTATTAATCATTTATATGGTCAAATGAAGATCAATATCATGGAATAAAATGTAAAGCGAAATGATTTTCGGGGCCTGTCAAACAATATATGCATCCACGCTAAACATGGCATGTTCGATGGAACCCAATGTTATGGTATATGGGGTTCGATGGATACCCGCTTCTTTTATTAGGATGCTGTGGGAGCTCTTGTAGAGGCCTAGGTTCAACAATGCAGTTCCAGCTCGGCCATATCCGTGTTTATATCTGGCTAACGGGTCAGAGACACTGACATCCCCTTTTCGACCTCCCGCAGGGTACCTAAAGTGGAGTTTAATAGCTTTTCTTCAACAAAGAGCTGAAGGGAGGTAAGAGAGCGGGTGTTTACCGTGAGTGTGGTGTGCGGGCGGAGTGGCGCGGTGTCGGGCGGGCGGCGCGGGCGGCGTAGCGGCGCCTCGCAGCGCAGCCGCCTGCTTGCCGTCCGCGCCCGCGCCGCCCGCGCCGCCGCTGCCGCCGCCTGCGCCCGCGCTGTTCCTGCAACACAAACAAACACATTACCAAATATAATCATTGTGAAATGTTTGGTAAGTTCTATAATTAATAATGATGAACGAAACATACGCAAACACATAAGAAAATTTGCAATACAATTTTAGTATACAGGGTATCTCAAGACTGCTACCGAAAACGAAGCCGGGTGGTAATTTTAGTGACTTCAGACACATCGCAACAGAAAATTTTGAAAAAAAAAAGCGACTTTATTTTTCTTTTCCTATGGTCGTATTTGGATGGTAAATTCATTTTTTCTTAAAATAATAGTGTATACCCTTTTATTTATAACGACTCTAAGATGTAAAAGAGTTTAAATTATTATTACAGCAAAAACTATGGATTTACAACCCAAAAATTACGATATTTAAAAAATCATAAAAAAATTGTCGCCTTTTTTAGCGAAAATTTTAGTTTAGTTGCATTGTGTTTGTACCCACTAAAACTACCACCCGGCTTCGTTTTCGGTAGCAGTCTTGATATACCCAGTATGAAACTATCTAGTGCAATCATTAAATTGGTATCAATATTCAGTCGAGAATTGAATCATTACAAAACATATTACGCGAAGCTATGGTTGAGCGTGTTAATAAAACCCTGGAGGCAGTCTCTGATTGGGGTGATTCTAATTTAGTTCGCTTTAATGCCACCAAAACGCAGTCATGTTTATTTTCTGCTAAACGGAGCCCCTTCACCTTGACTCCAACTTTCCGTGGAGTGGCCGTCCCAATATCAAACCATCTCGAACTATTGGGTGTAAATGTTTCCTCCAATCTAAATTTTGGTCAATACCAGGGATGTTGCGAATATTCGCATCCGCATCCGCAAATGCGGAACTTCCGCATAAATTTGGACATCTGCATCCGCATCCGCAACAATCGATGCGGATGTTTTATGCGGATGCGGATGTAATACAAAATGAGACAAGACAGAAATTTGGCGGTGCCGGCTAATGGCGCGTGCCGTTTGGAAGTAGTGTTGCCAGGTGTCCCGCTTTTCAGGGGTTTGGTAACGCGTCCCGATTGAACCTTCGGCGGGACGCCAAATGTCCCGCTTTTTGATCACCGTTCTCAGAACGAATAAAAAACGAAATCTTACACACTTTTATTTATAATCCGTACTCTATTTCGCGTTTTCCTACAATTATTTACCTACTTAGTATCTATTTCGATTTTAAAGTAGTTTCGATAGGCTGATTCCAAAAAAATATAGAGCTTTGAATAAGTTCTTGCGGTTTGTTCACGAATTCCTTTCTTATTTTAGATGGTAAAACATGTGCAAGGAAATACTGTTAGTGAACTTATGTCTTAGTGAATATTAGCTAGCTCCAATGAAAATTCCTTAGTAACAATTTCAAGTTTCATACGGCTTAGAAAGCATTACTGGCGATTTTTTACGCGTGTATATGTAGATGTAATTCAAAAGAAAAACGCATCTTAACGTCACATAATTCTCTTCGAGCATTATATAGCGAGCATAATATGTCAAAATTCATGTGCAAAGACGTGTCGGAAGATATAAATTTTCATCTTGGCGATAAAGATCGCTCTGGTAAATCGAATAGTTTTAGTCTGAGAATTTAAGGAATAACTTGATGTACACCCATAGTAAACGCTAGAGGAAAAATTTAAATCGTTTTGTGTAAATTTTTGAAATATTTGGAGTAAGGTAAGAAACCTCTGCCTATCCCTCCTGGAAAAAAGGCGTGAGTTTATGTATGTATGCATGCTAAGAAACCATGGCGCCTTATGAATTGAAGCCTCGAGAGATATAGTACTTGGTCTGATTGAGCTGCGCTTTCAAGTAAACGCTAGAGGAAAAATTTAAATCGTTTTGTGTAAATTTTTGAAATATTTGGAGTAAGGTAAGAAACCTCTGCCTATCCCTCCTGGAAAAAAGGCGTGAGTTTATGTATGTATGCATGCTAAGAAACCATGGCGCCTTATGAATTGAAGCCTCGAGAGATATAGTACTTGGTCTGATTGAGCTGCGCTTTCATTATTATACTAATAACCAAAAACGGCTATTGTCTTTGAGAGCCTCCAAAGACGCGATGTTTTTCTATGTAATAAGTATATGCTGCTAGAAAGAGGGAGATGTGGATTTGTGAAAGCAAAAAAAACAATCTCTTATTTAATAGGCGTCCCGCTGAAGAACTCAAAATCCCGCTTATTTGAATTTCCTGTCCCAAATTTTCAAAAACTAAACCTGGCAACGCTATTCGGACGTGACATTGACCAATGGGAGCGAAATAAATAGTGACATGATCCGACGCGTTTGTTTTTGCTATGATAATAGATTCTTCTAGTGAAAATGAGAGTCGAGAAATACCAGAAAATGGTGGCACTGAAGTTGTACTCCAAAAATATTTCTTTCTTACCCCAATAAAAAAAGAGTCTATGTGGATGATAATACTCTTATGTGGTGTTTATCGAGAGGAATTAAAGATATTATTGCCGATAGCACAAAGATTTTTATCCACTCCACTAATTAGTAATCCTAGCGAACAATTATTTGCAGCGTTTGTTTAATTTATCAACCTCTTCTTAAACGCCTTGTTATCAGAAAAGGCGGACCGGCGTTATACTTAATAAATGAAACGGTGTTCTTTTGCGAGCTCTTGGGGCTACTCAAAACGAAAGTAATGCATTTAATTATCATTAGAGAACACAAGCATGGGATCGAATTCTACACTTAATTATATCGGAACCCAAAAGACCAACTGCCCGACATCAAGACACAGTTAGCTTCTTCTGCGTAGACTGAAATGCAAAAACAGATTAACGTTTTAAATTAACTTTTTAATTTAATAACTGTAAATTTCGGGTAGTTAAATTCCATTCTGTGATCATGAATCTTTTAAAGCAACTTTAAAGTAATCGAAATATCGGGAAGTTAAAAAATTAACATAGATAAATCGATAAATATTAGTAAGCGATTAAATCCGTAAATAATAGTTTAATTTCAATATTCATTCATATACTATATTTATATAAGATGTTAAACATCCGCATCCGCATCCGCATCCGCGGATGTGAGCCTTTGAAAATCCGCATCCGCATCCGCATCCGCGGATGTGAAAAAATCGTCATCCGCAACATCCCTAGTCAATACATTGAGTCCATTGCTAAAAATGCTGCAAAAAAACTTGGCATCCTCTTTAAGGTTAGAAGGTATTTCACGTCGGAGCAACTTTTGAGTCTTTATAAAGCTCAGATTCGCTCTGGCCTTGAATACTGCTGTCATCTTTGGGATGGCTCAGCAAACTACCAACTGGCAGCATTGGACTCTGTGGAACGTCGCGGAAAAAGACTTATAGGTAACGACTCCCTGGTGGAGGCAAAACTTCTAAGTCTCGAACACCGGCGGAAAGTTGCTAGCCTAACGATATTTTATCGGATGCATTGCGGTGAGTGTGCAGAGGAATTGCATGATTTAATTCCACCTTCACCATTCCTCTCCAGAACGACAAGAAGAACAGCTGGCTACCATCCTTATGTCGTTAATTTACCATCGATTCGCACGAAACGATTTGCGTCCTCTTTCATCATGCGTACGGCAAAGGTATGGAATGCCTTACCACGATCAGTGTTTCCAGAAAATTATGACCTGGGTATCTTTAAGGCTAGAGTGAATAGGCACCTTCTAGGTAGGCGTGTAACAACGTAACTATATCGACACTTTCCATCAGGTGAGATTATAGTCAAACGTCTAACCTACAAAAGTTAAAAAAAAAAAAAAAAAAAACATACTGTGATAGTGTGGAATATCACTATTCACTACATAGTATAAAATAAAGACGCTTTCTCTGTCCCTATGTCCCTTTGTATGCTTAAATCTTTAAAACTACGCAACGGATTATGATGCGGTTTTTTTAATAGATAGAGTGATTCAAGAGGAAGGTTTATATGTATAATGTGATTCAAGAGGAAGGTTTATATGTATAATACGTACATATTATTGTACAGAAACCTATTTGTACCCGGGCGAAGCTGGGCCGGCCGACTAGTGATAGATAAAAAAAGAAAATAACCTCACCTGTTTCTGTTAATCTTCTGCTGTTTCGTGGGCTGGTTAGGCTGGCTCATGATGGAGGGGATGTGAATGGAGGAGTGCGGGTACTGCGGGCTGGGCGCGGGGTGCATGTGCATCATGGAGCAGGGCGAGGCCAGGTCCGAGCCGATGCTGGTGGGCGACTCCAGGCCCAGCTGGCTCACGTCCAGCTCGCACGCCGGGTACTGCACCGAGTGCACCGAGTTGCTCGTCGAGTCCGGAGTGTACACGCCCATAGACTGCAGCGCCGGACTCACCGCCTCGCACATCTCCTCTTTACTGGTCTCTTTCGGAGACTCCTCTTTCTTCGAGTGTTGCCTCGACTTCTTCTCGATCTCCGTCTTCTCCTGACAAGGCCCGTTCTGGTTGAAAGGTGTCTTGCAGCCGGGCGACGTGACTTGCGGGCTCTGCCGGTACTCTGCGCAGCTCGTCACCACGTCCTGCTGCTGCTGCTTGTTCACCTGCCGCTGCATCATCTGCTTCATCTGCGCTTCAGTGGGCTGCGTTTTCTTCGGCTCGCACTGGGTTTGACACGCAGTCGTTGTCTTGGACTGTTTGGAGGGCTTGCACTCGTTCTTCTGAGAGCATTCCGATGCTTTTGATGTTGCAGTTTTGGTTTCTTTGAAGTGCGGTAGACCCGTCGTCGGGTACAAGCCGCCACTGAGCCCATACGCTATATTGTGGTAATCTTTTTGGTCATATTTGGGATGTAGCTTCTGTGGCGATTTAGGTATTTGATCCAAATGTGGCAAATTCAATTGCAGTTTGTCCAAATAGTTTTTGTGCTCCCAGCGTCCTTGGAGACCGGCCGGATCCCACGGCGGCCACTGATACTGTCCATGAGTAGTATGATAGTTTGGTATTTGATTCATGGTGTAGTCAGCTTTCGGAACCAGCTCATTGTCGTATTTAAACTTAGGAAGCATCTTATTCAAGTCAGTTTGGTCAGCTTTTAAATTTAACTGCGCTGTGCAGCTTTTGTCGTGCTTCACTGAAGTGTTTTTATTGTCGCATTTTGAAGCATTTGATTTCTCTTTCTTAAAAAAATCTTGTTTCTTTGGAGCTTCATTGCTCGTTTTAGTTTCCACTTTGCTAGTAATAGGCACTGAGTTTATGACGTTTATTGGGACAGACGTCTCCGGCTTTCTAGCTGCTGTATTTTGTTCCGGAAAAAACATTTTTGGTTCTGGCGTGCTTCTAGGCGTGTCATTTTTATTAGTCTTCTTGTCAGTTTTTTCTAATTTACTATGTGCTGAATTCACTCGCACATCCCGCAGTTTACTTTTTTCTCTAGGCTTTTGATTAAGATCATTTTTGTCTTGCGAGTTTGTTTGAACAATATTGAGAGATGCACCCAAACTGGACTGAATATTGTTGGCAAAACTGTTATCTAAATCAGTCCTCTCGAGTCCCAAGTTCACAGCGGCATTAGCGCTTTGACATCTGGGTAAAAAATTCATATCAGCAACATTAGGCACCTTTGGTATTACAGGATTTATTATGGGCGATGATATGGGATGTGGGACTTCTAACTTAGTTGTACTTTTACTTATGACGGGGGCGTCAGCAATACTGTTTATAATACGATTCGGTTCACTAGTCTTAACCACTTTGTCTGTTTGTACCGCCTGCGACTCTTTGCTAACATTCGCTCTATGATTAAGATAGGAATGTTGTGCGGTATTTATTTGTTGTATCGTCATGGAATTGCTGACCACTGGGTGTTGGTGTTGATACTCATGCATTGATGGCTCCATGACATTTCTGGTTATGATAATTTCATCTTTCCTTGTGCTCAAAACGTCGTTACGAAATGGAATGTCACTTTCCTTACTAGTGATTGGATTTGGTAACTTGCTTCTATCCTTCTCAATTAGTGAATCTACCTTTGGCGGATCCGGCTTTTTTGCGTTGTTCAAAGCAGCTGTATTGTCTCTCTGAGGATCCAAGTTTTGTATGATAGATTCTATTTTATTAGGAGACTTCTTCTCAGCAGGTTTATTTTCCTCATTATTCTGATGTTGAATGACAGTTTCCTTTCTCACCTCACTTTTTTTCTCACCTACTACCTCAGGCAATTTCTCCGGCGACTTCTTTTGTTTGGGTGATTCATTTATAACGGTGTCTTTCTTAGGCGAAATACTCGTGCATGGTGATTTGTTACTGTCGGATTCTGGCTCAACAACGATAGTTTCAATTTGATTAACTTTGGGCACTACCAAATCTGCAGACGGTTTTGATGGTTTAACTTCTTCTTGAACTTTCGGGTCTAAAACTATGTGTGCATTCTCAGTGGACACGACTGGTATCACTTTGGATGGACTATCTTTCTCTTCTATTTCTTTTGGTTTGTTGTCACTGGTTTCTTGCACTGGAACTACAGAGTTTGGTTTTGGCGATGGTAGAGGACAGCTCTGGCTGTTGTTGTCGTCCGACTCTGAGATAATGATAGTTTCTTTGTCGTCGAGGGCCTTATTAGGCGATTTAATTTCTCCATTTTTAACTTCCTCAGGTTTACTACCAGATTCTTCTTGCGTTACCACCACTTCCGACTCAGCTGTTACTTCATCTTCTTTCTTATCATCAGTAATTTCTTTTTCTGGTTTATCTGTGGCTGTCTCTTTGATGACCTGGTCTTTCTCAGCCAAAGACTTGGGGGAATCCATATGTATACTGTCAAGCTCCATATCGCTGGTATGGTGATCTGTGCTGTTATCCTCAATATTACGTGGCGACGCTGGCTTGCTGGCGATACTTCGTTTCTCTTCCCTGTCTTCCACATCCATTTCGTCATCAGCCTCTCCAGACGAATCCTCAGAACTGGCGTCTGAATTTTTCTTCTCCTCAACTTTGTCTTCAACCTTATTCTTAGAAGAATTAACGTCATCGGCATTAGTATTTGCCGCCTCTGGTTCAGTTGAATCGTCAGTTTTGTAATCATTGGTATCTTCTTTGTTATCAAGAACCTTTGCTTTTTTAGCCACTGGTGATGCCGCCCTAGGACTCCTAGTAGCCCTCTGCCGTTTTCGGGGTCGTCCTTTCCATACGATCTTTCTCTTCGATTTACCCCTAGCTGAATTAACTACAGGAGTAGTAGCCACAGAATCAAGCTCTTCTTGGCTTTCCTGACTTTCTTGACTGTCTGAAGCGTAAACGGGTTCTTTAATACTTTGTCTTCTACTTCTTTGCACACTCTTTTCTTCACTCTGCATGACTCTAGATCTAGCGGCACTTTTGCTCCTTTGTCTCACTGGTACATCATCTTCTTTTTGGTCTTCAATACTCTCAGATATTTTCCTATTTGGTTCACGCTTTCTCTTCCGACTGACGTCACTCATTGTCGGAGTCGTCTGATAAGTAGTTTCGCTATATTTGAGAGGTCTAGTGCGTCTTCTACCCGAAGAAGTCACTTCAACTGGGCTCTCCGAAACTTCTTTTTCCGATTTCGTCTTTGTTTTTGGTTCGACCTTCGGAGTTGCTAGTTCTGGTTCGGTAGCCGTGTCCTCGCTTTCTGTCTTCATATCTTCATTTTCAGTCTCTTGATCACCCGATGCTTCTTCAGGTGATCTAAATGGATTGATTGTTGGCGCCAAAAGCGGCGTCCATCTTAAGCATTCAGGATCTATTTCTAATCTGGGTTTACTTCGCACTTTCTTTACATGGGTATCGACTCTATTCCAATCAATACACAGTCCCAATTTCATTGTTTCTTTATTTGGGATGTACCTTACAAAACCGAGCAATTGGAATGTCACAGCTATATCGTTCATATGCATTCCGGTACTGTGAGCTACATCCTCAAAAGTAAAAGGCTTGTCTTTGTGATCATATAAATATTCCAATATAACAGATTTCCAATAAGCATGGTATGAGACTCTTCCAAGATCTGATAAGGGTTTTTCTGGTGTTCCTGGCTGGCCCTCTTCTTTGGATAATAAATAACCTGAAGTGGAAAATAGGCGTCGTTAGTAAACTATCTATTGTGAAACAGATATTACATTACAATTGACAAACGAATAAAATGAGTATTTTAGTAATGAAGATTCCACCACTCACTAAAATGGATGAGAAACCTCCCGTAGCCCTGCCTCTGATACTGCGGCATCGTCATAATACATGAGACATTATACTTCTGCTGACAATGTTTCTCCTTGGAAAAATATCCAACCAGATGACATCCTTTGCTGTCATTCTTCGTCAGTACATAAAACAGGAACGGCTCCACATCATAATACAAAGTCTTGTGATCCAAAAACAGCTTCGCAAGCAGGCACAAGTTCTGGCAATATATCTTGTTCGCATTCCCGTCCACTTCGAACACGGAAATATCGCCACATCGATATATTTCCGTAGCCGGGGGATGCCGCCACAAACACTTGTCCAAATGCCTCATAAGCACTGCTCGACTCTTGGCGTATTTCAGACAAAACTCGCACAGGAATAATTTGGGTAGCCTGAAAAAATATACAATATTGTATGAAATTGAATAATTTCACGGTAAATATAACGTTTATAACTCTTTTCTAGTACGTACCTGGCATATTCTTGAGGGAAGGGACTCGAGTACCAAGTCTCTATTTCCCACTGACCAAACTCGATGGCAGAGGGGCAGCGAGGCGGCGGCGGCGCGGGCCCGTGGTGTGCGGGGTGTGCGGGGTGCGCGGGGTGTGCGGGCGCGGGGGACTCCGCCTCCATCACGCCCGCCGTGCTGCGCGCCTGGTTGAACAACTCCGAGTCCGCTTCCGTCACGCCCGGCGGTAGTCTCTTACCCTCTGGAAGGAAACGTCACAATGTCGGCGTTGCTGGACAACGAGCCTATTCAACCCCGAGTGTTCCGCCGTTACTTTATTTTTATTGATTGGAAAAGAAAAAGTAAACGTGTCTCATAGTACATATATCCTTCTCAATCTAACTCGCGATGGTGAATATCGACCGGACGCATATCATATCAATGCAACTACAGGATTCAACAGTTAACTTGCGCAATAGTTTACTGGCATAAAATAAACATGTACCATACACTCCGCATATGTCAACTAAAAATAATTAGAACTTAATAAAATAATATTGATTTTCACTCTTTCTTCTTCTTGAAGCATTCGGTCGCGATAACGGTGGACGGAGACGCGCGTCCGGTCGACGATCACCATCTCGCGGTAGTTCCTCTGGGACTCCGGGCGAGGAGCGCGGCGGCACCCGGGGCGAGCGCACATCTAACGACGATCACGAATCGCTCGAAAGCGCGGGCGAAAGTGCTCGTGTCCGCCGGGGCGGGACCTGCGGGGCGGCGGCGGCGCGGGCGGCGCGGGGCAGCGGAGCGGCGCGGGGGGCCGGCGCCGCGGCGGACACGGGCACTTTCGCCGCGCTCTCGAACCGACCTTACCCTCGGCGCCGACCGGCCGCCGCCGCCCCGCTGCCAGCGCGCGCCGCAGCTTGCGCGCTCCGCCCGCGCTCCCGCGCCACCGCGCCGCCCACGCCACCAGCTGCGACGCCGACACCCGCGCCCCGCCCGCCTCCCGCGCCTCCCGCACCTCGTGCACCTCGCGCGCCACCCGCGCCTCCCGCGCCTCCCGCGCCTCGCCGGCCGCGGCGGGCTCGGGCGCCGGGCTGCGGCTGCGGGAGCGCGCGCGCTCGCTCAGCGCGGCTCTGTAGCGGCGGTACGTGCTGCGCGTCTCCTTCAACACTTCGGCTTCGGGCTCGGGCTCGGGGGGCGGCGGCGGCGGGGGTGGTCGCGAGCGGGCCGCGCATCGGGACGCAGAGCGCACAGAGTAGAATTCGGAAAGGCCGTCGAACAGAGTGGTGAGCGATCGCTCGCCTCCGCGACTGCGCCGCCTGGCGGGTGCGGACCGCGGCTCGGGGGCGGGCGCGGGTGCGGGCGCGGGCGGGGGCACGGTGGCCGCCACGGGGGTGCTCATTATTCCTGTCGTCGTTGTGAAAGACGGGACGGGGACGGTCGCCGGAGTGAGAGGGATCGTGGAGTGGTTGACGGCGTGAGGGGCGACTTGTTGCTGTTTGCGCGCCTCGGCGGCGAACCCCCACGCGCCGTCCGGCCCGGCGTCCGCGGCGAGTCTCTCGAACACGGAGGACACGTGCGCGGGAGTGAACGCTAGCGCGGGAGCGGGCGCGGGCGCCGGAGGCTCCGGCCGCGGCTCCGACGACGTCGTGGACGTGGCGGACGACGACGAAGAGGACTCCACCTCGGAGGGCGTCGGCGGGCGCCGCTCGAGCCGCAGCTCCACCCGCTGCACGCGCGTCACGCTCACTCCCCCCCAGCGCCCGCCGCCGTCCCACCCCTCCCACTCGCCGGAGGACTCGCGACGACGGCGCCTCACGAGATTAAAAGCGGAAAAACGGAAAAACTTCTGCTTCTCCTTAGACATTCTTCGTTCGGGCGGCAAGCGCGCCGGTTGCGGGACATTACCATCGGAGGGCTCCTCGTCCGAATCGATGCGCCGCGGCGTCTTCGGTTTCTTGCCCTTCGGGGTTCCGGCGGGGGTGTTTCTGTAAGTCGGATCGTTAGGTTAGTATCGTCGGCGGAACATGTGTGGCAGGTGATTAGAGTGCGTGTGTGCCGCGACTTGCCTGTTGTTTGTCAGGCAGAGTGCGCAGCGCCAGGGCAGCGCGGCGCAGGCGGGGTGCGCGTGCGCGGCGCAGCGTCCCGAGCAGCGCGCCGCCCAGCCCGCGCCCGCCGCGCCGCACGCGCCGCACGCGCCCCCGCCGCCCCCGCCCCGCGCCTCGCACCACGCGCACTCCCCGCACGACCAGCGCGACGCCTGCACACAACCATCACACGTTATACACAACACCATCCCAACACTACTTTTTTCATGAAAACCCTTTAAGCTTCCTTTCCGAGTTCCCCAGAGAGAAAAGAATGTGAAAAGTATATCAGGAACTCCGACCCTGCAGCGTGAAAGTCTGTCAACCTCAAAACACTGACTATATTTTTCACCAATTTGAGCACGACGCACACACCTTGTATTTAGCCTGAAGTTCGCGCTTTACATTTGGGTATTCATTGTTTTACACCGCTATCAAGATATTAAGGTTTTTTGTGATGGAATTATATGTTCGACTGACCCACACTGTTGGTTAGACCAGACACCGGAGGCGAACACATAATGTGCAATGTAGTGTCTTTAGATGTCAAGAAAATATATGATACGTGGTTCTTTAAACACACTCATAACATAAAAAGTGTCTTAATGGTAATCAGTTACATATACACAGTACTTTAATTTCTATTATTTGTCTAATTTTCAGTTTACATTTTTGGTCCTTCGAGCCGTTGCATATGCAATATTTTAGCGTTATTTATTTATCCCATCATATTGATACATACTGGGTGTTAAGACAATGAATTCCAGCGGGTGCTTTTTTTAATATTAAAAGATCATTGAAATAAAACAATAACTCAACAGGGCAGACATTCCGACTGGTGACAACGAAAGCTGTAAAGTAATCGAAACGTCGAGAAGATAATAAAATCCGCAAATACTTGTTTAATTTTAATGTGTAACATCGCGTAAATCTAAGAAACCATTATAAAAAAAATCATATTCTCATAAGAACGAACGTGTAACATTTGATGTGCGGCGCAACATGTAGTAAATTTTCATAACTGAAAAGCACATCCGTGATCAGTGATTTTATCCCTTACACACATACGCGCTAGTTTAAGGTGTTATACTTCATAATTTTTACCACCGGGACTCGAATCAAGACGTTTAATTTTTATCTCTCTACACTCACCTTCCTAAGCCCTCACTTTATTTAATCGACACTTATGCCCAAATACTGGAACGCCATTCAAATAATAAGTTGCTCTTAACAGCGCACGGCCCGCTTAGCTAGTACATTTAATTGGGATGAACGTAATTAAGCGCAAGTTATATTTAAGTTGCGTTCCAGTATTCGGGCGTTAGACAAGTAATTGAACAAGCCCAAACTATACCGGTGAATCAAGTGTTCAAATACGTAAGCGTGAGCTATACAGAAAAATACTGAAAGGACCAATTTAGATAAAAACTAAAACTGTTGACTTACACTTCTCATAAATCAATATGTAGGGAAGAATGGAACCTGATGATTTCGGAAAAAAAAACATTCCGTACTTTTACACCATCCTATCATAAAGATCAAACTCTGGATCAAAATCAGCTTGATTTTTGTTTCAAAATCCTCGCATTCAATTTCTCAACAGAAATATTAGAGTCGCTCGGATTTGTGAGTCCATTCAGTATTTCTCCCATAACTAATAATTTCGAATTTGGCCATCCACGCCAAGTTTAAAATTCTTAATTATGGTAAATAAATATCTTATACCACTAGGCAATGCTCCATTAGGAATACGCAGTACTTACTATCTATGGTATTTCTCCACAAAAACTCAGTTTCTTTTATCGATTATTTGTTCAATGGCGAAACAAGCATACCATTTGTCTAATGATAAGCGATACAACCGCTTGTGAACAGTAGAGAAATCAAACAACACAATGAATTACAAAGCAATGCTTGGCATTCCATTGCACTAGTACATTGAATCTTAAGTCTCATTATGAACAGTAATTACTCTACCAACAATGGCCTTTAAACTGGAACACAACACTGCATTTACACTGTTGTTTGGCGGGAGAAATAGATATCGCGTTGATACATACCCAGACGGCCTCTTACATATGAGAGACCTACCACCGTTGGTGTCTGCTTACCTAAATGAAGCAGAGTAGGTAGAGGTGCAATTTAATCTTTGTTTATGCACCAAAGACGCATAATAATCCTTACCTTGATAGTGGTTTGTGAGAGATGGTCCAACTGATTAAGGCATGTTGGGTGTGCATATGATTTGCACTGAGAGCAGCAGATGAGGGCTTCCACCGCCCCAAGCCTGTTCCTGGCCTCGGTGCCCAAGCATTCTGTGCATATTGGAACACCGCCTTGCACTTGATGCTGAAAATAATTCCGTCATAAGAAAACATCTTTAATGCATTAATTCTTATTTTCTAACATTAAATTAATTAACATTGAATCTAGGTCACTTCAGTGAATACAATTTTCCAAACATCTACTAGAATTTAATATTTTGATATAGCATGTTGATCATTTTCATCAATTATAATGATTATTTTTAAACATAATAAATAAGTTTAGATAGATTTTTCAAAATGCTCTATATTTTTATTGTGCCATCAACATACATGCTTTGTTCGTAACTGCTCTGGCTTTTTGCCAATGTTCACGAAACTTCTGTATGCTGTGCGGCCCCTTCTCAGAATGTCTACGGCAGGTGGACTCAAATATTTGTAAACAATATTTAGATAGTATATAATAATTGTGAACTTGTAACAATGAATCGGAATTTACAATATGCCCAATTTCATCTTGAAGAAAATCATAATGTAATCTTTTTATCATTCCCAAACAATGAGATATAAGATTTGTCCTAAGCAAATATATAATTTTATAGTAATAATATAATGTTTTGACAATTTTATATGAGAACTATATTAATGTTTTAAATGTTCCAAAAGCAAGTGGAGAGTTTAAATCATAATAATATGGAATAATATGATAGCAAATATAAACAATTTACTTGACCTATTTACTAATACTACTCATAACCATCTGTAAATTGTACTTTATTTTGATATCTAAACATTAAACACACATTAACTGATAAATACATAAATAAACATGATGTAGTAAATATGATTTTGATTTGTAAAACATAGGAAACAAACATAATATATGATATATAACAGGTCAATATAAATGAATCAATACAAAATTTTAGACTATTAGAAAAGTTTAAACTCGAGGAGTTATACAACATACAGCTATATAAATACAGCAATGCAACAGAAATATTATTCTAGAAAAATAACAAAGTAATACTGTACATAATGATCAAAGATGTCATGATGATGAACACTACTAAATGGATAATTATAGCAATTTAATTATTAAATATTCATTATGCTGCAGTCAATTTATGAAAATCTTCAATTATTAACTGTTATGAATTTATGAAATGGTGTCATGTGCTTCAAACAAGATACAAATTAAACATTTATTAATGTTAAGAATAAAAATGTGCACAGATTGTATAAATGTATTAAGCATTTGCCTATAAAAGATTATGATTAATTTTATTGTATGTATTTTAACAAATCATAGACATTCCATTACTGTGGTAAATAATCAACTCAAAATAGATGACTTAACTTAGATCTAAGTTTAATGTCACAGGGAAAAAATAATTCTTAAAATTCACAAAATTAATGCCAAAAACCAACTACATTGGCAGTTATTTGATTAGTCATGAATTGGGAAAAAATCTTTCACAAATAAGATTTCTTATATGTTTAGTCACTCTCAACCATCGGCATGTGCTGAGTCACAGGGGTAAATCAGCATAATTTAAACAAGAGCACATCTTTTGTATTGATATTGTGATAGTTTTAGTGGAAATCTGTACATATTTTAACAATTTACTAATGTGATTTACAATTGTCAATTTTTTATTGTTTATCAATTTTAAATGGCATATATGTATCTGATATATAAAAATAACAATATAGCCATGGTAAGGAATGGGGAGAATAACAAATAATATACATTTTATCAACTGAAAATGATGAGAAGTGTACAAATCTTCATAGAAAAAGATGATTTTCAACAGATATCAACAAATATGTGCCATAAGAAAGTGATATTTGTTATAACCATAGTAAGATATATTTTTGAATGACTGTGCAACAAGCGGCTCATTCACTGGTTTTTTACAATCTGCCGGCTCTTTGGTAGAGTACGTTGACCTTGATAATGAACTCCACAGATCACATTCACCATCAGTAATAACAATTTAATTTTATGTTTTATTGGGCTTCATTCAATATGTTTCAATACAATTGGTGTGGAAAAGAAATATTTATTTGATATTTGTATGCTACTTTTGAATATAAATAAATAAAAATATAAAAAAAATAAAAAGCCTTTTATTTCCTAGTAGTTTAAATAGAGTAGGTACATTTGCTTAAATTAGTTTTTAGTAAAATTCTTAAAAAATAATAATAAATAAATCCTTATTTACTTATAATCTATTAGTAAACATTTAAAACATTTTTTTTCCTACTACTTTCTAATTTGTATTAAAATATATTTTTATTTTTAGGAACCCCTCTCAGGTGAAGGCCTCTTCCAACATTTGCCACTTTTTTCTATCTTTGGCGATGCGCTGCCATTGTGGTCCAGCTATTTTGCGGATATCATCTTCCCAGCGAGCGAAAGGTCTCCCTATATTGCGTTTGCCATCAGGTCCTTTCCAAGTAGTCACTTTGTGTGTCCATCTGCCATCATTGAGACGCGCGATATGTCCAGCCCATTTCCATTTTAGTTTTCGTGCGTACTTAAGTGCATCTATTGCTTTTGTTCTAGATCTTATGTCGCCGTGTCTGATTTTTTGTATTTTTCTTATGCTGAGCATACTTCTTTCCATTCCTCTTTGGCAAGTTATAACCTTGTTTTTAACTTTATTTGTAAACTTCCATGTCTGACATGCGTAAGTTAAGCATGGAATGAGACACGAGTCCATTACTTTCCTTTTAAGGTTTACAGGCATATTGCTTTTAAATAATTCTTTTAAACTCCAGTATTTATTCCACGTATTTTTAATTCTCCTTTGAACTTCAAGCTCATTACTGATTTTACTGAAACTGATTTGTTTCCCTAGGTAAATGTATTGCTCAACGTATTCAAGTATTTCACTTTCCAATTTTATGTCTTTTTTTATGTGATTTGACATCAGTTTTGTTTTGGAGATGTTTATTTCAAGGCCCACCTGCTTGCTAGCCGTACAGAGATCTACAATCATGTCTTGAAGTTGAGAGCTGGACTCGGAGAACAGCACTAAGTCGTCTGCGAAACGAAGGTGGCTCAAATATTTGCCCTTTACATATAAGCCTTTATTACTCCACTCCAATGTGCTAAGGATATTTTCTAATATTGCAATAAATATCTTTGGTGATAGAGGGTCTCCTTGGCGTACGCCTCTTTTGATAGGGAATCTTGGTCCCGTGGTCTCTAGCTTTACTCTACTTGTGCAACTTTTATATATATTTTTTATAATATCTATATATATATATACTGTTCAGAGAGGTGGCGCTAGTGTGCTAACACGGTAACTCATCTTCATTAAAAATTTCGTAAAAAAATAGTTAAATCCTCTATAAAATATCGAAAGATACGCCAAACGGTTAAACTGGACAAGACTCGTGACAACAAGTGTGGACAGTGAAGTTCTCGACGAAATCATGTGAAAATTTAAAACAATATTATTGTGAACATAACGTGAGACTAAAGTGATTGTGCAATCCTTTTCATTGAAATAAAATACGAAATCGGACAGTGCAGACTATTTTTAAAAAAAACAGTGGTTTCAAAAACTCAAATTTATAAAGTGAAGGAGAAAAAACAGACTGTGTGCATTTTTATAACCTAAAAATTTTTCTTAAAATGATAATTTATGCAACGTAATGGCTCTAATATTGGTTACAGCGCCATCTAGATTCGAGTAGCCAAACTGCTAAATCTGCAATCAATTTAGTACGCTACTGAAAAGCAAACAGTACAACTACTCACCACTAGAGGGCACTAAAGTGGAGATTACCATATACTAGAAAACTAAAACGGAAATACAAAATGGAAGAGGTTATGGCTGCACTTCGCAAGATTCAAAATGATATAGAAGAACAAAAAACAATGATTACAAGGAGCACCGACGAAGTAACGGCGAAAGTAACGCAAAACATAAATAAAATATTAGATCAAAAATTCAAAACTTTAGAAGAAAATCAGAAAAATCTCGAGGAAAAAATAGAAAACCAAGAAAAAAGGTTAAATGTTCTGGAAAAGCAAGCAAGGCAAAAAAAACGTTGTTTTCTTTGGCATAGAAGAAAACGAGCGGTCTTACGCACAACTAGAAAGCAACGTAATTGATTTCATAAATAAATACTTCTCATTGAGTGTAAACTGCCATGACATAGAGGCTATCAGAAGAATAGGCAAAAGAACCGACAAGTCCCGACCGATTGCAGTGTCATTCTCCACGTTGGGTTGTAAAATTAAACTAATGCAACAAAAAAGAGCTCTAAATGATACAGACTACTATGTCACAGAAGATTACCCTTATCATGTTTTAGAAAAAAGAAAAATGCTTCAAGAGCAAGTAAAAATAGAAAGAGAGAAAGGGAACAAAGCGGTCATTAAATATGATAAGTTGGTAATACTGAAAAATACAACATCAGATGCTGACTTGACTGAAAACAGAAAAAGATACCTTTCTATCTCCCCAAAACATGGGGAAAACTCCCAGGAAAAGACTTCAAGTTCCAGCACACAAGCAGCTAAGAAAAATAAAACCTTACAAACCCGCAAATCGCATCAACGTTCGTCTAGCATCTCTGAAGGAGTGATTAAACCAGGCATTCTTAACTTTTTAACAAATAAGAAAGACATTCACAACGAAGAAGAAAAACAGAAAAGTAACAACAACAACATATAGCAACTAACAGTACCCCTCTCTGCTGCAAACATACATAAACAACAAGAATTTAACAGGAATGAATTACTACATCTTCCAAGCCGGCCGGTCACCGAGGAAGATTACGACCACAACCTTCCAACATTAACGACAAAAACCAGCTCACCAACTAAAGAAGAAAATAAAATTAACCAGCTTTACATAACCACTTATAATGTAAGAACACTATACTCACACGAGCGTTTAATCGAGCTTACCGAAGCTTTAAAAAACGTAAAATATGATATCATCGGAATTTGTGAAGTTCGTCGCCCCGGAAATAAAATAACAGAGTACGAAAACTTCATTCTGTGCCACACAGGAGAAACAGCGGGCAAACATGGAGTAGGCTTCATAATTAAAAAATACCTCAAACAATATATAGAAGGTTACATCGGACTCTCAGATCGAGTAGCGCTACTTCATCTGAACTTACCGGGGAAAAAGCTCACCATCATACAAGTCTATGCTCCCACAGAAGCCGCGGATGAAGAGGATATTGTCACATTCTATGAAACCATCTATAGAGCCATCGAAATATCGTACAAAGACCTCATTGTGATGGGAGACTTCAACGCAAAAATAGGAGAGCCCCAAAGTGGCGAGCATCTGGTGATGAAACAAAACGGATATGGAGAGAGAAACATCAGAGGTCAACGTCTTGTAGATTTCGCCTTGGAATACAAGTTAGCGATAATTAACACCTTTTACAAGAAAAAACCAAAAAGAAGATGGACTTGGCGTTCCCCAAGTGGTCAATATAAAAACGAAATTGACTTTATACTCGCAAGTCAACCACAAATGTTTCAAAATATAGAAACATTAAGTATAAGTTATCCATCGGATCACCGACCACTAAGAGCACAGATCACTCTCACAAAGCCATTAAAAAGTAGAGCCAAGTACAGTAACAACCAATATAGTACTCTAAAAACAGAAGAAGAAATACAAAAATACACAGAGTTGATTAAAAATCAACTGTCAGCTCTGCACGAAATGACTTCAAACTGTACAGTACAAGAATTTTACAACAAACTTATCAATATTATACAGCATAGCCTTCGAAACGTAAGAAAAGATCACCAAAAAACTGAATCGCAAAAGGTATTGACAGAACGCACAAAAAATCTAATAAAAAGAAGGCAGGAGTTACAGAAAACTAGCAATAAAACACGTTCAATGAAGAATGAACTTAAAGCTTTGTATAAACTAATCAGCAAATACATAAAACAAGATTACAGCAATCATAGAAAAACTACGCTTCAAAGACACTTAGAACAAAGAGGAAGCTTAAAGAAAGGATACAAAGAACTAAAACCAAATAAAGATTGGATTGAAAGCTTAACAGGCACAGAAAAAACGATATACAGCCGAAAAGACATCTTAAATATTGCAACAAACTTTTACAAAAAATTATATTGCGCTGAAAGTGAAACCATTTCAAAGACCTCTAGTATTGAATCCCTATATGTAAAACCCAACGAAAATATTGCCCCAATAGAGTGCAAAGAAGTCGCAGAGACTATAAAGAAATTAAAGCCCGATAAAAGCCCTGGCTCTGACGGTGTAACCAACGATGCTATCAAGACAGCACATAGCGTACTAACTGAACCAATTACTAAACTGTTTAATATGATAATCGAATCACTTGAAACACCTTCGCAGTGGTCAGAATCTAATATCATATTGCTATATAAAAAGGGGGATCCTAACGACATTGGAAATTATAGGCCCATAAGCCTATTACCAACAGTATATAAAATCTTCTCTTCAATAATAAACAAAAGGATAGGACAATCGCTAGAAAAAGAACAACCCGTCGAACAGGCCGGCTTTAGAAAGGGTTTCTGCACCATAGATCATATACATACACTAGAAATATTAATAGAGAAATACCAAGAGTTCCAAAGGCCCCTATACGTCGCATACATCGATTACCAAAAAGCGTTCGATACCGTCTCACATAACAGCATATGGCTATCTTTAGAAGCTCAAAATGTGGAGAAAGTATATATAGATATTATAAAAAATATATATAAAAGTTGCACTTTTGAATATGTTACTTGTAAATTAATAATGAAAAATTAGTAGATTTTTTATTGGATAGTTATCCAAATAGTGGAGACATATTATGTATTGTTAATAAATATATCTATTTAAAAGTTTACTTAAACACTGATTTCATTTAATTATTATTTGTATATACCACATAAAAAGAAGTAAATATAACTTCTAACTGTCTAATATAACTGCAAAAAATAATAAATCTTTTGTTCTGTTTTGAAAATTACTCCAATACAAAAGGGATAATTCAAATGTGGGTTGAAATTTGTTTACAATTACTAACTTTTATATTGTACATATATGGTGTAAAGTTATTGCAACCAGCAAAATGAACTTAACAATCTAGATAAACAATATGGTTAAATTCAATCACATTGGATATGATAACATTACTGAATAACATACAAGATTTGCAAATGAAAATATGTGCTGTGCACAGCATACATTTGGAAAAATAAAATATTACATTTGAAAAGTAAAAAAGTCTACTAATAATGTGACTGATACTATACCAAAAATCACTGCATTATAAAACCACAAGACAAAATAAGATTTATAAAAACATTGAAATTGTGACACAAAATTTCTAATAAGGATTTCTAACAAAATAAAACTACATTATGTGTATAAACATAAAATGAAACTGTTTGTTTACTTTTCACAGAACAAAGCAACCAAAAAGAATCAAACCATAGTCAAACTTTGTTTATGTTTATGCAAAAATATAGTTGACAACAAAGGTTACCTTTTCAGGAGAGTCTGATGCTGACTTCTTCTGTTTGGGTGGGCGATCGGTGGTGGCAAGGGGTCTGTCTGTGGCCTTGTAGGCGCCCGCGTGGTGTGTCAACAGACCCCTGGCGACTGCCCGCTTGGCCGCCGCTCGCAATACATTACGCACGTCCACTTCACCATCAACTGTCACTTGGTAGGCTTGATGCAAATGTCTCTCAATAGCCTTCAGAGTGGAACCATCACGCTCGCCGAGTTCGCGCACGGCCCTCGCCACAGCGCGAGACACATCGGTATCAGGCGCTAGGCGCAGCGACTTGTTCTGGAGCCCGCCAGGGTCTTTGTACGAGCTCTGGCCCTTGTTGTACACCTTGAGCACGACGCCCTCGCGCACGGCGCGCTCCAGCCGCTCCGACACCACGTCCTCGTGGTAGTTGTGGTGTTGCCTGATGGCGTGACAGATCCTCTCCACGCTCGGCCTCTGTTTCTGCGACCGTATCTTGTGTATCGCTTCTAGTATCCATCGCTTCCACACTTCTTTGCCGACGTCGTCCGGTTCGCACATTTTTGTCAGTTTATTACGTACAGCCGCCTGTGTAACGGTACGGTATTGAACTTATGTCAACACCCATGGCATTTTCGCGCCTCGAGCGAAATTCCATTTTACGAAATGGAACCCCGCCGAATGCGGCCGGTGATATCGGCCGCGACGCGAGACGCCGGTTTACAGCATGTCGCGGGGTTCCGCCGACGATGACACATCGCCTCGCAGCGGGTTTTGGCGGAGCGGGCATCCCATAGCCGCCATCTTGTGGCGATCTAAATTTTACGTCGAATAAAAACACGCTAATAATCACTAACAATTAGAATTACGTCTTAATTTCACTTAACGATTTAAAATTTCAAACTTAATTTTTTCACTAACACAATAAATCCATGTAATGAAGCTGATTTTTTTACACAACTTATATACGACAGACTTCTTTCCGGTTTTTTTTTCTTACAATGCGCATTCACTAAACAAATAACACTGCACCGAAATGTGTGTTTATTTCGTATTTCATCTTAATAATGCATATTATGCATTAAAACCACTTTCATTTGATTGAAATAATACAAAATTTACATGAAAACATTCACAAAACACCAACAAAAGGCTCTTCAAAATGGCTATCAATTAGATTGCCTTGTTAAAAAAATATTTTTGATATCCTGTCCATCACACATGTATTGCCATTCTAATTATTATAATTATCATAAATATTTTAATACAACACTTCATTCATTGTCTATGGTAGCACATAATAGCACTCTCGTCCTATTATTTGTCGCCGGACCCCGCATGATATATGTAGGTACATAATAAAAACAATGGAAAAATTATGTTATAAATTAAAACAATAATACTATGAGCGCTGAGCCTAACAAGTCTAAAGAAAAACAATTCATGTTTCTGTAACATGAAACATTTGAAATGTCAAATGTATCACTAATGCTCACGTAGATTAATATAACAAATCACTAACTACATTGGTTTCATTTATTTATGAAAATAAGATAGATTTTTCTTGTTATTTAAAATTGCTGATGGATTCCTAAGTATAATTGCTCTGCTCAGCTTACTGCTTTATCACTATTGATTACTTTCATCCATCCATCCATCCATCAACCAAAGGAAGTCCACTGCTGGGGACACGACTGGGGTCGGAAAGTGCTCGAATGGAGGCCGCGTAGCGGAAAACGCAGCGTAGGACGTCCACCCACAAGATGGTCCGACGACCTGGTAAAGGTCCCGGGACGGCGCTGGATGCAGGCTGCCTCCAACAGGTCTCTGTGGAAATCATTGGGGGAGGCCTATGTTCAGCAGTGGACTTCCTGTGGCTGATATGATGATGATGATATTTTATTTTACATTATTCTGAAATAATGCAGCAATGCCGACTTGATCTATATTTCCCTGTCTTAACTAAGCGACTGATCGACCGTCATGTTTCGTGCCCACGCGAAATACTACTCTTCATCGCCCCGCTCGGCCATCGCCATTTTCGTGCTCGCAGCCTAACGACGGAAAAACGTGTTCTTTGTCTTGTTCATTTAAATAAGGCAATACATTCGGCTGTATTGTATTGCATAGGTATCATTTTATTATTGTTTAATACTTGTTCTTATACATGAGGGTACGTTGGCTTATGATGCCTTTTGAAAAAAATAGTCATACCTATGATTTCATTAGCCTTTAATTAATGGAACCGCAAGTTCAAAAAAAAAATAACTAACAAGTTATTTGGTGACATCAAAATTGTGCATTAAAATTATAAATTTTATATTTCTAATATCTCATATTAAAAGTGTAAATAAAATGTAAGTGCGTGGTGGCTTGTTGGTACACCAACTATACCACCGAGGCAATGAACCTTTGAAAAACACCCATTATTTATTATATTAAGAAACATTACATGTAGGTAATTAAGAAGTGCGTGGTGGCCTGTTGGTATACGGATTAGACGCGACTGCCAACATGTTCACGATGGTCGCGGGTTTGAATCTCAGGGCACACCTCTGACTTTTCGGAGTCAAGTGTGTATTGATAGTCAATCACCACGCACTAAAACGGTGAAGGAAAACATCGTGAGGAAACCTGCATACCTTAGCGATTTAAAAATTTCTGTGGTATGTAAGTCCGCCAACCCACACTAGGCCAGCGTGGTGGATTATATGGCCTAACCACTCTTAATCGTACTGCCGATTGTAGAGGAGGCCAGTGCGGCGTGCCCTGCAGTGGGACGTATATGGGCTGATACAGATATTTCTAATATCTTAATGCCATTTTACGAGCGCTGGCATTTGATGTAGAAACAAGAAACATAAACTCTAACTGGAATGCTCACGGGTACTTCAAAAGCGTTCCGAAGAGTACAGCTTCAAGAAGGTAGCCGTGTCCCTTTTTACTAGAGTTTATATTTGTGTAGATTGTGATGTAGCTTTAGAGTGATCGATGAATGAAGTTCATTCATTGTCACTCTAAGGCAGTGATTCTCAACCTTTTTTTTGTTGCGGCACATATTTAATGATTTCAAAATTTGGCGGCACACATTTAACGATTTCAAAATTTGGCGGCACACAAAGAAAGATAAAAGTTATTTACTTACTACAACACACTGCATAAATAGTTTATGCCAAAATATTTAAATATACAAAATAAACTAATATATACTACAATAATAACTAAACGTTTATTAAGGGATTAATTACAAGCTAATAATAAAAATATTTTTAATGCGAAATTTGAGCTTGATTTTTTTTTGATAATTTGATTTATATTTGGTCGTAAAAATGACAATGCTACTCTCATATCGTAAAGAAAAGGTGCAGTAACTACTACGCAACACCTTGTGAATCCCAACTATCACTAAAACAACACGTTTTGTACGCAGAAGTGGCAAGTGTGCGCCGACTTGAGACATATTCCTATTGCTATGCACGCCGCTTCATCATAATTTGGCACTAAGAAAAAACGCGTTGCAAAGCAAACAATAAAATAATTAACTTTTATGTGGATTTAAATATATATTCATGTAAAAAAAAATTCTTTCTAAATGATATATTTTAATAATAATAACATTATTATATATTTGCAAAATTTGGCGGCACACTTTTGAAATTTGGCGGCACACAAAAGTGCCGCGGCACAGTGGTTGAGAATCACTGCTCTAAGGAAAAGAATAGCAGGCAACAGCGACTTGATTCAAGGTCAAATTTTTGAGCTTCAGTGTTTTATACGGAATGCAATCTCCTTTTGGGTATAAGCTTCTTGGTGTGAAAAGTTCTATCTGTAGCTTTTTATTAGCCAGAAAGGAATAGCTGACCCCTTGTTAACCCTGTCATATTGGGAAAGCTTTCCCTTCTTGAATTAAACCTAATTTCTTTTGAAATAAAGTATATTTAATAATAGATAATAATGTGTCGCGAGCATTCTAGTTAGGGTATAAGTTCCATGGTTTGCTCTTTTGGTAATATGTAGCTTGGCAAAAAGTGTCTGTTTATAGTGAAAGCGCTACGACCGAATTTAGTATGGTAAGCCGATTTAATACGACGGAGAATGTTTAAATAATTGTTTTTTTTTATTAATGGCTACTAATAACCCCCTTGTTTATCTTAAATCACCTTAGGCTCAATTGCACAAACTAACTTTGCCAATACCTTTGCCCTTGAAACTGTCAATTCCATACATTCGCAAGGTCAAATACGTCTCAAATGTATGGTGATGACATTTTCATAGGCAAAGGTATTGGCAAAGTTACTTGGTGCAACTGAGCCTTAGAGTAATTAAATCACAAAACAAACAAAAACCGTAAGGAGAGTTTTTCAATTTTATTTGTAGTTCCAAATTCCACCCATGATTCCACCACACGCCAATAGAAAATGGATGAATCAAAATATTTGTGTCCATTAAAGATTTTTTTGTATGGCAACATTACAAGTTACAAGTGATTTTCGCGGTTTTTGTTGATCTCAGCGCTTTTATTTGGTTTCGAATTTCGATGAAAATTAACTTTTTAAAGTTTTAAAACATAATATTCAGAAACAGGACAACTTATGATAACTTGAACATCATTGTTAATATCTTCATACTAATTTTATTCTTCCTATAAGTGTGAATTCCCAAAGACAGGTCTTGTTACAAAAAATATTGTAAACAATGTTGATTAAGACGCGGTAAGTGCTATTCAATGAATGGACAATAAAATTAATATTTAATAGGAAATTTTCCTTTGATTCATTGCCACTAGTAATCAAACTTCTTTTGAAGAGTCATCTTTTCAGACTTAATATATTTTCTGAAATAGGCGTATTCATTTGACAAAAGCTTCGAAAACCTAATATGAATTTATTATTTCATTTTACCGTTCTTGGAATACCTAGACTGCTTCAGCTAGTTGAGATTGATGCAATGCCATCCAGAAAGAATCATTTTTATTCTTCACCCCTTTACTTATTACAAACACGACGCGTATAAGTTGCTCGAGACTGGAATATGTAATGGGCGTTGTAATAGGCTCGTACAATCGTAACCATAACATCAAGAGGCAGAAATAAGTTTGGATCGCTTAGTACTACCATCTTCTCTTTGAATTAACAAATTCTTTAGTATAGTTATAATAATAATACAACATAAAAGATTTAAAAACAATTTATTTCACAAAAAATTGTTACAAACATAAGTACACTTTATGACTATGTACATATTAACATTGTAGAGTGTCAAAGTCTGAGAAAAACGCCTGTGTTGTTCGAAAGAACAGAACATGTGTAGACAAGCATCATGAAAATGTTTTAAAGAGTCTTCCGGATGCAGAATACTCTGGCCGTATCACAAGGAATATGAGTAGAATACATAAAATTATGAATGAGTTTGTATTATATGAGGTTTACAAGTGTATGCCTCTATTGGGTGATGAGAAATCTAATGCACCAGATTGGAACATTCATATTGTTCATTATGCTGTCATCCTAGGAGGTGAAGACAAAGTATAACTTTTTTACACATTTTGACATTATTCCTTACAAGGAAATATTTTGTATATGACACAAAGAGTGTGTTGTTTATTGATAAATAAATCAGTATCAATATAAAGAGCACATGATAAAAATAATTTTGCTATAAAATATTATCTTTGTTATGAAAAATATTATCCAGGGTATTGCCATTGACCATGTGCCATTCCTAATTATTTCAGTATTAATATGTAATAACAAATGTAAATTATACAATTTATTGTTTTTTGTATCACCATTTCTAAGATATGAATAATAAAATGTTAACAAATATTCACAAATGTTTGTATTTTCTCTATTATATTTAGTGTAATTGCAACACAAGCAAAATTCATTTTTTATTTGTATGTTCTTCGTAAATTAGACATTCCATTTAAGAGCGTATACACCTTGCGCGCAAAGTCAACTATAGGTACAATATCCGGCAAACTTCTAGAGCAAATGACCTTGACTGCGCAGAACCGTATTTTAGATCTCTTTGGTATGAAGATCGGGGCGCGACGGCAGAGGAGATCGTATCGATCGCCTTATTGGTCGATCAGTCGCACCTTGCGCCCCGCACCGCACTCACGTTCCGCTTGCTCCCGAGTACACTTGCGTGCAGTGAAAAGTGAATCGCCATTAGTCGTTGAAGTTATTTCTTATAATTGTTTGTTGATTTTATTGTTATTCTGTTTGTTGACTTTATTTTGCATTGATACAATTTTATCAGACCACAATCTGCATCTTAGAACCGACATATTGTGTCTGCTGTTGTAAATATATGTATAAAATAATAATATAAGTAACATATATAAATTTCAGCTTTGCTGAAATAAATTATTTTTTTATAAAATAGCTTTCAAATTATATGAAATATAGTAGGAACCGAAATAAGTGTCTGCCATTCATTTTTTCTATAAAACATATTATATACTTTAATATATCAAAAGGACAGACATGCTGCGATCACGTTTTTAAAGTAAATTTTTATGCCTTTTGACTTCTAGGCACCCTCAAAGGAACCCTCGATGGGAATAGCGAACCCCTATTTCACCAATGGCAGGTGACACAGTATACCTGGAATTACTTTGTAGTTTGTTACTTTCCTCTAAGTCTGCGGAACACTCGCTCTTAGACTATATTTATTAACATGTATTTTTGTGGATGTTCTAATAAATATATAAATAAATAAATATGTTGTTTTTCATACCTTATCAAACAGAGTAAACATTTTTTATGCACGTAAGTGTACGATGCGCGAACTTTCCCCCACTACGTCAACTAATGCTCAAAAAGTTTGCCGGGTATTGTATTTCTTCGTTAATTTCACGCACACATAAGCGACCAAAGCTGTGTGCGTAGAGCTGCCGCGTCGGCTCGCTATACAATCGGCGCAAACAACTTTGATCCGTGTGCTTCAAATATTCAATTGAAATGTAACTGTATTATAATATCATAAAAATATTTTATTTGCATTATAAGTAGACAAATATTACTGTGCAAGCAAAGAATAATACAAATTTAGATACTAATCATATTTTCGTTATTATTACATTGTTAAGTTGCATTCAAATCAGTGTTCAATCAGTAGTCACTACGGACGTTTTATTAATCATTTCGTGTTCGAACACATGAATAGAGTTAGGAGCCTTACAACCTCTTATAATTACGAAATATATATATTTTTTTCATTACAATACATAATATAATTTAGCCTCGGATTTACATCCCATTGTATTATCTGAAACATAATTTATACTCACTACAAAACCAATATTTTACTACCAAAGTACTAAGATGTGGCAATCGCATTCCGCGCGTGGCTATTTTTACTACGCACGGCAAAAATCGACTGCAGCCAGGCCGGAGCGACGAGCGATACGTCCTCCCTCTAGAAGGCCTTGCGGCGGTCTGATTTGATCCACGTCGGACAGCGTGTTTTATAGTGGTTTTTAAAATATTTGTAGAAAACATGAAAACTAATTTTGTTGAAATATAAAAATGGTAGTTTATTGATAAGATGTTCTTCTAGTATAATATGCAATTGCTATAAAAAATTATGTACGATAAGTTGGTGAAAAAAAATATGTTCTTAACGAGAGTTTCTGAATAATTTCGCATTGTTTAAATTTTTATTTTTTAGGAACTTAACACAAAAAGATTATTTTTCTCAGCAAAATCCCTCCATAAGGGTCTTATTAGTCTGATAATATTTTTATTTTCATCTTATATTTACTGGTTTCGGATATCTTAAGCTTCTAAATTGCCATTTAAAGCCTAAATAACGAAACTTGTGTTCAGTAATCCTTATAGTACTTACAAATTATCCATCAATATATAATGTTTTCCACCAAAATCCCTAGATGACAACCTTTTCTAAAATTAGTAGTAATTATTTTTCCTTTAAATTGTTTATTGGTGGCTATTAACTCATTTGAAAAGTCCTGTTTTTAAGCCAAAAAGCGCGCAAAGGGTATAAACGCTCTTAAGTTATGTTTATTGTATTTCTTATGATTTTATGCCATTATTTATGAATTATAGTTAAAAGACTATTTTGCAAAATATAATTTTATCTTATTGTAACTTTTGTATTCATTACTAAAACATGAAAAAAATAACATTAGAGAAATAACAATTATATTCATTGCTTTTTTTAGAATTTGTTATGTTTTCAAAATAATCTAATAAAAGTTTTCTTACCATTGTCATTGAAGTTTGTTTTTCACCCTATTCTCATATATGTTAATTTTACTTGAATTTCTATTACTACATTAATTTTTTCTCATCACCCCACACAATAGTGTACAAAGTCAGATCTATTTATAATACTTGAGGTTTATAGGGAATGTATTGGGTTGTAGTAGATTGATCCCTGTGGAACAGGTTGGTTTGGGGGTCATTAACTCACCACAATATACCATATCTAAAATGTGAAAACGAAATAATTTTTGGTTAATATTAAAATGTAATATTCTTATTAAAACAATTTATTCAGATAAAAGTACTTTTTGATTAAACATTGTTTTCTCGTATATTAAGTATGGTATAATAATATGGAAGGCAACTAAAGTATTGTCTTCATATATTTTGAATGGAGTTCTTGAAGCCTAATGATCTTACAATTTTTTAGAGTGAAGGTATAAATTATATAACTAAGAGGCATGGGCGTAGCCACGGTGGGGCAGAGTGGGGCGCTTGCCCCTTTGGCTTTGACCTGTAAGGTACCTAACCAACTCTAAAAAAATAAATTATATAGTTTAATACTAGGCAGGTGAGCAATAACAAAGTATTTAGGATAATTCGAATTATAAACACAGATACAGGGTGTTATAGAAGAATATCGTGGGTACAGTTTGCTAATTACATATGATTTAAGACTGCTGCCCCACCCTGATCCCACGGCTGGCTACGATCATGCTGAGAGGTATGGATTGCTTTGGTTTTTACATACACAAGAAATATATTATTATAAGCCTTATTCAAAGTCAGTCTATAAAACTATTTTAGTTTTCGATTTTTTTCCATTTGATCTGACTTGAATTAAATTTGGATGAAGAAGACAAAAAATGTAATAGCTAAAAGAGGTTTATAAACAATCTATAAATAAAGCTGTTAGTATAAAACCTAATTGCACATAAGAAACAATGAATAGCTAAACAAGATGATTTTAAATATATTCTCACTATTTGATGCTAATTTACAACATATATTCACTTCATTAATATCATGTAGCTCTTGTGCGATATTGCTTATTGAATATATTAAAAATAGTTTGTAAAAAACTAGAAGAAAAGAATAGGAAAAATACTATTTATACTAACTATACTTAGCACAATTATTGCACAAGTTATACAGGGCAGTGGAAACACCATATTATTTAACTAAAACGCCTAGATTTGAGACTTGAATTTGAAATAGTTGCAAGTGCCACATCAATATTTAACTATAATCATTAGTTAACATTTAATTTACTTACACTTTACATTTATTTCCAACTCCTATTAATTTAACTTTGTGATCAATTTCGTTACGGGTTAAAGACATTCCCTGATACTCGCCGAGCTTAAATGCTTGGTGTCATTAAAATGCGTGCCACTGTTGATCCTGGCTTACAGGAGTTACAGTGGTGGGTGGAGGGCGGGGCAGTCTCCAATCCCTACCAACTAAATGAAAAATTGGAAAGGAACCTAGCATATGCATCCCCTGACATATTATTTCACATAATTGCATCATTTTCGGCGCATGAATTGTTAATATTGTTTAAATGGTTTCAATTAATTTCATGTTTCCACTATCCTGTACAATATACAATATTTGTTATATACTTATATATGCATTCTCGTGAATCTGGGCAATATCAAAATATTAAAAATATATAAAGTGCGTCAGGGTAGCACCATAAACTCATATAAAATATAGGAGTTTAGATCTTTACCCTTTTCGTCCTTGTATGTTATGTAACGATTTTACCCCAACTTACTGCATTTAATGATACTAAAATTCCTCCATAACTTGATTGAGGTATGTGAGGCAACCACCGTTTATTTTGAACTCATGGTGTATATCACGTGTGCATATAGAAATATTTGGCTATTACTAAAATTAATTTACATTAAGAAAATCAACTATAAAGGAAACATTCGAATTACAAGGCAAGGAAAATATAAAAGAATTGACAATGCCAAGACCCCTATATTCGGGAACAATATCTTTAACAGTGTAAAACTCTATTTATTACTATAATTATGTACACATATTGCATAGTCAGCTGCATGTACCATTAATTAGGTGAAACTAAAACAACTACATTTTGATGGGTCCCTAGAATAATATCTTTTGGATAGATAAGGTAAAAATTGCTTATTATCCATTTGTACTAGGCAAGAAATGAGATATGGCACTACATTTCCATGGATGGTTTTCTTGAGGAAATAATAAATGGGTTGTCAATATAAATATCTTGGGAAACATCTCCTCATATATCAGATACGATTTTATTCCTGGGCCTATCAAATTTTGTGATCACCTAAAGCATTATTGTCTCAAACTCATTACTGTAACTATTTATAACTAAATTCAGATTCATGAATACAACCACATTATAGATAACTATATTTAAATCTGGCTAGAAATGTTGTCACCCATATTGCTGCCCTGTTACACTAAGCATTATTCGTTATATTCGAGAAGGTTGGTTATTACAATTTAATAATTAACTGTCCTTGAAATCACTGACTCCGCTGTGTGTGCAGCCTGAATGTTGTATGACGTGGGTAGCAGAGTAGATGCCACATTTAACACATGTGGTGAATGATTTTTCTAGGACCAGTTGGCTGAGGAAGCCTCCAGCGAAGGCATCGCCCGCTCCATTTGTGTCGACAATTTGTTCCCTGGTTAATTTCATGACGGGAATGAGCGTGACTTTACCTTGTTCCACGAGTATGACGGGCTCACAGCCTTGAGTGATCACTACCACGCGAGATCGCGACTTGTTCAGTTTGGGCAGATTGGCTATCTGCAGCGCTACCTTTTGCAAATCTTTTTCTTTTATGTTGAATGCTTCTGCGAACGCTTCAGCTTCCTGTAATAGTGATGGTTTTGCATTCGTTTAATTATAATACAATAAATGTATGTACATATGTGAAAACGTAATTTGTCGATGGAAATAAATCAAATTGATATACTGTTATGTTTGCTTCTCAAATAGTTTTGGACAGAGGTATGCGAACACTGTGTCCGTAAAATAGAATTCCTTTAAAGTTTAAACAATGGCAAAAAATAAATATGAGTAAAAAAGATTTAATAGATTCTTCAAGGTTTTGTATGCGTCATTCAATAAGTAGGTACATCATTACCATAATAATTCATTTGAATAATTGAGCATTGTAAATGTTATCTACCATTCCCATCAGAATCAAATCTGATTGGTACTAACTGTGACACAGACATCGTGGTAATCTCAACCGAACACTACCTATCTCAAAAAATAATATTTTATTTTCCAAGAAGCTTTTCCTAAATATTGTCTAAATTAGAAGCCTTATAATTAAGGAGGCATTTTATGATCATCACGATTCAGATTTCAGGAACTCAGGATTTTCAAAGATTAAATACTAGCGACAGAATACTATTGGTAAATCGAGTAAAATCGTCGTGAATTGAACAACCAAATACAGTTATTTTACAGCCCTCATGTCTATTGCATTGAAATAATAAAAATAATTCAGCTTAATACGAGTATTCTTACTAAGGAAGTTATTTTAAGGAATTAAAAATACTCACCGATTCATTACCGAAAAGCACATCGATATACGGCAACATTTTTTCAAGGGGTTCCTTGTAGAACTGGGAGACGAAAGGTGCGCTCAAATTCATTATAAACATGTGTCCGTTTTCATGAGCGTGCGTCGCCAACTGGAGAATTGACTCGGGAGAGGAGGCTACGAAGAAACCCTGAGAAAATAGCACAAATTGCGTTTATAAATATATCGACAATTCTGTTGTTTTCTGATTTATTAATATTCATATTATAGCCAATTCTGACTTTTCGAAGGCATGCGTGTATTGATAGTCAATCAGAACACACTAAAACGGCGAAAGAAAACATCGTGAGGAAACCTGTACACCATAGCGATTTGTATGAATTTCTATAGCATGAAAGACTACCCCGCACAAGGCCAGCGTGTTGAACTATCATTATGACATAACGACTCTCGATTATAGAGGAGGCCCGTGCCCTGGTGGAGACGTATATGGGTAGATACAGATACAGAATCGAAAAACTCACAGAAGCATAAATAAACTTGGCAGCCTCGATGCTCTTCTTGCACTCTTCCTTGGAGAGGTGGTCAGCGGTGAACTTCTGCGCGGCGGCGAGGTTGGCGCACAGCGACCTGTGTGTTCCCGTCACCAGCACCGCGCATGTTCCCGTGGGAGCCGAGTCAGTCACCTGGTACTGTACCGTCACTCCTTCTGCACTGAGGAAAGATTGCACGAGGTTTTAAATATTTTTGTCAGCCTCCGTGGTGCAATTGGATAGACGCCAACTGTGAAACTATAGTTTGTCAGGGCCATAAATATTTGTCTCGGGTCTGGGTGTTTGTGAGACCGAAAAGTCTCTCGTAGTTCCTGAGTAGTTCTCGTAGTTCAGCAGTTAGCCTGGCTACAAAGCTGCTCAAACCGGAAAACAACAGTGCGTTTACATTTCCACTACTTTTTGGCGAGAAATAGACATTGTGGTAGTATCTACCAAGGCGTCCTCTCACATATGAGAGTCCTACAAGTAAAAGTTTTTAATTATTCTGTTTCCGCAGCGGTAGACAAAGCGAGAATTCATAGAAGAAGGAATATACATAGGTATTTTAGACTAAGCATAATTAACTTATTCCGTTAGCTAATCTCACGTAGCTGCGATAACTTTATTAAATGAGTTTAATTGTCCCGGCTTACGCTATACAAATGTTTTCATAAGGATAAACGATCTCCACAGCACAAATAAATTATAGGAATGTGACCTCAATTGGTTTAATTGTACAAACGTTCACAGCATGTAAAGTTAAGCGAAGCACTTATTGAAAGAGTACATTGATAATCTATTCTCAGCTACACAACATAAATTATGACTTTAAAATTTTAACGAATTTAAAATTCATTACAAACGGATATAGCGCGACGAACAAAAAAAATTGCCAGAAGGGGTACGCAGATGTGCAACCAAGACATCCACATTTCGCTTTGTATTTGCCATCTCACAATGTGATACACGCACGCATATAGCCAGCTAGAGCACAAATTTCTGACTCCGAGCTGATAATTAATACAGTAAAATCCAGTATCACTTTTTTCGACCCGGGATTCGAACCAGAGACCTCACCATTGTCCTCCTCCTTGGGTCTATTTCCCCATTACTGAGGGTTGTGACCCCCACCATAGGCAATTTTTTCTTTAACGATGATTCTAGCCTTATCAATCCTTTTTATCAGGCAGCGATGTGCGTGAGATTGTGTCTTTACTCCGGTTGCAAAATTCATTGATACACTGATGTCAAGTGGCTGTGATAAAGATATAAATACATTGCGAGGCCTCTTGCGAATACATTTTTAAGATTTCTTCGGTATTGAATAAGGGATTTTTGTGTAATTGTTGCATCACTACATAATATAAAACAAAGTCGCTTTCTCTGTCCCTATGTCCCTTTGTATGCTTAAATCTTTAAAACTACGCAACGGATTTTGATGCGGTTTTTTTTAATAGATAGAGTGATTCAAGAGGAAGGTTTATGTGTATAATACGTGCATATTATTGTAGATAAATCTATATGCACCCGGGCGAAGCTGGGCCGGGCCGCTAGTTTTAAATATTCCTTAGTTTACACTTAAAATAATTAAGGACACATACATTTATTTTATATGAAATGAAATAATTAATAGCCATATAAAAATATGAATAAAATAATTAGAATGAATTGGCCCCTAGCGTCTCTTAATGATGACCTCTCAGTTAAATCAATATTATGAATTCATATCACAACTAAGTAATGATAATACAAAAGGTAAACATCATGTAATGAACGCATAGTAGCTACGTGTTTCGCATGTTCTCGTGTGGGACAATAATGCTTCATCACAACAGGCCACGGGCGGTGACGTCAACAGTCGGAAAACAGATGCAGTTAATGATAGCGTAAAGAACATCCGTCCCACTACACGTGACCTTACCTTTTAGGAGACCCAAGTTGTTTTTTATTTGCATTACTAGACGTCAGTTTTGTGTACTAAACGGTCTAACCCGTCTCAATCGTACTCTCGATTATAGAGGAGGCCTGTGCATTTCAGTGGGACGAAAATGAGCTAATATACTCTCCAAACGTGCAAAGTTAGTGAATTGCATCTAATCGTGTTATGCTTTCCATATAATCACTACGCACTATAACGGTGAAGGAACATAGAGGAGAAACCTGCATACCATAGCTATTTTGAAGAATTTCTATGATATGTAAATTTCGCCAACCCGCACTAGGCAAGCGTGGTGGACTATATGGCCTAACCACTCTCAAACCTGCTCTCGATTGCAGATTAAGCACGTACCCTGCAGTGGGACGGATATGGGCTGATACTCTATATAAAATCGATTGGCTACAGTCCAATTACCTCACCCCATTCGAAACAATTTTATCGACAAATAAAATTGACACAAATGTCGTATAATCGCTTTCGCATACAAATTAATAGAACGGTCCCAAGAATAAAATAGGATCTGGAATACTTGAAGTTATCAAGGAAATTTTGTTTTACTTACATTTTTTTACCGGGAACTTGTAATGGGAATTACTGCTATAGCAAATTAACATCACAACCTTGTTTTTTTTTCTAACCACATATTTAACTAACCACATATCATAACTATTTTTCACATCTAAAATTACACACCCAAAATTGTCTGTTCAGCTTCTTCTTTAAATGGGTTTGTAAAAAAACTCATTCCTTCGTATAATACACGACATCATGTTAAAAATTTAGCTATATATCTTGTAAAATGTTATTATCACGTGCTATTTGTGATTGCTATAAATTTGCTATTTATTCCAACACTACTGGGAACCATTAAAATATTTGTATCAACCCCAGCTACAGGAAGTCATAGCGAAAGATATTTCTCTTAAAATATTTCGGATGCCACCGACATTTAGCCACTTAGGTACTGAACGCTTTACCATTCGATTATCAAACTTTTAGGGCCTAAGACTAGATCAATTTAGCATGACTTTCGTATTCACAGCAAAAATTGATCCCCATATGGATGATATGAAATGAAATTGTTTTATTGATCGTGTAGGCAATTATTAGCTCTCATGCGAAGTCAATACATAGTATCGACTTAATTTATATTTACACAATAATTGATTATATTATTATTTAAATGATATGATGAGCACTTTATGACTGATGACATCAGTAACAAAAGGCAATCTCCATAACCAATTAGGTAACTTTAGAATTGAGTGGCGCAAATATTTGTATGACCAAGTAAAACTTAGAATGTATAATGTGTGTATTGTGACACAAAATCCATCATTGTTTCGTATACTACGTGAGATGGGAGTTTGGCTTTGGTATATGCACAGATCACTCCCAATAGATACCTAATGCAAGGCAGCGGTTGCGCGCCACACATATAAGGTATCAGAAATATATAAACCGATGCCAAATGTCGCGTCATCAGTGTCGTCCAAGTAGTGGACCCGCACATGTCGTCGCAGGTTGGCGAAAATTACATTTTGGGAACATAATATTACAGTTAAAAATGATTTGTTCAATAAAATGGTGTGCAAAACCTCAAAAAAATAAAGTATCGAAAAAAACGCAATAAGTTTTCATCGATAACTAATATTCTTTAAATTAATTTGGTTCTGAGCGAGCTCAATTTATACTGGTTAAAGTATCAATGTCAAACAGTCGAGTTCGGATGGAGAATCAGCCGTCTCTTTTTCGCATAGCAATAACCGTAATAAGCCATCTTTTTTTGGCGAAATCACGCGTTCTTCTAGTGTTTGACGCATGTTTATAATATAATTCCCAGAAATATCGATATTGTAAAACAATAATGTAAATTAATTTTATTAAATGACAATGTCACAAAATATATATTGATTTAAATAAACGCAATTTACCATAATTACGTTATTTTATGTAATTTGAAATAGTTAAATTTGTTAACTAGGTAATTTTACAATATTTTTTTATTTATTTTTATCTTTGGCGTAATTAAATTTCCTTTTTTTCCTCTAGTTGTATACGTTTTCAAATATAATGGGAGGGTATTTATCATAAGTTTTAGTATACTAAGTTTATTGAGAATTAGTAGCACAAGCTATTGCACTAATTTTAACATACGTTGTATATATCGTCTCAAAAACATTCATAGTTCGTCAAGTGAGTTTCATCGTCACTTGTCGATATTACATTTAATACAGCCGCCGTCAGAATTCAAGAAACGGAATAAGTTATTGTAGCCCTTTAGGGTATGAGGTTTAGTTATTTACTATTTCATATTTTGATCTGATCTTTTATATTAACATTTAATTTGGGTATTTCGCCATTATGGTATACAAAAATACACGGTGAATAATAGAAATAAAACCGTTACATACTAAAGTATAAATCTTAATCCTATTTTATTCGTAGTCAGCTGTTGCCGGTTGGTATAATTTATCAGATCAGGCCGGTGAAAAAATAATATCAAACATTTAACAAGTTGGTAATCAAGTTATAGAAGCGATCATAACACATGAACTTACTGGCAAATCGAACTATCGATACATTTTTTTATTTATCGACTTGTGCCTCATCTCTCCAGTGATGTCCACGTGACCGCGCTGCAATCCGCCCACCCCCCGCGCAGTTCCCTTCGTTGGCGTTTTCGGTTCAAAACAAAACTATCGTAATGCGGTATCTATTGGAAGTGATCTGTGGGTATATGACTGTTGAAATACAGAGAAATGTTATAAAACGAGAAATACAACCGTCAAGCAGATACAATCTGAAGACCATTCTTGAAAAACTATCTAGATAATGCTAAAATGAAACAGACACTTATTGATACAAGATATGAGATGTGGCCGAAAACTGTCAACGTCGAGCGAAAAGATAACGGGAGCAAAATGTTATCGGGCCGCGGTCGCTTCACGTAATATCTGACTAGTCTCTCGCGGCTTTTGTTACGGAATTACATCATGTGAGATGACTTCAAAATACAGAAAAAAATAGCAGACATCATTATAAAACTTTAACTTCTATGTGGCGCAAAACAATGAATTATCAACCAATGCGGTTCACCTGTTTGGTATGAATTAACACAACTAGTGTGCGATAGACATATTATATGCGCTAAAAAAACACGTTTTTATGAGCATGTAATTTTTTATCTCTCAAATAGTTTTCAGAAAACTAAAATTTCCTCATTAACTCAAAAGACACTTAGTAGTAGAAAAGATATTAAGTAGATTAGGGCGTTAGGGATTATTATATTATTTTTAGGGATTATTATTAGTTTGATATTGCAAGAAGATAGCAAACACTCAGTACTTGAAAATAAACAGATAATGCCTTGAATCATAAAGGCAAACTATTTCTGTATGAATACATTTTTCACCCTAAAGATTCAGTTCAGTTCTTATTTTTTGGGCTTTAGCAGTGATGCTAAATTGCATTCTGCCAAGTTTTATAAATTCTCTTTCATCCAAAATTTGATTAATATTAAACTAAAATGACATCTTAGAATTATAATACTTACACTGCTCTCTCCTTCAATATTTTTGCATAATCATCATTGCCCACACATCCAAAGTATGTGCACACATTGGGTTCTTTGAGGATCCATTGAGCTACCCTCAGGGAATTCTGCACACTGCCTCCAGCGATGAACTCTGCATTGTATCTGATGAAGAAATCATTCTCTATACAAAAGTATTGGGTATTAACATAATGGCTGGTGATAGCACTTTACATGTTTTAAAATTTGGTGTAAGCGAATCCTATCAGCTTATAAGATGATTTGGCAAATAAAATAATATATTTTTGTTGTGTTAATACAAGAACACATCATTTTGTGACTCATAATAAACCCATCTGATATATTACTGTCTAAGTATGGTATCTATATCTTATTGAACTTATATATCTTGGTTTTTTTTTCTACAATCAATTTAAAAATATGTACAAGAAAAACAACCGATACTTAATTCATGAGCAGGAGTATTCTTTCTGCTGTGCACAACATTATAGAAAAATTAAATTCCCAAGCAATGGTTTTCTAATACATTAAGTATTAGAAAACCATTGCTTGGGAATTTAATTTTTCTAAGAAGTTGCTTTATAAAAATAATCAAGATAGGCATAAAAGAAACCTAAAGAATTGTGCTCTAACATGTCTTTTAGGATACCTGTCTAGCATAGACTGATAATAATGTTTATGAACTTACTTCTCCATGAGTTCTCTGTACAATGGCATATGTTTTTCTTCTGCCATAATGGCATCATCTGGCCGCATGTCATATTTCTTGAGTAGATCTTCATCTACTATAGCTGATATGTCCAACAGTGGGTTACCAATGCCCAGTAAAAGGCCTTTGTTAGTGCTAAAAATAATAAAATATAAATTGCAATAATATGTAAATGGAGGAAGTATTCAATTTTATTCTTCAATGAATAATATGTGGGTGTATAATTGTGGGTGAAACACCAATTTACTCATTTACTTTGTACTACATTGGACAGCTTGATAAGTAAATATATTTAAAGAATTCGATCACTCACTTTAACATATTCTATTTTATGTGTGATATTTTTAGAACACAAATAATATTTAAATCAGACGGACAAAATTCTGTATTTCAACAACTATCACATTTTTTTTGTATAAAAACTAAGACCGTTAGTAACGCAGACTTCTCATTAAATAGTTGAGAATAAAATAGCGTATATAACTGCATTTTTTTTATATCGCAGTTAAATGTTTGACCTTGCATTGTTTATTAGAACCAGAACTTATTTGCACCCATTAATATTCTATAGTTACCTACGATATTATTCTCAATTAGGCAAATTATCAGACGTAACGAAAGGAAGTTGAAATTAACATCTTAAAATATTCTTACCCAGTACTATTCATTATGTAATGTAGGTTATATCGGAGAAAAATATGGGAATTTTAACGCGCGTTGGGCAATTTGTGTCGGAGATAAACACTAGAGTAATCTACGAACGGTCGGAAGAAAATCACCACATGTTTTTATTGATATCAAGTGAAAACGTGCTCACAGCCCACGAGCCCGGTGAATAAATTTTGACATTACATTTGACATATTCATGAAGGAGTTCCCTCTTGTCAAAACTGTCATAATTTCAATGATGTGTATCTACATGCTAAAGAAGTTAACATCAATACAATGGATTATGGAACGCATATAACTCAAGAAGCTTATACCCAAATGGAGATTGCATTCCGTATAAAACACTGAAGCACAAAAATTTGACCCTGAATGCAATCGCTGTTGCCTGCTATCCTTTTCTTTAGAGTGACAATGAATGAAGTTCACGTGAAGTTCATTCATTGTTGCGCTAAAGAAAAGGATAGCAGGCATCAGCGACGTCATTCAAGGTAAAATTTTTGTGCTTCACTTTTATATACGGAATGCAATTTCCATTTGGGTATAAGCTTCTTGATATAACTGCATATAACCATAGACAATTCATATAAAAATTAATATCCGGCAAACTGAATCTCTCCTGCAAGTTTGGTTTTCTCTTTCCGACAACGGGATTGTGTCATTTAATTGGATTCAAAAAGAAAGAGATCACTATTGAAAAACTGTGTATTCCAGCGTGGTTGCGATAAATGAAAAGCTGCAGGATTCCTAACAAATCCATTTCAAAGTCCGCGCCTCTTTAGCACACTCTTTAGTATTTCATAACCTACAACCGGCAGAAGATCACGTTTTGCGATCCCGGTGAGAATCTTCGAGAATAAGTTTTGGATCCACATTGAAATACTGTTAACACTTATTCCATCAGCACAAAAATGTTGCGTTTACCTCGCGTCGTTCGCCAAAGCGTTTCTTTGCATAAATCACATCAACTCGCAAGATTTTACGCAAAAGATGTGAGGTTCGGTGCTGATGTAAGAGCCCTCATGCTCCAGGGCGTAGACATCCTCGCCGACGCCGTCGCCGTCACAATGGGTCCAAAAGGCAGAAACGTCATTCTGGAACAATCATGGGGGTCACCGAAAATTACAAAAGACGGTGTCACAGTCGCCAAGGGTGTCGAACTCAAAGACAAATTCCAGAACATTGGCGCCAAACTGGTTCAAAATGTGGCGAATAACACAAACGAGGAGGCTGGCGACGGCACCACCACGGCCACCGTGCTCGCCAGGGCCATCGCCAAGGAGGGATTCGAGAAGATATCGAAGGGCGCTAACCCCATCGAAATCAGGCGTGGCGTGATGCTCGCCGTTGATGCGGTAAAAGACAAACTGAAAGGTATGTCGAAACCAGTGACTACTCCCGAGGAGATCGCGCAGGTCGCGACCATCTCCGCCAACGGAGACACAGCCATCGGGCAGCTGATCGCTGACGCAATGAAGAAGGTGGGCCGGGACGGCGTCATCACTGTCAAGGATGGAAAAACACTCAACGACGAACTCGAAATTATCGAAGGTATGAAATTCGACAGAGGTTACATTTCACCATATTTCATCAACTCCTCTAAAGGTGCCAAAGTCGAATTCCAGGATGCCTTAGTATTGTTTTCTGAGAAGAAAATTAGCAATGTGCAGACCATTATCCCTGCTCTGGAGTTAGCCAACCAGCAGAGGAAGGCACTGATCATCATTGCCGAGGATGTAGATGGCGAGGCACTGTCAACCCTGGTAGTCAACAGGCTCAAAATTGGTCTCCAAGTAGCAGCAGTCAAAGCCCCAGGTTTTGGTGACAACCGCAAATCCACCCTGAGTGACATGGCTATTGCTACTGGTGGTGTTGTCTTTGGAGATGATGCCAACCTCATTAAGATTGAAGATGTCCAGTTGTCAGACTTTGGCCAGGTGGGTGAAGTGATCATCACAAAAGATGACACACTGTTGTTAAAGGGCAAAGGAAAGAAATCTGACATTGACAGGAGAGCTGAACAAATCCGTGACCAGATTCAGGAAACCAACTCTGAATATGAAAAGGAGAAGTTACAGGAGCGTCTTGCCAGGCTTGCATCTGGTGTTGCTGTGCTGCATGTAGGAGGCTCCAGTGAAGTTGAAGTAAATGAGAAGAAAGACAGAGTAAATGATGCCCTCAATGCCACCCGTGCTGCAGTTGAAGAAGGTATTGTCCCTGGAGGTGGTTCCGCCCTCCTCAGGTGTATCCCAGTTCTGGAACAGCTCAAAACAGTAAACTCAGACCAGGCTACCGGTGTAGATATAGTTAAGAAAGCCTTGAAAATGCCCTGCATGACCATTGCTCGGAATGCAGGTATTGATGGTTCTGTAGTAGTTGCTAAGGTAGAGGACCTTGGACCTGAATTTGGTTATGATGCTTTAAACAATGAGTATGTTAATATGATTGAGAAGGGAATTATTGACCCAACAAAGGTTGTCAGAACAGCGTTGACGGACGCCAGTGGTGTTGCTTCCCTCTTGACAACAGCTGAAGCCGTGATCTGTGAGATTCCACAAGAGAAGGAGCCTAACCCCATGGGCGGCATGGGTGGTATGGGCGGCATGGGAGGCATGGGTGGCATGGGCGGTATGATGTGAACCAAATAAGTGGACCTAACCAAATGCATTTATGGTGTAAAAACTCTTGATGTAGTTGACCGTTATGGGTATTTGCAATTCCTGAGTAGTGTGATTTGATATACAAATGTGAAATATGGATGGATATTATTTTTTGTTTGGAGTCTGATTGTGTTAATATAGAAAGGCAATTTTCTGTCTTGTTAGAATATTTAGTTATGTTTGCTTGATTAGTGCAAGCAAGTGTTATTTTTAAATAAACTATAATGTTTTTATTTTTCATTTTCTTTTATCCTTATTTTTACACTTAGTTATGATTCAAGAATTTAAACAGTACTGAGTACATTAAGTAATTATATGAAAAGTTGAAACACAAGTCCATGTATTAAAAATATTATATTGTAAATAACTTTATTATTTAAACCATTAAAATATTGTGTATCATTGTTGGTCTTATCATATACCTGTAATGGCATAGCAACTAGAGCTTAAAATTATCTTCAACAATCTGAAGACAAATTACAACTCAAATGTGAGCCATATATTTTGCAATTCAAATGAATCTACTTTTAAATTTACAAAGAGATAAAAGACGCACACAATTTAAATACATAAATTTTCATCACCACATCAGAAGTAACCTTATGAAATAACCCATATAGCTCCACCGAATTTTGTGCGTGCATACTCCCGACGATTTAACACGTATCTGTTAATATTCATTTATTGAATGAACCGGTTTCAATTTGACCTCTTTTACAAACGCGTGCTAGTGAAGGGCTTGTAAAATGGTAATTCAGAAAATTCTAGGGCCCTACTATATCCATCGAACGAACGAACGAACGAACGAAGGACCCTACTATATTCAACGAAACGAAGTTCGAAACTTCGGATGATCAAAGTTTATATACGATACGAATGTACCTACATAAAACTTATGGTCGTTATTGATTTATGGTCGTAACCATAGACTTATAGTTACGGTGTACGTTATATATATACATTCATATCGTATAAAAAACTTCGTTTGTCGAAGTTTCGAACTTCGTTTCATTGAATATAGTAGGGTCCTTCGTTCGTTCGTTCGTTCGTTCGATGAATATAGTAGGGCCCCTAGACTCGCAAGCCAAGATCCCATGATTATATAACATTCGTAAATAGTATTCAGCCTCGCTTGTTAGTTTTTTTTATTACTTACTGATAACGTGTTATCACGAACAGGTCATTGTCCAAACGGGTTTGCTTCAAAGAATGGTAGTCCTAACTTAAGATAGGTATGAATAGGTTAGTACAGTTAAATTCAGTAAAATTGTTACGTAAATATTTGAACAATGACGAATAGGTGAAACTAAAGCTGTATTTCCGTGCCGTACCTAGTTGTTTCATTGTCTTCATCCAACTTATAGTTTGATGCGCATTATCATGTTCAACTTTCATATCTGGTTTTACGACAGAAATACAGCTTGAACCTAGTTGATAGAATACAGCGATTTTTAATTATAATTATGTAATAGATAAGAAAGCACAATTGCCCTCGTAAACATAATCTCGTGCGATATATTTAATTATGCGATGCATTTCAATCTTATTCAAGTTAATTCGGGTCTTAGATAATGATAAAAGATATACTTACATAGGCCATATTCGTAGTTCATACTAAGTAGTCAACTTTAAAACAAATTCCTCTAAACAGATCGCTGTAATATCTACTCTGTTCTAATTAACATAACTATAAGAACACAAATGAACATTAAAACTACAACTAGTAAATGAAATAGCATTTATTAGTTGTCTTTTTATAATATGCATAGAATATACAGTCAAATTATAACAATTTACAAAAATATCTGATCCTCATCTGAGTCTCCAGCACCGTACACGAAATGTCTTCGCATTATATTGCCATCAATAATTGCACTAGAATCTGTCACGTTAGTCGGCATATTGCTATTCTTACAGGGGGTAACAGGATATCTGACTGGACCCAGCCATCTCCTACTTAATCCAAAATTCCTTGGCAACGCTACACTTTTCGCAGAGTTGCTTTTCGACCTATCTAGTCCATTTATCGAAGATTGTATTGATTTTAACGATGATTTCTTCATCAATTCATCTGAATCAGGGTCGAGATAATTTTCAGGTAAATCTACGTCGATAGGTACACTTAAACTTAAAGGTCTTCGTTTCGGCCTATTCGGTATTTGTCCCCGCCAAGTGGCAAATTTCTGAGTATTCTTTTGTGGAGTGTTTTCTTGGGATGAATAGTTCCCGACGTCAGAGTCCTCATAGACCTTATTCTCTGAATGTGATTTTTGTAAGTTACTTTTATCCGGAGTGCTTTGCTTGCTAGATTTATCTTTCATTCTGTTAATAACTTTTTCTTTCGTAAGTTTAATTAGCGCATATATTGTTTTTAAAGCTTCTTCGTTCAATAGTTCGTCATCAGTTAAATCTGCATCTAATGCGCTAGCAACGCTACTTCTTATGCCTTTCAGGTTTAATCTAGAATTGCTGCTAGATTCTGGTATCGGATTTTCTGAATTACAAAGTTTATTTGCATTTTGTAAAACAATAAGTTCCACAGTTTTAGGCGCAGATTGCAGCATCGTTAATGCTTTATCGTATTTTATATTAAGTAATGTTTTTCCATTGACTGATATAATTTGGTCTCCAGGTACTAATTTCTTACATAAGTCAGCTGCACTACCTGGTGTTATAGATTTTATGTACACATTTCCATCTGATCCTTCAGCTACTTGAAGGCCCAATGCATTCATTTCATCTCTTTCTAGTGCAGCTGTAACAAACACTCTTTCCCCTTGCACACATTCCATATTATCAAGTCTTTCAAATAAAGATGTGTTAAGACAAGAGTCATTTACTGTAGCATTATAGTTGAAGACATCAGGATACACTTTAGGGGATTCTAGTACATAAGCAGTCGGCATATTTGATGCATTTTGGTTATAATGTCTCTCTGGTAATAGCTGCATACTATTTATAAGAAAATTTTGTTTTTTCTCTGAACATAAATCGTCGGAATCACTTTGAGTAGTTGCAACATCATCAGACCTAAGGCAATCTGCAGAACTGTTTCTAATTGGTGATTTTGGGTATCTATTTACAGTTTTCATTCCATGGAATACTCTAGTACCCATTTTGACTCCATGTCTCCTTGGTAAACTACAACTTTCTGATGATGATAATCCATCATTGGAAGAATTTCCCTGAATATTCGCATTTGATGTGCTAAGCAAACTTTCTTCACTTGGTTGTGGGGATAAAATTTGTCTTAGTAATTCTTCAGTGTTTGGTTGTTCATTTTCTTTATTCTGAAGTTTCTTATCACCAAAGATGTCCATTCTGAATCTTCTTCTAACTGGTCTTCTTGACCGAACAGGATTCCTAACTGCCAGATTATAACTGTCTTGATAGTTACTCCATTCAATTTTGCCAGGGCTATTCTCTTGATTCAATGGGCAGTTAAGCTCATCAGACAAATAGTTAATGAAATCTTCTTTTGCATATAATTTTAAATACAGTCTGTGGTGTAGGGAAGCCAACCAAAAAGTGAAATAGCTTTTACCATCAGTCATTTTTAATTTATATTTCACCCCTATTTTGGAAAGACCAGAGTATGAATTGGGCATGATATACAAACTTTTTTTATTGTAATAAAATGTGTGTATGTGATGCCATGGTAGACTTTGTAGCACTATGCGATTTGGGGCACTTGATATTTCAGAAGTATGATTATTACGAGAATAGAGAGTGATGCCTCTTGGACCAATAGACAACCAAACATCTCTGCAAAATCCATCTCTTGTAGCCCATATTGCTGAATAAAAATGAGCTCCATAATCACGAAATGTTTGGGCAAGTGTTATGAAGTTAATTATGGCTTTGTTCCTATCCAAGCCATGTCTGGACTCATGTGCCCTTTTCATTCTTAACTTTATATCTGCCATGTTGTCTGTGATCACACTTTCAGGCAGATAGTGCTCTAGTAGAAAATAATCAGCTGTACCATGTTCCCTGTAGGAGAACTCTCCAAATTCAATGTGAAGAGCATACCCTGCTAATAAAATGAGATTCTGAATTGTTGAAGTTAGCTGACCTTCAACTGTTGCTCTTCTTAACTGTAAATACACTCTGTACCTCCATTCACCACCTTGGATATTGTTAGAAACATTCTTAGGTAAAAAAAACTTGATCCTCAAGAACACAGTGAGAGTATCGTCTTCCACAATTTTATTCTTTTTAGAATTAGTTTTGTGCCAGCTTTCGGGAGCTATCTTTTTTATTTTATAATCATCTGGGAGGAAAACAAAATCACCTCCTATGAGAATAGCTATTCCTAGCATAAAGTTGTGTTCATACTTTTCACTGTGCACTAAAGCTTCAAAGAGCTGGCCAGCAGTTATTACATTTGGATCACAGAGTACTTCAACTTTCTGTCCATTTAAAAGTACAACTGTTATCATCTTTTTATCTGCTATTGACGATAGTGTGAGGTCCATATGCTTGGCTGGTTGTGATGCTCTTACTATAAATTCAGGGCCAGTACATCCTTCTTTTCCCTTCAATCCACAATCAGCTTTATAAAGCCTCGAAGCAGCTCTTTGCACAGGTTTTCCTCTTCTGAAATTACTGTTTAATGGTCTATCATGCGTTTTTACTCTGTCATTTACCATGATGGCATGCATGGAGACAGCATTGTTCTGTATTTGAGGTTCCTCAATTTGGGTGCTGCAGGCTATGTCTAATGTAGAATGGGCACTACTTAGGCCCCCTCTTCTTGGAGTGTCAAATAAATTAAAAACAGCCTTTCTGTGTGTCCTAGGAATTCGGCAGCTGGGAAAAGGGTCCTTTTCATCTGGGGATTTTATAAGGCCAGCACAACTTCTTGGACGGACACTGACCTTCAGGTCTGTGTTTGTGCTGGCCTCTTTTGAGCGTCTTTTTACATAGTTCTGTTCAGATTCAGCATTGAAATAGTCAATGTTACGACCAATACCTATGGACGCGGCTGAACAGGAACTTCTGCCGGAATCCTCGTCGCAAACCCGAGGCATGGTTCTGAAAAATACAATTATTTTTGTATGGAGGCCTATGTAAAATATATATATATACATGAAAATTATTAACATGTAAAAGTAACTCGTTTTAGTTTGAGTTGCACATTCAAAACAAATCATATATGTGTCGTGAGTAAATAAGTAATAAATTTGAAGGTCTTACGATAAAGTCGTGAATGTACTAAATTTAAAATATTTAAATCTTTGGAAATTAACGCGGGGACAAAGACCGCTCACATGCGTTCTATGATATAATTGCATAAACATGATCTATCCATAAACGGATATTACCTATTCAAATATGCAGGTTTGTCACCACGACGAGAGAAAGTTCTGAATCGTTCCCAGGCTCTCTTAAACACTTATTGAGTCATAGACATCAAGTGTTATACCTAAAGAAACTTTAACAACCAATGGTTAAATAAATGTTTCAAAAACCACGCGAAAACTTTTACGTGAAAAAGTTTTGAAATTGTTTGTACTTACTTTTGGAAGTTATATCCATTAAACAAAGTTAGTGGGACTCGTTTAATTTTAACTCACTACCTAATTACTTTTACTTTCGACGGATATAACTAACATAATTATGATACAATTCACCAAAATCAGTCCGAAACTTTTGTTTTCCTTCGTGAGCATTTTACGGCTTTACGCACACAAGTACTTATTAATTATTTACAGTATATAGCTACCTTACCTACGCCTACATAATATATTATTGCAATAATAAAACGTGAACAATATTATAAGTGCAATGTAAATATTTTTAGCATTTCGAAATACTTTTATTAAAATTTTGTAAGCAATAAAATAATTTAGTTTATTTATATACTTGGGTATCGTCTTTCAACTTGAAATAAGTTACAAATTCACATAAGGTAAACCCGGAAAAACTAAACGCCGCTGTCATTTGTCAAACATTCATAACTCAATATTAAAAGCATTATAAAATATCTGCTATCTTTTTCGGTCGCTTGTTATAAGAACGAGATAGTAGTTACATCTTGCTTGGAATAGTTATTGAAAAACAAACGTATTTGGAACGACACGAGATAGAAATCGTGGATAATTTCGTGTGATGTTTATTATTATCGATTTTAGACTGTTTAATATTTGTTAATTGCCCATTTATAGTTAAACATCGGATATGGCAACGTTAATACAATCTTACGAACAACAATACTCAGTGCTCACAGCCGATATTACGGCTAAAATTGGTCGACTAAAAGCAGGCAATGAAGGTGCAGTATTGCAAGAATTTCTTAGTTTATTGAACACAATGATTCGCCAATTTTATTAATAACTCTTCACACTTATATTGCAGAAAATCGTGATCAGTTATCTAGAGAAATACAAGCCAATTTTGAGGAAGCCAACGACTTGGTAAGTTGTTTGTTTTTATTATTTCTAGAATAGTAAATAACAATCAATTATTATTGATGTTATAGAAAGAACCAAAATCCCTTAGGCAGATCTATTTACTTATCGCTGTGTAAAGTTCATAGCTATATCATTTTAATGAGTTACACAGCTTTATGTTTCTACTCAGGCAATTATATTGTTTAATAAATTAATATACAGTACTTTGTCTTATTTGTATATAATTATCCAATTTCTATGATTTTTGTAACCGTTTCTATGTTAAACTACAGTTTTACATATATATTTTTCAATTGTGTTCAGTATGTCATCTGAATGTTTTGTGAATTACTGTGACAGTCCATATTCCTTATCTTTTAAATACTTGTTAATCGCTTTCGCATCAACATTATAAACACCAGGCAATAGTAGTAAATACTACTACCAGCTAAATATATACTGGCCACTACTCCGTTTTTATTCCCCTTTCTCATACTACTCTGACATTGACCATCACCAAAGGCTGTTGTGATGATGTGAACAATCAAAGTGTTCCATTTGGATCAAAATTTAATGAAGATTGCTTAGATATTCTTTAGTATCTTTAATTGTTCTTTATTTTGACATGACAGCCTCCGTGGCGCAGTTGGTTAGACGCCGCCTGTGAAACGAGAGGCCGCGGGTTCGATCCCCGCACCGAGAGAAATGTTTGTGCTGCCCACAAATATTTCTTCCGGGTCTGGGTGTTTGTGAGACCGAAAAGTCTCTCGTAGTTTCTGATACCCACGACACAAGACTCGATCTTAGTGTGGGGTCAGAACTATGTATGTGACTGTTGGGTGTTATTTATTTATTTTCTTTTAATCTATCTTAGTTTGTGTGTCATCCGTTACATCTTTTGCCGTCTTGCCTGAAGGTCTGTACTATCCTTCATTCTGAACTAAACTACTACTTAGACATCTTAATCGTTAATCCACTAACTCTTTCCATCTTTAGTCAAGTACTAAAGATACATTTGTCATCTCATTTACGCATCTACATTCCAAATCTTTAATTGCATCATGTTTCTTTATACTTACCTTCCATTATAATACCTATTTGTATTATACATTAATTATTATATTTTATGCCCCTCAATATTCTTAACAGTATTATAATTTATTTTAAAAAATAAGCAATAAAAAAATATACAATTTTATTTTTACTCATATCAACATGTTATTATGATTTCTAAAATTCTTTACAGTTAGAGCAATTGGAACTGGAGTCGAGAGGTGCAGGTGCGGGGTCGAGGGTTGCTGCCTACCGAGCTGAGTTACAGAGGGTCAGAGATGAATATCGTTCAGTGGCCAGCAATTCTACTAGTTGTAAGCATATTTCAGTTTTTTTGCTTCAAACACATCTGATTAATTAGACTGTATTATTGTAGCTTTGTGATTTGGGGGTTGATTTTTTAATTGTGGTATATTTACAACATGAACTAAATAAAAATTATAGTTAAGTTGAACAGAATGTTCAATAATGTCCTTTCATATACAATTAATTATCATAAAATCTGTCTTTAGTCTAAAATTCTCAAGCTGCCATGATTATATGTATTTAAGAAAATAGATAAGGCATAAAAATTACAGTGCCAAATAGACAATTTCATCAGATTATTTTTAAACATTTACATGCCAATTTTTTTTTGCCATTAATGGCGAGACAAGCATACCATATAACTGCTCCGTTGCAAGACCAAACAACGCCAGGGTTAGCAGAGTAATGCTTGAAATTACTTACATTCTGGTTACTCTGGCTACAATGTCCTCTAAACCGGAACACAACAGTGAATTTACAATGCTGTTTGGCGGAAGCAATGGACATTGCGGTGGTACGCTACCCAGGTGGCCTCTCACATGTGAGAGACCTATCAGTGAAAGAAGTTTTTTAAACTTCCCATTTAACATTTTAATAATTGGATCTAAGAAAAATCTCTTGGGATGACTTGGTCCATTAATTTAATTATTATTCAAAATTAATACTAATTTAAGCTGCATCAAAATGTAATATTATTATTTGATGTTACATCATATAATATGTAGCCTAGTAAAATAAGTAAAATGTTAATTAACAACAAGTGCATAAAGGATCTTTTGTGAATTTGAATCCTAGTTTCAAATATTGTTACATATGTACATAAAAAACGCGTGAGAGTTTCTCCCAGAAAGGGTAGGCAGAGTGCTACTAGGATACCCATGTTTTGCCTTGAGTATTCTATCCCATGATGTGATAGGAGACGAGTCTATCGCTATATCGGGCAAAAAACCTGGCTCCGAGTTGCTAATGAATAGAAAAATCCAGTATTGCTTTGCCCAACCCGGGATTCAAACCCGAGACCTCAGCTTTGCAATCATGACGTAGCACAACAGCGCTGCCGAGGTAGTCAAACATTGGTAATTGTGTGAATTTTCTTTTTTCTAAATTAAATATATTCGATTTTAATTTAAAGAACACATTTTGTTTTTAATACGTAAAGCCTATTCATTAGATAAACATTGCTTGTGCAAATGTGATTTATTTGTACAGGCATTTTATCATTATGTTTTAGATTTTATCAAATTTCATATGATAAAATGTTAACAAAATGTTAAAATGTAATTTGAATAATATTTTTTTATTTTTTCTAGTGTATTACTTCATTTTCATCAACCCTCCACGGGGGTGTGTATCTTTCGATTCCGATCTATAATAATAATGTTTGTTGATAAAACATTTAAATTTTATGTAAGTACTGAACATAGTGAGACTTAACATTGTAAGTCTCAGGATGGCGACCGTAGTAGAATGCCAAGCATTACTTTGTAATTCTATATCAGCCGACGTCAGCCCACAGCTGGGCTCTATACTCAGCAGTGGGCTGACGTCAGCTCGTTGTGACATTGACCTCCTTATTTACACGCCACATTTTTCTGTCTTGTGCCAAGCGAATCCACTGCTTTCCTGTGAAAGTATTATTTATTATTATTTCAATGAATGGCGAGACGAGCATGCCGTTCGCCTGATGGTAAGCGGTAGCCGGTGCGACCGCTCATTAACAGTAAGAAAACCAAACAACACTTTGAATTACAAAATAATTCTAAGTAACCACAATGCTTGGCATTTCATTGCGCTCGTCATCCTGAGACATATGATGTAAAGTCTCAATATGTCCAGTAGTTACTCTGGCTACAAAGTCCTTCAATCCCAAACAAAGCCGTGCATTAAACTGCTGTTGGGCGGGAGAAATATTAGAGATATACATATAACTATGTAGTAATTTTGTATCTGTGTCAGCCCATTTACGTCCCACTGCAGTGCACGGGCCTCCTCTACAATTGACGGTGCGATTGAGAGGCCACATATTCCACGTATGTAGTAATGATAGGCTTGTAAATATTCAAGACAACATGGAGTCAGAAGAGGCGTACGACGACTGGTCCGGTCCGAACGAGCAGCGTCGCAAGCTGCTGGACAACACGGAGCGGCTGGAGCGCACGGGCAAGTCTCTCACGGAGGGGTACCGCGTGGTGCTGGAGACCGAGCAGATAGGCGCCGCCGTGCTGCAGGACCTCAGCGTGCAGCGCGAGACCATACAGAGGTCTAGGGGCAGGGTATGTACATTGTTCATTACTCTTTTTTTATATACAGGGTATATCAATACTGCTACCGGAAACGAAGCTGGGTGGTAGTTTTAGTGATTTCAGACACAATTTTGACAGCTGTTTGATTAAGTTTAACAGCCCCTGTGGCGCAGTTAGTTAGACGCCGGCCGTGAAACGAAAGGCTGCGGGTTCGACACCCGCACCGAGACAAATGTTTGTGAGACCTAAAAATATTTAACTCGAGTCTGGGTGTTTGTGGGACCAAAAAGTCTCTCGTAGTTCTTGATGCCCATGACACAAGACTAGATATTAGTGTGGGGTCAGGACTATGTATGTGACTGTTGGGTGCAATTATTTTATTATTTTATTTATTACTAATCCTTCGCTGTCTTTCTGTCACCAGGCTGTATGTCATAAACTGTGATCATTAGAAAGCTGAAATTTTCACAAATTGTGTATTTCCTATCCGCTATAGCAACAAATATTAAAAAAATATATGTAAATGTTAAGGTGTCGGGTCGCGTGGCGTTTTCGTAGTATGTTTCGGACCAAAAAGTTGTATTGTTTGATATATTGACCCAACCAACTCACTAGTACTTCGCCTTTCGACTTCAGTTATGACATTTTAGATATACATCTCTCCATCTACTTTTTCTGTATCAGCCCACATACGACCCACTGCAGGTCACGGGCCTCCTCTACAATCGAGAGTACGATTGAGAGTGGTTAGGCCTTATAGTCCACCGCGTTGGCCTAGTTACCATCTCATCAATAATGAGAGATCACGAATAAGTGAATTGGGCCAGAATTAACATTTTTCTCGCATGTTATCTTCAGGGTTATCAGGTAGCAGTACTTGCATTATCATTGTGTGCGTAGAACTTAAATATTTCGTTTACTTAGTGATTGACAACATTCATTAAGTGATAATGATGCTTGTATTACGCCTACTTAGTTTATCGTTAAAAAGATGTTGAAAATTCTTTTAAAAATGAGAAATAGGTGCATCTATTGTAGAATAATTTTACTATATTTAACATGATTACAATGGCATGTACTTAAAATAAACAAAACGGATCCAGTAGATTCAAGATTATTACAATTAATTACAAAAAATTCGATCCCCACACCGAAACAAAATATGTTAGTGAGGCTCACAAGTATTTCTTTGTACTACCGTACGGTTACAAAACAGAGGTCTCGGGTTCGAATCCCGAGTCGGGCAAAGTGATATTGGATTTTTCTATTCATTGTCAGCCCGGAGTCAGAAATTTGTGCCCGAAATGCCGATAGGCTCGTCCCATATCACATTGTGAGATGGAATATACAAAGTGAAATGTGTGTCCTGGAAGCCTCTATGCCTACTCATTCTGAAAAAAGGCGTGATTTTATTAATGTAGATATATCTTAGGGTTTTTTTTGTATGCAGTAAGGATATAATAAATAAATATTATTATTGTATCCTCAGCTACGAGAAACAGACGAACAACTGAACCGTTCCTCCCGCCTCATGAACTCCATGATAATGCGCGCGCTACAGGACCGATTCATCCTGGTTATGGTGTTCTTAGTACTTGGAGTGTTACTCTGCACCGGACTCTACTTCTATGTCACGTAGCCGATATCTAATCAAATATATTATGTGTTGAATATGCCTTAGTATACGCAGGATTGTTTAAAACCATTGTTTAAAATTGTGTAATAAGCTTGTTTGATATTTAATGGTTGTCCAATAGTTGTCTTAATGAACAAAAGTAAGAAAGAAGTATTTTAGCTTTAATTTTTTTGTTTAAAATTGTTTAGGGTAACTTTGGCCCAATGGACGTAAAAGTATGTAATTTAAATGAATTTTAAATGATCCTGATCGAGTGAAATATATTGAAATATAACAATATGTATAAGTACTTATATGTAATCTCAGTTCCAAGATAATATTATGAAAAGTGGCACACAATAAGTAGCGTATGATAAGAAAGCTATTTTGTTCACACAAAAAAATGTTACGCCATAAATATAAGTAAATGCTAGGAAGTAACTTATATCACAAACATTATCACTCAAAAAAGTATATTTATATTTTTAACTTTTTTTGCTATTTACATATAATATGACATACTTGTAGGAGCAATCTAGCAAAATTCATAATTCTCTTAAGACAAAACTGTTATGCTATTAACATACGTATGCGTTAAAACTACAGACCGCACATGCTCTTTGTCTCCCTCACACTAAGGCGGCGTTTTACTTGATAACTTGGTTATAGCGTGTCGATGGATTTCATAAATGATTCAGTGTACCAAGCCAAAATTTTGTTAGCCGTTTTCGTGTCTTACCTACGAGCGATGGAGCAATAATGGATAACCCTTAAAATAAAACGACTTAGAAAGTAAGTTGTATTCCATAAGCTTTTACAAAGAATATAAATAGAACTAAAACTAATTTTTACGAATTTTATCGCAATCGAATTTTATTTCGGATATTTTTTCTATTACTTTACAGCTTTCTTGGTCGCGAGGTGTACGAAAATTTGCGATAAAATCTGTAATAAATAGTTTTATTTCAATGTGTAATATTCGTGTAAATTTAAGAAACCATAAATATAATTCATTATAAATTTTAAGAAAATGAAACATTCCTCATAATTTAAAAAAAATCGTTAACCTAGTGCAGTGTAGTGTACCTTATCCTAAACCTTAGCCGAGCCAAAAAAAACTGTAATAAATCTAAAAGAGAGAAACAATTAAACCATTATGCAAGAAGTCATTATGTATTTTATAATTGCCGATTTCGAGCTGACTTATTGTAGCCCTTTCGATGCTTTATGCTAAAATAATAAATAAATTAGTTGACAAAGTTTTATTATGTTCAGCAATATTTATGCAACTAGGTATATGCATTTTATTATATTAATGTAAATAACCATACGTATGTATTTTTTAGAATAAATTATGTTTAACTTTAATCATGTACCTAAAATAAATATCTTTTAAAATTAATCAGCACGAAATACACATTATAGACTGGCAATTTCATGCGCGACCCTACTGGGCAACATTTAGGGTGGGGGAAGATAAATACGCCCCTTTACGGACGACTAGTAATGTAAATGCACATGCTACGCCTCGGCTCGCGGGTAAGATTCTACAACGCCTCATCATTTGATTTTGCTTACCTAATATTTTAAATTCGCGAGCTATAAATAAATTAGGTACTACACCAAGAAAGGTCGCCGTCGTCTCAGCTTGTAATTTTAACAACATCAAAAATCCTAGCTCACGTTTATAAATGTTGGCTTACTCTATGGTATTCCCCCTCCTTTCCCAGTCACCTTTTATAATAGAAGGGAAGTGCACAAACTTGCCGAGTCTATATTCGAGATGCTTTCGAAATTCAGTAACAGTAATGATAAATGAGGCTGTCGTAACTCGTAGCTAGGACAATTGTTATAGATAGTGCAAATATTTAATTATAACTCGATAAGTGAAATCATGAAATGTAATCCTGTGAGATTAATTAAAGAGTGCTATTTGTTTTATCATTTTATTTAATTGCATTATTAACCCAATTACGAAGTTCCTGAAAGTTATCAAATAAAAACCTATTATTAAATAATCAATTTTATTACAACAAATTAATTTTTACACACATTAAAGTAATTACAGAAACTTAAAACTAAGTCATACATAATATACAATAACATGTATTTTTTTTGAAAACTTAATACCCAATGGAAATAGCTTGACAATAAGTTATACAATGATTTATGTCAAATATTTATATATTAAGAAACCTATTATTTTTTATTCATTCTGATTATTTTGTGCATTTAATATTCACAATATTAATTGTGCACTCAATATGATGCGCTGTGTAAATAAATTACACAAATAATTCGTTTTTAACTAATCGTCAACAAAGGAGAATATCCACGTTACTATGAAATTTACTATCGGTGCGAATATTGTTGTGACTCGATGAAACCTACTTTATTGTGTAGGAAAAAATATACATTTTCAATAAATATTATTGTTTATTTAAAATGCCGAAATTAATTTATGCAGTATGGGTATCGTGAATAACGATATTTTTACACGCTTTTTATTAGCTTCACCTGTATGTTTGTATGTTTGTTTGTAACCGACTTCTTTGGGCGCGATTTTGACCCACTTTAAACGGCCAGATTTCGTTCAAATTTTGCACACTTGTCAAAGACCGATGACAATACAATAATTCGATTAAAATATATAATTATCCTGATTAGATTCGCCAGGATTCATTATTCTTATAATTGATGACCATTGCTACTGACCACTAGGTGGCGTATAGATGAACATAATTTGCTACTGACTAATAGATGGCGTGATCACGTCAATAATGCATGTTTGCACTATTCATCGCTAGATGGTGTTAACATTGTATTCTTCAAGTGTCAAATGTTACTACTGACCAACAGATGGCGTTATTGATTGGAAATACAGCTGTAGATGGATGTTTTTAGTCAAAACAATTAAATAATAGTTAAAAAAAACTAAAATACACGCTTTAATAAGATATACAACTAAAAAAGTAAAAATAATTGATACTGAATTTAAGATAAGTAAATGGAGTAAAATACATATATTTTATTGTTACAAAGCGTGGGGTGCAGGATGATAAGTAATTGTTTTAAACACCCCACGCTTTGTAACAATAAAATATATGTATTTTACTCCATTTACTTATCTTAAATTCAGTATCAATTATTTTTACTTTTTTAGTTGTATATCTTATTAAAGCGTGTATTTTAGTTTTTTTTAACTATTATTTATTTCCGATACTATAAATGGGCAGCCTCCCTTTCTCATGCAAGTAAGATAAGAAAATCTTATATTATATAGATACTAGCGGCCCGGCCCAGCATTGCCCAGGTACAAATAGATTTCTGTACAATAATATGTGTTTACGCCGTTTCCATTATTCCACGACGGCTGACGTCACGTGTGATTGGCGGTGCGCCGGCGCTGCGCGGCTGATTCTCCAATCGCGTGAGCGCTGCGTCACGTTATCGCGCGTCTAACCAATAGGGGCGCGTGGCCTGCCACCTCCGCGAATCCTGTGCCTTCGCGGTGCGCTACGACGACACACCAGTTTTTTATTACGACACATAGTGGTTACGGCAATTTTGTAACAAACAAAAACAAGTTTAATAAAATAGTTTAAACCTCTATTACGGTTTTCTTTGTTCGTATCTCGAACAAAAGTGGCGACCGTGACAGGACCTGCAAACTACAGAATGTATTCCGGTGCCTGTTAACTTACAAATACTTGGAGGACTGGAGTGGACAAATCGAGCAACTCATCGAACCATCCAGCACCCTAAACGCCAAAGAAACAGGATATATGTCGTGACACTACAGCTAAGTGAAACTACGCTATTTTGAAAGGACGAATCTGGAAAGAAACCTAGAATAATTGCAGAAGTACCGTTACGGCTTTGCTCATTCCCTAAACATTCCCGATTCGACCTTACCTTAAATTCCAAGCTATTTATACTAACTAGCATCTATCGAGTGCAAATTTATTGGCATTTATAATTGCATTTTGTTTCTTTTCTATTTGTTTTACGCGTTTATTTGCCTACTCGTTGCGTAAAACCGATTTGATATTTGCTTACCGCCCGACAAAGAAGTGAGGGACGTATTTTATTTAATTATTTTTTTTATTTTAACTATTGTTGTTTAATTTTGTTGCAATGAGTGCCGAGTCGAGTCTTAAGGAACTCACCGTTAAACGCGGTTCTATTAAAGGCCGCCTAACCAAGTTTAGACTTCATTTGGATACCTTGTTAACATTAGAAAAATTATCAAACATGGAAATAAACAAACTTGTCATGAAGACGACTAGAATAGAAGCGCTATTTGTGGAATTTGAAAGTGTACAAAACCAAATCGAGATATTGTCTGAGTCTGGTTTACCTAACGAGTTGACCGCGCGTGATTTGTTGGAGCAGGAGTTTGACAACTGCATTGCCATCGCTCAGGACATTTTAAAATCGCACCGCACTCCCTCTGAGCAAGATACAAAAAATGTTTCTAGTTGTTCTTACCATATTGAGGGCCAGCATGACAACGCAAATTGCGATAACGTTTCCTTTACATTGCCTACTATCTTAGTGCCTAAATTTGAAGGGTCTTATTCTAAATGGTTGGGATTTAAAGAAATTTACATTTCATTAATACACGACAACAACAAAATAAAGGGCATACATAAGTTTCATTATTTGTGTTCTTATTTAGAGGGTGAGGCCGCCGAAATGTTGAGTAATCTAGAGGTAACCGAAAGTAATTATTTAATCGCCTGGGCACTCCTCTGTAGTCGTTATGACAACAAACGCCAACTAATAAAAAATCATTTAAAATCCCTGCTTGATATTCCTCCATTCCGTGAATCTGACAAATCTCTACGGCACTTAATTGACAATGTTAACAAAAATTTACGTGCCCTCAGTACTTTGGGACTGCCTACAGATAAATGGGATGTATTAATAGTTCACCTGCTCACCTCTAAGTTGGATAATCGCACAGCCTTTAAATGGGAAGAGCATAGAACAACCTTGCCTGAAATAATATCCCTCGAAGATTTTTTTACCTTTTTGAAAAATCGCGCGAATGTTTTGGAAACCTTTAACACCAATAGAAATGAGAGGCTAGATAAGGGCAAGCAAATTCATCATTCACCTCATGTCAAGAATCAAATGAAATCCTATGTTGCTACTTTCACCAAGGAAACTATTCCTACAAGATCCAATTTCCAATGTGTTGTATGCAAAGGCGCTCATCGGCTCTACGAGTGCACCACCTTTAAATCAAAAACGCCTGAGGAAAGGAACTCCTTGGTTGAAACTCTTCAACTTTGTCTAAATTGTCTCAAACCAGGCCACGAAGTCCTCTCCTGCAAGCTTCCGGGGTCTTGTCGACACTGCAAAAGGAAGCACAACACTCTTCTCCACATTTCTCACACCGATCTGCCAAAAAACTCCACATCCGTTGCTATGTCAGCTTTATCTTGCTCTGAAGTTGTTCTCTGTACTGCCATGGTACGCCTAACAAATCCTCAAACTAACAAATCTATTAATGTTCGAGCTTTGCTCGACAGTGGAAGCCAATCATCTTTCATTGATGAAAACGTAAAATCAAAACTAAATCTAACTTCTCAGCCCTCAAATATAAGTATAGTTGCTATTGGGAACAACTCGCTAAAGCTTACTCCCGAACGTTGTGCTGTTCAACTTAGCTCTAATAACACCACTTTCCAAGTGTCAATGATGTGTCTCGTTCTTAAATCTATAACCGATAATTTACCTAAAGTTCCATTAGATATAAGCAATCTAAATCTGCATGGTATAGAACTAGCAGACCCCTACTTTCACAAACCATCTCCTATACAAATGCTTATTGGCTGTGATATATTTTGGGATATAATTGGTAATAATCAGCGCTCTCTAGGCACTAATACGCCTAATCTCCGAAGCTCCAAACTAGGATGGCTGATATCGGGCCCTATGCCCACAAAGTGCAAGCCGCCTACTCCTAAACCAATTGCATGTAATTTTCTTCTCAAACAGGAAACTGTTTCCGATATTGATCAACAACTTTTGAAATTTTGGACATTAGAAAACGTCCCAAACTGTAAACCTTTCTCCGAAGAAGAAAAACTTTGTGAAATTCACTTTCTCAATAACACCGAAAGAGATGTCGATGGTCGGTTTTGTGTGGGTCTTCCACTAAGGGAAGACGACTTATCTTGTTTAGGGGAATCTTACCACATTGCCAAAAAAAGATTCTTCTCACTGGAAGCTCGTCTTAAGAAAAATGCTAGTCTTAAAAAAGAATACTCGCAATTTATCCACGAGTATGCCGACCTTGGTCATCTATCTGAGTCAGCTGAAATGAAGCCTCCACATTCTTATTTTTTGCCCCATCATCCCGTTTTGCGGGAAAAGAGCGAATCCACCAAACTAAGAGTAGTTTTCAATGCTTCTGAACCTACTACCTCTGGCTTTTCGGTAAATGATCTTCAAATGGTCGGGCCCTCTATTCAAGATTCTTTATTTAATATTTTGCTGCGCTTCCGACAATATAAATTTGTACTCTCCGGAGATATTGAAAAAATGTACCGGCAAGTGCTTTTAAGAGAATCCGACCAAAATCTCCAACTTATGCTTTGGCGCAATAATGAAAATGAACCTCTGAAAACTCTTAAATTAAAAACTGTAACTTATGGATTTGCTAGTGCTAGCTTCCTCACCACGAGATGTATTTGGCAGGTAGGGGAGGAGTGCGAGGATTCCCAAATAAAGGATATTATTCAAAGTGATTTTTATTGCGACGATTTGCTGACGGGTGCCGATACTGAAGATGAGCTTCGTCTAATACACCGGGTAGTCTCTTCTGAATTGGCTAAAGGCTGTTTTCCTTTAAGAAAATTCCGCTCTAACTTACCTGATTTTTTGCCTTCTACTTCTTCTCTTTCTAATGAGCCAAATTTAATAATTAGCAATTCTACTAGCACGTTAGGTATTGGTTGGACGCCTGCAACGGATAAAATTCACTTCCCTCTTAATTGTTCCACAGATTTGATTCACACCAAAAGAGCTATTCTTTCCACAATTTTCAAGATTTTTGACCCACTTGGTCTCTTATCTCTGTGCACTATAAAGGCCAAAATCTTTCTCCAAAAATTATGGGCCGCTAAATTAGAGTGGGACGAACCGGTTCCCGAGGCAATGAAACTTTCTTGGGAAAGGTTTTATCAACAGATAAGCACCCTCTCTTTCCTTAAAATTCCAAGATGGGTCATTATCAATCAGTCGTGCGGCGTCGAACTCCACTGTTTCTGTGACGCCTCTCAGCTAGCCTATGGAAGTTGCATCTATTTAAAATCTTGGGATGAAGATGGCAACGTGCTCGTTAATCTACTATGCTCCAAAGCACGTGTTGCTCCTATTAAGTCTTGCACCATTCCTCGTTTGGAACTATGTGCCGCTTTGTTGGGTGCCCAACTTAGTATCGCCGTCGTCGGAGCTTTAAGGCAAAAAATGAGTCGCCTAATCTATTGGACTGATTCTATGGTTGTCTTGGGTTGGTTACGAAATCCTAACAAAACCAAAACCTTTGTTGCTAACAGGGTTGCATCTATTTGTGAATTAACGGATGTGTCATCTTGGCGTCATGTCCCAACATTAGATAACCCGGCAGACCTGGCTTCTCGTGGTGTAGATCCTCAAGAAGCGGTAGATGCTCGGTTATGGTGGCACGGCCCGTCCTTTTTAATCAAACCTGAATCTGAATGGCCAATCACCCCAAATTCCCAAGGTGATTTACCAGAAATGAAAGCAATGAGCATTGTTATAGGTAAGACAGATATTTTTGAAACTGGTTCAATTTTTAAAAGGTTTTCAAAACTATCTTCTTTACAAAGAGTTTACGCGTGGATTTTGCGCTTCTACCATAATTGTAGAAATCCCCAAAACAAATTAACGGGTGTTTTAAAAGCTCACGAAATTGATTGTTCAATGACACGTCTCCTTAAAATAGCTCAATACGAATCCTTCCCTGACCAGATAAATTCTTTACTTTCCAAAAAACCTCTCAAAACCAAAGATTCTCTACTTTCTCTAAATCCTTTTCTCGATGATCAAGCCTTGCTTCGTGTGGGTGGGCGCATAGGCACATCTATGTACTCTTACGACAAGAAGCATCCCATTCTATTAAGGGGTGAACATGATTTAACTAAGCTAATTTTTAAGAACGAACATATAAAGTTATTACATTCCGGCCCGCAACATTTGCTTGCTTCCGTTCGAGATCGCTATTGGCCTATAGGAGGTCGCAAGATAGCTAGAGATGTCACAAAAAATTGTTTCATCTGCCGTAGGTTCAAAGGCGAAACAATGACTAATATAATGGGCAACCTACCATCCGATCGGGTTGACCCTGGTTTCCCTTTCAATACAGTAGGCGTTGATTTCGCCGGCCCTTTTTTAATAACTGATCGAAAGGGTCGAGGATGTAAGATAACTAAATGTTATCTTTGTATTTTTGTTTGCTTCAAATACAAATGCGTCCATTTAGAGGTGGTCAGCGAACTCACTAAAGATGCTTACTTATTAACTTTAAAAAGGTTTATTTCTCGCAGAGGACTACCCAAAACAATCTATTGCGACAACGGGCGCAATTTTGTAGCCGCTTCTAAAGATGTTGGCAATTTTTTAAATTCCAATAGTGCTTCTATCAGTGACTTTGCCGCTCGTCAGGGGATAGAATTCCGCTTCTCTCCGGTTTACGCTCCTCACTTCAACGGTCTAGCGGAGGCTGGTGTCAAATCAGCGAAATTCCATCTTCGACGAACTGTAGGCCAGTCTCACCTAACATTTGAAGAATTAACGTCAGTATTTGCACAAATAGAAGCTATATTAAATAGCCGACCCTTATGTCCATTAAGTCCTAGTCCTAATGACTTCCAATCCCTAACTCCAGCTCATTTTTTAATTGGTAGGCCGTTAACGGCGCTCCCTTCAAAGAGCTACGCTGACCACGACGAAAACCGCTTGAATAGATTCGAACGACTAGAGAAAATTAAACAACATTTTTGGCGTAGATGGTCCGCGGAATACATCTGCGAACTCCAGCAGAGAATGAAGTGGCGAGAAAGGTCCAAAAGCCTAAAATTGGACGACCTGGTGCTGATTAAAGAAGATAACGTTCCTCCACTGTGCTGGCGTTTGGGACGCGTTAGCAAAATTTTTCCTGGTGAAGACAACATTCCTCGGGTGGCTGACATAAAAACGGCTCAAGGAACCATCAGACGTGCCATCAATCGACTGTGTCTCCTCCCCAATGCTGACAATGCTTGAAAGACAAGCTTTCAACGGCGGGAGGATGTTTACGCCGTTTCCATTATTCCACGACGGCTGACGTCACGTGTGATTGGCGGTGCGCCGGCGCTGCGCGGCTGATTCTCCAATCGCGTGAGCGCTGCGTCACGTTATCGCGCGTCTAACCAATAGGGGCGCGTGGCCTGCCACCTCCGCGAATCCTGTGCCTTCGCGGTGCGCTACGACGACACACCAGTTTTTTATTACGACACATAGTGGTTACGGCAATTTTGTAACAAACAAAAACAAGTTTAATAAAATAGTTTAAACCTCTATTACGGTTTTCTTTGTTCGTATCTCGAACAATATGTACGTATTATACATATAAACCAGGGATGTTGCGAATGTTCGCATCCGCATCCGCAAATGCGGAACTTCCGCATAAATTTTGACATCTGCATCCGCATCCGCATCCGCATTAATCGATGCGGATATTTATGCGGATGCGGATGTAATACAAAATGAGACAAGACAGAAATTTGGCGGTGCCGGCGAATGGCGCGTGCCGTTCGCACGTGACATTGACCAATGGGAGCGAAAGAAATATTGAAATGATCCAACACGTATGTTGTTGCTATGATGTTAGATTCTTTTAGTGAAAATGAGAGTCGACAACTACCAGAAAATGGTAGCACTGAAGCTGTACTCCAAAAATAATTTCTTTCTTATCCCAATAAAAAAAGAGTCTATGTGGATGAAAATCCTCTTAAGTGTTTATCGAGAGGAATAAAAGATATTGTTTCCCATAGCACAAAGATTTTTATCCACTCCACTACGTAGTAATCCTAGCGAAGAATTATTTGCAGCGAGGGTTTAATTTACCAACCTCTTCCTAAACGCCTTGTCATCAGAAAAGGCGGTGCGGCGTTATGCTTAATAAATGAAACGGTGTTCTTTTGCGAGCTCTTGGGGCTACTCAAAACGAAGGTAATGCATTTAATTATCAATAGAGAAGATGGCTAGAACCTTGCACAAGCATGGGATCGAATTCTACACTTAATTATATCGGAACCCAAAAGACCGACCGCCCGACATCAAGACACAGTGGGCTTCTTCTGCGTAGATTGAAATGCAAAAACAGATTAACGTTTTAAATTAACTTCTTAATTTAATAATAGTAAATTACGGGCAATTAAATTTCGCCCTGTGACCATGAATCCTTTAAAGTAATCGAAATATCGGGATGTTAAAAAATATAAAACATTAACATAGATAAATCGATAAATATTAGTAAGCGGTAAAATCCGTAAATAATAGTTTAATTTCAATATTCATTCATATACTATACTAGCGGTCGGGCCCGGCTCCGCTCGGGTGTATATGTTATGGGCCAAGTGATTAATCGAACATTATTTAATGCCCGGGCAATATGAATAATGCCCAATAAGAGCGGGCAATGTAATTATACCCAATCAATTTATCACATTGCCCGGGCATTACGAATAATGCCAAGTGCCTATTGGGCAGAGTGATGTAAAGCGAATCAAATTCAAAACAATGAGCCGAAGTGGTAGAATTTAGACTAGGGCAGCACGAGGGCGTAGGTTGGGAGTAGCGGAGGGGGAAGGGGAGTGTCGCACCTCCCCTGGTACCATTCCCATGAAAAGGTAACGCACCATTCCTGAGAAATATCTATTATAGCAACTTAACCCTTAAAACACTTGTTGTCAATACAAATTAGCTTCTGTATATATCCTTCGTTACAGCGGCGGGGGCTGCTCTCCCTCCGCGCCTCCGGCTTTTTATATACACTCTAGGGTCGGTAGCCAAAAGACTACGTGAAGTCGGGGTGTTCCGAGTCGGTTTTGGGGCACAGTCGACCTAACTGATCCATAAAGTGGGTATACAAATATGATATGGCTCGGCAATATTCATACTGCCCGGGCATTATGAATACTGTCCGCATTAATCACTTGGCCCATAACATATACACGTTTTAAAATGGCGGTCAAAATAATTTATTCTGACTATCAGTTTAGAATATCGACCAATCGGACCACGAAAAACGAACTTTCCTCATTTTTGCTAGAAATATCACTACTGCTTTCCTCCTATATGTCATAGCGTGATGATATATAGCCTATAGCCTTCCTCGATAAATTAACTACCCAACACTGAAAGAATCATTCAAATCGGACCAGTAGTTCCAGAGATTAGCGCGTTCAAACAAACAAACAAAGTCTGCAGCTTTATAAAATTTGTATAGATTTACATAAGATCTTAAACATCCGCATCCGCATTCGCATCCGCGGATGTGAGCCTTTGAAAATCCGCATCCGCATCCGCATCCGCGGATGTGAAAAAATCGACATCCGCAACATCCCTAATATAAACCTTCCTCTTGAATCACTCTATCTATTAAAAAAACCGCAGCAAAATCCGTTGCGTAGGTTTAAAGATTTAATCATACAAAGGGACATAGGGACAGAGAAAGCTACTTTTTTTATACTATGTAGTGATTACAATTACAATGTATATCCCATCGAGACACACAATTATATATTTACGACTTCATTCATACTAAAATAACTTTTAAACTGTTGACGTATAAGTCATTTGCTTAATATAATTTATTAGTAACAAAGGAACACAAAAGGTGTGTGATTTGAACACAAAAAAATTAAAAACCTAGTAGAACATAGACCATAAACACTCATTATGTATTAATAATATTAACATAGCTAGTATCACTATATACACATTCATTGAAAAAATATATAACATTTATTTAAATGAGATTTTATGAATTTTACCATAGCTATTTCCATTCGAGTGTGTAAGCTACAGCGTACAATACATTTCAAATAAGATTGGCGAGACTAATTATATATTGTGGAGTGGAAATTAATTTATATTTTTATTAATTACATTGAAATATAAAATCAAATTTTTTACACCCAAAATTGTTTTTTTGCTTATTATTGCAATATACTAGGCCAGCGTGGTGGACTATATGGCCTAACTACTCTCAATCGTATTGTCGATTGTAGAGTAGGCCCGTGCCCTGCAGTGGGACGTATATGGGCTGATACAGATTGCAATATAAATATGGTGGACATCAAGAATACTAGATTTTAGCTATTGGTATTTTATAAGAAACAATGAATTTTGTCAGTCCTATGTTTTTTGATGCAGATATCGAATCGACAACCACTCGTTTCACAGCCATTCTCTCACTGACTGTACAAGTTATTTATCAAGTCTAATGGTGCAACCGCAAACAAATTAATAAAAAGGCTATATATATATATGTATAAGTGAAATATACTGCCTACTTAACTATCTACTTTTGTAAACTAATGCACATAGCAGAGAAAATATATTAAATTTCAATTATCAAGACATATATTTTGCATAGTAAGAAAACTACAATTATTTAGCATAGTCTAAGCTGCAAAATCCTAGAACATATTTTTAATGAGCAGTCAATAACAAACTTTAACAAGGCATCAATAAAGTCGATAGTAGCTTACAAGGGATATACAAAACACCAAATACATTATCCATTGCATACCATATTCAACTCTATAATCCTTGGTGTAAAATTCATTTTCAATCTCTCCAAAACCATTTTCCATTTTGACGTGCTATTTTCACTAATAATTATATACTATTTTTCAGGCCCATGTATACAATTACAGTGTCTCTATAATGTCTCAAGGTAAGTACGGCTAGATGTCTTACTAGTAGTGTATCGTCACGTGTGTTTGAGAGTTTCGCTTGGTGTCGCGACACTCGCTTGAGTGTCGGCGCTAACTGCAGTCTCGGCGATGTCGTCCTCTATAACCTGTCCGAGGGACAGCAACCGCGTCTTGTACTCGTTTAGCTTCATATCCTGAAAAAGATTTTACATACTATTAGTTTTTGAAACTATACACAATATGAAAATTACAGTTTATATATTTTACTCAACAAATATAAAACTAAAATGACAACAATAAAAAATACTTTACAAATGCCACTAAAATAAGTAAATGTTTTAGGAATTTTCAAACAGTATCCTGTAGTAACTAAGTCAATAATGAACCTATTGCAAAAATAACCATCAGAAGCCTCATCAATTTCGAGGAGTTCTACTCTATGTTCGAAGATATTCATCAGATACTTACCATTTTTACCCTAACTGTGAACATTTTAAAACAAAAAAAAAAATATTCTAAATTGGTGCATCTTCGAGTAATCGGTAAACATCTTTTCTTTTTGTAAAGTTGGTTAAAAATATATTCATACTATTATAAATTTTAATATAATAAATCATTATTTATCTTGCCTTTAGTAATAAGTCAAAGTGATACCTAAAATACTGACCTTAATATTTTTATCATTATAACTACTTCACAATCCCAACAAACAAAACAACAAACAAGACAAACAAAAACAAAAAATTGCTTTCAAAACCAACCTGGTCAGCGAGCAACTCCAACAAATCATCCTGATCTTTCCGCAGCCTCTCCAACTCCTCAGCAGCGGTCTTCTGTCCGTCCTGGTTGACCTTCAGCTCGTTGCCCAGCCTGGCCACCTCCGCAGTCAACTCTTGTATCCTCTTCTCATACTCCTGACTCCTGTCTTCGGGGACTAATTGTGGGACTGTTAGTGATGAAGCGGAGACTTGAGCTTTGAGCAGCGTATTCTCATCTTTGAGGTGCGAGTTAGATGCTATTGAGTCATTGAGGGCGCTCTGGAATTAATTTTATTAAAATAGAATATTAATAATACAAATACAAATTGCTTAAGTTAAAATTATCCTATTGGCAATAAAATATATTAAAATTTTAGTGTCTGTTACGGCTCTGAAAATATAGGTTAAGTTAAGGAGGCTTAAATCTCAAAAGTGTCATCAGATATTAAGATTTATTTTGGTCTTTCGAGCCCTATTATCAGTGCTGACAAATAATCAGAACTCGCATAGATTAACCAAATATTCTAAATGTATTTTTAGAAGAACAGTTCAATATAGTCTACAATTTTTTTTATCAAAATTATTTTTGATCCTTCGAGCCTGATTTTGTACACCTACCCTCAAATAGAAAATTGAAAAAGTTTTAATACCTGTAGCGACTGGTTCTGCTGTATGAGAGTGTCGAGTTGCGCCATGAGTTCCTGCAGGCGCGCGTCCTGCTGCCGGATGAGGGTCTTGTACTGCTCCAACATCCCGGTGTCGGGAGATGTCCTCTCGTTTGTCGGGTCCGCGATGCCATTCTCTTGCTTGGCTGTTAGACTCTGGACTAGTACGCCTGGGGAATTAAGTTTCGGTTTAATACTTTTGTTTTTATTTAAATTTGGCACAATTTTGATATAAATGTATGGTATTAAATTAGTATTTCAGGGGTTTTATTATAAAAGTAGTGTATTTGTATAGCAGGGAAGCAGTAATGAAAAATCTAGCAAATACTTATTCTTTATCTAGCAAATAATTATACTTTAAAATCTAGCAAATTTTGGCCACCATTTGTATATGTACGTGGGTCGGACCGCTACTAATAATATGAAGAAGGTACAATAGTCCACGTTTGTGAAGTACAATAATAATACAACTGTACATACTCTCCATAAGCTTGAACAGCTTGCAGAACTCATAATCCAGCATGACATCAGCCGGCAGCTTGGCCCTCAGCTGCGGCTGCTTGGCGGCGCGGCTGTACAGCTCGTGGCGCGCCACCTCGCCCAGCCGGGACACCAGCGCCTCCAGGCCCAGGCGCTTCGACACCAGCTGCTTTAGCATCTCCTGCGATATTATGTTGGAGACAATCGATTATCTAATCACCATACCAAGCGCAGCATTAGTTCCGAGATATGGCAGCACTTTCGCGATTGTCAATAGTATGCTAACTTCGTGCTACTACAGAGTAGTGGGGAGCACTAGAACATGGCTGAGCTCTCTTGGGATTTTGGTGGTTGTCTAAATCAGTACAGTTACACTAGGAACTGTTATTCGCTTCGTTTGTTGAATATACTCGTACCTGATTATTGTGTATTCTGCTGTTTCTCTTTACTCGATCATCCCAAACGAATTCACATAATGGCGCAGAGATTACTATCTATGCGACAAATAAATAAATACATAATGATTTCGTAGATTTACTCGAATGTTACACATAGAAATAAAACTATTGTTTCTTCGCGCATGATGTCTTGCTATTTGGCTCGAATCGTTGCAACTTGAAACGCTTCATCCACATTCATTGAGTGTTAAATTCCTGCCCCTGGATCCCTCTCCATTCGTCCGATCAATTTTTGGATTTTTTCACCTAGTTTTCAGGCAATATAACCAAACCTGCAACCTACCTTGGTATAGTTATCAACGGAATCATCATTGAACTGCACACACAAGGCCAGCATGAATGCAGCGAGGCCGGGCAGCAGCGCCTCGCTGTCGTCGTGGTCGGCGGCGGCGGCGTGCGTCACGAGCCAGCTCACTCCGCCGGGGACGCGCAGGAACGCGCCCACCGCCGCCGGGCAGTTGCACAACCATTGCGATAGTAACATGAGTAGCGCCACCTGGTGGGTTTTTTTAAAATAACTTGTGGTTTCTCAGGGACTCGCTGAGCTATAGATCCTGGATGGGCGAAGCAGTGAGTGGAAAAGCGTTAAAGTTTTTATCTAAATACTTTTAACCAACTTTAAAAAAGGAGGAGGTTGTCAATTCGGCTGTATATCTTTTTTTTTATAATTAAAAGTTATAATAACTGATAATTAATGCCCAACGACGAATAGCGGCGAATTGGAAAGTTATAATAGCGATTTTATCATGACATAAATTGTAAGAAAACAAGTTTTACATATATACAACAATTTTTTAAAATATCTGTAAAAATATAGTATACATCTCATGAAGTGTTAACGGATGCGCCGGCCACAGACTGCGGTATGTGCAAAAGTGTGTCGATACATAAAGTTTTGACACATGTAGTAAAACGGCTCTTTAAGTTTTTCACACAAAAAATCAACATTTTGTAATATTTTTTATGAATATACAATATATCACTTCAACCACTGACCTTAGGCTTCAACTTAGTATTCTGCTGCAACAGAAGCGTACACTGATGTAGCAACGACACTGGAGAGCTTCCTATATTCGTAGCCAGTAGGACCCTCAACAGTTGTTCTTTCTGTGCCGGGTTGTCTATCAGGGCATGCATCAGGGCCACCGCTGAGAACCAGTTGGAGAGGACATCTGAGGAGAACAGGCCTCCACAGAGCAACTGTCCAGAGGTCAGACTTGATACATCAGTGGATGAGGGTAGTAGAGTTTGGACTAGGGACGCTTGGCTCATCTCATTGTGGTACAGGTAGCATTGGAAGCAGTAGAGGACTGCGCAGCTGAAATCAATAAATATGTTGTATGAAATGCCTGATGCTGTAAAACATCTGCTTTTTAATACATTTTTATCACGATCATGATTTAAATATGCCGCTGTTAATAATTAATAAAACATTATTTTGTGAAAAAATAATATTTTAAACAGATAATATTTTGATCCCGCGTTTATTTAACCCGGAAATATACTACTAAACGAATCGCCACGCGACTCGACCCGACGCGATACGTGTTGAATCAAATCAAATCATAGTTTTCTATGACTAGAACCACACTACAAACACGCCATGCAACGTAGCATCGCGTGTTCATGTTAAATTAACTGTAGGAACAAGTATTGATTAATAAATAAATAAATAAATAATAAATAAATACACCCAACAGTCACATACATAGTCCTGACCCCACATTAAAATCAATTAAGTCTTGTGTCGTGGGTATCGGGAACTACGAGAGACTTTTCGGTCTCACAAACACCCAGACCCGAGACAAATACTTGTGGGCCTCACAAATATTTAAATCACCAAACTTACAGTTTAATTGTATATTTTCTGTTTTTCGAACAGAGCTACCTTCATGATTAAAAATAATTAAGCAATACTTACCGAAGGGAAAACGGCTGCTTCTCATTGACCATGGACATCAGAAGCACGACGATTGCCGGTCGAGGTGGGTTCGAAGGCGCCATGACATTGCCCAAAAACTCCTGGTTTGTCACATCACCCCTTACAACCTCACCCACAGTATTAATAGTCTCAGTTAGTATATCTGCCGGGACCCCACTCGACATCAGAATATTGCACAGAGCATCCAACAAACCAACATTCTTCATAATCTTCTGGCAGCTCGATATTATATGGATCGAGTTACTCGGAGACACCAAAGTCCTCACAATAAGTAGCATGCAGTGAACGTTAGACACCTTTTGAGGAGACCAGCCCTGGTCTTCGTCTACTGGAGTATTGAACATGGGCAGCATCCTCTGTATGTAACTTCCTTCTTTAAAGAAATTTATATTACTGCTGTTATTTTTCAGCAAGTTAAGCATCAAAAGAAGGCAATCTTCTACAATTATTCCACCGTCTGAGTACCCTTCGCTGGAAACGATTTCGAATAACCTATCGAATGCGTTTTCAAAAGCAACTATCTTCTGTATATTCGCGTTGGCTTTCGTTAGCTTTATTAGAAGGAGCAAGGTCTCGTTTCGAATCACCTCACGCGTATCGCCAAGCAAGTCCATCATTTTGGACACTCCCATAGGTTTAACCAGGATAATTTCTTGGATATCCTTTGGTCTGTTTGTGAGTAACGATGTTAGGAGCTGGACGGCTGAGAGTCTCACCCTGAAGTCGTATTCATCTAAGAGATCGAGTACTAGCTGCACATTATGGTGGTCTTTGATGAACATTTCGGTGAACTGTTCCCCAATGTTCATGGGCACACGATGGTTATCTTCTTCTTCTTCGAATTGAGTGGGAGACATTATATTTTTGAGAGTATCGAGGGCATAGTTGATTGTTTCGTTGTCAGCTCTATCCAGTTCAAGCACCTGAAAAGGCAATAGATATGGTGCTGCTGGTTACTTTCGATTTTAGTGTGTAGTTCTATAGTTTATATTGAAATTTATGACTCTAGTGTCTGTTATATTATGCATGCTACGAACTAATCAACTAAATGAGATTCCTCTTGATACTTTAATATGTTTAAATGTTAAGTAATAATATTGCAATTAATAAAATAAGCAGTGTCATGGCGCAAAATGTGTCGACCCTGTAGCGACGACGACGACACGGCGAAAAGGTTTGTTTTCATTAGCTTATGGGATGACAAATCTTATAAACTCAACACATCTAACTTTTCGCCACATTTGATAGGAACAAAATTGGTGAATTAGGTTGTGAAGGAAATAAATGTGACACAGATTATTTATCCTCACTATAACATATTAAAAAACAGGGTTAGTTAATTTTACCTGTTTGATGGTCTCCATGCCTTGAGCGCCCACCTCCACGCGGTACGTGCGCGACATCGCTTTGAGTGCCCGGCACGCATCTCTACGATCTTCCAGTAATGTGGAGTTATTCACTCTGTCTACTAGACGCTCCACCTGAAATATCATTATAGTAATTAACTTTTGATATTAAGAATTAAGAATGTTGCTTTTTGGGTTCGGTACGGTATATAGACTCCAAACCAAAGTTATAGTTTGACTAAAAAAAAATTGATTGGTATAAAGATATTGCAAAATTCTTGTTACATATAGCGAAGAATATCACTCATTTTTTATTATTTGATTAAATTCTGTTCACAATGTCTTAGTCTTTGCATAGACAAACACATGTTAAAAGAAAATATTACCATGAATTATTTAAACCTGTTTCTATGATAGAACTTGAAAAATTAAATCTATGAGTAAGTTCTAATCAAGTCTCCTTTATGACAAATATTCAAAGTAGGGTAACTAATGAGGCATAACAGTGTTGAGGCTGTATTATAAACAATATTCAATAATTGTTTGCCATTTAGGTACAGAAATAAATCTGCATATCATTTGAATGACATAAATTATAAAATTAGTTAGAACATAGGTAGAAAATATTCTCTACCAATCTCCTATATAGTGGAGTGATGTATTGTTACAATAATAATTGAATTAAAAGTAAACTTGTTTATTACAAGACTAACAGCTAAAATAAATATAATGCAATGAATTTTGAATTCTTTCAAATTAGATAATAGAAGTTATGGAATTTTTATAATTATGTTTTAATTATCCTCATTAGAAAGTTAATAATTTACATAATTAATATGCAACACAACTTAGACATTTTACCGAAATATTACAGAATCTATATTGAATTACGATTCTCCAGCCAAATTAGAGTTTTGGAAGATGATTATGTTTTGTATAATAATACTCAGCAAAATGCTTGCCATAATTATGTTAATGTGATTATTTAAACAAGAGAGAAATTATTTTATTGTGATTATAAGTAACTTCAACCAGTTTTTCTAAATTAATTAATATGTTATTTATCTTCATTTATTAATATAACCAATCTGTGTAATTTATTAGAAAAATATTACTGTGGAAGCATTAGCAAGATCACACGAATTAAAAGAACAATGTTAAAATATTAGGTGTTTTCAAATAATTTATACAAAGCGGAACATACATTTAGCATTGTGTCGGTAAATAGTGTAGTAGGTTGTACTACTGTGTGCTAAAGATTTCTACTGTGCGTGAAAAATCCATCTGCTTGTTATAAAATCTTGAAGTATTAAATGAATTTAGGCTGTCCGGAACCTCCACCCACGCCTGAACAACATATAATAAATAGCTGCACTAGAGCGGATACTATAAATAGGCCAAATTGTGTTTATAATTCTAGAAAATGTATTAAAGTCACCGTTTCTGCTCCGGACGGCTGGTATCCCGGTTCGGGCGCTCCCAGCACAGTTTTCAGGCCACTCTTTAGAAAATCCATTTTATTAACTTTCTCTTAATAAAACCACAATATTAAAACATACAATTAATGGAAAATCATGACTCAATTTTATTTTATAAAACACAAAACTGATTTGCTCCAAGTACGACACGTCAAACTATTTTATTGGCAAATGACAGACCGTATGCGTTTTATTTATTACTTGCCAAATATATTTTTACTGGTATACTGTAATTGTACCTAGCCAGACAATATTTAATTATCTCTATCGTTATTAATTTTTTACTTCTAATTCGCATATTTGTATTTGATGTGTTATTTTTTCAAATACTTTTTGTTTCTGCGAATTGCGAATGATCGCACTTACAAGAAACAAAACGGTCGCGTACAAATGTCAAAATATGAACGCAATTTCAATCGTTATATAGGAGTGCTAATTACTGCTAAAGCAAATTAACTCTTATTAATAAAGAAGAAACAATAAATTCCTTTGAAGTCGTATGTTTATTTACAATAGTTTCATATGAATTTTTTGCATCCTCGGTTTTCGAATACGTGAAATAATTGGTCTCTATTGTGATACTAGAATATTATTTAACAACGATGTCTACAGATCTCAGCGCAAGTTTTGCTGAGCAATATATGAACATAAACACAAAATTGAAAAAGTGAGTTTGGTATCTTTAATTTTTTACACTAATTTGTTGTATAATCGTCAATCAGTTTTCCCGAACTCTGCTAATTCTATCTTTCTTAACTCATCCTTACGTATTGTTGAAATTCTTGTGTTGAACTCGAACTACTTAAATCTATGTAATGTTCATTTCTACAGACGATTCATGAGAAAACCTAACATATCGGAAGCAACAAATGAGTTCATAGGCTTGGCTATCCAATGTGAACACTCTGATCAGCCGACATTTGCAGGCCACTGCTATGTAGGGGCTGCTAAGTGTGAGGCTTCAACTGGCAACTTTCTTGGTGAGGCAGAACACTACTTGACTGCAGCTAGACAGTTTATGAAGGCTGAGAAGAAGCTATGGGCATTGAGGTCGTACAGCCCTGAGAGAGAGAATTTGGAGGTAGGTATAAATATGTACACAATGTTCTTATCTGTTATGTATTGTGCATATTAATCTTTTGTTTAATTCTAGTTAATTTTCTTTGTTCAATTTGTGGAAATTTTACCTAGTTATCAATTTAAACATTATTGGTTTGAGCAATTATAATATGGTCCAATTTCTTTGTTTAGTAAATAAACATGAGCTAGCTGTAAGTGTGATACCCTTGTAAATAGGTAATAATAATTATCTATGGCCTCTATGGCACATAAAAATGTTGATATACATTTTAATCCATTGTTTAACAAATATTTATAATCCTATTAAAATTTCCAGGCTGCAATAGGATGTTTTATTCAAGCGCTAAACAAATACCCAGAGAAATCACTCCTCCGAACCTCTATACTGCTAGAACTGTCTAATGACCTTGTGTACCTGAACAAAAAGCTTGAAGCAGCAGCATATTATGAACAGGCACTGGAGTTGGTTGTGGACAACACCATGAAAATAATGTGCTTGAGGAATTTGCTCAACCTACAAATAGACTGTGGTTAGTATAAAATATGATCATTTTTTTTACTTGGGTTATAAATATGTAATTAACACTTCAACAAGCAAAACAACTACCAACTTTACTCCTGTCTATGTGGTATACACATATTTAAATGAGTATGCTGGAGTGGAGACAATGTCTTGGCGAATGTAGTATGGTGGGAAAACTTGTGCAAGAGGGCCGGCAACAACTTGATGCATAAAGCAGCAGATCAGGCTATGTGGGAGAGGCCCTGTGTACCTGGGAGAGGCCTATGTCCAGTGGTGGACTGCAACGGGCTGATGATGATGATATTTTCTTCTGTGTTCTATAGTAAGTACGTTTAAAAAAGTAGCTGGATGAAAATTGCAGGAGACCACTAAGAATGGTTTATTATAAAAAAGAGGCTGTTATGTGATTAAATGATTCAACTAACCTAATTACTAATTTGTGCCCCAGGGCTGCACAAAGACCTTTGTTTTTTTATATCTACATGTATTATCTGTGAGTTCATCCTGTTTTGGTTTGAATGCATCCAGTTCGTCTTTCCACCGCCGCGCCGCGCCGCCGATGTCCAATTTTTAGCTAGGTATACTTAGTAGTCAGGAGAATTCAATATCTAAACCCCGTCTGAACATTATCAAAATGCTTTAAAACCCTGAAATAAATATCTAATTCCTTATATATACTCATGTTAATTCAGATTGTATAGGCTGCCTCGGTGGCGTAGTTCTACTCCGGTACGGTTACAAAGCTGAGGTCTCGGGTTCGAATCCCGGGTTGGGCAAAGTGATATTGGATTTTTCTATTCATTATCAGCCCAGAGTCAGGAATTTGTGCCCGATATGGCGATAGGCTCACCTCCTATCACATCGTGGGACGGAACGTACTAGGCGAAATGTGAGTGTGCAGGTAACAGCTATGCCTACACCATGAGGGAAAAAGGCGTAAGCTTATGTATGTTTGTACGTACTAATTCAGATGATCACAACATAAGGTGTGTTATTTTTCAGTAAAATATGATATTGCATTAGAAACAGCAAACAAATTGTGCGACAGCAAATTAAATTTACCGGAAGATCTTTTAGCTGAGTGAGTAATTTTACATTTCAATTACTTATCATAGAGCCAGTAATGTGTCAACAACAAATATTATTTTATATCGAAAAAATGTGGTCTATGTATGAAAAAAAAACCAACACAAATGGTATTGTACTGTATCAGCACATCCGTGGCGCAGTTGGTATGATGCCGGCGGTGAAACGACAGGCCGCGGGTTCGATCCCCGTACCGAAACAAATATTTGTGTGAACCACAGGTGTTTGATTCGGATCTGAATGTTTGTGAGACCGAAAAGTCTATCGTAGTTCCTGATACTCACGACACAAGACTCGATCTTAGTGTGGGATCAGGACTATTGACTGTTGGGTATATTAAATAAATAAAAAAATAAAAGACCACTTGTATGTGAACATGGGACTTCTCTACAATCAAGAATACAACTATAACGCTGGCTCAGTGCGGTTTAGGAATTCATTGCCACAGAAAATGTTGCTAATGGCTACCTCACAATGTTTTTCATCATCGTTATAATGCGTAATTAATTATCAAAACGCAGATTACTCAGAAATCTCAGAGATGTGGCCTGGGATTCGAACCCATCATCGGCGACTTGGCAGTCGCGTCTGGTCCATTACCATTCCCATGCTAATCTAATAATATTGGCCGCAGCCGATTTCATGAATTTTGAATAATGGTTTGGCTTTGGATTTTAAAGCATAAACACTTTAAATTACTAAAATAGTGATACAGATATACCATTTAATTAAAGTAGATAAATGTTACAAAATCACGGGCAATACTAACATAACATTATATTTCAGAGTGCAAGTGAACAGAATACTGCTTACCCTTCTGTGTAAACCGACAGACGAAGCTAAGCCAGCTTCACTGAATCAGTTGTTTAGTGATCTGATGAACGACAATGACAGTGATGGTAAGTGCTATACACCTTAATAACTAAGATTAAATGGTATTATGTGAAAGCTTATGTTTTATAGCCGAAATACATCATGACGTTTAATTCGATTTGAAAGTGAAGTGCGTGATAGCCTGTTGGTAATGGATCAGACGCGCCTGCCAACATGGTCACGATGGTCGCGTGTTCGAATCCCAGGGCACACCTCTGACTTTTCGGAGACATGTGTGCATTGATAGTCGATCACCATGCACTGTAACGGTGAAGGAAAACATCGTTAGAATATATTGCTTAACCACCCTTAATCGTACTCTCGATTGTAGAAGAGGCCCTTGTCCCGTGCCCTGCAGAGGGACGTATATGGGCTTATACATACTTACATATCTGGGACTGCAACTTGTGTCCTAGTATGTAGTGATTGATTCCCTCTTAATCACCGGTGCTTATATTAGCAGTTCAATATGTTTGAGCATAAGAAATAGAAAAACCCATTCAGAAAAATAACAGAGAACAAAATAATAAGCCAATAAGGGTCTTTAGTAACTGATAACCAGGAAGTTTGCCTAACAGCGCCCTTCTCTAACGCTGATACTGCCTATCAAATCTTGCGATAGAAATATCATCATAGAATTTGAGTTCTGCTTGTGTAATTTCTACCTACCACTATTTTAAGTGGATACATGATTTATTTATTTGTGATAATTATTTTGAGTGTGTATGTGCAAGATTGTGACTTAATGTTACGTAATAAGTAATTTCTTTGTCACCACGGCTTTTATGCAAATGTATCACACTTATTACGCAACTCAGAATGCGTTGTATTAGTCATTTTCTTGGTTAATGTTTGTGGTGCAATATAGGGTTAACCAGAAAGGGTCTTGAAGTATAGTGCAATACAGGGTTATTTAGTTGTAAAGGGTGTATAAAGCCGAAAGGGGAATGCAATACCAGGGCTTGAAATACCGGTAAAAGTTTGGTATCGTTAATGGAGCTCGAAGGAGGTATCGGTAAATTCATAAGTAACGATACCCAATTTAACGTTATTTTAACGTTAAATGTAAATACCGGTACTACCAAACTTACCGATACTTTTAACGTTATGAGTTTATTTCGTTACCTTTGCTCCCGGCAACTCGTAACGTTTGCTAACCAACCACATTTATGCGAAGAGCGTAGCGGCAGTCGGCACGCGTTTTTGATTAAATAAGCACCAAATAAATAACGGGCAGTCTTCACAATTTAAACTTTAAAGATTTGGAATTTTACGTCTTTTTCTGAGAATGGGTAAGTTTATTTAGTTATTTAGACAATTGAAAAAATATACGAGAAGCCGCGGGTTCGATCCCCGCACCGAGAGAAATGTTTGTGTGGTCCACAAATATTTCTTTCGGGTCTGGGTGTTTGTGAGACCGAAAAGTCTTTCGTAGTTCCGGATACCTACGACACAAGACTCGATCTTAGTGTGGGGTCAGGACTATGTATGTGACTGTTGGGTGTTATTATATTATATTATTATTATTATTAATTTGTATATATTTTATGCATGTTACTCATTTAAATAAACAGATCTGGAAAATATTTTTTTATCCCGAAACGAAAACAAGGGGTGTGAATGTGTGTATCTGCGTATCTGTCTGTGACAATTTTGAACTAAATCGCCATCTCTTAATATCTCAAATAAGTTTTACATCAATCGCGTGCGACAGTTACACGAACTTATTAAAAAATATATATTTGGTTCTGGTAATTTTGATTCGGATTTAATTCTAGAGATAGTTCTTTTCGATATGACAATGCAAAACATAACTTACATAGCTAATGTGTGATGGACGTATTATTTATTTATGACAATTATTTTTGTGTTCAATATCACAATAACTTCCTTATTCATCCCTACTCTCGTATTTCCAATTGATTTAACATAGGTAAACATTTATATACACACACATAAACACATACCCTAATTTTTTTTCGTTTTGTCCTTAGAATCAGTATTGATTCTATAAAATTCTTGGTGATAGTTAAATATTCGTATTGTAATATTATGACTATATTTCATTTCTTTTTAGCAAAAAGAAGTATATCACCTGACGTTTTTGCCTCCAAACAACGGATGTGTTATGAAGAAATAGATGCGGCACTAAAAGCTAATTTACGCGATGAAATACAGAGAAGACAGCAAGTAGGTGAATGTGGCGGCAAAAAGGAAGAGTCCCATTTGAAAAATAAAAACTGTTCAGACTGTGTTATCGTTTGTAGCGACATTCCAATTGATGCAAGGAATGACCATTTTTCAAAATTAATTCATGACGAACTACAATTTATCCAGCCCTGCATGCGGACACGCGTTTATGCGAGAATTTTGCATTTTATACACACCATCAGAAGTCGTCATTCAAGTGAAATAGATTTAACTGAGACAGAGGAACATTTTTTAAAAGGTTAGGCGTATGCGGCCTGATTTACTCCGTACGGGCAGGAAAGAGCTTTTATTTTGAATACTTGAATTTTGTGTTATATTCCCTATCGTTCTTATGTGTAATCGTAAATGTAAATATTTAACTATAACTATTGTTATTAATAAAGATGCTCCTTTTATTCACAGAATAGGGAAAACAAATAAAACAAAGAAAATGTTTAATCATTCTGTTTTTTTATTTGGAACATAGATTTGGAATTAATTATTTATTACTTTAATTAATTATTTATTGACTGGCTGAGTCCTGACGGTTCTACGAGAAATGAGATAGATTTCATCTTGACGACGAATAGACGGATGTTCAGTGATGTCTCTGTGATCAACAGGGTGAAAACCGGAAGTGATCACCGAATGGTTAGGGGCACATTGAATATCAACGTCCAATTAGAAAGGCGTCGCTTGATGAAGTCTACGCTCCGACCTACTCGCGCCCATATCCAAAACCCCGAGAGCTTTCAACTCGAGTTGACAAATCGCTTTGATTGTCTAAAAGAAAACCTTGCAGTGGACGAGTTAAACAGCGGTTTGGTAGAAGCTGTCCATACGGTGGGATCTAAGTATTTTAGACCTCGCCGTAGAGATAGACCACAAAAACTCTCGATCCAGACTCTTGACCTCATGGCCGAACGTCGATCTTTGACGCTGCAGTCTTCCGTTGACGCCGAAACATATCGGCGGCTCAATAGACGGATCTGGAAGTCCTTGCGACACGATGTCCGTGCTCACAATACTGTGAGCATTAAGGAGACAATTGAGCGGAACGGAGGCTCCAAAGTGTTTGCAAGAGACTTGTCTATTGGGCAAAGCCAGTTGTCTAGGCTGAAAACGGACGAAGGCCGCGTGGTATCGACGAGGGCAGAGGTATTAAGAGAGATCGAGAGGTTCTACGGACAGCTTTACACCTCGGTTGCCAAACCTACTGTTAGCTCGGCCGAAGACCCGAGAGCCGAGTTGATCCGACACTTTAGCGATGATATCCCGGACATCAGCCTGTGTGAGATTGAGATGGCCCTCAAACAACTTAAAAACAACAAGGCGCCGGGTGAGGACGGAATCACTTCAGAGCTTCTGAAAGCGGGTGGAACGCCGATACTGAAAGTCCTTCAGAGCCTATTCAATTCCGTTCTCCTCGAGGGCTCAACGCCAGAGGCATGGAGCAGGAGCGTGGTGGTACTGTTCTTCAAAAAAGGTGATAACACCTTGCTGAAGAACTACAGGCCCATCTCGCTCCTGAGCCATGTCTATAAGTTGTTTTCGAGGGTCATCACAAATCGTCTCGAACGCAGGTTTGATGACTTCCAGCCTCCCGAACAAGCCGGTTTCCGAAAAGGCTTTAGTACCATAGACCATATTCATACACTACGGCAGGTTATACAAAAAACCGAGGAATATAACTTGCCGCTTTGTTTAGCGTTTGTGGACTGAGTGAGAAAGCCTTTGATTCGATCGAGACCTGGGCTGTGCTACAGTCTCTTCAGCGGTGCCACATAGACTATCGTTACATCGAAGTGTTGAAGTGTATATACAACAACGCCACCATGTCGGTCCGAGTACAAGATCAGAGCACGAAGGCTATTCCACTACGGAGAGGCGTGAGACAGGGAGATGTCATATCTCCGAAACTGTTCACTGCCGCGCTGGAAAATGCCTTCAAGCTCTTGCAGTGGAAAGGATTCGGCATCAACATCAACGGCGAGTATATTACTCACCTTCGATTTGCCGACGATATTGTAGTCTTGGCAGAATCGCTGGAAGACCTTAGCACTATGCTCGAAGACCTTAATCGAGTCTCCCAACAGGTGGGTCTTAAAATGAACATGGATAAAACGAAGATCATGTCGAATATCCATGTTGTGCCCACCCCCATTGGAGTTAGGGGCTCGACTCTCGAAGTTGTAGACGAATATGTCTATTTAGGACAAGTGGTCCGGCTAGGCAGGTCCAACTTCGAGAGAGAGGTCAATCGTCGAATCCAACTCGGTTGGGCAGCGTTCGGAAAACTTCGCGACGTCTTCTCGTCCAAAATACCTCAGTGCCTGAAATCGAAAGTCTTCGATAGTTGTGTGTTACCAGTGATTACATACGGCACCGAGACGTGGCCTCTCACTGTGAGCCTCATTAAAAGGCTCAAAGTCACTTAACGAGCCATGGAGCGGGCTATGCTCGGAGTTTCCCTACGAGATCGAATCAGAAATGAGGAGATCCGTAGGAGAACCAAGGTTACCGACATAGCCCATAGGATTGGCAAGTTGAAGTGGCAGTGGGCCGGGCACATAGCTCGTAGAACCGATGGCCGTTGGGGCCGAAAGGTTCTCGAGTGGAGGCCACGTACAGGCAAGCGAAATGTCGGACGCCCGCCTACAAGGTGGACGGACGATCTAAGGTCGCAGGAAGTCGCTGGATGCAGGCCGCTTCCAACAGGTCATTGTGGAGATCCTTGGGGGAGGCCTATGTTCAGCAGTGGACTTCCTGTGGCTGATATGATGATGATGATGATTTATTACATTTATTTATTCAATACTACGAAAGGTCACACGCTAATTATTATTATAAATGACACAAGCGAATACAACTAACAATTATTTTGCCAATTATAAAAAGTGAATAATTAACACTGTAAACCTCTATAATGATTAGTTTAAAACACATGTGGAAAAAAAATAAAAAAAAAAATAATAATAAAAATTAATGATTATAATTAAGCAATAAATATAATAATATGTAGTTTTATTTTTTAAATCAAATGTATTAACACCATGGACGTAGTATATAAACACATCCATGATTAACACAGACGATAATGCTTTGGAATTATAAATTGTTCCCCCATCGATACGCCAAGGAAGCACCGGCCTTAATCCACCATAAATGTAGCTAAAAAAAAATCACCCAAATAATCATTTTGAAAATATATTATTACTACGTATAAATAATAGGTCGTCAATAATGTCCTCCTTCATACTGAATCGGTAATTTGACATCACAAACTTGAGAGAGGAAAATAATCTTTCTACGCTGACTTGTGTCAATGGCGCAGCTAACACGGTGGTAGATATTGCATATTATAATGAAGGAAACTTGTAAAATGTAACGTGATCTTTCCCAATACTCCAGGACATTCTCTGTAGAAGGAAGAAGTGGTTCTTGCAAAAATGCATCAAAAGAATCTGCCAAATGATGAGTAGATGTCTTTAACACACCTACAGAATCACATTGCTTACATAAATAATTTTCATTTAAATATTTATCCAACTCTTTTACAATACACTACACAATTTGCAAATGTGGTAACGTTCGAAAAAGACGCCTGAGCAGTGGAGGAACGGAACGGCAACAGCGCGTATATCCCGTGGGACGCACAACGACGTTTATTCGCGCTTTGAGAACATCGGCAACGTCGCATAAAGTAACGATACGAAATTACCGATATTTTTAATGTTATCGACGTAAAAAAATACCGATAATTGTTAACGTTATGGTATCATAACGTTTGTGTTTTGTTACGATACTCAATTACCGCTACTTAATTTTAACGATACACAGGTATCTTTATGAAAATACCGGTATTTACCGATACTTTTAATGTGAATTGGTATCGGTAACAAGCCCTGTGCAATACTCATCAAAATGATCAACTTCCATTATTGCCAACCAGCGCCGGATCTACGTTTTTTTCGAGGCGGGGCAAAAACTGAAAAATGCCGCCCCCCCCTTGCCTATATTTTTATCTTAATCATCATCATCATTTTTAGCAACCAGACGCCCACTCAACACAGGACATCGGGAAAGAACGTCATTTTACCACCATGTTAAGCATTTTTACACGCTTTATATTAGCGTCACTTTTGAGGGTTAACGTCACACACGTCTGTAAGCTTTGACTCTAGTTTTCCTACACGTAACCCCTGGGTAGTGCCAAATGAGTGACACAGTTCTTGGTGGTAGGACTTAAGTGTCCGTCTGGGTAGCGATCACCGTCCACGGGGCGTAAAGACCGTAATAGTGATCTGATAGTGATTTTGTACGTATTTTTGATCGCTCTCAAAAGGAGGAGTGTTGACCCGCCGGCCAAAGAGACAGTACAGTACAAGAGCCCAATCGTGGCTAACCACCACGAGGGGCTGCCTCACCATGTCGGACATAATCTTGGGCGGGTACGTCGTGCCAGTTGGTGACCGGATGTGGCCGACATTTAGCGACATGCCGACCCTTTCATGCCGGTGCCCATTCGGCCTACTTAATGCCCGGACTTTGGCTTCTCGATGCCTCTTCATCAAACCTATCCTTTCAACTTCATGACAGCGCAATTCAACAAAGCAGGTCTTTCAGCGGTGCATAACCCCACCATCGCGTTCACTATGGAGTTCACCAACATCCGCGAACTCCAAACGACCTTAATGCCGTCCACCACCATTTCGAGACGGCCTAGTCTGCTTTGCTCTTCTTGATGGAGACGCGGATTCGTTGTCCGGCCGAATATTCCTACCTGCTGTACCCCGGTTATTCGCTTGAAGAAAGCTTCAAGCCTAAAGTCGGGGTATGCTTGTATGTATATTCGGTTGGACATCTACTGTCACCGTTTAAGCTGCATGGAGGGTCCTTCTCCGCTTTGTGTTTGCACGTGAATCTTGGTTGCCTCAGCCGCATCGACGTGTGCCTTTACAGGTCTCACAACGGGGAAGATGAGACGACGCGGCTGTTTAGGATGACGGGCGGACGTAGTTCCCGTCGGCTGAAATGGTCTTGGGGGATTTCAATACACATCACAAACTGTCGCTGGGCTCCTTCAAGACTGGTTCAGTTGTACATTTATCCTGGGCTGTTTAAAAATAACAATGGTGGTTGTATCATTGAGATAAAACGATGTATGGCGATGGCTAGAGGGGCAATGGAGAAACTCAGGAAAATATGGAGGAATCGTACTACTACAAAAGCTACTAAAGATCAGGCTTGTCCGAGCACTTTCTCGTATTTCTGTATGCCGCTGAAACATGGACGTTACGGGAGAAGAAAAATGTAGATTCCCTAGAGATGAGGTGTTGGAATGCTTGGAATATCAGGTCCGAATTCCACACAAACGTTTCAAGAACTCGGCATCAAGTAGCGTCCCGAGATAGAACGGCCCCATATACTTCGAATATTCGGTAATTTCTCACGACGAATTAACGACTCCATAGAACGTCTTATGGTTAATAGGGCAGAGTAGACTGAAATAGACCTCGTGGTAGGACATCATACACATACATTTATATACATTATACATACGTACAGCGGCACAGATATTATGACGGATATTATAAGGATAGCCTTGTTAGGCCTCAAAACTTCCAGGTCTGATTCAAACTCAATTTCCTAAAAACAGAGTGAATACAATACCTTTTTTTTAATCGATATCTACGGGGAGATCATAAGGTGCATGTCGAGGTCTCCAGCCTTCCAATCTGACGCACGGGGACAATTATTGTCCGTACCGCATAGATTTTGCAGCCAGGTTGGATGTATTACGGACAATAGGCGATGCGGATGAGCGAGTAACACCTAGTTGACTCGCCGTGCCACCCGACGCACTACCTAATATGACTCCTCACAACTTAGGTAGGCGTAGATTTTCTCTGCAACGGACGCCCTAACCGTGGGCGTCCGCTATGAAGCCACGAGTTCTGCCGCACATCTTAGAGTTTGCCAGCAACCCCAATGACCCCTAATAATCGCCTCTTACGCCAGGCAAAGGAAACCGTGAAGGAATTTTGCCGCCCCTTGACCACGGGGTGCGTGAAAACAATAAATAACCAATTTGAAAAAAACTATATTTTTAGCAAGGAACTCTAAAGACTATAATCAATGTTAATAGGTGTTTTTTTCACATTAAAGGAAGATTTTTTTATAATGTATCACTATTGGAATATTTTATAATATCCAAGTATAGATATTTACTTGGGAGTGTCCTACCCCGAATTGTCCCCGAACCAAGGTCTTGTTGCACCTGTTGCACCTGAGGAAGTTCTCTATAGTCTTCGTCGCATGAAGAACCGGAAAGCGGTAGGGCCTGACTATATTCCGATAGAGGCGTGGAAGTCGTTGGGGCTTCATGGTGTGGAGCTTCTTGCTGCGTTATTTAACCGCATCCGAAATACCAAAAACATGTCTGACTCATGGCGGTTGAGTGTGATAACTCCCGTGTACAAGGGTAAAGGTTGTGTTCAGGAATGCGGTAATTATCGTGGCATTAAGGTCATGAGTCATACCATGAAGCTTTTCGAACGCGTCATCGAGTCCAGGCTCCGCCAAGAGAGTACTATCTCTGAGTGTCAATACGGCTTCCGTCCTGGCAGTGGTACTACCGACCCGATATTTGCACTCAGGATGCTTGGCGAGGCATACAGAGCGAAGAAGACGCCACTGCACATGGCTTTCTTGGACCTGCTGAAGGCCTTCAACTGTGTGCCGCGACAGGCAATCTGGTGGGCGATGAGGGTGAAAGGGATACCGAAAGCCTATGTGGACATTATCAGAGACATGTACCTCCGATCCGAGTCCTTCGTTCGAACCGCCGTTGGCGATACGAATCCTTTCCCGATTGATGTGGGTGTGCACCAAGGCTCGGCGCTGAGTCCATTCCTCTTCAGTGTTGTGCTCGACGCCATTACGTCTCACATCCAGGACCCTGCGCCCTGGTTGTTGGATGTATGCCGATGACATTGCACTGGTGGAGGAGGACCGGCGACTTTTGGAGCGCAAGGTCAACCGGTGGAAGAAACGCTTGAGAGCGGTGGTCTGAAGTTAAATGTGGCGAAGATCGAGTACATGGCTTGCGGGAGTACGGACCCCCAAAGCATCGTGATAGGGAACGAACTGGCCGTGAAGACGGACAAGTTCAAGTACTTTGGGTCCGTACTGCATGAGGCTTAGTGGAGGGAGATCTCGGGCATACTCTGCGCCCGCAGGATGCCGATGAGGCTCAAGGGTCTCACCTATAAAAGCATCGTGCGGCCGGTGCTCCTGTATGGGTCTGAGACGTGGCCTGCCCTCAAGCGGCACGTCCAGGAGGTCCACGTCGCGGAGGTGAAGATGCTGCGGTGGATGTGCAACGTTACGCGTTTGGATAAAATCCGTAACGAGCACATCCGTGGCAGTCTTGGTGTCCGCGATGTGGCTGATAAACTCCAGGAATCCCGCTTGAGATGGTACGGTCACGTCCTAAGGAAACCGCAGGAGTGTGTCGGTAATGTGTGCCTGAGCCTCAATTCCCGGACCTCAACCGCGGGGTAGACCAAAGAAGCGCTGGCTCGATGTCATCAAGGAAGATATGAGGGTCAATGGCCTTACTATTGAGGATGCCAAAGATCGGGCGAAATGGAGGAGAATTTTCCGGAAGGCGGACCCTGGCCTGACCTAAAATTGGCCCAGATTTGCTGCCCCTTTAAATTTGCCGCCCTAGGCTCCAGCCTACTCAGCTTACTAGTAAATTCGCCACTGCCTGTACCACATAAAAGACGTTCGATGGTTAATCAACTAAAACTAACTACTAAACACAAATTGGATATTAGAAACTAAACGTAATTGTTGAGATGGATAAATTATTATACATTCCAAGTATTAAGTTTTCATCTCTTTTTCACGCGCCTCTATCGCATAATCACTAATTCGCGCACGGCGAAAAAAAAGTGTAAGTGGTGTTACGTTATTGATGAGTTTTGTAGTTGTCTCCGAAGATTCAATATGCCGCCCCCTGATCGTGCCGCCCGGGGCACGCACCCCGACTTGCCCCCCCCTAGATCCGGGCCTGTTGCCAACCCTGAAAACGCGAAAAAATCAAATGTTATTTTTGTATGGATACGCCATCGGTTTTACGTATTTTGTTTGATTGTATAACGATTATTTATTGCATTTTTTCAGTGATCCCTTTCAACACAGATCTGCGTTTGAAGCTGCAGTCTATAATCGTCAGCCACGGTCTAGGAGACGCGCAGTCGCTCATTTCAGTAGCGGCAGATACTAAACATTTACTCACTTCTCATCAAGTGGAAATGCTGCAGAAAATCATCACTCACTTGCGATTAGAACAACTTTCTTTAACATAAATAGGTCTAAGTAATCTTAATAATTTATTTTTATTGAGCATTGTGTAAATATCTTTGCATGTAAGGTGAATAATTATTTGTGTTGCAAATTATGCTACATACAAATATGTACATTATTATAAGTGGAAATGATAAACAAAATTGCATTTCATCTTTTATTCAAATACATCTGCGTACGAATACACAAAAATAGCTATTTGAGATTAATTAAAACTGTATACTTGATACTCTTGTTGTCTTTTCTTGAACACCAATTAAATACTTAACCATTTTGGTTATAATTTATGCAGATTGCATTTAAGACTTCTTGTCAATACCGCTACTAGTGTCGCCTACTTTCGGAATTACGACTTCTAACTCGTTCGCAAAATTTACTTTTTTGTCAATCATTTTGATCGTATCATTGGCAGTGTCAATAGCAATTGGAGGCAGTTTGACTTCATTGCCGAAATCAGCTGCAGTGTCCACCTTCTTTTGGATGGAGTGAGTCCACATCTCTTCAAATTCGTCTTCTTCATCACTATCCTCACTCTTTACCTTATCTTCGTTGGTCTTCTGCCAGCAGTACTCAAATGGATAGCTCACATTTCTGTTATCATCAGGGGCAATCTCAAAACGGCATGCCAGAGAGTTGTAGGTGGTATGAACACCTTCAAGCATGTTCACATCAACTTCATCAAACCCTGTAATGGATTTGAAGAGGTCTTCCCCAGATTTTGTTTCTGCTACTCCCTTCTTCTCAAAGAACTGTTAAAAGAAAATATACAATGAGTACATAATGTATCATATGCAATAAAATTATCATATAGTTCCTGGTAAAGAGCAATTAGCCACATATTCCTAAAAGTGATTTAACTCAAAACCTCATTTGTTATGTTGCATCCTCATTATTGCATGTTATTAATATTTTGATATGATAATATAGCTCTACACAGACATTATCAGCTAATTTTAAAGGATATTTATTGTTTATCAGCTTGTAACCACTATACATGATAATAACCAACATCTACAAATTGAATATAGGTTACAAGTAATTACACAATAATAATAAACAACAAACATGACATCATCAATAATTGTGTTTTTTTTCCCTACATTTTGTTTGTGTACTTACATTGGCAATGTTACGGCAGTCTCTGAGCAAGAATTCGAGCCCATTAGGATGATCAGGTTGCACTGATTGTGAAACATCAATGAACCAGCACTTGTTGTCCCACCAGAGTATGTTGTACTCAGAAAGATCAGCATGGATGATGTGGCCAACATTGTACATCTTGTGCATCGCTTCCACCACTTCATGATACACACTCTCCCATTTTTCAGGCTTCAGGATCACATCCCTCAGTTTGGGTGCAGGCTTATTGTCTCTCCCAATGAAAGACATCACTAACACATGTTTCTTCAAGCAGACCATCTCAGGGCAGTTGAGGCCAATCTTCTGCAGCCTCATCATGTTATGCATCTCCTTTTCAGCCCACATGTGTACAATTTTACGTGGGTTCTGTTTAGAAAACCGATCTTTAAACCGGTAATCTGCCTCAATATACTTATCACGAGTTTTGAACTCATTCAGTGTTGTCTTAAAAATCTTTATTGCACATTCTTTAGGAACTGGTAGATCAGGGAATGTAGTATCCCCATTAGCATGAAGCACAACCGACTCTTTGCCAGTGGAGATTACTCCGTTGATGTCTTCTAACATACCATTGTTGATAAGTTTGAATAAGATGAGCCTGGTTGGTTCATCCAGGCCCATTTCGGCAGTGGCATGGCTTTCCTTCCTGTCCAACATCTTATGTTTGCGAGTGTTGTGGTACCTTGTCTGCTCCCTTAGATGGTTGAACACAGAATTGGAGAGCTTCATGTCGAATCCTGCGCCGTCACCAGTGCACACTTCAGGCGGGAACGCCATCACTTTACACGCGTTTCTGCGTCCAGATATAACGCTGTCGTGCTTAGTTACCATCTTTCCATCTTTTATGATGTAGCCACGCTTCGGCAGGCTCGCAAATTCTTTCTCGTTAGTTTCGAAACGATCCCAATCTTTCTTCTCGACGACCTCCTCTTCGGAATCCGAGTCGTAAATTAAATGTGAGGGTACGTTGCGGTAATTGTCGTAAGATACCGATACCTTAGCGTCTCCGTTGCGCTTTTTCTCCACTCTCTTGATCTCCTCATCGTATTCCTTGTCGAACTGACATTGCAACACTTTTGCAATAATAGCATCCGAATCGCAATAACCTTTTGCGTTGGATCCTTCAATATCTTGCAATAATTCTGGCGGAATATCACTCGATGAGCTCACATGGTGATCAGATAACTGCTCAGCAAACTTAATTTCTTCCTTTACCTGAAGGCCTCGAGCGAGTTGCTCCGACATTATATCGGAAAGGTTTTGCACATCGGTGGGTGCAGCGACTTTTTTCCATGGATTCGACATTTTGTTTTTCTTAATATTAAATTAAATTAGTATTAAAACTATATCACAGAATGTTTAAATAATATTAATAAATATTAAATATAAATAGTCCTGTTGAGCAGGGGCTTGATTTCACAATGAGATTTCATAAATGACAATCATTACCAGGCTGCCTTCGTTTGACGTTTCTTTTTTTTTATTTGTCACTGATGACATCACTAAATTGAAATGTTGTTTGAGGAAAAACAAAACGTAATAATTTTAACTATTTTAAAGCAAACCAGGCTAGCTTTAGTCCACTCATTGAAATACAAAATGAATTTAAGTCAATTTTTATTCAAGTACGCAATAGTTGAATGTATTGAAAAAAGTCATCTTTGTTATGTTATTGTGTCCTTGTACGTGACTAATTAGGTAAGTAGGTAGGTATAATTTCCAATGCTAACATCTCCAATAAACGATATTCAATCATCTCATCCTTAGCATCTCATCACAGATAGGGTAAATGTCGAGTTTACCTAAGACGAAAGTGTGCCCCAAGCTAATTGCTCCGTCTAGAGCCCCAAGATTTGAACCTATGATCAGTCTTGGCCTTTGGTCCGTTACTATCTATTTTATTTGAGCCTGGTTTATGGTACTTTGGTTTTATGTCTACAGTTTTAATAACCATATGATATATATATATATATATATATATATATATGGTTATATATAAAACCAAAACCATGAAATAATCATTTGATTTTGATGAAATAAATAATGATTGTTCAAGTAATAAATAATGTAAAAGCGAGCCTTATGTGTAAGATTTAAAGTATGTATTAATAAATTCATGCACAAAAAGAAATTCTGAATAAATTTTTTTTTGGACAGACTCGGTAGAGTAGTTGTACTACGGAACGATTTCAAAGCTGAGGTCTCGGGTTCGAATCCCGGGTCGGACAGTGATATTAGATTTTTATATTAAATATCAACCCGGAGTTAGGAATTTGTGCCCGATAAGGTGATAGGCTCACCCCCTATCACATCGTGGGACGAAACATACAAGGCGAATTAATGTGGGTGTCCTGACACCCCCGCCTACGCCTTCTCAAAAAAGCCGTGAGTTTATGTAGGTATTTCTTTTGAGAGTAGATGGCTTGGCTAGTAAGGATCTCACGCTTTATTGCCCATACGTTGCTACTCTTTTGTTTGTGTGGTTGTTATACCTCAATGGTGGTAAACGAAATATTTATGTAAGATGTTTACGTCTCTCGACCCTACGCATTTTGTACAGTACGAAGTACCTGCACTTGCCACCTGGCCCGAGTCAAGTGAAAAGAAACAATAAAATTATATAGTGAAGGTAGGTAGGTATATAAGCTTTCTTTGCTGTGGTAACAATACTAATTACTATTATATTGTACTATGTACTACATAACTACATAGCAATGTTTATTGTATTCACCATTTTAGTGTAAATTATAATCAACAGTTATCAGTCAGTGAATTCATGAAATAACGACCAGACACTATTTTGAAAAATGTTACTATAAATAGAGCAAGATATTGAAACAAATTAAGTACGGTATATAGTGCTGAAATTAAATAATAGAGCGATTTTTTTTTTTTTTATTGCAGTGAATGGCGAAACGAGCATGCCGTTTGCCTGATGGTAAGCGATGCGACCGCTCATGAACAGAAGCAAAACCAAACAACACCTTGATTTACAAAGCAATGCTTGGCATTCAACTGCGCTCGCCATCCTGAGACATAAGATGTTAAGTCTCAATATGTCCAGTAGTTACTCTGGCTACAATGTCCTTCAATCCGAAACACATCAGTGCATTTAAACTGCTGTTTGACGGGAGAAATAGACATTGCGGTGGTACCCACCCAGGCAGCCTCTCACATATGAGACCTACCACCAGTGAAAAAATATGTCCATTTGGGTTTTAGATGTCATAATATGATAAATAAATGATAATATTACCCATCAGTCACATACATAGTCCTGACCCCATACTAAGATTGAGTCTTGCGTCGTAGGTATCAGGAACTACGAGAGACTTTTCGGTCTCACAAACACAAGGCCCGGAAGAAATATTTGTGGGCTGCACAAACATTTCTCTCGGTGCGGGGATCGAACCCGCGGCCTGTCGATTCACAGGTGGCGTGTAACCAACTGCGCCACGGAGGCTGTCAATAATTGATATGCAAACACAAAGCATTGAATAAATTACTTTAAAAAGAAAACAAGTAAATGATTTTATAATTTTTTATTAACCCCTATCATTTACTTGGCGCTCTTCTTGCTAGGCTTGACGCTGGCCTGTTGCGCCTTGAGGACCTTCACAATCTTCTGTTCCTCAATGAGGAAGGCTCTGACGATGCGCTGCTTGACGCACTTGTGGCAGAGGACTCCTCCGTACACTCGCTTCACGGTCTTCTTGCGGTAGCACAGGCGGGAACGTTCAGCAGGTCTGGCAGGCTGGATACCGCGCAGTTTGCTCTTGCACTGACCACATCTCGGGATCTTCTTGGGCTTTTTGACGTATTGGTAGACCAGACGGCCTCCAGGTGTCCTTACTCTGAAATGGAGAAAAGAATTCATTTATAACATGCTCATAATCCATCTGATTCATATTAGGAATGGGGGAGACTGGAGCAGCAAAGTTTCAATCACTTATTGCTTACTCTGGGGTTCGACATACCCAAAAAGTTGTTCGTAATTATTTCTAAGATAGTTCTAAGAGTTTCTGGTACAAAAATATGCCGCATTATGAAAACATCTTTAAATGTGTATAATATTGGCAAAACAACTGGTTCAGACTGAATTTTACATGCAGTGTAGTGGGGGCCTGGTCATAATTTTATTTATACCGCAGTCATACATCAAAGTTGTTCTTATTGGTCATGTAACTTTGCATACTGTATCTTCTATGGATTTGATATGTGCCATATACAGTACATGTATACTATGATTAAAAGTACACAAAGATAGTTTAAAAACAAGGTTTATTAGGTTTCGAGTTCGAATCTCGGGTCAGAAAAAACGATATTGGATTTATCTATTCATTATCAGCCAGGGGTCAGTGCTATTTGTGCTTAATATGGCGATGGACTTGCCCCCTATCACATCAGGGGACAGAACACATAAGGTAAAATGTGTGTGTCCTGGTTATACATCTGCCTACCCTTTCTGGGAAAAAGCGTGATTTTACGAATGTATGTTATGTTTATTAGTATATGGCAAGACTGCCTTTATAAAATAAATATTTAGAATGCATGAAAACAGGTTTCACATGTAACGCAACAAATGTCGTGTATTATAAAGATTGGACTAATGAGTGGAAAGTCTACTACTATTGATGGATAAGGACAGAGCCTAGTTTTAAGAATCTACTGGTGATGCTATCTGTGTGTAGTATATTTCCATTCAAAATAAATCTGATGGCACCTCTGCCTACCCTTTCTTTGAAAAGGGCGTGAGTCTATGTTTCTGACAGTTTAATTTCTATAATTTTATAACTCAATTAATTTTTTATTGTAATTCATAATAAGAAATCAACCAATAAAAATCATAAAAACAGCCGACTTTGCATTGAAACAAGTAAATACAATGATAATTAAGATTCCTAAAACATTATCTTGTTTTGATTTCTTACTGCACTTGGGAATAATAAAATAATATCAGCAATATTTGTGTAGAAAAACAAACTGAAAGGAATATTCAGCCAGAGATCTAGCTCAGTTTCATTCCCCTATCATAGTGCTTTTGGATTGATGAACACTTCATTTTGTTATAATCTGCTTCAAACATTGAGAATACTTGTTAATCACTCTTTAACATAACATTAGTTAAACATATCTTGTGATTGAATGTCAATGTACAATAGCTATACTTTGTAGCTTTAAAATAAATTGGAAATTAGATGTAAGGTTTTGGATTCATTCAACCAGCCGCTAATGCTAATGTTGTAGTGGACCAATAAAATCATTTGGTTATGAATTAAATTACTCACTATCAATTCTCTGAATGTAACAAAATTCATCATAACTACATATATTTATTCTTAAAACTTTAAAACATGAAGTTAATTGTTGTACACATAAATCATGCCACACTATGAGGCTGCTTATTAACATTGACTTTCATTGATAAAGTTTACTTATAATTGTTTGATACTGAGTTGTTTCCATTAGTATTATGAATGATATATAAGTTTTTATTAGTAGCAAATGGTTCAACTTGATCACAAGGTATTGGGGACTAAACTACACACAATGTGTACAAACTTTTCCATATAAGTGAGATAACTTATTTCTTTTCCTCATAAATGAAATTATATACTTTTATTTAATATAATAGTAAAAAAATTGAAGCAATATTGTATATAGTTTTATATTTTTGCCTGAAACAAATACAATTCATTGAGTTACCGCCTAACCTCAAAAACAACAAATCAGAAATACGTTTCCTAGTAAATTTATTAAGGTGGTGGGCACCTTACCCTTATTGAGGGTTTATATTACATTTTATATTATGAATAATTAATATTAAACTTACATTCTCCTTTGGTTTGACTTAGTGTTGTACGACAAACGTCGTCTGAACGTAAGCCGCTGTACCATTATGGAGCTGAAATATAAGATAGATTATATGAAATAGATACAGCACTTCCCGATTCACTTCATACAGATGAATATTCTTCCATTTATCATGAGATTATAGCAGATTTTAATAAAATTTCACATAACACACAATAGTCCAACCTTTTTGACAGCTGTTGACAGGAAAAGAATAACAATCAGGATTTTGGCAACACCATTGATTGTCACAGATTATAAAAAAATATATAAAGAAAATATTCGCTTAATACTTTCCCGCAAAGAGGGGTAACTTTGACCCCAACCGTAGAATAAAATTCTGTTTACAAATTGATTAGTTCAATTTTCATTAATTTTTCATTCTTTCTTCTTATAACTCAATCGTACAAAATTATCAAGAAAGAAAGGGGGTATTGACGTATGAAAATAAATTAAATGAAAGTCTGGTTCATCATCATCATCAGCCACAGAGTCCGGTCTAATGTCTGGTTACAACTGTTGTTAAATGTGTTTTATAAACACCACCTGATGATTGTAGGAATGCCTACTTAACTCTTGGAAAGGATAGTAGCATGGAAAGTATCCGTGGCGCAGTTGGTTAAATGCCGGCTGAGAAACGAGAGGCCACGGGTGTGATCCCTGCAGATAATTGGATGATCCAAAGGTATTTGTTTAAATAAATAAATAATAAATAACACCCAAGAGTCACATACATAGTTCTAACGCCACATTAAGATCGAGTCTTGTATCGTGGGTATCAGGGACTACGTGAGACTTTTCGGTCTGACAAACACCCAGACCCGAAATAAATATTTGTGGTATGCACAAACATTTCTCTCGGTGCGGGGATCTAACCCGCGGCCTCTCATTTCACAAGCGGCATCTAACCGACTGTGCCACGGAAGCTGTTAAGTTTGTGTCAGTTTGGGGTCTGGGTGTTTGTGAGACCGAAAAGTTTCTGATAGTATCGGATTCCCATGACACAAGACTCGATCTTAGTGTGGACTTAGGAGTTAGGATTGTAATTTTAAATTTTATTTGTTTATAAAAAATAATTCTACCTATTAAATTGAATTGGGGTGGAGCTGAAAAGCAGTGCTGTTCGGTGTTGAGTTGCCGATCAACATAAGCTGAATCACTTCGTTTTGCTCTATAAGCCATTCTTTTAAGTCTTGTCCTTTTAGTAAATTAATTGAAGCAATAAATTGTTTTGTATTTATTTTATATAAATAAGGTTATAGAGCGGCAGAAACTGTTTTTCATTTTGTCTCATAATTTTTTATTCTACCAACATTGTGTATAAAAACCAAAATGGCCGCTGCTGTGTAATGTTTGTGGTGATGTTTTTCTGTGTTTAGAAGTCGATAAAGTGATTTTTGAAATAAATTCTGTTTGAAATGGGTAAGTAATTGCATGTTTTCTCATTTATATTGTTCATGATTTCTAATACAGTGTCAGTAATTAATAATTTTCTGCACCAGTACATTGCAGTAATCAGATGTTTTTAGTGTACATATAAAATCGTATTTTTCTGTGAATTATCTCTATTGGGTATAGTTTTAGATGTATATAACGTATTAAAACATTATTTTAGTATTTAAAGTGTCTGCAAATTTAGTTTTATCCGTAATTAGGCCGTAAATCGCTATAAACATCACACTTCACCAAATGATTTTTTGGACGGTTTGTTCTTAGTTTTATCAGTTTCTTTTACTGCAAAGGGTTAATTAAACAAATAAATAATTATTTTATAATCTTTTTTAACCCAAATAGTCCTAAGAAGTGTTATTTATAAAATCCCTATTTTTCTATGAGCTTATCACGTAACTTGTTTACATTTTTATCAATAGATGTCGCTACACACTTGTTATTCTTTTGTAATGAAATGCCCATTGCCGGCAAAAGTATACATAGATAGAGCGGTACATCATATAGGAAAGTATTTATAACTTAAATTACTTTATGTAATCGAAATTACGACAACTGACCTAAATAACAGATCAAAATCGCCCACTAGGTCTGCGGAAGACCTCTACAACCAAGACCAAATGAGAGAGAGAGCTTAGCCCATCGTCAAACAATAACATACCATAGAAATGATTGTAAACATAACTTCGGTTTACAGCTTCTCTGACAGTTAAAAAATGTGTGTGGTAAATTATTATCGATACACGCATAACTGCGAAAAGTACAGTGCCTTGGGTTTGCAAGTTGTAACCACTCTATCGGCAAATCGTTTCTGTTTCGTACTTCAAGAACCAATGTACTTATTAAAATACTTATACGGAGTGTAATTGTCTTTGAGAAATATTTTATTTCAATTCCACTCACTCTACAACACGTGTGTTTATTACTGATAAAGAAAATATTTATTTATGAGGCAAGGTCACTAGTGGCATGATTTCTTTAAGATATTATAAAAGAAAAGGATTAGTCAATTATCGTTTTATTGTGGTGAATTGATAATATTATTGTTGCTTATCATCGTTTTCTTAATTATGTCGACTGTCGAAAGATAAATTAGCTAAAAAAATACGTATCTTCCCATTTTCGTTGCTATTAGTCCTCTGGGTAATGTCTTTCAGAATAGGCGCGTTCTTATCCTGCGAAGATCGTACAGTAGCATAGTAAGACTTTTGATCGTATCCCGATGTATCTCATTGGAAGACGAGAGGGTCAAAATGCGATTAGTTTTATCGCGCTTGTTATTTGTTTTTATACGTTCTCGGCAAATAGATTACTATTATCGTGATGAAAAGTAAAGTGCTGTCCAAATATAGGACCCATGCCACCTGGTTTTTAATTCACAAAGACATTCAAGTACCTATACGTAATGCTCAAACATTTAGAGAACGCAATAATATCGGCAAAGCCAGTCCAACGTGCATTAATGGCATCGTATCAAATCTTACACGAACGCCACACAAATGCGATTATGAATTCTCAGACACATTCTCTTTAATCGCACGATACAGAACATCAAAGCCAATTAAGTTTCCAATTTTGTGTGCATCATAACGATTTGGAAGGAGCGAGAGGGCCGGCGCATTGGTTACGCTCCATGTTTCATCCGAGGTGTCAGAAATAAGCCCTTTATAATGCTCAAAGGCGCTTACGTAGTACATAATTTGAACCGACTCGGCCGTTCCGAGAAGCCTCCGACATTGAGATGGGTCATTTTGTAATAACAATATCGGTTAGGGATGCTGCGCGCTAGTATTGTTAGGATACTTTGTAGTGATGAATTTATAGAGATAAATATAGTGATGATAAACTACTGGACATATTGAGACTTTACATATTATGTCTCAGGATGGCGAGCGCAGTGGAATGTAAAAGCATTGCTTTGTAATTCATGTGTTTTATGGCTTACCATCAGGCGAATAGCAAGCTCGTCTCGTCATTGATTCAAATAAAAAAAATTGAAACCAATTTAACGGAGTTTATAAAATAAATTTAGTAAGAAAGAAATGAGAATGTATAATCCATAGATTGGGGTAATATAAGACGTTAGATATAAACTTTAATACTTTAATTACCCAAAAATTTGTAACTCTGTTCATTTTCTGAGCCTTTATCTATTATATAATACAATTTAATGAAAAACCAAGAAAATAGTCTATGACGCCATTCTTCTTGTGGTAATATAATGAAAAAGCCATATTTCGTAGAATATTAACAGGAATAATTGGTACACAATGAATTCAATTTATTTTCACATTCAACACGTGTCCGAGTACCAATGACTCCTTACATAACAATTTGAAATATATGAATCAAGCTGTTTACATAGGTATTTGAATCTGGTATTTGTGGTTGAATACGATGATGGTTCGAGTTTTTTTTAACCCGAGTGAACTTGGAAAGTTGTGTCTGAGCCACGACAATTTATTCGTCTCAGTGTCAAAGATCAGTCTGAGTTGCCGGTTCTATGAATGTGTAATCGGTATTTTATAGTAACTTTATTTATTTGACATTTAAATTCAATAAAACTATTTGATGTAGGCTGTCTGTTTCTGTTAAATGATGTTTGTAGTCAAAAGTGTGGTGTAAATATTTGTTGTCTGTTATTTTTTAAAATCGGTTGGTAAATTAAAATAGCATTATATTAATTTATTTTCGTATTCAAAACACTGGTGTGTTGATAAAACACCGACTAAATCCGGAATTTACGGTAATTAGAATGTATGTGCTCTTTAGTTTAGCAAAGTACAAATTAAAGAATGAAGTTTTCTTTTTCTTTCACTAAACAACTCACTTGATTATTTAAGTAATAAAAACATAATAAGTAGTTTTACAAATTGTAAACTTCCAACTGCGGTCAACCCTAACCGCGCGATGGTTCCAGCCGCGTATTCTTTTACTTTTTATGTTGTCGGGATCGCGGCCGACACCTCGCGACAATGGAAGCGACGACCCACCTTGGACCCAGTACAGTGTACACCCATTGTTGGCCGCATTGGCCCAATGTGCCCAATATCTCCACTCCACATACACACCGTTATGTTTACGACGGCTTAGAGATGACCTTAATTGGATCAAAGGTTAATGTTGGTCTCTTGTGCAAGTATACGCCTGATTTTGGATGCGGCGTATCTTATATTAGTTATAGATGGACCATTCCGGATTATTGAGATGTAGTAGTAACGAACCATAAGTATTTGATAAGATTAACACAAACGACATTTCGACGCCGCGTAGTCGGATTTCATTCTGTGGGTTGGCGTGACGACGACGTAGAGAAATATATACTAAAATTAAATTTACATGAATTAAATATATCTATGACATAAGAGAAAACTAATGGATTGGAATTATAGTGGAGTATTAATTCAATCGATAAGAAGTACTTGAGATGATGCATTAATGATTTGTGGGGGTGTAAGAGCGGATTGTTACGGCGATGTTATCTGCCTGCTCACGCCTCCAGGGTTACGGCGTGATGTAAGCATTACCATTTATGCTCTTCTCTCATTAACATGATAAAAAATCTTCCGGCCTCTTCCGTACCTTTATTGCTTCGTACTCAGGCACGTACTTTGATTTAAGATATGGGCTATTAATTGGTTATTTTGAGGAGTGAATTGGTTTGCTTTACTTAAATTATGAATGTTTTATACTTAACGTGGCTCTTACTTACCCGCTTCAAGATTTTAAACGTTTAGAAAACTTTTCATTTCCAGTAATAATTTTATTCGTTTTTAATTTAGTGACTCGTGTTTAAGTACTGTATCTATTTATTTTTGATTGCATGTTAGCGATATACATATTACCAAATCAAAAGTAAGATATTAGTGGAAACTCATGTCCCAGTAATATCTGTCATATGAAAACATACAATATTCTGGACCTTACATAAGACATGACCACTATACCACACTGTAATATTTGTATCACTTTAGAAAAATCTATAATTAAACTGAATTGCCAGTAGAAAGTCTCGACACGGTAAAATGACATGCATTTTGTTTTCTAGGGGCCTGTGAGCCCCAAAACCCTTCATTACGTCCCTTGTCATACAACTACGACTCTAGGTGACACCCACTTGGGTTAAATTCTCAATGCTCGTATTGTTGCATTGAAACCCTCATTTTCAATTGACAATTGACAATTCTTTTCTCCGTATTCCAAGTTTTGCTCTGTATGGCAAGTAAATATGTAAATAATACTCAAAAGTCGTACAAATAGTCGAGATCCAACATTAAGATACAGGTCTAGTGCCATTAATATCGGAACATACGAAAGAATTTTCATCATGCGAAGTTCAAATGCTCTGTCTTCGTACGTAAAATTGTACGAATGTGCCTAATTACTCCACAAAATATTCGAATCATCCATCGTACGTCGTAAACATAGACTAAGTTTAGAATTAATTATAAGTTTCATAGAGAATATTATTTTTTTAGAAGTGGGAAGATTATATCTTCGGTCTTCGAACATTCGAATTGTCGGATTATAGAGGTCCCCTCAGATACCAAGTTAATGTTTATGGATCGCAACAATCATTACCTATTTAGATACAGAGATTGAAAATTTGGTCGCTCATTTCACTGTCGGCATCTTAACCAACAGAGCCATAGGATTTTCCAAAAATATGCACTGTTAATAGATAATTGTGCTCAATTTACTTATGCTCCATTGTCGCTATAAGAATATTATGAATCTATTCAAATGCATGTACATTAGTTTTCGAATCTGCAGGTGATTTCAGAATATATTTTCACTGGTGGTAGGTCTCTCATATGTGCGAGGCCATCTGGGTAGGTTGCCACCGCAATGTCTATTTCTCCCGTGAAACAACACTGCTTAAATGCACTGTTGTGTTTCGGATTGAAGGACATTGTAGCCAGAGCAACTACTGGACATATTGAGACTTAACATCTTATGTCTCAGGATGGCGAGCCCAGTGGAATGTTTCTACTGTTTATGAGCGGTCGTATAGCTTACCATCAGGCGAACGGCTTGCTCGTCTCGCCATTCATAGCAATAAAAAATATATATATATATATATATATTTGTGTGAAAATATTTTTCCTCGAATGCCCGTGATGTTTTTCTATTCAAATGTTTGTACAGATGGGAGAGCTTAGTGTTGTCATTTGCCATGTGTTTGGACTAGTGTCTGGCAAATGATTGCGTTTCGGTTAGAGCGGCGGTGTGGAAAGAGTTCGTGTTTTGTTAGGACCCGACTGTGGAATGCTGTGAAATATTTTGTGCCTGTGTAATATTTATCATTCCTTATTTAGCCCTATAAAGGAGAGAAAGAAAGCAAAAAGAAAATTTAATATATTTCTGTCTGTGCGATGTACAGCAGTTTTTGTATATTCTAGTTGGAAATTAATATTTTTAGCAAGTGGCGATAATAATACTATTTATGAGACAGTCGGTGATTAAAATCATTAATAACATCGTCTCAATGGTTTCAAATTATTTAGTGTATGCAAATATACGCCAATGTTTTGGCATTTTCGAAATAAAATTAGTTATTTTCCTTTATTATTATAGTGTCAACACGTGCACACATCTCGTATCTAAAGAATGTTGCTTTATTATACATGGAAATCTTATTATTGCTAGACTATGTTAATGTAAATATCTTGTTAATTTCCGTATAAGGAGCAGGTCATATTTGTCTAGCCGGCTGTCGCTATCTGCGCTCGCTTCTAACTAATCTACGTCTATAAATTTACGAACCAACACACAAATTTTCGAGTCAATTTATAAAGATTTACCGGTAGTGATATTGTCCACGCGTGTAGCAGTTACAAAGAAGTTCAAATTTATTTAAATGGAGGCAAATAGCTGTCCGCCATGGTTACTCATTGGTTTAAGATGTTGTCGATAACATGTGTGTAGGTTGACAAGGCGGGCTTATCTAAATCTATTACAGTGTGCACTTATCTTAAAGAGCGCCGGTAGTTTAGTGGTAACAGCGGTAACTGGAAAATGACAAACGTTTAACATCAGATGAAAACAAGTTTATTCAAAGTTATGTGCTTACTTTTTTCTGTCGCCAAGAGCGTCGGTGACAGGAATAACTTTGTTGCTACCTCGGCTAATATGCTGAACTAATTTTCATCGAATAAAACATTTTTATCAATATTGGGTTATGTTTCGCGATGCTTAATTAATGAGCACTTTAACGAGACTTTGCATCCTCAATAATGCTACCAGCATGCTAAGACAAAGATAAATATAATTGTACACTTAATCACTGATGCATACTAGCAAAACTAATAAGTCAACACGATCAACGAGCTCAAACTCTCATTGCACAACCCACTGCATCATCACAAACAATGTTTCAATTAGTATCAATTTAAAACATTGATTTCTCCTTGCAAATTTTCCTCTCATTAGTGATCAATCGAGAGAGAGGATCAATGGATCCTCATTACACACATTGTGTTACATAATGATGTAACACATCTCTAATGTAGCCACTCCGTGACCAATCGAAAAATGAGCGTAATGTTCCCATGTTTCCTTCGTGCAGTCTGTGATTACCACTAGTCCTGTCTCGCGCTGGTTATGTATTCGTTACGTCACGCGAGTCTTACACCAAAGACACTGTGAAATTCGATTAGACCCGGGAATTGTATTTTATAACATCTTTTAAATTCTTAATGTGGCATGGATGTATGTCCTGTGGAAGGTATTTCTGATTTACTTGAGTTAATTATGGTATTGATTCCAATTTGGAATCTCTATGGTTGAAATATTCCTCCGATTGTGTCGCCAAATGTGTGTTTGCTATAAGTAGTTTTTTGTTCGATAATTCTAATCTCTTATCCTTTGAAATAGATTACGACAAACATGACATTTAGAATGTATTCATGTGTTATTTATGGTGAATTATAAACTGGTATTTGTAACTTAAGTATAATTAGAGCGTGGAGGCGTTAGAGCGAATGCGTGGTGGCCTGTTGGTAAACGGACTAGACGCGGCTGCCAACATGTTCACGGTGGTCGCGGGTTCAAATCCCAGGGCACACCTCTGACTTTTCGGAGTCATGTGTGTATTGACAGTCAATCACCACGCACTAAAACGGTGAAGGAAAACATCGTGAGGAAACCTGCATACCATAGCGATTCATAAGAATTTCTATGGTATGTAAGTCCGCCAACCCGCACTAGGCCAGCGTGGTGGACTATATGGCCTAACCACTCTCAATCGTATTTTCGATTGTAGAGTAGGCCCGTGCCCTGCAGTGGGACGTATATGGGTTGATACAAAGTATAATTAGAGGATATATGTCTACACAGGATAAAAAGTTGGAGAGTTTTTGTGCCATATGATTATTTTGGGACGTCATCTACTTCCAAGAAAAGAGTATAATAATGACAAATGTATAAGGATATTTTATGGTAACAAAGTATAAGAGTATTATAACGAACTCGCATTCAAGTTTCGAATGACACCACTTAAATATGAGAAGCCAAGGCCCAAGGCCCATAAGGATTAGTTTTTATGAGATCGATATTTCGATCCAAGGAGGTTTCGATTCCTTACAGATGCGGCCTTTGTTGCCGAGATACCTTTAAAATAATTCCATTGTGTTGCTCGCTCGCCTCTTCTTGTGACTAGTTTTGATTTTAAGATTTAAATGATAGGAATTTTAAAAGCTTACATTGTACGCAGTAAGACCCATTCAGTTCTGGTACAGTTTTAAAAGTATATGGGTTTATTTAAGATTGAATGTATAGGTATTAATGGTCACTGAAAATAGCAATGTCATTCTATAAGTAGTTCAGTTGTTTTTATTTAATTTTTATCGCTGGAGTAAACGAACGCGGCATAAAGAATTTCTAAAAATAACTTGACTTTAAATATACGAGCTTTATTTTCATTACATGTTTGTTTGAGGTGATTGAAATTCTTGGATCGTTCTTTTTCTGGAAATCAAACGAGAAAGTACTAAATACGTTTAAATCTTTACATTAAGCTAAATAAGGCGAACTCATACAGATGGTTTTAAATTCGTTGTAACAAATTACAAATGTTAAGGTACATGAAATACGTTGAATATCACCCTAGATAGTTGTTTGAAACCTACGAAGTAAGACTGTTTAATGACAGCAAAATAGTAGAAACAGGCAGGAAGCCCTGCAGGGCGTATTTTCATGCTATTAATAAAATTGTTGATGTTTAGTGGAAATGTGGCGAGTACAATGTAGCGCGCAACATCTCACTTACATTTGTTTACGTGTCGCTGACCTGAACGTTAAATACTAAGAACGTATTGTTGGCAGTTTACAATCGCGGCCGTTACCCCTGGCGCACTAAAATGAGCCATTGCTCCAACAACAACCCGCTGTTTAGACTCTGCAACAATGTTGTGGCGCATTCCTATGGCTTTTCTTGCACGTAGCCGTAAATGAAAATGTAAATTGTTAGTTGAATGTGTAATTTTATATGCCTTATTGGGCGAGTGACTGTATACATGGGTCGTGTGTGCGCCGCAATGCACATAGTTCTTATCCACTTGAGAGAAGTTGTCTTTTCAAAAGTCCTGAGATTAGAGGTAATTTCGATCTCTTCAAAATTTTAACCTAATGGTATTACCAAAATATAGTTCAGAATGAAGAAAAGTATTCACCGTTAATTCAGCACGGAAGTGTCACAGACTGCATTCTACCTAGTTAACTAGCTTTTACAGTTTAGTCATAACATTACTTTAACCGATAGTACAGTGGGCCGGCAGTATCTATCGAAGATAAACGTTTGACTTAACGAGTTCTAGATTGGAGAACGCATCTTGCAAACTATGAGTGGGTTGCGTCCCCGATAGGTGAAGTGGCAGTTATCGAAGGTATAACCGTGATTGGATGGGACACTATCAATATTAAGTGTTGTGATCTTTCCATTGGCGATATCTGTGCCCAGTTGTTGATTAATGTAAGAAAAAAGTGGGAATAAACTCTTGATCGGTAGTGTAGACTATGATTTACATAATGTGGGCTACGGTTCCTGAGATTTATAAAGGTCGATAAACACAACTATGCAGAAGAGACATAAGCAGTTAACAGAAAACATTCCACATTAAACCAACAATTTATCCAAAGAAATTAAGGCTGACCACAAAGATGTGCAGATAACGCTGGTATGAATGGCTGTCGACGAGCATGCTACAGATAATCTGCGTATCGGGTTACGCGTGGGCCATGCACTGTTGATGTGTGGAACCGGCCTAATTAGACGACATCGATGTAATTCTATACTCGTAAATCCGAGTATACGTTAGTGACGCCATTAATCAGCTCAGTGAAGCTTTTCATCTTGCTTTGGGTTTCAATTGTCGGTGCTGATTAGTGTGAGCTTGCAGTTGGTGGTCATGTTGTGCGTATATTTACTGTGAGACTAGTACTTGTTGGCTAAATTGTTGTAATATGAAAATAATACGGTGCTTAGAGTCTCAATAAGTTAACCCATGAAACTTATCGACTTGTAGTTAGCCTAACTCCCAATTTCCAATTATATTTTTCCTGCTGCTTGGTGTATATATCTGTGAAAGGATCGAACCCGCGACCTTTTCCGCATAGAGGCAATTAGGCGGTGGGCCAATATAGCAGAAGAAGTATGTTTTAAACTGTCGATAGTGTGCGTAAGCTTCTACGGTTGCACCCAGGCTCAAGCCGTTTGTAATTTTTGTACGATCAATCACTCGTGTAGTGGGTTTAATAATTAATTCTCTCTTTTACATCGAGTCTTGTTTGAACGCTGCCTGACCCCGACGGCACATGGGGTTAAGAATGCCCGGCTACATGCAAGGGACTCGGTTCAGTCCCAGTATAGACGTGGAAAATATTTAGTTTATTGTCGGCTCGTTCCTCCTAACGCTGTAACTAAATCCGTCTCGTAATTGTTTGTAAATCCTGACACACTAAATTAAACTTGTTCAATATAACTCGAATGAGTTATTTGCTTTGAAACCAAATCGTCTATGCATAATTCATTTTTAACGTTTCATGTTTACATAAATAATAGTGTTTTCATTTTGTCATACCAATGAGTATTTTTATCTCGACTATTTTGAAAGCGTTCGACCTTCGCCTGTTTGAATTCCATGTCGTGTTGTGGTGTTTTTACAGAGGGCGGCGAAACAAATCGTAAATCGTGGCTCCGCGTGCATTGCGTGGGGAGGGATGCACGGATCACATTCGAGATGCCGCGATAATCCTCTTATTTATTCATCCTCCGGTCCTAATTAAACAAGGGCTTAGCTCCACAGACGTCTAATGCTGACATATTCGGTGATCGCTTCGGAACGTCCGCGTGGATTCCTCCTGATATCTTAAGCTTTACTTAATGAGTTTTTTCCGTTCGTGATTCATTTAAGGACCTGCAAGTATGCGAGACAAATGGCCGTTTATGTCGTTACGTGGTAATTAATATTTAAGTGGAAGAAAAGGATAGTGGAATTCCTAAATTGCGTACGAGAATAGTGCATCTCACACAAGATGGTGTTATATCGAGGCACTCTTAGTGCACGAATTATAAGCCACCCATGCACATGAATTTGACGTGGATTAACGATTGTTGCTTCTTGACAAGAACCGGGAGCGACGGCTTAACGAACGCTCCGAGGCATGTAGCGTCTAAACTAAGCTTGGACACACTGTATCATTAAGTACATAGCGTGTAGTCTTAAAATCACATGTTTCGTTTCATTGATTGTTGAAGTATATTTAAACGCGACGCGAGTGCCAACACAGCACAGTCAGGACGTAATCCCACACCCGCGGCGCTGCCGGCTGGATGCGAGAAACGTGACATTACAATGAGATAACATAGTATTGGAATGTTTTTAAAAACATCGACGCGACGTAGAGTGCTGCGCGAACGGCTATAATCACGCTCGCGGCTCCACACTCGACAGTCGAGAGTCGAGACACGATCTGCTGTTCTATAGTTATTATTTTTCAATCCGCTCGAACTCATTGATGGCTCGCATAAATGCTAGATTACACCGGAGACGTGCGGTTATTGGAGTGGTTTTGCTCAGTGTGGTTGGAAACGTCACTTTATTTTGTAGAGGAGTTGACGTGCGTGGTCGCGGTTCGGCGGAGCGGGTGAGCGCAGCGGGCGCAAGATATCTGTGGCAATTTGTTCGTACGTGCGAAGAGGGATAGCCTCCCGTAATTGCAGTGGGTGCCCGCTGCGCCGACCGCTTCATTTACTTCACATTTACTTCTCGTGTCGAATTCGCTTCTCGGAAGCGCTCCATTTGTCAGTACGGCCTGCATCGTTTAATGTGACTGGATTGCGGCCGGCGCTGTACTCGCACCACACCGCAGTATTATTTTGTTTTTTATCAGTCGATCGTGGTCAGTTTCCTGGTTATCGTCGGATGTGCATAGAGTTTAGGTAGATAGATAGTGATACAGGAGAGGTGGGTACTAGTGCGCATATAAGGTGCTGTAGCGAGGCGCATGAGATTGACTCTCAATGGCGAATGTCGGCAGCGCAGTGGTTAGTCGGAGGTACACGTCGTTTTTTGTCCGTGTCCGGGGCGTTGCGAACGAAATAAGTGGTGGTTCGGCGCCGCGCCGCCGCACGCACTCCTCTTTTTAACCTGGTCGCGCGTTGAATTTTATTATTTTTATTTAACACCTGCGCCCCGTAATCTGTATTCGACGATCTCCCGAACGCTTAACTCTTTTTGGTCGTGTTGCAGCGCGCCGGCATCGCTCGATTTATGGCGTCCGTGTTTTGTCCACCGAAAAGTGTCGTTTAATTTACCTTGTCGCACCGTTCACCATCGATTATGTACGCTTTTGATCAGTTCCCTTTGTACGCAACACTGACTTTTGGTTGCTTTTTCAGAGCTTATAAAAATGTAATCTAACTGACACGAAAGAAGTTTGAGTAATGGATGTCACATTTATATTCCGTACTTAAAAGGAAACTTAGAGCATTAGGTAATGATATTGTTGTCGGGGAATCCGCAGCGTTATCTAAAGCGTTAAAGAAAGAGGAAAATCATTTTATCTTCTTAACAGTATCTTTATCAAATCGAAGTACATTTATGTCTGCATATATGCTTTTCATTTCAAAAACATTGATTTCGATTGCATTGGATGTTTTCGAGATATTCTGAACATGTTTTAAATAACTGTTTGTGTCCATCCTCGTAAGTGGCAACAAATAACATTGGTGCCAACACTTGTCTCAATATGGTGATGTGAACAGCTACTGTCGCACGCTACTTGTCGCTGCGTCATATTGCATTACGTAGTCGCGTAGTATTTTCTACCTATTCTCTATCATATTCAGAAACGGTTTGGCTTCTATCGACAGGTGAATAAGTAGAGGTACCACCAACAAGCGTTTTTCGACGAGAATTTTTCCTTCCTAAGATATAATAAGATGCGAATTTGCAGTACATATTATAATTTTCACCTAATGAAATATTTAATTCAGTGGATTGTATACGTAATATCGAGATCAGAAAACGAATCAAAACCCATTACGGATAGCAGCTCTTATATTATCACACGAGCAGTTACCACGTGGAGCTCAATTTTAATTTAAATATGATCTGGTACGGCACTGCGTCTCATTAATCTCAATCAATCAAGCTGAAGCAGGGTGTCAGAATGTGAGGTATGCAGCTCTGATGTGATTTAACGCCGCGACTGATAACCAGGAGCGGGGATTGTGGTCTTCGCTGACTACCCTACACACCGGTTTTCATATTTTTGTATTAGCTCGTTCAGGGACGATCATTTTTTATCAAGTTTTTTGTACCTTTTTATTGGATATTTGAAGGGTGTTGCGAAAAGGAGCAGCAGAATCGTTTAATTCGAGATAAGTGTTGGTGATAAATATTTTTTGGTCTGGGTGTCGGGACCGAATGGTCTTTTCTTCATATATTCAGAATAAAGTATTATGTATATTTATTTATGTTAACGTCGTAGGGGTCTGCAAAACATGTTTACAATTATGATTTAACGTCAACTTAGGTTTGTTATCTATTTAATAGCAATTGATTGTAATTGCATATCATGTTTTTAATTAAAAAGCTCGCTGTGGAATTCTCGATTTCAATTGAATGTGGTGTCTGGCGGCTTATGTCTATGTGGAGTTGTAGACTTCTACTAGTCTAATGAGACGGGGAATTTTATCTTATGCGTTTTTTACTAAAGATATTATATTGTTCAATTTAGTTGTTTTTGCTTTTACTGCATAGTTGCTCGTTTCTATCTTTGTAATTTTATTTTATTTTCGTAAACAAATAAATGATACTTTAAATTCTCTTCTTTTTTTAAATTCTTTTGAACGAAGACTTCATAAGTTGGAATTATCAACTTCAAGAGTGTTCCGATCTAATTCATCTAAATATTATCGATTCACATTAAGATATATTTTTGTACCACAGTTTTATCCTTGATGTTTTTTTGTTGGATCAGTCGGATTCACATGTAATGGTATGGTGGTAAACGGTAATGGCTACCGGCACGCGGGGCCGCCTCGGGCGGAGGCTGCGACCCGCGCCGGCCGCGGAGCCCCTTCATTATCTAAATGCACTGCCGTAACTGCCCAGTTCCCTGTTATTTGTTGTAATATCATAGGAGACGGATTTAGACAAATAAACAAGGGGCTTACCATCCTTAGTTGGTTATTGGGTGATGCTTTCAGTTTGTGGTTTTGGAAATAGATTTGTCTCCACATTAGCTAATCGGGAACAAGAGTAAATAAGATAGCTGCGCGAAAGTTGATATTGAGTTAGTTATTAAAATTAAAACTACATAATTCGGTCATAAGGATATGTATATGACGGCGCCACCGTGTTTTAAGAGTGTTAAAGAAACGTCAAGAGTGATATAAATTCTCTTTGTTGGACGGTAAAATTTAGAATAGTGTGGTTTTGACGTTTCTTCACTCTGACGCAACTTCAGGCTCTTTTGTGGCAGAGTAAAATGGACCATCATCCTTTTGCATCTCTCATAAGCAAGACGTGCCTGGTGGAGCGTCATTACTTGATTGTTACATTGAAAGTGCTAATAGTTCTGCTAATACTTTGTTAAAAACAATTATTCCTTCAAATACGTGATTTTATTCTCCTCGCCCGTCTACCCACGAACGCTTGGCAGTCCCAAATGGATGCAGGAAACAGTGATAATGACCATGTGCCGTTATATATGTTGTGTCGACCTCATATATGCTAGGATCTATTCTATTTCAAAATCTATTGCATGAGATATGGAATTAAAAAATATTTTTCCTACAGTTTACGTCCAATTCGTCTCTGTGGCGCACACATAGTCCTTCCAAATAGGCGCCACGTAATGACCTAATCGGAAGCAAAAAAACACTGTTAATTAAAGAATTGGAGCGAACATTATCTAAATTCTGAGAAAGTGTTTGATAAAACCGTTGTAATTGATTATGTCGTGCGGGCGCCACGCCGGGGTCACTACCCAGTACTGCCGAAAATAATCTTATTTGGATATTTTTGCTCCCTATGATTGGTTCCTCATTTAAATACTTTTAGAGAACAGAACATATATAACAATACATATTTGAGCTCTTCTCATTAAAGCATATCTGAGGTGTGCATATCGGCAAATTCTGTCACGTGTAACCCTGCACGTAATTGATGTTTTTGTTTTTGTTCTTTTATCATAAAAGCTTTAATGGATTTGATCTTTGACTGAATAAAATTTGATTGTGAATTAATTATATTTGTTGTTTTTTCACCGAAGTGCATTGCACTAAAGGTGTTATTTCACAAAAGTTAATTATCAGATATTTGTAAAATGGTTTAAATTGCAGTCTTCTAAATCGAAAATTCGATCCAGATCTTAGATTATTTTCCACCACGCTGACCTAATCCTTTGCTGAATAAAACCAGCCAAACAGCTCATCTCCCTTCGATATTAATTTCAAATGCACGTGTATTACTAATGCAATTACGCAGTTTAGGAAAGATTTGTTCACGTACTAGAACACACGCGAGTATCCTATCAATAATTTATCTATAAGGTTATCGTTTATTCTATCCGGTACTCAGCCACTCATAGTAAATACTGTATTATAAAACCACATTAAAATCACGTGTCTACCTGAATCCGACCTTTTTGGTCTCAAGGTTGGGGTTTACTTTAATTAAGTGTTTAAAATTGTGGTTTGTATCGAAGGTTTGTAATCAAATGTTGTTTTGCGTTTTGTGCGTATCGTTTAAGATTGTTTTTGTTTGTTTGGTAAAGATTGTATTAAATTGCGGGCATAGGTGATTGAGGGAGGCAAATCTGGAGTAGTTAGTTGATGATTTCATTAATTATTTAAAATATTTACAAAATAAAAACAGTTCAATAAATACATGGCCTTACAAAATTGTTGCTGCAGTTTGCATGTAGACCAGAGTCGATAATTTTTAAAACCAATAAAAATAATAGTAGGATGAAACCCATTAGAAAAGGAGGGGGATAGTATAAAAATGAAAGGAAAAATAATTTACGGGCGATCTGAGGCCGGGAAGGGGATGGGGGTGGGTTTTTAAGGGTAAAAAACGGTTTTTCTCGATTTCCGGCAAAACTAAAAGTCCTATCGAAAAAAGTCAAATGGCAAAGTTGTAGGTAATAAAAAGATCTAAAACTTTTGTATTTACACTTTTTTCACAAAACCTCAAAGTTTATGTGAAAAATTCAAAAAACCAAGTTTTTGGTTTTTTATTTTTATCTTTTACAAAAAAAATATTTTTTTAACGAAATTTGGTGAAAACTTACCTTTTTATGTCCCAAATACGTTGTAATTTATTTGATTAAAAATATTTATTTTTTCGCCTTATTTTGAATTAATATCGAATAAGCACCCTAATTTTCAATCGAAAATTCACCTGTCAAAATATCAGCTTTTTTCAAAAAATTGGTATGTTTTCTGTTCGTTGAAATCTCTACTTTCCGATGGTGAAAAAAAATATGTATGTTACTATAGTAAATCTTCTCAGAAAATGCAAAGCAAAGCTTGCACAATCTTCTTGCGGCGATTGCTCTTCATCCATGGAAACATTGGGATTGAGTCTTGAACTTCATATTTAACACAATGTCGCTATTCTCTCCAATAATTCCAATAGGACATATAGGCAGATATAGAGATACAGATGAACCTGATGAAATCTAGATGATCTTATTTATTCCACGTCTTTTCCTTGAATTCACAGCTCTTGATAAACAACAGAGTGCGGAATTGTGGAAATGTATTTCCAGTCAAATGGAACTGGTGTAAGTTAACATAGATATACAGACTATGTTCAAGAATCTTGGTGAAACCTAGAATCTAGATGATCTAATTCGTATCACGTCTGTACCTCGAAACTACAGCATACGCAGCAGAGTGCGGAATTGTCGAAATCCAAATCACGTAGGTACGTTTGTTGGTGCGTACTATGCTCCTATTAGCATTAGCGTCTCGTCGCACGTCGGGTTTCTAATCGTGAGCGTGCTGACCCGAGTTTATCTCCGAGCAAACATGTATTTATATACGGATATTAATTAATTAAGCACGTGGAAGACGTTAACCTTATTGTTTTATCTTGATAATTGGAATGTCTTTTGGTATTGTTTGGTGGGTGTGTAGTCTGGAATTAAGTCGAAATGTACGATACTTATTGAGTTGGCATGGTTGCCTTTTTCGCAATTAATTTAAATGTCACAGAACGTAGTTCACGAAGTCCGACCATCAAAAAGAAGTTCGTAGTATGGCCAATCCCCTCAACAAGACAAATAACAAATAAAATACGCAAGTATGGATATTGGAGGACTAGAAACCACGTACATATCAGGTTCTGTGTAATAACGAAGTGGTGTTCTTATAAAAAGGCGCATTTTATAGAAAATCATCTCGGAACATCTCTCCAATCTCCATTCAATATATTCGGATTGGTATAGTTTACAAAAAACGTCTTCATTAATATTGATGTAAATTTGAAGTTTGAATACTAACGAGAATTATCCTAACACGGTCTATGAACAATGCGGTGTCAAATACCAGGAATGCGACAATATTTCATGTTTTTCCGCGAGCTCCTAATGTGAGGTACTTACATGCATATTTATTACGCCAACTTTAAGCACACGAATTTCCGAGAAGTTGTAATAAAACAGAATTTAACCAGTCGTACGGGCCGCGTTAGATAATACCTACCTGTGCTAGTGAATAATCGGTATTCCGATCCCATACGCATTATAAAACACAATCCTGAGTTGAAAAAAACGCGACCCTGTGGCGCCCCGGCCGATCTTACACGCACGTTCACTACAACACCTTCCATCACCCTTATATGTATTAATATAAAGTTGCATATCGCACGAACAAGCTAATAAATATGATGGTCAAGTATAAATCATATTTGCCCCGTAGTGCCCATAAAACGCGTGTTTTTACACTAACAATATGAGTGTAGGTTTTTTTGTATGTCAAATGAAAAATTGCCGGCGTCTCCATTCGGCCGATGCTAATCGTGAATGCCAAATGCATTTTATGGGGATAGTTTGAGGTACTCAACAAGATGAATAGCGACGCCAATTAAAACGTGATATTGTAATAAAATATTATTCCTTATGTTAATGTGGGTGGAGTGCGTGTGTGCAAAATTTTATTCCTATAGATATTACCATACAATAATATAATGGTTTGATATAAACATTTATGGCAGAGTTTAGAATATATTAAATTTTATTGTCTGGTTTTTCTAGTTTTAAACAATATTTATACTCCTATTACTTTCCCCTAATGTCGCATTATAAAGTTAAAATACACAATGATATTTATGTATCTTCATGTTATTTCTACAAAATCAGTCACAGGTAGGAACGGTAGGAAATTTCCGAAGCTGTTTAAAAAACCTTAATATAGAATCGTCTCTTTTTATATGATTGCATAATGTGTACCGTACCTACTGATGTACTCATGTTCAGTACCTAATGAAAATAAAACAAAGTCCGCACACTACATTGTTGATGTTCCATCTTATAACAATTGTCTTTATTTAGCCGATTATATGATAACTCTATAAGAGTATGAGCCACATGTAACTCTTAAATAAGTTTGTTGAAGAGCAACCGTTTTAGATGAGACGTTGCAAAGGTCAAATTATTACGTGTCAGTAAATCAAAAAATCTATTAAAAGCCCTATTCTCCACACGCACTGTGATTCGATTAGTACAAGCTAGCGGGACAAAATTATTTATTGGGATATTTTGCTTTGCGCGGCTTCTTTATGATGTTTTAATACAGATTTAACAAAAAAAAAAGAAAAAAAAAGATAAAAAAAATAAGAAAATCAAAAATATCAAAAAATTACAATACGTACTTTTCATTTGACATACAGGTAATAAAAACAATATTAAATAAAATTAATAACAGTAAAAACTCAAGTATTAATATATAAATATAAAATAACCTAAATACTAATGGCATGATGGGGCTTTATTACGAATTAGTAGCAATATTTTCACTAATTATTTGAAACGAATATGTTTTAACTAATAATAAAGTTGAATAAGACAACACAACAACAAAAAAAAGGTATGATACACAGCTCAGAAATTCATTAGTACAATATTATTTATAACCCTTATTTATTCTACTTCAGTAAGTTCTTCTTCTGAAGAATCTTCTACATCATAGTCTGATATCTTAATATTTAGACAAAATTTACTATGACTAACACTAGAACTTACATCAATAAAAGGGGGTATTATTAAGTCTAAAACCCCAAAGGGAAGTTTACTTGTTTTTTTTTGGAAATTCGCAAAGACCATTTATTACAGGATTAGATGCAAAAAAATAACATATTTAGTAAATCCCTATTTGTGGCTATATATGTTTTTTTTCGAGTATTGTGATCCAGAAATCTTCCATGATACCTATTACGTACTTTCTGAGCTTCCTCAGAAAGCTGCCTATTAAATAGGTGAGCCAATTTCACAATAGCTAGACTGAGCACAAAAAAATTGTGCAAAGTAACCAGCATGTAATACCATGAATAAACACAAACATACAGACATTTATTTGTGTCCTGTACAAAATAGTTAAATTTAACAACATTAATGTCTTAACCTGAAGCTAAAGTTATAAGGATAGTGCCAAACTTCGTAATTTATGTCACATTTAAACTTGTAATATCAGATGCCTATTCAGGATTTTCAAAAAACCGACTTGATTCAACGAAATCCACTAATAGAAACCCAGGAATGGGGGCTTTACTTGATAATGACGGTGGTGAGTGATGTATAGATACCTTGAATATGAAATCCCAAGATAACCACTCAGATTTTGAAGACAAGAAGCGATCGCGGCGCTTGCCAGAAGTGTCCAATTTTTCTGCGCAATTGGTTGAAAATCTTCTAATTGACATTTTGATTTCCCTCGCAGATACTACTGTAATATTTGCTAGATCATGTTTCATCGATAGAAAATCATATAGTCCACTATTAAGGTTGTCCTTGGGATGTTTCCGCCATTCATCAAAAATATCAATATTCGCGACTGAAAATTCTTATTCTGAAAAATAGACGAAATGACAAAGTTGCACTCAAGTGCGCAGGCTAAAATTACTAAATTTTAAAAGCTAACAGATACGGCTGCCATATATATCATTTCCAGCCCGGGTACAAGAGGGTACAAGTATTTCCTATTCCAACGAATGCAGAAAATCGTAAAAAAAAATATTTTTTTAATAAACTTGATGTATTAAATAGAAGTGCGGTTTAATTATATCCATTTTTTAAAATATAATTATGAAGTACATACCCTTAGCTTGAAGATCCGTAAATAACACTTTTCAAATACTTAAACTTACTGGATTATGTTGTTACTTCGGTAAGCGCAAAAATGCAAATAAAAAGTAATTTTTCAACCCTTTCTTTCTATAACCACCTCATTAACTTATGAGTAGTTGACATTAGTGCAAAACAATTCTTAGAATCGGGACACCTGGGTATCTGGCTAGAGGCTCAGGTAATAAAATCCAGGTTATTCAGCAATGACTTTTGTCTAGCTAGCTAGTACTAATCGAATCACAGTGACACGGTGTTAAAAGATAAATCATCATTATCCCAAGCGTTGGGTTCGATACAAATGGCATATTTTATAAACCTCATATTCATATTTTTTGTTCGCAACAAATAAATAAATATTATTTATATAGGACCATTTTAAAAATATGTCTTTGTCAATTCATAATAGAATTACGTGTAGAGATATTTCTTGCGTTCCTGGTAAGGAATCTTTTGAACAAGCCTTTGTGCGATAATCGAGTGATGGCTCATATCGCGTTTATGACAAAGCTTCGCGCATGAGTTTCCTCATAGCTTTTACCTTAACCGTACAAAGGACTACTGTACACAATGGTTGAGCGAAAATCAATAAATTTAGTACAATAGGAAGGGTGAGTCTAGCTCATTGTGTATTTATTGATGGTAAAACATGAGTTGTTTCGTTTTGTATCCATGAGAAACAATCCTATATGTATTATTCCATATACACTTTAACTAGGGGTAATATATTTGATATTTTGAAGGATGTTTCATGCGGAGGTTAAACTATATCACTGTAAGGTGTTGGGAAGATTTGGTATGGTATGTTACCGTTAAACACTTGAGTAAAGTCTTATGTTAAATTAAAAGATCCAGATCAATTTGATAATTGACTAAGAAATAAAGAGTATTGTTTAAACTCGTGAATTCAACATCTGTCCCTCAGTGATATATTATAAGTTCCATCAGAAGTCTTTGTATTCCAAACAGCGGACGTACGCTATCAACCGTTTCCAAAATATAATTGAATTTCCATTTAAATGTTTGTATTTATATTAGTTCAAAGCCACTAATGAGAAATGTCAAAAGATTAACAGCCCAAAAGGGAATGTCATGTCAGCATTAGCATAAAGATTCTACGCAGGCATTTCTTCCATTTAACATTCCCAAATCAAGTGGCGTTTCCGGCAATGGCCACAAATCTAAAAGCACGGCGCCTCGCTAATAATACCAACGTTTTGCATAATTAACGACCATAGATAAAAAACATAGACAATATAAAAACCATGGAGTTTTTGTTCGTCTAAAACTCATTTCCAATATGGCAGCCGACGAAGAATATTAATTGAAATGGTAATGGTTCTAGATTGAAACTATTGTGGGCAATTAAATTATATCGGTCATGCTGCATTAATAAAAATAATTAGCGTGCAAATATGATGAATTACTATGATTAAATGTGTAATGTCGCAACACGGATGTGATTATAGAATCCAGGATTACAAAGTACATACTGCTACGTGGATGGAATTGTAATAATCTAGTTTAATGGTATCAATAAATGGAATTAGCTAATACTTTTTAATCTATGAAGTATTAATACGTGAATTAGTTAATGTTTTAATCTTTATTTACGATCATCTTTACTCAGGGATTAAGGGCTGATGCGCTGGGCTAAGCTAATTATTAGCAGTCACGATTCGAGCGGCATCGTTTACAAGTCTGTATATTTGTTGTATTTTTTAAATATATTCATACAGGTAACTTGAAACCTCGTTGGATGTGAACTGTAGGCGTCTTGCTGCGCGATTGGCATATTCCTAATATATATATTTTTGAATCATACACACATACCTTCACGCCTTTTACCCAGAAGCGGAAGACTAAGGTGTTACCAGGACACCCACATTTCCCCTTTTATGATTTTTTCGTAGGCGATTTTTAATCAATCGTGAGATAATCAGTTCACTCCCACTTTCATGATTCATCACAGTTTCTGATACAAAGGCTGCCACTAAAAGTTTTGACATAGCTATATGTTTATTTATACAAATAGGCTGTATATAAAATTTTACTGTATGTAAATGGCCAAGTGATTGCAACGGTATTAAAAAAAACGCTAGAAATAAAACCATTTAAGATTGTAAAGCCATTTACTGACGTCAATTAATAATTATTAGTACGTGCCATTCTATAAATATACAGGTTTATCTCCTTTTTAATAGGTATAAATGGTGTCATCACGAATGTGGGTCCATTTTGATATCACAGAAAAAGTTTAGACCAGTGATTCTCAACCACTGTGCCGCGGCACTTTTGTGTGCCGCCAAATTTCAAAAGTGTGCCGCCAAATTTGGCAAATATATAATAATGTTAATATCATTAAATTATATCATTTAAAAGAAAAATAATTTTAACATAAATATATATTTAAATCCACAAAAAAGTTAATTATTTTATTATTTGCTTTGCAACGCGTTTTTTCTTAGTGCCAAATTATGATGAAGCGGCGTGCATAGCAATAGGAATATGTCTCAAGGCGCTCTTTGTGTGCCGCCAAATTTTGAAATCGATAAATATGTGCCGCATCAAAAAAAGGTTGAGAATCACTGGTTTAGACTAATCACCATAATAATTTTTAGCCTGTTCTTATGCGTAACGAGTTGTCACATTGTTTGTTATTTTCCTTTTATCTTGGACTATCCCTATTTAACTGCTGTACTTAGTTATTTAATGTCATTAAAATCATTACATAGATTATCAAAGCTTAGATTATACGAAGATAATATATCCTAAGGAACAATTTAATTGATTTTAAACGCATAATATAAAATAAGTCTTCCCTCCAACAGCCATTTGCCTTTAGTCCATATGGCTGCTTCCTAATGCTGCAGCGAAAAAATATCAGATTAATGAACTGACATTGTATCATGAGTATAATATCACTGCCTATATAAATATGTTAATGAATAAAGTGCATTAAGGCAGTATTCATATGAAGATATTCCTTTTGTATCGCGTCTGAGTGACGGGGTCGTCAGAGTGATCTTTGAGTTTCGTTTTTTTTCACTCCAACACTTGAATACACACCCCGCTGATATCCGGGACGGATTCAGAAATAAACGAGGGGGTTATTTGACTTGGTGATTACAATTTGAACCAATATTCTATTTTTATAATGGTGTAAATGTAATTCTGTGCCAGGATTTTACGCACTGTCAATGTAACAGATGAGATGTCCCGTGAAAAATTGCTTTAATTGCCAATATCGGAAACGAATACATTGCGAACATCAGTATAGCAATAACAAAAGTATTTATGTTGTCTAGCGGACTCGAATAATTGTATTGATCGCGGAAAGGTGTTTATATTTTATCTGGATAGCACTTCAGTTAGTATCAGACTCTATGTCGATGCTTTACCGTGACTATAATAATAAAATAAATGCCTACAAAAAATATGATTTACTGATAAATATATCAAAGTTTATGACGAGCTTACAATAGGTAAGTTATGTGGTCCCCGCCTGCCGCCCTGAGTAGGTTCCCGCGCCGGTGCATTGTGGCGACGGCACACGGCTCAAGGCTCGCATGATTGACGGCTCGGTTACTTCGTTAGGCCGCGTTCAAAAGGCTAGCCGTACAATTAAACCCAGTCACAAACATATCTCCCTTCACGACGAGTTATACCCTCGCCTTTCAACCCATACTGAACTCGCCTTTACAACTTTTGCCCATTTGTTCTTTTTTTAATTTAGCACGATATTGTGTTGAAGTCTTTTGATCTTTTGTACCGCTGTTCTTCTTTTTATCGCAAATTGGTCTGATGGAATCGTACGGCTCTCAATAGGCCCGAGTGTGCTCGAGATTTGACAGCAAATTAAATGTCATGCTGTTAATTTGTCCTGTTTGTTTATATGTGTCGTTTAAGAGCGTGAAAAGCGACAGTAGGTACTTTACGGTTGGTGTAGAGGAGTTAAGTTTCAGACGCGAACTATTTTCGACGCAGACATGATGGGTGGCAAATATAGAATACTGTTAGACATAATAAAGGCAAGACGAACTGAACGGGAGTGGCGAAACGCGCCGAGTATTTCTTATTGAGATGCATGGATTAGAGACAGTAGAATAATAAACATTTCTCGCGCTAACTACGAGATCTGTAGCAGCTCATAAAGCGTTGTTTCTAACTCTTAAACAGTTTAAACGGTAATAGTTTACACTCCCATTATTTCGTCTAGAGGATTTACTAGATGCGTACGTTTTTTGTTAATTTAATTGTAGAAGAACGCAAACGTATTGTAGTATACACAAATCTGTCTGCGTTGTAAGATTGTAGCGTCGGAATTTCACTCGAAAATATTTTCATTTTTAAAATATCTGTTATGTGTTTGAAATTCTCGGAAGCGTTGTGTTAGTTTAACTGTGGTATAAATATGGAATATTTTAGTGTAGTGGCACGCGCCGCATCCCCATGTATCTGTAAACGAGTACAGACGTTTGAGTTCAGCGCACTTACTGAGCAGAGCCTTTGATCCGGCGCGTCAAATGAATCACATGGACAATGTTTTTATAAAGCGTAAATAAAGGGTTTGTGTGAAGTTTACTCGCCACATGTTTTATTGGTGTTGGCCTCGGAGGGCCGAGGGCGAGTGAGTGACGACCGCCGCCGGCGCCGAACACACGCATACAGGCATTCAGACGCATAGACTCCGCGCTGAGCCCTAAATTACCATGCTTATTTACATTGATTGATATCCAATAATATGTTGCGAAACTACATTGGAATATAGGAATTTTAACGTGAATATTAAATACACTGGGTTTAATGATAGGGCTGTCTGTATTCAAGCTGATATGCTAACGCGATACGCTTGCGTGGGTAACTACCCTCAGTTTGGCTGTTACAAGTTGCGTTCAGTAGTTATCAGGTCGGTTAAACAATAACCTATCACTATTAAGTGGGCATTTGGCTTTTGACCTGCAGTGGAACAGTAAAAAAATACAAGAAAACGGTAGCTAATAGATTATCCAATAAAAGTTTCTAGTTGATTTGATAGGATTATCATAATGCGAATTTACTATCGTAACGTCAGGTTGAGTCACGAAATGAGACACACAGCAGGTTTGGCGTCATACATCCCGAGTTTCTTCCTGTATTGGCTTTAGTAAAGGTTTTGATGATTGCTAATTGAAGAAACTATTTAATCCTATTTCTATTTCTTGTGTTGGAATATCTATCAGCTAAAGTGCGTCTGTTTGTACCAGATAAGGTTTGTGTAAACACAAAGTATTCGTGCACTCTGACATGGTCGGAATTTTGGGTAATATATTTGAATTATAGTGTAACGTTATTTCGTGGGAGTATCAAATGAAGTTCTCCTCAATTTATCACAAAGCGTTTTTATTCCAGACATGACTTATGGAACATTTATTGTGCGTATAATAAATAGCGCACTATTAAAAATGATTTCCACTGAGCGTGTGAGTTCACGCATTTGTTTAACTTTATATTCAAAGCGTGTTATATAAACATGTATTTGAATTACAAGCAATATATCGGTACAGTTTCGGATTTGAATCACCGCCCGCGCACTCCCACTTCTGCTTATGAGTTGAGCCACAGCAATTGTTCCGAGCGATTAGTTAGCGTGGGCGTCTCCAAAACAAACCCATGGCACGTTGTAAATAAGAAAAAATGGTCATGTCAGTTGGTCACGGTGGAATAAACGATTTCCGGCGCGCGGAGGCGTCCACAAAGAGGCTCATTAACAAAACCCGACACCGGTCATAATCCTTTCGTTAGACCTCCATTGTACTCGCAAGAGTCTTCAACACGCACCGTGGTCCACGGAGAGCTGCGTGCGCAGACGCAGTTTTTGTGATGAAAAAATACCCAACCTTTAAGTTTTTCGATGAGAAAGTTCAAAAGTGTATAGAAATTGAAGTATTAAGGGAAAGTGTTGGGCTTTTACGATTTAAACTTTAAAGGTTTTTTGGGAATTAACGTAATTCGTTTTTTATTTCTACACCGGCTGCATGGATTATTGAGTCCATGGTTTTTCACTGACTATAGTTTTAAACCTGATGATATGTTAGTTCAGCTATTCTGATATAATTTAAAATTGCCATCAAAACATTTAGATCGTTATTACTTTTCAATCGGCAACATTTCTCCGGCTCGTTGGCAGCTGTCATCTTTCTGTTAGTAGCTAATTGAGGATTTTAGAAACACAGCATCAATCAAGTGTCCAGCCACGTCTAGACAGCCAATCATGTGATGATTGGGCGATCACATCGACGTACCACCTCTTAATGACATGAACATTCCACGCGATGATTAGCGAATATTATACTTGATATAGTTGTAGTACAGAGTACTCGGTTATACATTAGATGACATTATTTTGAGTTGATAAGTCATATTTTGATAGATGATCGGCACGGGATTACACTTTTCTTCATAATTTATCCCAACTTAAAACTTAAATTTCAATTCACATATCCAAATCTCTTTTTCCACTTTCTTTGTTCCAGTTATTCGTATAAATTATAATGCAATCCGTTACTCGTATATTTCATCCTGGATCTTTCAATAGAGGTATGCCTTAAACTCTGGAAAGTTTGATCCTGTGTCAGCTCATAAGTCCCACTGCAGAGTAGTCTAGTGCGGGTTGGCGGATTTTTACATACAATAGAAATTCTTCCGAAACGCTATGTTATGCAAGTTTCAATACACGCATGACTTCGAAAAGTCAGATGTGTGCCCTGGGATTTGAATGCACGACCACCTTAAACATGTTCGCAGCCGCGTCTGGTCAGTAACGAGGTCACCACGCACAGTATATTCCACGTGACTCAAATAGGCATTATAATTTGCACAAACACAATGCCCTATCAATCCAATCTCTTTAATAAAAGCGGATTCATTCTATAATTTTCAGTGGTTAATGAATGGAACACATGAACGACAACAAAGTAGCATACCAGCTACGTATATGCGGTTTATTTGCCATTTAATATTTGCCAAGATGGAACAACTAGGCACAATTGAGCATGCTCGTTGTAATCAAAGCATGACACACTTAGCGCCAAATATTTGCGTTACAATTGTTATTGCCTGGCGATTGTGATGGGTTGATGTCATCAGTACGTGTATTCATCTGTTGTCGGAGATAAATGTCTTTTAAAACTGCAAGTGAAAAGACATGAGATGAAGTTAATCAGGTACCTTGGTATCAAGTGAACCGTATCGTCGTTGGTTACCTATAATATAAAACAAAATATTAATATATACAGGAATCGGTTGAAGAATAACTTGCATAGGATGAGAATGTGACTGACTTTACGATTTTGAAATTTAGATTGTTATAAATTGCTGTATTGTTTGAGTTGATACCATGAGAATACAAAGAAAAGATTAAAAAAAAGATCATTAGAATCGAAGTCAGAACCTCGTGGTCCTATAGAGGCACAATATTAACTCTAGTGGAATAATAACTTATTCAGGAAAAAATATATTCATAACTTTACTAATTCTCTAATGAGTCGTTTATGTAAATTGAAATGTCGTTTAATTGAATGCAATTGATTTTTCGTAAATTATGAACTGGTTCAAAAAACTTACAGTTACCCAATTGGGTAACAGCCTAATTAATTAGGCTTTCTGGTTCGCTGTGGAGCATACATTAATAATATTTTGTTTTATTGAAAGCTTTTTCGTAATTAACTTTAGCAATGCAATGTCTGGGAGGTAAATTACGTTAATTTATACAATTATTATAATCAAAATAACCGCTTTAGGTTATATGAAAAGCAATTGACCCTTATCACCCGACTAATAGTGATTCAATAGTACTCTATTCATTATGTGACCAATCTCTCGACCTTAATTCTAATACGTCCTTCCAAATTCGGTAATTTATTCTAATTAAGTAAATTAATCGTCTCTAAACTCTGTCTTCAAGGGTTCGATTAAGGCACCTTTTTTCAAACGACGCGTTTATTAAACTGACGAGGCTGGTCGGCGGCATCAAAGACGAACTTTATCTCTCGTTGACAGCTAACAAAATCCTTTTAATTAGGCGGAGGGGCTGCACGCCGTATCGACACCCAAGTACCGGCGTCAAGCGACGCCACTCCCACGCGAAAAACCTCGCACCCTCAAACTACACTTTTTTGTACGAGATAACATCAATAATCGATTTGTGTACTTATCGATTATTTTGTTCTGCTATTGTGAATTCATATTAGTTACTTTGATGTGCATGGTTTTGTATGTCGGAAGTGTTTATCTAAATTGAACTATCCATTTGGACGATGTAGAAAGTTAAAAGAACATTACTCGGAAAAGAACAATTAGAGGGAACATATTTTGCCAATAAGATGGGGATGTATTTTTATCAATTGTCGCGATATCATTTTGTATCTACTGGCGCCTACGCGATATCATTATGTGTTTACTGGCGCCTATTGATGTAGCAATTACAAGTTCAACATAAATAGATAACCGTTAAATTGGAATTGTATGTTCTTGAAGGCGCCGAAAATCTTTTAGCAGTTATTCGAAAAAAGGGTCTGGTATAAACGAAACGTCGTAAAGGTATGAGCAATTCCCTTTATACAGAATACAATCGTTTAAATATTCATTTTATTTGCATTATAAAGCTTTAGAGTAAGTAATGCATTCATTACGTTACTCCGATAGGCATGTCAGTTAGGCTAGTTACGGTGAAATGCCGTTGACAAAGAAAGCAACATCACTGCGCATGCGCATTGTCTCTTTGAATATTAATGCACTTACTATGAAACTATATTCACTTATTACAATCGGCATTCCTGCAACCTCTTATTTTATTGACTGTTTATATAGAAGACTGCGTTGTTTGATTACAGGTAAGAGTAATATGTCAGTCAAGAATTCAGGTAAACGTATAAATAGTATAAGTAGTAAACGAAAAATAATTACAAGCGTACAAATCTCGCATGCTGCAAATGTTTTAAGTCATGGTGAATAGAAAAAAAATCTAATAACAATATTTGTTTTTAATTTTGAGGCATTATTTGATGTAAACCATATGAGAAACTTATAGTTACTGATTTAAAAGGGTAATATTCTCATTTCTGGCAACCTCTATGGCGCAAAGGCACTAAGACGAACATAATATTATGTGTATTCAACTTGCTGTACACCTGCCTGGGTGATGTCCAAAATTCTTCTCAGTTTGTATAAACCAGGGACCCGGATATGCATCTTTCAATGGCATGGGGACAATATTCGACTGCTGGGTTAATATTTTTAATTGGTTGAATTCCGATCATTTTTGATTGTGGAATTTATGGGTTCCTCGTTTCTTTTAAGTGCGATGACAATCTTAACAAGCTGACATTGCAGGCGTAATGCAGAGCATATCTAGAATCTAGATAAACTGCGTATTGTGTCGAATGTAGTGGTGTTTCTGGCTGATGTTATCGCTCGTAAAATTGGACGTAAAATTAACACCGACGGTTCGGCAACGTTTGCTTATTTACGCGCCGCCGTGAGATCGGCGAGATAATGTTTACTAAACGGCGGAGATACGACTGATAATGCTATTACAATTATATTCGTTGATAGAGTTAATGTGGGATTTTTAAATGATTTTTGAGAAAAAAATTTAAGTGATGCATTGTTGATCATGCTGCTGATGGCATGCCCTTTATAACCTTTTATTTGCTAAATATGCGAGGCTAGGATTCCATAACTGTTACTTCCGAGTCGCATTTCTCGTAGTTTGATAAAAAATAGATTATAACTTTTTACCGGAATGAAAGAATCTGGAACTTAAATATTTTCATGATTGACTCAGGTTGTTGAAGATTTTCTAGATTTTCTTTATATGAAATATTCTTTCTTTCTTTCTTTCTTTTCTTTCTTTCTTTCTTTCATTTATTTGATATTTCGCGCAAGTGTTAGAAAAGCTTTAAAAATTGTTTTGCTCCCTCTAAGTCGCGTCTGATCGAAACGTACACACCATGAGCCAAAGCAGACGGATTATAACAATCCAAAAGCCCAGTAGATAAATTTCGCAACGGCTCAGCTTTAACGGCGACGTGTGTATTTGTGGAGGAGCTTGGAGGAAGCCCAGTGGCATCCGCTCGGACGCGGACCAAAATACCCGCGGCACCGGCCGGATTCCGCGCCGTCTGGCGGTCGACGACCTCGCGAACCGACCTACACAACACACAGGGTAGACAGGGACCTTGCATCCCCGACAATTACTTGAGTTTTGTCAACATTCATCAATCTCTTCATGCTCAATCGGTTTATGATATTTCAGACTTAACCTTTGCCTGGAGCGCCATCGATAATAGTAACAATAGCTTAATCACGTTTCCTTAGATCACACCATACCATACACTCTTCAGCTACACACACGGACGGAACTCAACACCGAGAAACAGAAATAAAACCACTACGCACATGTAGAGACATGTGCGCTCTAGCTGATAATGTAGATTGGGATCTCGCAGCGTTTGCCGCCGCGGGAAATGCGAATCTCGGTATCTGATTAAGTCGAGGAAATCTTAGCTTGTACGACACCGCGCGCAACCCAAGCATTCCGAGTTTTCAGAACATGCCTGCGTTGACAATCTATTACTTCCTACTTATAGAGATGCCATAGACATAGTACCGGGAAATTGATAGAAAAGGCACTACAAAATTAGCTTCATTCAATTTTTTTTAGTTTATAATCGTTACCAATCCAGGATATTTATTATTGTCTATTAAATGTTGTGCTATTTTAGTTTCTTCAAAAATAGTATGACTCATAAATCTAGGTCATGCCATCTAATATCTTAAATACAGGTTGTAATTGAGTAATTTATACGTATAGGTTATTATTATCTAGTCTCATGTATTGTGCTGCCAATCCAACCATAATTCTAGTGAAGATGTGAAACATTTAATTTGTTATGCAAATGCGCACAAGTAAAATGAATAATAATTACTTTAAAGATCGCGTCCAAGGTCTATTTTTGCCCTTTCCTTTTATAGAAATTTAAATATAGGTATTGAGGTCAGCAGAAAAGCAGATAAACGTATTTTAAGTGTGTGAGTCACCTTTATGCTGTGGTTTAAATGTTTTACTTTGTTTTGAACGTAATTGTTGTAATTGAAAAGCTCGGTAATTGCAAGCTAGTATTCTCCGTGTGAGTTGTGCATGTTCATAAGCGGTGGTGATTACTTGCCACAGGGTGAAATGCATCTATGGCTTATATTTACGCAAATGTTACATATTCAAATAGCATACACTGCATCTCCTTACCTGTTTTTGTATTTACATACTCAGTATGTTTCAACTCCAAACTGTTTGTCAGTCTACGGAGTGTAAAAGGTAAAATCAACGGTTACAAGTTGAAATAGTGGGGCGAATATTTGCTTCGTCCCCTACCCGTTATGTGACCGAAACGCCGCTCCAAATTCTTCACAAAACTTCAGACATTAAGGAATAAGATCGTTAAATTTATCGCCTGTTTAACGTGTTATAACGTTGAAAGGCATAATTTCTCTTATTAATAGCATCGAGACGTAAAAAAGCCGTTAGAATTGGGCGCTCGTAAATACGCCTGCCCGCTCTCCTTTACAAGTTTTTGTACTTAGGACCTCTCGTATTGTTTCTTGTTCTATTTAACTTCCACACAATTTATGTCCAATAGCCTCCCCTGCTATCTGATTTCTTAGTTTGATTTTAGAGATAGTATCTTTGGGGTCCTTAATTTTAGTGTTGAGTGCATTGATTTAACTGGGGTTTCCTTTCATTAGCGGTGGGTCCTGTAGCGATCACTTATATTTTCAAAGTAATTAATTCATTTTTGTGTTGTACTGTTTAAAATAATCTAAACTTAAAACAAAACTCTGATAACCCTTATCGATTTTTTTCCTATTTAGTTTTGCCTGTATGTTTGTTATTATATTCTATACAGACCACTCTACTTTGAGGGAGCTTAGATTTTTGTCTGACACAATGCAGGATAGAGGACGACTATCATTTTTCTGTTTTCTTTGTACTCGTAGACAGTTTTAAATTCTCTATTTCAGTACAAAGTGCAATTGAGACTCAGAATAGAATAATTCACGATTAACAGTTACGCCTATTAATGCATGTTAAGTAAGGCCCGAGGCAATTACACGATTGCTTAGATTTTAAAGATAATTTGTAATTTAAATACATATATTTTACGCTAACATGTAATAAGCTCATACTTTGATTAAAACATTTGCTCAATTTCTGTTTGACATGGAAATTACTCGCACAAGTATGATTAAAATATGATAAAAAAAAACTTACATTATAATTCTGTTGGAGCTTAAATGTCGACACGGTGTTTAACTAGTTTCTGCCCACGGCGCCGCCCACGTGGAACAAATAATGCTGTAATCTTAATTATCGATTAAAACAAATACTAGAAACGCGGCGCAATCGACCGGTTGTTTTTGAAATGTTGTTTTTTGTACGTAATTGGTATAACTAATGGGTCTTGTGCGATAAATAAGTATGCTCGATACTTAATTGGTGACTAGTGTCTGCGATGTTTCATAATTGTTCGTACCCTTTTGATGGTTTGTCATGTAATTATGGTTAAATGTAATTGGTAATTAATTTTTATGTCTGTATAAATGGGTACTTATTTTTTATATTTCTAGTGGATTTTTAAAAGGGAAACGTAGTGTTTTTCTTGTAGGATTTTTTATCAGTCTTGATAGCGTTCATCCCCTTTTCAAGCATATCGTGATCGGGTTCAGCCTATTTATATGTAAATATCCTATTACTAGTAGCATCATCATATTAATCTCTCCCTGTTATATACTTTGGTTGTATTATACTTCATTAACCTTCAGGTGCGTAATTTATGTATGTGTAGTATCAGTTTAATAAACTTTGTCAAGACATAAAAATATCTTATCAATAATGTGAATGCTGTGTTTGTATTACGTTACATTAAAATACGGCGACGATACTTTGACCTCAAATGAATATGACTCAGGCTTAATTTTAATATCACATTCAAGTAAAATAGTTTTCTTCGTTCTTCATTTTATAATAGTTTTAAAAATATATTTGTATGACATGTCGTTTCTATTTGAGGAAAATTAGTATCGACTCATTAACATAATTCGAAAATATAAATTCAACAGACAATATGAAACCTATTAAACTCAAATGCAATTGAATAAATAATTTAACATGTTAAAATATAACAGTGCGGTATAAACGCCGTCCGATTTAGAAACGAGACGATATATAGGCGATATAAGGCTGCATAATTTGGAGTAAGTTGGGTCGGCCTCGGTGTGAAGTCCCGTGGTGCCCAATTATTGTGCCGGCGGTGGTCGGCGCGCAGGCGCCGCGCCCCCTATCGCCGCTCGCCATCGATAACTCCCGACCGGTTTGTGTTTCGTTTATGGATCGGACCTCGAGATACTCACGTGCCGGATGGTTTTATGCTGTATTACTAATCCGGAAATATTTATATAAGAAATTACATACCGGTGAGGGAAGTTTCGCACGAAGGCCTATACAAGATGGCAGTTGAGGCTGCATAAAGTCATTGTACGCAGTCTACTTTCAACAGATAGCTATGGCAATCCTTTCAGGAGTCCTTTAGGTGAAGGGAGGAAGAGAGAAAGAGATATATCTATTTGATTATGGAAATGGCTGTGTTGAGTAATAAAGTAGACGTTCAGAATGATACTTAAAGGTTTTATAGAGGTACTGCGTATGGATACTGTAATTATCAAGTCAGTGTTTAATTGCAACATAAAACCCATTAAGCTTAGATAAATTAATGATTCTTGAGGAAACTTGGAGTAAATAATTATTACTTGTGATCTGTACGCACGCGAGGGAACAAAAACCTTGATGAAATGTGAAAATTAATCGACAGAGTCCATTTATCGCTAGTTTTATCAAAATCGTACAAAAGTTCTGTATAGAAAATTATTGTTTTCCAAATTTTCTTACAGCCAACTATCAGAACTAACTTGGATCCTATATCGTCCTTCGTTATCAAGTCTGGCCACTATGTGTACAGGCGTCCAATGATTGCGTATACCTATATCTTCTAGACAACTCTCTCCCATCGCAATAAATTCTATCACGTTATCATTTATCTCTTTCAATAAAGTATATCTTGCAGCTCACATGTCAGCGTAACGAACAACACAAACTCGATAACTATGTAGAAAAATACCGATCCCAGTGAACACATTAATTAGTCACTTCCTACGCTGGATGTTTTATTTTTTCTATGGAACAGCGTTAATGGCGTAGAGCTTGTCGCGCAGAATTTTCACATCGTCTCGCCCGGCCCCGCAGAGCGTTCATTCAACAAGGTTTTCCACGTGCATAGAGTCTTACGTTTGTTTAATCGTCTCTAATCACGCCTGTAATGAGCAATCCACTCGCTGCCTGAATACTAAACGTGTTATTATGTTTTGCACCGCGATAAGGATTATCTGATGCGTTATTATTGTGATTACAAACCATGGGAATAAATTCCGATTCGATTACTTCAGCTTGAGTGGCATTTTTTATTCAATGACTATATTGTCGGTATTGAATATTGAATATTCATTCACAGTTCTCACGTCATCCCTAAATGGTTGCATTGAAGTTGTCAAATAAGGCAGGTTGTTTCATAAATTGCATGTAATCATAATATTTCTTGCAAGATTTAAAACGCATTAAACGCGTATTCACGCGCAAATAAGTCACTTGCACGCAAACGTATTAATTCATGTCATTTAGCTGAAGCAAGTAATAAGTTATAGCATCGGTTATTACCGCTCTAATAACAACGTATGGGCGGACGAGGGTCCTTAAACAAATCCATAGCATGTGTCAGTCGTCGGTGCATGTTGGTAAAGTGCAACTGTTGCAGTACACGAGACATCGCGCGCAAATTGCCGACGCTCGCGGTTTCCTAACCGGCCGTATAATTTGTCTGAACGGCGAGCAATTACAACGACTAAACGATTCAAAATATGTTTAGTGAGCGCACCTCGACGACCGACCGGTCGGCCGCGCCTCATCTAGCGTGCGTCCCGGCTCATCATAACTGGGCAAAATCCTTATCTTTCAAATGGCACACAACTGGAAAGGACTCCGTGACTTCCATGTGCGGGGGTTATTTATTTTAAACGTAGTCATTAAGTACAGAAGCGGCTATTTAGCTCTCACATGACCCCGTTCTCGGACCGTGAGATAATCGCGCAGTGTAGTGTCCGTGCACGTACCTCGTCCTTATTAGGCAAGCAAGATTTTTTCCGCGGTGCTGTGTGGCGACGGCGGCCACCGCGGCGACTCTTGTGGCTGCCGCCATGGGAGCGCGTGCATCAACCCGTCCCGCACCACATCGCGCTACCGACGTAAACCTCATCTCTAACTATGTGATATTTTTGTTTTATTGTCCTTTTGTGGCGGCAGAATATAAATTCCGAACACTGTTCTAGCTTATTATAACCGAGTGATTTAATGTATCGCGTTTTAATGTGCCATTTACAGATTACAAAACTTTATAAACACTGCACGTTTTTAACGGTTCTTTGTTATAATTAATGGATTATTTCACGCGTTAAATCTGTGTTCGATGCGTTGATAAGATGCAATCAAACAAGATTTTTGAATATTTATTGCTACCACAGTCGATTCTTTTATTGGACAAATGAAGTGAAAGTACATGGTATAAGATTAATTGCCATAGAGTTTTGTTATAACAAAATCTAATTTAAATATGGTGGTACGGGTCGGGCGGCTCTGAGCCGGTGCTCGTAAACGTCGTAGCGTTTAAACCGAGTAATATTTTAAATGCTAACATCGTTATATGACGCTCGTAAACACTCTGATAAAATTATTTCTGTCTTCGGCCTTTGGACTTAAACGTCCTAAAGCTGTTTTCAATTATGAATAAATTCTGTGGACGGTATGACGGGAGGAGGGGGGTGAATAACGCGGCCGACGAGTGTTCACGTGAAATATGATAATATCCCGTGGATGCTGGGTCCTGGCGCCGGCGGTCCTGTCCTCTCCGCGACCAGTTTTTATTCCGCGCCAATAGGGACCATTAAAGGAGTGATTTCAACTTCGCGCTTCTATATTTGCGCGAGCGGAGTTGCGTTTGTGAATTATGTCCACTGCATGGGAAAATGAAGCGGTAATGCTTATAAGCATCGTATCCTTATAAGGATACGTTGATTTTGTTTTATCTATTTTAACTGTATATGGAAGGTAGCAGCCAAATTAAATAATAAAAAAATATTGGCGCTGCATCATTCATCAAACGTGCTGTAATAATTTATCTCCACATAACCTAAATCGAAATCTAGGTATCAATCAAACCTAGACTCTAACAATAAATAATACATCCATCAGTCACATACATAGTCCTGACCCCACAGTAAAATCGATTCTTGTGTCTTGGGTGTCAGGAAATACGAGAGACTTTTCGGTGTCGTAAACACCCAGACCCGATATAATTGTGGTTCACATAAACAATTGTCTGTGCGGGAATCAAACCCGCGACCTCTCTTTGTACAAACGTCGTCTAACTCACTGCGCCACGGAGGCTGGCAAGAGTTTTAATTTTGCTAACAGTCTTTTTTATAATTTGTTTAGGAAAATTATGAATACTTGTACAAATTAATCTTAACTGAATGAAAGATTGCCCACCTCTTTTATATTGCAATGAATTGTGAGATGCATGCAATTCGCCAAATGGTAAGCGATACGACCACTCAGGGAATGACGGAACCTGCGAATGCGGCTCCCATGATATGAGAGACCTATCACCAATACAATACCTGCGATTGAACCATATACTTATTGGCCAAATTCCAGGCCAGGTTCTAGACCAATTAATCTAAATACTCTAGTCTAATAATTTAGATATGAATTGCTTAAAATCAGCATCGCCAATCCTTTTGTCTCCCGCCTCACGACGTTCGGGCACGTGGACGTTACTGTAACAACGATACAATAAATAATATCGCTACAGACATCCAATACTGTTGAATCAGCGAACAAAAGATTTCGCAACGCATTGTCTAGGAGCTCCAGGGCGTTTTCTGTGTCACTAGTTTCGTCCGCGATATGGTCAACTCAATTTGGACTAGGAGTATTCAAATTTAAATTGCTTTATTTGCATAGATATGCGTAAATGTCTGTTATAACTATTTGCAAGTTAACCCATGTTTCAGGTGTTCTTTGTTTATTTTCCGTTCCGTTTATGTGATCCGAAGAAATAAATACAATAATTTTATCTGCGTAAATTGCCCTCGAAGAGATATTGAGCTTTTTTGACAACCTAAGGTGTGATTTGTACTCTGGAGCTGTTCTCTTACAATTTAGATGATGTTATAATTGCTCTCGCACCTCTGCCTACCCCTTCTGGGAACAAGGCGTGAGTTTATGTATGTATGTATGTGTATAATTGCTCTATTTATATATTTAATATCATTCCGTATATACATATAAAGAATTAGCACCAATGCAACGTTGTAGGATGATTAATATTCACAAAAGAAAACATTTAAGAATTACTATGGGATGTTATATATTATTAATTCGCACTAGCGAGCGCTATGGATAATATGGCCTAAAACCTCTCAATTGTTTTTCAATTTTAGAGTAATCTTTTATTTTGCAGTGGGACGTATGTATATCCCTTTACACCCGAGCTTAAGCGATCGTGAGTTTTGACTTTGAAAAATTCTACACTGCACACGAAACAACTTTTGCGGACGCAACCGTCGTCGATCGATCCTGTGACTATCTGAGAACCCGCGCAAACGCACTTTATTACTATAGGTACAGTTTGGAAATTGTCAGTCGTCCAGAAGACACGAGAGAGATGGCTGCGTTTTTTGACCACGCCGCTCGAAGAAGTAAGTATTTGATATTTTCGTAATGCTAATGGTTTACTAACATTTTTTTATGTAAGTTGCTAATTTATTAGTTGTTAAAGAATACCACATATGATTATTGTACATTACTTTATTTATCGGTTGATACTCTTCCCGGAAATTTAAACTCGCACGATCGTGGTACCTCGGTTGTACTACGAAAACTTAATAACAAATGTTACTCTGTCTTTTACCTTTATTTATGTAATATAATGCTTTTAAATGTATGTTTTTTTTACTTTTAGAGCGTATACTCACGGAACAAACAATTTCCGACTTTTTGGCGAACGGCAATATCTCAGATTTTGAGGATCTGGACGAAGATGACACAGAATTCGATCCAGACGTCTTGTTCCGTCACACTACAGACGACGTGTCGGAAGAAGAACAGGATGACGAAGAAATACCATCTACCTCTGTGGCAACAGTACCACCACCGTCACCACCATGTGAATTGCCAGTCCTGCCAAATTTAAGAACGACTACGCGAGAATCGCGATCTACTATGCGAGAATCAAGATGTTCGCCATCTACAAGTGACAGATCGAGATCGCCAGTAAGTAGCCGTGGAAGAAGGCCTTCAAGTGGGCGAGGGGCAGCATCAGTACCTAGAGTTACAAGAAAGCGAATATGGAAACAAACTGCTTTTACAGAAAAGTCTCACAACTATTCTGCCTTACCAATAAACCCGGTAAGACGACCAATTGAATATTTTCAAGATTATTTTGATACACAGTTTTTAGAAAAGATCTCTCATTGCTCCAACTTATATTACCTACGCACTACGGGTCATGAACTTAAATCTTCAAGTGCTGAAATAGCTAAATTATTTGCCATTCATCTTATTATGTATGGGCTGTATTCCTTACCCTCGAGTACCAATGTATTGGAGAGTTGGTATGAAGTTAGGCTTGATCAGTGACCTGATGACAAGAGACAGGTTTATTACTCTTCGTAATGCACTCCATGTTATCGAGTCCGATTCACCAGCTCCAAACGAAGTGGATAACCCGCTATGGAAGGTACAACCCATGATTGACAAGGTAAAAGAAACCTGTAACAAGTTGGTAAGAGTTCCAGGATTTTACTCGGTTGACGAGCAGATGATCCCCTTCACAGGACGCTGTAAGCTACGGCAGGTCGTGAAAAATAAACCACGACCTGTAAGCCTGAAAAATTTTGTCCTTACCACAAGTGATGGATTGATGCTAGATTTCGAACAAGCGAACAAGATTCTGAAGTACCGCTCCGAGATTATTTAATTTATAGACCAGCAATTGCGCCATCGTTAGCAAGAAGATATGATGGATATTATGAACACTGTCCTATCAGTGATGATATAAAAGCGCCTAGATCCTGTCGAATGGAAAATTTTGGCAGTAGTTCAAAAATTCGATGCGAGAAATGTGATGTATATTTATGTTTGTCACGAGATAAAAATTGTTTTAAGTCTTATCACGTCAAAAATACGAGTATGTAGTTTATTTTTCTATTAAACTTAAATAAGGCTGATTATTTAAATAAGTACAGTTTCTATAATCACTTACCAAAAATACGACTGAGGTCTTCAAAAAATGATTATTTTGTTTAACTTACGTCTAAAAGACTGATTAAAGTAGTGAAAAAGCGTTGATCTTATAGTATTTTATTAAAATAAATATAATGTTTATAATTATCAATGGTTATTTTATTATTTTCCGTGTTATATTGCCACATAATAACACAGACTCACGATCGTGCCACTTACAATTATTTCCTGAAAGTCACGATCGTGAGGGTCTGATTGCTGCAAACCAGGTGCACCAGGATTTTTTTCAATATTTTTCTCATAGTTTTTGGACACTATGGAAGTTACGGAATAACATTTAAACACGACATAGAAGAACTTCATCTCTCGGGTGTAAAGGGATATGGTAGGGATGTTGCGGATGTCGATTTTTTCACATCCGCGGATTCGGATGCGGATGCGGATTTTCAAAGGCTCACATCCGCGGATGCGGATGCGGATGTTTAAGATCTTATGTAAATCTATACAAATTTTATAAAGCTGCAGACTTTGTTTGTTTGTTTGAACGCGCTAATCTCTGGAACTACTGGTCCGATTTGAATGATTCTTTCAGTGTTGGGTAGTTAATTTATTGAGGAAGGCTATAGGCTATATATCATCACGCTATGACATATAGGAGGAAAGCAGTAGTGATATTTCTAGCAAAAATGAGGAAAGTTCGTTTTTCGTGGTCCGATTGGTCGATATTCTAAACTGATAGTCAGAATAAATTATTTTGACCGCCATTTTAAAACGTGTATATGTTATGGTATGTAAAGTGCGTGGTGGCCTGTTGGTAAACGGACTAGACGCGGCTGCCTACATGTTCACGGTGGTCGCGGGTTCGAATCCCAGGGCACACCTCTGACTTTTCGGAGTCATGTGTGTATTGATAGTCAATCACCACGCACTAAAACGGTGAAGGAAAACATCGTGAGGAAACCTGCATACCATAGCGATTCATAAGAATTTCTATGGTATGTAAGTCCGCCAACCCGCACTAGGCCAGCGTGGTGGACTATATGGCCTAACCACTCTCAATCGTATTCTCGATTGTAGAGTAGGCCCGTACCCTGCAGTGGGACGTATATGGGCTGATACAGAATATGTTATGGGCCAAGTGGTTAATGCGGACAGTATTCATAATGCCCGGGCAGTATGAATATTGCCGAGCCATATCATATTTGTATACCCACTTTATGGATCAGTTAGGTCGACTGTGCCCCAAAACCGACTCGGAACACCCCGACTTCACGTAGTCTTTTGGCTACCGACCCTAGAGTGTATATAAAAAGCCGGAGGGAGAGCAGCCCCCGCCACTGTAACGAAGGATATGTACAGAAGCTAATTTGTATTGACAACAAGTGTTTTAAGGGTTAAGTTGCTATAATAGATATTTCTCAGGAATGGTGCGTTACCTTTTCATGGGAATGGTACCAGGAGAGGTGCGACACTCCCCTTCCCCCTCCACTACTCCCAACCCACGCCCTCGTGCTGCCCTATTCTAAATTCTACCACTTCGGCTCATTGTTTTGAATTTGATTCGTTTTACATCACTCTGCCCAATAGGCACTTGGCATTATTCATAATGCCCGGGCAATGTGATAAATTGATTGGTTATAATTACATTGCCCGCTCTTATTGGGCATTATTCATATTGCATTAAATAATGCTCGATTAATCACTTGGCCCATAACATATACACCCGAGCGGAGCCGGGCCCGACCGCTAGTATAGTATATGAATGAATATTGAAATTAAACTATTATTTACGGATTTTACCGCTTACTAATATTTATCGATTTATCTATGTTAATGTTTTATATTTTTTAACATCCCGATATTTCGATTACTTTAAAGGATTCATGGTCACAGGGCGAAAATTAATTGCCCGTAATTTACTATTATTAAATTAAGAAGTTAATTTAAAACGTTAATCTGTTTTTGCATTTCAATCTACGCAGAAGAAGCCCACTGTGTCTTGATGTCGGGCAGTTGGTCTTTTGGGTTCCGATATAATTAAGTGTAGAATTCGATCCCATGCTTGTGCAAGGTTCTAGTAGTGATGGGCGATTCCGAGATGTTATATCAATCGAAAGAATCGGAGTCGTTGAAATAAACAATCGAGTCAACCATCGACTCGCCGTTCTACAAAACAATCGAGATGTTTTTCGATTGTTTCGAGTCATCAGTCACCGAGTCTCGCACGGTTCTTGTTTATGAGTCTGTGCGCTCGGTCTTCGCGGGGGCCCACGGATGTCAGTCGATTGTTGCTCTCGAGTCTCGAATGAACGCGCCGCGCGCCAGTCGCAATAACAGACCAATTCGGACTCGAGTCCAAGTTGAAACAATCGAGAACCATCGAGATGTTCGAACAATCGAAACAATCGAATGAAACCTCTCGTCATCGCGCACCGCTAGGTTCTAGCCATCTTCTCTATTGATAACACTGGTCAACACAAGTCTTGTTTCATTTAATTTTTTTTTTTTGTTATTGGGTATTTCTATGGCCCTGAGTATGAAAAAAATACTGGAAGATTGCTAACAGCTTCAGTTTTTGAAATTTAGAGTTTTATTATTTTGATAAAAAAGTACAGAAAAATAATAAATGATGTTAACAAAATTTCTATTTAACACTATCAAATGATCTTTTATACGATTTTCTTGAATGAACGACTTTAGGTAGATCACGTTGCAAACTCGAGCAGTAGTCTGCCATCATATGTGAGTCCCACCGCCCCTGATACCGCTCTTCCATTGTTCGAAGATCCTGATGGAATCTTTCACCCTGCTCCTCACTAAAATCACCTAGATTTTGTGGAAATCGGTCTAAATGTGAGTGCAGGAAGTGGATTTTTATGCTCATGTTGCACCCTAACTCTTGCAAGTTCGATAGCATGTACTCAACAAGCTCGACGTGGTCGTCAGATTTCTTTTTGCCTAGAAAATTACTCATAACCAAAACGAATGACTTCCAAGCTTTGGATTCGACTTCAGTCATTGATTTGACAAAATTAGGATCTTTCCGAGTTGCCTAATCTGTGGCCCATCAAAATTGCCAGCTTTTATTTTTTCTGTACTTAATCCTGGAAACTTGCGTGAAAGAAAATTGAAACAATCGCCACTTTTGTCAAGCGCCTTCACAAACTGTTTCATTATGCCGAGTTTACTATGAAGTGGTGGAAGTATGATGCGATCTCGGCTAACTAAAGGCATATTTATAACATTCTTTGTACCAACTTTTAGCTCTTACCGTACTGGCCAATCTTTTTGTGACCAATGGTGTTGTTTGTTACGACTGTCCCAGAGACACATGAAACAAGGGAACTTTGTTACGAACATTACTGCATCTCTTTTTCCACTGGACCATAACCGTAGACATACCACACATTTCTGGCATACAATATGAGGAACCCATGGCTTGTCCTGATTACACAATTTTATTTTAAAGTATTGATGATACGCAGTTTTTACAAAGTCCCATATAGGTTTTCGATATTTTACAAATACATATTCACCACAAATGTAGCAAAAAGAATCAGGATTAAGTACACAACACCTTCTTGACGAAGCCATATCGAAAACAACAACAAAATATATTTCAACGTCCAATAAAAAACGCAACTATAAGTAAAAATAGTAATGGAGGGTAATTAGCTGTAACTCAAAAACAAAAGCTGTGAGAGAAAAACTGTTACTATATTTAAAAAATAGGCGTTAGTTTGAGATAGAAACAAAAAAAAAATTAAAGGAAACAAACGATTTTATTTTTTTTGTTGACCAGTGTAATTAAATGCATTGCCTTCGTTTTGAGTAGCCCCAAAAGCTCGCAAAAGAACACCGTTTCATTTATTAAGCATAACGCCGCACCGCCTTTTCTGATGACAAGGCGTTTAGGAAGAGGTTGGTAAATTAAACCCTCGCTGCAAATAATTCTTCGCTAGGATTACTACGTAGTGGAGTGGATAAAAATCTTTGTGCTATGGGAAACAATATCTTTTATTCCTCTCGATAAACACTTAAGAGGATTTTCATCCACATAGACTCTTTTTTTATTGGGATAAGAAAGAAATTATTTTTGGAGTACAGCTTCAGTGCTACCATTTTCTACTAGTTGTCGACTCTCATTTTCACTAAAAGAATCTAACATCATAGCAACAACATACGTGTTGGATCATTTCAATATTTCTTTCGCTCCCATTGGTCAATGTCACGTGTGAACGGCACGCGCCATTCGCCGGCACCGCCAAATTTCTGTCTTGTCTCATCTTGTATTACATCCGCATCCGCATAAATATCCGCATCGACTAATGCGGATGCGGATGCGGATGCAGATGTCAAAATTTATGCGGAAGTTCCGCATTTGCGGATGCGGATGCGAACATTCGCAACATCCCTGGTATATGGGCTGATACAGTAAAGAAAAAGAACACGGAATATAGGTTTTGTCAGTTTTTAATTGACTGCCAATTTCTAAATTGCGAAAGCAAGACTCAAAGCTATATTAGCCCATAAAAGAACCACCTCGTATATACGTCAAGGTGTATCTTCGCTAAGCCTTGCGTACGTAACACGCTGTATAAGGCCATCCGGAAGCCTCGCCCTTATGAATTAACCAAACGCCAGTGTCGCGACACCGCTACACAGGTCGGGGGTCATGCCCCCGTGATGCAGAGTTATTGGACTGCCGGAATGCTGTTATGTAAAACTGTTTATTTGCTCTTACGCAATGCAGGAATAAATGGTATAAGTTTAAATTATGGAGTTCGGAATTAATAATGAATGATAAAAGAGGTGATGAGATGGTAAACCACAGACCGTGAGGTACAACAATCTACTTGTGGAAGCTTTATATGTTTAAAAGTATGATTATTTCAGGATAAAATTAAAATGTCGAGATGTCACCAAGACTTATTTTGCAAAGCTATTTAAGCGAACATTTTTGTCGATTATAAATAATACATTTTGCTATAATATTCTAATCCTGTTTTGTTTGAATGTATTTGCATTCAACAGTAAGCAAACCTCACAACAAACAAACAGCAGAGCGCAGCGCGTCCAGACTATTTACCCGTCGATACCGCGCGTGCTCTCGTAACTGGTGCTACATCTTGAGTAAATCTTGCCTCCGAACTATTATTTATTGCACTATTTTAATCTCTTACATGAGCTGTATTTACTCAGTTATGTAGAATACATGAAATTACAGATTCCTATTATAATTCGGTTTTGTCTAAATACGTGCATGTTGAACACCCACCAAGCTGTACAACAAACAAACATCGGAGCGTAATAAACTTGCAGCGCGGCGCCCACACTGTTTCCCGCGGATCGCGCGCGTGCTCAAGCAACTGTTGCTACATCCTGAGTAAATACTGCATACTGCGTCAAAGCCACTATTTAGTGCATTGGATTAGTGCAGCTTGGAAACATTATTCACATATTTGACCCTTTCGATGCTAATAGACTGCCTGGACAAGAATTTATTTCTTCATTTGACGGAAAAGACGACTTCACTAGACGGAAAAATTACCAAGCTTTGGACACTACGCTCTCATCTTAGGTATAAGAATTACAACCACTTAATAATTATTATTACTCGTATTATGAGGAACGTGTATGTTATAAACGTAAAAGGCAAGGTATTACGTCTTATCCTGGACTATCCGTACTCTATAAATACACCGGTGCCTATCGATCTCAAAGATAAACAGAATTTCCATCTATTCTAATTATAGCCGTAGAAAGTTCGCATTTAAATGTCACTGGGAAATGTACGTAACCTATTACAAATGCAGCTCTTGTAGATTCAGATTTTACAAGCCACTGCCTTATTTGGAAAGGCTCGTAGCTAAATTGGAAGGACGCATTTTCTTTATACTACTGCTGACGTGGCTTTGAATACTTTTGAGAGCAATGTTTTCTTACAAAAATCTAAAGTTCTGTAAATGTGAAAGCATATAATTTAGTTTGTTATTGTGTAAAATTATAACCATAAGTTTAGGACGACATTGTTATGTGGGAGCAAGGGCACAAAGCCCAGTAGTGGGAGGTAAATGAGTCAACGATAAAAATAAATACTTCTACCAGTTAATATACAATATAGATTGTGTATATATAGTTAACCTAATAATAGTTGTTTTGTTTCAAAACAAATAGATGTTGAATATACAATAAGCATGGTGTGGGGTGCGGACCAGTAACTTCTCTCTGAATGCAGCACTGCGGCTGCGGATATAGATGTAGATAGACTGACAGTCATATTTATCTCCAAGACAGTTGCTGTACATTAAATAATTGCATCCATAAAATTACCACAAATCATTTCACAGCAACCGATGCTAAAATGTAAATACAAAGTTTGAGCTTGCGAAATATTTGCTATGGAGCTCATTACATTCAATTTCATCACAATTAACATTCTATAATGGTGGGCGATAAACTAGCTGACGGTCTTCGGACACCCGGGTGCTGCATTGAGTATTCTAAAGACAGCAGTGCTGACGTCAGCCTGATGATGATTGTAAAGGCATAAAGTTTTATGTGGTGTCGTGGAGACGCGTCGTCAATTACACGCCACTCAGCCGACGCTAAGTGGACGCCGGGTCACGTCTGCCGTGTGTGCCAATATATGTATGAATTTATTTGTGAGGGGTCACTGCTCAGGCCTCTTCATAGGGTTAAGGTTTTCTTAGTTGTATGATAGAATTAGTGTTATATTAGTTTCATATAATATAACATTTTGAATAGGTTCTTGGTTAGTCTGGTCATGAGATTTTTATTACGTTTCTGATATAAAATTTCATTCGTGGCTATCGCTTTCACCGCTGGAAATAACACCTTTGCCTACCCTTACGAAAATATATTTAGTTGTACATTTGTATTCTATGGTGTTAGTATCTTTCTTAAGCATGGAGTTCCTTACAACTGCAGATCCTATTCGTGATGTATTGTACAATTCATCAAGCACTGAGATTTAATTATGATCCATTGCAAGGAAATATAATTACTTTCACTGTTTTATGTACCGCCGGTAGATTACAGTTTATCTGCTTGCAAGACGACTTCATTAAATGAATGAATAGCAACTACCATCCTGCAATCTTCAACCTTAAACGATTTGTAACGACATCCGTGGGATATGCTGCGCCTCCATTTTCTATCCTAGATAGAACGTGGTGACTTTAGCCGGAAATAGCCATATTCTACCGAGCAGTCTTAACTGAGTCGCCTATTTTGTCTAGTAGACTAAACCATGGGTTCTTGTGTTTCATCCTTAGTCTGGCAGTAGCATTTGATAAGTTTTGGGTTTTCAAAATATCTGTGGGAATTTATTCTCTGTTGTATATGGGGACGAAATTAATATCGATTTATTACAGGAGCTATCTCTCCCTCTCCCTCCCTCCTTCTCTCTTTTCAGCCAAAGGTAGTCCATTACTGAACAGCCCTCCCCCAAGGATCTCCACAACTGTTGGAAGTGTTGTTTTACTTCTACCCTACCTATCGCTCGGAAATAAACACGTTAGCTTATCTAGTCTTAAAAAACTTGTACACTTACATTTCATAATACATATTGATCAAAACGGTCTCGATTTTTACTATGTATGAATCTTTCCATGCCAGAGCGCAGGTGGCGAAATTATCTCGAAGTGGAACGCAATTTCCATGTCTATTTAAAACAATATTCAAACAAGACGATGATGGATGGCTTCCTCGACGCTGCACTTGATTCTAAAAATTGATTACTAATGTAGCTGTGATTAGAACAGGAAACGGCGGTAGCATCCGATAACTTATCAACGCGATTAATCTCATGTTCAGCGAGTGAGAAATTCATACTAATAAATGCGAAAGTAACTTTATTACATTTTACGGATTAACTTTACGAGCTATTGTAATGAAAAAATCTGGTAATTTGTAGGAGGATATTTTTTATTACTCAATTCAGTATCTGTAAAGAGAGGAAGCGTGAGTATAGGTCGTATTGGAGGTTATGTGTCAAAGCTATTTGATACTTTGTATTCATAAATGTGATCATCGATCACTAGTCGATATCGAGTTCAATCTAAAATATCACTAGCCAGGTGAATCCAGTTCCTATAATATTCCGTTGTATACAATGTCTAATCGGAGAGAATATCAATATATTCAATGTGTAATTGAACGGAAAATTGTGTGTAGGCAGTCGAAAGATGTGTAAATAGATTTGGGTCGTAACTCGTACGTTCATACGCCCATACACTTGAGCCGAAAGGTATATCTTGAATGGCTTCTAATGTATTTAAATAACATTTCGACACTGCCTCTGCTCCATGATTTCGTGTGCGGTTGATGACAAGTGGTGACAAAATATTCATCGTTTTCGTCAATATCTAATTACGTTGCTTCATACGTTTTTGCTTGATTTGTTACCAGCTAGCAATATAATTTATAAATGTAATCAAAAGTTGTGAAACTAAATGAGAGTCAGGTTAAGCAGTACCTTAAATTTAGGAGAATATATGAAGATCATGATGAATAATGTTCGTTTGTATTTCAATATGGTTTTCCTACATCTACTGAAAATAGGCGTGATATTAAAAATACAACTTAATTCAACGTGACTTCCATTAATATCACAAGATTTTATACATTTAAAAATAAAAACATGGACAAATGTCGAGATGTTTATGTAAAATAGATTTACATTAAGATAGCTGCGCATAATTTCACCTCCTTTGAATGTATTCTAGGAAGTCAAAGCGATTTAAATGAGAAGTAAACGATACGTGTAAAGCTCTCACCTACATTTGTGTCACGTCGCGTCTGTGTCCACCCACTTGCGTAATGGATACTGAAGTATTCAATTTTGAGTATTTCTCTAGTATATCTTTGAAGTCCATACTCCAATAATACATCAGCTCATATGTTTGCCGTATTGTTCTACTAAGATTGGGAAGTATAGGCCATAGTTTTCTACGCTAGCGCGAAGGCGACTTTACATACCATGGAAATTCTCGAAAAGTTTCTCAAATATGCAGGTTTCCTTTCGACTTATTCGACGTTTTTCGTTATTTTATTATTTTTATATTTTCTTCGCTTTTATAAAATAGTCACCTAAAAGCTATACTGACAGGAACGCAATAAGGATCATCAAAATCGGATCACGTGATTAGAAATATTCAAAAATCCCATAAAAACGAACAGATTGAAGGTTTCGTGACTGACGAAGAAAAAATGTTTAAATAATTAGGACGAATTAAAATATCTCCTTGTTTTAAGCGGTGGTTTAAAAACAGTTGTTTTGTGCTCTGCTCACGTACGGTACAGTTATGTGGCTGATGTATTCCGATACAGATGTGTGATCCCGCGCGAAATGACGCCGCGACCAGCCTTCGGTTATCTTTAGACCTGGGGGCAAGGCTGCCTTCTTTTTTGTTTATAAATGTAATGATTATGTTGTTGGTCCGACTGGGCTTCAAGAGTGATAAACTGAGGCTTGATAGTGTATCTGGAAAGGTCCTTTTTCTAATTTATAATTATTAACGTGTAATTAAATTTCGTCGACATATTGCATAACAGCCATAGGATATCCACTGTTGACTATTTCCCTCTCCGGAAGACTTCTGAATCGGCTTTTGCAACTGACTGTTTTCTACGATCATGTATCAAGTCTTAAGCCTACGAAATACATGTTGTAAAAGCAGTTCTCACTAATCATTTTTAATTAAGATTTTTTAGATTCTTTATGCTTCTGGTAGCCCTAATAACGGCTGTTTTGTGCGCACGCGTCGCCCCCTCCCGGCACCCCCGCGCGCCCCCGCCGTCCAATCAAAACAAACAACGGGACGCGACAACCGCCCGATTTGATTAATCACCAGTAATACTCCCGTATCATTTTATTACATACTTTAATAGAACATCTGATCCGAGAGCGAGTTTCATCGTACTTAATTAAATTTGTAACATGTCAGACGGCGTAATGAAGGTTTTTTTTTCTTTTCTTTTTGTTTACACAGTCAGTAATTTGGGCGCGCCGGATGCGTCCGTTTTTTATTGGCCGGATATATAGATTTATTGCGTGAATGTTCAATTAAAGATTTTTTACGATGTCGCGCGGTCCGAGGCAGTGGTCAGATGGTCGGTGGATTACGTAGGTGGTGAACGGCTGGGTTTGTTGACGTTTTAATCTTTTGTAACGGTAGCCGTGTCAGTCGCTGATAATTTTATACGTGACATTAATTGATCGGTACGTGTTTGGTTATAAGTATTAGTTGGACGTCCACCCACAGAATAAACAGCGGGTAGAGGTCATTTGAAGTCGCTGGAGGCTGACCATGGGGAAATCTTCGACCTATGATATTTGGTGAATATATTGTGGATGAGGTTAATAATATTATATTACTTTGTTATAATGCCACGGTTGTTCGAATCCCAGGGCACACCTCTGACTTTTCGGAGTCATGTGTGTATTGATAGTCAATCACCACGCACTAAAACGGTGAAGGAAAACATCGTGAGGAAACCTGCATACCATAGCGATTTAATTTCTATGGTATGTAAGTCCGCCAACCCGCACTAGGCCAGCGTGGTGGACTGTATGGCCTAACCACTCTCAATCGTACTCTCGATTGTAGAGGAGGCCCGTGCCCTGCAGTGGGACGTATATGGGCTGATACAGATACAGAATGCCACGGTTGAGTGATTAGCAATTAGGTATTTCGTAAAGACTTGGTGGCAGTAAATCAGTACTTTGTGTAAACACTTAAAGGAGTGGTTTGCGAGGCGCAGATGAAACCGGTATCATTACTATTCATAAACGCAGACGATACTTGTGCGAGAGCGATGTGCGTGAATATCTTATTTATATTTTCTTATAAACTACACCTAGGTAGCATAGGGGCTACTTATAGGATATAGCGGGAACAGTTATCGTATATTAACATCAACAATTGAATTTTGTTCAAAACATATTTTAAATTAAAGCTAATTAAATTTTTACGCTAATCGTAATATGGCCATCATTTTAAGTCATTCCGCTAAAGGCGGAAATATATTACTGAAACGCCACGCCACCTGACCCGCCGCGACACGTGTTGAATCAAATCAAATCGTAGAACTTTCTACGGCTAGAGCCTAGAACCACACAACGAACACGCGATGGCGGGTCGCGTGGCGTTTCAGTAGTATGTTTCGACTTTCGGGCCTAATAAGGACGCGTACGTGCTCCCTTTTATTAAGACGGGCGAGACCAAAGGTCTCTGAACAGCATAGAGAGGCTGCGGAATAGTACCGAGCGATTCACTAGCAGGGACCGCAGGCACCCTGATATATGTGAAGATATCATCGAGAGGTTTCGGTCGGAACGCCGGCTTTAGACAGCGTTAGGGACCCAACTCGGCATTAAGCTGAATGAAGTTTGAGCAGAGAAGACAGAACATTAAATATCTAAAATAGATTTTAAAACTGTCTGAATAAGGCCTTTATAATCGATTCTCGCGACTCATATGTACATATAGTCATTAAAGCAACGAGTGAAAGACTGCGTTATGTTTACATAATAAATAATATTGTATAGACGGGAGATGTGTCGGGTGTTTTGATGTTTTTGCGTCTCGTCTCGTGCGCCGCATTTTAAATACCGTTGACCTGTTTTCGCCGGCGCGGTGTGAGCGCGACGAGAGATGATGCCAGGGGCTATAGGTTCCTTGTACAGAAGTTTCAATGTTGGCCCAAAGTTATATTTCATGCTTTGATCTAAAATAGTATTGACCAGTTAAGGTTATTTTTTAACATTAAAAAAAAAGAGGAGGTTGATAATTCGACTGTATGTTTGTTTTATATTGTAGAGGGCAAATGAGCATACGGTTCACTTGATGGTAAGTGATGTATGAACATCTGCAACACCATAGGGCATAGAGTTCGTTGCTGGCCTGTAAGGTGGAATATTCTAGGTGTTATTCCAGCATTTAACTCTTTCGTAAAAGTTTGTGTTACCGTCGTAAATTCAGTCATAAAAAACTACATACATAATGGAATGGCATGGAAAATAAAACTCGTGGTATTGTGTTACATGTCGTTACTTTTAACTTTTAAAGATTTACGTGTTAGGTAATGGAAATTATACTGAAAATTATATAAAATATTGTATATTCTAAAATTAATATTGAAAGTAATGGAAATTATATAAAGTATAGTGAATCTTAAATTCTTAGGTTTTATGTTTCTTATGATAAAAAGTTCGTCTATTGATTTATATAATTTTAATACTACCGGAAGTATGTAATGTTAGGCAATGGAAATTGTAACGAAAATTATATAAAATATTGTATATTCTAAAATTAATATTGAAAGTAATGGATATTATATAAAGTGTTGTGAATATTAAATTCTTAGGTTTTATATGTTTCTTATGATAAAAAGTTCGTCTATTGATTTATATAATTTTAATACTACCGGAGGTATGTAATAACTTAGTCATTGTGTTGAGAGCGCGCAGTTCCAGCATCATATTCATTGGAGAGACCTCCGGCGAAACATCGCTCTCGAAGATACAGTTAAAATAAAGTGTTTGAGCAGTATATCGGAGTTTTCAAGTCAGAAGTGGGATAGCGAGCAAGACGCGACCTTGTTATTTGGAGCTGCGCGAACCGTGAGTCTGTTCAAGAAATTATTGAGTGACTTTGTGATTTATTGTACTTTTCAAAAACAATTGGTTGATGTGCTTATAGTGATTGTGACTATTGACGGTATGACTATTTAGTGCGATTTTTCAAATTGTTTAACTGTATGGACGATTTACAATTGAAGTAGTCAAAATCTTCTATTAATTTTTATTTCTTCTTATTATTCGGAAGTGAATTATATTTAAGACTTGATTGCCATGGGATCGAATAGGCGTAGTCGGTCAGATGGACAAGGTACTTCGAAACGAAGACGCCGTCGCTCGTCAACAACTAGCTCTGATTCATCTAGTACTCATGAAAAGTGTTACAAGCATCATAAAAAATCCAAGAAACATTCTAGAAAGGCAAATAAGCACAGTGAACGTCGTAAAAAGGGTTCAGTTCGCGACGACAAAACTACCTCCCAATCGCGATCTAATACACCGCCACCCGCAGTTACACCTACACATACTTCAGTAGGAAGGGAAGCATTAACGACTAGAGATTCCAATAATGAAACAGTTTGTAGATCTGTTCAATTTGGTAATCGTGATAACATGGCTCATAATTTAACTACGTCTAATCAAACGTTTGGCAATATCAATGTGATACCCGAATTTAATCCTAGTGACGGTTTACAAAGTATCGATTCTTGGATACATAAAGTAAATGAATGTGCTATAATATACGGCTGGAATGAAAAGCAGGTATGCCATTACGTGTTAGCAAAACTAACTGGTCTCGCGAAACGCTGGTACGAAGGACTACCGTCACTACTATACACTTGGGAACAATGGGTAGATAAATTAAAATCTGCTTTTCCTTCTAATGAAAATTATGGCGATTTGTCACAACGTATGTTATTTTTGCGATGCAAAATAGGTCAACCTTTAGACGAGTATTACTATGAAAAAATGATATTGATTAATAAATGCGAAATCACTGGTAGTAAGGCGGTTGGATGTCTAGTACACGGCATTGATGATAAATTTGTGAGAATGAGTGCGAATGCATGCCGATTTGGAGAACCAGAACAGTTATTTTCGTTTCTCAAGACGTTATCTCATAGTGATAGTTATGTTACTAATAAACGTAAAATGACATACAATCGGGGCGTAGAATCGATGCCGGGACCATCAAAGATGAGAGATGTATCCAGACCGGACATAATTTGTTTTAATTGTGGTGAAGGTGGTCATATTAGGACCAATTGTAGTAAACCTATAAAAAAATGCAGTATTTGTCGTAGAGTTGGTCATTATTCTAAGGATTGTCGTAGCAAAAATATGGGTGTCTCTTATCTATCGGAAAATGATAACGCGTCTAGTAGTCTGCTACAAATTAAGGGTCCTCCTTCTGATAAAAATGTAATGCGTATTCAAGCTGATAAAATGGATAGCCGTAAATATTATAAAGAAGTAAAAATAGAAGGATACATCAAATGTGCATTTTTAGATCTCGGTAGTAGCTGCACATTAATGAAGGAAAGTCTAGCCAAAGAAATTTATGGGACATATACAATAAATTGTGATCTACCCAACCTTCGAGGGTTTGGGAATACTATTGTTCGACCATTGGGTACCGTTGCGGGAACAATAGCTGTGGACGATATTTGGACAAAGATCGAATTTGTTGTGGTTGCGGATCATTACATGCCATATGATGTAATAATTGGACAAACTTTTACCGAGTTGCCAAATATAGTTATGTATAAAACTGCAAATAATTTGTATTTTTATGAAGCTCCAAGTATTAGTTCATTTGAAGGTCAAGGCCCGAAAATCAAGTTAAGTCCGTTGGCGGACGTTTTAATTTCACCTAGTACTACTTCACCCGTAGGGGTACAAACGATGTCGGAATTTACTGGTTCTTTGTATGTCGAAGCTGCCTTTCGCGATAGTGTTGATAAAAAATATTTCATACTGCCTGGGTTATACGAGTTTTGTGATAGTAAAGGTTACCTATTGGTCTCTAATACTGCTAATTCACATTTGTTGGTTAAAAAAGGTCATCTTTTAGCACGAGCAATCAATTACAAAGAAATAGATTCGGAATATATTGGGTTTACTACGCATCATTCGCAATTAAAAGAAAATTTCACTTTAGGTAATATAAATATTGGAACACAATTAAATGCACAAGAATTAAAATGTTTATATAAGTTGCTGAGTAAATATAGTGATTGTTTTGCATCTGATTTATCCCAGTTAGGACTAACTAATTTAACTGAAATGACAATTAAATTAAAAGATGAGACACCAGTTGTTTATAATCCATATCGTATGTCCATTAAAGAGAAAGAACAGTTGTCCGAAATAATTGATGATCTATTGAAAAATGGTATCATTAGGGAAAGCTCATCCTCATATGCGAGTCCTGTAATACTAGTTGACAAAAAGAATGGACAAAAACGATTGTGCGTTGATTATCGTGCATTAAATAGAAAACATTAAAAGATAAATATCCCTTACCACGCATAGAAGACAAATTAGACTGTTTAGGCGGTAACAAGTTTTTCAGTAGTCTTGATCTTGCTTCGGGATATTACCAAATTCCAGTAGCGGAAAAAAGTAAACACCTTACTGCTTTTGTGACGCCAGATGGCCTATACGAATACAATCGTATGCCCTTTGGGTTAGCGAATGCCCCTAGCATTTTTCAAAGGGCCATTAATAGATTACTAAATGGTGTTGGACACAAATTAGTACTTGCATATATGGACGATCTTTTAGTCCCTTCTAAAACAATCGAAGAAGGCCTACAGAAACTAGAAAAGGTATTTATTCTTTTACGAAACGCTAAACTTACGTTAAATCCTGATAAGTGTGTGTACTTTCAAGAGAAAATAGAATATTTAGGATACGAGATATGTAGTGCCGGTATTAGACCAGGAATTTCAAAAATTAAGGCAGTCAAATTGTTCCCTGTTCCGAAAAACGTTCACGAAATACGCCAGTTTATAGGACTAGCTAGCTATTTTCGTAAATTCGTGCGTAACTTTTCAATAATTGCGCGACCACTTACGGTCCTAACGAAAAAGAATGAGCCATGGCGGTTTGGCCCGGAGCAAATTGAAGCTTTTAATACCCTCAAAGACATGTTAGTTAGTCGTCCAGTTCTTGCCCTGTACGATCCAGGTGCTCGTCTTGAGGTGCATACAGATGCAAGTAAATTAGGAATAGGTGCAATACTTATCCAAGATTGTGGGCAAGGTCTTCAGCCTGTGATCTATTACAGTAGGCAAACCTCACCTGAGGAACAAAAATTCCACTCATATGAGTTGGAGACACTTGCCGCAGTGGCAGCCCTGAATAAATTTAGAGTATATTTATTGGGAGTTACGTTCAAATTGGTAACCGACTGCAATGCTATTAAATCTACAATGACAAAAAAGGATTTAATACCGAGGGTAGCAAGATGGTGGATCGCAATGCAGGAGTTCGATTTTGTCGTAGAGTATCGTGCGGGGACCAAAATGAGCCATGTAGATGCCTTAAGTAGGAACCCAATTACGTCTCCAAATACACCATCTCGTTTTGAAGATTATAACATTTTTTCCGTGGATATGGAAGTGGCTCATATTGATGTCGATGACGAAAGATGGCTTCAAACTGTTCAGCAATCAGACACTGAACTTCAAAGAATTTTTGACATTTTAAAAGATCCTGAGATTAATAACGTTGTTGAAATCAAATCAAATTTTACTATAAAAAATAATAAATTATACAGAATATCCAAATATGAAAATAATGTAAGATTGCTATGGGTCGTACCAAAATCGGTTAGGTGGCAGATTGTTAAAAGAAATCACGACGATGTCGGACATTTTAGCTATGAGAAAACTTATGATAGAGTTAGAAAAGTTTATTGGTTCAAAGGTATGCGTCGGTTTATTAAAAAATATTGTAGATCATGTTTGGAATGTGCGTATAATAAAGTGCCAGGCGGACCAAGAGAGGGTATGTTACATCCAATACCAAAACCTTGTAAGCCTTTCGAGGTGTTGCACGCGGATCATTGCGGACCATTTCCTCAAAGTAAAAAGAAGAATTGTTACATTTTGACCATTATAGATTCCTTTACCAAATACATTTTTATTAAACCAGTGAAAAATTGTAAAAGTAAAACATCAATCAATGTTTTTACTGAATACTTTTCTCTTTTTGGAGTTCCACGCCGATTAATAACTGATCGGGGTACTAGTTTTACTAGTAATGATTTTACAAAATTTGTCAAAGAGAAAGGAATTTGTCACATATTGAACGCAGTTGCAACGCCTCGAGCTAACGGCCAGGTTGAACGGTATAATCGAACAATTATAAACGCTATCAAAGCAACAAATAAAAATAATCCAGATAATGAATGGGACCTGATAATTCCACAAATTCAATGGGGTATTAATAATACCGTAAATAGAGCAATCGGCAAAACACCTGCGGAGGTATTATTTGGTATCGTGCCTACTGGTGTATCAGATGGTACACTTAATTCTATTGTGTCTAATGTCCATGAACCACAAGATATCGACAATATTAGAGCAGCAGTTAGTGAACGAGTAAGAGTTGAACAAAGTAAACAAAAAGAAAGGTTTGATAAAAGGCGGAAAACTGCGCGTCAGTATAAAATAGGGGATTTAGTGCGCGTGGAGAGAGAGTGGAACAATAATTTAACTGGACAGTCTAAAAAGTTAATTCCTAAATGCGGTGGCCCATACAGAATTATAAAAATACTAGGAAACGATAGGTATCAAATTGAAGATACCCCTATAACTAGAAAACCTGGTAGACCTATTTACAAAGCTGTTTTTGCTGTAGATAAAATACACCCATGGCTTGTATTTCGTAATGATGTTGTGGCTAGTGAATCTGAAGAAAATAGTGATTAAGAATGGTTGAATTCCAAACATGTCCGATCTGATTTTTAGTATGACATTGTAAATAATGATTTAAGATAATGTGCTATGTTTTTATATTTATATGTACAACAATATACTAGTTACGTTTGAATATTATTAATAGTGATTGTGATTAATAAATATTTGGAAAAGTGTTTAGATGTGTTACCAGCCCTCTGTGGCGTAACCAGCCCTCTGTGGCGTTACCAGCCCTCTGTGGCGTTACCAGCCCTCTGTGGCGTTACCAGCCCTCTGTGGCGTTACCAGCCCTCTGTGGCGTTACCAGCCCTCTGTGGCGTTACCAGCCCTCTGTGGCGTTACCAGCCCTCTGTGGCGTTACCAGCCCTCTGTGGCGTTACCAGCCCTCTGTGGCGTTACCAGCCCTCTGTGGCGTTACTAGCTTTAATTAGTGGTGGTGATAACTAGCCGACAATGGCGACATGAGCCTATTGTGGCGTTACTAGTTTCTGTTTTGTTATATGTATAAGCACTACTATGGCGTTAAGGCCTGGCTATTGCACGCGAGGGCGCGCGCGTTTTCAGAATGGCCGAATGTTAGGTAATGGAAATTATACTGAAAATTATATAAAATATTGTATATTCTAAAATTAATATTGAAAGTAATGGAAATTATATAAAGTATAGTGAATCTTAAATTCTTAGGTTTTATGTTTCTTATGATAAAAAGTTCGTCTATTGATTTATATAATTTTAATACTACCGGAAGTATGTAATGTTAGGCAATGGAAATTGTAACGAAAATTATATAAAATATTGTATATTCTAAAATTAATATTGAAAGTAATGGATATTATATAAAGTGTTGTGAATATTAAATTCTTAGGTTTTATATGTTTCTTATGATAAAAAGTTCGTCTATTGATTTATATAATTTTAATACTACCGGAGGTATGTAATAACTTAGTCATTGTGTTGAGAGCGCGCAGTTCCAGCATCATATTCATTGGAGAGACCTCCGGCGAAACATCGCTCTCGAAGATACAGTTAAAATAAAGTGTTTGAGCAGTATATCGGAGTTTTCATACGTGATGATTGTGCTTTCATCCCGTTTCACACTGAAAGAGTGGCGTAGGGGCCAATATGCATAACAATATACGAGACCAACATTTTATAGAGCCGGCGGAATTTTTTATGCATCGACGCTTTTTGCACCTCTGTGTTTTCTATTGTAGTATTGTATGTTTAAAAGGTAAGATTCACGGGCATTGTTGTGGTTAATAGTAAATTTTGTTTATTTTATGATAGTTATGAACTTTTTGTGTCGAAAAATACCCTCATGTCTTAAATTGCATAATATCAGTAGTTTAATTGTAGTAATTAAACATATGTATCCGTGTATTTTAAAGAGGTATATTGCAGAGCGTATTATATAGCCTGCATAATTTTCCGTCGCCATTTTTCCTTTTATAATAAATTAACAGAAAGAAAAAAAAACAATAGAGTGAATTGCAGTTTTTAACCAAAAAATTAGTAGAAAAACAATTTCCTAGCATGAAGTTTATGTGTAAAAACTAAAAACACATTGTTCATAAAGCCTGGCACTAATCCAATGATTCGATACAGGCAAGTCGTGAGTTGGTCAAATTAATACGCTTGTAATTGGCGGAAGACAGTATCGTTTGCATGTCAATTTTATTCTAATCGTTTATTGCTTCGGAGTCGATTTATTTCTCAGCGCGTTGCTTAGGTTTTAAGTGGAAAATTAAAGTGCAATGATTAGTTGGAAATAATAATGTAATAAATGCTTGCCAAAAATGTATTGCTTTGAACATAAAGTTATGGCTTTATAACCAGATACTTTAGACTGCCATCTGTTTATCCTCTTCTTGAATCCATCCCATGGTTGTAAGACATTGCCTTTCGGCGATAGACCGCCAGTTGTACTTTTTTGTACCTATGTCATTACTGTGATTAGTTTTCTTTTTGGAAAATTAAGTATAAATAAAGACATAAACCATATCGCATGAATGAAGCGTTTCCAAATTAACGAAATAAATGGAGCTTAGAGCAAGCTCAGCATATTATAATTAATTACATCAAAGTTAGCACGTGTATGCTATTAGAAAAATAATGAGCATAATATCAAAATTGGCATTGTACCGCCCAATTCTACTATCAAATAATACTATTAATTAATTCGTTCTACCTAGTATTATTCTTCAGTTATAAGACCACAGTTATATTTTCTTTCTTACTTTACAAAGGCCTAATTCTCAAAAAGTATTCCATATTATCACTACATAGTATAAATCAAAGTCGCTTTCTCTGTCCCTATGCCCCTATGTCCCTTTGTATGCGTAAATCTTTAAATCTACGCAACTGATTTTCATGCGGTTTTTTTAATAGATAGTGCAATTCAAGAGAAAGATTTATATTTCATTACATATTATTGTACAGAAATCTATTTGTACCCGGGCGAAGCTGGGCCGGGCCTCTAGTATTCCATAAAACGTTAATTCCGTATTCATATATCACCATACAGACTACAGAGCATATAGTACAATAGCGGTAGATGACAATTACCGTGGTCGGTGGTGTTGAAAGCAAAGGTCGGAGAGTTGATGTGCCGTAAGTAATTAAATGTTATGTACGCTATACAGTTGAGCACAAGATATACAGCGAACTGCAAAATGCAATTATAAAAGGTGATTTTATAACTTTTGGGTATTATAATCATCATCATCATCATCATATCAGCCACAGGAAGTCCACTGCTGAACATAGGCCTCCCCCAATGATCTCCACAATGACCTGTTGGAAGCGGCCTGCATCCAGCGACTTCCTGCGACCTTAGTCAGATCGTCCGCCCACCTTGTGGGCGGGCGTCCAACACTTCGCTTGCCTGTACGTGGCCTCCACTCGAGAACCTTTCGGCCCCAACGGCCATCGGTTCTACGAGCTATGTGCCCGGCCCATTGCCACTTCAACTTGCCAATCCTATGGGCTATGTCGGTAACCTTGGTTCTCCTACGGATCTCCTCATTTCTGATTCGATCTCGTAGGGAAACACCGAGCATAGCCCGCTCCATGGCTCGTTGAGTGACTTTGAGCCTTTTAATGAGGCCCACAGTGAGAGGCCACGTCTCGGTGCCGTATGTCATCACTGGTAACACACAACTATCGAAGACTTTCGATTTTAAGCACTGAGGTATTTTGGACGAGAAAACGTCGCGAAGTTTCCCGAACGCTGCCCAACCGAGTTGGATTCGCCGATTAACCTCTCTCTCGAAGTTGGACCTGCCTAACCGGACCACTTGTCCTAAATAGACATATTCGTCTACAACTTCGAGAGTCGAGCCCCCAACTCCAATGGGGGTGGGCACAACATGGATATTCGACATGATCTTCGTTTTATCCATGTTCATTTTAAGACCCACCTGTTGGGAAACTCGATCAAGGTCTTCGAGCATAGTGCTAAGGTCTTCCAGCGATTCTGCCAAGACTACAATATCGTCGGCAAATCGAAGGTGAGTAATATACTCGCCGTTGATGTTGATGCCGAATCCTTTCCACTGCAAGAGCTTGAAGGCATTTTCCAGCGCGGCAGTGAACAGTTTCGGAGATATGACATCTCCCTGTCTCACGCCTCTCTGTAGTGGAATAGCCTTCGTGCTCTGATCCTGTACTCGGACCGACATGGTGGCGTTGTTGTATATACACCTCAACACTTCGATGTACCGATAGTCTATGTGGCACCGCTGAAGAGACTGTAGCACAGCCCAGGTCTCGATCGAATCAAAGGCTTTCTCATAGTCCACAAACGCTAAACAAAGCGGCAAGTTATACTCCTCGGTTTTTTGTATAACTTGCCGAAGCGTATGGATGTGGTCTATGGTACTAAAGCCTTTTCGGAAACCGGCTTGTTCGGGAGGCTGGAAGTCATCAAACCTGCGTTCGAGACGATTTGTGATGACCCTTGAAAACAACTTATAGACATGGCTCAGGAGCGAGATGGGCCTGTAGTTCTTCAGCAAAGTGTTATCACCTTTTTTAAAGAACAGTACCACCACGCTCCTGCTCCATGCCTCCGGCGTTGAGCCCTCGAGGAGAACGGAATTAAAGAGCCTCTGAAGGACTTTCAGTACCGGCGTTCCGCCCGCTTTCAGAAACTCTGAAGTGATTCCGTCTTCACCCGGCGCCTTGTTGTTTTTAAGTTGTTTGAGGGCCATCTCAATCTCAAACAGGCTGATGTCCGGGATATCATCGCTAAAGTGTCGGATTAACTCGGCTCTCGGGTCTTCGGCCGAGCTAACAGTAGGTTCGGCAACCGAGGTGTAAAGCTGTCCGTAGAACCTCTCGATCTCTCTTAATACCTCTGCCCTTGTCGATACCACGCGGCCATCATCCGTTTTCAGCCTAGACAACTGGCTTTGCCCAATAGACAAGTCTCTTGCAAACACTTTGGAGCCTCCGTTCCGCTCAATTGTCTCCTTAATGCTCACAATATTGTGAGCACGGACATCGTGTCGCAAGGACTTCCAGATCCGTCTATTGAGCCGCCGATATGCTTCGCCGTCAACGGATGACTGCAGCGTCAAAGATCGACGTTCGGCCATGAGGTCAAGAGTCTGGATCGAGAGTTTTTGTGGTCTATCTCTACGGCGAGGTCTAAAATACTTAGATCCCACCGTATGGACAGCTTCTACCAAACCGCTGTTTAACTCGTCCACTGCAAGGTTTTCTTTTAGACAGTCAAAGCGATTTGTCAACTCGAGTTGAAAGCTCTCGGGGTTTTGGATATGGGCGCGAGTAGGTCGGAGCGTAGACTTCACCAAGCGGCGCCTTTCTAATTGGACGTTGATATTCAATGTGCCCCTAACCATTCGGTGATCACTACCGGTTTTCACCCTGTTGATCACAGAGACATCACTGAACATCCGTCTATTCGTCGTCAAGATGAAGTCTATCTCATTTCTCGTAGAACCGTCAGGGCTCAACCAGGTCCATTTCCTGTGAGGCGGCTTCTGGAAAAAAGAGTTCATCGCGAAGAGTCCCTCTTTTTCCAGAAAGTCGGCCAGCCTCTGACCCCTGAGGTTCCGTTGCCCATGTCCAAATTGCCCCACTTTCAACTCTGCATCGCTTCTCTTGCCCAACTTTGCGTTGAAGTCCCCCATAACAACATTGAAGTAGGTTTTGGAAGTATGTATGGCCCGACTTATGTCCTCATACATCTCCTCTACTTCTTCATCTGGGTGTGTCGAGGTCGGCGCGTATACCTGTATGACCTTCAACGAATATCTTTTAGATATTCTGAGTATAAGGTATACTACCCTGCTCGACACACTTTCGATGGATACGATGTTGTTGATGAGAGACCTGTGGACGAGAAATCCGACACCTCCTCGGGACTGTTGGTCGTCCCCCCGGTAGAAGAGCAGGTTACCAGACTTCAGGGTTATCGTATCCTCCCCGATTCTTCGGACTTCCGATAACCCCAGAATATCCCAGTGTAACCCGCTCAATTCTTCTTCCAGTTCGACAATCTTCTCGTCTGTCCTCAAAGTGCGTATGTTGTGTGTTACCAGGGCCAGTCGTCGTCGGGGGTGGTAGCCGGGGCCAACCCGGGGATTCTTAGCACCCCCTGCCCCACCGTAACCATGGCTGCTACCATCGCCAGGAATAGTGGGGCTGCCGGGGACTGGGGGCCTGGTCAATTTTTGTGTTGCCATTTGAGGGGTATTTGCCAATACTCGCCACGCTTGGCAGGCGGGTTGGCGAGCGCAGGAGGGGACTCGCGCTGACGACGCTGCTGCCCATCATCAGCGGGGGAAAGGAAATAGGGTTTGTGAGTAGAGGATATAATGGGAAAGGAGAGTATGACCTGTAGGAGTGGATACTGCAGTCATGGAAGGGAATGTTTGTAGTGACTGCAGTAGCTCGGGGGGCCGAGGTCGCGTACTCGTAGCACCTATTCTAGGACAGGCCATAACCACTAGATAGGAGCACCCCTGACCCTAGGTATTATAATAACTACAGTATATTTATTTATTATTATTAGTTATTGAAAATGGTTATTGAAATCTATGGCATGTAAAGTCCGTAAACCCGCAGTAGGCCTGCGTGGTGGACCTTCGATTGTAGAGGAGACCTGTACCCTACAGTGGGACGTGTAATGGCTGATACAGTACAGTATTGGAAATATATGCGTCGTTTTTTGGGAATTTAAGTTGTTTGATGTACAACATCTGTAAGCCTCTCAGCTATTTTATTTCTGCATTGTGTCAATATTAAAAAGTGTTTTGGTGGAATGGTGATTATAACTTACTGGTAAATTGAGGTAGCTACTTGATTATTTGTTAAACGTAGTTCGTTGAAGAATAAGGTGAATTTATAAGTATACCAAAATAAACCCTTTATTATAGATTCATTACAGCACTAAGTTCTTGACTGCCACAATGAAGACATATTAAGTAGAATGAATCGGTAAATAAAGCTTTCACTCGCCCTCAACAAGTGCGAACATAATTCCGATGTAGAGACATTTTCCAATGACTCCATCAGCGGGAATGTTTCCATCAATTAACACCGGGCTGCATTTTGCACTATTAAATCTGTCGGGAGGTGGACAGAAATGAAGCCAGGCGTAGGCGATGTGGACACACGCCTACAAACTGTCGGCTAGATAGTTTGAGCAGCTTTCGCAATATATGAAAAGAATTGGGATCATAATTATTCGGAAAATGTAAAGACAAATGCGAAATTAAGTATTATTGATTCCATAACATTCAGAGGCAGCCTCTATATCGCAGCTGGTTGAGAGAGCTTCAAATTTTTGTGCCGGATTTATGTGTCGTGAGACTGAAATATTTCGTAGTTTCTGATCTTTCTGATGTATCGTTGGATATATTTATAAATTTGTCCTAATTTAACCATTTAGAAATGATTCAGGTTTGCTACAGGTCGCCAGTTGATACGTAACACTAACAATGTTGAAGTTACTTTGAGTTGCCAGGATAAAACAAAAAGGGTTCTGAAAATATACCTTACCAACAAGAAATTTAGGTGTTCCGCCACCGGTTGCAAATCGCATTACACAGCGCTGTCCGACGGCTCGTTGATTAGCCATTGGACACGCTGGCTTGTGGGCGTACGACCGACGTGGTTGGGTTGAAATCCTTGAGTTATTGCCCACTGAGTAATGAGCTTCGATGGATGGTCTCAAATCGCGCCCTCTGGCTTTGTTTTGATGCTGTTTTTGTGGTAATCAACTTTTTTGTTTGCAAGGTGCTGAAATTTTATCTATATTAAAACGAGAAATTCGTATTTGTAAAGGCTTTGTAAGTAATTTTATATCAATAACACTATGGCCATTATGGGTCATTTATAGAACAATAGAAATTGTTTCCTAATAAGTGTATTGCAAATATTTTTTTAGCTGCGTACAATCTGTTCAATTAATACTGTAAGTGAGAACCATTTATGGCAACAAACTTACATGTATAATATTTATTAGTTGTTCAGAAATCTAATCCTGGTAAAATACAAATTCTCTCTCTGTCTCTTCATGAGGTCGTTAGCCACAGAAAATCCACTGAACACAGGCTTCCCCAAGCATCTCTACATCGGCTTATAAACTCTACCTATTTTAAATTCGTACATAGAAATAGAGTATTCCTTTGATTTAAAGCAATATGTAAACTCTTAAAAAATCCTTACAATTCATCATCAGTCAATGTTATTCAACTTAATTCAGATAAAACGTGTTAAAATCCACAATGGCGGGCTCCCGCGCGTCGCCTGGGTGGCCGTTTTAATCCCCTCATCTCGTGCTCCCAAAGGAAGTCATGATGCCGCTGCAAACAAAGGCACAGTGTGTTGGATAGGTAAACTCATTTATATCAGGTGTACACGAGGCTTTATTCTGAAGTTACTACCATCATAATTCTTATTTACTTTTGTTTGAATTACTAATCATAAAATTGTTGTTGGTAAAACTTTCGGTAAAGGTGGAAAGTAGAATTCGTTAACTTGACTTGTTATGATGTATTTTTTCTCGTATTTAGGGTAACTACTGGCCATATTGACACTTAAAATCTTAAGTCTCACTATGGCGAGCGCATTGGAATGCCAAGCATTGCTTTCTAATTCATGGTGTTGTTTAGTTTTGCTACTGTCCATGAGCGATCGTACTGCTTACCATCAGGCGAAAGGCAGGCTCGTCTCGCCATTAATCGCAATAAAAAATAATAGTTTAAAAAAACTAAAAAAACACGCTTTTTATAGAAAACCCAACTAGAAAATAGAATTCCTAATCCCTCCACTGCCAACCACTTCCGTCCTATATCCATACTACCCTTTATGTCCAAGGTGCTTGAGGCTTGTGTATACAAGCAGCTGTCCAGGTTTGTTAATCTTAATAACATATTAAATCCTCTACAGTCTGGATTCAGACCTGGACACAGCACTACCTCTGCTCTCCTCAAAGTGACTGGCGATATTAGAAAAGGCATGGAGAACTCCAAAGTCACTGTGTTGGCTCTAGTGGACTTTACAAATGCTTTCAATACCGTCAGTCACGATATCCTTTTATCTATCCTCTCCTACATTGGGATCTCGTCCGAGGCACTGAATTGGTTCTTATCCTATCTTCAGGGGCGTCAGCAGTCGGTACGTCGCGATGACACTTCATCGAAATGGCGTGACCTTCACTCTGGTGTTCCTCAAGGCGGTATACTTTCTCCCTTATTGTTTTCTATCTTTATTAATCTTATAACACAAAATCTTCAATGTGCGTATCATCTGTATGCCGATGACTTGCAGATCTACTCGCAGGCGGGGATTGACTCTGTTACTGAAGCCATAGACAAAGTTAACGAAGACTTAGCCCGTATAAAACAGTGGGCCGACAGTTTTGGTCTGGCGGTCAACCCAAGTAAATGTCAGGCAATAATTGTAGGTAGTCCAAGGATGTTGAGTAGGTTGGACACTTCACTTATCCCTCCTCTTACTTATAATGGCACAGTAATTGAATGGAGCTCTGCAGTAAAAGACCTAGGCATACTGATCGATTCCTCTCTGAACTGGCGTGCTCAAGTTAATGCAGTTTGCCAGAAGGTTACGGGTACTCTACGTGTTCTTTATCGCTTGAAGAACTTCCTTCCTGTGAAAACCAAGACAATGCTTGTGCAAACCTTGATATTTCCTTTAATCGACTATGGTGATGTGTGCTATTTTGATCTGGATGCAGAACACCTCAATAAACTCGACCGGCTTCTTAATAACTGCATTCGATTCATTTTTAATCTCCGAAAATATGATCATATTTCTTCTTTCCGCTCACAATTAAAATGGTTACCAATACGTCAACGTCGTTCTTTACACGCCCTTACAACTCTTTTTTCCATTCTTATGTCCCCTGCTTCTCCTTCTTATTTGTCGTCTCAATTTAATTACTTAGGGAGTAACCATAATAGGAATCTTCGCTCACTTAATCATCTCCTTCTGCAGTGTCCTTCCCACACCTCTAATTTCATACATTCTTCTTTCTTCATTCAGTCAATTCTTCTGTGGAATGCACTCCCCCTCGAAATCAGGTCGTCTAGTACTCGTATGACATTTAAAGCGAAAGTCCGACAACATTTAATTGATAAATTGGCAGAATAATCTTAGTATGTTTTATGTAGTACATGTATCTATAAGTATAAAATATATGTAATTTTGTATATTTATGTATGTATTTATATTTATTTATATAATATATAGACTATAATCATATTCATTTATGTATATATAATATATTCTTCTGATATTAGTTTACACCTGAATTTTTATTTTATTATTATTTAGAGATGCGCCTACTTTGATTTCTCTGCACCACCCAAAGGTTGACTGGGAGAGAATGCCTCAGGCATTAAGTCCGCCTTTATACTTTGTATATAAAGCATTTAAATAAATAAAATAGAAAATAAATTTTTAAAAATTTGAATTAAGAATATTGTATATAAGAAAAAAATATTTTTTATTGTAAAAAAGCGTGGGGTGCATGTTTTCAATAGATATAATTATTTTATCGACAGATATAAGTATAAGGATTATCATTTTGGTAATATCTTAAAAAGCACCCCACGCTTTTTTTACAATAAAAAATATTTTTTTCTTATATAGGGTACAATATTCTTAAATCAAATTTTTAAAAATTTATTTTCTATTTTTTAGTTGTGTTTTCTATATAAAGCGTGTTTTTTTAGTTTTTTTTTAAACTATTATTTATTTTCTACTTTTTAGTTTGGTTTATTTATAAGAGCGTTTTTTCTTATTTTCAAATGTCTGTCTTATCAACTGTCGATGGTAGGTTTTAGGCCGACATCTATGTATGTATACGAAACAAGACGCAATTACCATAAGAGTCCCTACGCGCATGCGTAGTTCGCGCACTAGCCCTCTCTCTTACTCTCATGCAAAGGATCCGGAACGAAATTAATGAATCCTGGCGAATCTAATCAGGATAATCATATGTTTTAATCGAATTATTGTATTGTCATCGGTCTTTGACAGGTGTGCAAAATTTGAATGAAATCTGTTCGTTTAAAGTGGGTCAAAATCGCGTCTTAAGGAGTCGGTTACAAACAAACATACAAGTGAAGCTAATATAAAGCTTGTAAAGAGATATATTTCTAAGCAACTCTTATGAAGTTCGAATAGAATAGATCGAAATTGTGGGGTTAAAATAATGGATTTTACTCTTTCATCTGTATCCATACGCCTTTTTCTCTAAACTTTAATACATTATTTCTCAGGTATTGCTAGTCAAGCAACGAGGATATTTTTTGTCGTTTATAATTACTTAGCATATCTTAAAAACTCGACTGCCTCGGTGGCGTAGTTGTACTACGGTACGGTTATAAAACTGAGGTCTCGGGTTCGAATCCCGGGTTGGGCAAAGTGATATTGGAATTTTCTATTCAGTATCAGCCCAGAGTCAGGAATTTGTGCCCGATATGGCGATAGGCTCGCCACCTATCACATTGTGGGACGGAACATACAAGGCGAAATGTGGGTGCCCTTGCACCTCTGCCTACCCCTTCTGGGAACAAGGCGTGAGTTTATGTATGTATGTATGTATGTATGCATATCTTAAAAACTGATTTTGAATTACTTTTTTAACTTATAAATTAGGTGATAACAATTTATGTAACTGCTAAAATCGATATTTTATAACTGTCACAATAGTTAGTTAATTATCCACAATTCAAAGTGTATTTTTTTTCACTCTTTGTGTATTTTATTTATTTTGTATTCGTAGTCACGTGTTATTCATTTTGGGATAATCCTTATGCAGTGTTTAATTACACCATATCTTCTAAGATTGTTTTAAAATACTGGTTTTAAGAGAATTTGCTATAATACCTTAGGTCTGGGAGTGTTATCGTGTCTGAAAGAATAAGCTGGTTATAACTTTGAATATTTCTGATAGTCCTTTGCTGAGAGAAGAAGGTGGAAATATAATATTCATTCCTAATAAGGGTTCATAATCCACATCTTTTATGATGTCTTCCGCAAATAGATAAGTACGAATGATACATAATAACACAGCGTTTATACGTGAACTATAAAGTCAGCGTATTCGCGAGAGCCATATAAAATATTCACTACATTTAACGACAGACAAACAGATAAAGCTAAACATTGATACGAGCCATAAACCAGTCGGAATACATCCACGTCGTAGTTATCTGTGGATTTACTAACCACCGTTTAGAGAGTAACCACCGTTTAAGAAGTCCTGCTCGTTGCCATAAACGTACCGCGGCCGCAGTCATAAAGTTATGATGCCTGTTGCTCGGGGATTTGTAAGGATCGCAGTTTTATATGGATGTGACCTTCCTTGGTGAGTTGATCGAATAACACGCAAGCCATGTACGCCTGCGTTAGAATTATGTGGATGCGAATGCACGATAGGTGTAGTTTTTGAAATATGATTAGTTTTTCCTGTACAGTACAACTGTATCAACAAGTTGATTGACTATTATAAGTCTTAAATGGTTAAAAAGCTTTGCCATAGAATTTCATCGAGTTTTGGGGTTTCTTCTGCCACGCTGGTCTCTATAATATACATATAATGGGCCCGTAGATTGTATAATATAATTGTTTTTAATTTTTCCAACTTTCAATGTACCAGGTCAAGTTGAGGTGATACGAACTAATATAAATCGAATGCAACGAAAGTACTACCAACTATGTTCAACCAACTGGATCAACAGACCTTCTCTTTCTTAAAAGTAAAAGGACATTAATCAATCCACGTAGAGGCATTATTATGCCGAGAATGTGTGCAGATGCTAACCTCAAATTAGTTGTAGATGCAGAGACAAACGAGACGCATGTAGTACACATGTAGATGCGTGCGGGAGATAAGGGCGTCGCGGCGCGGCGCGGCGAGAGTTGAATGGCGATTGGATCGAACGGGCACACGGCGCGGGTTGTGTATGGCTCGGCAATACTAATAAACTGTATATTTTGGGAAAAATATCAGATCTCTTTCTGGTGTTTTTGTAGCAGTGTAGTCATATCTATATTATGATATATTTTGCAACGTCTTCATCATTATAAATAATACTATTTTAGCACGAGAAAAATATCTCACATTCGTCGAAGTGTCTTTGGACATAAGCATAAGACCTTAAAATTCTCATCTCATTTGCACTTGAACTGCTTCAATACATTTCCAATTATATCTACAAAAGGCTAGATGGCAACGGTTGGCAACCCTGCATGGCGCTCAGCACAGAGTTCACAGTAGATTGGTATCGAGGGACACGCCGCGCTCCGTACGTGTGCCCACTGTCTGGCTGCTGCCTCCGCCGCCGTTCTATATGTCTGTATATTTGAATAGATTATATCATGAAAATACTCGTGTAGATCACGATGCTGGATAGGACTAACCAGCCTTTAAAGTATTGCACTTACATTTAGGTCCAACGAACTTTGTATGTCGAGTAAAATTACAAAAGAATTAGGCATGGTGTGAATCCTGGGAAATCAACTACAACATTAAAAAATATGTTGAAGAGTCTTTATGTCCTCTCTAGTTGTTTGCGCAACGACAATGATCTTCCAAAACAGGTTTGACGCCAATTACACGCTACCAGAGTAATTTCGTGTACAATTAGTTCGTACTGCTTAAAAACTGTAACTGCGGCCAATGGTACCGTGGGAATCTGTATCTGCTCACTGAGATGTAATCGCTTGTACCGAGGCTGAATGACATATCGGAGAGCGGTATGTCGTGACCGACCCGATCGCGACGTACTACAATACCATCAAACTGGGTGCGCATGCGGTATTTAAATATCGTGATGCATGAGCTTTGCAGATAAAGCTTGTTTGTATGACATGAACATGTTTACTAATACATTCCCAGTAAATTTTGAATGACTAATACTCCGCGGAGTAATTTATTCAATTTGGTACAATGGTGTGTGCACCTGCGGCTTACGTCATGGCTTCGGGCTTACAGCTTAATTGAATATATTTTGCCAAACGCACTTTGGAAGTTAAGGTTACATTTGATTGATAATTTGCATTTAACTAAATGATACAAACCACATTTGTTGCTATTGTATAAAAACATCTTGTTGTGCCCTGATTAACTCTGATTTCACGGTTCATGGAACAAACCTATAAAACTTCTTTACTGATGCAAAATTCCGTTCCATACCATTCCCTTCTTCAAGTAACTAGTAGTTACTAGTGCTAGGGTACGGTTCAGATAGCGCGCTCTCACCGGAAACAGCGATTTACAAGTCACGATACGGTCGACATCTCGATTGATAAGTTTCCGCCGGCCGAACACCGGGCAGCTCGTGAACGGTGTACGTTTCATGTGAGAAATATTTAGCTTCGGTAACTCGATACTAATGCGTCTGGCTTCATTGGGGTTTTCGGTGATTGGATCCAGATTAATTTATATTACGTTTTAAAGACCGCTGGGAGACTGAGGATGCAAAATATTGCGCGGCTTTACGCACGGCTTACTCCGCCACAAGCAATGATAACGGCAATTAGAATTAATCAATGTTACACAATACTGGAATTCCCATAAAATGCTCTACTTTATTAACATTAGCTAATACAATAATATTTAGCATGATTGCTTTCTGTTATAAGGCTATCGGTTCTGCACGTGGGAATGCGGTGTAGCTCACAATTTGCTCCAATTATTTAGTGGCCAGAAAATACTTTTGAGCAACTATAGAATTGTTTATTACGGGACTGACGAACTCAAGAAACATTAGCATCATTAAGTCGAACACACAAAAACATTGATTCTTTATTTTGTAAGCGGATATTACACTGAGCACGGATGTATGTAATTTCATACAGCCCTTCGAAAATATTTTTGTTTTTCCTCTTTAGCTTAGCGTCTTATATGTATGTTTATATCACCCTAAATACATCTCACTGCAAGGCATGGGTCTCACATACAATCGACAGTGTGATTGACAGGGGTTAGGCCATACAGTCCACCACGTTAGACTAGTGCGTGTTGACGGAGCTTCCACACCATAGAAATCGCTATGGTATGCATGTTTCCACACAATGATTCCCTTCACCGTTAACGTCAAATTACATAAAGTAAAACAGAGCATTTCGCTGCTTTAAAACTAAAGTGCCACAAATCAAAATTTAGTTTTTTTCAGGAGGCCAGATTGAAAATTTTTATTTAGTTTTTTTGAATTTTTGGTCAAAATGCCAAAAGGGCGTATGTGTAAATAAGTCATTTATAAGTCGATTTTGACTAGTGTCTTTGTGCAATATGAAAATAAAGGTGATTTTAGCCCCATTTTTTGAATAAAAGTAATTTTGGACAATTTTGTTTTGTGGCCCTTTCGTTTTTAAGCAGCGATTTGTCTGCAAGAAATATAAATTACAAATTGATAATGTAGTACTTTCACCATCTGTCATATGAACTAGCAGCGTGCTAATGCGAAACATTTGCAAGGCCTATAAGTAGCGTTCACAATTATCCGTAACAAGTAACAATTGTGTGTAACAATAATGTACGACGTAACAAATTGTTACAAAGTCCGCGCAAATAAATCATTCGCACAACAGCGACAGCACTGACAGATGTCGGACCATTCACAATGTGGATAATAGAAAATGAGAACGATTCATAGCTACACGAAGAGATAATACAGAAAGAGTAGCGGTATGGATCTCTTCATTCATTTGAAATCGATAATCGATTGATAAAATTAATTGACTTTTTGGGGTTCGATAAAAGTTTTGGTGAAATGTGGGAGTCCAGGCATCTCTGCCTACCCCTTCTGAAAAAAAAAGGTGTGAGTTTATGTATGTATAAAAGTATCTGTATAAAAGATTTTTCCGATGTTTACTTGCATTTCCGTGTTATTATTAAACTTACGTACGTATTGATTATGTTTGTAGTATGAATTCATTTCTCATTAATTTAAATTAAATATTGTTTTTTTAGAAACGAATCCTTTGATCGTTCGAAAATCGATTTTTAAACTCACAATCGATTATCCACAATTCGACGTGCAATCAGCGTGCCTATTCACAAGGTTAAGTTGAGTTCATTAATCATCGCGTTTTTCAGTGGTTGCCAGATATCTGTAGTGGTGCGACGACAGATCTGTGACCTTGCTATGCCGGCCGAACCGAAGGTGTCTACATTAATCACGAAGGTGTGGACGGAGTTCTTCGATATGTCGCGCCATTGCGAGGATATTCGATATTCGTGATCGTATCTGTTTGGGACGGTTCTTGCTTGTATAGTTTGGTGTTTATTTTGTGTAGGAATGAATTTACGTTTCTTTTATTCCATAAATGACTTTATGATATTCCATAAATGACTTTATGATCTCTGTAAATGTGTCGAGTTTCAGATTAAAGTTTTTGTAGTCTATATTTTCGATATGGCCTGAACTATTTTACCATTAGCTGTATATGCTGTTATATTGCCTGAGTGCATTATTCTTTGGGCTTAATTTGTAGTGCTAATAATCCGAAGATTAAAATACCACCAAACAGAAGTAAATGCACTGCTGTGTTTCGGTTCGTAGGACATTGTAGCCAGATTAACTACTAGGCATATTGACACTTAACATTTTATGTATTATGTGGAATGCCAAGCCTTGCTACTATCCATGAGCGCTCGTATCGCTTACAATCAGACGAATGGCATGTTCGTCTCGTCATTTATAGCAATAAACAAAAACGATTCAATTACTTGCAAATGAGCGACTACGCAATTTTTCGTGTACAAGCAATTGGTATTCCTGTAAATACGATTCCATATTTTCCTTTATCGCCTTATTAATTCTGACCCTACAGCTCAAATCGTAAAAACATGTACATTAATGATGAAAGTCAATTTCCCGTCGCGCGGGTAAATGCGAAATCTGCCCCGACATTTAATATGGTCATTAACAAGAGCCGTAAATGTTGATGTCCTCTGAAGTCTCGGCTTGTGCGTCGTAAATCTTCTTTTCGAGTGAGAGTTTGAGCGTTGCTTTTTTTGGAAATTATTGCAATTACGCTTGGTACCCGGTATTTGGGTTTTTAAGTTGAACACGAGACATATGGTTTGCCAAATGATGGTGTTTGACAAATGTTTGATGTTAATTGGACAGCTTGTGTTACATGTCACATTTCATTCCTTAAGAGGGCAGAGAGGTTCCAAATGAAAAAACGAATTACCTAATTCATGTATATTCTGAAGGTTGTTCTAAAGTTTATATTTCGTAAATGTATCTATCTTTCTGCCCGATATGAATTTCAAAGTTCCATTAAACCTGCGCAATAAATGTTCCTGCTCCATCCGACAATATGATTACACAACAAACCTCAAGAAGACGCACAGAAGCAAATGTTTATTCAAATCATGCATGATGTTACGTGTAATATTCGCGATAGTGCGCTAAAAGCCGCCCCGCAGATCGCAGCGTAGGACCCGATTTACTGCCATATAAAATATCTTGTATTTTATCACTTAACTTTACTGTCTGCAGTTATGTTATGTTGAAGTTTAGCTATATTAAATACTATAAACTATAAATATGAATGTGGATTTTTCGATGTCTACTTAATCGAAAAGTTATCGGATTGTGTTTTATGTCTTATGTAATGAAATACATTGAAGTAATATGCACAATATGTATATTTATGAAAAACCTCAAATCTACCAATAAAGACTGCAAAGCATTGAATCATGTTTTGAACATTGCAAGAACATTTTATTATGAGAAGTCAACGAAAAATATTCGTAATAAGAATTACATAATTATAATGATTTTTATGATAAAGATAAAATAATTACATAATTATTACGCAGCCAACATTCGTCTTTGTAGTGCAGTCGTGGTGAAAATCCATTATCAAATGAACCGTCTTAATCGTTCATAATGCTTTAGTGAAATATTTATGACATAATCCTTTAGTTTGTATGTAATCCTTGTACTTATTTGTGTGTGTAGGGATACTTTGATGTTCATAACACGTATATTACAAGTTAGCTTTCTGCAATTTTTGTTATAAGAACATATTTATGTTTTTAAGGCTTGTCGAAGTGGCATACTGTACCCGAGATATACTTTTGAAAAGTGGATGCATTAGTTAAACCATATTTTATCAGATATCATGAGGCAAAGCTATTAAGATTTGAATGTAATTCATCATACACCGCACAAATTATGGTAATAGAAATCACTGGATTAAGCCTGAATGCTCTTACCGCATTGTGAAATGAGAGTTAGGCAAATCAAACCCACGCTTGCATATTAAACAATTCTCAATGGAACAGAGACACAAAGCCCAGCATCGGACAATACACCTAATTTGTTCAATTTAAATAACAAATCTGAATCGTCGTCCATTACCAATTCCCTTTCAATTGAGTTTGTCGAGGGAAGTATGATGGATGCTGTCGCCCGGGACGTCGCCATGTTCCTGCGATCATTCAATTAAGCACACGAGCTGATGCGGGACCAGTTGGCATGATTTGGGTGTATTGCCCGGCTCGGTGATTGGTCCCAATTGTGCTCGGTACTTCCCACGTTGAGGGTGGACGGTGGGTGATAGGATAACTGCATAATAGTGGTACTGATGGATTGTGGACTAATTTTTGTATTTATTGTCTAATGAGGATGTTGATCCTGAAGCCTGATTTACATATTACGAATTATTGGTATTAATTTGGCAGCCTACTAGTTTTTCTAGCATGTGTGCCTATGAAACCAAAACTGTTGGCTGCTGCTATGCAATTATTAAACAGACACACTTCTTTGCGCCATTTAACATACTTATAAAAATAGTCAATATTTACTATCTTTCACCAATATATTTTACACCATCGTTAATGCACCTATCACTTTCAAACTCACTCCATCGTATAATTTTCGAGTTAACTACCTTCAAGCTTCATAACAACGCTCAAAGGCGCACCATGTTGGCAGTTTCAAAAGCGTTTCGCATTGAAATATATTTAGCTTTAACGTCCAGTTACAACGGTTGTTAAAGTGATGAAGGATCAACATGATTATGCGTGTGCATAATGCATACTCGCGGTTTGTCCCGGGGCATAAATCAGAGGTGCGGAGTTGTCCCCCGGGCGGTTCGTTGCCTAGTAATGAAGTGGTGCTATTCGCTGCCCGTAGATTGCACACCGAACTGTATTGGACTGGGTTAGAATGGCCATCGTAGATACACTGTCTGAAATTAAAGCTAGAATTTGAGAGATAGTTATAGTGATGGAATAACTATCTTTGCGACACTATCTAAAATTAAATATTTTAGATATATGGGACGAAATAATGAAGAGGGTTAGAGAAACTGCTGTATGGGTGATGCTATCAATTGAATTTAGTATTGTTGAAATAAAGGGGATTCGGTTTATGCTTGATGGAATCGCACTGTGTCACGTTCGGGAACAGGGATACTATGCAGACGTTGCAATCTCGGTTTCTATTCGCACATGGCTTGTGTAATTCGATTTGTCGCATTCTAGTAGTTTTCAATTTAAAGAACGAAGTTGAATGGTTTTTACATGATGTGATAATTTCAATAATATTGATTTCATTTAAATACGATCAATATAAAATAATATCTGACGTGAGCAAAATTAAGTTTTTTGTCCTTAATGCTTTGGCACATGTATTACATTTCGCCGCGGATATATTCTCAAGGTTAAAATATTTAAGGAAGAGATAAGTAATCAGATAAGTAAATTAGGATGATAATAATCATTTATACCTTTCTATCTTTGCTTTCTATCTTAAATCAATATATCAGTTTCGATTATAAAATTCGATTCCCTACCTCGTTCGTTTATTCTATACCCAAATCGAATAGATTTAGCCAGAACTAGTGGCGATATCAGGCCGTAGCACATTGACAATAATGTTGAATTATTGCAATTTGTACGGAGCGTGGGCCGCATGGGTCGACGCGTTGCAATTTGTGAACGACACTAATTCATATCATTACAACGTCGCGCTTGGCACCTGCAGCATTGTCTGCTGTTATTAACTATTCCAGCATTACAACTATTAGTTGCACCAACGTACTGCAGGGTACTGTTTTCTTCGTCATAGCAATGATACCATCTGTGTCATTGAGATGTGCAATTTGCTCTTCTAGTTCTGTTTTATGTTTTGTGTTTGCGTGTGAAACTCATGTATTGCTGTTATTATTTACACGAATGCTTTTGCTAACATTTAATACCACTTATGTTCTAGTTACTTCAGCGAGTCTTTTAAGTAGCGGTGTGCTTAAACTAAGTGATAGCTTCCTATTGATGCGTATTTCTACCAGCAGTTAAAGAAAAGACAGTGTAATATTATTTACATACATGCTTTTGCTTACAATTAATATCACGTATATTTTTGGAGGTAGTAGCAACTTCAAGCATCTCTATTTGTATCTACATACCGAAGTCATAGCTTTGCATCGCTAGAAGATTTATTTGTCAGCGTCACTAAATAAAACAGCATCTAAAATTCCACAATAACAGGATGGTACTGTAGATGTACTATATACTGTATAGTGCGGGAGACACGAAAGCGGGCGCGGCCCTCCTTGTATAAATCCATTTCGCCCATTGTCCTGTCGGCACACGCACAAAAGTGCACTTTGTGAGGCCGGCGGGAGTGCAAAACCCGCTGCGACGCCAAATGTAATGCATTTCACATATTGTTTCGGAGATGTTTGGCCGACTACCAATGAACCGCGGAGTGAGGAAGGATGTGTCGTCTCACATTTAAACCGGATTTTATTACGTTTCTTTTGTTTGGCTTCAGTTAGACGAAAAGGATTTGTAGACTGACAATGAAATACGGCTACAGCTAGTATCCGGTCTCTTTCATCTTTATCTACTGTACGCCGATTACTTCCAAATTCAAACTCCCGATAAACTTTACCACGGAACTGGAGCCCTGAAGTTATTGGGTAATAAGGGCGAGCCTAACGCAACCGCCAATAATAGCGTTTATGTCATCTTACATTCCCACTTTTTACGTTTACACCATATTTTATAGTCAAAAGTCGTGATGGTCTCACAAAACGTATTTAATTGTTATGTTTTTTACAGCCTCTGTTAGTGTGAAATTCGTGGTGCGTTGTTCACTATAATGTGTTGAGGCGGTCGTTCATCTCAACACAATGCCGTCGCCGGAGCCAATAAAATGTGGAAATATCTCACATCAATAATCTCCCAACAATAAAACTCGTAAAAGGCTCCCATAATCCGATTTAAATAATAATTCGTGTATAATAAATTCCTAGTAACAGTCACGGTGTGCCCGGCACGTTTTATGACGTATACACACATAAATATTATCGTTCTCTTTGAGATTGCGTGTCCTAGTTTCAAATTTTACGTTGCATTTGCTTTTTTGTGGGGTTTATGTCGGTCAGATATTAATGTTCTTGTCTGATGAGGTAAGAAGCCATTTGAATATTATCATTATGATGAATTCTGATAAGGCGAATGTAATGTATGAGATATTGTACGGGATTTTGTGAAGCAGTATAATTTATGATATTATCATAAAAATAGGCACGAGCACGATAATATAATTACGTTAACGTATAACTTTAATACTAGACACGATTAAAAATATCATAAATAGCAAATCACGGCTATAAATTTATTTTACCCACACATTTTATATCTTCCCTTTAATCTCGCCAAGGACTACAGATTTTAAGCCGGCTGTAGTCTACAATTTTTATTTATTGTCCGATATAAATCTCTTAATAAACTGTGTGTTCTCGAGGTGGCGTGTATCGCTGGTTTTTTCCTCATAAATGAATCGCTAGGCACGGTTATTAACGCTTAGCGGTGGAGATGTATCTAGCCGTCCGAGTGGATACAATCCGATTTTCACACTTGAGACCGGATGGTGTTGCATGCGACGCGATTCAATCTTCTCGGAATTGATTATGGGTTCATTGTATTTCATATTTATTGTTTCTGTGGATGGGTTTTATAAAACTAGGAAAAATAATAAAGTAAAATTAGTTAACAAGTAATTTGTAAGATGAAAGAATTACGCAGCTGCTTGTAAAAAATCCCGAAGTTATTAATTCCCCGCACCCCATATATTCAACAGCGCCCCGTGGTCTTTATCGCTTAAAACATGTCCCATCAAACTGTCGAAGTCCATTCTGAAACCATCCATTAAACTTTTTTATTTTGATGCTTGTTAGTTGCAATATGAATGTTGCGAATAGAAGCGAATTCCAATTTAACACACGCTTTGCCGTATTTATCACTATCTTTACTGCATATCGGGCCCTTTTGTAGGCAATTCGCACATTACGAGCAAAAGAAAGTCGAAACATGGATACGTCTGTTGAGAATTTATCCGTTCTGGGAACGCGCGAGTGCCGCTTTGTAGCGAGGCGGTCCACATGTGCGCGGAAACCGACTGTTTACTCTGCGCCGTCGCTCCGACATGACACCTCCTTTTATGTCTTATGCGCGTTGTTTATGGCACCCAACACTCTGCACAAGGGAGTTTGGCAATGCCTTGTTACCGCACTATCCGTAGTCCACATTGGTGGACTAGTCCAACCGTGCAACATACAGCTTGGAGTAGCTTTCGTAACCCGCCACCGTTTTCGTACAATTCAATGGCATATTTGAAATGTTTTGTCCGCCTAGGTGAGGTCTATTGAGATCGGCGCGCTCCAAATATAGTGCGCGCGCTCGCCGTTAATTTATTTTATATGGTAATACGGCACGCGGCCGGCGGCGGCTCCACAAAGCCAGCTCTTAATAAGGACGTGTCCCCTTAATTCCCGGCGGCGTGGTCACCGACATTCCTACAAGGGTTTGCTTTTCACATTTTTGTGTGTTCGGACATTTCCCACCTCGCGCCTTCGTCGGGAATTTAAACGAGCGCGCCGATCTCGATCGCTTCTCCCGTTGGGTTTATTCGTGTTGTGTGCGAGAAAAATTGTAAGGCTTTGGACAATTTAAAAATACCACCGAGTTTTTATGACTTTTTGTTGGTCCTAAGTCGCCTGCGCGCGAGTTTATGTGTCGTTTCCCCGCAAACAAGTCGCCATTATGTGAACAACTATGCTCTTGAGTTTTTTTTTTAATTCTCTGAATCGCACTTTTGTAGATATTGCGCTTTAACGCTCTCACGTGAAATATTAACTGATATTTATCGTTACATAAACGCATCTGTTTATTCGGAAATTATTCATGAGCGTTCGGTATCGCATTGTATGGGATCGGGCGCATAAAAATATGGCATCTCTTTGGTTTTTGTATTGGTGTGGCCGTGGATTGTGCGCGTTGTTGTTGTTTTTTGGGCGCATTGTGCGATGGACAAGGGATTAACAAGTGCGTCGGCGCCAGGCGCTGCGCCCTCGGCCTCGCCGCTCGCCGCCGCCGGCTGAATAGCAAATGTATAGCGGTGTAGCGAGTGCCCGCTTGTGTTTCTCAATAAAAGCTTTTTGCGTATTTCATGCGTTTTTAACGCGATCCTGTTTAACTGCGACTGTTTTGGTTCGCGGATTTGAGAAAGTACTTTTATATTCTTTCAATTAATGGCGAGACGAGCATGCCGTTCGCCGCACACCGCTCATGAACACTAGCAAAACCAAAGAACACCTTGGATTACAATGCAATGCTTGGCATTCCACTGCGCACGACATACTGAGACTTAACATGTTAAGTACCAATATATCCAGTAGTTACTCTGGCTACAATGTCCTTAAATGCCAAACCAAACGATGCATTCAAGCTGCTGTTTAGTGGGAGAAATAGATAAGTTTCACAAAACCAATTATGTAATTGATGTACCAAGCTTACCCCCCAGTGTAGTACATTGAACGAGGTCTTAATGCCTCATTTATTGTCTTTCTTACCAACACAACAAAGTGACAGGCTCCATAAAGCATTTTTTGTCCACCTGGAAGAACAAAATAGCATTATTGATTAGATGCTCATGCGCATGAGTGGGCAGGAGGCCACCGGGAACACATCTCGCCAGTCTCGACCGATCGCACACCATTAACATACCGGTCGTTACGGAACAATGCAAGCTCTTTGTAATTCATATTACCCCGCATGCCGACTTAATATTGTTGTGTAAATTTGTGTTTAGCGGGATTATCCGGCGCGGCTAATTGACGCCGCGCGTTGTGCCTTCAAATTGTGTTTAAATATTTGCCCCACGTACGTGGAGCGTTGGGCAAATATTGCCCGCCCGGTGTTTGTCTATGCCCGCTTGTCCTGTTTGCCCGGCTATCTGTACGTGATCTTGTCTCGTTTCTCCGCCTTTTTTGGCTTAATCTCAGGCGAGATAAAGTTGTTGACACGTATTTGGCATGAAGGTAAATTTGAATGTTAACGAGGTTTCCGAATCACGTTTTTTAAGTTTACGTGAGGTGTGTCGAGTTCGGGGACATGTCGCATACGTTGCGATGTATCTTAACTCTTAGGTTGATATTTCTTAGTGTTTCTTAAGCTTTCTAAAGGTTTCCGTTATATTAATATTGTTTTGTATAAAAATGTTTATATTTTTAAACCGTATGCACATTTTTACCTGAATCGCTTTATATGGATCTTAAACAAACTATACAAGTATAAATGAGGAAATGGCATAACCTCATGTGTACCTTGCATTTCCGAATGCATAATTTGTAAGATACATTTGCAGATATTTGTAAAAATACTATTAGTAGAATATTTAAAAATATGAGAGCTAAGATATCGTATGTACATTGGTGAACCAGTGACATTTGTTGGCGACGTAACATAGTCCTTTACTTTCCAATACATGTTATGCGACATTCCTGTTTTATTTTTTCTGTGTATCAAAACTAAATTGCTATTTATTTTTGTTTCAGGTACGTAGAGAACATCTCATTGGTACTTTTAGGTTTAAGTTGGGTGAGTACGTTCATGCTTTGGGTTGGAATGCGACCGTGAGTTTGTAAAGAGGTAAGTTTGCGGTTCCTTTGCAGAGTCTATGTCATTTGTAGTGAAGGATTTCTTTATATATTAGTTCGCCTTTTAGCTTGCAAGCATTTTGAATCTCTGATTGGAAGTTTAAAAGCCTGGTCTCTTCATAGAAATCGATGTGTCGTAAATTAGGTGCTCAGGATTTAATCTTTTGCTTTGGATTATGTAAGTGGACTTGTTCCATGACACATTTTAGAGCATTCAGTTTTCAAAAAGGCAATAGAATTCTCTGTTAAATGCTAACAGGACATTATACACAAATAACTTCAAAATTCGCACATATTCCCATGTGTTTTTGTCAACCAATTAGAACACAGCAAATGTGCCTGATTAGAGATATAACAATTCCCAGAGGAGCTCGGTTTACTCGCCAAGCACGTCAAGAGCGCCGGTATTCTGCGAGTGCCGCGCATGCGCTAATTCTGGCTAATTGGCAACCTGGCGCGCAGGCTATGCGCACTGCACATACTGGCATATTGGCATATTGCACAATGCACAAGTTGCATGCCGCACAAGCCGGGTGGAGACGACGCCGGGAGATAAAACTTGTGCTGTATAGCGTACACTATTTTAATCCAATTGGACTGGGTGTTAGACTATGGTTGGGTCTCTACGACTTGATGTTTTTAATATTTTGTGTTTATTTTTATTTTATTTGGCTAAAGTTAGGTATGGTTTTGATAGCAGAGAAACATACTCATTTATCATTTTCTTAATTGCATTGGTATTTTTATTGCACTAATTGGGGCTAAGGTCTTCCCCTTTTTATGAGGCGTAGGACTTTTTGACTTTGATATATTTGTTATTGGAATATTATATGACAAATATGAAATAACCACACACATAAAAATCACACTATTCTTTCCACGTAAAGACTAAAGGTACAGCTATTGCCTGTGTATATTCGTCAAGTTTATTTGTATCGTAAGATCATAATAGAAGGCGAAACTATATGCCGAACAGACTTTCAGTCTCAGAGAACAGATAAATGACTTTCAAATCAGATGAATACCACATAACCAATGAAGTTATGACCAAACCGATTAAACAAATATCATCGTGTAAAATTTCCCACTACAAAATTTCCCACTTGTCATGGTCAACGTGGCCATAACAAATCCGATTCTAACAAAAAAAGTACAAAACGTCTGCCTCGCAGTTGGACACTGTTTACCGGTGTAAAAACAAGAGGCGGATACGGGCTGGTGACTACCGACCGGCCATCAATCTTTAGCCGAACCGCGCATAAATCTCGCGACCGCGCCGAATGTTAACGCACTTTTACATGCTGCATATGCATGATCGGATTAAAAAACGGCACAGCAATGATCAGTCGTGCAGAAAACGGTATTGTGTTTAAAAGATTAGTTATTTGAGTTTTAAAGTGATTTAATTCTTAACAGATCCTTGTAATAAATGAGGAAACCTGCATACCATAGCGATTTATAAGAATTTAAATTCATGTAAAAGTCCGTCAACCTGCATTAGGCTAGTGTGGTTGACTATATGACTCAATCGTACTCTAGATTGTAGAGGAGGCCCGCCCGTGCCCTGCAGTATGTGGGCTGATAGAGACCGTAACCCCACATTAAGATCCATAAAGTCATCAAGTGGGTATTAAAAGCTACGAAAGACTTTTCAATATCACGAACATCTAGACCAGAGCCAAATATTTGTGGTTCACACAAACATTTGTCTCGGTGCGGGGATCGAACTCGCGGCGTCTGGTTTACAGCTGGCGTCTAACTAACTGTGCTACGGAGGCTTTCAGATGATACAGAGGCTGTAATATATAAGCCTTTTAAATAATGCGATACATGATTTTGTTTGTAGCTTGGCGATACCCCCTATCAAATCTAAGCACGGAAATAATGTTTTCAAAAATTCGCGCCTGTTTACTCCTCCTGAGAGCTTTTTAGAGCTTATTTATAATTTATGCTAATAACATTTTCATTAATCAATTTAAAATAGCCAATGTCTATGGACTTTGGTATCGTGTCCATAATGTATTGAACTATTGTTTAAGTGACAATACATGCAAATGGAGATCAAACGGTTAATGTGTATCACGCGCGCGAGTCACGAGGGATTTCAATAATAGAGCAGGCAGCCTTGTTGGAAGTGGAAATTGGTTTAGATGTGGAACGAGAGGACCCTTGGGTATTCCACTAATCTTTCGAAGTTGTGTGTGATCGTTGTTGGTATGTGATTTAAGGGTGACTGCTGAGAACACATCAGGCAATTAATTAAATCGTTGATGGGTTATTAAGGGAACGCTTTTGGAACAAGGAGGAATGGCCAGCAGATAGATAGCGTTAAATAATGTTATTATTTTATGAGAATCTGGCTATTCAAATATTTTTTACAAGTTTTATAATGGATCTGGCGGCCTGAATGCTATGAAAAATATGTGGATTTGTCCAATGAACACATTTGTGTATTTAAAAGGCTGGCACTGTTCAACAATTGAATAGTTGTATGACCGTATACGACATGGTACGTCAACTACATTTCAATATAGCGGTCACATTTCCTATATTAGTAACGGATTCGCTCGCCTGTTAAATCACATGGTCTACAATGACACAAATGGCCGTTCAGTTGACATTCGCGAACGGTAAGTGGTGGTGAGACGGTAATGGTGTCGTATTGTGCGCTGGTACCGTTGAGGCGAACGACGCAGTGCGATCGGTCGCGGATCGATTCCCACGGTGCTGGACGGTTGCGGCGCGGTGGAGTCTGCCTACCCGCCTGTGACCGGGTTGTGCGATATTACGTTTGTTTGTTTTATTGATAGACAAATCATTGATGTAGAAATTGATGATTGATTAGAATTTAGAGATTGCGGGTCTTTTGTAGGATTTTGATTACGAGTAGTTCGGTTTCCTTTAATTTAGTTTTTTTTTATTGCAATGAATGACGAGACGAGCAAGCCGTTCGCCTGATGGTAAGCGATACGACCGCTCATATACAGTAGCAACATTCCACTGCGCTCGTCATCCTGAGACATAAGATGTTAAGTCTATATGTCCAGTAGTTACTCTGGCTACAATGTCCTTCAATCCGAAACACAACAGTGCATTTACGCAGTGTTGTTTCACGGGAGAAATAGACATTGCGGTGGTACCTACCCAGATGGCCTCTCACATATGAGAGACCTACCACCAGTGATGAAATTAGAGTGGAAATTTTGAAGAAATATTTCGATTATGATAACTCAATTTTTTCTATTTTTTTAAGGTGTACAAGAACGTATTGAATAAAATAAATTAAACGAGGAACAAAATGATTTGTTCTTTTAGCTTATCAACTCAGTCGTAAGTCATGTTCCACATTGTGACTTGTATAATAAAGTGACGTCATTAATGGGAGAAAAGTACACCAAAGAAGGGCATAGTATTTCATAGTAGTGAAATCTGTATTCAAAATAGACTGCCATAAATCTTAAACTGAATCAGATTTCGAAGCGTCGCTCGCGTCGTGAACCGTCCCTGCTCTACATAACGGGCGATATCGCGTGTTATGTTGATTAAAGTTAAATTACGAGAGCATTGTCGCGGCGAGCGGATCGTGTCCTGTCCCTCACGGAACTATGCCGGGCATGCGCGGCCGCCGAGCCGTAATAACCATTGTACAATCTAGATAACTGTCGGACGGCCGAGCTTATCGCGGCTTATATTTCATATTCCTTAGTACATATTGAGAAGTAAGAGGGATCGGCAATGGATCTGTAGATTTTTGCTGATGCTGCAATTTTATTTATTTATTCTTTATATATAATATAGTATAAAGCGGAATTAATTTCAATTCCCTATATTCAATTCATTGCTTTATTTTATTTGATTAAAATTTTTGACTCGTGTAAAAGTCGATAGAAATTACCAATACAGTGCGTATTGGTTTTCAATTTTCAGATAATTGCTTATGATTTTACCAGACCTGTGTTTTATTCTGTTATTGAAGCTTTTTCGCTATCATTTTTATAGTTAAAATTACACTATGAGTTGTCGCTATCAGAATCCATCACCTATCATCACCTATCTTAAAAACTAAAAATTCGTATGTAAACAAAAACTAAAAAGCGCAGGATGAGATCAAATCATAATAACAATTGTTTACGTGTCGGATGGTCGTGTGATACCGCGGGACGTGAGTCCGGATAGTTGCGGAGACACGCCATACAATGCGTGCTGCAGCTGTGGTCACGCACGCGATGTACCACGCCAATTATACGCAATACTAGATACATCTGTATACCGCACTTCTCGTCAACAGAGATATGAGAGTCACTGGCCTTACAATTCAAGGGTTTGAAGATAGGAAGTGGAAGAGACTGTACCAGCCAGCAAGGGAGAACCTAGGATATATATTTTTAACCAATAATATCCCACTGCAGGACAAAGGCCTATTCTTCTCTTTCAATGTAAGGCGTTCTTCTGGCAATTGTTGTTAAAATAATCTACAATTTCACCACCTCTTTACACTATCTTTCACATGCTCTTTCCAAGTTTCTGAGGTTACCAAATCACTTTTCTGAGTAGTATTAGAATCAAATCAAGTAATTTAAACGATCAAGTTGCATGAAAAATTTGGTGCGTGTAAGCTAGTAAGACGTCTGTCTCGATTGATCAAACTTCAATATCATTTAAGATGTTATAGAACCCTTACATGGCTTGACGACTTCGGCTTTATGGTGATCAGTTATCTATAAAATTCATTGATCAACTTTCAGAAATGTTAGCGGAACAACGCCCAAATACTCTCACATTGTGTGGGTGGACTACCAGTAGCAACGACTCAGCCGTACATAGCCCGATCGAGATGTACCATATAGATATAAATATTGAAAATAGCAATAATTATTTATCAAGATATATCTTTCAATTACCGTTACTACAAGTATTCGCATAATCTACTTATCTGTTAGCTTACGAATAAAATTAATTTGAAATCGCACTGTGCCTACGATCGGTGCCTATCTCAATACACAACGTGGCAATAAATATTATACTCGTATACAAATGTAACCTCTAATCATTGGTCTGTTGACGATTTAACACGGCCTGTAGACTCCGCCAGCGGTGCTCAAAGTTTTGTTGTGGGGCTTAGGCAAACTACCTAGGGTTGGGTCTACGTGATCGGATATTTAAAAATTCCGTCATAATTCTAAATACGTATTGTCAGGTAATCCAACATAATGTCTTTAACGTCTGTTTGGGTTTAGGTAAACGATTCTTCAAATATAAATATTGGGACATCACAATAAGATCCTATAATCTTATACCTATCCCGCGGCCTCGTGTCGTTTACTGAGCTAAAAATGTTTTTAATCGAACATTCGTACTTCAATTTCATGAATGCTAATTTTACGCTTTATATTGTGACGTTGACATTTGTAAAATTTCACGCCCCACTACAACAACTTGGCTCACAAATTTAGAACCGATGCCTTACTATTTGAGCACCGCGGTAAGCCTAGCGGTGCGTTGCACAAGCGAGCGATTAGCATACCCATTCGTCTGGCGAACCGACTCAATGCGTATGATTTATTGCCTCTCGATTATCATACTTCAATGTATTAGCTGGTGTTGAATTATTTATGCATTCGCCGGAGTAATGTGGGCAAATTGTGCCTCTTACCGGTCGCTGGTGTCGATGGCGCGGTTAAGGTGACAAATAGACATGATAAGATATCTCTTGATGGAATGACCATCTACGGAGTTGTTTATGAACTCATGCATAGTAAGAACGAGAATTTACTAGCCGGCTTTTGTTGGGTTAAATGTGTTTTCATCAGAATAGTTTTTAGTGATTTTTATTTTTAAAGTTTATAGAAAAGCTAGGATAGCCTAAATACTCCGTGAATCATTTAAAACCTTGATAACTACTTTAGTAATGCTTTTTGAAGTATAAATCAACAATCTGCAAAAAAAATGTACAACACGTAGAGGTCAAAACCGTGTAGTTTTATTTTCCTGCAACGATAAAAATGAGACATGTTTACCTTCAGAGAAGGATACTTTCATAATCATTAGTACAGATAAAATATACTTGAAATGTATATCAAATCGCCAATATCCAATGACTAAACGCGCAGCTTAACCTAGGTGCGGCCAGCAAGCTCAGCGGCGGGCGACAGAGCGTGTCATGATCCGACGAGGCTATCTAGACCACAGCCCACGCCCCCCCCCTCCCCCCGGCCTGGGAGCAGGGCAGGGGGCTAGAGGGGGGCGTTGAACCTGTCGCTTCAATGAACACACCGATTCGGAACCCGTGCCGTTGCGAAACTCCACTAGTCTGCATGTCGTTGCCATATTTGTTTATCGGTTACGTTCCGATGGTTTAGCTTAGTCTAGATTTGAGCTATGTTGTAGGCCTGATTGTGAGGGTTGTGCAAGGTTGATGGTGCTGTAGTTTGATCTTTGTAGGATGTCTTACTTTGTTAGGATGTTTATCCACGAGATCAACAGCTACATAAAAAGCTTTGATGTAACGCTTGTAAAAAAGATGTTTTACAAAGCAATTTTTGAAACGCTTCATGTTATCTTCTTCTTCTACCTGGCGTTATCCCTCTTAATGTTATATTGCTATTATAATTCTCAAAAAGTTATGCTGTTTAAATCTTAGGCTATCTTAAAAAGAAATGCATACAATAATTCATTATGGTGTACATGTGATGAGTTATGTGCGGACGATACCAAAGTATAATCAAAAGAATACATTAAATACATTTTAGCTATAATTGTTCGCTTAAAAATCGGCCTCTTTCAATGGACCAGTATTCCAGTTCTCCAAAACGTTCTTATACACAAAAATCCTAATTGACGTAAAGAATCAGCCGGCGGAAAATTGTCACACAATGCGTTGCGCGACAAAAAGAAGTAAGCAACGGTGTCAAACAGCTCGTTTTACAAAGAACTCGTGGCGGCAAAAAGAAACTGGACAAGGTAAGAATTAACCGCGCTCCGACCGATACGCTTTCAAGGAATCCGCTCATTGTTGTCTCAACCACTCGGAATTCCTGACTCCTGCCGAGGTGACGACACTCAGGGTCATCTGTCGTACACATCTACACGGTACATAACTACATACGTCTTGTTCACGCTAATCTGAGATCTAGCAATTCGTGTAGCTTAGGTTTTTGACACCTGTATTATTTAGTGGTCGGTTTGGCTAAAAGCTGGGATGTTAAACAACGAAGTCAATTCGAGGTCTTCTTATTGAAATGAGAACTAAAGTATTCCTATGTGTAAACAGTTTTAGATTATTATATTACAGATTGGTACATTATTTAATCAAATTTTTATGGTCTGTAAAATGTTATCACAGTAAAAAGTCAATGTTACATAAGAACATTTATAGCTCGGCTCAGTCATGCGTTGTACGTATACGAAGAATTATGAATTGCTTTTTTTATTGTACTCATTTATTTTTATTGATACATTATATTACCAATTTTGTGTGCATCAACATTAGCATCACAAAATCTACTGATAAACAAAGACTTTCCTTATAGCTTTTTATAAAAACCAAAGCAACTAAAACCCTCATTACACTTCTAAAACAGCATCTTCAAGGACCTAATTCTAACACCACAATTTTTACTACTAACAAACATCCAATTAATGTTCGCAAACCCTCGTTCCACATCAGAATTATCATTAATCGGTATATTTTTTCACGTCTTAGCATTCGTCATGACCCGAAGTCTCGCGGACGCGCGTGCTCGCGCTGCCAGTTTTTGTCCATCCCCTTCGCCGCCATCTTTCCCAGAATTGTCGCTTTTGTAAAAAACGACGCCCCCGGACCGAATGCCTGCCCGCGGTCGCCGAAGGTGTGAATATAATTAATGATACATCAAAGAGCCCGCCCATAGACCCGGCTCGCAGAATTATTTGGACTTGTTATCTGTTTAGACTGAGGCTGCTGTATTTTTGTCTGATTTGGCGTTGTCTTGTTTGATTCTTGAATAATGTAGGTTTGCTTTGTTTTTTTTTTTTTTTTTTTTTTTTTCGATATATGGCAACTGATTCTGCTTCTTTGAGAATATTACTGCCAGTGTCAAGTGACATTCGTGACTCATTCATGTTAGAAAAAAATTAAATAGGGTAAGAAATAAAAGCGATCGAGACTGAATAAAAATAAAAGAAATTAAGTTACTGATGCGATTAATACCAAATACACAAAATGGGTGCACACATGTAAGGTTAGTTTAGAGTTTAATATTATAGTTATTTAAATAAGTAATTAGTGCTTTTAATGCCGGTTTATTTTTTAGGGTTAAGATGGATGCCAGGTTACAGGGGAGTGCAACTTTATTTTTAACCAATAAGTCATATAACGATGGAGAGGAGTACCGGGAGCAGCTGAACAATATGTGTGTTGTGGTACCTTCATCAAGACCACATTCACACAAGGAAGAATTTCTTACGTGCAATTTACACAGATGAACTGGAGATGAACAGTGACCAATTCTCAACCTAGAAATAATTGCTGATACATGCTTGCTGAGCTGTATTTTAGAAAACCAAGGTCTCAGAGTAACATCTGGCTGTATTTTGTAAAGATGAGCACCTTTAAAACAGCTTGTATCCTTCCAGTTGGTATTCCACGCAGTTTCCAGTTGTTCTCTAGCAGTGGGGACTAGGTCATATGAATAGATTGAAAAGTGATCTTCATTTCCTTGATTAATAGCGCTTTTAGCTATCTGATCGACATATTCATTGCCAATTATCCCTATATGACTGGGTATCCATGCAATTGTAATTTGCAGATGTTCTTCACTACATAGTTTGATTAGATTTTTTACTTGTAGTATAATTGGGGATATACTGTTTTTATTAAAGGGATTACTTAAAAGAGCCTGAATACAACTTTTTGAGTCAGAAAAAATAATAGAGGATGTAATATTGTGTTCTCTAATGTATATTATACATTTCAAAATAGCCAAACATTCTCCTGAAAATACTGAGCAGTAATTTGGGTATTTAAACATAAAAGATACATTAGCATCTTGATGAAAAAAAGCAACACCCACACAGCTTTCATTATTTAATTTAGAGGCATCCGTATAAAACACCTCTGCATTTGACCAACGAGATGCAATTATATTTTTCAGCTTATTATCAGGATTTGGGGTGTGTTTATTAATTCCAAGTGTTAACTCAACAGTAGGAAAATATATTAGTGATGAATAGTCCAAAGAAAATAAAGGGTGAGTTTGAAATTTATTAATGGAACAGGATAAAGATTCTAATCTCTTATAACTTTCAACAATGCAGGGAGTAGTTTTATGTGCCCAGTATGGTTTAGAGTTTATGTAAGTGCATAGTGTCCTTAATTTAGGGATGAGCAAATGAGTGGCATATTGGGAAATTTTAAAAATATATCTGTCTGACAGATATTGTCGCCTGAGATTAAGAGGAGGGTCAGAGCATTCCACTTGTAAAGCGTTAGTTGGTGAACTTTTCATTGCTCCAACTATTAGTCTTAAAGCTTTACTTTGCATTACATCAAGTTTTTTCAATGCCCCCTTGTTACATGGCAAAAGTAAATGAGTAGCAAAATCTAAATGGCTTCTTATAGTAGCATTGTAAATTAATCTAAGTGTATATGGGTGAGCACCCCACCAAACTCCTCTTAAGCATCTCATTATATTAATATTGGATTCACATTTATTTAGTAAATGTGCGACATGAGCTATACCATTCATTTTTTTGTCAAATATTTTCCCAAGAAACTTGACCTCATTTCTTATTGGAATTATAGAGCCATTTAATTCAATTTGTAAATAAGGTGTATTTCGTTTTCTGGTGAAAATTACTACTGTACTCTTTGAGGGTGATAACTCCAGAGAGTTCAATGAGAGCCATGAGCTAAGCATATTCAAGCCATTCTCCACTTGATCTTTTGCCTCAATAATAGAATTGTTAATTGAGTAAATGAGAAGGTCATCCGCATACTGCAAGACATTGCACACACCTGGTATGTTGTGATCCATATCAGTAGTGTACACATCATACAGCAACGGACTGACAACCGACCCTTGAGGTAAACCCTTCCATACTCTTCGAGTCGATAGCTGAATGCCCGGATGTCTCAGTGATATTGTTCTACCAGATAAAAGGTTAAACAGAAAATCTGTCAATCTTTGAGGAATCCTTAGCTGAACTAGCTTGTTCCTAAGGACCAAAAGATCGACATTGTCATATGCAGCTGAAACATCCAGAAATCCAGCCACCACTGACTCACCTTGAGTGAACGCTAGATGGATATCTGTGGTGAAGATGGCGTGACTATCAGAAATACTACGACCCTTCCTAAAGCCGAATTGACTTTCTGACAAAAGGGAGTGGTGTTCTAAAAACCATTCCAGTCTATTTTTAACTAAGCGTTCAACAACTTTTGGGATGGTAGAGGATAGAGCGATGGGACGGTATGACTTGGAATCTGAGGAATTCTTTCCAGGTTTAGGGATAGGAATTATTATTTGATGTTTCCAATCTGATGGGATGCTACCATAATCGACAACTATATTAATTAATTTTAAAAAATAATTTAATGATTTATGTTTTAATTTTGATAAAAATGAATAAGGGATACCGTCTGGGCCAGGTGAAGAGTCTTTACATTGGTCAAGCACTAATAATAGCTCTTGGTAATTAAAGGGGGAGTCAATAGATGTAGTGTGAGTCGGGCTGTGAGGGAAATATTGATAGGGAATTTGAGAAAGGTGAGGTACTGAAGGGGGAGCTAACCTATCCAAAAACTCTTCTACCCAGTCTGTTGAATAGGAAGTAGCACTTTGATCCTTTTGCGACATTCTGTAACATTTGACTCGTTTCCAAATCAAGGAAGAGGGAGTTTCAGGGGATAAAGAAGCACAAAATTTACGCCACCCCTGAAACTTTTTCTTTTTTAATAGCCTTTTAGTACAAGCATCTATGTTACGGAAATTCAAAAAGGACTCAAGATTAATAACGGTGTTACATATTGTTTCCGCTTCGTGTCTCCTCTTAACGACTTGGGTGCATTCCGAATCCCACCAAGGGGGAGACGGAATTTTACCCAAAGAAACATTTTTTTTTTTAAAACTTGTCTCTGCTGAGGTGATAATTAATTGTTTTAATTTGTCACAGCAAATATTAATATTCATATTGTTGGGCTCAGGCAAAAGACTAATTTTATTTTCTATGAAATTAGAATAAACTTCCCATTTGGTGTCATCCAAGATGAAAGGTAGCAGGGGAGGAAGGGTTGAGGTTTTAATGTTTTGCGAAGGGAATGAGATTAAGATGGGGAAGTGATCAGAACCATGCGTGAATGGGAGACAAGACCAGGATAAAAGGCTAGCCAAACTGGGGGAACTAAAGGACAGGTCAACAGAACTAGGATTAATATTAGGAGGGGTACGACGAGTAGGGGAGCCATCATTAAGAACACACAAATCAAATTCATCTAAAATATCTAAAATCCTTCCGCTAAAGGGATCATTATTAAGAGCACCCCAGATCTGATTGTGGCAGTTAAAGTCACCCATTAAGATAATAGGAGGCGGGATGGAAGATAAATAGGTACGCAATATGGGAATAACGGAATTATCTCTTCTGGGTATATAGACAGAAATGAAAGAAATGTTATTAAAACGAATGCACACAAATTGAATACTTATACTATTATTAACTATGGGAACATGAATAAAATTTAAATTGTTTTTAATTAATAGGGCTGCCCCGCCCCACCCGTCACTTCTGTCATCGCGAAGCAGAGTATACCCTGGAATACGAAAGATTTGGTTAGGTTTTAACCATGTCTCTGATATTGCACAAATAAATGGTTTGTGTTTATTTAAAAGGGAGGATAAATACGTTTTATTTTTAATTATACTCCTACAGTTCCACTGAAGAATTAAATCCATTTTTTAAAATATTAAAAATTGAAAGAGAAATAGTTTGAATAATATTACAAGCAACGTTGTTCGGTAATTTAGAGTCAGTGATAACTTTAATCAACGATGATATTAAATTATGGATTGTATCTGCTGATACATTATCCATCTTGTCATGTTCATTTTCCCTGTCTGCATTAACATGTTTATTTTTGAGGGCACAACCATTTTCAGGAGAAGGCATAACATAAGATTGTATCAGTGCTCTATGAGATTCATGAATATGAGATTGTGGGGTAGAAGGACGAGATTGCGGTTTTAGGAATACTGTTTTGCGATATGACTTGGTAGCAGTGGCTTGAGTGTCAGGTGGAGAAAATACAGTTGTAGGTTGATGAGACGGCAGAGCCTGAGGGGACAGCATTACCTCGGCAAACGATTTTTTGACTTGCGGGAATTTTGTCATTGCTTCATTATATGAGACATTATGAAGTGACATAAAATGTTTGATGTTTGCTTGCCTAGTGTGTTCTGGACAAATCTTATTTGTGGCGAAGTGACACCCAGTGCAATAGATGCATACAGCTTCTGATTCCAACACCGAGCACGAATCTCCGGAGTGGTTATCTGTGCATCTATAACACCTCGGTTTAGATCTACATTGTGCACGTGTATGTCCGAACCTACAGCAAGCAAAACATTGAATCGTCGGATAAATGTAATGCTCAACTGGTAAAAGCGTGAAGCAGCAATATATTTCTTTAGGTAGTATTTGCCCATCGAAGGAAAACACTACCGTCTGAGTTGGAATCCATTTTGGTCCATCTGGTGATGTAATTTTTCGGTTCAGCCTACGCGTTTTTATAATTTTGCCAGTATTGGGAGGAAGCCTCACATATTCAACAATGTCCTCATGACTCCACTCAATGGGTATACCTCTTACTAGCCCGATGCGAGAGATATTGTGGGAAGGGATATACACTTTATAATTATTAATTTGAAAAATGTCATTTTGAATGAATTGGTTCGCTAATTGACCTGTTTTAAACGATATGGAGAGTCTATTACGACCAATTTTTTTAATTCCATCTTGTAAAACATTTTTGAAGTTATTTTTGTATAAAAATGCTCCAAATTTAATGGGATGTAATGTGGTCCCATCTGATGGAGAATTCTCGGACAGTTCCACATATGCAATAAACGGGCCTACATCTTCCGGAGAATACAGAGTCCGTGTGGGTTTAATAACTTGTGAGCTCGAACTATCCATAACTGAGGAGCCAGATGTTTGTGAGCTAGTTTGGCTTTCATCTAAGATGGATTGCGATAATAAATTGCTTGGAAGTGAGATTTTGTTGTTATTTTTTTTATTTTTCAGAATTGACCTCATTCTTTTTGTTTTTATCGCTGTTAACTTCAATGAGCCAGCCTGAGAGAAACTAGGGGCAGTATTTGTTGTGTGTGGCGGAACTGATGAGGTATTAGGGGCTAACACTGGGGACATTACCTCCGGGGGAGGATCTGGGTCCGGGCTTCGATCATAAACATCCATTTCCATATTAATATATTTACAGTCTATTTACAAACACAAACAATAGACAAACACGTGACAGAAACAAACGCGACACAAACAAAACTCACCACCACATTAATACTTATGTACACTTATATAACAGTAATAAAAAGAATAATATATAAACACGAATAACACACTTTCACAACAAATTCACTAACAGTAACTAATTAAATGTATTTTTAAATTATTTTCCTCCCGACATAACCTATAAAACATGAATGTTGCACGGTAGTCAGAAGCAGAATCTTGCTTTGTTTTATAATGTCGTTTCTGATTATTGTTATATCATGGTTTGAGATAGTAATCTTTTAATTGAATAATTGTGTAATTATTCGTTGATTAGGATCGGTAGAATAATTATATTACTAATGAGCCTTTGTCTTGGTCTGATAAAAAATCAAGTTCTATTAATATTTTACCAACTTTTTATTTATTTCAATTTTATCGTGCCAATGATGTAGTATTGAGCATACTATACGTTTCCGGTAACAGCATCTTCATAAATGAGTTAATCCCTAATGATAGCTAATAAAATTATACTATTCACGTTCTATTCGACCTAATTACTCTGCAATTTAGTAACTAACACACACTGGCCGTCATAACCGCGCTGAATAAATACTCATTAGCATGTTCAAAGACGTTAATTTCGTTCCACCATCAATCACCAGATGGCGTAGCTGTTTAATTGGACTAATCGTAAATCTCCGCTGCACCGGAGCACCAGCGCTGCACCACATCGCACCGCGCCCTAACGATCTCGTTTGTAAACCCATTATGTTTACTTGTCATAATTCATCGGAATTGTGATGTATCGGATCGTACACACTAGTTATGGGTTGGGTGAGTGAGATTTACGCGACGAAATTCGAGATTGGTGTGGTAAATGCCCTTATAGGAGTGCCCATAACTTGAGAGTGAAGAATTTTATTGATGTAATTATGGCGATAGGAGTGGGTGTTCCAGAAAGAAAACCTGAAATTTCTCATTAAACCTAGCCTGATGCCAGTTTGAAACATTTAATGATTTATTAATATTGAACTCAACTTACAAATAATTTTATTATTTAACATTAAAAAGAAATAGAATCTGGTCCTCAGTTGCACAGTATCTGTAACACAAATCCATTTTATAATTTTCGAAACTACAACGATAAGTCACAAAACAAAGCAAACATAAAGACATGTATAAGTTCGTAGAATGTACCGACGGAAATAACGATGTTCAGACGAGTGGTAAGTGGTAATGACGGAGTCGAATGCACTACATGGAACGGTCAGGTCAACAACTCTGTGGTGACCACTCTGATTACAATGACAGTTATGGTTTGTGACACCGTCGTATTAACACAGATAGATGCAGGTCAGTCCGGGAATTAGGTCGTGGAGAATTTCTAGATTCACAAAGTTAGCGGGGTAGATGGTTGATGGTTTTAAGAGATTAATTTCAGAGTCCAAAACAAAATGATGTAAAAAAAATAATTGGAAATAGACAGTAATAACATAAGATATGACTGAGATCGCCACGCAATTTTATTAATATTTTGAAACCGACTTTATTAGAAAGAGAAGGTTCGAGTATCAAGTATTCTAATTCTTCTTTAGGCAGATATACATTTCGTTGGTTCAATTGTGTCAGGTACTAGTCCAAGCTAGCTAGGAAGTCAATTGTTCTCAACATAGGCCTCCCCAAGTAATCTCCAAATCGACCTGTTGGAAGCAGCCTGCATCCTGCCAATATCCATTTAACGTGTAAATACACTTTTCCAAAATACACAGAAAACACATTCTATCATCATACTCTATTCATATAACCTGCATAAAGATTAACATAGGAAACGCACCTGCAAATATACCAAAATTCATACAAAAGGCACCTTCAGGTAGTTTTTGTGCCACGCTTCGACGCACCAAAATAACCGCCATTGTTCAGCGACGACGCAGAGTCTGCCAGATGCGGTATTCAATACCAATCCATGAAAAACTAATTTCTGAGAATTTGTCCCACATGTGCAACGTCCAAGGTTCGTTTACCTGGTCAGACCTTTTTGAAACTCGGGATGCGTGCAATTTGAATAGAAGTTTAGGTGTGCATTGTAGTGGAATGGGTTAATTATGCAGGTTTTAGGTTTGGTTATGTATTGTGTTTTTTCTACGTATTTAATAATGCTTGTTCTGTGCTTTTGTATAATACATAGTTTACTAATTTACAATTATGTAGTTCAGTGAATTTGAGAATATGTACCAGAAATTTCATGAACATGTGTGGTATTAAAGTGTTTATTTAATTGCAGGGCAAAGCATTGCATCTTTATAGATTTTACAATATGAACTAACTTAAACGATAGGATACAATACATATTAATTATGCTCGATCTTTTTTGTTCATGTGTTGTCATTAAATCAAAATTACATATTTTTATAATTAAGTTTATGCTTAGAAAATTGTAGATCATTAGTATGATTTAAATAGTATAAAAATAGTAGTGCCTTAAACCTCAAACAAGATAAAAGAAGGAAAACAGCAATCGACATCAAATTAGTAACACATTTAGTAGCTACCGGCCGTCGCAACAAGAACGCCCCGACCGCAACGCGACTAATATTATTTTGAACTTATTTCATGCGATCAGTGTAGGTTTGCCATGGGGCTGGTTTGTCTATGGATAGGTCTTTGAAAACATTTTTAAAGTACAATATTAAAAGTAGTCGAGCTCTCTCTTCTCTCTTTAGCCACTAGAAGTCCACTACTGAACATAGCCCCTAATGGATCTCCATATTGACCTGTTAGAAGTGGCCTGTATTGTCCTTCATGGCCTTACGAAGATGGGTTAAAAATGAAATCCATTACTCTCGATGCATTTGCGTTTAACATCACTTTACCCTCTCAGAAACTCTGCGTAACTAACATTATTTGTAATTATCCATGGGAATACTACGATAGCTGAAAATAAAGTGTTATCTAGATTGTTTATTTGATAAAGTATTTATTTTTATACTTTTCCCACTTAATGAATGAATCGGTTTGGGCTAGGATTTCTACCGGAATGTGATTGCGTTTATCAGTCTATTTCGTGATAAAGAAAATAAACTGTGTTTAATTAAAAGATAAAAGAAATCTCGAGATACTCGAGAAATCCGGATGGATAATTCTCGTATCTTGAGAAACCAGAAGCTCTAATTTGTAGGCCATAGTTATGAGGTGTTACGTTTTAAAAAATAAAGTGTTATAGTGTCCAGGTTGTTTGGAAATTGTATTGTTTATTTTAGAATGTGAATGATGATTCCGTCGCGGTTGTGATGAATCAGACTAAATTATTTTTGTCGACGTGAGCTATATTTGAAACTGTGTTAGTTTCGTTTTCTATCGCGTGGCCCACTCGTTTGTCGCACCCGAATTAATACACCGCTGCGCCCAAATTTATTTATAAACACTTTACCGTACATCACACAAACAGACATAAACAAAGACTACTTCTTCCACCCTGAGATGGACTGAAATGAACGGTAGCTCGGAAGAAATGGGTGAACACAATTTATTGGGATTAGGGAATAACTGTAAAAAGATTATTGCACTTGTCTTACCACATTTAGGTGTTGAGTATTGTCGTTCCCGGATTGTTCTGTGATACAAATTTCAATTAGTCAATCATCATGAAATGTTGTTAGTTTTTGTATAATATGCTTTTGTAGCCCATTTTGTACAAGAAAAACAATTATGTTAAACGCATAGCTGATCAAATAGAGAATCGAAATGAACTAAGTTTTAACAAGCTTGGCCACCTAAAGTCTTCTGAGTTTATCGAGACCTTAGGAGTTGTAGAATTAAGTTCATTAAAGACAAGATAATTCTAGAAAATAAATTGTGGTAAATTTTTCCATTAATCAATTGTATATATAGTGAAATTCCAATGTTAATTTAAGCCTAACAGCCATTTCAAAGTCAAGTCAAATTCATGACGATATACACTATCGTCATACAAGATTATGATAAATACTGGTGTAAGTTTCGATGTCTCATATAAGCTCTTTACTCATCATATCGAGGGATTTTCATGCCAACCAGTTAAATGAATACGGGCCAATGCAGAGACAAATTTAAGTGTGACGAACAATTGTATCACTGTCTAATATTATTGAGTCACAGTGAAACTGTAATATTACGTGCAATCCTAATAATAGTGGTTGCATGGAGCGCATAGTGGAACGCAGACGGCGGGGCGCGGTTCCCTCGCTGGCACCGCACCGCGGATACGTCCCGCGATATATTTATCCGCGGATATGTCGCGAGGTATATTTATCCGCGGACACCTGCAGCGCGCGTCTGCGTCGCAGGTGGATTTTATCGTAAACCTAAAGTCTATTACTATTTTGTATGCATTAATTTTAGATTGGTATCGAATTACGTGTCAATATATTTTAAGTATCTATAATCTCGATAGCAGACTTTTTTCGATTAGTGACATAAACCATTCCAATCATAAAATGAATCAAGAATGATAGTGATCTGTTAATGATCGAAATACTTTATTACTCCTTCGTCTATGGCCTGACATTTAATTGTAATTGTTGGAACAGAATATTCGTATATAACCAAATATAATCCACCCCCTAAATGGTTATGGACTGCGCTGTACTTATTCCAAATGCATCGTAGTGTCTATGTTGAGTTGCATCCATATTTTATAATCTTACAATATGGTAGTTTTTCCTCCAGTCAGTACATACATAGCGAATGCTACAACTTGTTTACATTGTTCATCACCCAAGAATATTCCGCAAGCTTTTTTATCTTTCCCTATTCAATAAACATAATGCAAGTTATGTGAATTACTACTGCATTATGATAGTTTGAATGTAAAGTGGGTGCTTCAATTACAGTTACATTCGCCGAGACGCGGTCTCTATGAAATTATTAATATTCACTAGTAAACAGGAACCGATCTGCACAATTGTACGGGTGCACAACCTCCCACGCGAGAGCTGTATCATATTTTATTACTATTCCGCAATTTATTACTGTTGAATATGGTGAGCGGAAATACAGGTAAATGAATTTAACATTATTGCATCTTAAACAAATATAATAGTAATATAAATTGTGTCGAAAGCTATTACGTAATCGTAAAAGTTCGTTTGATCATTATAAATTGGCTTTTTACAGCCCGTTTACACAATTTCTTAAGCAGCTTCTAAGAGTTAATTACAATATTTGACTAAACCGTACGATTTTTAAGTAAATTATGATTTCTGAGGGCATTGAACCGATGAGCAATATCTTCGCGTCTTTAAATAGTCCCCCTAACAATACTGACTGCGTTCCCGTCAGTAAATGGACCGTGCATAGAAAATATTGATACTTCACGTCTCAGTAGGCACGAAGCTCATTATGCTGTTGATTTTTCTCGGGATCGCGATGTACTAGTGTGCTGTTGTTTAAACGCGGCGGAGTAGGGGGTCATTTGTATTTAAATTACTTTTCTGAGTGCGTGCCTGTATGGTCAAGAGAATTATGTAGGTAATTAATTAGTGGCTATTGCATAAATAATATATGGACAGGGCGAAAAGCGCGTTAAGTGTTCCGACGTAAGTGGTGCGCGCGCTCAAGCACAGCGTTATTGGAGCTTTACTGACATTAGTCGTCAATTGCAATGATTTTAAAAATACTTGCCTGAATTATGACAAACAGTTTGATAAAAATGAAGATAGTATTTTTATCACTGCTTAGACGAAATGTAATAAATTAATTTGATATTTATTTTAAAGCGATTTTAACAATCCTCTATTTGAAACTCCAAATTTACTGAAGGACTATCCTTAGTTTATAAATCAGTTTATCGTTGTTAATATTTGCGATACCATAATAATTGAGTGTTGGTGTGCTTAATTTGTTATATTATTTTTCTTGTGGGATTTTTGGGGGTTGTTAAATGTGCTTTATTAGCATAATCGGGAAATATTGTATCAACAGCGAAAGGAGATGTAGGTATCGTTACTCGAGGCTCTATCAGAAACCTCATTGCATTTACCATCAAGTGCAGTTAACAATTCCCGTAGGAAAAACAAAACATTATTTGCTTATAAAAATTCCCTTTAATAATTTAAATATCCCCTTATTACAAAATGCCATAGTTTAAATTGTCGTCATAAAAATAATTGCGCGTGTGCAACACTATGTAAGTGTGGGATTCGCATTCGCATTTCGCTCAAATGAGGTATGACGTGAATGCTTGATGTGACGCCGCCTCTTATTTGACGCCCTCGCACGTCGGCCCAGCCTGGGAAACCTCGTCTGGTGTGTCTTGGACCTGTGGTACACTGGTCCATGTAAAATATTCGGGACATGTGTGTGTTTTTAGTAGATATATCGGGTAAGGGAACAAGCTTTTCGCGGTATTTGAGCTTTGCTGTTTAAGTTACTTACTGCTAGATACATAGGTTTTAAACCGACTTAAAAAAGGATATTGGCACTTTAGAATGCACAAGTATCGAAAACACAGTATCGGGCATTTGTTATCATATAAAAAAGGTCCTGAGAAAAATATGTACATTACGAGGCAACAAGACATACAAAAACATAGTCGAATTGAGCACCTACTTTTTTTTTATGTCGGTTTATAAGTGATTAATATTATGGTATCCTTAGAATTTATGTATATGGCCTAACCACTCAATCGTCCTCTCGATTGTACGGTAGGCCCGTGCCCTGCAGTGGGACATATATGGGCTGATACAGATACAGATATAATTAATGTATTGACGTGGCAATATTTATGTAAACACAAAATTATGCCTCTAGCAGCAATCCTAAAGTAATCTGCCGTTATATAACGCAAGCAACCCTAAATGTGAAATGACAGGGCGGTCTCACGGAAACTACGAACATTTTACGCGGAGGAAGTGGCATCGATCTCGTTTCGTGGCCAGTTCGCAGCACGTCGAAAATGGTTGCATTTGAGCCGCACTCGCGATGAGCGAATAATCCCACCGAGAAAAATATTCAACAAATATAATGAGATGAGTTGGTGATTGGTAGCTTTATGTTGACAGATTTATTTGGAGTAGTGTGGTCGAGGAAATATATGTGTAAAAGAATTTTTTTTGCAATAATTATTTAAAGTCATGAATATAGTATAATAATTTCAACTGGTTGGTTGATAGACATAGAAATTACATGTACACCTTTAAAATACTGCCTTGATGGTGTAGTTGTTCTACGGTATGGTTACAAAGTTGAGGTTTTAGGTTCGAAACCCAGGTCGGGCAAATTGGATTTTTCTATTCGTTATGGCGAAAGACTCGTCCATTATCACATCATGGAACGGAACATACAATGCGAAATATGCGTGTCCTGGCACTTACCCTTTCTGGAAAAAAATGGCGTGAGTTTATGTAGGTATGTACGTGTGAACGTCATTTAATTTTATATACAAAATTAACTGATTCTCGGTAAATTGCACATCTTGAATCTGCAATCCCCTCCGCGGTGTGATTGAACGTACTCATCTCAATGAGATGACATCATCCGAACCGCCGCGGATCGCCGGATATTGATCTACTAGATATATGACTTCATTACAGGACGCTATCTATATTGCACTTATATGTATATACACATCACTTCCTTTGTGAACCTACTCAAATGTGGGGTCGTGTGATTGAGGTCACTATCAGCAGTGTGAGAAATTCAACTTCGACTAATCATTTCCATTTCCGACATTTATTTATTTGGTTCACAAAAATGAGTACAATATTATGTAGTCGTAACTATTAGATTATTGTGATTAAACATAGTATGTCTCAGGATGGTGAGCGCATTAGAATGATAAGCATTACTTTGTACTTTATCGAGTTGTTTGGTTTTACTACCGTCCATGAGCGGTAATATCGTTTACCATCAGGCGAATGGTATGTTCATCTCTCCATTTATGACTGCGTATTGTATTAGTTATGAGAAATTAAGGAATGTCCAAAAATATGTAATCTTGAATATGACAGAGCGAGCACGTAGCTCAGTGCAATAAATAATTACAGATCATACTATAATAAACAAGCACTGTGTATTCTACGGTAATCAAAAGGAAATGTTTTATAGGAAATGACGTTTAAGATTTATTATTTAAACTGGATAGTGCAAAATTTAAGCAACTCTTAAAATTATTATGAAAATGTTTCCGCAATACGCAGATAAAAATAAGATGAAGGAACTGTTATTCGTAACTAAATCTGATCATAAAATAACTCACGCATGTATCACCGAAGGGATAAAGATGCTGTTAATATTTATACAAACATATTTTCTTATGTTCCTGCTATTTCCAAACTTTCTGGCGCACGTACACATATAGAACGTGCAGATTATGCATTCATAAAGGAAACTGCGCAAGATTTACTGCGTTTGCGTCTGCGGGAGCAGACTAAGTAATATATCTCGGAAGCTGTTAAACTTATCTATAAATAAATTATCTCCATATCGGGCCGCCGCGCCGCACCGCGCGCGTCGTTCCGAAGCAACGCGCTTTCATATTCTTACTTCTTACGCTACCGATGTACGTTATTAAATATGGAAAAATATGGTGTTCTTACATTTGTCTTTTAAAATTAATTAATAAGCATGGCCAATAATGATTATAATGTATAATTATTTTTTGTTGTTTTGCAAATGTTCTAAAAGTAGTATACTCCTGCAAGAATCAGCAAGAATCAAGGTGTTGAAAGTATAGAGTCTAAGCCATTAAATAATGTAAAGAAAAGCCTGTGCTTAGCTGTGGGATGTTTTTTTTTTTTTTTTTAATTAACCTATTTCATCCCACTGCTGGGCAAAGGTCTCCCCCATGTCTCTCCACAATTCACGCTCTGAGGAAAGTTCAGGCCACATGGGCTCGAAAGCATCCAGGTCGTCTCGCCAGCGTTTTTTAGGTCTGCCGCGGCGTCGTCGACCATCAGGTGTCCATTGGGTCACTATTCTTGCCCAGCGATCTGGATGCATTCGAGCCACATGGCCTGCCCAATTCCATTTCAGTAATGCTGACTTCTTACCCACATCTACTACACCGGTTTTCAATCGAATTTCTGTGTTTCGCACTCTGTCACCCAGCCTTATTCCCAGGATGCTACGCTCCATAGCTCTTTGGCAAACCTTGAGTCGGGACTTCTGTGACTCGGTCAAAGACCACGTCTAGCTAATAGCTGTGGGATGTAGGGAGCCGATATATTTCTAGAAAGAATACACTTTACCACAACATCGATACCTGACGCAAGTCAAAGCTAATTAACCCGTGCAGTTGATTGGTAGTTCTGACACATTATACCCATAGTTTAACCACTAACCAGGCTTGTAACGGCCCGGTAACAGTTAGCACTGTCCGACGATCAGGTAATCGAATATACACCAAGCACGGGCAATCACAGGAAGACCAGGCATTTGTATGCCGCGCGAACCCACGAAGGGCCGTTTAGGCCAGTTTACATGTAAGACGACAGTTAGGAGACGATTTGAATTTAAATTTCGCCGTACAATGTGGCTGGTGCGTATCGGACATGGACAAAATTAAATTGTTACATTTGGACGATTGGTTTCCAGTAATTGTTGAGTTTGTTCGTGGGGATATTTGTGTGACGTGAATTTGTATTAGGTTATGAGTAATGTTCGGTTTTTTGGGTTGTGGGTGGTCTTCATTTGTCTTTTTAGACAGTCTGTCATCAATGCTGACTAAATTTGGTACATGTGACTCATTGAAAAATATAAGGAAACAAAACGAAAATAATGTTTGGCTTTTAATTTATCAAGCACTTCAATATTACTTATGCTGAAAACTGTGAGACTACTGAATCGGATCTTTCCATTTTACATTAAAGTTCACTGGTATTCACGTCCTCTGAAGGTTCAGACAATTCTAAACTTTGATCCTTCTACCTCAAAGAATAAATAATTACAAGAAACACCCAACGTCTTGTTAGCAGTTCAGTGCGATACAACTCACAAGTCAATGGTGTTTACAGTGTCGGCTCGGTGATCGGTGATCGACGCGAACACATGGCCCGTTGAAACTTTTATGGCCGCCATAACGAATATTGTGTTTAACCTGATTGCGTTTAATTGACTCGGCGCGTTGAACAAGTTTCGCGATATTTATCACTCTAATGTAGCCCGTAGTATCATGGTTTTTAAAACTTTACAAAATGGAGCAATTAACTTTAGCTGCTTTGACATCGTTTGTCTTGTAGAAAATAGATAACGACTATAGAAAATTTAAGTTTATTTCCGTTATAGTATAAAATAAGTAATCTTCGAACGAAATCTGAATTATTTATGGTTTAACTTTTTTTTAACTGATACTTGAGTAATCAAGCCACATGGATAACAACCGTTACAATTATAAAGATCATGACCTAACACAACAACAGATTAATTATTGCAATTAGCATCTCACAGCTCTATCAGGGTAAGAGATAAAAAGACATGTAACTAATGATAAAACTTGACTTTTTGCGTTAAAATCACGTTGTTATCTACGAGCGAACGCAAACGGGGGACGATAAGGTCAGTGCACAATTACTAAATAGGTATAGCGCATAAGCAGATGTGGAAACTGCAGGCTGGTGACGTCATATCCCCCCCCCCGTACTCCTCTCCTCATATCCCCCCGTTGATTCCCGCCAGGCATAATTGATGTGGTGGCGCAAAGTGCACGGTGCTCGGTAGTAAACATGCGTAAACGTCATTCACTGAGGCGGGCGGAAGCTTGGCGTGTGTGCGTGCTGCCGCGGGGATAAGAGGGGTGGGGGGAGGGCCTCGTGAAGTCACTTCTATTACTAATGTACTGTATTTGTTTAATAACTGTTTTAACCTTGCCGGGTTAGTAAACCTTGTCCTAGGAATTATGCATCGGGCATCGTGAGGTGTGTGGATATATTTTAGCTGGTTGGCGCAGAGACCAGAGTTGCTTGTGAAAATAGTCCCAGATTCGTATCGCTTGGTTGCACAAATGATTGTGTGATCAATTAATGTCATACTTGGTTTTTTTTATATTTTGGCATTGTAAAGTTTCTCGAATTTTGTGAATGCCATAATCAGTGTAGTACTGTATTTTTGGATATAATGAAAAATACAACATCAAGATAGTATACCACAAGCTTTTTCCAATAAATAGTCAAATTAATCTTTCTATGCAACGTAATATTTCCATCATCAAAAGTATCTTGTGATGTTATCTTACGTGTCGGTCAGTAGGTTCGCCGTAAGAACTTCCTCGTCACTCGACGTTGTTTTGTCTACCAAGCTATTGTTTGAACAACGCCAGTGCACAGTCGCATCTCATTCATAACCCAATGCATTGATGTCCACTGGTATCATTGCACAAGTGATATTCGATTGATAAATATTGACACAGATTTTGAAACGATGGGTTCCATTCAGCAGTATTAATAGTAAAGATCTAAAGTTCGTCTAAAATTTTCAATTTTAGATTCTTTGTTATTACTAATACAGATACATAACACTTTATTGAATACCACAAATCACAGAGAAAACAAAAAAATATACATAGAAGATACCTTACAAATAAGTGAACAATAGGCGGTCTTATCGCTATGAGCGATGTCTTCCAGACAACCGAAAATCATAGAATAGATCGAAAAATAAATAGTGTGTGCGTAACTTATAATGGTAATGTTAACTAACCTAGGTACTAAAAATGAGATAAAAAAATATAATCAAATTAAATTAAAATTGAGTAATTGCTTTTATCTTGAAAAATCTTAATGATAGTAAGGAGTAGATGTATGTAAGATCACGCCTGCAACCCTAATTAGATGAGCTTATTACCGTTTTAAGATAGAGCCTATATGACTGGAACTAATTCCCAGGCAATTCACATTAGATTGATTTTATAATATTGAAGATTGAAAACCAGTCTAATGTTAATACATTCACCATTCCAAATCATCGTTTAATCAAAATTAAATTTACATGTGTTCAAGAAATTACGATATTTAAATCAACGATTTATTAATACATTTATTTAATTCTCCTTTTCCAACAAAATTCTATAATTAAATAGTCACATTCGTAATTTCCAATAATCCTTTTATTTCTGTCTGACTGGCAAATTATGCGGAATGAAGCTAACTCAATTAAATTTGATCAATTAGCGTGATTGAGATGGAAAGGAAAGTTTCATAATGGCGACACGCGGCGACTTGTCCGCCAGACTCGGGGTCACGCGGGACAAACTAGTTTCACGACAGCACCCGCTCGAAATTTGTCTAAATGTCAGTTAGTCACAGAATTTTGAGAACATATTTAATGGGTTGTGTCATGTGTGATTTGATATTTCATTGCCGAGTTGATATCCCTATCTATAATGGAGTAAACTTGAGAGTTCTTCATCAAATTTCACGGGCCGACGCCAGCTAAATTCTGAAGATTTGCAATTTTCTCAAATATCTCCGGAAATGAAAACGATCATATTGCCAGAGTAAAAATTATTTAAACATTTTATAAATTAAACGCAATAAATCCACGCGATGTCTCAAATAGGAAGCAATATTTCTGCAGCGATCATAAAATTAATTCAAATTCGCAATAACTAGTTCGTTTCATTCGGGTCAACCGCGCACCTGACGATGAATACAGCTGTACCGATTCATGATATATGGCCGCAAGCAAATTAGACGCAGTTGATGTTATAAATTGGAACTAGTTTGTGTTGTTTGGACCACTTGCTACCGTGTGAACGAGGTAGGCGAGACGGTGCATCTAGTTGGCTTGTTTTTATTGCTTCTTCAATTTTTGTTGGTGGTATTTCATGGGTCTCTTGGTAAATTAGTTACTAGGTGGATGGACGGTCTGGTAACGGTTGTAGGAAGTCGCTGGGTGCAGGTCATTTGCAACAGGTCGTGATCCGTGGTGGGGGCCTATGTTCAGCAGTGGACTTCCTGTGGCTGAAGAGAAAGATAGAGTTACCACAATCAAGAATATCTTAAAATAAGGAAAATTGATTGGTGGTATTAACCGATCATAAATGACCGAGATTGTGGTAGGTGGGGCCGGTATCCACACTTGTATTTGTTTTGGATCTGGGGCCCTACTATATTCATCCGAAACGAAGTTCGAAACTTTGAATGATCAAAGTTTATACACGATACGAATGTACCTACATATACTTATGGTCGTTATTGACTTATGGTCGTAACCATAGACTTATAGTTACGATGTACATTATACAAATTCGAACTTTTACAAAGTAGACACATTCGTATCGTATAAAAAACTTCTATCGTCCGAAGTTTCGAACTTCGTTTCGGATGAATATAGTAGGGCCCCTGGTTCTTTATGAGATCGAAGTCTCTCGTGTTGGGACAGGATTAAGTATGAATGTGACTGCTGGGCGTATTTATTTATGTATCAAGTGATGTCAGATGCGATGGTATGCAGGTTTCCTCTCGGTTTTTTTCTTTCACCATAATTTATTGGTAACGTGGTTTTACTACTAACAAAGTTTAGTACTAGAAGTGCCTAGGCATTCTAGAGTGTTCATCTTATGCACCAGCGCATCAAGCAGTGCAGCAACGTTTTATGTCATCGTCATGATAGCTTCCTGATGTCATATAGCGACGGCTCGTGCATCATTATTGAAGTCGTATCATAAATTATACATACACGAACATCAAATTCTGTGTATTTTAAGCTCAGTTATGTCACAAGCGTGCTGACAATGTACCATATGATTGTAGTATACATAATTTCCATATATTAATAACAATTCTTTCTACGATTACAGCCCATTCTGCTGAACTTGTACAAAAACAGTTTACCTCTTTGCTTTTTGTTTTTATCATGCGGTGTTCTACTGGTGGTAGGTATGAGATGCCGCCTGGATAGATACCACCGCAACGCCCATTTCTCCTGCCAAATAGCAGTGTAAATTCACTGTTGTGTTTTGGTTTTAAGGAAATTGTAGCCAGAGTAACTAATGGCTGGTGTTTGGTTTTGCTACTGTCCATGAACTATCGTATTGCTTATCATCAAGTAAATGACATGCTGGTGTTACCATCCATGGTAATAATTTAAAAAAAAAACGGAGTTTATTTTTGCACAGAACCCAAGTCTGATTTATATCATTAAAAATCTCACTATTATTGCTCTCTTCATTACCTAACCTCATCTGATTCTGCTCATAAAAAGTAGAACTGCGACGCCCACAACCACCAATTAGCAAGCAATTTAATCATCTAGAATCAGTCTCTATTAAATGAAGCACTGCTTGTATTATGCAAAACTGATGGCCGCTCCTTTTACCTAATAGATGATGTCAGCATCAAGTCTCTAGATTTAATTTCTAATATAAATGTCGTGGGAACACCTAAGAGCATCAAGGAATTAAATAAAAAGTTGTTATAATTAATTCAAGTTTAGATTTAAAAACTAGACGAGCTATTTTATAATTTTTACTATATATTTTTATATTCATGTCTAGCGGTCCGGGCTGGCTCCACCCGGTTGCAGATATATTTTTCAAAATGGCGGCGAAAATGTTGAATTCCGACTATCAATTTAGAATATCGACCAATTCCTCGTACTGGCTAGGTTTGTCACCATAACTTTCCTCTTTTACAGAAACACTAGTGTAATGTGCTAATAAGTTTATTAAAGAAATGTCCGGCTAGATAAAACATACAAAGTTACATGAATATGCTTAACAATTAGTCCCGGTAACGTCTCGGGAGGACGATCTGGCGCGCACTGTGGCGGCGTTGTACAACAGTTCCCGAAGGCATACGCACATTGCCTTTTATGGTCATATCGCGTACGGCGGCGTGGCATTGGTTATTTGGCCTACCGGAAGTCGAGGTCAATTGAGTGCTTGTTATAGACTCCCCCTCCAGGTTGGAAGAACGTCCCGTTTCCGACCTGGCACCAACATTTACAAACGGGCTTACTTTCCGTGGCCTACCACGATGTCTTTTAGGCACCACGGGATTAACAACTCGACCTTGAACTGGCGAACCCATGAAAGGCACTAAATCGGTACTGTGATATTTACCTATGACAGTATTAGATGAATCAGCAATTAGAAACGTTGTAGGACTAACTATACGTTTAATAGTATAAGGGCCGTCACGTTTAGGTAAAAATTTGCGAGTGACTCCTTTTGACGCATTGCTTAATTCGTGTGTTCGAACCAGGACTAAATCACCTACTTTATACCTAGGAGTGATACGACGACCAGAATCTACGATCAATTTTTGACGATCTTGATGTTTCTCAACTCGTTCGCGAATTTCGTATAAATTATTAATGAATGAACGCAAGTATGGTGTTGCCTGAGGAACAAAATTTTCCTTCTGAAGAATACCGCGAATATCGTGGTGTACATCAAACGGTGTACGCATTTCCCTAGCGAAGGTCAAATAAGCCGGGGTTTTCCCAGTGGTACTGCAAACAGCACTGTTCATAGAAAAACGAACATGAGCGAGATATTTTGGCCAATTATTGTGCTCAGTTTTAACCAACATGGACAGCTGGACCTTCAAATCCCTGTTCTTCCGCTCTGCAGGATTTGATTCAGGGTGGTATACAGGAATAAGTTCTTGCTTAATATTCAAAACAAACATGCACTGTTGCATGACAGCTGAAATGAACTGCGGTCCATTGTCAGAAATGATCCGTCTTGGCAAACCATAACGGAGAAAATATTCTTCAATAAGAACACGAGAACAATTTTCGGCAGTAGCTTCTTTAAGGGGAAATAACTCGACCCATCTTGTTGCGACATCCTCCACCAGGAGTATCTATCGCTCCCCCAATTCTCCTGGCGGCAAAGGACCAAACAGATCTACTGCAAGTACTTCGGATCTCTGCTGCAACACTGGAGTTTGCAAGAGTCCTGAAGGTTTTTGATTCGTCGCCTTATAGCGCTGACATTCTATACAAGATTTTAAATATTGAGTAACATAACGACGCATACCAGGGAAAAAGTATCGCTGACGTAAACGGTGTAAGGTTCTTTCAATACCTTGATGACCTGCAGTTGGGGAATCATGCAGTTCTTTAAGAATTTCTTCTCTCTTAGAGACAGGAACGACTAATTGCACTTCTTCGGAGTCGCCGTCGGGATCATAACGGTACAGAACGCCGTGTGACATGACGTAGCCACGTTCCAACCAGCGACTAGAGGTAAGTTCATCATCAGCTTCCAGATCTTGAACGATTTTTAACACTTCCGGATCTTCTAACTGTGCAGCTCGAAGATCGACGGCAGAAATCTGGGGAAGGTCTACTGAAACTGTACAGATACTAGCAGAAGCATCATCGCCATTAGGTCTGCTCAACGTATCTGCTAAGACGTTCACTTTTCCTGGTGCATACTCGATGCGAAGGTCATAAGATTGAAGTTTGAGAGCCCACCTAATTAAACGACCACTTGGCGTTTTAAGAGTAAGAAGCCATCGGAGAGGCTGGTGGTCACTTTTTACGATACAAGTGTGTCCATCTATATAGCCCCTGAATTTGTCTACAGCCCATACCACGGCAAGAGCTTCCCGCTCAGTTGTAGTGTAGTTCCTTTCAGCAGAAGTAAGAAGACGACTGGCATACTCAATGGGTCTCTCGTTAATTGAATCTCCTTGAAGCAAAGCGGCTCCTATCGCATAATTGCTGGCGTCAGTCCGCAGGAGAAAAGGTTGAGAATAATCAGCTTGAATCAATATAGGCGCTTGACATAATTTTGATTTTAATGTTTCGAAGGCACGCTGTTGATCTTCACTCCACATCCACGGTTGATTTTTGCGTGTAAGTTTAGTTAAAGGCTCGGCAACCTTTGAAAACTCTTCAATAAATTTTCTAAACCATGAACAGGTTTGTAAAAATGATTTCAATTGTTTCATATTATTTGGAGGTGACCTCTGCAGAATGGCATCTACTTTCGAAGAATCTGGACGAATGCCTTGAGGCGTTATAACATGGCCAAGGTAAGTAACCTCTTGGCGGGCGAAAAAACACTTTGTCCTATTCGCGCATAGACCAAAGTGTCGCAATCTATCAAAGACCTTTTGAAGGTCACGAAGATGTTCTTGAAAACATCCCTGAGTAATGACCATTAAGTCATCAAGGTATGCCAGCAGAGTCACATCTTGCAATGAAGCGCCGGAACGGAAGCGGTCGATTAATCGCTGGAACGTTGAGGGCGCATTCTTCAAACCGAAGGGCATTCGCTTAAATCGATATGTTCCGAATGGCGTAACGAATGCGGTTTTATCTTGGTCTTCAGGTGCAACATTCACCTGCCAATAACCAGCTTTAAGATCTATGGTAGACATGAAACAGTCACGCTTAGTCAACTGGAGAAGTTCGTCGATAAGAGGAATCGGATAACAATCAGTTTTCGTAATTGCGTTAAGGCGTCGATAGTCAACACAAAACCTTACTCCTCCATCCTTCTTAGGCACCAATACTGCAGGAGAAGTCCATGCTGATTCGCATTCTTCAACTATGCCATCATTCAGCATTTTATCCAACTCGATCTTCATTAACTCCTTTTTGGCCGGAGTGAGCCTATACGGCGGGACGGAAATCGGCGGGTGACTACCGGTATCAATACGGTGCTCTGCGTACGGTGTAGCAGCTCCCCCTACTTGGAAGATATCCTGGTTGTACACTAACAGGTCAGAAAGATGCTGCCGTTCTTCACCATTCAGCATTAAACCTTCATCAGTGCGCAGGAAATCAGCAGTGGAGACAGTAGTGCATGACTTAAAAGCTTCAAATTGTAAAGGGTAAGAATACTTGCAACCCGAAAAATTCCATCTTGCAGAAGCAAAGTCAATCACAAGACCCGCAGCAGTAATAAAATCAACGCCCAGAAGTGTCTCAGTACACTTAGCGTCGGGAAATATAATAAATTCCGTTAATACTGATTTATGTTTAATTTTAACTTTCAAGTTGGTCGCGAGGATACTACGTGTCTGCACGGAACCATCAGCCAACTTAATACGTCTCGTCACTTCCTTACAAGGGTGATTCTTTTCCAAAAGGAGACTGTATAATGATGAACCTGCAACACTACCTCTCGCACCCGTGTCTAATAGACCCATACCTTTAATACGTAATATTTCAATACCTAGAATAGGCCTTCGATGATGATTATTATCTTTGTCATGAAGGTATTCATTTCTAGAAGGTATAATGGTGGACAAAGGAATTTTCTCAAATTTATCCTTAGTCGGAACACACGAATTTGGCACCTGATTAGAAACTAGATTCCTAGAATAACGCGAAACATTATTTTGTGCATTTTGTGAATTAATTAATTTAGATGACCTACAAGACCTAGACGCTGACGTACGTATCCGAGTATCAAAATACTTTTTAGGCATAAACTTTTTAAAATCAGCTGGAAGATAACCACTACTATTATTATGTTGATTACAATAAAATGCTGGAATGGCCATCTTAAAGTCTTTAGGCAAACAGTTAACAGATTTTTTAGACTCTCTAATCGTAGTAATACTATGTCTCGATTGTTTTAAACGACATTTGGAAAGTATGGACGATCTTTCAACGAAGGGAGAATCTACACACTCACTCATAGTTACCTTATTAGTTATAAAAGGACTCACCTGACAATTTGAGTTACGCGACAATGAATTTTTTGAATAATGGCGCGGGTTAGGGGTCAATGAACTCGTACCAACCAATGCAACGCCACTGCAGTCGATCGCACCATAACGCGAATTACATTTTATACATTGATTCCGAGTGACACCTTTCTCACCACACTCATAACAACTAGGCACTACGCTCGCGATATTATTATTATTACACGATGGACAGTTTGATTTGACTACCCCTTTCGCACCGCACCCGTAACAATATAGTGACTTGACATCACTAACGCACTTATTTAACTTTTTACAGTCGTCACGTATGTGTCCGTATTGCTTACAATAAACACATCGAACTTTCGCACTGGCACTATTACGGTCGACCGGCGAACGAAGTGACGACGAAGCCGTAGATGTAGTCGCCGTCGCCGCCGGGTAGATCCCGCTCGACGATGTCGGCGCTGCGTAACGGCGCGGTGGCGGCGGCGGCCACGGAGGCCGCACCGAGCCGTCACTAGGGCCACCGTCCTTCGCGAACTTTGACCGGGCGCTATGCAGCGCGCCGGCTGGCGACTGCGGATGCATCTCGGATTCAATTTCGGTGGACCGGGCGAGGCGAAGCATGCCGGAGAAATCCTTGAATTCCTCTCGCCTCAGATATTTTCTTATCTTGGTGTCAAGTAGACCATACACCATGTCCACTTGCGCCTTTTCGGATATGTCACCTTCGGGAATTCGTGACAATAGAGCGCGACATTTTGCGACGAACACATCAGTGTTTTCATTTCCCTGCTTTAGGGCGAATAAATCTTTATATATACGGTGCGGGGGTCGTTTGTCACCATATGTAACAGTCAACAAATCCATCGCCATATCCCACGATGTTATTTCTTTCTTCACACCTTGGTACCAGAGTGCGGCATTATTTGTTAATAACATTGAAAGGCCTCTGAGGGCATTCTGTTCGGACACGTTAGCACATTCCTTAAAACTTTGTATGGCGTCGATAAATGCGTCCACAGACTCGTTGGCGTCACCGCCGAACCTGGCGGTGCATTGCGTGAAGGTGCTGCCAGCGGTTTGCGGCGTGGTAGGCGCAGGTACTGGGGATGATGGCTGGCGACTCATAAGTCTCTCCAGCAGGTTCTCAAACGCTTCACTTTGTGTCCGCTGCATAGCGGCCATCATGGCGGCTACTTGACTCGAGGAGTAGCTCGCGGCGTCATCGGAGCCCCTATCATCGTCGACGTCCTCCTCGTTGATGGATGGCGTCGCTGGATCTCTGCGCGTACGCGGCATTTTATAGCGATAGCACACACGAAAAAACACTAGTCACAATACTCGTAGTCACAAATAGTACTTTTGCGAGTTCGGCTTTGCGGCGCACTTTTTACTTGCGCCTCGTTGGGCAGCCACTTTTACAGAAACACTAGTGTAATGTGCTAATAAGTTTATTAAAGAAATGTCCGGCTAGATAAAACATACAAAGTTACATGAATATGCTTAACAATTAGTCCCGGTAACGTCTCGGGAGGACGATCTGGCGCGCACTGTGGCGGCGTTGTACAACAGTTCCCGAAGGCATACGCACATTGCCTTTTATGGTCATATCGCGTACGGCGGCGTGGCATTGGTTATTTGGCCTACCGGAAGTCGAGGTCAATTGAGTGCTTGTTATACCTCTTTATTTTTCAATTCAAACCAGTAGGTAGTAGTAGTTCCTGAATTAAACAAACAAACTTCAGATTTATATATTAGAAAAGATGTTGCATCCTGTGTAAAATATATTTATAATATTAAAAATATTAATTTTATATACACTAATTCTCTGATCCGGAATACATCTATATAGCATACACACATACATACGCGAGAAACGAAACCGCAAACACAGCCACCACAGCAATCGTTAAACAAATTACAGTACTTATATCTACGATCCCATAAAAAATACGAATAGACTCAGCAACGTATAATTTAGTGATGTAGTGACAAAGCCGGTCCTATCGGACGTTAGTTGAATGGAGCTCATCAATGGAGCTATTTGCATACGCGTGGCGTAACCGCGGCCGACACATTCATTCAGCGGCTCCAAAGTTTGTTTCACCTCGTATTTACATATATGTGAGATACCAGAGTCGACAGATGTTAATTATTTTAATAGAAATAAAATTTAGTATAAGTAGTCTAACATGTGGAAAAAAAGTTACATGTAGTCAAGTTTTGTTAACGCTTTTAGAATGGTCTCGATAAAAACTACGTCTTGTAAAAATGATGGCCAATCCAAATTATTTGAATTATATTAGACACTCTCTAGTCACGAAAAGAAAGAAACGGAAATAGATCTCACTTAGGCACTTCCGTAATTCTACCTAAATGCTAATTAGTGATGCATTTCGAAAATAAAACGGATGGCTACTTAATTGCTAACCTAACCTACCCAATTTCCATATATAGCTTACGGTTGGGCCCAAACATGGGCATTGCCTTTAATTGTTAATATGCTTTATTTATATAACAAATAAATAAAGGTTGGTTAAAAGCCTCGAAAGTATGGCATTTTAGTATACCTAGAAAATAATGAGTATAATAGTGTTCAAATAAAATTATTAATTACGTAATATTTGGAACATAGCGGCTATAATATTGTGAAAAAAGTTGACGTGCATAGTTAAAGCTTAATAAAATGATATTGTATCGGCGGCTCTATGTTCCTACTCTATAGTGCATAGCGTCGGCTACTATAAGTATGTACGTTTTAATTGACTGTGAAATTCGATATTTTACTTCGAACACGATGCGGTCTCTGCTGGATGGGGAATTTTATGTATTTTCGTTGTATTTAATTAGCAGTTGTTTTCTTAACCTGTTGCGCGCAGGTGGTAATGTTACGTAACTGTTGACTAGTTTATAAGATTAAGTATTGTTTGAATTTTACTGCTTGACAACTTGTGTTTTCGAAACTTTTTGATTTGTGGTTACGGTGTAGTATATATTGCTTATGAAGTTCTGCTTCATCTGACTAATATTTGTGTGATCCACAGGTATTTATTTCGGGCCTGGGTGTTTGTCAGACAGACAAGTGGCTCGTAGTTCCTGATATCCACGACACAAGACTCAATCTTAGTGTGGGGTTGAGACTATGTATGTGACTGTTGGGTGTATTTATTTATCTTAAACTGGACATTAATTAACTTTAAAATATCACATATCTATAACCCGGCATCGTTTTATATACCCAATATTTAGTCATCCACTCCATTCAAAACTTTAAGAAGACAATAGAGAATTCAAAGTACTACTGTGTAGTTTTTTTTACTACAGCGCGTTTATAAACACAATTAAACTATGCAAAAAATCAGATTGTATCTAATCAAAATACACATCTCTTAATTAAATTTACATTCAGACAGCTATTAATTCAACACCTGTCCGTTACAACACAATGAAATTCTCTGAGTGCCACTTCGAACAGACATTTCTGTAGTTTTTTACATCACATGCCAAGATCTAAAAATGTTGGGAAAAGCGCGTTCCTCGCGAAAATAAAGTGTCGTTGTTTTGTTGTTCATCATCAAGACTGCGACCGTTTGTAACAATTATTGTGATTTTTTGCACTTTATTTTTGGGTCAACGTGTCTGGGAACTTTTTCTACAGGAATTGTAAAAAATGCATAGTTTCGACTGTTACTTGGTTAAAATAAACCGCTATTACGCGCATTTTTGTGTATTGTCCTGTGTTCAAGGTGCAATTTTGTAAGAAGCAGGGCCTTGCTTTAGCTATTATTGGCTATAATGTCCTTAATGTGTGTTCGTGTGTTTTCGTACATAACAGGACGTATGCCATTTCGAGATTACATTATTGAGTACTAATCAAACAAGCTATTTGTCCAAACATATTTGCTAGGTTGGTTTTTAGGCGCAATATCAGAGCTCGCGTACTTTGGTTACTGAGATTATTAGAAGCTACTAACCTAGTTTTCTCCTCTTGTTTTAATTTCCTGCAAAAGAAAGGCATATCTACACTTTAAGAATATAAATAGCAAATAAACAGTCACTCACTCAGTCATGATGTTGCTTGGTACAGAGTAATTATAAATACGTTCTCGCCGAGTATCATGCAGCGGATGATTATAATAATTAGCGGGTTAATATCGCATTAAAGCACTGTGCTGGCCTTTTGCCTAATTACAACGACATTATTGCATAACAAGGAGAACGCGCGCGACTAGTGAATGTACTATATACTCTGTCGCTTAGGGGTAGCAGCATATAATAAGCAGTAATGAATGGTTACACTCCTCTACCTCTCTCTTTAGTCACTGGATTGCTGATGAGCATAGGCGTTTCCTATGTATCGTCATATAGAGATGATGGTTGCGACCTGCATCCAGCGACTACTTGCAACTTACAAATAATTAATGATTTATTTATAGAGCATTGTGGATATCCAACCACTACTTTAGATACATTAATTGGGCAGATACATTAAGATATTATACTAGAGGAGACACTGCAAACAAAAGTTTTGTAACAAACACTGGTGGTAGGTCTCTCATATGTGAGAGGCTGCCTGGGTGGGTACCACCGCAATGTCTATTTCTCCCGTCAAACAGCAGTTTAAATGCACTGTTGTGTTTCGGATTGAAGGACATTGTAGCCAGAGTAACTACTGGACATATTGAAACTTAACATCTAGTGTCTCAGGATGGCGAGCGCAGTGGAATGCCAAGCATTGCTTTGTAATTCAAGGTATTGTTTGGTTTTGCTACTGTTCATGAGCGGTCGCATCGCTTACCATCAGGCGAACGGCATGCTCGTCTCGCCATTTACATACTATTTGACACGACTTTTTACTTTTTACGCATAAATTATAAAATAAGCTTCTTCTTTTAAAAAAAAAATTCATTGCTCTGTATCAAGTAACGCCTATACCACTCTAAGAACAGGCGACGATACATAATGTAAATATATTCGGATGCGCAGGTTTTTATTGTCATATTTTTAGTGAAATTTTTTGGCAAATGTTTTTAATGAATTGGTTATATGGAATTTAAAGTGAAACTCGGTATAATTAATTTTTATTTTGTTTGTGGTTTTTGTGTTTTTTTCGAGTTTACTACTTTATTTATTATTGTAACAATGAAATTTTGGGTCAAGAGTCAAATTAAGTTAGAGCTAAAACGCCTCATGAATATGCTCCTTTGTTGTCTTAACCAATATATTTGTGTATTTTATTTAAAAACATAGGATTATGGAAATGATAATAAATTTGACGCTCATCTCAAGAACACACGTGAACAATAGCAAATAATGATGTGTTACTTGTTATTTCCCAGAAAATATTTTACCTCTGCTATTTTCTGGCACAGCATAATATTATGTCAAATGTCAAACAACAATGGGAAACGTGAATACAAAAACGTGTGGGTCAGATAAATATTTGCTCTTTATGAAGCCACGGGGCGACCTCCCACGTCCACTGCCGACCCAGGTACCGTTAAGTCGTGAAGGCTCTCGTGAATTATTGTGCTTTATTTGCTTTGATTTAATTGCGACTGTAGTGTAGGATGACCTCCCGCTACGTGATGTTACGAAATTATGACGTCACGTTGTGAAATAGCATGTGGAAGTGATGCATCAGTCATCATTATTTTTCTCAGCCGCTGGAAATATGTTAGATATAGCTCGACTGCCTCGGTAGCGTAGTTGTACTACGGTATGATTTACAAAGCTGAGGCCTCGGGTTAGAATTAAGGGTCAGTCAGTGTTATTGAATTTTTTAATTCATTATCAGCCCGGAGTCAGGAATTTGCGCCCGATATGCCGATAGGCTCGCTGCGTATCTCATCGTAGCAACTCCTTCTGGGAAAAAGGCGTGAGTTTATGTATGTATATTTCATAGTACCCCGTTTTAAGCGTAATACATTCAGATATTTATATAAAACCTTATTGGGTAATCCATCTGCCTTAATATTAGATGTTTTAGATAGATTATCCTCAAAAGTATTTTACACAAGTTGTATCACTTTCGAAGAGGAAGCATAGTAAACCTCGTATATCCCAAAATAAATTAAGTTTCGGCCGCTATAAATACGGTATAAGGATACTTAGAAGATAAATTAATAGTCCGTCCACGCATTCCGTTAATATTGTGAAACACTTCCTCAAGACATATACTATTGCAATAAAATTCATAACGGTTTTTTAATGGCGGACTTTGGATCTGATAAAAAAATAGACAGCGATCCGTCTGTACATGAAATGTTACAACCACCTTGTACAGGTCAAACACTTGACCCGCGTTATCGGACCCCACATAATTTCACTCAATTCATTGCTTTTTTTATACCAAACAGTCAGTCTTATCTTTTAATAGACACGTCGTTGTATGTCGCTGGAATTCTATTTTTGTTTTGTTTACGGAAGGATTGTGCAATAGTGGTAGGCGGTTTGAGAAATGCTGCGTGAATGGTTGGTATATAAATAGTTGTGGTATGCATTGCTTTTTTAATATGTGTGATTAAATTTTGGAATGTTGTAATGAGTCGTTATTTCTTGTTAAGTATAAGATAAGCAAAAAACATACAGAAAATAACGCATTATAGTTTTATATAATTATATGTTTTTAGAAGAATCATCTATTACTACTAGTTATTAATGATCTTGTATGTTTTTATGCAATGCAGCTTATTAGTATTGTTTATTGAGTTTTCGTTTTAATTGCCTTCGATATATTTCAGTGATCAAGAAATGATAAGCTAACTACACTTTTTATGGCATATTATTTCTTTTAGGTATAGGCACATTAATAGTTTTATATATAGAAGTAATTCGGTCCTGATTATTGTGTCAATAACACAGAACACATTATGATAATGCTAATGAATCACCACGTCGGATAAGTATGACATTTATGACTTAATTACACCTAGCATGCGTGGTACGCGGATTCCTAGGATTACTACAGTCACCGGAGTATTTGCCTCCTTTGACTATATGTATCACTTATGAATTTACGATGACTAAATAAGGAAAAATATTTTCAGGTTATGGGATGTTGTTTAAGTTATATTGTGTGACGTATCATCTGTACAAAAACTCCTCCATAAATAATGATGGTACAGAAGGTTAAAGGTAATTTTAATGATTATTGTGTTGAAGCATGAGGTGGCATTCAAATTGAATTTTGTGTCAAAGTTGCGAACACACAATGTACGCAAATATTTTATTAGAAAATTATCTACACTTTGCACCGTTTTATTTAGTTTATAAGATCATAGGTCGTCAACGGTTTTTAGATGATGCTTAAATTCGATGAACAAAATTATTAGAAATATTCAGTTTTATTCAAAAAAGATTATTTAATGATTCGTGCCTTTTTAAAAGTTAACCAGAGCGTAATTATCGTATAATAAATAGGTTTAGACTAAATTTCGAGTAGTTCATAGCATTAAGAATAGCAATTCATCACACAAGTCTTTACCAATTAATTCACCGACTCGGACCTGAAATAAAAAGTTATCCTACCAGAATACTGCACGTCATATCGATTACGTATCATATCGTAATATAATTAACGCCACATTCGCGTTGATTCTAAGCACGTCCACGGTAATTGTTCGCTGAGCACCAGGATGCGCAGCTGCGGTCGAAACTAACAATTTGGCAACAAAAAGCCACGCAAAACATCGCGCGTGCTTCATTATTGTTCCTTTGTAATTATACGGATCTTATTTCAGCGTGTGGGAATTTACCAACATTATATTTAACATTGTATATGGAATTACCATTCTCAATCGTACCCTCGATTCTAGAGGAAGCGCGTGCCCTGCAGTGGGACGTATATGGGCTGATACATGTAGATATTTGACGTATGGTTGGAGGTTTCTCGCTATTTTCCATTGGTGTAAAAATGTTGTAGACTAGTTATGACGGTCTCCGGCTGTGAAACGAGAGGTCGCGGATTCGATCTCTGCACCGAGACAGATAATAGCACTTACCACAAATATTTGTTTCTGTTCTGAGTGTTTGTGAGACCGAAAAATCTTTTAGTTTGTAACACCCGCGACGTAAGACTAAAATTTAGTGTAAGTAGGAATAAAAGAGTGTTGGATGTATTTATTAATTTAAAAACAATTGCATTTAGCGGTATTCACAGGCAATTTTTTATCTGTGCAAAAAATATTCTACAATAACTTTATCTTGTTATTTCACTCGCCTTAAGGGGTTATATGCACTACATAAGCAATTTTCCGGTTCGGTTACGGTTTATGGTTACTGCTCCGTTACTTTGAATGGTATCCTGATATTATATCAACCCATATACGCCCACTGTTGACTACTGAGTAACAGATTTCTCTACAATTGAGCTCTAATTAGAGAGATCTTAGGAATTAATCAATATCGTTTGCAAAGCTGCCCAAAAAGAGATATGGAATATTTTTTCTCATAAATAATATTTTGATATAAAACAGTTCCTCCTTCCTTTTTATATTTACATTAATTTATACACACTCGACGTAGGATACGGTTACAAAGCTGAGCTCTTGGGTTCGAAGCCCGGGTTGGGCAAAGTGATATTGGAATTTTCCCTTCATTATCAGCCCAGAGTCAGGAATTTGTGCCCGATATGGCGATAGGCTCGCCACCTATCACATCGTGGGACGGAACCTACAAGGCGAAATGTGGTTGTCCTGGCACCTCTGCCTACCCCTTCTGGGAAAATAGCGTGAGTTAATGTATGTATGTATTTTAACACAGATTAAGTTTCGCGTTAAGAATGTTTCAAGTTTACATAAACAATTTGAAACGTGGAGATTTCATACTTCGTATTAAAATATTTCTCATCTTCATACATTACAATCTCGTATATACCTATTTGTATCAGTGATGTAATCATAAGCGCCATATATTTGTGATATAATAATTAAAATGCCGTGTGATTTATCCGGCGCGCGACGTGTAGGTGGCTCATATGTCGTCTCTTCATAAATATTTTGTTTAGTAGAAACTAGAAAGTGTATTTTTACTAAAAAATTTAATATATCACACATTCCTTCCTATCATAAAGTATCTTATAATATACATAAATAATTATAATGAAGTATCAAATTCGTAGGCGTGATTTTGTATGCTGATTATATAGCATCGCTTGAACAATTCCACGGTAACTAGTTAGAAAAGGACTACAAAAATCAGGCTTGATTATATACTACTACCAGAGTAACTACTGTACATATTGAGACTTAACATCGTATGTCTCAAGATGGCGGGCGCAGTGTGATGCCAAACATTGCTGCATAATTCAAGGTGTTTGGTTTTGCTACTGTTCAGGAGCGGTCGTGTCGCCTACCATCAGACCAACAGCATGCTCGTCGCTATTCATTTCAATAATAAAGAAAAAAAACAATAATCTCTGTAATTGCAAAGAAGCTTGTCTGGTGATAAAGTTGATTCTATCGTTATCTATATTATTACTTCATCATACCGGATTAACACGTATAGATAATTGCCTAATGCTAATTTATAATATCCTAGGGATTATTTTAATTCGTTTGTTTTTGAGAAATTTGACAATAATTGTACAAGAGCTTTGTCAAATGGATCGAGAGTCAATGTACGTGTAGATGAATAGGTTAACTTTTTCATATTCCATAATATCAAATGAACATGCAAGATGAGATTTAAACAGCGAAAGAATCTCATAAAATAATTTATAATGTGTCAGGTGTGATAAAAGTAATTTCGAAACGGTAACGTGCTAGTAATTTGATAGGATATCGTTATCTTAACCATTACCGAGCGTTTGACACCTATCGTAATACTTACCATAACACTGAAGCACATTCACACACAGCGCATCATACATTCCACCGTCCACGATTCCCTACACCTCCGCGTTATTTGGCAATAATCATCAATTATGGGGAACCTCCGGGCGCTCAGTACCTGAGGGGTTACTTTATGAAAATGATACGAAATTCGAATATTCGGATGATCGACGTCCGGAGTAAGATATAACATTTCCACTTATAAAAATCAATACTGTTCTCCATTATACTTATAATTTTCTCCGAACTTAGTCTATGTTTAACGATAGAGGAATCCGAGATTTTATGGAGTTTCTAGGCATATTAGCCAAGTTTTACGTACGGCGTCCGAACGTACGAAGTTGGTATCGTTTTTATAGAGTAACCCCCCTGAGTACCCGTATTTCTCAATTCTCGTGGGCGAGTATGACCCCGCGCCACGAGTGGGCGACGCTTTCTATACGCCGGCCGATCGAGCTCTAATGGATGTCCCACTACCGACCCATACTGTTTATGTGATCGCCTTTGTTGGATTTCCTGTTTGTTGTATTCCTAGACGGTATTGTGATCGAAATTGATTCAATATCTGTAACTCGGTGATTTGTATCTAACTGTAACTTGTGATATGGTCTTTGATCGTTAAGTAACATTGTTCAAGGGAATCATTGCGTTTCCCTAGAATTTCTCTAAAACTGTTGGTTTTAATTAATTTACAATCTATTTTGGAAGGTTCATAAAACGCAAGCTTGCATTTGGTAGGTACATCGTGGCAAGTCTATCGAGACGTTAGTATAATCTTAATGTATACACATTACCTATTAAAAATATCATATTACTGCGCAGAACTGCTATAAACCGCCGTAACATTTATGAGCGTTTAAAATATTTTCATAATTAGCAGCCTTGTTGAGCACCTAATAGGTATAAATGTCAAATAGTTTGCGACAAACACGACACATTATGAATGCTATAGACTGTCACAAGTCGATGTAAATTGATATTTTTATTTGTGCGCGTGTTTTTACAATCATTAGTGGGTCCAAATCGCGGTTGGTTACACCGCAGCTGTCAATTGGTCGTGTTTAGTTACAAAATAAAAAAGTCTCAAAGTAATGCTTGACGAAACAGAAATTTCCTTACGACGCGACGCGCGCGGTCGCCATGTTGTCCTCACAGGATCAAATGTTTCGGTGATAAAATATCCAGTTTCACTTTTTGTCCGTTGAACCAATAAAGCGTATCGGATTATTTTACATAATGATTTTGATAACGTACGTTTTTTTTCTCTGTTATTGGTTTTACGATGTGAATTAAATATCGTTTAATTTTATTAATTGTTGTTGTGGTGACTACTGGGATACGTGGGATGATGAGTATCGCCCTATAAAATGTAATGTCAGAGTTTTCTTGAATTATGGAGATGGTCGTGGCCATTAAATGAAAATTATAATAGAAATGTGAGTGGAGTGTCAGCGGGCCGGGTTGGGTCGGACATTAGCGTCGCGCGGGACGGTTTATGTCGCGGAAGTCGCCTACGCGATGCGATTCAAACTTCAATCCCGACCACACGCTTTTGTTTCCACATATTTCTACATACTTAATGTAATTATATACCTATTCGATTCGAATTATTATACTATTTTTAATGACTGGTGATTGTTCTTTTTGTTTGATTTTTTACTGCGTAATAAACTGTTGTTTAATTTACAGATTGACCTGCTTTTACTAAATTGTTTTTTATCTGTATACGGATATTATTATTATCTTTATGTTCCGAATAAATTAGTAGCTTAATGTATTTCTGATTTTCATTTTGAATACTATTGTTGTCAACTTTGTAACCAACTTGACTATTATTCGAATATGATTTACTGATTAAAGATATTTTTTCCAATCTTCACTATTTGTCCACAGAGTAAATATTTGTAAAAACTTTGTTGTACATGTTTTTCAAATACCTGTTTGATAGTCTACCTAACTCCACCATTTAATTTTACTACTACAATTTTCTTATTTAACACATATTTTTATCACCGATTTAACATCACATGCGCAAGATCTGAGGCGCCGCGCCTAACATCACTCGAACCGTGAAAAACATTAATAAAATACATTTTAAACGTAAGTGTGCGGTTTAGTTACAGTGTATTCATACTTTTATTAAATATAGTAAAATCATAATAATTTATTAAAGCTATAAAATTCTTAAACATCGTTTAAGATGTATTTTTTTGCAACCCTGCTCGGTAGAGTTTTTTCCGAGAAAAGATCAGACAAGAAAGTGTAATGTTGCTCTTTTTCTAAGCCAGCTTGCAATACCTACGGTGATAACAGCATAATTTTAATTAAAAATCTCAAATGATAGTTTACAAACTTTAATTTAGTAAATATATTTGATTTTATGGCCAAATGAAGTAGATGAAGTAACCCAGAACGGAGTATATACTCGATTTAGATATAGTCGACAAGTTTATTCATATGAGACGTTGTGTTGCGCAAGACTCGTGATGGCCCGCCTCTGCGCTCGCCGGTGCGCGGTCAAAAGTTCACCGTTACCTTCACCCACGCTGATTCACAATGTTTTTGTATCCACATTCCGTATTGTGGGTGATCACGGAGTTCCTCTTGTGCGGGCATTTAAAGTGTGTTTATAAGTACTGAATTCTGAACCAATATTTTTTTAAGACGCAACAAATAATATGGAGTTAAAAATTATGTACATAAGCTCACGCTAATATACCTGATAAGTTGCTGAGAGGTGACACTACTTTCAATATTTGCAATTCGAAAAGTTTATTTCGGGGTTAGATGTGGTGCCAGGAAGCTTAACGTGCTATCGGGCTTAACGATAGTAATAGGGAAACGTTAAGAATTATTTTTTATCAATAACATGTTTTTTACAGATCTTTTATTTTATATTATTTTCTGGCTTGATAAAAAGACTGCGCTGAACCTGCTTGTAACCACAATGCTATTCAAATCACACTACCGACCCGCAACAGACAATAGTCTCACCATTTAACACAAATACGTCCGTTCAATTGCTTCTTCACAAACAGTGTTGGCAGTGATTGTTCAGCCATTAAATGCGAGGTTTATGCTACATAACCGCAGCTGGTAAGGTCTTGACCCCGGGTCAATCAGGCGCACGTAGAACGAAGCCTGTTATACTGTAGCTTCAGTAAAAGGTCGTAGGGTCAAGTGCAGAGCGTCAAACGATGCTTAATAGACAGCGCGTTCAAGACATAGCCTGTACGAGATTGCATATAGTACGGGATAAAATTAGTATTCGAGTAGATTTTAACGAGCCCGAATCTTTATACCGCTTTGAAGCGTGACATAGTTAAGAAGAAAAAAAAGGCACTCCCTTAGACTAATTGCTCTGTTTTCCTTGAGTTGTTCTTTTATTTTTTTCAAAGACAAAGCTGTGATGCTAAGTTTTTCACATATCACCGATATAGTGGAATGATTATTTTTTTTTAAAGATTTAGTCTTTAGGAAAATTGTTGCAGACATTACAGTAATCGATACTAATTACTAAGAAATTTATTGGTAATCGCATTACTCAATGGCTCTGAAACTGAGACCTAAACTTTGACGGTTCAATCTAACTGACCTAACCAGTTACTTGCTAAAGTATAATTTAATTATATCATAATGATTGTCTTTATTAATGCGTATATTTTAAAGTAGTAGTGCAGACATAGAACTGATTAATATTAGTTTTCTACGGCCACACCTCACTTTGTTCTCGATGAGCGGTCTGCGGCGAGACGCGGTTATTAAACCAGATTTCTACTTACCGTGTAGTCATTTTTAAAAGTGAAAGCCTCTGTAAATTTTGTCTGACATAAAAGACATAAAATTTTCACACACTCAACATGTTTGGACTTGTCTTGATGCCAGAATAAAATATTGAGTTTTTGTAACCTCTTTAGTAGTTCTTTATGGAAATGATGCGACGCAATTGGTCTCCTAAGTGAGGACGTCGAAGATTAAGCGAGAATATAAAATTAATAAGTTCAGATTTAACCATGCCATCATAGGAGTTGAAATATTACTTTTCTTCTAGATTGTGACCATTTACATTTTTACATTATAAATAAATGAAATATTGTTTTAATATTTAGTAATTTATATGGCTTCGTCATGCCGCAGGTTAGAGACTGTGAATTCTATACCTGCCAGGACATTAAATGTTCACAAGTCTAATAATTGCACTTAACGGTTTCAGAAATATCATATACATTATTACATTATACTTCAAAGACAATTTTGCTTTTTCTATGAATCAATTACTTTGTATCGAATTGCGAATTGTAATAGAGTCCACGTCGGTCGCGTAAATTGGAAATGTAAACATTTCGTGTTTTCTTCAATCGATTTCGTCATATTTATATTGTTTCACTATGACTACTTTTGTGCGTCTTCCGTCATATTTTTTTCTAGATCCGTTTATTTGTCTTTCAAACTTTGATTCTTCATTGTGTTTATAACAATGAAGAAATACGTTCATTCTCGAAAGTTTTCAGACATCAATAAAGTGTATTTCTAAAGTGTTTTCCATATTTTATCTTCGGCGCCGATGTAAGAAAGCAAAGAGCGTTCAAATAATAAGGTCGCATGAATGTTTCGCAAGCATTGTATAAACAAAAGAGTCACGATCTATTCGATTTCAAACTCGCCTGTATTATCATTTATGTGTGTATTGAAAAGTAAGATAACACACGTGGGATGATTTGATCTCCACGTTACTTACCATAAAGCTTTGAAGTTATGATAAATAAATACGACTTACAGCCGTCTACATAATTTTTAGAAGGATCCTGGTTATCGTGCTCATAAAATCAGAATTTTTAGATTAAAATTAAAATTTAACTAAAATATGTGATTGAAATTATAATAAGGTCAACATTTGTACAGTTCCAAGTTGTAGAGGACTTAAGGTGTCTCTAGACTCTAGAGTACAATATGAATAAAACATTTCAATCAGTGTTACATTTTTGTATTGAGAACTGATATACTGTAGACTACAAGCCCGTGGCAAAAATCGATGGGTCAAATGAACCACCAGGAGACCTATTTGGTAGGATACAGGGGCATAAAATAATAATATTCAGCACTATGCCGTCACTTGTAAGCTGTCCGTCTCAGTGCAGATGAGACTTCAAAATCATCAAGGAGAGGGGTTCATTTTGGTCATTTATTTTTGTACGGCATTTCTACCATCGATAGGTCCATGAAAAATAATAGAAAGAACACGTAGTGCCGTACAAAAATAATGCGTCACAAAGTCGGAAGAACGTTAGATATTCCGGCAAATTTGTCGCTAAATTTGGTCATTTGATTTTAAACGGCATCGGTTCCATACAGTCGCAATACCTCTTCTAAACCATTATTCCGCAACGCCGTACAAAAACTATGCGACAAGGAAAAAAAAACAGCGGTTGCAACCCACTCCCTTTCAGTGGTCCGGGGGGTGATTTGACACAATATGGGATAACTTTATTTTGAAAGTATTTAATGCATAGATAACATTTTTTCACATGCCGTACATTTTTTGGTGATCCAAAGGTCTGTAGAGCGGAAAATATCTCTCGAATAATCCATGTAATAAAATATACTTTAGGGTGATATTTAGTATGATATTTACTGTACAGCATTTAGACAATTTATTTGTATCTAATGCAATCATCTATAAAAGTCAATTTCGTACATATCTGAAAGTTCACATTGATAAAAGGTAATAAACATAACAAAAACTTATTATTATTAATTCCTTTTTTTAACTTTATTTGTCCGCAATATTCATGTGACATATATTCATGTTTCAGAAGGTGATCGAGAAGAGGATACGGACGTCGATGAGGACCTTGATTCCGATACCGACTCAGTCACTGATTCAGATATTGACTTAAAATTTGAAAGACATACCTACCTATTTTTTCATTTCTGTATATATCATTTAGTATATTTAATAACACAATTCAAAAAAATATGTCCATGTTTGGAGTATATGACATCGAAAAGTTTACAAAAATATAAATACTGAGCTTAGCTATAGTTTTTCAGTTTTTGGATATAATATACACTGTTTCACTTTAAAAGCTGGCATAATGATTTTTTATACATGTTATTAATTATTCTCTTCAAAAATATGTTAATGCCGTGTAGTATCACACGACCATAAAGTACTTCTGAAATGGTAGTGCCATTTTAATCAGCCAAAAATTATGTTTTGCATTAAAATGTACGGCATAATTTTTTCTTCATTTGTTTACCTGAGAACTATTCAAAACAACAATCATATTTAGAAAGTTGCTGTATTTCACTAATCTACAATAATTTAAACTTTTGAAATGATTTGAGATTTTATTTTCCTCTCAATTTCTTTTCAAACATTTTTATTGAATGCCAATACTAAATAACGATTGTATTTAGCAATATCATGTAAGAAAACAGGTTGCCGTACAGGATCAAATGACCTTTCAGCTTTAAAAGTCAAATTTATGAGGAATTTGTGTATACATTAAAATTAACAATAATTTAGTGACGGCTTTTTTTAAAATAGTAATTTTGAGTGCTACTTCATGTTATGAAACCGATGCCGTACTTTTTCAAATCACCCCCCGAACCACTGAAGGTGAGTGGGTTGCAACCGCTGATTGTTCTCCCTTGTTGCATGGTTTTTGTACGGCGTTGCGGAATAATGGTTTAGAAAAGGTATTGCGACTGTATGGAACCGATGCCGTTTAAAATCAAATGACCAAATTTAGCGACAAATTTGCCGGAATATCTAACGTTCTTCCGACTTTGTGACGCACTATTTTTGTACGGCATTACGTGTTCATTCTATTATTTTTCATGGACCTATCGATGGTAGAAATGCCGTACAAAAATAAATGACCAAAATGAACCCCTCTCCTTGATGATTTTGAAGTCTCATCTGCACTGAGACGGACAGCTTACAAGTGACGGCATAGTGCTGAATATTATTATTTTATGCCCCTGTATCCTACCAAATAGGTCTCCTGGTGGTTCATTTGACCCATCGATTTTTGCCACGGGCTTGTAGTCTACTGGACTAATAGCTGATATTTAATTTGTTCAATAAAATTACAGGTTTTAATTGGTTCTATGTTTGCTCCAAAAGTCTTTAATTCAGGAAAGTCATGCACGCAGCAGCGATATTGAATTGAATTTAAATTGAATTTTATGGGCACTAAAAAGTCGCTACATAAAATCACTGTCGATTAGCAGAGGCTTGAAGCTACTACGTTTGCAATTAATTTTATAACACTTTTACTATCAGAAATTATCCAATGTATCACAATTAAACACGTAGTTAAAACATACACGGAACAGGGTATATCATTAGCTTTTGACCTCAGAACATGTCTCCTAACATTCAGATCGAATAGCTCGTGGCGGTCCGACTTTCACGCGTTTGTGGGCGTCACCTGCCGTGATGTACCGATATCGTCAACATTATGCTCGGTGCAATGTGATAATAGGCTGATTCCAGAACCGATTGGGATCAGTCATTGTAAAGGTAGAATGTTGAGGAATAGGAGACTGAGATGAACTTAGAATGTATGCGTGATAATACAGGGTATATCAAGACTGCTACCGAAAACGAAGCCGGGTGGTAGTTTAAACGACTTCAGACACAATGCAACAGAAAAAGTGGCAAAAAAAAGCGTCAAATTTTTTTTCTTTATTTTTTCCTACGACCATAATTGGGTGGTAAATAATTTTTTTCCTAAAATAATAGCGTATGCCCTTTTATTTATAAATAATCTAAGGTATAAAAGAGTTTAAATTATTATTTTAGCAAAAACTATGGATTTACCATCCAAAAATGACGATATTTAAAAAATCATAAAAAAATAATGTCGCGTTACTTTGCGAAATTTTTGGCTGAATTGTGTTTGTAGTCACTAAAACTACCACCCGGCTTCGTTTTCGGTAGCAGTCTTGAGATACCCGGTATAGTCAGTTTTTAAGGGGACCTCGTCTCGTCTGTCGTGTTTAGCCTTTATGGTTAATTTAATTGTGTTTACAAGTTCTTGAAATATTCCATTCAACAATATATTTAAGATATCTTCTTTCTATTATTTACAATTCTCTAAGCTTAGCCTTACAATTCTCTTAGCGATTCCAAAATATCAAGAAAGTAAACTATGTTAAAGTAACAATATTAAATTTCATTCATTGAATTATGTGTTCCGTTCAAACCTCACTCTAAAGTTAGTACAAATTATATACAGTATCAATTTATTAAACTTATAAAATCCTTAATTATGGCTATACTGAAAATTTCATACTTCTGGCGGCTCTATGATCATACTCTATAAAGGGCTAGTTAGCATGCAAATGTGGTAACCCCCGACTATCCATGTTCATTGGGTGCTGAAATTCATCTTAGATATCTGCACCGATTTAGCATAGTTTCGCAAGTTGGCTTTCTAACGAATTGATAGGGCATTGTTGTGCTGTATTGTCTCGAGCTATTTCATTTAGGCTAGTTTTACATGGAATTCTTTAGTGTTTCAAAGTTTTTGACTGCTACTTTCAAAATTAAAAAAAATAGTATTTCAAAGTTTATGTAATGTTTTATCAATATCAATACCAGATATTGAAGACTCGAAAGTTTTTGCGAACCACCATGAAATTATTTCAATAGATGCCTGCAAAGTTTGAACTATCTTAATTCTTAGATTAAAGCAACCAATTGACAAATCATTGCTATCTCTGCTGCTGATATCTACATTGCCGATAGTAAAACAGTCAGGACATTGATTGAAGTATCAAAAACGCCCATTGCCATTATAAAATATCGTATTTGTATTAAAATTGAATGGTACATTATAAATTCAAGTCGTGAACTAATTCTGTGGTAATTTTAATTGTACTCCATTCTATTGTAACGTTACATTGACTTGTCTGTACATTTTGAACTGTTGTGAAATTAATGTCTGCTTTGAAATATTGTTTTAATATTCAGTAATTTAAATGACTTCGTCATGCCGCAGGTTAGAGACTGAATTCTATATCTGCTTGTAGGTTAAAGTTTTCAAGTCTAACAATTGAATTTGTTGGTCTTGAAATATATTTAAAAAAAACTCTATGAAGCCATAGGCACATAATCAGCCTCTTCGCTCAGCTGATATGGACTCAAAATTGTAACAACATGAGTCGTAAAACTTTTGAGCCCTTTTTCTCGGAATTTTGAATAATGCGCTTTGCTATTAGCAGACATCCTGGGATAAGTCTGCTGCCAACCAAGCGAAGTTCATCCATAAGTTTCTCTCATAAATTGTTGATCCAAAAATCCCCCGTAGTTACTAATAATTGTCACAAGATACATGAAACAATATAATTTGTAATAGTTTATCTTTACATGGGAGCGGAACAATGTGTGAATGAATGCGCGTTTATTAAATTTAAATCAAACAATTATCTATGAATTAAATTCGAATAGCAAATAATTGCGAAGATTAATTAATATCGATCGATTAATTACAATTGTAGGCGAGTGATAGATTAAAGTGAGTGTATAAGATATGATTCTGCCGGTGTGAACACAGACGCCGGCCGTGTGTTCGTCCGTCTTGCCGTCACTCCGGAGCGGCTGGGCACCCACGCCGCGGCTTTTTGCTCTGCCATTACAACACGACTGTCTGTTGTAAATTGCGACACGAATATCATTTTGATTGACGTTATTTGTATTTTCTATTTGAACTATACATCGCCCACTGCCCACTTTGTACGTTTCAAAATCTACATTTCAATCTCGCATTGTAAAGTGATTAATTTGACTGGTTTAGTTTTCCTTTTGTGCTATACGGATTCAGTGACGGCGTACATTGTATCTGAGTAAATTACGTGTCTTTTGTATTGGTATCTATTGATAAGTTATCGATTTTGTTGTGTCGAATTTTAACTGCGTTGTATTTTGGCCAGTTTATCATGAGCTCTCGGAGTTCCTTCACGCGTTCAATGGACTATTGAAATGTTGAGTTTGCATATTCATGACACGATCGACATTTAATCGTACAACTGTATCTCAGTGCGCTCTTGATACACTTCAATATTAAACACGGCTGATTTAAGTAATTCGAGATTAATGGACTAATGATTATGATAATGCAAATTAAACTTAGAATAATTAGGTACACTTAAGTGATTGACAATTGGATACCAGCAATTTGTAAGGGTTTTTGGTTGGAAGGTTAGTAACAAAAATTACAATAATGTTTAAAATAAACGACTAAAGCTCGTGAAAGCGGTTATTGAAATTGATTCGTTTAGGATAGGAATAACAACATATTTTGCAATGCAAATGCGATAATTTCGGTATTAAGTATGTTATCAGTAAAAATCGAAAGCAAATCGACCTAAATTTTACAATCAATGTTTACGTACATGTCACAGACACGGTAGCTGCACGCCAAAACAGAATTAATCGGTATGTTGATAGGAGTCTACTGCAAAACATTCGCTAAAAACTCGCAAATACCATCCTTGAATGACGTGATAAGGCTGTCTTAAGTACCGTTGAATACAACTTGTGCAGAGGATTAGAATTAATTTAATTTATTCTTTGCGCAGGGAATTAGCGAGGAAGGTGTTATAGAATGAAATATTATGAGTTAATTTTGATGATTTTCATCTTTAATGATTTTTGTTGGAACAATGACTCTTTATAGCTTTAAGATCAGGCGTCTGTCTTCTAGGCAGATTTCCTCTGGATAGTTCTACGTTTACGCCACACCAGAATTGTGTTATTATCAGTGTTTATATGAAACACATCTGAAAGAAGGTAGTTATAAAAGAAGAGAAGAAATAACATTTTACTGTGTATCAGGTGTGGAACATTGTCAGAAAATGTAAAATAAATATACGATTAAAATTTTAATATAAAATTGTTTTTTCACAATGTTAACAATGTATCACAGCCCTAATGTGCCACGTTCCACTGGTACCGCCACAACATTCCCAACAAGCGTGATAGCCGACCAAAATAAATCGGTTATCACGTCGAGATACGGCCAGTCGTGATAGTGTTTCTCTCCACTGATACGGGCCGCGCCCCTTCAATTAAGATTATCACGCCACGATTAGTAGATTACGAACGACCTCAAACTGCGCAATACGCCGCCGAAAGTTTTCCATATTGACATGACATTGCAATTTTTACTCCATATAAAAATCTTCCCCTTGTTTTGGATGTGGCTAGTTATTTCTAAATATGTTCCTAGTAATGATGGAATGGACAAAAGACTTGATTAGAATTTTAAATGTAAATAAAAGTATCCAAAATTCAAAAAAGCTGCAGGAAGTCCTTGGGGAGAATCCTATATTCAGCAGTGGACTTTCTGTGGCTAGAATGTTAATAATGATGATGATCAAAAGTTCAGCACTTTGACATTTACTTGGCCCATCAAATATATTATAGCTTTAAATCAGCAGTCATCCAAAGCACGAAAAAATTTGAAGTATATGTAATTGGAAATGTCAGATCTCCAGCTCTTCAGACGAGTACGTAGCAATGGACCACAATTTGTGAGTTGTGGTATATTGGATTATTAATTTGGGCCATCTAAATCTGTCTAGTTGTGTTGGTGTGCGCTGACACGCGGTTATCGGCCGCGTTGACAATTATGTGTAATCGATGACATGCGGACACGATGCCCATTCATTTACAGATAATGCTGTACCAATATTTGTTGTTGTTTCTGCGCTAAATGGAGCGCGATACGTTTTTTTATTTTGCTCCAGTGTGGCCGGTTACACAATTAGAACACTGATTAAAAAAATCACCTTCGTTGTTTTGGTAGTTTCAATCATAAGATTATTGATGTTATCTTTATTAATTAGCTTACTGAATATATTATGCTTCTACGTTCTTATTGTTATCATACCTAACGAAAACTTTATAAAATGTTGTACCAATAGAACGTTATCACTTTGTACAAGGATTTAAATGTTAGAATAATAGCTTCTATATTTGATAGTATTATATATAAAGTGCAGTTAGGTCTGCTCGTGTTTAGAGTAATGGCCATCACACAATCAATCAGCGAGCCAATGCGGAACTAATAAGCCGCGCAACTTGTTCCTTTATTAACATCTATTGATTGGACTCGACAGTAGCTTCACTACAACTTACGAGATTGTTACTTGGAGACTGATGTATTATTATAATCACCTTTAGCTATACCCCACCTACCCCTTTCTTCTTCCTTTCCTTTTTCTTCTCGCTCTCCTCACGGTTTGCGGGTCTTTGGTAGCGAGATTTAATTTTCTAAGTCGATATTATATGTGAACGCCAATGCACTTGTCTACACTTGTGGACACAGTCGCATTCCCGTGCTTATCACGAGTCAATATACTGATAAATTCATAATAAAAATACGTTGCACCGAAGTTATGTTGGTGTGGGATAAATTAGATAAAACGAGTGGTCAAGAATTATAGGATTTTTCAAAGACTATGGTATGTTAGACATCAAATAAAATTTGAATGTTGAGTAGAAGCAGAGGTTTGATCCCTGAAATACAGATCTTATCATAGGACTAAAACAGTAAGATTTATCAAATTATAAAAAATATGTTTGTGATCTACACAAATATATTAGTCCAAGGATAAAACCTGCGGTCTCTGGTGCTCTGTTATGGAAGCTGATGAAAGACATTAAAAGCTAAGTAGGTATACTGTTAGGGTAACCGTTGTCAGTTCTCGTGGAAATTAAAGTGCGCTTTATGTTAATTCAAATGTCTGTTTATAAATCACTATGAATAGTTACTTCGTCGTCCGCTTAATTAATTTATGTATTGAAAACTTGTCCTTTACCATTACTGTTAAACGTTTTAATTTAGCGATATGGCGAATAGTGAAACTGTTGAGTTTACTTAATATTGGCAAAAGTTGAATATCGATATTTCGTATACATTTGCCTGTGGAGCGTTACGCGTATGCGTCGAGACGGCAACCACCGAACACGATAGTGACAAATTTTTGTTTCGGTTCAGCCTGTTTCTATCCGGTTACGTCTAGATCGGCTTAATTTTGTCGACTGGAAGATAGTCATCTATCGCCAGTGGATTAATGATTGCATAGTTATAATCGTTACGATAAAATGCACAATCAAGCGTATTTTCCCAAAAGGATAAACCAGAGTGAAAACAGTGCATGCACTCTTTGCCAAGCAGAAATTTTGTAAAGTACGCTTATCGTCATTGTAGGCCACTCATATACTGATAATACATCCGTAAAAATTAAAGTCCTGCTAAATACAATCGTCTCTTCGTTGATTGCTAGTCGTCATAACATCGGAAGCGCCTAGCAGGTTGTAGCGACCACTCCATTAGCGTTTAATCTTCGCGGAGCGAGCGCCGGGATTCGATCAACATGTAAATGCCGACAGTGGACAGTTTCTGCGCGTCCCTCGATGATCACACGGAAAAGCTACGTGTCCACTAGGGATTTTACGTTCACTCTTTAACGTAGAAAATTTGCTATTGAACATAGGCGTTGCTTTGACCTTTTGACTTCGATTTTTTTTGTATTGGTTACTTACAGGTTGTCACCTCTAGATAACTTTGTATGTTATAGGTATTTCGTTCATCATTATACGTATTTACTTGTATATTTTATGCTGTGGCTACTACGCCTTTAGCTTTACACCAGGAATTTATCAATTTGAACATTCGTAGCTGCAATGACTTTTTTATTCGAACTGAATGAAATCTATTGTTTTCACTGTATGAGCATCTATATTCGTCAATATAGGTCATTGTTAATGTTGTTAATGCTACAAGCATGGTATAGTGGATGCTGAGCATTAATGAGCGGCTATCGTCTCGTCCCCGTCACATAGCCTGACTGAATTAACTCCTATCGCTCATCTACAGTTTGACTGACAGGGCACTGGAGACATTTGACCTGGTTTTCCATTCCCCGGGCAACGGTTAGTCGCTAATAAATCGAAGGAAAGCCTCGTAGATTGGTCTCCTTACATAAGTTAACTAAAACTGGTACACAGGTTTAATGAAGCTTAGGTTTCTTTTGATTTTATGTTCTGTTAATACAGCTTTTCATTTTATTTAATAAAAAAATTATAGGAATTGCTTGCTCATTGAAAAGTCGGGAGTCAATGGCTTGAAACAACAAAAAATCTTCTGTGGGTCAGTATTTTATCTGATCGACATTGCAGTATTATGGAGTGCATTTTATTTGCCGGCTCGTAAAAAATGCTGATACCGATATGCTGAACTTTAATGCTATTAAAGTTTACATAACTACAATTAATTAATTACAAAATAATGATGATTAACTAATTAGAAACAATTATTTGCACTAGCAATGCTGTTTTAGATTTCACTTTTTTACTGCGACTAGCGACTATGTTTGATTCTTGAACTATGAAAAATATTTATAGGATCAGAACATTTATATTTCGAATCTTAGTGTTGGGTACCTAAATTCTTTTGTAGTTTCTCATACCAACAAGTGGTAACCTTAAGGTAGTAATATGACTAATAGGTGTCTCTGTTATGTTTTGTACTATCTAATTGTACAGGTTTTTTATTTTATAAACACATGCCGTTAGGTTGAGTCGAAGGTTTCTTAGAAAATCGATAGTTAAAAAATATCCAAGTATTTATAAATAAGCGGCGATTAAAGGCGTTGATAAGGTGCGCTCATGTCCGTGGTCACGTGTCGTTGGCGTGTTGCTCTGTTTTCATTTCTATCATATTCTAAATTTCTTCGATTGCCACTGTAGCACAGTTGTACGATTACAACGCTGTGGTCTCGAGTTCACTAGTCATTCAAAGTGTTTTAAGATTTTTCTACTGATTATTAGCTTGGAGTCATGAATTTGTACCCGATAGTGCGATTGGCTCGCCCCCTTTCACAACGGAGGACAGAACACCCAAATTAAAAAATACCCAAAACAAAAATTAGATTTCCTGGTAGGAACCTTTGCCTCTCTGTTCCTCTCTCCTTTTGGCTCCTCTCGTCTTTATTTTTTCCCTGTTTAAAAGGTATGCACATAATTATCATCATCATCAGCAGCAGCAGCAGCAGCCTTTTACTGTCCACTGCTGGACATAGGCCTTTTTCAAATTTCACCTCGTCTTCGGCTTAATTATAATCCTCAATTATTGGTTTATGAATGGCAATAACCACTTACCCATCAATTCTCGATTCTAAGGCCCATTTAACAAAGTTAGCAACTACTGCTGTTGCGCACATAACAGCGGTAATCATCGCTAATGCAGTATTGATTATGTGCGTTCATGTTACGTTATGTGATGATACTATTATTGTAATTAGACGGTTCCTTGTGAGATGAGGGAATGTAGAGCTGCTATGATAGTGGTAATACGGTGATCGTTTACGAAAGAAATGCATAGTACGAGGTGTAAATAACTCATAAATCACACACGTACAGGCAAAGCTAGTTATAGGCTCGTAAAGGATAAGGCTAGTAAAAAGATATTCGACTGGAGAAAATATGGGAAAATTTTATCACCTTTTTGGTCGCAATGATCGATGCAGTTTTCTGTTTTGATTGATAAGCTGAGGCAACAAGAGCCCCCGCAGACTATCGACTTCTTATCCTCCAATAATATATTATAATCAGTAGTGAGAAGGCTTGTAATTATGGCAATTGTGTACCTTCGCACTGATTAAGGAGACTCAACAGTTATCTAATACACAATCCAGTTCCATGCAGAAATGACATTTTATAAATTGATTGTTTTACAAGGCCAATCACACTAGGATAACGTGGTGGACTTTATGGTTTAGCCCCTCTCAATCTAACACTAGATTGTAAAAGAGGCCCTGCTGCGCTGATATAAACATATACAAGGTACAAGGGGGATTTTCGAATTTAGAAATGTAATCCAGAACTTTACGGTTTATATCCGCTGCCACACTTATACTGGTGGTAGGTCTCTCATATGTGAGAGGCCATCTGAGTAGGTACCACCGCAATGTCTATTTCTCCCGTGAAACAACACTGCGTAAATGCACTGTTGTGTTTCGGATTGAAGGGCATTGTAGCCAGAGTAACTACTGGACATATTGAGACTTAACATCTTATGTCTCAGGATGACGAGCGCAGTGGAATGTTGCTACTGTCTATGAGCGGTCGTATCGCTTACCATCAGGCGAACGGCTTGCTCGTCTCGTCATTCATTGCAATAAAAAAAAAAAAAAAACTCCAGTAGACCCATTGACAAAATTATTGAAACGATGTTAATAACCCACCTGTTTTGTTCAAATTCACAATTTCCATGCTTCGCACTCGCAGCAAACGTCACGTATTTTGACGAGTGAAGATAAAAATTATTCACGAAGCAAGGATTCTCACGTCAGGTACACAGATAACGGTCGCGATTGCACGCTTTTTGTCAATATTGAATCACTTGTCGACCGATATCGGAGTTACGTTGAACCCGAACCGTCGGGGTTCATGACTGCATGTACTGGCTACGATATTCTCGTGTATTTTGTTGCATTTTTATGTTTTGTTAGGTACGCGAGGGACTATTCTATTCAGGCAAATTCTATTAGTTGGCGAAGCGGGCTGAAAAGTGTAGGCGACTGTAACCTTTGTGTTGTTTTGTTTTACAGAGTCAACAAGTTACTTAAATTAACTTGACCTGAGATTGTTTTGAAGATAGACCGAAAAACCCATGAGAAAGATAACGAGAGCATTACAATAAATAAACATAGATGACATTTCATGCTCTTCTTTTTGCTTTGATGATGCTTTTTTTTTTGTTTACGGTTTCATTTGATGATTATTATTTGACATATTCTATTTTTCTGTCATCTCGAAATATAGAGAGTAGTTTCACCAATTCACCCAAATGATTCCATACCTCTTTACATCAATATTTTTACCAATTTCATGTATTTGGTATTAGAATGTATATTTGTATTATCGGACACGACGCGTTGCATATCTGCGCTTGCCCCGAGTTACTGTTTATTTAGCTTTATAAATATTGTACATGGATAGTGGCACAGGTTCAGTCGGCTGTCCGCTAATATTGACGTTGAGCTCATCGCAGGAAGCTGTTTCAACATTACACTACTCATAAATATCAAGACTAGTGTAAACTGTGACACGGTGCTTGAGCTAGTTTTGATTTAAGGCAGGAGTCGGCAACCTTTTAAGTCGGAAGACTCAAAATTTACAACATTTCTAAGTTTAAAGAGCCACAATTATTTTCTAACTACTTTAAAGACGCCTGCTATAGGGGAGGGGTGCGGTAAAAAGCTAGGACAAGCGGCTGAGAGATAGAAATGGTGCCTAATCTTCATTAATGGATTGCTATCTAAAATTGAGGTATATATGGATTGTTCAAAGATCGGTTTGTTATCTTTATTATTTCCGAATTCCATTCCCAATGAATGAGCGGAATTCTTCCGAATTTATACCTAACTATGAATGTTATCTGTACCGTTATCTACTTTTTCTCAAGTTTTAGGATATTAGTAATATTTATCATTGTATTATTCATAATAATTCGTAGAAGTGATAGGCGTGCGTAGTGCGTACTGCGTGGCAAGTTGCGTCCGATACAAATTGCGCACTATACGCTATACAGGAAATTGTTATTCTAATTATATGTGTATTTTACTTCACACCAATAACTACTTGTAGTAGATATGTCAGTATAATTAAACACTTGCTCGAGTTCATCATTATGACAACTACAGGTCAATTATACACCCTTAGTTAAAATATTTTCAAATTAGAAAATATAACTTCATAACAGATCATTCAAATTTGTCACTGACGACAAAAAGGTAAAAAAAATCATAAATGCGTGCGAGATTAAGGGCGTGTAAAAACTATTACGTAACCGACGTTTAACTTGATACCCCCTAATCCTGGGTCGAGCACAAAAAACTCTGGATCCTGTTTAGATAGAGAGGAGAAATGGGCGCGCGGCGAGCGCGAGCAGGATAGACAAACACGCCGAGGGCCATGCGCCACTCTGCCGCCGAATAAATTATGTGGCGGGTCCGTATCGCGCCGCTGGGGCCTTATCGATCGGCTTGGATAATCCTAGAGGTCGCCAGTTGAACGGGCAGCGGCGCCTCCGAGCCGTACGAGATGACCTCTCGGTCGCATGCCTCCGCTCCACGCTCCACGCTACACACGACCAAATCGCAGCGATAACGCGCCAGAACAGGGGGCGGTAACGCCTCCATCGTATGTACATCGAGTACCTTCTACCCGGCGTGCAGGTGTGAAGAGATTTGCCCGTGTCCACCGCTTTCGCTAGTTTGTACTTAGATGATCGATAGTCGTGTACAAGTATCTGTAGCGGAACGATTTGTATGCCAATCTGTACGTACAGTGCGAGTAACATCTGCGAGCGGTACGAAACGAGTTTTGCACGTGTTCGCAAACATCGGCCGACTCCGCTACCTGTGAAAGTAGCAACACATTACCTCGTACGATTTATTTAATGGCCGCTGATGAGCTTCTGATGGCCGAACACTTCCCACGACATTATGGAGACATCCCGTACTTACACCCGCCATTACTAGTTTTATAATACATTTATGTGTAAGCCACTAGGATTATATAGTACGTCTGGCGACAATAACGACTTTTAGATACCGAACATTGAATCTCAAAGTCTATGGTAATGTCTGATTTTGTAAATGCGAAATTAATTCACCCAAATAGCAAAATTAGTAGTTGTTCAAAATATCACTAGCAAAAAGAAGAGAAGAGGCTTCTGCCTCTGTCAAGGATAAATTCAGGCTGATATGATGATAGTAAAGCAGGTGCAATACAATGAAGAAGCTAATGGTAAAAACCGCGGATAAAAACCATAGCACACGGAACTGAACGCATCAGAAGGCCGCTCGCACTGCGCATTAGGCTAATAACATCGATTATTTGCAAATGTGATCGAAACAATGGTGTGGGTGTCGCCGAACGTTTATAGAATTCATAACGGGTTATTTCTCGATATATTCGACAGCTTCTATGGCGCAGTGGGTTCGACGCCGGTTATGAAACGAGAGGTCACGTGTTCGACCCCCGCACCGGATAAATATTTGTGAGCCCTACAAACACCACACTGGTAGTAGATCTCTTATATTTGAGATGCCGCCTGGGTAGGTACCACCGCAAAGTCTATTCCTCCCGACAAACAGTTGTGTAAATGCGCTGTTGTGTTCGGTTTGAACAACATTGAAGCCAGAATAACTACTAGATATATTGACCAGCCAGAATAACTACTAGACATATTGGTTTGAGAGTTAACATCTGTCTCAGAATAGCGAGCGCAGTGGAATACTAAGCATTTAATTGTAATTCATAGTGTTTTGATTTTACTACTGTTCATGAGCGTTCATACCGCTTACCATCAGGCGAACGGCATGCTCTTTCACCGTTCATTGCAATAAAAAATAAGTCTCGGGCCTAAATGTTTGTGAGACCGAAAAGTCTCTCTCTCTCTCAAGACTATCGTAGCGTAGGGTTAGGAGAATATAAGTAACTGTTAGTTGTATGTATATTTTCATCTCGATATATTGAGGAGTAAGGAGCTATGTGACGTGCGCAGGATGTGCATCAGTTGTGGAGATGTGAATGTAAGTGAATGTCAATTGTGTGTATATTTATACCTCGATATATTTAGGAGTAAGGAGCTATGTGACATGCGCAGGATGTATAGGATCAGTTGTGATGTTTTGGAGCCAGCGTGGCCGATGACGTAGCAACACGTGTGCGCGCCCAGCGCTTTTGCAATGCCACGACACGAGAGCCGCTTGTGGTTATTGGAGGGCGGATTTGGTGCTGTGTTTTGGGGCCTATTTAAATTATAAAAGCTCATTTTTCATAATCACAGCAGATGTATGGTAATAAGGTATACGTCATGTTATGTTGATATTGGTTTGAAACAAATTACAACGTTATCTTATTTGGAATAATTTATTTGATATCATTATAAAAGTTTAAAATAACTCAATTCATGGAGTGCGTTTGTAGATGATCTAAGTAATGAACTTTTGTTCTAAGAGTGCGATTAAAAATATCGTTATAGAAGATTTATTTATTTATTTATACTATTTATTGTACATCAAACGTGTATTAATGAAATAAAATAGTCAAAATATAGTACGATTGGCGGCCATATCGCATTGAGCGAATGAAAAGTTGTAAATCCCACAATCCAATATTCATTCCGTTTTGTATAAAAAGCAGTATTACGCAAAGATCATTGGAAACTGCAATAAAGCTTTTCTTGCATTATACTTTTAAGAGTAAATATTTAACCTTATAACATTAAAGTTTATAAGTAACCATAATTCTTCAACTTGATTCAGCCCTGTATCGGACAGCACACGAGCGAACGAGTCACGAGACCACCCCGACACATTTTGTACCGAGAAACACAATGTAAGCGACAATATTAAACGTACATCACATTGATCGCCAAACAAACCATACACATACACACGTATACACATAACGCAATGTAAGGGGTGCGCTGCGCTTTGAACTGTAGCTGATTTGTTGTTGATGTGACCACTTTTGACGGGCAGATGCGGTATGGCTGTATAAGATTTTGGTTTTTCGGCTGTGATCAAGAAATGTAGCCTACTGTTGAAGCAAGTGCTTGTGGTTATGTTTTTTATGTTATGAATGGCGAAACGAGTATGCCATTTGTCTGATGGTACGCGATATGACTGCTCATGGATAGTAATAAAACCAAAACGCTATAATTACCTAAGCACTTCCTGGCGCTCCACTGCGTCAATAGGTCCAGTAGCTACTCTGGCTACAATGTCCTTCAAACCGAAACAGTGAATTTATACTGCTGTTCGGCGGGAGAACTAGCCGGGCCTCCTCATGTATGAATCACCTACAACCACATATATCGACTTTTATGTTTTAACACATTTTCTGAAATTAAATAAATGTTATATACCTACAAAAAAATATTTGACATTAATTAAAAAAAAATATAACAAGGCATTGAGAGGAATCTCTAGCAAGTCACATATGGCGTAACTTAATTACAACGAATTAATCGGTCGATTAAAAATCGATAGTGCGAACCCTTACACGGCTAACTGACATGTGGAAGTGGCATTATAAACGCGCATCGTAAACTATAAAAAGCATCAGTTTCCGACAGATGTTGGGCATCACGACTCGTCGAGAAATTTATGTCGCTTGCTAAATTTACACCAACACTAGGACGCCGCGCGACTTCACCTCCACTCGACGACGGATCGAGATATATTGAATGGAGCAATGTGTGAACCATCGTTGTGATGTGTTTTATTGAAATCCATTTGGATTGTTATTGTTCTATTATGGGAGACGTGCTGAGGCAACAACGATGTTTCATGTTTCAATATTTTTTGTTGATAGAGTTAGCAAACTTTATGATATGGCGCTAACATACCATGTAATTTTAGATTTCTTAAAATTCATCCACTGATATTTTTAAATAAATGTTCTTTGATTTTCAATTAGTTTTGCTTATGGGCTTAGATAAACTAAGATTAATGAAATGAAAATTGAAGCAATAACTAATCTAGTCTTGCCAAAACATTACTGCAAATTTGGCAGTAACAGACAATATAAATCAACTATTCTGCGAGTTACTGAAAATTTACGAGACCTTTTCCACCAAACTACACGATCGTGAGGTTGGTAGAGCGATCCTCTCATTCCTATAAAACGGGCTAAGGATTGAATCCCATTTTGTAATTGGGGAATACTTCATTTGTACACGTAACACACAAATCATAAAAATGTATAGAAGTATTGATATAATTGAATACCGGAATTGTATCGAGCAGAACATTTGTTTTGTAAATTAAAATTATTGATAATTTAGTAAGAATATTTCAGCTTTTCCTTGAGTTTTTGATCTAAGATTACACTTTAATAAAATCACATTCCGAAGTAATATCATAAAATCTTCTAAACGAATGTTCTAAGATATTTACAACTGAATTATAATAGTAATATTATAAACGCGTTTTGTTTGTTAGTTTATCCTTCTTTCACATCATGGCTCGACCTGATTTTTTGTATATTCTATATGGGCCGCGGATTGATGTAGGTTTCTTTTTATCTCGAAAATGCACGCTTACTCAAATCTGGTGCTTTAGTTTACGTGGTTAAAGCTGTTTCTTAGTTTGCTACATATGTACAGTCAGCAACATAAGTCGGTGAACACTTCACATTTTTTGATAACCTTTTTATGAATTAAAATTTGTAAGTACTACTCTGTAGTCGTAAAATATAACCAAGTAGTCATCTATGCCGAGAAGTGCCATACGATATTGAAAATAATTATTATTTTGGATGATAAGATAATTCCAAATCCCGTGAATGTGTAGCGACTTATGTTGCTGACTTTACATACATAAACATAACGGCTGTATCCTATAGGGGTAGGCAAAGACTATGGATCTCCACTACGCTCGACGCTGACACACTATTTTCGATTCGTCAACTTTGATTAATCTCTTAATGCATTCACGTCTGTTTAGACTCCTACTGACTCTTCCTTTCATAGTTAGTGCAATGCTGTATAGTTCCTCCAGTCTTTCCACAGAACAATGCCTAGCAATGTAAAATGGAAGAGGCCTTATTTCAGCCGTTAAATATGATTCTTCGTTCAACAGCACATATTTAGAGGATTAAACAGCTCAAAATGAGCTGCGAGTAGCAATTATGAAAAGTTACTGAAACCACATGAGTAGATATATTTACTCATGTGCTGAAACTCTCCATACTTTTATGACATATTCTGTGAATTATTAAATTGTGAACTATTATTACTGCCTCGGTGGCGCAGTTGTACCATGGTATGATTGTAAAGCCGAGGTCTCGGGTTCAAGTTCCGGGTAAGGCAAAGAAGCATTGGATTTTTCTATTCATTATCAGTCTGAAGTCAGTATCTTAGCAGCACCTCTACCTACCCTTTCTGGAAAAAAGGAGTGTGTATATGTACGTATGTATGAATCATTATTCTATGAATATAGTGTGTATTCAAGAGGTGATTGTGCTATCAATTTTTTGTCATAGTGCTAATTTAGTGTACTTCAACGTAATAACGGTTATAGTGTTAATCAGCGCAAATGTACTTCGGAACTCTGTTCGTAACTAAATTATTTTTATACAAGTGCTATTTGTTTCCGTCAATACAAAATGCTAATTAAATTATTTTAAATATAAAGCTCTCTTGTTATTTAGAGCACGTATAACCAGGCTTTGTTTAATATTTTTATTGGCGAAGTATCGTTACATGAAAGGCTTCCTTGTACCCCAATTATTTATCGGAGCCGCGATGACTTCCTCACTTTTCTCTGAAAGACTCTTTTTCTTAGACATTATCGCTTCCGTAATTATTTAATACTGTTACAGTTCTTGTTTGTGAATTATTTTTATAAAGTTTGCTGAGGTTATCATTAAGTAAGGTTTCGTTGTGGTTATGTCGAATAGAAGGTATTATGAAAGAATTAATACTCGTATAATATTGCTTAACTTAGTATAAATACCTAAATAAATAACACCCAACAGTCACATATATAGTCTTTTGACCCCACAGTAAGATCGAGTCTTGTGTCGTGGGTATCAGGCACTACGAGAGACTTTTCGGTCTCACAAACACTCAGATCCGAAAGAAATATTTGTGGGCCGTAGTATAAAGTGATATTTCCATATCACCAAGCTTTGGTAAGATAATTGCGTTTTTAAACTGCTTTCATGTGAAATACCTAAACTTACTTGTCTAACGCTTAGCAGATTTTTGATTCATAGTTAATTTAAAGTGGTAGAGTCATACAATAACGTATCAATCCTAAAGGTCTTTCGCGGATCTTTATGGAACTAAGCTCTTCAATTGGAATGACTGTCTCAGTCGATTATCAAGTACTGCTCTACATTCATCCTGTATGTAGACGTCTCTACATTTGTGAGTTCTAATATTTGGACTTGATATAATAATGCAAATATCCTTCGATCAAATATACACTAGATACACAGTTCCATGTAAAAGTTCTGTTAAAAAGTGGCACCGATGCATGACACGAAAAAAAGTAAACAAAAAGATCACATATTCCAAATATATTAACACAAATTCCACCTTATTTCTGGACCTTAAAGTAGCTTTTCACATAATATTGTTTAAAGTTCTGCGACGTTTTAGAAGCAACGGCCGGTGCGTGACTGAAGGCGAAAGAGTGCTTAAAGCACTCTTTTTTGGTGCCATTTTCTAAGCGCTCATGTTGTATCTAGTGTATATTTGATCGAAGCAAATATCTCTATACTATGCAGGCATCCTCTCGATATTTTCCTTTACAGTTAAAGTGCGTGCTAATTAAGACTCAGAGAACACAATGCGTAAGTGATTGCTCAGTAAGCGCACCGCATCGTAGTACGCGTATCGATTTGTGTGCGTACTGCGTTTAGTACTAGTTACTGCACTTAGCGAAGCTCTAGCGTCAATGGGCTGCGGAGGCGCCTCGGATGTACGAAGCTGGGTTACTCTGTACTCCTACCGTTCGGATATCGCACGTAAAACTGTACGAATATGCCTTAATACTTTACAAAATGTTCAAATCCTGTATGTCGTAAATTTTAAGTTCGAAGTGAATGATATGTTTCATAGAGAATAGTATTGATTTTTAGAAGTGGAAGACTTTTATATGTTGCTGTTTAACGTCCGAACATTCGAAATTTGTGTCGGAGTATAGTAACCCCCCTGATGTAAGTCGCGGAGAGTATGCCCCGAGAGCGACAACATTGCACTGCGGACGATATCTGCCAGAGCCATGTGCACTTGACGGGTTGCCACGCTGCCCACACAACACTTTGCTGTAGGGAAATGTTAAAGGATTCAAATTATAGTTTTTTTTGGGTTTTGTAGTTATGGGAAAGAAATAAGAGGTAGAGACGTCTTTAAATTGAATACATTTTGTAAAATGAAATGTTGTTTACCAAGGTTTTAAACGGTTTATAAAGTGCTGTAACCAGCTATAGAGCCAGAAAATTCCTCTTAGTTATGAAAGTGATGTAAGGCAGTCGTCGTTTGATGGTGTTGGAAGTCGAAAAATACATAACATCCCTGCATCTTGATACAAATACGATTAATGTAAGAGACGAATTACATATCCACACAAACAAGACATTTTATTAAGATGAGCCAATGACAAGTTCCTGCCAAAAATAAAATGAGTTTTCGGCAAATGCGAGCGGAACATGTGAGCGTTGTTGGCAACACCTCCAGAGCCTGTGCACCGGTGCATACTGCACGGGCGTGGGGTGCGGGGCGCGGGGGCGGGGTGTGGCGCGGGCGCGGGGGCGGGGCGCGAGGCCGAGGGGACGCCGCTCCGCCCGGCCGCGGCGCCGGCATTCGCGCGCCACGCGTCCGCACTATCTGACGTGTGCGTCAATCTCGTGCGCGCAAACGCGATCGTCTCCCGTAAGACTGCGCGCGTCGTTCCTCGTCACCGCGTACAATCTGGTGTAAAAATAAAGCCGGCGACAGACGGCGGACCACCAAGTTATATTTAAATGATAGCGACCGGCACCGCGGCCACACTCCGACGCCATGAGACTAAGTACGTCCAACACCATAGATGTAAGATAGAGTCACCGATCGGTTGCGAGTCGCCAGTTGCTGCAGTGAAGTGTTGTAGGGCTCGCTGGGCGCGACTCGGCCGGCCCCGTTTCCGTTTTCTGAGCGGATTTGTATAATGAGAGGACGTGCACGTAGAATGTAGATTCATTCATTGTTTCCCGTCATTGTGCTCGTTTGTTTGCATCGTGTGCGTGCAGTGTGCAGTGCGTTGTGATCCGCGGTACAGTGCCGGCCCGAGACACTGGCGCGCCAATGTTTTCAAACAGTGGTCTCATTCGTACATGTTCTAGAATCTGTGTCTATGAATTGGGTAGTACATCAACATTGGTATTGTTGTCGATATATTTACTCACTTTTTTGCTTTGTCACACAAATGGCATCTACTACATGCTTATGCAGATGTCACAAATAGTTTTCCTTATCCATACACATTGCTTAGATTTCAACTTATGGAAAGACATCTTTTTTTTTGCTATAAATTCTGTTTCTGATCGTAGTCTTGTGTTGTATCTAATCAAAACAGTGCAACTCGGTGTTACTGGCCACAACCTTGCGCGTACATTGACGTGTTTACTGTGCGTGGTGTGACTCGAGCCGAGCAGGGAAGGTCGCAAATCGCAATCACACACACACAAACACATTACATACAAACACAGCGAGTGATTTGCACTGGTTTCATTATGATTCCCTTGGAAAAGCTGCGAGGTATTAGTGATCTAGGATGATTGATTTATCGGTAATCGTGTGAACGAGTTGGTCCAATTGTGTTTTGGTTTTAGAATGATGGTGCAAGATAATTTGAATTAAATGGATTTTAAGTGTGGGATGGGTGAGTTGTGAGTTATTAAATAATAGTGTCCAGATACATAATGTTTTCACTTACATGACACATAATACTCCGGAGTTTACTCTACGGACAATTTTTGTTAACACTCTGCAAATGGAAAATCACGGGTTCAATTTTCTTAGTGCGTAATTTATTGACATGATTTACGAATGTTCTCAGTTCAATTCAGAAGATGTTCTTCGGATTTTGTTGGACCAATTAGTAAATGCTCAGTTTAATTCGAGATAGTGTACTTTACACTTGGCATTGAAAGTAACATTCTAAAATCAGTAGAATCAGATGATAGAAAACAAAATTGTAAATGTCTTATAAAACTCACAGCACTACCCAAATTCTTCTTACTCTGATTTCTTCGTCTATTCAACTTGACGCAATATATTTTCAATGGAGGTGACTGTTTTCGTGGCATGTATTCTACAATATCTTACGTAGGTATTGATAAGTTATCTTTATTAATAGTACTTAATGCCGTTTCCTGCACGGAGCAGTCCTTCGCGCACGAAGGACGATTTTCGTAGAGTTTATATGTATGCAACTAGCGTCCCGGCCCGGCTCTGCCCGGGTGTAGTTATTCTTTTTTGTAAATATTTTATCATTTATGTTCATCAGGGATAATGTAGGATTTTAATTGTGAAAGAATTTTTCAAATCGGTAAAATATTTTCAGAGCCTACTGAATGCAAACACACAATCAAACCTTTCCCCTTTATTATACTCGTATTAGCATAGATTTGCAATAACACTTGAAATGCAATTCTTTGCATGAATTGAAATGTTTTTGCAAATTCAGGATTGTTTGAAATACTTCGAAGATATTTATTTCAAATTTTATGTTATGATACCTTTAAATATGCACGTTTGTATAAACTTGAAATAAAAACTCTGACTGGATCAGAATTAAAATCTAAAATGTGTAGCAGAATTAGAAATAACACAAAATTAAGACCGACTTAACGAACACTTAAACTTGGGGAACCCATAAAATAAACAAGATCCCGAATCAACGCGCCTTTCTCGATTAGGGGTCCCCTAAGTTGCTAAGGCTTAGCAACTCAGGGACTCAATAAATTTAGGAAATTGGCAAATCGGACAATATTTATGTAATTGCCAGTTGGGGATGCTATTGTTGCCTCTCTTGTAGGGTTCTCTTACTTATGAGATGTTCAAAAGTAATTTGCTCTTAAATGAGCAATCTCGTTTTAATATGCACCTTTTTTTTACAATAATTATTGTCTGTATCTGTATCAGCCCCTATACGTCCCACTGCAGGGCACGGGCCTATTCTACAATCGAGAATACGATTGAGAGTGATTAGGCCATATAGTCCACCACGCTGGCCTAGTGCGGGTTGGCGGACTTACATACCATAGAAATTCTTATGAATCCCTATGGTATGCAGGTTTCCTCACGATGTTTTCCTTCACCGTTTTAGTGCGTGGTGATTGACTATCAATACACACATGACTCCGAAAAGTCAGAGGATTTGAACCCGCGACCACCATGAACATGTTGGCAGTCGCGTCTAGTCCGTTTACCAACAGGCCACCACGCACTTCAATAATTATTGCATTTTGTAAAATATGGAATAAATTAATGATCAATTAAATTCATTCAGAAATTAATTACAAATAATATATCGATTCTGAAAATTGAAAAATGTATTTGAAATTTTATGATTTATTTAAAATATTATTTTTCCTATAAAACGTTAAACTAAGTTATAAGTAATTAATTTGTAGTCATTAGTGTTGTTAATTTTTGAATTGCCTATGTTTGCTAATTTGTATGTACTGTTAAATGTATGTACATAACCATACAATATATTTTTGGATTAGGAGAAAAATGTGAAGTGTCAACATTGTAATTACTTTGTTTGTTCTTCATTAATTTATCACTGATAATACTGTATACCTTGGACATTTTAAGCCACAAAAATAATACTGCGAATATCTGTTAGATCGTCACTGAAGGAAATTATTTCATAAATCGAGTACCATTTAAAAATCTATTTATAATAAAGAGCTTCTTAGTATTAAATGTGAAACCTAAGTGATGCATTCAACGCCAAGAATAAAAGGCAATTCATATTACGAACAACAAAGTAAAAAGTAAAAAGCATTATATTTAGTGTATTCTAAACAATTGAATAGCTTACCAAGAAGCAATCTACATAAGTTATGATGAATACGTCTCTCGACAGTAAGTGCACAAACTAACGCGAATGCATTCAACCGCGCCGTCTGTACGTCACGCGTTTATATTCCTATTGTGTAACACTAGCGATGATTGAAATTCCCCCCGAACATGTGTTGATGTACGAGATTTACCTGTCTCGAATGCATTGTCCCGACGCCACAGCCGCCAGACCTTTTTCCATTGTCTACGGCTCGAGGACCAAAAGGCTCGGTACCTGAGCGAGGTTAGAAAAAAAATATATATTTTTCTATTCCGAAGGTGTGTTATGGCCAGTATTATTTAGGATGTTCTGAATTTAATTATGTATATTTTTATATGATTCGTTTTTATGGCCAACAGTGGAATTTAAAGTTGCGTTTTGATCAACGTTTTCATAAATAAATTCAATAACTGTATAGATTATCTAAAAAAGACATGCGGATTTAAATTTAATTTTATTACATAGAAGAAACAGAAATACATTTTGTAATTATTTATAACTCATACTAGTAACATAAATTGTAAAAAGTATTTTTCATGTGCCTCATATAAAATTAAAAAAACTGCGTACAGGAAGAACATTTAATTATTTAATGTATAGTTAGCCAGTTCATTCGCAGGCGTTCAATTGCTACGCATGTTCCTACGCGTTAAGCAGATTTAATGACAAGCCTTTTCACTTACAGTTTGAGCGATTGCCACTGTGTAATTATTATTTATAGCCATCTATCATGTGCAAGCAGAGGTGCGGTGTAGTCGGTTCGGTTCTCGGACAAGTTTTTTTGCATAAAAGTTAATTAATCTCGTGTGGGAAATGGTATAAGTTTAATTAGTCAAGATTGAGTTTTGCAATTATAATCACGTTTATTTCTCGGATAAAAAGTCTTGGTATACTTAATTATATTTCATTATCTTTCTCTTGGATAAAAATAATATACAGTTATATAATTACGAAGCGGCATGTTAAAATTAAAATCATTTAAAATTTATTCTCAATAAAATATAGAGGTGAAAATGTTTGGTAGTTGTTTTTTCAGCAAGACGTCAGTAATTGTTTATTCTTAGGCAAAATAACGACCTCCATTGTACTAACTCTTCCACTACATTGATTAGTTGTGAGGAAGTCGCCTAAAATAATTGCCTAGCGACTGTGTGATAGTTTTTTCATCCTGATCTCCATTGAAGATTGCCAATAAGCCGCTGATCACGTTTTGGCGTAACCTTCATTGCGTTCTTACAGTAATTACATGGCACGATGTAAAAAACATATTATTTTTGACTGTTTTTGTACATGCTTAATTAATTGTAGACAAAACAGGATTATTTTCTAAGTAATACGTTAAGGTGTATCTACGCTAAGGTCTAATAAGTAATAGAGTTCCTTTGCAAATTTTGAAAGGTGTTTTTTTATCATACAAATAACACGATTTGGAATACTATTGAATCTTTTTCTGAGGCACCAGTTCTCCTGTAAAATTGCTCTGTATTGTTGTGTATTGAAAAAATGCTTCTGCAGTGTCGCCGTCAAAATCACAATTACCTATAATTTTTTTGGTATCTATTTTCCACATAATTGCTAGTTAGGACAGTTTCGAATGAACAGAGAGCTGTTATTAGTTGCTTTAAACGCAACAACTATATCCTTCACTATATGCCTTTCCAAAATTAATCCATATCATATTTGCATATAACATCTAACAGCACATTTATCTGGAATATAAATTGTGACGTCCAACGTAAACCCACCATCGAATGTCATTAAAATGTCCATTATGGCGTATCTAAAATCACTGGATGATGTCTGTTTAATGACGATATGGTAATCAACTGAATGTCCCAAGGTTTCTCCATGGAAATTGCTTTTAATTCTACAAGTTGTGATAATGCTACGGTTACTATTAACACGACGTATGAGCCGTAGTATAAGGTGCTATGGAGATTTAAGTGCTATTTAATGGTAGGACTTGAATTGACTCCACTCAACTTGTAAGTTGTGATTTGCTTAAAATTGTAGGGTTCGTCGTTTTACTTAAAATTGTGATTATTGTTCTTGGTTTTTTATATACTATAACAGTACTCGCAAGTTGTCGCAAAGTTAATTGGATCGGCGCAATTTTGTCAAGTAGTTGCAGAGATATGCATCCAACCAATCGATATTATACATGGATGGCTGCAAAACCATTCGTCACATCAAGTACCGGTAATAACTTTGCAACGAACAGTGCTAGTTAAAAAAAGGATTACCGGCTCCAAATACGTGTCATCGCATATTTTAAACTTGATATATTATTCTATTAGATAATTCATGAAACGACTGATGGCCATTAGCGATTGACTAACCGGATTCATAGACGATACGTGCTCCTCGAAACAATTGTGTATCAAAAATTCATTACAACCATCTGATCGACTCAATAATTATTCATCGATATAACAATAAGTGATGGTATCTCATACTCACGTAATACGGACACACTGGCGAAATTATTATCGTATTCGGCGATCCATGATGTCCTTGCCGTCACCTGATAGCCGATCGCGTTCAACTTGATATTTGTAGTGTATTAATTCAACAGATAAGATGTGCCTCATTAAAAATACAATATTTCATTACGTGGCCTCATTGGGGTTTACAAATTCGACTCGTTGAATCACCAGCGAGGATTTTGTATCGATTTGTGCGACTGAAAATTACTGTCGGTATGATTACAAATTACGGGTTCGAATTCCGGATTGGGCGAAGTAACAGTGGATTTATCAATCCGGAGTCAGGAATTCATGCTCGATATGGCGATATGCTCGCCCCCATATCACATCTTTGGACGGAACACATAAGGCGAAACGTGGATGTACTAGTTGCTACCAGGACCTCTGTCTACCCCTTCTGGGAAAAAGGCGTGAATTTAAATGTATGTATGTATGCGTGCATCATATATTTAGATGGAAATACAAATTTATATTGATAAACGTTTAGGCGTACAGTCAGATTTAACCCATGTGTCATTATTTTTTCGGTGTTATGTCGATTAACCAATGACTGGTACCGTAGCTGACGACGAATTATCGTTAATTTTGATGAGGAATGCTCATGGGAAAATACGTATATGATGTTTTACCTTGGAGTTCATATTAGTTTGTACGAGAGGTTAAAGCCGTTAATCTCACACAGTAGGAAGGAAAACTATGGCTCGGACTTGAATTACGTCGATACCGCTTGGTTTGCGGAAATATTCCGTTTTTCAGTAGCGCTTTGTGGTCAGCACTCGATGCAGGATCAAATTAATAACTTGATGTAATGTAATAATCAGAGTCTACAGCGGCGATATTGTCCACATATACCCGCTATAGACGCGTACATGGTCTGGTATGCATTACAAAGTAGAAGGATATTGAATGGTGTGTCTAAGGAGTGATTTTCAAGCCGATAGAATTTGGATTAGTGAGGATATTCGTTGATTGATTTCTATGTTTTGATTGTTCTAGTTCGGTTAGTAGGGTTTTTTGTTTTGGTACTCTCTAAGATGTATTTAACTTGATTAATTTCGGCGTTAAATGTTGAATGAGTGGTATTAACAATAGCGTGTGTGGTGTTGCAGGTCGGGGCCTCCGGTGCGAGTGCGGGGGCGTTAGCGCGTGCCCCGACGGCGCCGCCAACGGCACGTGCGTCACGCAGCCCGGCGGCTACTGCTTCGTGGCCGTCGAGGAGGTGCTCGACGACAACGGACTGGTCGTGCTCGACCGCTCCGCCGGCTGCCTGCCGCCTGATGAGTCCGGGTTCATGCAAGTTAGTACAGCACACTGTTCTTTTGTTTCAATATCTTCAACGGTCGCTTATCTTTTAACATTGCCCTTAACAAGTTTCTAATCGGGATCGTCTCGTTCTTTCCAGTGCAAAAGCTCACAAGTTCCACACCAGCACCCGAAGGTGATCGAGTGTTGCTACGATGAGGACTTGTGCAACCGTCGGCTGCGGCCGCAGCTGCCGGAGCCGCCGCCCGACGTGAAGGAGAGCATGGGCGTGCGCCCCCAGGCGGGCAGCAGCCCCACGCTGCTGGTGGCCATCGCGCTGTGCGTGGCGCTCGTGGCGTTCCTGGCGGCGCTGGTGCTGCTGCTGCGGCGGCGCCGGCGCGGCTGCAAGCGTCCGCCCTCGCCGCCCGCGCCTGCGCACCACGCAGAGATCTCCTCGGGCTCCGGCTCCGGTCTGCCGCTCCTCGTGCAGCGGACCGTCGCGAAACAGATACAGATGGTCGAGTCAATAGGCAAGGGCCGCTACGGAGAGGTGTGGCTCGCCAGGTGGCGCGGCGAGAAGGTCGCAGTCAAAGTGTTCTTCACCACGGAGGAGGCTTCGTGGTTCCGCGAGACCGAAATATACCAGACGGTGCTGATGCGGCACGAGAACATCCTCGGGTTTATCGCGGCCGACATCAAGGGCACCGGCTCGTGGACGCAGATGTTGCTCATCACCGACTACCACGAGAACGGCTCGCTGCACGACTACCTGCAGACCGTCGTGCTCGACACGGACGGGCTGCTCACCATGGCCTACTCCATCGTCAGCGGGCTCGCGCACCTGCACATGGATATCTTCGGCACCAAGGGCAAGCCGGCCATCGCGCACCGCGACATCAAGAGCAAGAACATCCTCGTGAAGCGGAACGGCCAGTGCGCCATCGCGGACTTCGGGCTCGCCGTGCGGTACGTGGCGGAGCGCAACGAGGTGGACATCGCGCCCAACACACGCGTCGGCACGCGCCGGTACATGGCGCCCGAGGTGCTCGACGAGAAGCTCGACGTGAGCAACTTCGAGGCGTTCAAGATGGCCGACATGTACTCGCTGGGGCTCGTGCTGTGGGAGATGTGTCGGCGCTGCGCGTCGGGCGACAAGGCGCAGGCCGTGGACGCGTACGCGCTGCCCTACCAGGACCTGGTGCCGCCCGACCCGTCGTTCGAGGAGATGCACGCGCTGGTGGTGGCGCGCGGCGTGCGTCCCGCGCTGCCGGCTCGCTGGCGCCGCGCCGAGCCGCTGGCCACGCTGGCGGCGCTCATGGCGGAGTGCTGGCACGCCAACCCGCCCGTGCGGCTCACCGCCGTGCGCGTCAAGAAGACGCTCGCCAAGTTCCGCCAGGACGCGCCGGTCAAGCTCGTGTGACGGAGTGGCCGCACACTGTTTATTTGTTTCGGCGTGAAGGCGCCCCCGCCGCGGACGGACGCGTGTGTTCCAATCTCAGTATTGCGTAGTGTTTGTGGGCAGCTCGCGCAACCAGTGACTCTTGTGACTCCCTCGCGGATGACTTGTGAACTGAATCGACCGACCGGTCTGGAATCTCTCCCGCAGATCATCGTTTCGGCTATAGATTTTTTTGTTCTAAAATATGTTTTATTTTATTACTGTTGTTTAGAAGTATAGGGTCCGGTGCACCTGTGGACGACTCTGTGTGAATGATTCAATATTCACATTTTTTACGCAATTGATTAATAAAACAAAACATTGAAACCCATCCGACTTAATAGATCTGTGTAATATACAATATAAAAGTCTAAAAAAACTTGTCTACGGGTGTACCCGCCCCGAAAGTGTTTTATAGTAAAAAGTGGTCTTCCGTTTGGTATAAGCAATCGTTGTGTTGGTGTTGAGGCAGCTAGAGCGGTCCGCGCGGCCGCTGTGTGAATTGTGATATTGTTGACAATAAGACGCCTTTACATTTGTACAAACATTATTGTGCGACCGCGGCACCGTTTCATATTGTTATTATTCGAAAATAGCAAATGCACATATTAAAATCGATATATTGACATTTTGATATTCAGTGTTGCCTGTGGGTATTTATGTTTTTCAGTTAAGAGTTATAGGTAATATATATATAAAAGAAAACAGTTAAGAAACTATGTATAACTATTCGCAAAATATTAACTTTTTTATTCTTCACAAATATTTAATTTTCACTCCGAACGATCTCATATTTGTGCATTTTGTGTCACAAACACAAAAATACAACTACCCCCAAATAGTAGTGAAACGGTGTCGTGTTCGCTCTCAACAAAATTGTCACGCAGCCTTTATAGAACGCGTTGCATACACTTAGCCAGGTGTTCGTGGACTGTACTTAATGTTAAAAGACTAATGTCGTGCGAGTATTAGCGTGGACGTAGTGAGCAAGTGCGGCGAGCTGGTATGTCTCGCCCTTAGTATTAACCTCGATTAGATTCTTGTAACGCAAAACTCTTACAGTACTGCACAACGCCAAAGTTTCCTATACTAAGGCTCAATTGCACAAACTAACTTCGCCAATACCTTTGCCCTTGAAACTGTCAACTCCATACATTCGCAAGGTCAAATACATCTCAAATGTATGGCGATGACATTTTCACAGGCAAAGGTATTGGCAAAGTTGCACAAACTAACTTTGCCAATACCTTTGAACTTGAAAATAGCAATCCCATATATTAGCAAGGCTAAATATGTCTAAAATGTATGGGAATTACATTTTCAAAGGCAAAGGTATGAGCAAAGTTAGTTTGTGCAACTCAGCCTAAGTCAGCGTGATATTACGGCCTAACTACTCTTAATAAAACTCCCGGGTTGTAGAAGGCTCCCGGGCTTAGCCTTGGGCGATTATGGGAACATACAATACATACTCAGTGCAAATGCATTAGGCCTATATTAACTATGCAGTTTTTACTTTATGTAAACTGCAAGCTTTGAAATAGTTGCTTATATAGCATCTACGAATATATTTATCACATATTGCAGTTATATGATTAACGAACCATTGTTTGCAACTACATTTGTCTCTGCACGTGTTCGATATGAATTAAGCATAAAATGTGTAATGTAGTTTACGCTACATAACTGCGACATTGTAGACAAATTGTTATGTAACAGTATGGAAGCTCCCTGACAAAAATTCACAAAAATAAATATATTTTATGACTGTGAGTAGTTTTTTATGTGCATTGTGCAGTACTGTCGAGGACGCGTAGCATTTACGAAGCGCTTGTGCGCGCCCCTGTACAGTGTCGTGTAAATATAGAAGGTAGCTGATTGCATAGTTATATAATTCATGTTGATAGTTAAGGTTATGAATAAAATATTAATGGACAAAACACACACGTATTTCATTCAACATAGTTGATGTTATATCAAATACATGGTTAGATGCCCGTTGTGAAACGAGAGGCCGCGGGTTCGATCCCAGCATCGAAGCAAAAACAGTTGGAGTAATCCACTGGTATTTCTGAGGTCTGGGTGTTTGTGAGACCAAAAAGTCTCGTAGTTCCTGATACCCCGATATAATACTCGATCTTAGGGGTCAGAACTATGTATGTGACTGTTGGGTGTATTTATGTATTTAAATAATATATTGCCATAGATTTTTTATATTGCGATGAATGATGAATGGCGAAACGCGCATGCCGTTCGCCGGATGGAAAGCGATACGACTGCTCATGGACAGTAAAATCAAAATATTCTTTATTCAAGTAGCAAAACAACACCATGAATTACAAAGCAATGCTTGGCTACTAACGTCGCCATCCTGAGACGTCAGATATAACTCTCATTTGTCCAGTAGTTAGAGACATCATAGTCAATGCAGTACATAATATTTTTTAGGCTGGTCCTTGAATATGCATTGGGAAATGAAGCATAGAACAACCTTCAGCAGGACGATTAGTGGCTCCACGATGCAGTTTGAAATGATCAGATTAGTTCGAGATTTATTGCACGAAACGTGACTGCGTTCTGATTACAATCCTGAATATGAAAGCATCTACGTCACTATTAATATGAATGGAGCAAGTGAATGTTGTCTGGATGCGTGGGTGACATCTGGCGTGTAATGTGTATACATAGTACATCATTATATAAATATGTTTTATACTGAATCTGTGTGTATACGTATGACTTGCAAATTCAGATTTTCCAAGAAATTTCAAGTTTTCAAGTCTCATGTACAGTATTATAATGAAATCGACGGATTTTTCGCTAATTGCATTTAGCAAATTTTTGTTCCCATACGACGGTTTCGTCTATTTTACAGTTTTCACGTTCTGCAGTAACAAGTTACAGAATGTCATGTACTCTTTATTTTTACTTCTATATTATGTAACTGTAAGTTTACTGCGTTAGTAAAAAAATAATATAAGAATATATTGATTTCGATTGATTAAATCATTTAAAAAGTGAATTGCAAGAAAATATAGAAATGACCAGAAGAAAGGTTATAGTGATCTGACCATAATGAGCGAATGAATTCATCCACAAACACAAGAGAATGCGAAAGTTAGTGGTGTTGTAGCCGGCAAATTTTTAAAACGAATTATTATAGGATTTATTTTTAAATGGCCAAATATAGAATAGGAATTCGTAAACGACAAGCAGATGTGAAGTGGCATGTCGTTCGTGAGTCGTCTCAACTTGAGACTATTCCAATGGACACCTTTTTAAATATACTGCCATCTAGCGGCGTAATAGTAAAAAAGTAATTCTGGTTTCAACACTATAATTTACAGCATTTGTATTTCGTTTCTATAAATCATAGATGTAGTATAGAACATAGATCGGCAATGTGTCATTTTCAGCGCGACCAAAACTGATTTACGATTGTGTGCGTGAAGTTTACATGTGTGCTTGACATATAGTGGTGTACCATGCACTTTCGATAGTATCATATCGATATCGATATAGCTGTCGGCCTGTAGTTGTGAAATAAAATGTTATGGATATATGCGACATTTTATTATATATTAACAGAAACTTATTGATGTGTTTATTTCAATACAGATTGATAAACACACAAATAAATAAAGATAAATTGTCATATTATTTGGAAAACTTTTTGTTTGAGATATTTTGTATGAGTCTTAGTACAGACATCTAATTAAACTGAAAACAAAAAACACTTTTATAAAATAAAACTATAATTTTACAAAGTTTTAGCGTTTTCGGTTTATTTTTTTAATTTCCCGTCGCGAAGTTTCGATTACTTTACAGCTTTCGTAGTCGTAGGGTGGACTCAGTCTGCAACAAAATCCATGATTATTAGTTTTTTTCAATGAGTAAAATTCGCGTAAGTATATTTATACTAGAGTTAAAAAAATATGCTTATTTAAGTCAATTAATTGACTTGTAACACATTGGGAAGTGTTAGACGCCTGCTAGGCCGCGTTGGAGGTGTACGGAGGAGCTTGTAGGAAGTCGTTGGATGCAGGCAGCTTACAACAAACTGATGTAGACATTCTTGTGGAAGGCCTATGTTCATTAGTCGCATTCCTGTGACTGAAGAAAGAGACAGTTTAATAAACTACAAAGGTTGTCTCGATCTCGTCACCTAAACTAATGTTTTTCCTATGAGAATTATAAATTTTAAACCTATACCTAATGTTATGATAAATGAATAATGTTGCTTCGAGGTTTGGATGATGATATTGTGCATAGAAGTATCGCATATTTTATAATAATATCGAATATGTTCTTGTTTTACTATTATAAATTGACAGCCTCTTGGCAGAGATTGAAACAGGTTCTTAATTCATAAATCACACACATGAAGTGTTATAATAAATATTCCACAAATATAAAAAAATGAGAAAAAGTAAAGTAATAAGTAATATTGTAGAATGAATACTATAATAATGGCCGGGGAAATATGGCCGAGATAACGCCAGGTAGAAGAAGGAGAAAAATGCACACTATCCCAACATACTATAGCCCCATAAAAATGTAGGGAAACATGTGTTGTCATCGACTATTTTATCGACAACCTTTTATTGATCGAACCTGTCAGTCAATCCCTAGCTACTTTTGGTTGAAATTATTGTAAATTCACGTATTTGATATTATTTTTTATACGCAATGGATGCTTTCAGCGTATTAATACAATGAAATACTATATTCTTTTCTACCGATATGTATACATGGATTTCCATTTAATTCTATAATATCTTCACTAAAAAGTATTGTGCAAAAGTGGCCGGTACCTGTAAAAACTGTAATTATTTCGGATTTTTACGCCTGCATGAACCACACCTTGGCACTACACAATGCACTATAATAAACTACGTTTAATAAATATAACCAAGTACTGTAAAATTAAATAAATTATGAAAATAAGCGAATTTTGTTGCTCGCTTAGTTTGACATATTTTGACTCTGGGTCACTGCTGGCTACTTCTGTGTAAACGAATGGTCGCATCATGCATCTCGCTTTAACATATGAGTTAAATTATTCTATCTCTTTCACATTGCCGATCTATGTTTTATACTAAATCTATGCTATAAATTATGTAAAAATAATTATATAAATACACCCGTCACATGCCTACTCCTGGCTTTACACTAAGATAGAGTCTCGTTTCGTTGGCGTCAGGAACTTTAGAGGCTTTTTGGTCTAATGGTTTCTTAGATTTACGCGAATGTTACACATTGAAATAAGACTATTATTTACGGATTTTATCGCGGATTTAGTTTAATTTCACGGGGCGGAGTCCGCCCCGTGACCATGAAAGCTGTAAAGTGATCGAAACGTCGGGAATTCACAAAATGTAAAAATTAAACTAAATCCGCGATAAAATCCGTAAATAATAGTCTTATTTCAATGCTTTTTGGTCTTACAAACCCCCAGATCGAAAAAAATGTCAGTGGATCACGTAAACATTTGTCTTGGTCCAGGGATCGAACCTGACGGCTTGCGTTTCACAGTAGGCGTCTAACCAACGGCGACACTAGTTGATCACTGTCCATTCATGTGACAAGCTTAGTAGCTATAAACAGATTTCATTGTGACCATATCAATGGATCTCACGAGATTAAAATAGCAGCATCATCTTATTCCAGCATAATCAGGTCACACTTGTAAAATATTCATTGTTTGCTATAGAACATTGAAACTACTGAAATGTACTTAAATGATATTTATTTCACTTATTTACATTCCATCACAATACATTCACTAAACACAGTCATACAATCACACATTGTGGAAAATCATGTCAGTCACTCCTACCCATCTTACAGATAAATTGTCTATAAAATATCTAATGATTTGTCGGGACAGTCAAATGTTTCGACAACAACTTTTCAATATGAGCTTTAAAAAACTAATTTTAAATTACATCTCCTAAACTTAATAAGGCGCATATCTTCTGGATGGCGAAGGACCCCGCATTCCCGGCCTGTAAACATAAAATTAGTCATTATAACATCAACTTGATTACTGGCGATATAGGGCACGAAAATGTTCTATTCATTTAAGATTTTCAAAACAAATAATAAATAACTTTAAATATTTAATGTGTTAATGAAATTATGTTTTGCATTAAAACTCAGATTAATTTGAGGGTTATTACCTTCTGTCATCAAATGTATCTCGGCTGAAATCCTCATACATCCTGCAAGACAAGATAAAGTTATTATATCTGTATTTTATAACATAACACAAATTTCATTAGGTACAGGGTTACAGATTATACATACAGAGGAATCAAAAACAAAGGTTAAAGCTAATTTTGTTTATGAAAAGCTGTACATAGGCATAACTAAAACTAACAGTGACAAAAAATTACTACTCTGAATGAAGGGGAACCAACAACAGCGATACAAGTTAAATCTCACCCCCGGGACATCTGGGGTCCTTGCGGGGGGCTTCTTCGGCTGAACATATCATCATACGACGACCTCATAGATCCCATTCCGCTGCGCATCGGCGGCAGGCTGGGCATGGGCGGCATCGGCTCGCGGCGCAGCGGCGGAGACACGAAGTCACCGCGCGCGCCGCGCGACGCGCCCAACTCTAGCCCGCGCGACCCTCCCACCGGGTAGCGCCGCTCGAACAACTCGCGCGGTGAGTCGAAGCGGGCGCGCTCGTAGTACCCATCGTACGGGTCCTGCACACAACAAGAGCCTCAGCATCGCACACGAACCGACAAACAAACATCAAGTGTGAGTGACTGAGTATGTCATGTAGCTCGACGCGGCATGTAGCATCACCAGAGCCCGGTGCGAGTGTGAGTCGGCCCGAGTTAGTACCGCGTGCGGAGACAGAGATCCACGCGCTCGGCCTACGTGATGCGGGAACAAGCGTCAAGCGTTACCGGCGGATCGAAAACGGATAGTAAGAGTGGAACGCGTTACCCCAAATCCTCCCATCATGCGATCGCGGAGGAACGGCGGCGGCGGCGGCGGGGGGTAGGGGTCGCGGCCGAACGCCCGATCGCGGAAACCGTTGCGGTCCGGGCCCAGCGCCTTGGGGCACTCCTTGGACCAGTGGCCGCCACGACCGCAGCGGTAGCACTGCTCGGGGTCGCCCATGCCGGGCCGCTGGCGCACGCGGCTCGTCGACAGCTGCACCTTCATGGGCTGCCCGTCCACCATCATACCGTTCAGCTCTTTGATAGCTTCGTTCACGTCGCCCGACGCGTCCAAGTGCACGAAGCCATAGTTACGCACGATATCGCACTCGACCACCGTCCCGTACTTCTGAAACAGCTCGCGAACCTCGGGCGCGCGCGTCTTGTCCGTTAGGTTACCCACGAATATTTTTGTCGTCGGCGTCGACGGTGCTTTTCGGCTCTTGGCCGCCTCGATTTTGATCGCCTGCCCATGAACTATCTCGCCGTTTAGATTCTGAATGGCTTCGCGGCCAACTTGTTCGTTTTCCATGTGCACGAAACCGTAATTTCTGACGATATCGCATTCTACGACCGTACCGTATTTTTCGAACAGCGGTCTAAGATCGGCATCCGTCGTTTTATCGGAAAGGTTCCCGACGAAGATTTTGAAAGTACCGGCGCCCGGCATTTTAATTCTGAAACGCATACACAAGTTGACGAAATGAGTCAGCAGCGTCCATTATTCGAAGTAAAATCGCATTACCGAGAGAAAGACTTTTTTCTTTTTTGGGACAAACGTATGTTAAGTTGTACTCACCTAATACCAGTTGAAATTACACAAAATAACACTAATCTAAGAAAATAACACAAATAATACAGCCTCTAACCACCACGCAGCAGGCACCTCAGAATTGACTACAAAATGGCGCACTTTGCTAGAAAGAACGAATGAAAAACATGGCGTTGGCACGGCGGATTACATCCGGTAATGTTGCCCCGAAAAAATATTGTGTTTTGTTTTTAAATACTTGCAGCAATTATCAGCAATGGCATTGCAGAATTATTTTTTGTATTTTATTTTATGCACAACATACAATAATTAATGTGTAGGGACGTAAGTATTTAGGTACTATGTTGGGTATTGGTACTGGCAATGGTTTATGGCTTTTCTATCTCAATCGACATTTATGTATTATTGTTTCGTTAAAACTTTAATAAAATGTGAAAGAATTAATCAATTTTGTATTTGCCTAAATAATTCTTAGAATCAAGTTGCTTGATCGAATCCCGAATACAGAAAAAAATAATATTTAAAACCATTGAGTCCACTCAATACTGAGTAAACGCCTTTTGTAAAGCATGCCAGATAAATCTATCTAGGACATTCCTCATGCAGTTGCTTCGCACCACGTAGGCAAGGTCACTGCAAAATGGGTTTTAAAATAGTCTATGAATTAAGCCATAAATCTATTAGGTACGTTCATGGTTTCAATAAAAACTGTCGATTATTTGTATAGGTGGGTCAAAGTTTCATTAAACTACAAAGTTATCCGGATTGGCTGTACACGATAATACAAAATATAAATAATTTTATGATAATTGTTTTATATTGTGTAGCAACACTGGTATATACTGTCAAAAATCGTCGTCTCGTCGACGTTTTTTCGGATAAAAATAATGAAATATTTTTTATTAAAAATAATTTTGTTGTGATTTAAGTGTTTTTGTGTGGAAACAAATATATTTTTACAATGAAAATAGCCTGAGTTGTCCCGGTAAGTGTATTGCATGTTCTCACATTTCACCGAATGTTGAAGCGAAAATAGATGGAGTGGCATTTTGAATTATTAAGTTATTGGTGTTATTGCTAAATTTGTTAATGATTGCGAGGGGTTCAGCGCCGTGACGACGTTGTTCGCAGATTGTCTGATTCGGAATTATTTATTTGTGTACACATATACATTGGTTATTGTAAAATTCACGTTTCGTACACAAATAGACCGTATTTAAAATTTTGTTGCCGAGATGTGATAGCGTAATGACAGACGAGCACAGCCGGCCTATCACCTTTGGAATTTGCTATAATAATGTACGGTGTTCAATACGTTTTCATATGCCTCTGTGTTTTTCTGTGATATAAAGATTTACAATGTTCAAATGTAGTAATATGATGTGAGATCGTATTGTTTACCAAAACATCGCTCACTCACAACTTTTTTTAGTATTGGTGTAATTTATACAGGTTTATGTAATGAAAGTAAGATATTATAGTGAAAAATGAATCACTGTACTTCAACATCTGTTTCTTTATTTACTAGTATTTAATATCCTTTAAACTTTATTTAAAATTGACCATTACATTATCATTACCAAGAAGATTAACAAAATCCGAACAAAACACATAGTTTAATAATTCAGACACATCCAAGTCTTAGGTTTTTGCCCAAGTAATAGCTTTGCCCTCTTAAAACAGAAAATAAATAAGTAAATATTGGGTGTACAGACATAGTGCTTATCTCTCAGTAACATAAATTATGTCTCGTGTCATAGATATAAGGAACTATGAGGGACTTTTTGGTCTCACAAAAACCCAGACCCAAACAAATACTTGCCTCACAAAAATTGATAAAAATAAAGTAAATGTACAAGTTTGATCTGTTCAAGACCTAAGATATTTCATAATACCTTAGTGTCATTAGGATTGAAAATCAGTTATATTTTATTAGGCTCTTTTTATGTAAAGTACTACTGGATTGGATGATCATTCTTATGGCGATCATGTGTTCATTAGTTTAGTTAAGTCACATTTACAATTCCCTTTTCAACCCATTCAAATGATGTTTGGTAGTAACCCTTTGAACTTTAGGTGTTTATGTATTTTACTGTTTTTAAAAACCTGTATTATGTAATTAGATTGATATTGTTTGAACCATTACTGACTAACAGTTTTCCAGTACAATTGCTTAAAGCCATATGCCCATCAGTTCAGCCTTACTTTTTTTAAATTAAAACTTTTTGTACTGTTCACATAAAATGAGTGTGCAATTTAGTATATTTTATTTTGCAATACATTGATTTAATACAGTGCTTTTAACAGTTTTAATGATTGCTGCTTTTTTAGAATTATATTTATAGAGCCCAACGACTCTATATTTTTGAAATTGCAGAATTGATTTGGCATGCCTGTTAAATAGTGACATAAATACCCAGTAGAATGAACTTTCCGAATTTCAGTCTTGGTAAAAACCATGTTTACCTCACCTCTCTATAAGGAAAGAAATTGTCAAACATTGAACTTATTACCAACAATTTGATTAGTCATCGCATAGTATCATAAAATTGGTTGCCACACTAGTCGTTTACAAATCTAAATTGTCCTAAAATATACTTAAAATTATAGTTTACTATATGGCCTAACCACTATCAATCATACTCTCGATTGTAGAGTAGGCCCGTGCCCTGCAGTGGGACGTATATGGGCTGATACAGATAGTTTACTAGCGGCCTGGCTCAGCTTCGCCCAGGTACAAATAGATTTCTGTACAATAATATGTATGTATTATACATATAAACCTTTACCTTGAATCACTCTATCTATTAAAAAATCGCATCAAAATCCGTTGCATAGTTTTAAAGATTTAAGCATACAAAGGGACATAGGGACAGAGAAAGCGACTTTGTTTTAAACTATGTAGTGATGAAAAAATAATTTACATTTGCAATTTACAATTTCATATATCAATGTGTAGGCGAAATATTTTAAGATTTTTGAATTATGCATGAATTTTGTTATTCAATATAACATTGTTCGTCTTTAAAATATTTTCATGAATACATTTCAGCATCTCTAGAGTACTGGCATTTTAGTATTTTTGATATGTGGGAGTTTTAGTTTGATTTGATCAAAATAATAAGCTGAATCAATTGTGTGCCTATAAACATTTACATATTTTTTATAAATTTTAGGGCACTGGTCGATTCTATGATTACAATATATGATGGAGAGTGGTTAGGTAATGTAGTTCATGTTGGCTTAGTGCGGGTTCACGGATTTTTTACATACAATAGAAATTCTTAGAAATTGCTATGATATACAAGTTACTTCATAATGTTTTCTTTCACAGTTTTATAGTGCGTGGTGTTTCACAGGACTCCGAAAAGTCAGAGGTGTGTCCTGGGACTCCAACCAGCGACCACCGTGAACTTGTTTGCAGCGGCGTATGATACGTTTACCAACAAGCCACCACGCACTATGAATCAATATAATAAAATATGAAAATAAATCCGCCCAACAGTCACATACATGGTTGTTCCCCACACTAAGATCGAGTCTTGTGTCGTGGGTATCAGGAACTATGAGAGACTTTTCGGTCCCACAAACACCCGAAACAAATACCTGTGGTTCACATAAATATTTGTTTCGATGTGGGAACCAGCGGTGTCTCGTTTCTCAGCCGGCGTGTAACCAACGCCACGGAGGCTGTCAGTTAAAATAATATTATGTTGCTTAAACCTATTGTACGCAGAGTTAGATAGAAGAAGAATTTAGTAATTCTTGTCTTATTTCTTTCCTAACTTTCTTGTACAAACCTCATGCGAATTCAGACGCCGACTAGTCGATGTGCTTGTATCATAAACTTGTATTGCAAATTGCCTGACTCAGGCATCGAACTCAGAAACTTCGAGTATACAGCCCATAAAAACTTCCACTAAGCAAGATGGCAAATATTACATTGTAAGTAAATGTATTTTTTATATCTATACGAATTTTCAGCAATACATCTAATGTTCTGTGCGGAACAATGTAGATTATATTAACAGACTGATTGATATTATATCGACGGATGGATTATATTAGGGATAGATTATGGGATTAGAGGAATAATAAAATTTTGCCGGCCGACAAAATCATGCCGGCACGTTTTAACATCTCATAGCGAATATGCTTAGGCTGGTCCTAAAACGCGACATTTATGATCACTATTAAGGCAAAAGTGGAAATGTAAACTGATATACATGTAATTATTAAGTGTATGAATGTATGTCTTCTGACGTACAGGAACATACTCTAAGAAAAGCTAAAGGTATAAAAGTCTTAAAGACTATTGCCAAGAACTCGTTATCTCCGCCCCATTCAGTTCGGATGCTGATGAAGTTGAAATTGTTCCGCTTATGATAACTATGGAAAGTTAATTTAAATGGATATTGCGGGTTTGTATCGAGATGGGTTTTCATTATTAAATATTCTGGCTACTATTACTTAGCTTCAATTTTATTTCAGCTCTTTTAGCGTTCGGAAAATGGCAATGTCATGTATTGCGTATTCTGAAGTAAATAACCCATTTTTTATTTTACCTGTATCTGTATCTGTATCAGCCCATATACGTCCCACTGCTGGGCACGGGCCTACTCTATAATCAAGAATACGATTGAGACTGGTTAGGCCATATAGTTTATTTTATCTAAAACAAAAAAAACTGTAGGTCGCTTTGATAGCCGGTAAATGATAATTTCAACAGATAAGACTTGTTGGTGTTCAGATCCCAATAAATGAAAGTAGCCCATGATAAAAAATATTGACAGAGAGCCGTGTCTATTGTTTTTAGTTAAAAATGCGACTACCATTTTTCCCATTTTGCTCCAAATTAAATTAGTAATAATCATTTTGAAAATCATGTCAGTCAATTCGTAGTTGTGATTTTTTCCCGCATTATGAAGTCGTGTTTGCGCTGCGGTTTTTCCAACGCGATGCCGATTTGGAGGCCTTCGAGAAATTACAAAGTGCGTGCTCATTACTCAACGCCGGCCGTATCACTGTTTCTGTGAAGCAGCACGCGTTTATTGGCATTGCAGATCACTTACCTTTAAAAAAATATCGTATGTTATTTCATTTACAAATTGCTTGCCCAGTATTCGACTACTACGGAGTTGATTAAACAAATATACTCCTAACTCATGGCAATCGTCAAAAATAGCTCGGCACGTCTCAAATTGCAAATAACGCGAGCCAATTTGCTATATCTGGGGTACCGTCCTACCACTTCCCATGGTACACTGAATTACATAAGCCTCTTGTGCGGGGAGGGGACGACCCTCTACTACAGAGCCGTATCGAGCGGCGTGCGTCCCTGTCACTCCCGCCCTCTCTGTCGCACTACCAGCCAACCCGGCTGCCTTCCGCGATACCTTTCACACTTCCTCATTCATCGACTGCCCACAAAGCGTCACATTATGCCTCCTCCATACTGAGCTGTCAATGTATAGACGACAGTGTTTTTTCGAGATTACGCATCGATCTTGAGTCACGCTAGAGGAAAAGGCTTTGCGAAGTTTAGCGTAAAAAATATAACGCGAGGCCTGACAACGAAACTTCGACGGCTAAATATAGTTTGACGTTACGTTTTAGGTAAGGAATGTATTTAAGATTTAGGTATATGAGTAATCATTTTATAGATGCAAAAACGAGGTTTGAAACTGAATGACACTTTTACTCAGATTCGTGACAGCCAAAGGAATATTGAGGCGAGCATGTAGTGTCGGCGGTTGTTGTAATTCTGCTGGAAGTCAAAATTTATTTATTTATTTATTTAATGCTTCATATACACAAATTGTATAAAGGCGGACTTAATGCCTGAGGCATTCTCTACCAGTCAACCTTTAGGTGGTGCAGAGAGAGAGCACGGTAGGCGCATAAAATATGTAATACATAAATATATTTGAATTAATTAATAAATATAACTGTATACATACACACACACATTTATATACATACACATGCATACACACATATAAATATACATATATATAAATTTACCATCAGAGGTCCTGTCCTTTTGTCACCTGTTAAGAGCGTTTATACCCTGTGCGCGCTTTATGGCTTAAAAACAGGACTTTTCAAATGAGTTAATACCCACCAATAAAAAATTTAAAGGAAAAATAATTAGTACTTATTTTAGAAAAGGTTGTCATCTAGGGATTTTGGTGGAAAACATTATAGATTGATGGATAATTTGTGAGTACTATAAGGATTACTGAACACAAGTTTCGTTATTTAGGCTTTAAATGGCAATTTAGAAGCTTAAGATATCCGAAACCACTAAATATAAGATGAAAATAAAAATATTATCAGACTAATAAGACCCTTATGGAGGGATTTTGCTGAGAAAAGTAATCTTTTTGTGTTTAGTTCCTGAAAAATAAAAATTTAAACAATGCGAAATTATTCAGAAACTCTCGTCAAGAACATATTTTTTTTCACCAACTTATCGTGCATAATTTTTTATAACAATTGCATATTATAATAGAAGAACATCTTATCAATAAATGACCATTTTTATATTTCAACAAAATTAGTTTTCATGTTTTCTACAAATATTTTAAATACCACTATAAAACACGCTGTCCGACGTGGCTCAAATCAGACCGCCGCAAGGCCTTCTAGAGGGAGGACGTATCGCTCGTCGCTCAGGCCTAGCTGCAGTCGATTTTTGCCGTGCGTAGTAAAAATAGCCACGCGCGGACTGCGATTACCACATCTTAGTACTTTGGTAGTAAAATATTTAATTATTTTTATAACCTACAATGATTTTGTAGTGAGTATAAATTATGTTTCAGGTAATATAATGGGATGTAATTCCGAGGCTAAATTATGTTATGTATTGTAATATAAAATTAAATATATTTCGTAATTGTAAGAGGTTGTAAGGCCCCTAACACTATTTATGTGTTCAAACACGAAATGGTTAGTAAAACGTCCGTAGTGTCTACTGATTGAACACTGATTTGAATGCAACTTAACAATGTAATAATAACGAAAATATGATAAGTATCTAAATTTGTATTATTCTTTGCTTGCACAGTAATATTTGTCTACTTATAATGCAAATAAAATATTTTTATGATATTATATTACAGTTACATTTCAATTGAATTTTGAAGCGCACGGATCAAAGTTGTTTGACCCGATTGTATAGCGAGCCGACGCGGCAGCTCTACGCACACAGCTTTGGTCGCTTATGTGTGCGTGAAATTAACGAAGAAATACCTATAGTTGACTTTGCGCGCAAGGTGTATACGCTCTTAAGTCATTTTGTCACAGAACAGCCTCACATTAATCAAGAGTAACATAAACTATGATGGTCTATTTAGATTTTAGACGTACAACGGGAAGGTAAGATTTTTGAAATCAATATTATCCTGACGGTTCACGGAATTTATCAATAACATTTAAATATTGAAAAGAGTAGTTACCTATTTTATTTGGTATGATTGCAGCCAGAGACTGCGGATAAATGAATACATAATACAAACGCTCATTCAGAAGCGCCAACTGCTTATCAGTGGCGTATCGACTGTTATCGGCGACATTCAAACGTCAAATTATCAGCGCTCATAAAGATCATTTCCATATTTATATTTTTCAATTTAGAAATATATTTTTTCTCGTCGCCTGATGCAGATAAAATCAAGACTTGTATTTTCGTCTTGTTTTTGTCGTTATACTATAGGATATATCCAGCCTAGATAAAGCGAAGATCTTTGCAGATTGGAGACCTAGGGACCTTAAAAAGAGGGCGTACACTTTCTTTAGACTATTTGTACACTATTATACCTACCCCTTAGTGCTGTAGGGGGCCATGGAAGATAGTGACTATTTACTAGTATTTTTCCCTTAGCGTGTTTGCTTGTTTTTTTTTTTTTTTTTTTATTGCAGTGAATGGCGAGACGAGCAAGCCGTTCGCCTGATGGTAAGCGATACGACCGCTCATAAACAGTAGCAACATTCCACTGCGCTCGCCATCCTGAGACATAAGATGTTAAGTCTCAATATGTCCAGTAGTTGCTCTGGCTACAACGTCCTTCAATCCGAAACACAACAGTGCATTTAAGCAGTGTTGTTTCACGGGAGAAATAGACATTGCGGTGGTACCTACCCAGATGGCCTCTTACATATGAGAGACCTACCACCAGTAACTTGTTATTCCTTAAACATCATGTTAGATATTGAAATTATTATATATAGTTTGCTATCACAGCCGATGATATGTAAAAAATCCTATGAATTTTTCACTTAATCCGAATTAGATCATTTCGAGTGCGAAACTAAGCCAGTGATATTGAAACAGCGTGTATCGTTATCAGGCGGTTTGTAATCAGGTAAACATCATTCGGCATTGTAGCTCCGGAAACGGTCTGCATACTTTAGTTTTTATCTATGGATAATGTTTTTGCTAATGTAATGCTATTACCTGTAATTTGTAGACTTTGGGGAATTGACTTTGTTGAATTAGTAAATATTTATTTTTACTGATGGTAGGTCTCAAATGTGAGAAACCACCTGGTAGTTATCACCGCAATGTCTATTTCTCCCGCCAAACAGCAGTGTAAATGCACTGTTGTATTCCGGTGTGAAATACATTGTACCCAGAGAAACTACTGGAAATAATGAGCCTTAACATCTCATGTCTCAGGATGGCGAGCGCAGAGGAATACCAAGCATTGCTTTGTTATTCGTTGTGTATTTTGGTTTTGCTGCTATCCATAAGCTATCATATCGCTTCCCATCAAGCTAAAAGCATGATCGTCTCACCAAACCAATCAAATACCGGTCGTGGATTGATTGTTTGGATTGAAGGGATATTTAGGGTTTCGAAAACAGTGCAGTGTCATCCAGTGTTTATTAAGTTCAAACCGGTGGTAGGTCTCATATGTGAGAGGTCATCTGGGTAGTTACCACCGCGATGTCTATTTCTCCTGTGAAACAGCAGTGTAAATGCACTACTGTGTTTCGGATTGAAGGAAATTGTTGCCAGAGTAACTACTGGACATATTGAGACTTAACATCTTACGTGTCAGGATGGCGAGCGCAGTGGAATTTGCTACTGTTTATGAGCGGTCGTATCGCTTACCATCAGGCGAATGGCTTGCTCGTCTCGCCATTCATTGAAATAAAAAAAAAAACCTGCGATGCTTCTTCAACAGACGTAGAACCTGCCCATCACACGGGCTGATAGAAATTGCGTTGTTTTTTTAAGTGTTGCTCTTTTGAATTATTTGAGTTAAGAACTATCACTTAATCTAGGAATTTAATACCATTCTATTGTTCAATAACACTATTGATGGCTGGATTACTAGTTCAATTAGGCCTTAGCCTAAAGCCTTCATTACAATCAACTGCCTGGCCATACTTGCAGTGATAACGCAAATCTCCAACAATGTTGATAACGTCTCCACACCGGTAGTATTAGGCCCCATTCACACGGGCGCTATTTCAACGCGCGATAAAAAAATGCTGCAGTGAAACAAATGTAACACAAATGTGCACTGGTGGCAGGTCTCTCATATCTGAGAGGCCGCCTAACCGGTACCACCGCAATGTCTATTTCTCCCGTCAAATAGCAGTTTAAATGCACTGTTGTGTTTCGGAAGACATTGTAGCCTGAGTAACTACTGGACATATTGGGACTTAACATCTTATGTCTCAGGATGGCGAGCGCAGTGGGATGCCAAGCATTGCTTTGTTTTTCAAGGTTTGCTACTGTTTATGAGTGGTCGTATCGCTTACCATCAGGCGAACGACATACTCGTCACGCCATTCATTGCAATAAAAAAAATATGTAAATCCATTAGTATGTTCACATCAAGACGATTTTAAAACGCGACGCTTTTTCGAAATCATCGAACGCAGTCGGATTTTCGACGTAAAGCGTTGGACGTTAAAGTTTCATTTCATATAAACATAAATATTAGGAACGGTTAAAAAACCGTCCCGGTTAAAAAGTTGACGCTTTTTAAGCGCCTGTGTGAATGGGGCCTTAGTAGCGTTCATGTGTGCCACGTTAATAATGTTTAATGGCATTAGATCATCTGATGACGCTACAACTCGCTCGGGTTTCATGAAGAATTACATTCGTATGCGCTCAGATTCCGTATTAAACATCTTAGATTTTGCAAATATTTTTTTTTCTTTTATACATAAAAATACATCTGACCTTCAGAATTTGTGCTTGACTTACATAATGCCTATTATTATCAAACCAAAAAGGAATAACTGGTAGACCCGAAAGTAAGAGATAATTTGTCTCATTGTTAGTACGATTATTCAATACATGGTTCACAAAGATAAAGTTCCAAGCTGACATAATGCAATAAACATCAATTCAAATAACAATATGTAAAACTACCCTACAATTGGAAACAGCCAATCGGATAGACATTGCATCGCATTGGAAAACTCATATGGCAGCATGCAGCGTTGAAATGCACTTGGGTGTGTAGCGCGCCGATGCAATATTTGAAATGGGGCAGAGTAGTGGGTAGGTAGATATTCCGATGTGTAAGGCTCTTTTCACATGTGTTCAAAGTCAACTAATAATGGCAATTGCCAATCAGTGACTGTAGTGTTTCGATAGATTCAACAGCGTCGATATTGCTGCATTTTAATTAGTTGATGAGGCATTATGTTAATTACTTTTGTTGATGGCGGTATTAATTTAAAATCAATTTTGAAAATGCAAGTGCAATTGATATTTTTATACATATACATAATATGTTTCGGTTTATAGAGAATAAATCATTTCACTTCAGTACAAATGAGAAGAGATTGAAATATAGAGGTTAAATTCTTGTCTTGTAATTATAGAGGTCCAAAATAAATTTTGATATAAATATTGGGATGCACAGTTCCTCGACATAGGCTTTGATCTTTTGTATTCTCATTTTTTGAAGTTGAGACTATATAAAAATATCATATACTTACTTACATATTTTACTCGCAACTAAAACTTAAGTTTTACCTAATGGTCCAACACAAGTAATATAATCATATGTATACTGTGTAGTTGGCTTGAGTCTAGCTCGGTGTGAGGACAGCCTACCGAGAGTTGAGTACTTCCTCGACTCGTGGCTATTGCACGGGTAAGAGCTCGTTTTGTCCGACAGCATCGTGCTATGAACTTTGATGTTCATTTCTAAGTGTCTATTGTGATCAGGATGTATTTGATTCTTCTATTGTGGAAGTTACAAATTTACACTAACTAATACATGTTTTAAATATCTTAGTGCTTGGGCGGTAAATCTATAGTTTTTGCTAAATTAATAATTAAAACCCTTGGGTACTAAAGCGTCTTTAAAAATCAAAGGGCTTACATTATTAATTTCGAAATATTTATTTGCTTTGTGCCGAAGTCATTAAAACTACCACCTGGATTTTGTTTGTTTGATTGAACACGCTAATCTCAGGTACTACTGCTTCGAATTGAAATATTAGTTTAGCGTTGGATATTCCATTTAGAAAAATGGTTTGTAATATATCAGAAGTTAGATTTTTTCCTAATTGCTGAAGGCTTAAAATGGTATCCGTTGGTAAACAAGATAAATAGAAAGACTGTTATGAATGAATGTATTAATTTACTGTCCGTATACATAGTTGAAACAATTCCCAAGCGTATAACTTTTACCAATAAAGGTTATTTAATTTTTACCATAGATTTCCATACAGACAAGTCTCAGCAAGATAAAGTTCCAAAAATATTTCCACGTGACCCAACCTATATTTGTCCGTTTCAAAACTACGAACTTTTCACTGAGTGCTCGGGCCGTCGAGCCACGTGAGCGGGGTTGAAGTGAGGGATGCTCTGAGGAGGGGAGGGGGGAGGTAAGGGTACGGCCGCTCATTATAGAAACGCAAATTAGACACGGCTTTAATTTGAGCAAACGAGAGGTCGCCGGTGTCTGCACGAAGGATAGTCGCATTACCGCCGTTTTATCAAGTACGTGATGAAGATTTTTCAGATGTCTTGGGTCTGTTATGTCTCTTTTTGGCTGAGTGTGGTATTTTTGGCTAAGTATGAATTTGTTTTAAGCTAGGTAGATTTATTAGTGATCTTTATGTTACCTTTATGTATTAATGGTAATCCGTTACTCGGACCCTATATTACAGAGGTTAGTCGAAATTGATTTAAACAAATTTATTTGATTTTCTTTTTACAGGTCTTGGTATTACATACCGTACCGTTTTGTTATAGTTTTGCTAAATAAACTTTACTTTAAATAATTTCTTATTGGAATTTGTGCGCGTATTTATATTTTAATAACTGGAAATCTGATAGTAGAGGTCGAGTAATACATTTTGACAATATTTAAAATTATACATACCACTAAGTAACTTGCAACATTCGCCATTTATCACCACAACTAAATACTTAAAGACTATCCTATTCCACTTGTATCACAATTTAGCCATTATAATCAAAACTAGAAGCCGCAGCATCAGTATATCTTGTCATCCGGCCATGCGTCTTGTAAATCGCCTTAAGACTACGTGTTCATAAGCATTGGTTTGAATTCAGTGCGCGTGCGTGAATGATATATTGTTGGCGCGTGTAGGGTAGTTTCAACTCTCGCCATTCATCAGTAAACCTAAGGGCACATATCTTGGGTGGTGATTGGATTGTTAAGCTTTCCTGTAATTAATTTACGATGTAAGAGGATCTATGTATTTTGTGAAGCCTTAACATTCTATAATAACTATAGTATATTAATTATGCCAACTCGCACTAGGCTAGCGGTGTGAATTATATGGCCTAACCCTCTTCATTGTAGAGGTGGCCTGTGCCCTGCAGTGGGACGTATATGGGCTGGTACAGATGCATTTTGTTGGGATTCGTTCGCTTAAAAGATAACCTGGACCATATGGAATGTATTCCATTAAGACAAAGTTCTAATTTTGTTTTATCTGAAGTTGAGTGTAGGGCAAGTCCAGATGCTGTGTATCGTGGCGAAAGATAATAATTTCAGAGATTTAAAAAAAAAATGGATTAACCGGTCGACGGCCGGCGGGTCAGCCCAGGTATAGCTGGAGCGATACCGTGTAAGGTGACCTGCGCCAACATCGGGTCAGTAATTGGCAAGAGGTGGTGGAAAATAGAGATAGCTGGAGAACTCTAGTTTTGGAGGCTAAGACCTGCTTTGGGTCGCTGAGCCAGTAGAGGTAGTTTTTTTTTAATGCTCGCTCGAAACTTGCTGTCCCAAATACAAAAGCTACACTCTGTGCCTCTAAATGGTGATGTCGACGAATTTTTTTTTTGAAATCGAATAAGGTCAATTATTAGTGTCAATGGTTTAAAAATAGTTCTTGTGTTGTAAAATACCGCCTTGAGTTATATTTGTCCAACGTGTGTGTGTGTCCAATGTGCGATACAAAATACGTTATTGTGTTGGTTTTCCACTCTATTGAAGTTTATTATCACATTCGGTTGGTTGGGCGTCCTCTGTTCGGTCGGTGAGCTTTTTAAGGCCTGTTAAATCTCGTTGGGTTAATGGGGACGTCAAATCACTCGTGTTTAATAGTTATTGACTGAGTAAGTGGCTTGTTTTGGTAAATAACATACACAAATAGAAGACAGGGTCCCCTGGTAAACAGAAGGAAAACTAGTGCTATCCTTGCTTCGAGAAATTGGATCTAGTCCAGGTGGTAGTGTCACGTAATGCTTGTTTATTAAGTTGTCTGGATGTGGTTAGAGCTACGCTGTTGTCAGTCATGACTTAGTATGAATGGGCAGACTCGTCCAGGTCGGTACTGGTGTCTCACAGGAGATCGACGTTAAGGGATGGCTTAGCTGTCGCTTTTCGTTCAGTAGTAAGATTGTCGAATGTTCAATTACCCTTTCCACTTCCCCTTCTTTTCCCTTACCCGCCTTCAGGGTCTTAACTTTATCTCAACATTATCGTTCGAAAATCGACAAATATTTCCTCCTATTCAAAATCAAAGTTAACAAAACACTAAACAATGGATTATAACAGATAAAGGCGCAACTTACTCTACTAATCCACTAATTTACCTAACTCAGCGCGTAACTTGCTGATATTCAAAGCTCTTATCAATAAACTTAATTAACATAGCGATAAATTCACGCGGCGTGCCGGCCGTTCCATCCCCTCCCGCGAACCTCCGGCTCTCCCGACATTCCCTCTCACCCCGTCTTCGCCCGGGCGCCCGAAGCGCTCCCATTGATCGCTGGTGACGTCACGACGCAGCGCTAGGCGCCCGGGCCAAGCTGGGCCCGCTCCGTCGAGTGCTGGCCTCATGATTAGTGTACGCGTAAATACTGATTGCGTGCAATCAAATGTGGAATACGGGATTGAGCAACGTGTAGGTTTTGGATGGTTAGTATGAATGAAGATAAAAGATGTTTCCATGCACATTTTTTACATGTAGAAGTGAATAATTAGTGGCTTTTCGTAAAAATAGACATAAACTAGTGCTTTTGAGTTCAGGTTTATAACTTATAGTCAAATGAATTTTTAAGTTGTCGAGATAAAAGCTGTACCTAGATTTTTTATGCCATTGTGTTAAGAGTTACGTAAAACCTCTTAAGAATGGCGGGGGTGACGTTAGTTACAATAACTTTATTGTATATTTCAAAAAGCAGTCTTAGGCACAGTTGCTTAAACTAACTTTGACGATCACCTAGAATGTACTCTGTGACGATAACTTTTATGACAATGTTATTTCATTTCATTTTGGTCATTGATTTTTCTAAAGTACGTTTGTGCAAATGGGCCTTAACATGTTGCTTGTTGCCATTTTGCATGTTCTGAACTGTATCAATGTAATCACAAAGTTATACCCACACAACGGCATAAACATATTATTAAGTTTAATTGCATTCAGAACATGAATGGCTATCTGCTTAATATAAACATTGCGACGCGTAATATATTGTACAAATATGTTTTTATGAAATCGGAACGCGTGTCATCGTTCCATATTGGATGTTTGTGCCCGTTTCTACAGTTATTACTGTTTTAATACCAACTTTTCAGCCATTGAAAATGTGTGCTGATTTATTTTTGGAGTAAAAGCTTAGGTGTTTGTAGGCAATATGCAATATTATGTGAGTTTTGTTTATGATTGTACACCTGTTTCGTTTCTACATTGTTTCGGGGATGAGACTAGTCTAAAAGGAAGATATAAATACGAAGTTCTGTACATACAGAACCTGGCTTGCGAAGTTATAGCTTGATGGTCCAAACCATCTTTATTTTACATAATGTATATTGTGGCTATGATTTTTCCGGAGGCAGGCGATGCTAACTGCGACACAATTAATTTTTTAACTGCTGCACTTGGCATAGTTAAATTGTACTCTATTGTATGTAAAGGTTCGCAAATCCTTTTCAATGTCAATCTTATAATCCTGTTAGGCATTTGGGCTTTTCTTCAGACGACCATTAAAAAAAGGTGCTTAATAGTAAACCAGGACACCCACGACTAATTGTTTCTTTAAATATTCAAAATGGCAGATTATTTAATCTATTTTAGTTTCTATGAATAATTTGGCTATCTTTAATTAAATACACCAATCTAAACAATTTGACATTTGAACACAGTATTTTTCATGGCATAAGTACCTTAAATTTAAATAATAAGAAAATGTGATTGAAATCAATTCAGTAATTTTTGCATTATGTGCAAACGGCGCACTCTTATCAGGATATCATCCCCTCACTATGTATATCATGAATTGTCCATTGTCTGTGCCTCATAACATGGTGATAGGGTTTCGAATGGCCTGAAGTTTTTATGTGTCCGCCGGGATGGATGCTCCGTGGCTGCGAAAATATGAGGCGCGATAACTGATAAATATTTACTATATAATATGAATTATGTTAAAAGCATCTGTATCAGCCCATATATGTCCCACTGCAGGGCACGGGCCTACTCTACAATCGAGAATACGATTGAGAGTGGTTAGGCCATATAGTCCACCACGCTGGCCTAGTGCGGGTTGGCGGACTTACATACCATAGAATTTTTTATAAATCGCTATGGTATGCAGGTTTCCTCACGATGTTTTCCTTCACCGTTTTAGTGCGTGGTGATTGACAATCAATACACACATGACTCCGAAAAGTCAGAGGTGTGCCCTGGGATTCGAACCCGCGACCACCGTGAACATGTTGGCAGCCGCGTCTAGTCCGTTTACCAACAGGCCACCACGCACTTAAAAGCATACGAAAGGCAAAAATGTTTTTGTAACTGTTTGTTCACGGCGTGTAGAGGACCTTACCTGCTATTGAAATAGTTTGCTCAAAATATGAACTTGCACGCTAACTTGGTCTTTTTATTTTCTATGTTTATGTAATTATCTTTGGTACTAAAAATATATAATTATTTTTCATTTTCACAACTCAACATGATGGATATATTATCTTATTCTCCTAATATAATAATTTTTATACAATTGAAATGACTTTAATGACGATATTTCTGAGTCATTTTCATGTCAAATGAGGTGGCCTTTGTATAAAAATTTATGTTTTTTTAATGTCTTCGCAACTTAAATACCTTAGATCCCTGGCTTAATAAATACTGTTGAAAGTTTCAGTAGCCACAACTTAATTAAATATTTGTAGGTTCTAAGTTTTTAATAGTCTACGTAGAGGTAACGTACCAATCTAAAGTTATTACTTAACAGGAAATAAGTTAGTGGTTTTGTGGGGAAGTTATTTATTTTTAAATTAATGTAGACGTTTTCCATTGTGCATTATTTTTAGAGATTCCCCAAAGGTTGGGTTTTTCGTTTTAAAAACTATAATGCGACTACCAGGTACACTCACACTATTTCTTATGTTCTTAATAAATAAAATAAAAATATTTTTTTTTCCTTAATATTATTTATCTTACATTATTTTTATACTTAAAATTTTCCTATTGAATACGTCCAAAAACCCAACAGACACAATTATCATAATCTCAATATGTCCAGTAGTTACTCTAGCTACAATTTCACTTCTACCATTGCGGTGGTACCTACCCCGGCGGCCTCTCACATATGAGAGACCTACCACCAGTTAAAATATAAAGACAGCGGTCTCACCCAGGCCCGCATCGCCATTCCTACTGAATTGAAGAAAGGTCTAATTTGATAAGACGCCTCCGATGTTTTTACCTCCCGGCTCATTACGATGAGTCGCTTCCAAACACACAAAATGATATATTGAAATGTTTTCTGTAAATAAAGTATCAGCTTTGTATGGGCTTCGCCTGAAATTCACTTACAAAACGGTATTTTGTCTTTTGATTTTCTTTCAACGCTTATTTTTTTCATTAAGTTAAAACCCTTTTGTTGTTTGTTTTCAGGATTCGTTTACAGTTTTTATTTCCGTTTTGTATCGTATCTTTTAGTGTTTCCATAGTTAATAAATATTGTTTTATTTTTATGTTTATAGTATTATATTTTATTATAAAATTACAGTCTTCGTGGCGCAGTTGGTTAGACGCCGGCTATGAAACGAGAGGCCGCGGGTTCGATCCCCGCACCGAAACAAATGTTTGTGTCAACCATTTATTTCGGGTCTGGGTGTTTGTGAGACCGAATAGTTTCTCGTAGTTCCTGATGCCCACGACACAAGACTCGATCTTAGTGTGGGGTCAGGACATTGTCTGTGACTGTTTGGTGTATTTTTTTTATTTAAAATAAAATAAAAGTACATTTTAGTCATGTTTTCTGCCCTGCTAACCAAAAAATCATCTATAATTTTATGCCCATTGCTTGTCTAAAATTTGCTCACGAATCTGGGTATATACAGGGTGTAAACGATCAAATTACATCGCAATAAATGTAGTGATAAATAATGGATTGGTGTAAGTAAGTAACAATCCCGCACCACCTGTAACTGTGACCTAAATAAGACTAGAACTTGTGAATTAATGCCTGAAGTTGGACACTAGGTTCAACTAACTGTTCCCACGCTTAGTTACTTCAACATAAGTGGATTGTAATGTTCTGATATATTACCTTAGTCTTGCAACTGATATAGAGTTGTAAGTTGTTTTCTTGATCTGTCTTTTTTCTGCCTGCAGTTATTCTGAACTTTAGTGATCAGCGCACCATGACTTTATTATTATATACATAACGCCTGTTATCAGAAGGGGTAGGCAGAGGTGCTATCAAGACACTCATAATTCGCCTTATATTTTCCGTCGTATAACGTGATAGTAGGTGAGCCTATCGCCATATTGGGCACGAATTCCTAACTCTGGGTTGATAATGAATAGAACATCCAATATCACTTTACAAGACCCGGAATTCGAATCCAAGACCTCAGCGTTGAACTTACTGTGGTGCACCTACGCCACCGAGGCAGTCAAGGTTTGTTATTACATTTTGCAGAAAAAACTTGGTTTATAATTTATAATACGTATGCCCTATATCAATGCCTTTTGATTTCGTTGCGAGTAAGATACAAGTCTTGTTTTGATCGCATTAGAAACTACGAGAGTCAATCTGGACTCACAAAAACCTAGACCCGAAGTAAATGCTTATGAATATACAAACATTTGTCAAGGTGCGGGGATCGAACCCGCGGTCTCTCGTTTCACATCCAGCCACCAACATTGCCACTTAAACTATTAGTTATATCGATGCGTTTTTCCTTTCCTACAAATGATATAATAGGCTAGCAAATCAAGCCGCAACCGTCGCCGCCCTTGAGCCACTGGTCGCAATTCTTACTCTAAAACACTTGCCCGCCCGCTGCCAGCTCGATAACTTTGTTAAGGCCGTACGAGGCCGGCGGCCATTGTTTAGATCCCTCATGCCACTGAAACCTATCGACCATCACTTGGTTAATTTCTGTAAAGTGACATTGACATTTCTTCCACCTAATGCGGGTATAGCGTGTGTTAACGGGGTGGTCTTGAGTGTGATCTCTAGGTTAGGAAGTTCATTTTTAAATTGAAGACAGGTGGAGGTCACAGTACTTTAAGATTTCCAATATTTGTTGGCGCTATGATAAAGTTGTTGAACTTCAAAAATCAATGAATGAAAAAGTAGTCGTAATATCTGCTAACAATAATATCCATCAATCAAATCATGAAGGAAAAGTTGTTGTTTTGTAGTAGTTTCCACTGAAATAATCGAATTTTAACGCAATATTCAATTAAATTGTAGTCTAAACTATCTACAGCAAATCTTAGCCTCATATAAATTGAATAACCAACACTAATTTACACTACTTGATTCTAAAACGCGACATTCGGGAGCGATTCTAGCTGCTAGGACGTGTTTATGGCTAGGCATATTCGCAGTAAACGAATTGTAACACTAATTAAAAGCTAGGTCAGGCACGAAGGCTGCATACAAGCACGCGACAACGAAGGTTAACGAACTCCGGTTGGCAACACGGATATTGCTAGGTGCGACCCTGTGTATACCGCAGTAGATTTTAACACCTTATTTGTTGAAGTCCATTGAGTCTGAAGTTTTCCCAACTGTGGGGTGGTTTTTAAACCGACAAGCCAGTCAAACTAGTCTTGATTGTATCACGTATTAGTTGGCATAGAAATAAGACCAAGGTTTTACAGAATTTGAAATGAAGTTACCAGCATTCCTCAGTGGCCTTGAACTCGTAGATGTTCATGGACAATCGTTATTGCTTGCTATTAGATGAGCCCCATGATCGTCTACCGTTTTTGTTCATAATACAACTATGTGGCATCATGATACAGGCTCGAATTATGATAAACCCCATTGCTGCTCATGAAAAAATGTAGAAATTCTGTCAAGCTTTTGACCATTTTTCTTGTTACCACTAAGTAATTTAGGTATATCGTAAAAGGAAGCTGATTCCCTAAACCAATCTTCCATAGAAGAAAAATCACCGAAAGACGCGTATCTGTAAATTCTAAACATAAACAAATAACTGCATTGTGAAATTGTGAAACTTAGTCCTCGGGTCCTAAATGGGTGCTCATCACAATCTAATACTGTATGATACGATGGCACCGTAGTTGCTTCATTATATAAATGGAATTGAAGTTGTTCGCACCATTCCCTTTTCTCGCATTGTTGTGTTGTATCTTAGTTTGGTGTGTGCCATGTAATGTTCTTTTTTTATCCGTTTTTTTTTTCTAGTTGACCTTGTTTCTATGACGCATTTGAAAATCTTATTTCATATACATATGATATTAATTTATTACATACCCTTGCAAGGTCAGGCATTTATGAAACTTGACGAGTTTCATTACTTTGTAAATAATAAATATGTTGGTATTTGTAAATATTTTTCTCCGGGTAAAGCCATGAGCTTGCCTCAAATGAACCGATTGATTTTTATTGACAAAGGCCTACAGAAATTATTTGACATTGAACTTTCGACCTTTAGCATTTTAGTCGCTGGTTTAATCAATCGAAATACATGAAGTAAATATTCACATGATCTTTACGTGGCATCGATTGTTATTTAGTAGAATATCGCCTTGCCATAAGTCGTCTAAGCTGAAGTAAAGAAAGTACTCTCCTTACAAGATAGATATGGTTTTGCTGGACCCCTGGTATTAGTAAAAGTACTACTGTCCAAATATCGAGATGCAGCAATGGTTTTATTGTAATTCATTCGGTGAGTGAGATTTATACGAGATAATTAAGATAAGCAATAGTTGTGTCAGGATTTATATTCACGATCACATAGCAACTTTTGTCCAAAGAAAATCTGTGTGTAGAAAACACAAGTATGTCGTGTTTCGGGGTTAGAATGCATAGTTACATCTAGTTTCATCAAAGCCGATGCCATATTGTCTAACGATGTTTTAAGTGGATCATGTATTGCATCCTGTTTTACTAGCCATGAAAATACTTCTTGTAATTCAAAAACAACAAATAAAAACATTTAAAATGTTTTATGCTAAAGAAAGTAAATTCAGCGGGTGAGTTTACTGGGCGACTAATATGATCTGAAAATGGTTAATGCCATCTCAAAGGATATTCAATTAGAGCGGCGGCCGATCTCCGTTTTCCACTCCGCACCAAATAAAAAATATATTCCTTCCGACGCTTGGCCGAGCGCTTCGGAACCCTTTTCATGCGCGAAAGATAAATATTCAGATGGAAAAGAAAGCGTGAGGCGAGCGAAAATAAATCGTCTTCTTTATGTGCTAAGGTTGGTTTTGGCTGAATTGGTGGTGCATCGGCGATTTCCCCGCAAAGTGGACCGGGCTTTATGCGGGCGCGCGTTGTATGGCTAATATAACTCTTAAAGTCGCCAGTTTTAAAGTTGCGACGGTCGAAATGGCCCTGCACATAGTTGGAATATCGTCTTGACTTTATCCCGCTGCTAAGACTCGCTTTTTTCACCTTGAATGAGTTGGATCTTTGCGTTTTATTGGGCAAGTTTGGAATTTTTTCCTGATTGTTTTTTGGTTACGCAAAAAAGTTAATCAGGCTTGATAAAAATGGTAATGTTAACCTTTTGACAATTTTGCTGTTTTAACGTAGAACCGACGGTCTTAGATTTGTATAGGGTTAAATAATAGTATCACGTTAGAACTTTCTCATGTGATTCTTTAACCATCACTGATTCACAACATTGATTTAACAAATCAATATAGTTGCCCTTTGTTGTGTAATCAAATCAAACACATCAGAAACTTGTAACGCCCTCGGACCTTTCAATGAAAATATCAAATCACCTATAAATAATTCCTCGCAAAAAGCTAAAAATAGCGTCCAACCAAATTAGAAAGGGATCTACAAGTCAGCGAAAATAGTTAGTGACATTCGATTCTCCCCGAAATATAATTCCGATCCATAAATCTTTATTAATACGCGGGTGTGCCGCGCCTGAGCGCAGGTGCCGAGGGCCGGACTGTGAAAAAAACGTTAATGGCCCACCGTTACCTTTTTTATTTGATTTCAAGATACCGGCGAATAAGGAACGATTATGCCTTCCCGGTATTGTTTACAACTTAATGTAATTAAATTGTGATGGGCTTATTTCTGAATATCACTTGATTAGTTCTTGATTTTTATATTGGCTATTGCTGATTGGATATTGAAATATAAATGTTTAATTTTTAGAAATAATATTTTTTATAGAGATTCTATGATTTTAAGACGAAAATAGTTTTATTTATTTTCTTTCTAGAGTTTTATATAGTATTAAAAGTTATTCAGCTTCCTGTTACTCAATCTTAAATGGAGTTTTCACCTTAGTCTGGTGATGACGTAATTTCTATTAATTAGCTTAGCATTTCATAAAAAATATAATAAAATCTTATTATAAATATCTTAATACGTGGATAATAACTCATTTAGCAAAGTCGGTAGTGCGGCTATAACCGAATGATGTTATTAAAGACGAGCTTTGTAATAAAGAATTTCTAATTAGACTGCATTGTTGGAACGCCGCGACGTGAAGGAATTTGCCTGTTGTAAAAACATCTCGAAACGTCAAACGAAACGAATGAAATTCACAATCGATTGCATTTGGTATATTACTGAGCTTTTTGCAGAATACAATAGGTAGGTTAGAGAAAATGTATTGAAGAATAATAAAATTAATCATCTTTATCTCTGTCAATCTGCATCGAAATATTAGAATGACTATTATTAACATATTTTTTCTGTTTTTACATATATAAATTATAAAAAATATACATATAAAAATATAAAAAATAATTTATTTACTCTCCGGTGGTGAAGCTCAAGACCCAAGCCACTGGCGGTTAGGGAGACAAAGTGAGGAACCGCCTCACAATGCGTGCCGTGTCCAATAATACTGCCTTCTGTATTTGACTTTTGATCCAACAGCCAATTGAGAGCCTCTGTAGGTGTTGGTCGAGGCTCTTTGGTATCAACCCATGAGCAGAAACGACAATCGGGACAATAATTGTTGAATTGACATCCCACATGTCGGTAACCTCGTGTGCTAAATCTAAATATTTAGACATTTTATCTTTTTCAGCTTTGACGAGGTTATCGTCATGCGGAATGGCGACGTCAACAAGTATAGCCCGGCGCGCCAATCGATCTATTATCATAATATCAGGCTTATTGGCGACAATAGTCCTGTCTGTGATAACAAATCGATCCCAGTACAACGTTGCATGACAATTTTCAAGAACTGGTTGAGGAACATACTGGTAATATGGCACTTCAGAAGTCACAAGTCCATATCGAAGAGCAATTTGCTGATGTATGATCTTGGCTACTAGGTTGTGTCTATGCAAATACTCGCCGTTAGCAAGATACGAACAACCGGAGATAACATGCCTGATGGACTCGCCAGGACGGTGGCATGCCCGACAGATGTCGACCGTACCGTCCTTCAGGATGTATTTCCTATAGTTGTTCGGAAAATTGACTATTATTATTAGTATTCATTGATTAGTATTCATAGTACATGAACATAAAATCTATGATGAGCAATTAATATATTTTTTAATTCCACCACTTTTTTTACTGAAAATGTATTATTATACACAACATAATTCATTTAGCTAATTGGGGGTTAACGTCACTCGCGTCCGTAGGCTTTGACTCTAGATACCCTACACGTGACCCCTGGGTAGTGCCAAATGAGTGACATAGTGGTGGTAGGACTTATGTGTCCGCCCGGGTAGCGACCACCGTCCATGAGGCGTAAAGACCGCCATAGTGATCTCCGTAAGGGGATCGCGTTCCGGGATCAGCCAGTGGTTTTCCGGTTTCTTCGAGGATCTTAAGTCCGGGCATGAGGTTGTACCGTGTGGGTATTTTCGGTCCTCTGTCGAAGGGAGGAGAGTTGATCCGCCGGCCAGGGAGACCCGTAGAAACGGTTGTCCGCTGGCCGCCCGCGGTATAGTACAGGGGCCCAATCGGGGCTAACCACCTCGAGAGGCTGCCTCACCATGCCGCGCATAATCTTGGGTGGGTACGTCGTGCCGGTTGGTGACCGGAAGTGGGGTCCCGGCGGCCCATCCCGGGAGGGTACGGGGGCCCTTCCGTCCGGCGGATCAATTCGCTTCCTGCCGACCCTTTCGTGCCGGTGCCCATTCGGCCTTCTTAGTGCCCGAACCTAAGATCCTCGTTGCCTCTTCACCAATCCCATCCTTTCTACCATGACAGTGCAACTAAACAGAGCAGGTCCTTCAGCGGTGCTTAACCCCACCACCGCGTTCACTATGGAGTTCACTAACATCCGCGGACTCCATACAAACCTCAATGCCGTCCACCACCATCTTGAGACGGCCCGGCCTGCTTTGCTCTTCCTAACGGAGACGCAGATTCGTTGTCCGACCGATAATTCTTACCTGTTGTATCCCGGTTATTCGCTTGAAGTAAACTTCAAGCCTAAAGCCGGGGTATGCTTGTATGTTCGGTCGGACATCTGCTGTCGCCGTTTGCACTGCATGGAGGACCCCTCCTTCTCCGCTCTGTGGGTGCACGTGGATCTAGGTTCCCTGAGCCGCATCTACGTGTGCCTTTACAGGTCTCACAACGGGGACGATGAGACGACTCGGCTGTTCAGGTATCTTAGCCAGGCGGCTGATGACGCGCAGGCGCAGTTCCCGTCGGCCGAAATGGTGGTCTTGGGGGATTTCAATGCTCATCACGAACTGTGGCTGGGCTCCTCCAAGACTGATCATGCTGGCAGAGCTGCCCATGCATTCGCTCTGACTCATGACTTGACACAACTGGTGAACCAGCCCACCAGGATCCCGGATGTGGCGAGTCATGCGCCTTCTTTGCTGGACCTTCTGCTGGCGAGTCACCCAGCCGGGTATCATGTGACCGTTAGTGCGCCTCTGGGCACTTCCGATCACTGCCTGGTTGGGTCGTCAGTACCGATCGCATCACCTCCACGTCCCGTGCAGGTTAGGCGAAGGGTCTGGCATTACTCGTCGGCAGATTGGGATGGTATGCGGGAATATTTTGCATCCATCTCTTGGAGGCAGCGCTGCTTTGAGGGTAAAGATCCCTCAGCGAGTGCCAACGCTATTGCTGACGAGATCAGACTTGGAATGGAATATTACATTCCTTCCTCTGAGATCGCCAGTAAGGGCCGTGGACGCTCCTGGTTCAATCGTGCATGCGCCGATGCTGTCGGTGACAAACAGGCGGCGTATCGCGCTTGGATCAGGGGTCGCGCCATGAAGGATCCCAATATCAGTTCCCTCAAAGAAGCCTATAACCGTGCCTCCAAGGCCTGCAAGAAGGCCTACGTTAGGGCGGATGCCCAGCGCGTTAGCAGGATTGGGCGTGCGTTGGCCGATCACCCAACTAGCAGTCGTGCTTATTGGAGGTTGGCCAGGGCCGTCCAATCTAACTTCTGTCGTCCAGCGTTGCCGCCGCTGAGGTACCCAGAAGGGTCGCTGGCCCACAAGCCGCAAGAGAAGGCTGCCTTGCTGGCAAATCTCTTTGCGGCTAATTCCCGCCTCGAAGACCGTGGTTCCCAGTCGCTGCCTATGCTGCCTGATTGCGGTTTCTCAATGGCAGATATTCGCATCAGGCAGTGTGATGTGCGGCGTGAGTTACGGTCTCTCGATGTGCGGAAAGCCAGTGGTCCGGATGGGATACCAGCGGTGGTTTTAAGGGCTTGTGCAGCTGAGTTGTCTCCAGCACTGACTCGCCTCTACCGAGCGTCCTACCGCACAGGTGTTGTGCCGGAATCTTGGAGAGAGGCCAATGTGCAACCAATCCCCAAAAAGGGTGATCGATCGGACCCTACCAATTACCGCCCTATCGCTATCACCTCAGTGATGTGTAAGGTCATGGAGCGGATCATAAACGCTCAATTGGTCCGCTACCTGGAGGATCACTCGTTGATCAGTGACCGACAATACGGATTCCGTCATAATCGATCGACGGGTGATCTTCTAGCGTTTGTCCTGCATCGCTGGGGTGAGGCGATAGACCGGCGTGGCGAGGCTCTTGCTGTGAGCCTCGACATTGCCAAGGCGTTTGATAGGGTCTGGCACCGTGGTCTTCTGTCCAAGCTTCCGGCATACGGTCTACCCGGCAACCTGTGTTCGTGGATTTCCGGCTTTCTGCATGGGCGTAGAATACGTGTAGTCGTAGACGGACACGCTTCGGCGCTCATGTCGGTAAATGCCGGAGTTCCTCAGGGCTCGGTGCTGTCGCCCACCTTGTTTATTCTGCATATCAATGACATGTTGTCGCTTGGCAACATTCACTGCTATGCAGATGACAGCACGGTTCATGGGCGATACCACTGCGGGCCTCCAGGTTGCCGTGTCGAAACTGTGAAGGGACGCGAAGATCTTGTCATTGAGCTCAACCGGACCTTGGATCTCATTTCTACATGGGGTTCCAGGAATATGGTTGAGTTCAATGCCAGGAAAACCCAGGTGTGTGCGTTCACGTGCAAAAAATCCCCGTTCTCTCCCCTCCCCATTCTTCAGGGTACTCCCCTCTCAGTGCGGAATGACCTGTGTATCCTTGGTATGGATATCCGCTGTGATCTCAATCCAAGGAATCACATCGAGGGCGTAATATCTGCCACATCACGCAGGGTTGGAGTCCTGAACAGAGTGCGTCGGTTTTTCACGCCCGGTCAGCTTTGCCGCTTATATAAAGCGCAGGTCCGGCCGGGTATGGAGTATTGCTCGCACCTCTGGGATGGATCCGCCCAGTACCTGCTCGATGCCTTGGATGGATTGCAGCGGCGGGCCATCCGCATTGTGAATGATGCAGACGTTACGAGCAACTTGGAGTCGCTACAACTCCGGAGAGATGTCGCCTCTCTAAGCGTGTTCTACCGCCTGTATCACGGTGAGTGCTCTGAGGAATTGTTCAACTTGCTCCCCTCCTCTCCATTCCTAACCAGAACCACGCGTGCTGGCTTGCGAAGCCATAGCTTGACGGTCCACACCATCCCGGCGCGAACCAAACGGTTCTCAAATTCGTTTCTGTGCCGCACCGTCAGGCTGTGGAATTGTTTGCCGGCGCACGTGTTCCCTCCTTCCTACAATCCCGGGTCCTTCCGCCGTGGTGTGAAGAGGCACCTAAGCAGGCCGGCATAATTGTTTCCATTGGCATGGGACTGCCGTCCGATGCCAATGGATACTCTGCCTGGGCGGCATTGACACTTTCCATCAGGTGCAATGCCGCCACTATGCCAGGCCATTATAAAAAAAAAAAAAAAAAAAAAAAATTCCACGTAGTTTGTATAATATAAAACGATGGACCGTTAACGAACTAATTTATAGTTATAGTTATTGTCGAATATCGAAATCTTAAAATGTTTATTATTCTTTCATAGGAGTATAGTTTCGGATTAAAGCTATGGTAAATACTTAGATTTATTTATTTTTAATAATTGTTACCCAACTGTACTAGTTCTGAAACCATACGTGCCTAAACTGTGTGAGCTTTTCAACACGAATGAACACGATTTCCCGAAATCGGATTATTTCTCGGGAAGGTAGGCGGCAAGCAATTGGTTATAAATCTACCAATCTTTTTAAAACTTGCATGAAATATTACATTGTGTCGACAACCCAATAAGTATGAGGGTTGTAAGACGCGAGGGTGCCAGGTAAGCAAATTCCATTGCGCTCTAACGCCAACTTGTACAAAGATAAGGCCGTTCTGTTAAAATTTTAATATATTTTAAGCTTATAATATAGCTTTAATCTTATAAAGATTGTAGATACTAATGTATTGAGTACCTGAAAAACTAGTGTTTTGCAGCAAATAAAAATAAATAAATCTAGTACATAATATTATGTGCTAATGGCGCCCATCGTGGGATTTCAAAAACCTTAGAAATCGGTCAGAACCCGTTTATCTACATCAGCCTTTAACTGTTCGATTAGTAACCAGAGCTTCTACGATTTGGGCGTGTTAGTCCTTAGTCTGTTTTTGCTTAGTACGAGCGAAGTCTTCTTTTAATTGTTACAGGTTGTAAATACAGGGTACGTACATCAAGATTGCTAACGAAAACGAAGCAAGGTGGTAATTTTAGTGACTACAGACACAATGCAAGAAATAAATTCTCAAAATAACGCAATTTTTTTGAAGTTTTAAATATTTGAATTTAAGTGTTTGGGTGTTAAATTTGGCTAAAATAATCACTGAGTACCTTGCATGCCATTGCGTTTGCGTTTAAAAATAAGATAATATTTAAGAAATATGTATTTACCACCCAAATAAGACGATGGAAAAAAACGTCGCGTTTTTTTGCAAAAGTTTTCGTTGCGTTGTGTCTGAAATCACTAAAACTACCATCCGATTTCTTTTCGGCACAAGTCTTGATATAACCTGTATTACTTTTCATCCTGCAGACATATTGTTTTCCGGGCTATAGTATTGATAACGAGGTCCATTGTGGCTCCCCTCGCAGTGAAGTGGTATAGTTTTATCACTGCAACGCGTCGAGACCCTATTTCTCCCGGGAGCCGTTGTAGCTAGAAAGCATTGTCCGCCTCGCTGCTGCGCCAGCGATATATCCCGGAAATGTAAAGTGGTAACAATTTTATATTTTTGATTGCTGGATTAGTGCGTGGTGGCCTGTTGGTAAACGGACCAGACGCGGCTGCCAACATGTGCACGGTGGTCGCGGGTTCAAATCCCAGGGCACACCTCTGACTTTTCGGAGTCATGTGTGTATTGAAAGTCAATCACCACGCACTAAAACGGTGAAGGAAAACATCGTGAGGAAACCTGCATACCATAGCGATTCATAAGAATTTATATGGTATGTAAGTCCGCCAACCCGCACTAGGCCAGCGTGGTGGACTATATGGCCTAACCACTCTCAATCGTAATCTCGATTGTAGAGTAGGCCCGTGCCCTGCAGTGGGACGTATATGGGCTGATCCAGATCTAGATCCAGATTGCTGGATTTGCCAATTTGTTTGTTTGAATTACATTTCGCTGGTGGTCTGGTTGGTGTTTGTAGTTTCTTGCAAATATCCCAACATCATTGGTGTGGAAAATATGAGAAACTAAGAGAGACTTTCCGGTCTCACAAACAGACCAGAAACAAAGCCTGTGAAACACACAAACATTTGTTTTTAGTGCGGGGATTTAACCTGCAGTCTCTCGTTTCACAGTCGACATCAAATCGATGCGCCACGGAAACTGACATTTTTTTCGTGCAACTACTAAATGTTTGATTGACAAATATAAGATCTAATATAAGACAAATGTATCGCCACTTAGAAAACAATATTGTTTTTATATAGTGTCTCGTCGTTGCAAGATTGTCACTGTTTATGTCTGTGGAATGTCCCACTTTACTGCACATAGTCTGTACGTTGACACCACACGTGACATAATAGGTTGTGGGTTCAGGTTCAGAGGCACGTTTTTTTTATTGCAATGTATGACGAGATGAGCACGCCGTTCGCCGCTCTTGGACAGTAGCAAAACCAAACACCTTGAATTACTAAGCAATGCTTGGCATTCCACTGCACTCGCAATCCTGAGGCATACGATGTTAAAGTCTCTCTATCCAGTAGTTATTCTGGCTGCAATGTTTCAAACCGAAACACAACAGCGTATTTACGCTGCTGTTCTGCGGGGGAAATACTTACCCAGGCGGCCTCACATACGAGAGAAGTATCACCAGCACATTTAAAATTTCGATGTTAATGTTTTGAGACAACTTCACAACGTTTTATGTACTCTAAGCCGGGTCAATAGCTTACTTGATGCAAAGCTATTACCAACGTCTATAAACACCGACGAAGCTGGGACAATCGTAGGTGCGTAAGCGAGCTTTGAATATTAACTAGGCTCTTTGACCGGTAAAGAAAGGGGGGTTATACGAGCGGGCATCTAAAGGGAGAATGACTGACCGACGGAAACTGCTATACAGGGGTTTAATCTATGATATCTATGATCCGAAACGAAGTTTGAATGTTCGGATGCCGTACGTAGAATGTGCCTAGGTACTCCACAACATACTGGAGTACTCTGACGTACCTCGTAACCATAGACTACCTTTGGAGTAAATGATAATTGTCATAGGGAATAAAAAGTATTGACTTTTAGGTGGAAAACGTAGCTTTGCACGTCGAACGTTTGCACATTTGAAGTTCGTTGCGGATCATAGAGTCATTTCCAACTATACCGTGGTTTTTCTTCTTGAATATAGGAAAAACTCTGTCGAGTCATAGTTTTCTTAGTGTTGCTAAAACTATGACTCTGGTTAGGCCATCACTATACTCAAATGTGAAGGTGGTTAGTAGGTTACAGCATAAGTATATTAAGCATACGAAACTCCTGTCTCATCGAAGGCTGAGGCGTCATTGTTCATTGGAACAAAAAAAAAACACCAGAAATAAATACTAATGTGGACATTGCTCCATATTAGATAAGTTCACACCACAAAAATATTGAAACTGACTATTTTTTTGCGCTTATGTGCTCACTACACAGCAATATTCGATCAGTCATCTATTTTTTTTCATTGGGTTTTTACGACCCCGGATCCTGATAGGATACTGATTTCGTTTTATGGTGCGGTCGCGTGCGGCCTAAAAGTGGACTCTTACGTGATTTAATGCGCCCAATGTTATCTGCGTCGCATATTTTTACCGCCACTTTATACAGACTTTTCCTTATTAGTTTTTAAAAAGATGTCTCTGGGGCTACTTTGTTATTTTTTCAAGCTGGTTTTATTGAGAAGATGAAATAGAGTCTTAAAGTTTTTTTTACCAATGTTTGAACAAACGTTCTTTATATCAATTATATTTGCCTTTGGTTAGAATGTTGTATCGGCTGATGCCAAAGAGTAGGTATTTTCCTTGAGTGAACACGTACAACATTTGATAGATTGCGACGTTACTACCATTCCAGGAAATATGTAAACGTTGTATTACTCTGAAACGAGAAATTGAAGAGGCTCTTATGCTTCGCGCAGGTATAGCAAATAAATAAAAAAAAATCCGTAATGAATTACTACTAAAAATATAATTTAATTTGTTCTTCGTAACAAGTTATTTCAATTGTGTGGATTACAATGTATCTACATTGTATCTACTTATATCTAGAAGTGATTGCGTAAAGACTGTATTTGCCGCGGAAAAGTGTAGTAACAATAAGTTGCTTGCTAAACGTCTCGGACGCAAATAGATGACTTGAATGGCTTCCCTATAGTTGTTGTTATTCTTGTTTATTTTTCTTAATGTTTCTAGATACGCAATACGTAATTATCCCGCATTGTTCCTACTATTGTATTCTTAGTGTATTCTACGCATGTTGAAACGTCTAGCCTTGGAATGCATTCATTACATGAGCTATTTCAGTTTTAATACTATGGCGGTAATTTTTATATAACTATACGATGTGACGTCGATATAAGATCAACAATGCAGACATGTTATATTTTGTAAATTGAAGAAAACAATAGAATTAAGAATTCTACATTAGAATTGAATCCGGGTTTTGGAGCTGTATATTTAGACTGATTAACAGCCGCTGCCAATAAACAATCCCAATTCATTATTTGCCGTTTTAGATTGACAGCTCAATCTTTTTTCGGATACTATATTGCCAATAATCTTTCTCAGTAGTGGAAAAACTATGGCAACATGACAAGCGACCAATCGAAAAGTAGAAAACAATCCAGATTGACTTCAATCTAATTTTTTCGATTGATTATTGGCATCGGCCGTTAACCGCAAATATCCATTCTAACCGCAGAAAACATTCGTATTTGTGTAAAATAACAGCGAACATTTTTTGTCCGTACTTGTATTTGTATATTAAACTGAATTTAATAGCCATCTCTTGTTATGTTATCTTTAACAGTAGAGGTAGAGGTAGAAAAACAGTACTTTCAAAGCCTATTCAGTCAGAACTGAAAAGTCAAAAGCTAACTTTACGAGTTAATGATACGAAAATGCCGAAATTGTTTAAATAAAGGGTTTAAATGGTGTGTCTCATTTAACAACTTGTATTTTAATTGAACTGTGTACAAGTACAGTATAAATTAAAACAGTTTAATGCTAAATAGTGAGTGAACATAAAACGCCTGCACATTTACGAGCCACTTACTTATGTTTTACGTCTTGCAAGGTTAGTAATTTTAACTCGAGTCGGGATTAGGAAGTACGCCTTCGATTAAGTGTACCTGGACGGCGGTTTGTAAGGTTAAAAGTAAAAGCAAAATTGATTTCTTGCTTTATTTGTTTCTCTCTATGATGTTTGTCGTTCATATTCCATAGATCTAACTAAATAGACGTATTTGGATAAATCAGTGATATATGGTACACTAGCAGCTAGACGAAAATATTTTTTAAACTACTTGGCCCTCTCATTCTAATATATGGGCCACAGTCTTGCAAACTTACTACATACAATATTATGACTTCCTAGATAGTTGGCTTCTTAGTGAAAAATTAAAATATTCAAGTTACAGGCACGAAATGATACGATTTCGTTTTAGAAACATGGCAACATTTACGTTTTTTTTTACCTTAACCCTCCATGTTAGATAAAAACTTAGTTAATTTATATTAAGACCGATTCATAATCTCTTTAACCCTAAAGCGAAAATCAAAAATTCAATTATCCTCAACACTAATAACTTTTAGTCCTTAATAGTAAGTAGAAGTTAAGGGCTAAACATCTACACGGTATGAAACAATCATTAGACGCTAAGTATTGGATCCATTAGGCCTCCTCCCGTGGCCTATATAGCGCTGCTTCAACCGTATTGGGTCAATAGGGCCCCCGCAGCCTTCCGTGTATAGGAAGCTAGTTCTCCGCTATACTCTTTCACTTACAGTTTGCGTCGGAAATAGGTTAAGTTGTTTGCTGTTGTTTTTGTTTTGTTGTGGAAAAATTATTTTATGCGCTTTTGATTTCAACATAGCCTGTAGTTATTTGATTTTGTTTGATCTGAGTTTTAATTGCTATATATTTAGAGACACTTTAAAATATGGGACCTATTTTTGTTATTAATTTTAAACTTGTTTAATGAAAAAGAAGTGGTTCTTCGAGCCGGATATGTATCCCTAAATATACGTTTCATCAGAAATGTTTGTGTCGAATAGAGAATAATGAGCCTATACATAATTTATGCTGTAATATCATTTCGGCGAATCCATTTAACCTCGCACGGTGTGTAAGGATTAATGTAAAGTGCGGCGACATTGACACTCGCAATGTCCCATCTAGAGCTATCTGCTCTTTGTGTGGGGGGTGACTCGTAACGGGGTTAGGTTATGGCGCGCATGCCGGCCGGGGAGGGTGCGCCGCGGCAGTCCGCCCGCGTCTACGGGCAACAGCGCACGTCCCCTGTCTCCTCGCGCACATCATTCCTAAATACAACCAGTGCTAAGTGTATGACTGTGTGCTGAACTAGTTTTGACTATATTGTGATAGTGGATACTATTTTGGTGAGTTGACGAGCGAGCCGGCGAGTACCCGACGGTCGCCGCTAGGTGGCGTTGTATCACCGCGTCCGTATTGCAGCTGTAACTGTGTTGTAACTTTTCAGTGAAACTTGTTTATTATGTAACTTGATTTTAATGGACAAGGTTCGTAAACATGTAGTATTTGAGGGTGCGATGATTTTGACATATTCTTGTTTGAAACTATTTGAAATTATTTTTGAACTAAACACAAGTTCGATTTTTTACATTCTAAATTCTTCACTACGGGTTTTCAGATGACGCGACGGAACAAGATTAAGCATTGTTTTCATTTTTCATGTACAATGGATCACTCTAAAATAATTTATATTGTGAAAATTATCTCACATATGTACGTTATTTATATTTTGGCCGACGGGTCACTGCAGGGTATTAATAAACTACAGATTGCGGATTCGATTCTACTTCACCTATAGTGCTTAGGTATATGATACTTACTATGGGTTCTGGTGTTAACATCTTGCTAACATGCTGGAAGGCCAGTGACACTGACATACCCCTTTCGGCCTCTTCCGTGGTACCGAAAGAGAAACTTAATAAAAAACATCTTGCTAACATGCCTGAAGATATAATAAAGGAGTCTTTTATACGTATCATTCACTCGTAGAAGCTTGCCGAAAATTTCATTATTTCATACATACCACCGAAAAAATCCTATTCCTGTTACTTGATACTTTCTATTAAATTCACAATACCGTCAAGTATCAAGACAGTCTGATCACGTCACGGCCATATAGAAACGTCATGATATAAATTCATATTTGAAGCGAAACTATTCCAATTTCACGGCTCATTGGTAATGTCGGAGAAATGTGTCACAGAAGGGAGCTCGTATTGAAAATAACCATCTCTATGCTCTGCATATTGATTTTATAATGTGCCGGCGGTCGCGCAGTGGTTCGGTCTGTTACTCAGGTGCGGGTTCGAATTTTGCGCAGATCAATAATATTTTTTGGCCCGGTGTGTTAATGTACCTATTTGTGTATGTTTTCCTCGAATACAAGAACGGAATTTGTTATGTTAGTGAAATCTTTGTAAGTTACTGTGTGGTTATGTAAGCGTTTAGTATGAGATTCAAAAAACGATACAAGTAATACTTCGCAGTGTATCTTTGAGAATAAAGTAGCATTTGTTGAATTTATCTTCAATATTTTGTTGTCTAAATATAGAAAACTGCCAAATCCTTAGAATATCCTAAAGCGTATGAGTTATAACATTCTCTAAAATAACATTTGAAGTATGATGATTGTAATTAACAGTAGTAGAAGTCGTTAAAATTCTTTTAAATGCCTTGAAATGTTCTGCATCGGACAGGAATTTCGTTTTTGCGCTAAAAGTTGCCGTTGCCAATTTCAGTCCTTCCATGCACAAATATTTGTATGTTCGACTGACATTCGATCCGAGTATGGGTCTTTGTAATTTAAAGTATTTGTAAACGCACTTATGATATAAAAGGAATACTATATAACGAAGATAGTTTTCACATAAATTATAATGTATGGATATAACGTATTATATAATTTATGATGGAATGCCGTTAACGTGATCCTTGTTTAGCACAAAATATTCCGCCCACACACTGCTAGCTTCGACTTTGGCAGGCATTCAAATATACCCGATCGCCGAAGTATAAGATCAAGTAAGAATTTTGCAGGCTCTAATATGTCTTCAACTCATAACAAAAGAATTCACAAAGTAAATAAACGGAAATCGGTATCTTCCGCCATTTCTTCGGCAATACTACAACTCATTCTAATAATCTGAAAAAGATTTTGTGAACGACTATTTGTGTAAAGAAAATTTTGATTACAATTTTGGTACAAAATACTGAAATTTTGCGTTAAAAGATTTTCACAATACGCCTGTAGTAAACAAAGAAATCCTGACTCATTTTCCAGTATATTAGACTCCTTACAAATCACTAAACAGGACTACAAATAGTTCATAAAAACGTAGAAAAAATATATGATTTTAATATAGCCTAAATGGCAGCTTCAATATAGAACTACCTTCCCATTCACCAGGGACATACCCCGTTCTGCGGATTAACTAAGACTGGTTAAAAATAGCTGCAGTCAATCAGCGCGGAACAAAGGGATGGCTTTCGGCCCCCTGTTTAACCACCGTGCCATTAACCCCGTTTACGAAACCCTCCGCCCTTAGTGTATTGCGTAGATTCGGGGATGCAGGTAGTTGATACCCCATGTTCAACGGGGAGGAATGAGTTTTTCTTTGGATGTGTAGACTTGAAAGTAAGTGGGTATTAGGTAGAATTTTCTGTAGTCAAAGAAAATGAATAAACGCGTGAAGTCTTTGAAGTTGTGCATATCAGGATTTGAGTATTCTCTTATCCTCCAAGCCGATCGAGATCGTATAGATGCTTTGGAGATGTGGAGCTGGAGAAAAATGCTTCAGATTGCCTGGACTGTATTCCGCAGCAACGTGTCCATTCTATGCGATCTCCAAATCAAAACTAGGTTTTCTACTACTAATACTCGATTTTTTTGGACAAATTGGCAGAAAGGACGCAGATAACTTAAAACAACTGATGGTTATTGACAAAGTTCAGGGCAAGCGGCCGAGAGGTCGATGTCCCATCAGATGGTCGGACCAAGTCAACTCGACTGAGCATCAAACTTCACGCTGTGCTCCACTATGCCAAAGATAGGAAAAGGTGGCACAGCATAGTCAGAACATAGATTACTCCATGTTCAGGGGATCACGACCCTCAGCAATGAAGAAAACGATGCGAGGAGGGGGTGTCGGTTTCTAATGTGTTGTTGCCATTGTTACGAACACAAAAACACTATTCGAATTCTAAAACTTTCCAATACATTAATTGAAGTTTATTAAAACCCATGTGTGGTTCTACCAGTATTCGGTTACTGAAATAACAAAGGGACGTTTTTGTAACTATATATTATTATACCGTCCTCCTATACCGAGAATATAAGTACATTTTGCTGACTAATTAACGGCCGTGGCGAAAAAAATACATTAGCATTATTTATTTCTTTTAAAACTCGCTTAAATTCTCAGTAGGCGTATATTAGAGCCAGTAGTTACTACAGTATAATTTGAACAAATTCAACCTAATTACAAGAGCCATGACGCCCACAATCGTTAGCCAAATCTGAAGAGATGTAGGTGTAATTTAGATTATGTTTTTAACAATTACTGAGAAATTTGCGTGGATTGAGAATTAATTTGTTTTTGTCCTTACATTTTTTATTTATTTCTAGACGAGCTGTAATTTAAAAACGAAGATTTTGAGATAAAAAAAATCGGTGTACTCAAGATCGATAGTTAATTTCGTCAAATAACAAATATTCGTAAAATAAAATACGTCATACCCATTTAAAAAAATGTAGTTGTGGTATTTAAAATGTCAAGTATGGTTTATTTGGCAGTTTCTTGGATCTGGCGATTAAAAATAAACCCTTCAATAACAAACTTCAAAATTATCTATTTAATTTCCATATCAAATCATAACAATGTAAACAATCTAAATTATATGCAGATACCTCAATCAGTGCTTCACTATCTGCCAATGCGTCGATTGATTTGCGGCGCAGTTGATTTACCAAGCAGTTAATTACCATATACAGAGCTTGCGGCCGATGCGGTCGTGTCCATCCACCGGATTGATTTGTCGATGTTCCAATAATAATGTAATGCTATTGTAATAAAAAATCACCCAATTATGCGAGAATTGATTTTTATTTATTTGCACGATCGTATATGGATGTCTGAAATGGTACGCATGGTCAATAAATGCCCCCACAATTATCTAAGGTCGTTTCCGTCACAAAATTTCCTATCTCCGGCAGGAATTCTAGCCTAGGGCCACAATGTAAAATAAAAAAATTACATTTAGACCTGTCGATTTCTGTCGTCAATGGCGTGTATTTTGTGATGTATCAAACTAGCCGTCTGTATGTCGTGACGCGAGCAAGTGTTTGTGTAGAATAGTGACGTGCTTAATGACGACACAGTGTCGCCATGTTGTATCCACGCCCAGCGCTAACGAACCGTAGGTACGACACAACAAAACACGCTATATGGCTTTGTAACTTGGTTAATGTCGTATTGGTTCAATGTAATCACCCTAAGACGGTGAAAATATACCGAATTATTTATGAAAGCTTACTTTTCAAGTTACATTTCGTATGATGTATTAAATTGTCTTGTTGGACTTGACGCGAGAATGTGTTTGAGTGTAATTTGTTGTAATGGTGAGGTGTTTAATGACGACACAGCAGGTGTCGGCGCGCCCTGCTCGCGTCGCCGTGTCGTCTCCACGCCCAGCGCTAACGAGGCGGTGGTACGACACACAACATAACATGCCTAATATCTATAGCTACATATGGCTCTATTATATTTATTTATTAGGAACTTCACAGTTGACAATTCATATATATTACAATAATTTTGAATGAAGAAAATATATGTATATACTAATAATAATAATAAACGGAGAGCAGACAAAAACATAATATAAATGAGTAACAATACTTTAATAAACTTATTAATGGTTAGTAAATAAATGGTTAGACGTATGAAGACAATGTAGGATCGGCAGGATGCGTGGTATGTGAACGTTTGTGTGAATGTGTGTGTGCGACGTGCGTACAATTTGGTTTATGTCGTATTGAGTCGATGTTTGTGTTGTATTTTGTATATCTTAATTATTTTGTGCAGGTCCAAGATATTTAAATCCGGCTTCGAATTAAGATGTCGTTCCCAAAATAATGTTTGTCCCAAATCGAACAAATCATTAGGGGCCGCTCTCCATGTCACAAAAAAAAACAAAAAGAAAGATTGGTTAGTTTACTATATTGATTGAATCCCAGCTGTTATTTATTACGTACTAAAAATTCAGATATTTTTACAATATAATATTTTCTGAATTATTCAATTTGCGTGTAGACAGTGTAAGTGCGAGAGGTATGCGATTTATTATTTGAGTATTACATAAAAAATCTTTTCAGTAACGCTGAAAGCATCTATAGAAGGCCTTTGTGCGATTTAATATATGATTTTGAAGGCTTTTAGTTGTATCAAAATAAGATTGTATCGGCTCCTACAGACTCGCGAAGGAAAATCACTTAAAGTGAAACCTCTTGAATTTTCACCGGAATATAAAAATAAAAAGTCGCTCACGAAAGCGTGCGGTAAGAGGAAAAAGTATGAAAATAACTTTGTAGCACTGTAATCATAAAATGCTGTTGCTCGGAGCGTCTGCTGTTTGGTTTCGTGCCAAATTTTATCAACATTGCGTTTTGAGTGTTTAAAGTGAGTTGCTGAGTCTTTATCGCTGTGTATCGTTTTGTGTTATCTTCAAATATGTTTATTTTTATTTATTTTAATTTTCATTATACGCAAATAAAAGGAACAACAATATAAAGAAATAATATCTATTAAAAGTACAAAAGGCGGCCTTATCGCTAATAAGCGATCTCTACCAGACAACCTTTGGATGGATATAAAAGAAGAAAGAAAGGGCAATGTATAAAATATAAGAAAAACTCCAATACATATAAATAAACTATACTTATTGTCAACTTGATAGAAATTAGTATGAGTATAAATGTAACAATTCAAATTGAACCTTGGCTTCTAATTTATGCAAATGAATATTAATATATAATAGAAGCATCCATATTGTTACATCATTAATGACGCCTGAACGATTTTATTATTGTACTGAAGTTTTTCGTCATAATATGTTCTGTGTTAACTTATTTGAATAACATTTAACATAACATTTACGTATTAACACAGATCTGTGATCCATTGAACATGTACTACAAATGTTATAAATGTCCAATGTATCGCACCTGTAAAGCCCATAACAAACAACGCTTTGTTTGTCACGTCTACGATAACTCTACGCCACACTACGGTTGCTACGACGTAGACACGGCTACGCACGCTCCGCCGCCGATGGCCACTCAGCGACATAAATGAATTACGTGATGGGATTATGGACAGTGATTCTACCACTTTATCAACGATGAAAATGTATAGAGAGGACTTTTTTATTATGAGTAGTAGATATTTATTATATACATAGGCTTTGACAATTTTTTAAAATATATATTCTAAATTTTTTAGCATCACTTTAAAAACTCGGTAATGTAATCAAAGTGTTAATCATTGCTTCATTGTAATGCATAGACATTTGGTGTTTATAATAAAATAAGTATCGTGAATTACCTGTTTTATTTAATATAGTTATAAAAACACGCCAGATGACAATAAAAATTGTTACAACCGTGTAAATAAACACGCTTAGTACAAAAAATACGAGCAATGTCACGGGTATTACCTAATATGTTAATAAGTACGTGATAATAAATTTTTATTTACAGATATGTTTTGTTTCGATCACAAAATATTATTCTAGGAGATTTATTCTTAATGGTTTCATTTCAAAATGTTTTAATATTAAACTTCAATTGGGCTTATAAATAAAATGTATCTCGTGATTCGGCATTTCAGATTCACAGACCCAAAGCAAATATTTGCAGACCACACAAACATTTGCTCGCGAATCCTTTAACGCGGAGTGAATTTGTATCTTTGTTATTTAATTATTCCATTATATGTGGAAAATATTGTATATGCCACTGTAATGGTAAGTGTTTGATGTTTGTTATTATTTAACGCAACAACGGATTAGAATTTAGATCAATATGTAAATGTGTAACGAATTGTGCGGGCATTGTGGAATTAGGCATGAAAAATTATACATAATCTGGAAAAAAATCCCTTGTCTATATCCAAAGCCTTATGCCGTAGTTTAATCGCTCCATGGAAAATCGAGCTCTGAACATCAACTTTTTAACAAAGGATTTTCCATTTAACCCAGTAATTTAAAATGAAAGCAAATTTTCTAAAAATAAAAATATAAATATTTACTAATGAGTAGTGTAGTATAATCGATAAAATAAAAAGCAGAGTGGAACTCAGGCATGGCGTAGTTATTGAAGCGCGGGCACCACGACCCACTGCTCATTTAATTATACCACCGCACATTCACTGCACTTCACTGGGTATATTAAGTACTTGGTACAGGCGCGGATTCAGGGACTAGTGTAGATAGCTGTAGTTTTATTATTAGTAAAATTAACAATAGAAACAAAACCGAACCCTTGACTACAATTTATTGGTAACCTTATGATTGGAACTAACTTATATGGAATTAACCTTAAAGCTAAATAAACCGAGACAACAACTAATATCATAAAAAATACAAATAAAGTCGAGTAAACAACCAACCGTCAATTTCAAAGTGAAATCAACGACGTATCTTTTCGAAAGCCAGTTTTATACTTGCTGAGTTGTCGGCACCACCTCTATAGCTTTAAAATGACCCTAAAATTTTAAAAATTAGTGCTCTGAGTTAATTCTAAATTCGTCTCGTTAGTCTAAAATGTGCATCAAAGACGCAACGCAAATTGTGTATCATGTTGTCTTTAAATGGCGGCCGATAATTACTAAAGCTATGTTCCCGAGCATGACCATACCGCCATGCTCTAGCAACAAGTCTATTGCCTACATGACCAATAAACACATTTCATTTTGCTGGATAATCACATTTAAACGATATGAAGAGGTTTACAATGTATTTAAATTGTATTTTTATTAAGTCTATACTTTGCCTGTTACTTTAAAGTATTTATGTATGTATGAAAGACGTGGTGTTGTCATTAACGGGCGGCCGATTACCGAGGCTAACTACGTTCCCGAGCATGGCCATATCGCCGACTTCTATCAACACGCGCATATTGCCGAGTAATCATATTTAAACTATGCTACGAAAGCCCTGTGTGTATAGAAATTATATTTATCAAAAGTAAAGAAAAAATATGTAAGAACATATTTATATATGTTATAAATGTTGCCATGTCTAGGAATAAAAAAGATAAATGTCAAAGAAAATAACATATAATCGAGGCAACCGAAGCTATAAATTATAAAATATCGTTTATTTGTGAATCAACAGCTGTCACATAACTCAATTATTGTGTAGATATTATGTATAAACTATTTGTTGAAACACCATTCTATATTTCTTATTCTTATGGTGTATTTCTTAACTTCCACAAATTATTTGATGCGTAAATATATTATTTTAGTATTGATAGTGTCTGTGACGTGTGTAATATAAATTTTTGTTTATATTTTTTTACAGGTAAGTTTCCTTGCATACTACGTCAGCAATTACGTAAGTTTATACACTGATTTATTAAAAATTGCGTTCTAAGCGCTTAATGGAATTAATAAAAAAGCGAATGAGTTCCCTCTGCGCACGGAGTTGAAAACTTTTCAAACTTCGCCAGGGGTCTACAGGCTACGGAGATACGTAGCGTCGTAGCACTTTGCTACGTCTTGTTTATTGGAAATAAAATTTTTCTCAGAGTTTTGTTGACGCTAGGATTTGTAGTTGATTGATTTTTTTGTAGTTTATCTAGGATATTCAGTGTAACTTTTTTTTATTAAGTGCGTGGTGGCCTGTTGGTAAACGGACTAGACGCGGCTGCCCACATGTTCACGGTGGTCGCGGGTTCGAATCCCAGGGCACACCTCTGACTTTTCGGAGTCATGTGTGTATTGATAGTCAATCACCACCCACTAAAACGGTGAAGGAAAACATCGTGAGGAAACCTGCATACCATAGCGATTTATAGGAATTTCTATGGTATGTAAGTCCGCCAACCCGCACTAGGCCAGCGTGGTGGACTATATGGCCTAACCACTCTCAATCGTATTCTCGATTGTAAGGTAGGCCCGTGCCCTGCAGTGGGACGTATATGGGCTGATACATACATACATACATACATACAATCAGTTCGTGCGCAGGTCTTTGTAGTTCCGCTTACTGACGCAGACAAATGATTGATGGTGAATATTGGTTCTGAATCGTTTGACATTCTGTTGAGTAGGTCGTCATTATTAGAAACTGGGTTAAATATTAAACAGATTATTGATATTGTGATAACAGTTATAATTAAAATATATGTATTGTGATTGTCACTAACATTTTAAGTAATTTTTCACACCAATTATTAAAACTTTCCACATATCGATTTTAAAAGATTTGCCCCACTAACTACAAAGTTCAAAATGGCGGCATTGTAAATATTAGAAATACAACAAAACACACGCATTCACAACACAGACGAAAGTTTTAAAATTCAACAGCAGTCAGTCACAGTTATCCATGTTGGCGGGGCGTTATAAATCTTACTTTTGTTGTCAGTGGCGCCCTCTACGGCCCCACTTGAAAAATGCTGATTGTAGCGATAACAGGGAGGTTTATGCCGGGTTAGATAGCCTAGCTTCGCTTTGTGTGGACGAACATCTGGGTGTAGCTGTACTGAACTGTAGATAAATGATGTGGAGCCAGGATAGATGAGAATAAAATGATGAGGGGTTTAGATACGGGACTTTGAAGCGGTAAAATGTTTAATGTAAGTGTATAAATATTGGAAATATTATGATAATGAAATAAACAAGGGAATTTATATTGGTGTGCTTTTAAATTTTCCGAATATTCAGTCGTATAAATTACCATTTTGCATCATAATTTAAATAGATAGTGAAAAAGTGTGAAAAACAAGTTTTTCCATTTACACGCCACTTAACACGATTTTCCTTTATATCCGTCACTAGTGCCAATTACGTAAAGGAAGTATGAAAAACGTTATCCTTCGAATTCTAAATTTTTCCTTATTAAAAAGAAAAGTAACGAATTTTCCGCCGCGTACCGCATCATCGGGAGCTGACCCCACTCTAAATTGGAAAATGTCGGAAGAAATTAAATTCCGTCCGTAATCCGACGAGTCGGGATTACGCCGGCGGTGACCTGTGAAACAACCTTCCTCCCCTCCCCCCTCCCACAGGATCTCATATTATTCAACTATAAAAATGATAGATATGGTCCGAAGATTGGAAGGTCTGTTTCGGATAATGCTAATTTGCTGTTGTTCATATATCTTGTAAAATATTGGTTTTAGTGACATCACTGTAAAATAAACGTAAACGTTATTGTAATAAAGTACATATTTGTATGACAACAACTTCAAAATGAAAACTCCTAACGTACTTTTCCTTTCGACGAGATTAATGTTGTCACGATAAATACAGGGAAAATTTGTAATATCCAAAAGTAATAAAATATGTACGTTGAAATTAAACCAATATCTACGTGTACGCAACCGCCCACAATCCCTTTTAGGTACGTACTCTGTGAACTCGGAGGGTTGTTAGTAAGTTTGCAAGCTACCCTAAAGTTAGCTCACTGAGTGACTTGCTTGTGTTGTGTGCTTGACGGCGGATACTAAGAAATGTCAGAACTGTGACGTCAATTATTAGGATTATTGTTTTGATTTATGGAAATTACAAACTATATCACCCCATCTACGATTGATGATGTATTTTCTTTTGAATAACATTCCTATTTATTGAATCTGATTTGAGCAAAATTTTGTATCGCGCTGATTGGTCCAATTATTAGGTTTTGGAGGCAAATTAATTAAATATGTTTCATTGACCATACGGTACTGATTAACTTACTTTCTAAAGTATTACAGAGATAAATAAATCATCGACATAACCCAGCCGCACTTAAATTAAACCCACACATTCTTAAACTACTTGACGCATTGAATCTCGGTCACGCGAAGCCTTCCACATAAAATGCGTAACTTCCAACAAAGCTGGGAAGTTAACGCACTGCGCGCAGAAATGCCTCGCGAAGTTAACGGGGCGAAGTGCCAGGAATGGAGCGATAGTGGGCGAAGTGAAGAGAGGGGCGGAACTGGGCGAAGCAAGGAGCCGGGCGGAACTGGCGTCGCGGGAACTCTGAAACACTGCCGCGACGTGACGTCATTACGCGGAAATGGCGAGCAAACACGTACGGCGTATACATGGCGTTACAATGGTGTATTTTATTGAGTCGGGTTTAGTTTAGGAACAGGTTAGAAATAAAGCAACTTAAAAAATGGAATGGATATAAAATGGAATTATGTTCCTCCCTATTTTTATAGGTGTACTAAGAAGAAACTGAACAATCACTTTACATTTTTTCTGTGTCTTAAAGTCACATGAAAGTCGAATCGGTCACACCTAAAAAAAATGTAAATAATCTAATTTATTTAAATTTTTCGGTGGCAAAAGCATTTGCACAACTTAATTTTATTATAACTATTTAATTTCAACAGAACTTGGCAAAATCTAAGTACTTTGAGGGTTTCTATTAATCAGTGCTGCTAAAAAGTCATTTAAACTGTTTCCAAATAAATTATATTCATCATAGACATTTTATGTGCCATATCTATATTTCGAAAACTCTTTCTAACCAAAACAGTGCGCACCCTGTATTCATAAACCGCGCTGCCACATTCAGTAGGCGTGTTTTTGTTCGCAACTCGTTTGGAGAATAATAAGTATTTACGGAGTTTCTGTCAGTTCACAGCGTCGGACGATTGCGACTTAAACGAAACAGGGTGACCAAAGCAGAAAATCTTAACAGGGACATTCGAGAAATTATTCGACAGTTTATATACATATTTCGCTGAATTTTTAAACGTCCGGTAAAATTTATAAATTAAAGGAATAATATCTGACAGGATGTAAAAGAGACGCAATTGAATATATGACATAAAATTTGTCTGACATTCTTCATTGGTTAAATTTTTGTTTGATGATGAAAAAATCAGAGATCTATTTTAAAAAAATATTTAGGACTTTTTAAATTTGATATCATATTATTAGTTTGATATATTTGCGTCAAAGATATTTCTATATTACTATTCTTTGAAAGGAAATGGAAAATGACAAAAATTGAAAATCATAAGCTAAATAATAACACCTAATTTTGTAAATAACAAACACATTGTTTATGAGCGTCTATCTAACTTTTATCTTTAGTAAAATAACTGTATGGAAATGTCTATTTCTTCCGCAAATAGCAGTGTAAATGCACCATTTTGTTTCAGTTTGAAGGACATCGTAGCATTGTACTGGAAATATTGAGACTATATCTCAGGGTCGAAAATGGAATGCCAAGCATTGCTTTGCAAGCTCGTCTCGCCATTACTTACAATTATAAAAAAAAATATAACGAGCACAAACTCGTTAAATTCTTCACGTTTTCTTAATTTAATTTTCGCCAACAGTTAACATTAAACTGTAACAAACCAGTATATAGTTAATTTGAACTGCATAGTGTAGCGTTATGGTTTAAGAGCTGGCACGAAAATGGCGAGCGCCATTCACATCGCTCCCTGAATGGCTCTTCACAATGTAATTAAAAAATTGCAAATGCAGACGGCTTGGTTTTTATTTATTTAATCACAAAATGGAGGATGCAGGTGCTTTCTCTTTCTTTCTCTTTCTTATTATGATATTATGCGTTGCTGTGTTATAATTGTGATGAATATGGGTCGGAAATGTATAGAAATTGTAGGCTAATTATTTGTGATTTATTTTAACATACAGAATTTCACGCCTTTTTTCCCAGATAAGATATGAAGAGGTGGAACCAGGATACTACCTTTCGCTTTGTTTTTTCCGTCCGACTATGTGATAGGGACAAGCTTACGGCGACATCGGCCACAAATTCCTGACTCCGGGCTTATAACGAATAGAAAAACCCAATATAACCTTGCCCGACCCGGAAGCCGAACTTGAAATCGCAGCTTTGCAATCATACCGTAGTTCAACTGCGCTACCTCTGTCTTCTGTCCTGTGCCTACCCCTCCTTGGAAAATGGCGTGAGTTTATGTATGTATGCGTTTCCCTAGTTAGAATATATCCGTGTGAAAGAATAATTCTCTCGTGAGTTTATGTATGTATGCGTTTCCCTAGTTAGAATATATCCGTGTGAAAGAATAATTCTCTCGTGAGTTTATGTATGTATGCGTTTCCCTAGTTAGAATATATCCGTGTGAAAGAATAATTCTCTCGTGAGTTTATGTATGTATGCGTTTCCCTAGTTAGAATATATCCGTGTGAAAGAATAATTCTCTCGTGAGTTTATGTATGTATGCGTTTCCCTAGTTAGAATATATCCGTGTGAAAGAATAATTCTCTCGTGAGTTTATGTATGTATGCGTTTCCCTAGTTAGAATATATCCGTGTGAAAGAATAATTCTCTCGTGAGTTTATGTATGTATGCGTTTCCCTAGTTAGAATATATCCGTGTGAAAGAATAATTCTCTCGTGAGTTTATGTATGTATGCGTTTCCCTAGTTAGAATATATCCGTGTGAAAGAATAATTCTCTCGTGAGTTTATGTATGTATGCGTTTCCCTAGTTAGAATATATCCGTGTGAAAGAATAATTCTCTCGTGAGTTTATGTATGTATGCGTTTCCCTAGTTAGAATATATCCGTGTGAAAGAATAATTCTCTCGTGAGTTTATGTATGTATGCGTTTCCCTAGTTAGAATATATCCGTGTGAAAGAATAATTCTCTCGTGAGTTTATGTATGTATGCGTTTCCCTAGTTAGAATATATCCGTGTGAAAGAATAATTCTCTCGTGAGTTTATGTATGTATGCGTTTCCCTAGTTAGAATATATCCGTGTGAAAGAATAATTCTCTCGTGAGTTTATGTATGTATGCGTTTCCCTAGTTAGAATATATCCGTGTGAAAGAATAATTCTCTCGTGAGTTTATGTATGTATGCGTTTCCCTAGTTAGAATATATCCGTGTGAAAGAATAATTCTCTCGTGAGTTTATGTATGTATGCGTTTCCCTAGTTAGAATATATCCGTGTGAAAGAATAATTCTCTCGTGAGTTTATGTATGTATGCGTTTCCCTAGTTAGAATATATCCGTGTGAAAGAATAATTCTCTCGTGAGTTTATGTATGTATGCGTTTCCCTAGTTAGAATATATCCGTGTGAAAGAATAATTCTCTCGTGAGTTTATGTATGTATGCGTTTCCCTAGTTAGAATATATCCGTGTGAAAGAATAATTCTCTCGTGAGTTTATGTATGTATGCGTTTCCCTAGTTAGAATATATCCGTGTGAAAGAATAATTCTCTCGTGAGTTTATGTATGTATGCGTTTCCCTAGTTAGAATATATCCGTGTGAAAGAATAATTCTCTCGTGAGTTTATGTATGTATGCGTTTCCCTAGTTAGAATATATCCGTGTGAAAGAATAATTCTCTCGTGAGTTTATGTATGTATGCGTTTCCCTAGTTAGAATATATCCGTGTGAAAGAATAATTCTCTCGTGAGTTTATGTATGTATGCGTTTCCCTAGTTAGAATATATCCGTGTGAAAGAATAATTCTCTCGTGAGTTTATGTATGTATGCGTTTCCCTAGTTAGAATATATCCGTGTGAAAGAATAATTCTCTCGTGAGTTTATGTATGTATGCGTTTCCCTAGTTAGAATATATCCGTGTGAAAGAATAATTCTCTCGTGAGTTTATGTATGTATGCGTTTCCCTAGTTAGAATATATCCGTGTGAAAGAATAATTCTCTCGTGAGTTTATGTATGTATGCGTTTCCCTAGTTAGAATATATCCGTGTGAAAGAATAATTCTCTCGTGAGTTTATGTATGTATGCGTTTCCCTAGTTAGAATATATCCGTGTGAAAGAATAATTCTCTCGTGAGTTTATGTATGTATGCGTTTCCCTAGTTAGAATATATCCGTGTGAAAGAATAATTCTCTCGTGAGTTTATGTATGTATGCGTTTCCCTAGTTAGAATATATCCGTGTGAAAGAATAATTCTCTCGTGAGTTTATGTATGTATGCGTTTCCCTAGTTAGAATATATCCGTGTGAAAGAATAATTCTCTCGTGAGTTTATTTATGTATGCGTTTTCCTAGTCAGTATATATTCGTGTGAAACAATAATTAATACATGACCTAAAGTACTAAAATAAAAACACGTAAACTATACTACAAATACCGTCCAAGTCAACGTGAATACATTAACAAGATCACATCTTCACACGTCCACACGTTGACAGATTGTCTTTGCTTATGCAACGAGCCGGCGGCCTCCCGGGACCGTTGACAAGGGAGACTGATGATGCTTGTCTTACACTCCCAACCCCCCTCCCCCGAACCTCCTCGCTGCCCTGGGTGACGTGATGAATATGTTTTAATCCCTGGGAAATATATCTGCGTGGCTAAATGATGTGTAAGGTCAAGGAAAATAGTTGGAACAAAAACTATATTTATGGGGTCTCATAGTATTAAGGGAATTTAGACTTTATTTCCCCAAAAAATTCTATGAAATGGCATATAAAACAGTCGTGCTTGGGATCTTACTTGATGCTTGAGTCGAAATTTTTCTTCAAAAATCACACTAGTTTTTAAACAAATAACTTAAGTACACTATAACACGAAAATAATTCTAAACACCCCCCGTTTGACAAACATCCTACTTTACATTCCAACATAACAGTATAGCGACCCTTTTAATAATAAATTACGCCCGACATCCATCTAATTTGCAATGGACGAGTTGCTGCGCTTATTCCATGTGCTACATAAACCGCACGTCGCGTTTGTTCAACATATTCTGCATGCAACGGAACGTATTGCCACATTCGACGCAGTTTATTTCCGAACGTTAACTCAAACGCCAACGTGGAATGGAACGCAATTCGCATACATATAGATGACAGTTTTAGTGTTTATTGCAATATATGTATTTTGCATGAAATATTATTAGATACAAGATTGTGTATCGGAACGTCGTTTTTATTATATAATAAACATAATATATGAATACATAAAATAAATAAATAAGCCAAAAAGTCACACATATAGTAACAGAAACTACGAGGGACTTTTCGGTCTCGCAAACTTTCAGAGCCGAAACAAATACTGTGGATCACACAAATATTTGTCTCGGTGCAGGGACAGAACACGTGGCTTTGCGTTTCGTAGCCGACGTCTAACCAATTACGCCACAGAGGTTGTCAAGGTACCTAGTGTTTCATGAGACACTTATTATTAAAGTGTAATTTGAAAACCGTAATTCCAAAAAGTATTGAAAATACCACATATGTAAATAATTTTTTTTTGTTTATTGCTACTGCATCCGCATTCTATTCTCTTTTCGATCTTCATGGGAAATATTCAATCAACTGACCTCCTTAATTTTTAAACTCCATTATAAATAATAATAACGATTATATTTAGAAATGAATCTCGATCAAACCCGAGCGATCCACAACGCGAAGACGCACCATGCTAAAATTTAATTACACGCCGATCCGACAGCGCTGCAGTATTAGACGGCCGTGTTCCACTATTCCCAGGCCATTATCGCCGCTGCATTAAGTATTCAAGCGCTCAAGCTTGTTGCGGCTGCCGCTGTAGCGCTTTATTCCCGGACCCAATTGGATACGAGCCCGTGTGACGTCACTTGTGACGACTACGTACGGAGTTTTCATTTAACTTCGATAGTTATCTTAGGCTTTATTATTTAAAATTGTAGTTGCGTTTTGGTTTTGTTATGTTTTCAACTGGTAGTGGAGTAGCAGATTAACATTTTTGCATGGATATTGTTTTTTGGCCGGGGAGTGAAATGTTTCTTGCGATTTTCATGAAGCGAATCGAGAATTCTCGAGAAAACTGCTTCTATTTAATGTACTTCCAAGTTTCATTTTTTATACAAACGAATAAAATTAAGGTTGACTGGTAGAGAATGCCACGGTAAGTCCTCCTCTACGAAATATTTGCATTTTAATTATGTAAAACTCAAAAGAATATTTTAAAATTTTTATTTGAATGTAGAATGGAAGAATACAATGTCTTGTATAAATATGAATATTTCAGGCCATAAAGTATATTGCTGTGACTGCGCTTTAGTCTGTATTAACGTCATTTAGCTGCACGGTATCGGTCTGTCGAGTGACGTCACTCGTATGACGTTCATGTGACAAGTGGCCCGGTATACTTTTCCCATTATATATTGGATTACTAGGTAATAAAGATTATTTTGTTTCAGTTTTCCGTTTTAAGGAGTTTACATCGATATTTATCTGAGAATAATTATGAAGAATTAGTGCGTGGTGGCCTATTGGTAAACGGACTAGACGCGGCTGCCAACATGTTCACGATGGTCGCGGGTTCAAATCCCAGGGCACACCTCTGACTTTTCGGAGTCATGTGTGTATTGACAGTCAATCACCACGCACTAAAACGGTGAAGGAAAACATCGTGAGGAAACCTACATACCATAGCGATTCATAAGAATTTCTATGGTATGTAAGTCCGCCAATCCGCACTAGGCCAGCGTGGTGGACTATATGGCCTAACCACTCTCAATCGTACTTTCGATTGTAGAGTAGGCCCGTGCCCTGCAGTGGGACGTATATGGGCTGATACAATACAATACAATTACATACATACATAAACTCACGCCTATTTCCCATTGGGGTAGGCAGACCAATAGATAGAAAAAAAGATATGTTTTTCTACTTATTGTGAATTAAATTAAGCAATCTTCAAGCGTGGTAGTATACGTAATTAAAAAAAAAAACAAAACCTTATCCAAGAACCTCGTAAATAAACACATTAAATAAAATAAAAATTCTCCTAATTGGTGTGAGTGAACCAGACGTATTCGCCTAACTAAACATAGACAAAAAGAAACACTTAAGAATAATTTTATATATTTTTAGACGACGAATAATATTTAATACTAGTACATAGACCACAATGTTTGCATTACACTTTCATGCACACTTAAAACTTAAAATATTTTTAACCGACTTCAAAAAAAGGAGGAGGTTCTCAATTCGACTGTATGTTGCTTTTTTTTTTTTTTTTATTTGTTACCTCGTTTCTCTGTACTGTATGAACCGATTTCGATCATTCTTTCTTTGATTGAAAGCTGGTGCTTGTCGTTTGGTCCCATAAAAATATGGTGAAGATCTGATGAATATCTTCGGACCTGGAGAAGGGAACTCCTTAAAATTAAGGAGAATTGCAATGGTTCTTTTTGCATTACGTTCATTAGAAAAGTTAAGATACAGTGAGAGAGGGAAAAAGGGGTGGGGGTGAGGGGGGGTGGGTGATAAAATTAAAATACACGTAAATTCTAATATCTTCGGCAGCTTTTAACCGATTTTAGTGATTTCCTTTTCATTGGAAAAAACGTATTGACAGGTTGATCCCAGGAATACGACATGAAGATATGATGATTATGTTCGGACCTGGAGAATAGAACTCTTCAAAATTTAGTAGGATTCCAATGGTTCTTTTTGCATTAAGTTCATTATAAAAGTTAAGCTACATTGAGGGAGGGAAAAAGGGGTAGGGGGGAGGGGGAGGGGGTGATAAAATTAAAATACACGTAAATACTAATATCTTCAGTAGCTTTTAATCGATTTTAGTGATTTCTTTTTCATTGGAAAGAACGTATTAACAGGTTGATCCCAGGAACACAACATTAAGATCTGATTATCATGTTCGGACCTGGAGAGTAGAACTCCTCAAAATTTAATAGGATTTCAACGGTTCTTTTTGCATTGAGTTCAGTATAAAAGCTAGGCTACAGTGGTTGAGGGAAAAAGGGGTAGGCGCGAAGGGAGGGGGGGGGGGAGAAAAAATAATAAACATGTGAATATTCCAATATCTTTGGCAGCTTTTAGCCGATTTTAGCGATTTCATTGTCATCGGAAAGAACATATTTCTTGTGGAGACCAAATCTTCTTCATTTAAATGCCTATCAACACTAAAAAGATAAAAATAACTAAAATTTTTAATAAAAAAAATAAAAACCGACTTCAAAAAAAACCACAAAAAAACAAAAAATAATAAAATAATAACTACCACTCCAAAGCAAAAAAATAATATTTATTTCATGGAGCTCGTGCATGTTGATTAATTTGCTTAATGACTTGACTAGCCAACAAATCAAAATATATGCGTAACATATTGAAGGCGGGTCGCCCAGTACCCAGTAACATATAGATATTTAAATTAATATAAGGCATAGGTCCTACATGTTTGGTACTGGGCGGCCCGCCTTCAATATGTTACGCATATATTTTGATTTGTTGGCTAGTCAAGTCATTAAGCAAATTAATCAACATGCACGAGCTCCATGAAATAAATATTATTTTTTTGCTTTGGAGTGGTAGTTATTATTTTATTATTTTTTGTTTTTTTGTGGTTTTTTTTAGATAAAAACTCCATGCTTAATACTAGTCTATATACAAGTTACATAAACTTTCAACGTAGACTTTAAGAATAAGCTTAAATATTTCTAGACAAAGAAGTTCCATGCTTAATACTCCACATGCCTGGTCTTTGTCTGGAACGGGACGGGATGGGATGTGAGATTTATCCGGCGCCGCGAGTCTAGACGAGACGATAGGTCGACGGCGTGCCTCAGTTTCTTGTCTTTGCCGTCGCTCTAAGCAGGGGGATTACTGTATAAAAACGAAACGAACTTCGAATATTCGGACGCCGTACGTAAAACTTCACTAATGTGCCTATATACTTAATGGTTTCTTAGATTTACGCGAATGTTACACATTGAAATAAAACTATTATTTACGGATTTTATCGCGAATTTAGTTTAATTTTACATTTTTAACTTCCCGACGTTTCGATCACTTTACAGCTTTCGTGGTCACGGGGCGGACTGAGGTATTAGACGTCCGCTCTGTGACTGTTACAATTCAACTACCCTTATTTTACAATTATTAATTTAAAAAACGAAAGCTGTAAAGTGATCGAAACGTCGGGAAGTTAAAAATGTAAAATTAAACTAAATTCGCGATAAAATCCGTAAATAATAGTTTTATTTCAATGTGCCTATATACTCCATGAAATGTTGGTTTCCTCTATCGTACGTCGCAAACATAGACTAAGTTCGGACAAAATTATAAGTATAATAGTATTGATTTTTAGAAGTGGAAATCTTATATCTTACTCCAGAAGTCGAACAATCGAACATTCAAAGTTCGTATCGTTTTTATAGAGTAACCCCCTGGACTTTGTGTTACATTATGATTTGTAGTCTAGTTCTAAGCTTGGTAGATTTGTGCAAAATACTTGCAGAAAACCAACGTGTAGCGGCTTCAGAGGTTGGGGCCGCACCTGCAATTTAATTGTTGTAAATGTTGATGGACAGTGGTAATCGCTTGCCATTAGGTGAGCTGTTTCTTGTACGTCGGACTTGTGCAATATAAAATACTCATTGTTAGATGGTGCATCTAGGAAAATACTTTGGCTGTTGGTATTATTTTTCCATACTTATGACGTCATTAGCTTTTTACTATGTGTTTTGTCATTGTAGCTTCCCACATCGTTTTTGCGTGTATTTCTTCAGATGTAAAACAATGATTGTAAATTTCTTATGACAAATGTATTCTAGAATGTGTAGTGGATTTTTTTTAGTTGAATAAGTCAAATTATCATGCAAAGCTTCAGCCTCCTACACTAGTATATCAGTCGCTATTTTCGCTTAATATATTGATACAAACCCACTAAAGTGGTTTAACAGAGTATATCCCATATATCATATTACATTTTGATTATATTTTGTCATATTATATTTTGAGAATTTTGTTAGCTCGTAGCCGAGATATATTTACCGGTTATATGAAAATACAATTTCATTTTCCCCTCGCAAATGGTGAATGTCAACGAACTCTGTTGCTTGGTTAGGTACGATCCAATCTCTTGGCCAGTGGAGCGAGACGATATATCTATTTGAGATGTTAGTATCTATTTCTTTACTGGTAATATTTTCATACTTTATGTTGGAATATTAAAGTGTCAATATTTCTCATTTCTAATTTCTTTTTATGTTCAATACTTATCCGAACTTGATTCAGAATCACGGTTTCCGTCTTTGTTTTTTTTCTATAGTCAGTTAATTGTACAAATGCACTTCGACATGTTTTCTAAAATGGTATTATTTGAATTGTCTTGCTGAAATAAAAATTGTGTTTTCGGACTTCTTATATTTATATAGGGTAAATCTTTATATAAATATACGAGATAATGGCGATAGGCTCGCCCCCTATCACATCGTGGGACGGTTCAAACAACAGCGAACCGGGTGTCCTGGTATTGACTACCCTTCTGAAAAAGGCATGAGTTTATGTATGTATGAATAAATCTCTCAATCCGTAAATATTAGTTCTTTTTCAATACTTTCATGCCAATTTTAAACTCAATAAAATAAGTTCCCTTTTATGAATTACCATGTCTATCGCATCATCTTCGATTCTAAACAACATATACAAATCCCTATGACATCCATTCCCTTCCTAATCCGTTAACTCACAACTACCCTCCAGATGCAGAGTGAATTACACAATACGGAAGCAATACCCCGCCATGTTATTACAATCTGCATTCTAGCTGACAGGACACGCGCTGGTTATATCTCACGATAGTCTAGACACGTTGAATATTAATACAGCTTGAATGTTTTGGTGAATGGCGTTTTCACTTTGTGCGCAGTTGGACGTTAGTTTATGGATTGGGGTTAGCGAACTTCCGTTTAGAGAGCTGCTGGCTCTAAAGTTCGTAGACCAAATGTCACATTTAGGTAATGGCATTAAGGTAGGTGCTTATTTTTCATGTTTTTTTTTTAATTCAACGTAATAGGTTGGGGAAAAATAAATCCATTATTTTTGCGTGAAATTAATGAATATATTTAACATGTTTCAAAGTGACTGATTTCAGGATCAAACATGCACCGTTTTGTTATATAATTTGTTGCCATTTTAAAGGTAGCTTTATAATGCCTCTCTCACTGAAGTCTTGGTGCTCATCGGCAAAAAATTCTAAAAATCGTTTTTCAGTCTCTTCATACTTATATACGTCATTACTTTTGCTACTTGCAGACTTCACTAGAAAATTTTATTAAAAAAGTGAAATTGATTTTTTTTCAGCGTCGTTCTGACGTCAAACGAGTTTAATAAAGTTATCGGGATTATGGGCGGGCTGGAGGCTCCACGGTTAAAAGTGGCCGTAATTAGCATAAGAGGGCCGCTAGACTGCCAGCCATTGCCGCTGGAGTATTGGGGCACGTGAAATTTAAATAGCGTTTTTAAATTTAAATATTTCATCGTGATGTTATGTAATTTAGATTGTATGAATTGGTATAGTCGATGCAAAATAACTTGTCTCGATATGAACGCGAGGGTATACAAATAAATTCAAATTTAACCTCACATAAGTTGGTTTTTAATTATTCTGCCGCTTGATAATACCAACGATCATATTCTTAAAAGATTCACGAGCTAAACTGAACTAACTTCGTTTCTTGGTGTGACTCTTTCCGCAAATATCTCAAAAATGTTTCTACATTTTTCACTTGTGAAATATCAAACTTTCTACTGGCTCGCATTTGCTGTTCAACCCCCTTGAGATATGGATTTTCAATAATTCTTTCTTAACCCTCATATACCTTTAAGTTCCTAGGACACTTTTAAATACGTGGTTTTACACTATTATCTGCCAGTTGCTTTTTTTAAATATATTTAACCTAATCTTTACTAAGAAGGGAAATACGATTTTCATCTCTTAGTTAATCGCATTCGAAAAGCACAAGGTTATCAGTTCACCAGTTTTGTCTTTGTGAGTAAAACAACATCACCGTCCATTCAGGGAGTTACTCTATACTCTGAAAAGACGACGAATGTTCCAACATCGCACGTAAAACTGTACGAATATGCCTAAATACTTTCCAAAATTATCGAATCCTGAATCGTACGTCGTAATCTTAGACTAAGTTCGAAGTGAATGATAAGTTCATAGAGGATAATATTGAATTTTAGAAGTGAAAGACTTTTATCATATATTTATTTTTCAATACACATGATGTAGCCAGTATATTCTTCCTTATTACACACAAATATCAGCAGCCAGACAGCCTCCGTGGCGTAGTCGTTTAGACGCCGCCTGTGAAACGAGAGGCCGCGAGTTCGATCCCCGCACCGAGAGTTATGTTTGTGCTGCTCACAAATATTTCTTTTGGGTCTGGGTGTTTGGGAGACCGAAAAGTCTTTCGTAGTTCCTGATATCCACGACACAAGACTCGATCTTAGTGTGGGGTCAGGACTATGTATGTGACTGTTGGGTGTTATTTATTAATACCGTACTCCTAAACAAGAGCTGAATAGGTACCTAAATACTCTTCCAGTGAAGGCAGTGGCTACTCAGTTGAGTTGGGAAGCGGCGCGGACGCTGCGGTCACCATTGTAACGTTGTTATCTCGACCTCCCGGGTCTTTCTTAAAGACTTGAGTGCCGAGAGGTCCGATATAGTCGTGCCGGCCGTTTTCGTGCGGTTTATAAGTCACTGAATGTTAAGGCTCTAGGTGGTAGATATTTAAGGCTTAGTATATTCCTTGTCTATCCGATTAGCTTTTAGGGGTTTGTTTACAATTCCTTTGATGTATCTTATTTCTTATAGTAATTTGTGCTAACAATAATAAAATTAGTCAAAAAAAAATTTTTTTTTCTCATGTTTGGCCAAAGATTCAGATTTTTTTTTTTTTTTGTATCAGCCCATATACGTCCCACTGCAGGGCACGGGCCTACTCTACAATCGAGAATACGATTGAGAGTGGTTAGGCCATATAGTCCACCACGCTGGCCTAGTGCGGGTTGGCGGGCTTACATACCATAGAAATTCTTATAAATCGCTATGGTATGCAGGTTTCCTCACGATGTTTTCCTTCACCGTTTTAGTGCGTGGTGATTATCTATCAATACACACATGACTCCGAAAAGTCAGAGGTGTGCCCTGGGATTCGAACCCGCGACCACCGTGAACATGTGGGCAGCCGCGTCTAGTCCGTTTACCAACAGGCCACCACGCACTTCAAAGGTTCAGATTACTAAGTGAATAATATTATTGTTATGGCCTGCGTCACATGAGCATCAATTATTATGATTTCCTTTCACCATTACACATATTTTTACAAAATTAATATATTTAGTAGATAAATACCTATAGATTTGATTCATATCTAACTCTCCAAGCACTTTGAGATATTATTTCGCTCATAAACAAACGTAAACTTACTGTCTAAGTATAGTATTCAATACAGTACCTGAGTTAGGCGCGAAGCTCTCCAGTCGAGACTCGGTTATTGATTGTAGGTATTCCAGTCACGCGGCGGAGTTGTGACGTCACACCACCTCGCCTAACCACTAACACTGCCCGAAAGTGCCTATTGTGAATGCCTCCACTGTTATGCTGGGTGTCCACTTGACGGATATTGTCAGGGGTCAGGCGTCACAAGTATATGTGATGTCATTTTCTGTGACGTAGTTCTTTAAGTATTAGATAACGGAAAGCACTGAATTCAATGACCGCTTTGAGATAATTGCTTGTCTGATTTATTAGAATTATTTTTGTGTGGGTATTGTGAGGGTAGTCTCGCAGCTGTTTATGTTCACTATACTGAAATGCCTTACTGTATGTTAAATGCTGTGTAGTGTCTTTGTTATTATTTATTACCTCGTCTATAATAAACGGGTACCTGATCCCCTCGCCTGTAAAACGAATGAGCCACACCTTACCGTCCCGCCGCGCCCTAATGGATGCCAAGCATACACCGTAAGTTTATTTTTACGTTCGTTTGTATGAATTTTGCAATCAGTTGCTACTAGGAATCGTAGTTTTTGTCTGCCGCAGTGTCTGCATTCCGATTTCCCAGAATTGTGCACGTTATTCCAATAAATGGGGGATAGTTTAATACTTTGTACAAGAATGTCCGTGAAAGCTATTGGATGTTTGCGTCAATATCTATTATTGCAGTTATTTTAGTCTGCGTTGGTAATTCGTGAATTGACGCTTTAGTGTTGGAATTGCCGGTGGGATTATTGAGTTGTTAAGTTTTTAAAGGTTAAAATGGTTGACATTTTGCAATATTTTATTTTCAGGTTTAGGTGAAAGAAAACTGACATAGTTATTGTTACTGTATACAGAGTATACCAAGACTGCTACCGAACACGAAGTCGCGTGGTTATTTACGTACCTACAGGTACAGTTCAAAATAAGACGACATTTTTTAAATGTTTTAAATACCATCTTATTTGAGTGGATACATAGATAGAGTGAATACATAGATTTCGCTATAATAATAATTTAAACCCCTTGCATACCATAGCTTCTTTAAAAATAAAAGGCTGTACATTAAATAGGAGGAAAAGAAAAATATTGTCGGCGCATTTTCTTGCAAAAGTTTTGTTTGCATTGTGTCTAAAGTCACTAAAACTATCACCTGGCTTCGTTTTCGGTAGCACTCTTGGTATTTTCTTTACCATACGAAAATTGATTTGAAGGAAAGTAGAAAAAATAAAACGGTTTTACCGTCTAAACAATTACCAATCAATAGTCGATTACAGCCACAAATACGACATAGTAAATAATAAATGAAATGTGAACGTAGACCGTAAAAATACTCACAAAGAACTACGAGTTTTCTCGGAAAAGTACGGTAATGGAGTCGACGCAGGTGTATCGTTAAATATTTGGTGTACTTAGTTACTGTGTGTGCGTCACGCGACACACTGTGTGCTTAAGACGATCACGTATTTATGAAATATTGAACTTTGTGTGAGGTACATATTCAGAGCTTATAGTTTATCAGATCACTTTAAATAAGTTATCGTTTTAAAAGCCAATTTAATGGTATAACAAAATATAAAACGATTGTAATAAATCATACAGTCAAATAAATGAATAGATGAATTGAATTACCCACGAGCATGGAATAAAATGATGAACTTACTAAAATTGTATGAAGTACAGTAATGTACTTAATTAACCAACCATCCAGACTGCCCAGACACGCAGACTACCCACATAATCAAATTCAATCTGGCTGTAAAAGCAAACGCATGTAGTCCATCAATGTTGGCGCGTGCATAATACCCTCGAATTTGAGTTGCAGCCATTTTGCGTCGCCAATGTTTGAGCGAGCGGCGCGGCGCGGCGTTCGGTAAGGGCGGACCGTTTGACCGCTTGTGTGTTTCTGAGTTTGTTTTTCAACGGTTCAGCCGGTAGTGGTCGGTTTTTGTTTGTTAGTTCTGTGAAGTAGTTGTTTGTAAAGTTTATATTGACGTAAAATTGAAACGGCGTGTGTTTGTGAATTGTTTATGAAGTGGGATTGTGTGTAAACGTTATTTAAGGCACGTTTTGGGATGATATTTATCGGTGATAGGCAAATATTTATATTATTCAAAATAATAAGAATACAGCGGCCAGTTGTTGGTAGAAATAAGGAAATCCTTTCAACTGACGTACTTTACTGTTTTGAATTTTATGTAATTTAGACAGGCATAATTGTATTGAATGGCATGGGACTGCCGTCTGATGAACAGCTGGCTACCATTCTTAAGTCGTTAATTTGCCATCGATTCGCACGAAACGATTTGCGTCCTCCTTCATCATGCGTACGGTAAAGGAATGGAATGCCTTACCACGATCAGTGTTTCCAGAAAATTATGACTTAGGTATATTTAAAGCTAAAGTGAATAGGCACCTTCTAGGTAGGCGTGTAACAACGTAGACTATATCGACACTTTCCATCAGGTGAGATTATAGTCAAACGCCTAACCTACAAAAGTTAAAAAAAAACATAATAGAATGGTCAACACTACTGTACATTTACCGGGTAGATCCTTATACCCAGTAAATGTAGTCGTTAAATGAGAAAATTAATTAATATTGTCTTTGTTTTACAATATAAATTGATTGCTTCGAAATTCATGAGTCCATCTTTTGTTTCGTGGTAGCGCGTATAGACTTAATTATTCGGTATTGTCCTTCAGATATTACAATCTTAATTACAATTTTTTATTTACTGTATTTTTTTATGAATGGAAATGATTTTCATTTTCCATTTATGATCATTATTTGTTTAATAGTTTAATATTCAAGCTAAAAATGCGAATAAAATGTAAATAAAATGCAATTATATTTCGAATCAATTAAAAATATATTAGCAGTATAAATCCAAACAGCATTGACCTTGCATATCTGTTGTTTTTTCTGAAGGCCATGTCATAAAACAAACCTTATTGTTGATAGATTTGCATAATTTATGGCAATCAATTTGCCTTGATCGATACCCAGACCTCGGCAAGGTGGCAATTTCTAATCATTATGGTATTGAAAGCGATTCCTCGATTGATCATTTGTGTCAGAAATAAAATAAACTGCATTTTTATATATTTATCTTATAGTTCATCCAAACTTTGTGACTTTTTGTTGAGCAACATAGTACAACAATATTATCGATTGTCAATATATGTTAGGCAACATTATTACGTATAAAATGTTGCTATCAGATGTTGCTAAGTTACATACGTGCACCATTATATATTTTTTTATTTAAATTGTATTTAATTTTCATCATGTGTCTAATGATCCTTGAGGAAGCCGTTTTGACAGTTGACTTCCTGTAGCTGAAAATATTTTTATGCTAGTGGCAGATCTCGTATATGTGAGAGGCCTGTAGGTACCACCGCAATGCCTATTTCTCCCGCCAAACAGCAGTGTAAATGCACTGTTGTTTCGGTTTAAAAGATATTGTAGCTAGAGGAACTTCTGGACATATTGTGACTAAATATCTTATGTCTCAGGATGGGGAGCGCAGTGGAATGCCAAACATTGCTTTGTAAATCAAGGTGTTATTTGTTTTTATCACTGTTTATGAGCAGTCGTGTCACTGATTGTAATAGAAAAATGCCGATGATGAATGAGAATGAATTTTTAACTTCGCAATTGTCTTACATAACTGTTATTATGTTATAATATTCTAAGCATATAAACATATGATACAAATATGCGAAATTCGCTGTTGAATAAACCGCTCCCTACCATCATATTTATTGCTCTCAATTTCCAACGAGAAGCCTTTAAATGACCACTCATAGCCAACACAATTCACCAAAAATAATGAAAGGCCTGTAAGGAATGGTCGTTTGTGGTAAAGATGGCGATACATCAAGTAAATGAGGGACCTTGACAAGACCTAAATTTGATATAAGCAAGATAAATTCAGCGAGACTCTTTGTTTAGACTAAAAACAACACATCAGATGGGTACTGGGTTTACAAAATGAATTTTTTGCTAGCCTTTTTCAATTGCTTTTTAATCGTGGATGATGATACCAGCTAAACATCTTTCACGAGTTTTTAAAGAACTATCTCACCTTTACGACTTTTCCAGTTGCGTTAAGTCAGTGTGTTGGACTACTCTTTGGTAAAGACTAATGAGCCTTTAACACGCAATAAAATTAATCAAATAGTTAAATTAATAGGAGTTGGAAATACTTTATTGTCCACCTCTCTACACAGTGCAACAACATCAAATAGAATCGAATAAAAAAAATTTAGAAAAAATTAAACCCACTTCAAAATTGAAATAAAAGAGGGAAATAAAATTAATCTTTTAATACACATAAATACCGAAATAGGCCAAAAAAGATTGAGTTAACATACATACATTTTTTTAATTGAAATTCGTGTTCAGACTCTGGTGTAGACTAAAATATTCAAAAACTGTGCAATTCTGACAAAATTACATACATACACATCGAATACATAATCTCCTTTTTTGAAGTCGATTAAAAACGTTTTACAATTGGATAATTATGTCAACAATAATTCACCTCATACACAATTCATTAAATAAATCTCCACAAATACCCGTAAAGTGAGGCCATCGGCCTTACCTCCTAAGGACATAGTAGGAGAGCTGGCGCCGGCTTTGTCCGCAGTGCGTTGCGTCACAGCTGTGACCTCACGGATCGCTTGAGCCTAATGTACGTGGAGGCATCGAACTGCCATTGTCATTTGCGCAGAGCGGCGTGTAGAGAAATATTTCCTTTTTTTATTAGAAAGAAAATGCTTTATGGTATTAGATTGATAGAGTTACGCGATATGAATGTGGAGAATCTATTTGAAAATGATAGGACAATTAAAAGAAGGTTGCATATTGTGACAGGGATAAGCGAACGAAAATTTCATTTCGAATTCAAGTAAGGTGCGACTCCTGTATGTAAACTTGTAAACTTGAGCAGCGTTAGAGTTTCTTGCCCGTTCTTCTCGGTCGATAATAGCTTTTATGAACTGGGTGGTACTGGAAAAAAGTGACTGAATGACTGAAATAATGTGTTTCTCATTTCACTACCAAGTACTTTAATTTCAGTGATAACGCATTTGTACCAGGCTCAAAATATTTTGCGCCAAATTATTTATGGACCTATATCGCAATCATGTTTTAATAAGTGACAGACTCCATGGAGCAGTTGATAAGACGCCACCTGTAAAATGGCCGATACGCCGTGGGTTCGATCCCCGAATCGAGATAAATTTTTGTGCGGTCCACAAATATTTATTTTGGGTCTGAGTGTTTGTAAGACTAAAAAGTCTCTCGTAGTTTCTGATACCCACGACACAAGACTCAATCTTAGTGTAGGGTAAGGAGTATGTATGGGACTATTGGGTATATTTATTTGTAAGTACAAATTTGCTTTAAAGGAAGACTTAAGACACACCTTTTGTCCCATATATTGGTAGAAATTTGCTCAAGTCATTACCATAACATCCATTCGGGATCGGATTGATAATTAGCGTGCCGTTACGGAGGGATTATCTGCAACGCGTTGGCGTCACAGCAATTACGTCACTGCTGTTACGTGTCTTGGATCGCTGCTATCGATTCCAACGCGAGTTCCTGGGAGTTGCGTATGATTTGTAAAACTTTTGAGAGAGTTTTTTAAGAAAGCAGTTGTGTAGCGTGTTAACTATTAAGCGCATCATTTACTTCGTTAGAAACCATGACTTTAGTAGATTTACGTTAGTTGCCTCTGATACTCGCGTTGATGAGTTTAATTCAGGGACAACACGTAATAAAATAATATACATATAATCGTCATGTCTGCAACGTAAAGGCCTACCCCTAAATACACAATACTATACTAAAGACCGCCAAAAGGCACTTTATATTTGCGGGTGTAAAATTTCTAAAGTAACGTCGCTTACCTTCACTGTTAGATATTTCGTTGTGCTGCTACAATTAAAGTACTTTATAAACTTTACTTGGTCCCACTAATTAAAATTTATTCATCCAGTCAAATAACCTCAAGCTTATATGCATATAATTTTACCCCTGGCTCCTATACTATTTAAAAAGCATTACAATAACCAAATTCTCACATGACAACTCTCAACTAAATCGTTCACACATTAGTTGAAACTGGAGTATCCGCATCGTGTTTGCGTCACCGCTGACGTCACAGCCGCCGAGCGCCTTACAGCTCGAGCCTTATTGCGGCTCGTTGAGCTGCCTTATTGGACAGTTCTGCTCACGTACATACTTGTGTGACGTAGATGATTATGTGAAATGTGGGTTTAGGAAGATGGAATTATGTGGATAAGATTGTAAGGAAATGGATGTTATAGGAAGGTATGGAAGAGAGGTCGGTATAGAATATAATAAATAGTATAGGGTTTATACTGATAAAATCAAAACAATACACTTATTATGTAAGTCTTGTGCTTTAACCGCTGTTTTGGCAATATCAAAGTCTTTTACTCGTATACATAGTTTGTAGTTGAACTATCATCTTTTTTTATATAATTCAGTCGGTATTCAACACAATGGGTGGAAAGTTATGTTGAAATAATAAACAGGAAGAATATTTCATGTTTGAGCAACATATATTAGTTCCGGATCGCCATGTTGAACCGGAAAATCTTTTACAGTTGCTGTTGACTTTACACGACTGGTTCACTCGGTCTAGTGTCGGTATGTAGGTATAAAGAAAATCCAATTGTGAGACCGAAAAATATCTCGGTAGTTCCTGATACACAAGACTCGATCTTAGTTTAGGGTCAGTAGTGCGATTCACGTAATTAAATAAGTTCAGTTGCGGCGCAGTTGCAGTTACGTTTCGATCAAAATAGCCCTCTTCGTATTCTCGTAATACGCTTGCGTCACCCGCTTTGCACGGAGGGAAGTGGACAATAATTTATTTCCAACTCCTCCTATTAATTTAACTTTCTGATTAATTTCGTTGCGGGTTAAAGACAAGTTAGACATTCCCGGAGACTCGCCGAGCTTCAATGCTCGGTGTCATTACTTTGCGTGCCACTGTTGATCCTGGCTCACAGGAGTTACAGTGGTGGGTGTGAGTGCGGGACAATCTCCAAAAAAAAATACGCTTGCGTCAAGTTCGCGTCACGCGAGCGCTTTAGTGTATTCTACTGCTGCGCGTATGTGTCAATGTCAAACAAATTTCATACATCTGACGTACAGTTGTCGCGCAGCTCACGCACAGCTAAACATTTACAAGAATACCATTTTGTACCAAAACGTAAATTTAATTGTAACTGCACCGCAACTTGATCGGCGCGTCAAGAAATTACGTGAATCGCCCTACAGGACCATGTATGTGACTGTTGGGTGTTGATTATTGAACTGTCCTGTTTCGGATTGAAAGACATTGTAGCCATGGTAACTACTGGACATATTGAGACTTAACATCTTACGTCTCAGGATGGCGAGCGCAATGGAATGCCAAGCATTGCTTTGTGATTTAAAGTGTTGTTTGGTTTTGCTTCTGTTTATGAGCGGTCGTATCGCTTACTGTCAACGGCATGCTAGTCTCGCCATTCATTGCAATAAAAAACTATGATATACCATTAATTTTATATTTTTATCCATTTCCTTTCCAGTGTGGGAATTTTAGAAATGGCTAAAGGTTTTGTGTAATGTTCTACATACTAAATAAAGATTTATACAACAGAATTGTATTTCACAAGGCGGTAAATCCAAGGTAGCGCGGCTGGGGTGGATGTAGCTCAAATATCCATTAGCGAGTCGGTTTGGCGGTTAAACGATACCCATCATCACTTACTAATGCGCTGGCACGTTTGTTCAGTCGGATTAATCAATAAACACGCGTCGCGACATGCTTAGTCACCTACTAAGCATGTCCAGATTCCAGATATTTATTTATTTAATAAATAGTTGTACACCAGAGATATAAAGGTAGACATAATTAGCGGTTGGAGATGATGGTCTGCAGATCGAGCCCAGGGGCCCTACTATATTCATCCGAAACGAAGTTTGAAACTTCGGACGATCGAAGTTTTTTATACGATACGAATGTATGTACTCTGTAAAAGTTCGAATTTGTACAACATGCATCGTAAACATAAGTCTATGGTTACGACCATAAGTCAATAACGACCATAAGTATATGTAGGTATATTCGTATCGCAAATAAACTTCGATCATCCGAAGTTTCGAACTTCGTTTCGGATGAATATAGTAGGGCCCCAGTAGCTGGCTATAGGAGAGGCCTGTGTCCACCAGTGGATGGGGATGGGCTGATGATGATGAATGTTAGTGGTTCTCATTGTTCTTTTCATTGTTTAATAATTTCCCCTATTAAGTCATATCCTATAATCCCACTTTTAAGATACACACAAGACCGGCCACAAAATCACTTCCAAAACAAACAGAAATCGGTACGTTGTAAAAACATTCCCGTATAAAATATAATATTTATGCTCCAACCGATGCGACCCCATCTTGCGCGGTATAAATAGCGACATCACCCCGCCCTCCCCTCCGCACCCCTCATGCGTTCTCGCCCTCTAAAACAACAATGTTGCCGCCACCGGCGCCGTCCCTCGGAAACATTGCTTAGTGGTCACCTGCAAGTTTTTAAAACCTTATTTTTGTTGGGGAAATCGGGGAATAGTTGGTAAAGTTTAAATTAAATTCGTATTATGTGTGACCAGTTGAGGTGGAATTTATTAGTTTATATCCAGCAGGCACACAAGTTTCACAAAAATATAATAAATACAATATGAAGGAATATTTAGTTTCATAGTAACGAGATCCGAAAGAAACGCTTGTACGTTGCTTGCTTAAACATTATTTTCATGCTATGAAAGCTTTTGCTGTTACAGCTCATTGCCCGATGAAAGCTATCAAGCCTTTAAGGTCTCTACAAGCCAATCGGTGATTAATAAGTCAGAATTGACTTCTTTTTATATTGATAAAAGATAATCTCCAAAGGAAAAAAAAAGAAACTTTTAGCAAGAAAAAATATACATAATTTTAATTAAAATCAAAGTTTTCTTGAATATTTTCACAATTATCGTACTAGACCAAGAAACACAGCTGTCAATATATATTTTTTTGTATACTTTTTTCACTCAGTAGATTAACGCTTAAACTCTTCCAAATAGCCCTAACACTTTTATTATTATCTGAAAACTCCCTATAACAAGGGAAAATAAGCAAAAAAGAAAACCCAACGTGTCCCGTCACGGTGCAGGCAGTGCAACTGACACTCTGCTCTACCAGATTACCCCCGGACAGCGCCCGAGGGAGACCGGGGAGTGATCTATTTCAGGATTTTTCGCTTTGACGATCAATGTACAGTGTGTTGTCGGCGGTGTGTGTGCATTTTATATGTTGTAGTTCATAGTAAGAATATAATTTTAAAGCTATACATAATGCCTATTAGATTGTTCGATTAACAATGGTGACTCGTTTGATGTGTTTGAAAGTAATTTTTTTTTTTTTGCTTTATTCGATAATAAAATGCTAATAATATGATATGTAATGAGCAAGTCTCTTATATGAAGTCTAGAAGCAACTAAGCTCTGCTTAAAGAAAACTTGACAATGCACACACATTTAATACACGGATCTAAATTAAAGAAACTAGTTTATGATTGTGTTGAGTCCACATAAATGTGGGACAATGGCAAGAAATGATTACGAAATACTCAAAAAGAAACTTTTTATTTAATTGATCTTTCACACGTATTCACGCACACACGCCATCTTACTCACTCTCCGCGACATCTGTCATTTTTTGACATTATCTTTCATTCCTTCTCGCTCGCACATATATGTCTCCTGTTCATTCTATGCTCAATTCCCACATAAATGTGGCAGTAGAATATTGTTGTATTTTCTTAACCTTAATTAAATGGCCAAACTATTGTCGGCCTAACGCCTAATCCAATTAAACTGACTTGCTCATTAAGTCTACATAACAACGCACTAACGTCTCGAATTTCAATGTATTTTTATAAGCGAACAAAGATCGCTGCCCACAAAGGATAGTGAACGCATGAGGTCATTATTTTCGGCAGGACAATGAGGAGAGTGGGGTCTGGCTGTCTGTTTAGACGTCGCCTCTTGTCCGTGATTATATGTACGATGTCGCATGTTGTTAGGGATGCTTATATGTAAAATAGTGTCTTATAAGAAAATATATGAGTATGTAGTTGAGTAATATTGTTTGATAAAAAAATCTTGTAGTATTATAAATATAAAATTATAAGGATAGATTGATGTATGTTATTCGTTTACGCAAAATCTAATAATTTGAACGGGAAAAAATGTTTCTCATTTTCTCACATAGTAATAAACTACGGAATAAATGTATGTTTTATAGAATTCGTTTTTGAGCCGATTAAAAAATAGGCAACTTTAACGTCCAGTAATTAACAATAAATGTAATTTTATACCAATCAATTTAAGCGAATATTAAAACCGTTAAGTTTAAGTTTTATCGCACAGTGAAAACTTATCACGTAATTTACGGTGAGGACAAAATGTCTAGATGTAATTCGTTCTATAATAGAAGGATCCTCTCTAAAAGAAGTCTTTACAGCTATTCTTATAATGTGGAACCAACCCAGCGTAGCTAATTGATGTGCCGGCACGTAGCACACCTTGTTACTCTCGCCAATGCCTCCCCATTACCCGACTTACATGGGTCTACGCGTGTGCTACACAGCTACGACGTAGCAATGTAGACCTATGTCTACGGCGTAGACTTTTGTATTGCATTTTTTTCAACATTTAATACAGTTTTGTTTTACATTGTATTCGAGTTAATTGAATTGATGGATGTTCAGTGTTACTGAACTTACTTTATTAATGTATATGCTGGCTAAAGTTTAAAGTCTGAGGAATTCAAAGCTCCTTAAACTTTACAAAAGTTCAGACAAAGCTTTTTACTAAAATTAACGAGACTGCTTAAATAAAGTATTTCATTATGTACAAATTATAAAATAATTATTTTGTTGCAGATTGACGCTTGTTGAACTTGAAGTTAATATTTTTGGTGAGTTTTTTTTTCATATTTCTGTAATTACAGATAGATTTGTACGCGAGCATTGAACCTTCATTTAAAATTAAGATAGTTCATGAATCCCTAACGAGTTAAAGTGAAAGCTTTTGGCCATATTCTTACTTTTAATATCGTTAGCTTTATTCGAGATTTTATACCCTACACATGTTTAAGTAAAATTGGAACTTTTTGTTCATGAATCTGAATTATTTACATTATTTTCTACAAATATTGAATTATCTTTTTCGCAAATTTTACTTTTCATACCTACGAGTATAAAAGCAACAACGTTTATTAAGAAAATATCCAAAATGTTTTTATCATTTGTATCTGAAACAAAAATTCGTGTAGCCGACAATGCAAAAATAAATATATCCAACAGGAAAAAATATTACTTTCTGTTTTTACTATATGTGGTTATTTATTTATATATTTTATTTTTATTCATTCCCCGCACACATCATAACAGGTCTCAACTAATAACTGAGAAACTCTACACGACCCCTCTGAAATGGCCTTGAGCCAGTTGCTTTCACTTTTACTGCGAGCTTGCAAGCTCAAGCGGCTGCTACCTGCCTTGTAAATAGCCAACGCTCGGGGCGAATAATACGCTTTGAAATGAGACGCTGTTCTCAATGCATGGGGGAGAATTTAACTGCCTAGTGTAGGAGTCTGGTAGATGGGGACTTTGGTGTTTTTAGTTGGAAGGTTGGTTGAAATAGCGTTTGGATTACCAAACGCTATTTCAACCAACCTTCCATTAGGTTGAGGTCTTTTTCAGTAGTGTTGTAACTAAGCTGTTTACATATCGTTAATTAGGCTACAATAGTATATCGATATTTAAACCAATTAAGAAATAATTACAAAAGTGATTAACTAAAAAATATTTTATAAGTTATCTTTACCCTCGACGTCATCAACTTATGTTTTATTTATTACATGTACCATTTTTTCTTCTACTACAAAGAGGTGCTATAAAATAAATATTCCTTAGTGTTTTTCTTACTCCACAAAAAACAGGGGTTCGTGTAACTTTAATAGAAATAATAAAGTTACCCTCCTTACATATCGACAGTACACTTCACAATCACGTTTGAAGTGTCAGCAAGTCACTCCGCACCCTCACTACGTGTAGTCGCTGCCTACCCTCAGTTACATATAAATAATTCCCTTTCACTCGTCGCCTCGCGTGAAAGCCGTGATTAGAGCGATTGCATCCGCATGCATAATCGAGATCACTTCTTAATTACTGGGTCTTGTTTGATCTCTCTCTCTCTCTCTCTCTCTCTCTTTCTCTCTTCGGACACAAGAAGTCCACCACTAAAGGTTACTGGTTAGAAGGATATTGTAGCCAGAGTAACTACTGGACATATTGTGACTTAACAAATTATGTTTCAGACGTAATATCTTATGTCTCAGCATGGCGAAAGCAGTAGAATGCCAAGTAATGCTTTGAAAATCATGGTTTTGTTTGGTTTTAATATTGTACATGAGCTGTCATGTTGCTTACCAAGTGTATGCTCGTCTCGCTATTCATTGAAATAATAAAAAAAATTGACAGCCTCCGTGGCGCAGTTGGTTAGACGCCGCCTGTGAAACGAGATGCCGTGGGTTCGATTCCCGTACCGAGAGAAATGTTTGTGTGGCCCACAAATATTTCTTCCGGGTCTGGGTGTTTGTGAGACCGAAAAGTCTCTCGTAGTTCCTGATACCCACGACACAAGGCTCGATCTTAGTGTGGGGTCAGGACTATGTATGTGACTGTTGGGTGTTATTTATTATTATTATTATTATTAATAAAAAAAATTGAACATAGGCCTCTTCTCTATGTGCATCGTGTCAATTACACTTAGGTATGAGATGTTTATTCATGTTTAATGTAAGATAATTGTGTTCACGGCGAAGGAAAATATTTTAATAAATCCTGATCCTCTCAGATATCTACAATCAAGCAGCAAGTCCTCATTCTATTTGTTACATGTTTATTCAGTATACTTGTTAGTGTCATGCAAACAACCGTATCGTGATCGTTCTTCACAATCACTGGGTCTTGTTAGGTTATATCAGTGTCAATTAAAGATATGTACTTATTTATGTAAAATTTGGATATTTAAATTTTTTATTCAATTGATGTAAGAGTCCACCCCGGACCCCCTTTTAGTAATGGGTCTTTTAATCTGACTGGATTATAAACCGTACTGTTTTTAACTTACCCATCTCTTAACGTTTGATGTTTTGCCCAAACCTCAGAGGGGTATGAGTATTCACTGTAGTCACTAATAATATTATAATCAATTTGTATTCATATCACCCCACGGCAATATACTTAAAATAGAACGTATGAATTGCGACCTCATCAATACCAACGCGATCAATCATTGCCTAAACCACCAAGGTATCAAACACGTACGTTCCAAATATCCACCTTCCACTATTCACATAAAGTTCACATTCAATTGTGCACACGTGAACTAAAAATATATATGTAAATTCTACAGAAATGTAACCTTTATCTCCTAAAGAATAAGACCATAATTTGAATGTGGAGTTTGAAGCATCGTTATTTGCGCAACCCCTTTTCGTTTAATTTGTAGAGCGGGAAGGCAATATCTGGCATCTCTGTTTTGTCTTAAGGCCGGGATATATTTTTGTGTAAACAGTGCATTAGTGAAATTGGCGGTCGGATACCCCTTTTGTGATTTGAAATTTATCACGATTGTACTATTGTATGGTATTGGAGGGTTAGTGGCTTTATTAGGAGAGATAATAAAGAGCGTACGAACGTCGCTATTGCTTTGAAATCTACTCATAAATATTTAGACAAAAAATATGGGGGAATGATGTTATGAAAAAAACAATCTGTTGCAATATAAGTAAAATATGAGGGAATGATGTTGTGAGAAAACAATCTGTTGCAATTTAAATTTTGCATATTCTAAGTTTAATAGTAGTTTGAACATTTTTTTTCTACTTTGTCGTTTCTTGAATTCCTTTTATAAGAATACGTTCTAACATTGTTTGCGACCTCTACACGATATTTGTTTTTGGACGGAAAACCTTAACAGATTATTTCATTTTCTTGACTATTTCAGCTGAAGCGCGCTTAGTATCCATTCGCACCCTCCTTATAACCCTTAGTTGTAACAAACAGGTACTGAAGCAGAACATTGTCCCCTCAGCCACTAGAGGGCGCCGTTCTGTAATTAAACACTATTATATCGCATTAGGCTGAGACAACAACGATTGAAGCGAAACATTCCCCGCGCACCACTCTTCCCCCCCCCCCCCCCCCCCCGCATCCCTACAATTAAGGCGCTTACAATGAATGTAATTGCGGTTTTTTATACTTATGACAATAATTATTATTGAAATTCATGATAATTATAGTGCTTTTTGTTTCTGAATAAATACTAGTGTTTGTATTAGTCATTGATTATTGTTTGAAGTGAAGATCTCAGTAGTACGCCAAATATAAGTTTAAATGCACTGTTGTGTTCCGGTTTGCAGGCCTTGTAGTAGAGAATAACTACTGGACGTATTGAGACTTAATATCTATGTATCATAAGCATTGCTTTATAATTCATGGTGTTGTTTGGTTTTGGTACTGTTTATTAGCGGCCTTATCACTTACCATCAGGAGAACGACATGCTCGTCTTGCCTTTCTTTCATATACTTTTAACTTTGTGAATAATTACAGACTATACTTACAAAGAAAGGTATCTATAGAATGCATCGCTCTTCATATAGAAGTGTAAAGTGACGTGTATGCACCCCCTACCCTTGAGTGAACTCATTGCGCATTCACAAGAACAAGTCGTTACTGGCTGTGTGGGGGCCTGTTTGTAAACACCTCCTTTAACTTTAACGATGGAGACAGGTAAGGAGCAGTGATGTTTTGAAGGTATTTATAACAGCCTTATTCGTAGACAATTTGTAATCAGAGACAATTTTAAAACCTGTTTTAGATATCGAATGTTTGTTAAGTGTTCGTTTAAAGTGAACTGAAAAGTTGTTCGAAAGGGACAAAATATTTGATAACTAAAGTATGTTTTAAAACTGTTATGAATAAGTATTTAATATGCGGATATATGTAGGTTTAAAATGGTGGGCTTTAGAGAAAATGTGGTATCCTCTGCTTTCGTCTAATTGACCCTAGTCTTTGATGCAGTCTGTTGTAAAAAGCTATCAGCTATGGTTTTTTATATTTCAAAGAGTAGAACACACCAAAGTAAGTAAGTAAGTGCGTGGTGGCCTGTTGGTAAACGGACTAGACGCGACTGCCAACATGTTCAGGGTGGTCGCGGGTTCGAATCCCAGGGGCACACCTCTGACTTTTCGGAGTCATGTGTGTATTGATAGTCAATCACCACGTACTAAAACGGTGAAGGAAGACATCGTGAGGAAACCTGCATACCATAGCGATTTATAAAAATTTCTATGGTATGTAAGTCCGCCAACCCGCACTAGGCCAGCGTGGTGGACTATATGGCCTAACCACTCTCAATCGTACTCTCGATTGTAGAAGAGGCCCGTGCCCTGCAGTGGGACGTATATGGGCTGATACAGATACAGAACACACCAAAGGAGCAATGAACTCCAGCAACAGAGTATCAAAATGGCTGACCGTTGTGCGAATTAATTGCCAAATTCGCGGCATCAACATAAGCGCTTTACACTGCCGGCCACAGATTCCGCGCCAGCAACCTCATCACGCGACTAATTTGGTCGCGAGTGTACAGGCATATTTATTAGCTTGGCTTCAACTCTCCATTGTGCTGTAATTTATGAACAGTGCTAACAGTTTAGTTTACTGCACGGCGGCCATTTTGAAATTAGTGCAATATGGCGATATTACATTAGATGTTATTTAAGTAGTGGAGTTACACTGTAGTTAACTAAAGGCCAGCGTAGACCGGGAGTTTCTCTGGCTACAATGTCCTTCAAACCGAGAAACAACAGTGCACTTACACTTTAGCAGGAGACATAGACACTGCGTTGGTACCTACCCAAGCGGCCTATCACATGAAATGTAAGTCTATAAAATTAATTTCTCTTTTATCCACCCGCAAGAACTATTTCCATCGGTTTTGTTGGAGCTCATTACGGCTCCTTTAGTTAGCCGCTGCTCACAATACTTGGTTTGCGGCGGTCGAGTGTTGTTCCATATTAAGCGTTCATTATAAAGTTTTGCAAAGCGAACGCAAGAGCTCTTCGCAGAACTATAAGCAAATAAAAACAAACGCGGCTCGCTTGGGTATTGTGGATTTTCAGCTCGTTTAGGCCCTGCGCAGACGGCACACTTTTTGTGCGATCGAGTCTGCGGCGCACAAAAAGTCTGCATGGCGCGCAAAAAGTCGGTCGCGGATTTTTCACAGACTCAACGCACACGACGCACATCTTCGATCATTTTGTCGGCAGAGCTGTAGGGACGTAGACGCTATGGAAATCGTGCAGAGATCATGAAGTATTATTTTTTACATGAATTACAGAAAAAGAAGAAGAAATAGAGAATTTTGGGTACATCCTATACTTTCGGAAAGATTACTGAAGGGACAGTTCCATACTAAACATTCAATTCTGAAACAACATCCGGCAATTTTTTTCAAATTTTATAAAATGTCTGTTCCTACATTTGATGAGTTGCTATTTATTTTATCATGATTTTGGTTAGGTTAATTAATCATGGTTATTTTTTTATCATGATATTCTGCCTTAGAAGTATCATAAATTGCTGGTCTGTTTTGTATTTCTTGAATTAACATAGTTACATCGACCTCTGGCGCCATGATAATAGATCGCGTGCGTTACGTCCACCCACCCCTAGCAAATGCAGACTGCCGACTAAAGAGTGCGCCGTCTGCGTTAGCGCGCGTTGAAGCAAACGTTCAATTTTTTTCACACACTTTTTGTGCGGAGCGGCGCGCCGCGGCGCAGTGCGGTCTGCCCGAATTACACGGATTTTTTGTGCGCCGGACTTTTTGCGCGTCGTGTGCGTTACTGCATATAATTGCATAGGTTCTATTTTCACAGACTAAAAAGTGCGTCACGGATAGTCTGTCGTCTGCGCAGGGCCTTACAGGAATGTTATAATGGAAATATCTGGGATATACTGGTGTATTTGTTTAACAGCCTCCGTGACGCAGTTGGTTAGACGACTGTGAAACGAGAGATCGCGGGTTCGATCCCCGTACCGAGACAAATATTTGCGCATCCCATAAATCATGCTGTTTCGTGTCTGGATATTAGTGAAAACGTGGGTTACGTTACAAGCCTCGATCTTAGAGAGGGATCAGGACTATGGATGTGAATTTTAGGTGTATTTATTAATTGTTTAAATGTTCATTTGAGAAGTGGAAGGATATAATACGAACGTATACAATAGAAGAGCGACCACAGTACGTTATGGTATAAATAATAAATCCCATCCTAAGGATCTATCGATACCCGGTTGTAAGCAAACCTGTTTATTTGCATACACTGGCAAAAAATGAGCATCTCTCGTCATAGGAAACTCTATGAGGACTCATAGTAATAAAACTCTTATTAATTAAGGATTTTATCCCAAACTTGGTTTCATTTTTACATTTTTTACTTCGCGACTTTCCAGTTACTCTACAGTTTTCGTTGTCACAATAATTGGGTGAAAAATAATAAATTAGTTATTATATTGAAGTTGTGCCAATAATACAAACGATTTCTTTGTTTCTTTCATTCAATAAGTCACTTTGTCGTGCTTCTATAAAAATAGGATACATTTTATATTTTCCTATATCTTCGTTTTAAAAGGTTCAGTGCTTGTTCCCAGAGTAATTGGATGTTACAAGACTGTTACTCGCCCGTGAGTACGGGTTACGCCCAAATGTAGTTTCCTTTGGAAATTGTTGAGATACTTCGGGTTACAAGTTTGACCGCTGAAAGAGACCCTTTCGTCGGCGACGAGCGTCCTTTTGCCGATAATTAATAGTTTGGCAATGGAAATTAATTTAGGTTCTTCTTTTTGGCTTTTATACGGAAGATGTTAATGTGATCTAGTTCTAATAGAAATGCATTTAGTAACGAGTAAAGTACCGTAGATTGAATGGTTTGTAAGATTTACGCCAATATTACACAGTGAATTAAAAATATTTTTTACGAATTTTATCGCGAACTTGGTTGAATTTTTAAATTTTTTTTATTCCCGACGTTACACGTGGTTACGGGCCGGTACCGTATATTTAAAAATCCCTACTCATTGCTTTGTTATTCCATTTTAAATTTTACAAGGTGTCGTATAGCAAAAATAATTCATAGAGAACATTTTAATTTAAACATTAAACCAAATAAAACGCTGTTTCGCATTCATAGCTGGCGATGTTTCATTCATTCGGTATTTTGTTTCAAAGCTACAGAACATTTTTTGCTTTTGTTATGTTGTTAATTTATAATGTCTAGACGAGGAAATTTGGTGCGTTGTTTTGACTAAAATCCCTTTACGGTGGTCAGTTAAGTCTACGCCCGACTTTAAACACATTGAGAAATTTTGGTCTTAAACTATTTAACGTCTCCAACTAATGTAATAATATAAAGTTTGAAGTGTAGGGAGCACACTTTAAGTGGACTTAGCACTATTCACAATGTCATGTCATGTATTAGGCTATATGCGTCCCACTGCAGGGCACGGGCTTCCTCCACAATCGAGGGTACGATTGCGAGAGGTTAGGCCATATAGTCCACCACGCTAGTCTACTGCGTGTTGGTGGACTTTACATACCATAGAAATTCATTCGAATTGCTATGTCTTGTAGGTGTCCTCGCTATGATTTCCCTCACTGTTATTTTGTTTTGTGATTAATAGTCAATATCAGTAGACACATGACTCCAAAAAGTCAGAGACTTTATAACGTAATAAAATAAATATATTAACATAATGTTAAATCAAAGTTAATTTAATTTAATTTATACAAAACTTTATGAATAAATATGGCGTACAGTTTTATTAATTACATTTTGGTTTACGCGAAAGTAGGACCAATTTGATTAAAAATGAATACTTATAATTTTATATGATATTCGATAGAGCAACCTAAAAAATATAATGTTTTAACAGTATAGTAATATCTTGAATGTACTTTCAATCGTTCTCTCGATTTCGGGTTAGGCCCGTGCCCTGCAGTGGGACATTACATAATACATACATATTTTGCCAGTGTTTGTGGTAAAAATATCCACTCATCCAATCACATTTATGTCAAGCTTTCTCTGTCACAATTATTGTGATTATATTTTTACAAGGAAATAACAATCCATTCCACTTACCATTTATCCATAAATACGGAAGTGAAACAAGCCAGTAAATTGAATACGACAGATCGTTTCCTCGTTTGTCGAAATATTTTTATGTCGAATAAACATTTCCCGGATTTGTGGGCCGTTGCTAATAAGGGATTTGGGAATGTTTTCGCTCACGTGGCCTTTCCGACGCTCGCCCTCTCGTCTGTGTCTTTGAGAAATATGCGCTGTATTATAGCGCAGTGCTGGTTTGTGTCGGTATGAAGCATATTCACTGTTGATTTATGTGATTGTACACGTAATAATGCCACATAGGGGGCCGCTAAAAAAATTTTCTTTACTGGTGGTAGGTCTCTCATATGTGAGAGGCCGCCTGGATGGGTACCACCGCAATGTCTATTTCTCGTACCGACGAACAAACAGCAATTTAAATGCACTGGTGTGTTTTGAATTGAAAGACATTGTAGCCAGAGTAATTACTGGACATATTGAGACCTTACATCTTATGTCTCAGGATGGCGAGCGCAGTGGAATGCCAGACATTGCTTTTTAATTCATGGTGTAGTTTGGTTTTGCTATTGTCGTATCGCTTACCGTCAGGCGAATGACAGAATCATTCAATGCAATAAAAAACTTATTAACTAAACCACATAATTGCCTCAGTGAGTAGCCGGTGGATTGCTTATTGGTGACGTTATGTTAAAATATTGAAGCCACTGGATTATTTAACCTTTAGTAGTAGTTTGGGCCACTTCTTCGCTGCGCAGACGTAGAGGAAACGTTAGCACTCGTAAAACGCCAGTGGAATACCGGCCTTAGTATAGAAGAGTTTTTACTTTGCTTGTAAAGCCGCGTCACACACGCAATGTCAAATAAAGAAATACACTAAACCGACTTACCACACAAGTCGTTTGTTTGGGTCTTACACACGAGAGACTTTTCGTCCAACATCCCAACCCTGAAAGTTTTTTTATTAATACTGAATCAGTCTTGGCTAAAGCTACACCCAGCTTCTCAGCCTCCGCCACAGATCACTCCCAATAGATACCTAATGCAAGGCAGCGGTTGCGCGCCACACATATAAGGTATCAGAAATATATAAACCGATGCCAAATGTCGCGCCATCAGTGTCGTCCAAGTAGTGGACCCGCACATGTCGTCCCAGGTTGGCGAAAATTACATTTTCGGAACATAATATTACAGTTAAAAATGATTTGTTCAATAAAATGGTGTGCAAAACCTCAAAAAAATAAAAGTATCTAAAAAAACGCAATAAGTTTTCATCGATAACTAATATTCTTTAAATTAATTTGGTCCCGAGCGAGCTCAATTTATACTGGTTAATGTATCAATGTCAAACAATCGAGTTCGGATGGAGAATCAGCCGTCTCTTTTTCGCATAGCAATAACCGTAATAAGCCATCTTTTTTTGGCGAAATCACGCGTTCTTCTAGTGTTTGACGCATGTAATATAATATAATTCCCAGAAATATCGATATTGTAAAACAATAATGTAAATTAATTTTATTAAATGACAATGTCACAAAATATATATTGATTTAAATAAACGCAATTTACCATAATTACGTTATTTTATGTAATTTGAAATAGTTAAATTTGTTAACTAGGTAACTTTACAATATTTTTTTATTTATTTTTATCTTTGGCGTAATTAAATTTCCTTTTTTTTCCTCTAGTTGTATACGTTTTCAAATATAATGGGAGGGTATTTATCATAAGTTTTAGTATACTAAGTTTATTGAAAATTAGTAGCACAAGCTATTGCACTAATTTTAACATACGTTGTATATATCGTCTCAAAAACATTCATAGTTCGTCAAGTGAGTTTCATCGTCACTTGTCGATATTACATTTAATACAGCCGCCGTCAGAATTCAAGCAACGGAATAAGTTATTGTAGTCCTTTAGGGTATGAGGTTTAGTTATTTACTATTTCATATTTTGATCTGATCTTTTATATTAACACTTAATTTGGGTATTTCGCCATTATGGTATACAAAAATACACAGTGAATAATAGAAATAAAACCGTTACATACTAAAGTATAAATCTTAATCCTATTTTATTCGTAGTTAGCTGTTGCCGGTTGGTATAATTTATCAGATCAGGCCGGTGAAAAAATAATATCAAACATTTAACAAGTTGGTAATCAAGTTATAGAAGCGATCATAACACATGAACTTACTGGCAAATCGAAGTATCGATACATTTTTTTATTTATCGACTCGTGCCTCATCTCTCCAGTGATGTCCACGTGACCGCGCTGCAATCCGCCCACCCCCCGCGCAGTTCCCTTCGTTGGCGTTTTCGGTTCAAAACAAAACTATCGTAATGCGGTATCTATTGGAAGTGATCTGTGGCCTCCGCAAAACACATTTTCATTTCTTAAATCTATAAATAAAATACTTGCTAGTTTAAAAACGAAAATATTTGTAGGAATAGTTGTAGCGAAAACTATCGTTTCCTTCCTGCATGTCGACGCAAGAAGTTTGAACTCCGGTAAAGACGAAGGAGGCGTTCCGATACCCACACGGATGTGTGTAAATGTGGGTGTTTTGAAATGTAGGTGTTTTGTTGTTTGGTGTTTTGATATTATTGTGATCAAGGATTTACCTTACCGTAGATTTTTATTCAAACAGTTCAATATATTTCTTGATTACTTACATCTATGCATAAGACTAGCTAGCATTAGGCCAGCGTGGTAGACTATATGCCCTAACCACTGTCAATCAAAGTCTCCATTGTTGAGTAGGCCCGTGCCCTGCAGTGGGACGTATATGGGCTGATACAGAATGTATAAAACAGTTGTGAAAAAACAAATAGTCCTATAGGAGTAGTTGTAGCGACTGCCTTGGTGACTTAGTTGTACTGATGTCTCGGTTTTGAATCCTGGGTCGGGCCAATTATTTATTGATATTGGATTTTTCTATCCATTATCGGCCCAGAGTCGGGAGTTTATGCCCGATATGGCGATCGGCTTGCCTCCTATCAAATTGTGGGACGGAACATACTACGCGTAATGTGTGTGTCTTTTTTGCTCCTCTGCCTACCAATTCTGGGTAAAAGGCGTGAATTGGGGTATATATGTATGTAGTTGTAGTGTGAACAGGCTTTTCCTTCCTGTATGTCGACGCGAAAAGTTTGAGAGCTCCGGATATGTCGTAGGACATATTCCGGCACCCACGCAGATGGTTGTATGAGAATGTGGGTGTTTCGGAATGTAGAGTATTTGTTACGCGTCTCATGCCTGTGTAGTGTACACGTATAGAAATATAGGAAACATTTGGTTATATGTTATCCGTCTGATTAGTGTTACTTTAGCTTTGCAAAATTATATTTTAGTTTCGTTATTTGAATTCCACTGAAATATTGGTATTGCAAGGATGTTTTTATTATTATTTTAACGACTATAAATTATGTTTTAAAATTTATTGAATTAAATTGATACTGATACGTTTCATAAATAAATACGTCCAACAGTCACAGTCTTAAATTGGCATGGATAGATATTGAATAATTTTCAATCGATTTTTTTTCATACCATGACACTCCGAACCAAACTTTGGGAGATATATTTGTATTTCTTTACAAGAGCTTACAGAATAACCTATACCTATAACCCTCACTAATGTGTTGTGAACAAACAAAGCTTCAGACGTGAAAATGTAATGCAATTTGGAGCCAACACTGGCAAGCTGACACCGCTAATTCGGTTAGCAGTGAGCGCCACTGCCACTGAATTATTAACAGCGACTGCGCTGCTACAGCTGTTAGCTTTACTGTTTAACCTTCCCAGATTGCGGAACTGTTAATTGTTGAATGCTGTAAATTGATGTTGGCATATCTAAAGGCAGAAGCAACACAGTAAGAAAAGCAATGTGTCTTACTGGTGGCAAGTCTCTCATGTGTGGGAGGTCGTCAGAGTAGGGGCCACCGCAATGTCTATTTCTCCAGACACCGCCAGACAACACTTTAAATGCACTGTTCTGTTTCAGTTAGAAAGACATTGTAGCCAGAGTCCGTCCGGGCAGGTCCCAGTCGAGTTCTCTAAAAATAAAATGTTACCTATGTATTAATAATAATTAATAACATCCAACAATCACATACGTACATAGTTCTGACACCACACTAATATCAAGTCATGTGTCGTCTCATAAATACCTAGACCCGAATAAATATTTGTGGGCCGCACAAACATTTCTCTCGGTGCGGGGATCGAACCCGCGGCCTCTCGTTCCGCAGACGGCGCGGCGTTTAAACAACTGCGCTACGGAGGCTGTCCTAGATCTATGTAATTGCGAATTCAATCAATTCCATGGTACCATAATGGCCTGAAATTGTTCAAAAGATTATCTTATTCATTTTCAATTGACATTCACATGATTGAACAAGTACTAAATCAAATAATATTTAAGTAAATAAGTGTTCTATCACAAACTTACATGGAAAACAACTCATTTTATGAAATTCTATGTTCAATTTTAATAAAACAAGTGAAAATAAACTGTACCTACCAGCTGTGGTCCCGGCAGCGCCGTTCTTGTGTGCACATCAAACGTTCTCCCAACATTTTCCTGTAACGTCGCTGAATTTTCTACTCTTAAATACAATTTCCTCACAACACATGTTACCATAAATGAATGATAAACAAACTTTTTCGCTGTTTCCTTCCACAAACACATTTCGCCTTGCTCTGTTTTCCGTCTGTGTTGTGCTCAAATTAATAATATCCTTATAACAACGGTAGTAATGGTGAAATTAGCTTGAGTGCGTGCGCGTTGTGCGTTTTGTAGTAAGGAAGTGTAATTGGAATTTTCATGGTTCAGAAAATCGAAAGCCCGCGCCCGGGAGGTGTTCCGTACATACGGACTTTATGTTTGTGCAGCTCAATATTTATCGATAAGGAACTACGCCTTTTAAGAAATTACAAGTGAAATGAAAAAGTATCTGCAATTCTGTATTTTCTTTTAAGTGTATAATATATTCGCCTAAGTTGTTATAAGCCTCGTTTATTGTTAGAGGTATTCCTATTTGATTATCGTATTTGTATCTCTGAAGTGCGTGGTGGCCTGTTGGTAAACGGACTAGACGCGGCTGCCCACATGTTCACGGTGATCGCGGGTTCGAATCCCAGGGCACACCTCTGACTTTTCGGAGTCATGTGTGTATTGATAATCAATCACCACGCACTAAAACGGTGAAGGAAAATATCGTGAGGAAACCTGCATACCATAGCGATTTATAAGAATTCCTATGGTATGTAAGTCCGCCAACCCGCACTAGGCCAGCGTGGTGGACTATATGGCCTAACCACTCTCAATCGTATTCTCGATTGTAGGAGTAGGCCCGTGCCCTGCAGTGGGACGTATATGGGCTGATACAGTTACAGTTTATTTGTATCTCTTAGGTTTGGGAGAGAACTTTTGACAAAACAATTTAAAATTATTCCCGCTACCTATGAAATAGACCTATTGGAAACAAACATTGACAGCCTCCGTGGCGCAGTTGTTTAATTGCCGTCTGTGAAACGAAAGGCCGTTTGTCCCATCCCCGCACTGGAACAAATCTTTGTGTGGACCACAAGCATCTGGGTGTCTGTAAGACCGAAAAGTCTCTCGTAGTTCGTGAAAACCCCGTCATAAGGCTCGAAGTTAGTATGGGACCGGGACTATGTATGTGACTGTTGGGTGTATTTATTAATTTAACACATCTTCAACTTTAATCTCCAAAACACCTATTCATTTATTTAAGCCATGCGCACAAACTTGGTTCTGTCGCCAGCAAGTTGGCAGAAAAGTTGAATAACTAACATGACAATGTGTCACAACATTTTGGGGAGAACGGGCCGAGTCGAGACGCACCAGGACAAAGCCGCTGCACCTTAATTGAACCTTATCTATACGTATAAAAGTAACTGTAAGCTATATATAAAATAGGGGGAAACTGGCGAAGTTTGCTTCTTTTGCTTTGTTAATAATGCCCTGTAGCGTTTTACGAATAGTAGCAGTAAATACATATATATGTATAAATGTATATAATAGTCTTTTTTTATTGCAATGAATGGCGAATAGCATGCCGTTCGCCTGATGGTAAGCGATACGACTGTTCGTAAACAGTAGGTGAACCAATCAACACCTTGAATTGTAATTAAATTCTTGGCATTCCACTGCCCTCGCCATCCTGAGACATAAGATATAAAGTCTCAACATGTCCAGTAGTTACTCTGGCTACAATGTCCTTCAATCCGAAACACAACAGTGCATTTACAGTTTACACTGCTGTTTGACCGGAGTAATAGACAATGCAATGACAAGTCTGTAATGTCCGTATTTTATTTCCCTTTAAAGAAGTTAGTGTAAATGCTGTACAAACTGTTTTTTTAGTAAATAAATATTTAATGAAAAGAAAAAGAAAAATACGTAAAATAGGCTCATTATAAGTAGCTTTATAAGTATGGGTGAGTTTAAATTTTTAATTAGTTGTTAAGAAGTTTATAATCTCTGAATAATAAATGCAAATGTTTCTTAGAAATCTTAACTCTCAAATTGAAAGCGAAGTTATCAACTATAAATATTACTAAAATGGTAAATACTTAATACTTTTTCTACACTAAAAAAACATAGTTATTAAATTTTTTTCATTTCTTTGAATGTCGAGACGAGCATGCCATTTAACTGATGGTAAGCGATACGTCTCGATATGTTCAGTAGCTACTCTGGCTACAATGTCCTTCAAACCGAAACACAACAGTGCATTTATACTGCAGTTTGGGGAGAGAAATATACATTGCAGCGGTTCTCAGACAGTTTTTCACATATGAGAGACCTATCACTGAAATATTTGTCTGACATTATTCCTTACTTTAACTGCTTATACTCGTATTACGGACATTAAAACTAACTTGTTTTGTTGTAATTTTCAAATTGCTGTATGTAATCCAGTTTTCTTGTCTATAAAGTTAATCCACAAGTATAATTTAAAATAAGTGCTGAAGTTTAGAGCTAGGTCGCGATGCTCCAGGCGCCCTAGTATGCCTAGATGGGGTTTAATTTTGTTTATACGATAAAGTCAGACATCACTCATCCGCCATTTGCCCCGAGGCAGCTTGTAAGATCGGCTATATTCCGCATGCGAAATTTTATCAGCTTGGGGTTATAGTGATAGCGATTAGCGATACGTAATAAGATAACTTCAATTTTTATTATAATATTCTCTTCTGTTCTGTATCAGCCCATATACGTCCCACTGCAAGGCACGGGCCTACTCTACAATCGAGAGTACGATTAAGAGTGGTTAGGCTGTATAGTCCACCACGCCGGCCTAATGCGGGTTGGTGGACTTACATACCATATAAATTCTTATAAATCGCTATGGTATGCAGGTTTCCTAACGATGTTTATTATAATATAATAATAATAATAATAATTAGCCTTTATTGTGCTTTGACTGTTTACATTACAAAAAAGATATAAAACAAAAAAAACAAAAAACTATTGAACAATCATAGCCCCATCTTGGGTATAGGCCTCCTCCAGCTGTCTCCATGTTTGTCTCGTTGTTGCTGATTTCATCCAATCTCTGCCCGCTGTCTTTTGTATGTCATCAGCCCACCGATCTTTTGGTCTACCTCTTGCTCTTTTACCACCACATGGGCCTTTCCAGCTCGTAACTAGTTTTGTCCATCTTCCGTCTGTGAGACGTGCTATATGACCAGCCCATTTCCACTTCAGGCGCTGAGCATGCTTTCCGGCATCTATTATTTTTGTTTTTTGTCTTATGTCGCTACTCTTCTGTTTGTCTAAAAGTTTAATTCCTAATAAGCTTCTCTCCATAGCGCGCTGACATGATCTTATTTTTGTTGTTGTTGTCTTATTAAAGACCCATGTTTGGGCTCCGTAAGTCAGGCATGGTAACAGACACGAATCCATCACTTTTTTCTTTAAATTAACTGGGAGTTTTGATTTTAAGATTTCCTTATAGCTCCAGTACTTTCTCCAGGTCATATTTATTCTCCTGTCTAACTCATCTATATGCCTTGTTTTCATGAATGAGATTTGTTTCCCCAAATATATATAATTAGTGACATACTCTATGGGCGCTTGGTTGACTATTATAGGATGTTGTGTGCTGTTTGTAGCAACTTTTGTTTTTTCTGTATTTAATTGTAAGCCTATACTAGCGCTTACATTGCTTAGTTCTCTTAGCATGTCTTGTAGCTGTTGTGATGTTTCTGAAAAAAGTATTATGTCATCCGCAAATCTCAAGTTACTGAGGAATTTGCCGTCTATGTTTATTCCTTTTCGGTGCCAGGTTAGATCTTTCATAATATTTTGCAAAACAGAAATGAAAAGTTTTGGCGACAATGGGTCCCCTTGCTTCACACCCCTGCGAATATGTATTTTTGGTCCGAGTCTGTCCAGTTTCACGCGACTTGTGCTTTTGCTGTATATATCCTTTATGATGTTTATATATTTAATTGGAATATTTTGTCGATCTAGTGCTTGCCAAATGCTCTCGTGTGTTATTGAGTCAAAAGCTTTTGCGTAGTCAACATAGGCAAGATATAGAGGTCTCTTGTATTCTTGATATTTTTCTACAATTTGCTCTAGAGTGTGGATGTGATCAATAGTGGAAAAACCCGATCTAAATCCAGCTTGTTCTTTTGGTTGACTCTTTTCTATAATTGGCTCTAATCTTTTTTCCAGACACGACGCAAACAGCTTATATAATGTTGGAAGGAGACTGATTGGTCGGTAGTTGTTTATGTCCACAGGATCGCCTTTCTTATATAGTAGGATAATTCGGGATTCAGTCCATTTGTTGGGTATTTTTTGTATGTCTAGGATTTTATTAAACAGTATAGTAAGGGGACCAATCAGCATGTGTTTTCCAATTTTTATGGCTTCGTTGGGTATGTTGTCTGGCCCTGGAGATTTTTCTTCTTTTAATTTTGTTATTTTTTTCATGATTTCTTTGGTATTAAAAGGCTCGACCAACAGACTATTTTCCCATTTCTGCCTATATTTTTTCACTTCTTTTCTCTTGTTTGCGGAGTCTTTGTCATCGTAAAGATCTTTATAAAACCTGGAAGCCACTTCTACTAAGTCCTTCCTAGTTTGTAATGTTTTTGACGGATATTGTGCTTTTAACGACGGAATCCAATTTTTTTCTAAGTTTAATTGTTTAAAAGCTCTTTTTTGACTTCCGGTTTCCGTTAAGTTTTTTTCAATTACTTGCATTCTGTGATTTTGGTAATCTTTTCTCAGTGATTTGTTGGTAGATTTGTAGAGTGTTGCGAGTTTTTGTTTGTCCTTCTTGTCTTTTAATGGTTTGTTTTTTAACATGGAACGTTGCTTGATTAGTTGTTTTGTTTCTTCAGATATTATATTCTTCCTAGGTCTTTCAGATGCGAGATTTGTTAAACTATGTTGTATGGCTGATTCTATTTTGTTATAAAAGGACTCTAAGTTATCATTTTCATGCCAGAGAATATGTTCTACTTTGGTTTTTAAATTGGAAATATATTTATCTTGGGTTTGCTGGTTTGAAAGGTTTGTTTCTGTTTTAGTGAAAGTTGCACGACATTTCTTTTGTTTTTCCAATCTAATAGTTGCTCTCACTAATCTGTGGTCGCTAAGAAAAGTACTATTTGTTATAACTTCTATGTTCATGAACAACTTCGGGCAATTACTTAAGATATAATCAATTTGGTTCTTATTTTTCTTGTCAGGTGTAGTCCATGTCCATAGGTTTTTTACGTTTTTTTTAAATATTGTATTGATTACTGTTAAATTATTTCCCATAGCATATTGTATTAGTCTATCGCCTCTTTTATTTCTTGATCCATAGCAGTATGGTCCTACGATTGTATTTTCTCCAGGTTTTCCTATACCTATTTTTGCGTTGAGGTCTCCCATAAGTATTTGTTTCCCAATGGCATGGTATCTTGCTCTATCTATTTGGTCGTAAAATATATTTATATCTTCTTCTGTTGCCTCGGTGGTAGGGGCGTAGACTTGAATTAACGATAGCTTTAGCTTCCCAAATTTAAGGTTAAGTAGACAGACTCTCTCTGATATTCCTGTGTAGTTTTCTATGTTATTTTTATATTTCTTTTTTATTAAAAAGCCTACTCCGTGGTGTCCTCTAGTTTCGCCTGTGTAGCAAAATATATAATTTTCGTCTTCTGTTATGTTGTTCCCATATCTTCGTACTTCGGACAATCCTAAAATATCGTGTTTGATTCTATTAAGGGAGTATTTTAATAAACTCATTTGTTGTGGTTGTAATAAAGATCTTACATTGTATGTACCGATATATAATCGTTGAGTTGTTGGAGGGTTATAGTCGTCATCTCCCGCGGTGACCAGCCGTGTTGGGAGACGGAAACGGAAAGAGGAGGGCGTTATTTGCTATTCTGTGTTTTGTGTAGAGGCTTGTGCCTGGAAACAACTTTTCTCTGAGTACGTAAACATAGGTTTTTTTAAAATGAAGTTTTCCATTTTGTTAGTTTTATTTATCTTTGTTGCTTGTTTTGGATTTGCTTTCATGGTACTGCTATTGGATATTGTAATTGTTTCTGGTGATTCAGATAGATTTCGTTTTTTGTTATATGTGTCTTGCGGTGCATTATGTTTTTCGTTGTTCACTATTATAAGTTTATCATATTTAATTATTGCTTTTCTTCCTTGTTCTCTCTCTTTCTCAACTTCAATTTGCAGAGCTTTCCTCTTGTTTAATACTTCCAGGGGAAAATCCTCCTTTATGTAATAGGGTGTTGATTCCATTTTTTTCTTATTTTGTAGTATTTGTATTTTTAGTCTCATTGTTAACGTTGTCACAATGATAGGTCTTATTTTCTCTCCTTTTTTCCCGAGCCTTCTTACTTGTTCCAAAGAATTATTCTCGCATTTTATGTTCAAAGTATTATCTATGATCTGCAGTACCTTTTTCTCAAGCTCTTGATAACTCTTTTCTCCTTCTTCAACTCCGAACAAAAGTAGATTCTTCCGTCTCTTAAATCTCTCGAAGTTGTCAATTATACGTTTGTGGTTTTCCAGTTTTTGCTCGATTTGTTCATTTTTAATTTCTAGGCTTTTAAACTTCTCATTTATATTATTATTAATTGTATCTTTTATATCTTCCTTCATTTCGCGCATATCTGCCTTCTGTTGTTTTATTTCCTCTTGCATTTTTATTAGCATATTTTTTATTTCCTCCATTTTTCTGTAGCACGCCCTCTTTCGGCAACTACTTGGTTTATATTGATAACGTTAGATGGCGCTAGTTACTCAAGAGTTATCTTTGGCACTATACGGCGTTAGTAACGTAGGGTGACTATTTGTCACTAGATGGCGTTAAAAACACAAAGTATAATTTATAGATTTTTAAAATGTTTTTTTTATTTCTTAGAATGTTAGTACTACGCACTTCGGTTATTAAACACTTGGGCACTAATATTTTAAGTTCACAAATGTTCGTTTTGGCTGTCCAAGTCCCTAAAGTTCACTTATTGTTGTAGTCTTTTTGTCACAAGTTAAAAGAGTTCACATCGCTTTAATTACTTCACTTTTTAGTTTAAGCTATTAATTCACTGTTTTTTTACTTTGTTTGATTGTTTTTAGGCACCAACTTTGTCTTTAATTATTTTTAATACACTTTGTTTACGGAGCTGAATTAGTAAACGCACTTTCAACTACCCTATCTCTATTTTTAATATACTTTTACAAAATTGATTGCCATTCCAGAATAAAATATTTGTGATTTTTAAAGTGATAAAAATATTAACTTTACCCCCGTGATATTTCAGACAGTGCTGTTAGTTACACATACGACTATTGTAGTATTTACGGAGATTTCATATCAAGTAAATTGCTGAAGTTTAGCTCCAGGCATCCTAGTGTGTCTAGATGGCCCGTCTCGGTTGAATCTAATTTGTTTACACGATAACGCGAATCGTCCGCGATCCGTCCCGCGGCAGTTTGTGAGTCGGTTATATTCTGCATGCGAAATCGTGCTCGCTTGGGGTATAGTAATAGCGATTAGAATAATTTATTGACGTGACAACGTCTTAAATTAGGTTGCGGCTGGGAGTCACTTATGAAAAAGTGTAACGCCCGGTAACGTTACGATGAGTCACCGAACGAGAGAGAGGCCCGCCGAATGCCTTGCGTCTCTCTCCCACTCAACTATGATCGGTCTGCCGCGCGCGCAGCACTAGAGAATTAGGCGCATTGAATCGGCGCATGCTTGTGTCTCTGTCTTTGTCTTTCTCGAACGTTCTTGGCGTTGGAAAAACAAGAAAGCGTCACAATACAAGTTCACACGTGTGGTTAAAGTATCGTCAGCTGTGTCTGTAGTGAAAATATGGAGTGCTTAGATTCGTCATTACATGTACAATGTTTTAGTAAACAAAATATATTTCTATAGTTAAAATTTGTGCAATTCTTATTTTCATTCAATTCCTTGTTCCTATTGTGCAATTTAATTATATTCATATCAATAAATATTCTACCGAGAAAAAGACGTTGTCACGTAAAATCTTCGCCCGTAAAACCGACTTTACAGGCAACCATTTTTGTGTAACATAAGAAGGCATATTGAAGATCTTAAATAAATATTATGAGCTCCATGTTTTGCCATAAAGGCGTAACATATTAAAATTGAAAGAATACATTTACTATAATTTTTTTTTTCTGTTATGTGTGACATGCCGGCGTAAACTGTGCACGCCGGCATAGCATACGAGTACATAACTAATATTTTTTAGTGGCAAAACAAAAGTGACTTTCTTATATGATTCTAACTTGTTAAGGGAAGGATATCGGTTTTACACTTTACATTAATGCCATAGTTGCCTGTAAAACATTGCCAAGCCTTTGATCAATAAGACCGCCCATTGAACTTTTTATGTTTGAGATTTTTAAAGAGATTTTTATTTTACTTTTTTGCGTACTATACCTAAAATTTTAAAAATACACTATCAAATTAATTGCATTTCATTCATCACATTCCATTCTTCTTAAGGTGAAACCACTTTCAACTTCTTTCACTACCCTCATGGTCTACTCACTGCGTAGATATCCGAGGTTATTAACAGAAATCCGCTCCGCTCATAATATCGCTTGCACTCCCAACCCACCACATCGCGGGAATTAAACGCGTGGCGATATGGACGCTGCATTGCGTATGTACGCGTTTTTCACATTATTTCCCGCTGCGGGGCTTAAACTTACAATGGCTTGTTAATCTGTCCCCGTGTTATATATTTATGCGATGTTAAATTTCGTGATTGTTGTGAATGTGTTTGCATTTTTTGGTCGATATTTTAAAGTATTTTTAGGGGTTTTCAGGATGAGAAATTTAGGTTTTGTTGCTTCGGGTAATTAAAGAATCTAGTAATGTAATGTTTCTGAGTGATAAATAATCAATGAATAGTTTGTAGAAGTATTCAACCCTTGTAGGAAAATATTAATGAATGTGAAAAAGCGGAAAAGGTATTTTAGATGAGCAAAAGCTATTCATAGATTTCTCTATTTTCTCATAAACAGGACTATGTAAATGATGGTTGGACGTATTAGTGTTATTATCAATTTCACTACAAACTTCACCTAAACGAAACTCTACAACAATTAATCGCCAGTTCAATCGCAAAGTAGCAACAGTTGCCTAATCCGTCTAATGATCCGAATACCAATAAAATAGAAAACAGTTAATCTGTTTAGACGGCAGACCGACCGCTGCCCAGCGCCACCGCAATGCAAATCAATTATACAACTAGATTATCGCAACCGCGGTCAAGGAAATTGTGATGAATCCCGCTTACCTGACACGCCGTGTGAATTTCCGTGGTAGCTGTAAAGTATTAAGAACGTGGTTAATTAAAAACAGCCAGATCCACGATCAAATCCTTAAAAAAGGAGTTTTATTTAAAAATCTATATCTTGATAACAACAAAGATTGAGGGAGCATGTGAAGTCCACCAAATATTAAATGCAGGATGGCAGATACCAATGCCGAGTCCTGTAAGTTTTAAGATAAAACATTATATAAAATTACCGTAAATATAGAAATATTTTGATATTTATTATGACTAAAACATCACATTACGCACTCTGACAGCCTGATATGAAGACCCTAATAATACTGACAGTTTGCGTACAAAATGCTTCATTTATTTATTATTTCACATCACAATAACAATCACATGTCCACACATACACCATTGTTTATTGGTGCACATTACAAATACTTGGACATACGTCGGTCGTCACTCGCTAATGCAAACAGTTGCACAAAGCAAGCAAACACACACACACACACACACACATATCTCGGCCACTCACACACATACACGCTGCTCAGTCGCGATCGCCGTCGTGTTGGCCCAAAGCTTTGTTACAATCCCGGGACAAATGTGTGCTCGGCTCATCGTACTTGCACTGGGATTACATTTACAGAGACTGTGTTTGACGAGATTTCATGGATTTTTTTACTGACAGGGTACAAGTGACCTATGCACCTTTTTATTCTAGCACGATAAAGTGACAATGCAGTGATAATTGTTGCATTCCAGTACCCAATGATATTATGTGGCTTTATATCCTCGATCAACACAATAATTGTGATAATGTCCAGTGTGTGTATATATCGAATAAATATGGTACTTTGTCTCATATTTACCTCAATCAAATCTTTGTCTCATATTTATCAAAATAAAAATTATTTTTAATATTGCTAGCCTATTTAGCAGCCAATGATTCTTCATTTCAAACAGAGTGTTAATGACTTTTGTCGTTTCACTTAGTTAAACGACTTTGGTAAAGACGCAAAGGTCTTTCATAACAATTCCAATATTCACGAGGACGAAATTGAATGGTGTTTATTATAATGAATTCATTTCCGCTAAATAAATTCGTTCGCGATAGGAATGCCGCTTGAGAGTCAAAATGCCCGTTTATTCAAACATTAACGCAACTCTCGGTAGAAATTGCGAAGTGTAATTTAAAAATTCCCACTTTGTGTGTGCCTGGTCATGTTGGGAATAATTTAGATCGAGACTGAAGTTGGCTGGTTTTGGCAAATGACTTAACAAATATTTTACGTCTAATTAGCTTTTGCTGTAACTTGGAAGTTGGTTTTACGTCTATGTGATGCTGAGATATAGATGACTAACATATGTGTATACCTAAAAGGCTTGTTTGATGAAAACATGGGATTCATGATAATTTATGGAAAAGGGTTTTTCGACATTCGATTTCCCTAGCTCAAATTGTTTTACTTTATTAAATTGTGTTCTTTACCTTGTCGCGAAATTTCCAGTTGTTAATTCCGAGTTCTGTCCATTTAAGAGTTAAGCCAAGAAGGATTTTTAAGGCTTTCATGTAAACTCTACGAAATTGGATTTAACCCGTTTTTTAAGCCGATGTTATTGAGCCGGTTGGGCTGACTTAACCCTCCCGCGCGTTGCAGACATTTGAACGGTAGGTACTGGTAACCCTGAAGGGTACTTTTGATCACATGTCTACACTTTGCATTCGCATAATGTTTGTTAATTGCTTTTGGAGTATATAATGCCGAATGAAGGGTTGGATAGAGACTTGCCATGTCTGTATGATAGGATTATGAGTGTGATAGTGCGCTTTTAACAATAGGTGATTTAAAGGCAAATGATTGGTAGGAATTTTTGATGCTACCAATGTCGATTTTATAATTTAGATTTTAATTTCTCATCGTTTATTGCATATACCGACTAAGATGTACAATAAATGGAAACCTTTTGAACTTATAAGAAATAGGAAGGCGTCATAATTATCTGATATGAGGATGAAGCCATAATAATTTAAAATTCCGTTTAAACATCTCCCCATGTTTAACAAAGTAATGTTTAGTTTATTATTAATTTTAATATTATTTTGACATATTTATTACCTACCATTATTTTGCATTAATGGCAACGTTTCAAGTGTCACAATATTCATAGTTTTTTCAACGTTTATGGCTGAAAGTATCGAGAATAGGATAAATTGTTTGACCGCCGACCAAGGTCGAGTGACTTGGCTCGAAGCCACGGGAAACTTAGCATTTAAGCAAGAATAAAATCCATTGAATAACTTAAGAAATACCTAGAAATTGAGTGCTTAGACAGACTGAGTTGTAAATCTTATTTATGTCTAGAGATAAGTGTATAGAAGAATATTAATTGTTCACGGACAGTATTACAAAGGTTTTGTTTTTGTTCACGAAAATATCAATATTGTGATCCACCCGACTAATTTACTTTGTTTTATAGGTATTTGGATAATTCAGGCTAAAAGCAGATTAAAGGTACTTGTGAAACTTCCAGTGGACATCTTAATCGCAACAGTTAAATGTTACGTTCCGAACATAATTATTTACCATAAAAATACTAACTAATAATGGTATATCTAAACGCTCGATGCTATTTTTTCAACATTATTTTATATATTACCCTAATTGGGGTGAATACCCCGCAACTACGCTATACATCAAAACGCTACAATGTATTATTTCGCCCATTCGGGGTAAATTACACGGCAGGATCAAATTTCTCATACAACGCCCACGGTCGAGAATCGCGTCAGATTTAAATCACGTCGCGCATAAATTTCTTTTATGATTAACCTTCAAAGTTGAGCAATGGGTCATTAGGGCCCTTGTGGGTAATTTTCAGATATGGCCAGTCTAGTGTGGTCGTGGGTAATGAGTTCATTTTTGGGTATGTTTTTTTTGTTTGTGAAATAAAATTAGGCACATAAGTATTGGGATCTGACTAAATACGAGTCTTATTTCGTGGGAGACCTTTCGAAGTATCGGCCTTATATTACTTGTGTATATGTTAAATCCAAATACTTGAATATTATTTTCAATAGCACAACAAGCGCTGTGGCGTAGATCATCAAGACTGTAAAATAAATATATTTTTGTTATTGGTGATGTAAAATCCATATAGTCTTAATTTTCCGTGTATATTTTCACACAATCATAATTGTGCTTAATATATTTATGAGAAAAACATTTTTTTCCTCCCAAGTTTATATTAAAATAAACATAAAAACTGCTAACCGCGCTCTATAAGTCAGTGGACCGCGACGGTAATCAGGGAAAGCACTCAACCACCGCGTGGGTAATAAAGGCATATTTCTGTTCACAACGCCAGGAAGCTGTAAAATGTGGCCCGGGGGTCGAAAGTACCCCGCGACATGGATCATTGCGATTTACTCACTAAGATTGGGGTACTCAATAACCGGGTTTGGCTCGCTACAATAATCGAGTGACTTTGGAAAATGTTAACCCGTAAAAAATATTTAGGAGGATTAAGGCATTCTTGGGCAAGCAGGCGAAGGTTAGTGCGTGGAAATAAATGTATGATTCCGTAGTGAAGTGTTAGAAAATAATAGTAAAAAATTTCTTTTTGTATTTTTGCCCCAAATATAATATTGATTGTGTATTCACAATGGAGTAACCGTTTAATTATTTAAATATTTGCGAACAATAGGCTCTTCTTTTTTCGTGAATGTTACACATTTAAATTAAACTGTTTTTTTCTATTCCATTGCACAGTTTTGGTTTAATTGTAACTTGTATTTGTATTTTGACCATTGTTTTGAAAGCTTTGCAGCCTATAATGGTATCTATGACATTTAGGAATAATTGGAAAAATACGTATTTATTACTGTAACTATTTAGCAAGCTTTGTCAATGTTTACCTGACTTTCATTTTCGTGGTAAGATTTGGGGCATAAGTCAATTATGAAATGCGTTAGCTCTAACTTTTGTTAATTAAATTGCGAAGGGTCTATCGGCAAACAGTGAAGGGTAAGTAAGTTTAGTGGTTAGAGGTAAGACTTGATTGTCATAAGTCATAACTAAAGTCATATTTACAAAGAAACTAGATTCTTAAGGTGTCATGATCTATAATATATGGGCGCTTTAACCGATTGAACCGCCTTTTTGTATATTTTTAACTTCCTGAAGTTTCGATTAGGTTACAACTTTCGTGGTCACAAATGACTGTGATAAACCTAAAAAGCCATTAAAGTAATATTAATTCATTAGTATACGGAGTCACTTTTCTTCTATTCAAATATTTCATGTAGTAGCATTTTTCATCCATGAAAACAGGTTCTGTGTAATCATAAGGTCACCGCCCCATAGAAACCTGCTACAAAATTAAAATACAACTGTTAAAAACCTTTTATATACAGAATGATTGTGAGCGGCAAATATTATTGAACTTGTCCCCAATAAAGTACGGCGGCCGAACACCCGGTACGTGTAAGGCGGAAAGTACCGCCCCTCGCCACTCGCTCCGGGGGTCCGCGGGGTGAACACGCCGCGGGCGGAATGCATAATTAGCCCTCCGCGATGACATCGTCGGATTTCTTCAGTTTTGCTCGTTTTTGGGGTTCTGTAGGAAAAAAGGAGAAATTAAAGCCTCGTAGTAACCCTTTGTTGTACCTCTTTATGTCAAAAAACCTACAGGATACCCACTATTGCTACGGAATTATAAAATTTAATAAGAATCAATGTCCAATAGGTATAGGAATAAACTCGAATAGCAGTCGAAAAAATAGAAATAAACTACACCCAATAGTCACATGCATAGTCCTATCCCCACATTAAAACCAGATATCAGGAAGTTCGAGATATTACTTGCAGGTATGTCATTGAACGGTATGATTCGGAACCCTAAGTACCCAAGCTCAACTCGCACTTGGCCGTTTTTCCCGAAGTTTCGGATGAAGCCGACTTAGTGTAGGGGCATGAAATTACCCCATTTTTTCTTTTTACTGTTTTGAAAGCATGGCCGCTGCTGATGATGCTTTTCACTCGGTCGACTAGCTAAGAAATGTTTCTGGATTTGTTTGCGCTACATTGAATCGGAATCCTCGGAATTTGGTTATAGGAATCTGATTTAATTTGATAGTTTCTTTGAAAATATATTGCGTAATATTCTGCAATAGACCTGATTTGGATGTACCGCAGTGTATAGCGTTTAAAGATTAAGATAATGTTACGTCATATTGTGAGAGATTGCGGAACAATGGCATTTCTCCTATCTGTGCTCCTCATGTGTGCATAATGCCTCTATAACAGTAAGCCGTCATCGCTAATCCCAAATTGAACTAACATCACATTCTGAATTTGGTAAGGAAATCCATTTCACTCAAAGGAGAGTAATAGACAAACATATGAAACTCTAAAATTATAGTCCTTCTTTAATTCTAACGTCTGATAAAGAGTTTGATACCCTTAAACATAAACTGAATTTACATAAACAAATTTACATTAACAAATTGACATCCTTTATTCAACATATTTAGATCTATTTGCCAATTAACTTGCCAACCGTTCCCGGCTTTCCGCCTCGTCCAAAACATTTTTCTAAAGTGCCAAAATAAATAATGAATCGCAACCGACGTTGCAGTAAATTTTTTTACGACAGTCGCTGGTTAAAATTGTCAATTTACATGTAGATGATACGAGTGGAAGCAATTGGCGGGGTAAGGTTAATGAACTGTCAGCTGGGGTATATCATACCCCGAACACTTGACGCGAGCCCGTAGGTATAGAGGCGGAATTGTAGGGTTGCCTTTGTGCATATCGCGCGGGGATAATGTGATCAATAGGTGGAAGTCTGACAGTGATTTTATAAGATATACCCTGCGGTCTATCCTTGGGCTTACTTAAGTTTTATACTTTTATTTTTTATTTAGTTAACACAAAATGAAATCTATATATTAATACGTGATGCAAAAACTTTGGACCCCTTTTTACGAAAATTGCGCGGACGCAGGAGCATAAAATTTGGCACACTTATAGTTTATATGTAGAAGTGCAGAACGCTAATATTTTTCAATAATAATGCTTATAAAGTACATTAAATCAAAAAATAAAACATCACACAGACTACCATGCATTTCACACACACATACATACACAAGTATTTGTACACGCATACATACTCTGTTGTCAAATTGTATCTTTTCTTTTTCATTTTGTTCTTCTGACATAGACATATCAAACAAAAAGTTTTATTTGCCTAATGAGGTAATAATATTAATATTAAAAGAGAATATTAATTTTAAATGAGGCAATGATTAATATTAGGCCTAATATTAAATGTAATATAAAAAAAGATTTTAATAATAATGCATAAAAAGTACATTAAATCAATAAATAAACCAGCATGCATTTGACACACGCATACACAAGTATTTGTACACGTATACATACTCTTTGGTTAAATTGTTTCTTTGGTTTATTATAGACATAGTTGAATGTCAATCAGAAAAATTTGTTTATATACTGTGGTTTTGTTGAATGTCAAACAGGAAAGATTTATTTGACGAATACTACGTGAAATACTGAGCGCTTATACAAACTGTGTAGCAGTAAGATACTTTTAAATGTACATGGACTATCATTATATGCATAAAGAAAGTTCTGTAGCAGCAATCTGCAATAACAATATTCAGGTACAAAAAAAATATAGCTGAGTGGTCACCTAAGTGTCACAACAATGCGACGCGCAGTCTTACATTACCTATGTGTTACTTATATACTTATTGTTTTCATTTTTTTCTGTGTTAATGTATGTAGTGTCAGTGTGTGTGTGTTGTATTGTGGTGACAAATAAATCTGTTTTCTTTCTTTCTTTCTTCTTTCATATAATTTACTATTGCTGGTTCAATGCAATTATTGTAGTTTACGATTTTAGTAATTGCATATACTTCAGGGGAAATAAGCGATTTTGAGAGATACGTACATTTAAATGTGCACGAATTATCAGAATAACAACATCATTATACAGGTTAAAACTTTTTCTCTTCTTGATTTGGTCGAATTTCGACCACTAGGCGACCACTAGTATTTTTTAAATATGTTACCTAATATATTGCGATAGGTCGCCAGGCTGACGCCAATCCTTTTGGAAACGGTTCAAGCTTAAGCAATGTTTGTAGAGATTTTAAACTGATATAAATTGCAACCTTCGGGCAATGTGTATGATGCCAACTATGAAACAAAAAGCCGCAGGTTTGGCCCCCGTACGTAGAGAAATATTTATGTAATCTACAAATTCTGGTTGCATTGAATTTTTAAGACTTTCTTACCAGACAAGATTCTTAGAATTGTATTATCTTAATTAATATACAGTACCGAAAAACACATTTCATAAACAACTTAATTTGATAGAAAATGAATCACTAAACCCAAAGGTTTGTTCACAAAAACACCATGAACCTTGGTCTCGACATAGTAACATTTTTTGGCAACAAATCTATTTGCAAAATATAACCTCGTCTACATTATAGTCTGGCTGAAATCACGCCTAATACTGTCTACGCTCGCGTGACGGATGGACAGGCGCACGAATATAAAATATGGTTGTTTTGTCCTCCAGACAACCTGATTCATGCTCACTACACCGCCTTATAATTTTTCAACGTGTAAACAACAAGTTAGAATATGTTTTTTTTTTGTGTTGGCAGATGATTTTATGTATGGACTATTACACAGATTACATAAGTTTTAGGGAAAATCATTTATATTTTGCCTACGCATATCTTGTTCTACATGAAAGATTTTTTTTGAGGAGGTATGACGTAGACGTCAGTTAAATATACTGACTAGTATACATAACTGATACGATCTGAGCACAGGCGTCTTAAACGTTCTACAGAGCTTTAGAATTTCATCATACTGTCTAAAGATCTAGTAACTAGTTTAATGCAAGTTCACATTCTTTTACTGTACAGCAACTACGCCTTCGGCAAAAAACGACATCGAAAACACACGGAATCACTTGTGTGCATTACACACTCAATGAGCAACCGAGCACGCTCCTAATGGCGCAGGCAGCCACGCAGACGGCCTAAACTGTGACCTAGATGCGCTGAATGCGAGCGTATGAATGCGTTCATATCCCCCTTGGCACCCTCCCTCCCCTTCTTCAGCCCCCGAAGCCACCCGAGCTCCTGTGCTCCAAGAAGCCTGCTTATCTTTTTGTCTTAGATCCTTTGATAAGCGTATGTTTTTGTTCTAAAGTAGGGCATGGTGAGGTCCAGTGTAATATTTTACAGTTTGAGAGTACCAACGACCCTTGTCACGGTTGTGGTAAAGGGGGCTTTAATATCAGATAAATCAACAGCTACGGGTGGGTGGCGAGGCAACGATAAAAAATGGAGGCCTTATTTTCAGCAGTGAACGTCATGTGGCTATAGAAAAAGTAATATTTCCCTTACTTTTTTATGCTTCTGTGTAGATTATGATATTCTCGCACGCCCGTGTATACCCATAATTGTTATATTAGTTAACATATCCCATATCTTGACACCAGTCTTCCGCGTATGGATTAAGCCTCCAAAGTCCTCCACACCCAATGCAGCCTTCAAACTGTCCATCTCGTTTCTGGCTCGACGTAATTATGGCTTAATGGAGTCTCAAAGGCACACAAGGACACTAGAATTCGTCGTCAAACGTAATAGCTTCCCAGGATGCGGCATTACGTCACAGCTTAGACGGGGCGAGTAAACGCATTTGCAAAGCCAAAACTCCATTATTGAAGATCTTAAAAGCAAAGTGGTAGAGCCACACTATACTTCTCTTAGGCTATGGAAATAGACCGATTCGTCCGAAATGGTACCACTATTGTATTTCATTTTGAGTTCAAGTATAATCCAGTTGTAGTGTTGATATTCTGGTATTAAGATATGAATACATACATACATAAGTTACTTACTATCACGTCTATTTCCGACTTATGCAAAAAAATCTCGGCATGATATTACTCCGTCAAGTTGAATGAACTCATATGTACATACGTATGTGTTATGTGGAGGGTGCATCGATGTTTTACGTAACAATTCGCGGCGTCACTCCACACCAGTGATAGCTGGAGGGTCGTTGACACGGTTCCATTAAACCGATCTGCCCGCTCCGGATTTTAAACTGCGTCACTACACTAATAGGCTTTAGTTTGTGTTTAATAACTTGATATGTAAGCGTTATTGTATAGAGATTTTCGTATTGACTTTACTGATGGAAATCTTGCATATTTTATTTGCTGTCGATTGGAAAATAAGGTTTATAAGGTTGTTAAATTTATGAATTAGATAGATACACTTACGTTTTATAATTATTCTAAAGAGCTCATTTTTTAGAGTATTAAAAAGACTTCACAGCGACCTGTACATAATTTACGCGTGAAATCTTAAAATAATGGTCTTTTACATGTAACTTGAAGAAAAATATTTCCTGCGATATTCCTTATCATAAACTAAATCACATTATTTCATTTACAGTATTACATAACATCCATTATAATCAAATTACAAAATATGAACAATACAAAAACACTTCCATACAGTGCGTGCTGAGTGCCAGTGAGCGCGGAGTCCGCGGGATCGATACCCGTCAAGGACACTACGCACCCGCCGTCATGACAAACGCTCGCGCCACTTTATGTCTTTATTGTGGCCCTCCGCCCTCCGTCCCTCTCGCAAAAACCTACCCGCGCCGTTGTGCGAGAGAGACGGTGATAGCCTCCGTGCGTGATACATTTGGGTCAGTGTGTTTTGTTGATGGTATTGTTGTATTTTGGTAATTTAAAATAAGTAGGCTTGTGCAATTAACATATGTCGCCATCGTCTGGAATTCGGATATTTATTATGTAATAGAAATTAATTGTCTTTTCCGTATTTTGTGTGGGGTGAATAATAAAAAGAATTGTCAGTAATAAAAATTACTTTGTGTAAATAAAAATAGTACTGGTATCTTTATATTTATAATGTAAACAGATGTAAGCTGAAACAGATAACGGTAAAGGGAGACGTCGTGAGGAAACCTGATTATCATAGCGATTTGTATGAATTTATATGTTACCTATGTAAAATCCCCAAGCCTGCAATAAATCAAATGGACTGTATGACCTATGATCACTCTCAATCGTATTCTTGATTGTGGAGGAGACCCGTGCCCTACAGTAGAACGTTTATGGGCTGATAGAGTAAAGCTGAAAAATATTTTGCAGTTTTGTACAAAATATTTATTAAGAGAAATTCAATAAAAAAAACTCCACATTAGAATACGCTGCAATAGCCACAAACACGAAGTATTTACACGGCAAAAAATTACAAGAGCACACAAAGGACTCTATTTAAAAAAATGTGTTTTTAAAATATGTATGTAACCGCGGCCTATTAATTGCGGTCTGCAGTAACTGAATAATAAAACTACAGTGCACTGAATGCTGTTGCATAAATAACATGCAAATAGTAAAATATTAATGCTGGTATGCATTTACAAATATTGGAATTAATTGCAGACACTACATAGATGTATTGGGATGTTTGTTTTACGCTGGGTCACTATTTTTTAATTAAGAGCAAAGTTTCTGTTATCAACTAATTGTAGTTTGGGGTTTAAGCAGCAAAAATGCCAACAAGCCATCAAATCATATCAAAGGCAGAAAACAAACTCACATACCGTGTTAACATTTTGTCGGCAAAAATATATTTTTCCAAATAATGTAATGGAAAGAATTAGGGCTTGCGTCGTCGTCACTAAGAAATTCGATAGCGACGTGTCGGAAGCGGCGAATTTCCGCAGCCTTTACTAAGTCGTCCATCTTGTGGGTGGATTTCTAACGCGAGTACGTAGATAATATATTATTCTGTATATATAATATGCTCACTGCAGAGCGCGAGACTCCGCTACAAACGGGAATTTGATTGAAGGTGCTTAGTCCTCTCCTTGATCCACCACGCTAGTCTATTCCGCGTTGGCATTACGTGAACAGATATTATGTTTTATAATTTATAGCTACCTTTTTTTTGTAATATTACTCGATATTTAACTAATTGGATCAAAGAACAGTGTGACTGCCTCGGTGGCGCAGTTATTGTATAGTATGATTGTAAAGTAGAGGTCTTGAGTTCGAATCTCGGGTCAGGCAAAGTGATATTGGATTTTTCCATTAACTATCAGTGCGGAGTCAGGAATTTGTACCTGTTATGGCGATAGGTTTGCTTTCTATCACATCGTGAGACAGAAAATACAAGACGAAACAGAGTCCTAGTAGCACCTCTGCCTACCTCTTCTAGGAAAAAAGCGTAAGCTTATGAAGTACATACATTCATAAACTTACGCTTTAAGAACAGTATGAAAATAACATCGAGTTGAATACATACGTCGTCGTGTGATTGTGCGTGTCGTGACGCGGTGTGTGCGAAATGTGCCCGCGAGAGTGCCCCTGTTTAGCCGTGTTGCGTATAAATCAATATACAACACGACCGCTGGAATTGAACCGGCTCGTCCCATATATCAGTGCGTGTTTAGGTATAAAATGTATATTTTGTGTTGTTTATTCTAATAGGTCTCTGTGGAAATCTTTAAGGTAATGAATCTAGAAGATAGAGGAAGTGTTATTTACGTGCAATTTGTTCAACTGAGATAAATGAAATGAAAATATTTATTGAAATGAAATATTATAGGGTCAATTATGGTCCGAATAAACAGGAGGGATTGGAGATCAATTTGAGAAAGTACTATCCTTGTCTATTGAAACCCAATGTATCACTTTAAAAGGACACGTAATTACAAAATGATAAGAACATCGACATGTTTTAACTATAATATAATATAGTAATTTTGCAAAAAAGTAATTTCTTTTTAAATAAAAACATTAATTAATTTGTTTGCGACTTTAAATTTCTCGTTCTTTCTTTCTTTCTTCTAAATGAATAGTCTAAACCCTACATTTTCAAAATCTGACCCTCTAACAAATCTTAATATCGTCTAGCTGCTAGACTCTTGCACATTTACTAAAAGGCTTTGCTTCCAGTAACGGACATAGCCATGAGTAGAATTTTAAATGTTTACTCTGTGTAATTAGTGAGATTGTGGAGCTACTCGCAAGATGCTACGACTTCTCGGCACTATCTTAACTGTAGCATTTCTTGTAGTTACGCCAGCTCTCGTGCCAGATAGCATAGGGCTGCCTGTAGTGTTTAGGATTTTGTCAATGCTGTAGTAATTTAATCAGTGGCAGATAGTCGCGATTTTAGGAGAAAATTGATTTGTTGTATAATATATTGTAATCAGAGTAACCACTGGACATATTGAGACTTAACATCTTGACTCAGGATGGCGAACGCAGTGGAATTCCATGCATTACTTTGTAATTCAAGGTGTTGTTTGGTTTTGCTACCGTTCATGAGCGGTCGCTTACCATTAGGTGAACGGCATGCTAGACTCACTATTTAGTGCAATAAAAAAAAACATATTACCTTTACTTTCGATAAAACAATTGCCTCTTGAAAAGTCGCCATGAACAGTTTGCTGTTGGAATTTATCCGATTCAGTTCAATCAGTAAAATTTTTATCCATGTTCTTTTTAGTCATCTCTTTTAGGAAGGAAGGAATGCATCCTCTTCTGTGAGTTGTTTTTTTTATGGGCCCGGCGATTACACATATTCCTGTTGGAACTTTAACTGTTACAAAGTTTCCACATCGATGATTTCTTATAGGAATGCATCCAGTGACACCTTACAAAGAAAATTGAAGTTCTTCAATTCACCGACACACAAACAGAGCTGGTGAATTAGACACAAATCCCATTCCTTGTTAAATATGTTTGATGTATTGAAAATTTCGAAAGCTTTACCAGCAAACTCACCGGAATACTTTACAAATTCCCTTTCATCCTTACAGCGTCGACTATCGGCTATAGGTAAATATTATATTGTAGCAACCCGGTACGACAGCCCTAACGCAAGATCAACATTATTTCCACCCCCGTGCGCGTGCAAAGACGCGGCTCGCTAATCTCCAGCTTTGAACCCGACGAACAACCCCGTCAGGCAAATAGGCTTACTTGCACGTTGGTTTAGACGTTAACGTGGGCAGGTTCGATTTCCATAGCAATAGGAGGACAGAAAATATGAAGGTATATACGGCCCATTGAATGACACGATCCCGGGTTATCCTATATCATTGAGGGATTCAGGATTCTGTCCCTCACACCAGGTTAGCGAACCAAAACACAAAGGCTTAAAGCCGCAACTACTAACGTAATATTCTGTTTTTTTTCTACCAAAAGGGACATTCACTAGATTAATTAACTTATATTCTACCACCGAGCTAAAAACTTCATATTTGTATCGAAGTAAATGTTGATAAATTATATAAAATGCCCCACTTTCTATTCATTCCTGTAAATAATTTCACTTACTTCGAAGAAAATTACAATTTGTCACTCCACAATAATTTGCTTATCCCGAGTATTCCGTCGGGAGCGAGGCTTTGGCAGCTTTTGTTGACGTAAAACACAGGACCGAATTTAGGCGGCGTAACCACCGGTAACGTGCGAAGTCTTGCTGGTGATACATCCGATAATACGTCTCAATATATTGATGTGTATGGATAGTCAATCACCACGCTAAAAAGCTGAAGAAAAACATCGTGTGCATACCATCGCGATTTATAAGAATTTCTATGGTATGTAAAATCTGCCAATACATGATTGTCATAGAACGGGGTTGTGTGAAAGAGTTACCCAATTAAAATTCCTAAAAATAATAAGTTTGATAATGAATGGCTAAGATGGCTGACGTTAGAAGAAAGTTGAGGAGGTCGCATGGCGTAAGACGGCATTACAAGACGGAATAATTATAACTAGTGGTCGCCTAGCGGTCGAAATTCGACCAAATCAAGAAGAGAAAAAGTTTTTACCTGTATGATGATGTTGTTATTCTGATAATTCGTGCACATTTAAATGTACGTATCTCTCAAAATTAGTTATATATCCTGAAGTATATGCAATTACTAAAATCGTAAACTACATTAATTGCTTTAAACCAGCAATAGCAAAATATATATTTTTCTGTACCTGAATGTTGTTATTGCAGATTGCTGCTACAGAACTTTCTTTATACATATAATTAATGATAGCGCTCAGTATTTCACGTAGTATTCGTCAAATAAATCTTTTCTGTTTGATATTCAACAAAACCACAGTAAACAATTTTTTCTGATTGACATTCAACTACATATTATGTCTATAATAAAGCAAAGAAACAATTTGACCAAAGAGTATGTATACGTGTACAAATACTTGTGTATGCGTGTGTCAAATGCATGCTGGTTTATTTATTGATTTAATGTACTTTTTATGCATTATTATTAAAATCTTGTTTTATATTACATTTAATATTAGGCTTAATATTAATATTATTGCCCCATTTAAAATTAATATTATCTTTTAATATTAATATTATTACCTCATTAGGCAAATAAAACCTTTTTTTTTTATATGTCTATGTCAGAAGAACAAAATGAAAAAGAAAAGAAACAATTTGACACCAGAGTATGTATACTTGTGTATGGATGTGTGTGTGAAATGCATGGCAGTGTGTGTAATGTTTTATTTTTTGATTTAATGTACTTTATAAGCATTATTATTGAAAAATATTAGCATTCTCCACTTCTCCTACACATAAACTATAAGTGTGCCAAATTTTATGCTCCTGCGTCCGCGCAATTTTCGTAAAAAGGGATCCAAAGTTTTTGCATCACGTATTAATATATAGATAATAAATTCTAACCCATCCTATAAATTTTCGTTTCATTTAATCCGTGCGGAGTTATTCCATATTTAACAACCCGGGTAGAAAACTCCTTACAACTATTGAGAACATGTCGATCCATGTAAATGTTTCGCATTTCGGATATATCCTTTGTCTATCCTTATGGAATTAAGCTGGCGGAGCGTATCGCTATCATTCGATGTCCGTGTCGGTGAAAACTTTTAGTTGAACCTCTCTGTACTCACCATCAGGCGCAATGTAGTTAGTTGGTCGTGTCTGTATATTTTCGGTGGCGGTAGACGCTGTTGGCAGTCATGATTCAGTACGAACGGACAGACTAGTCCGGAGCGGTATCTCTGTCTCACAGGAGATCGACGTATAGTAAAGCAACGGGTTTGTGGTCGCGTTTCGTTTTGTCAGCGAGATTGCTTTATACTCCTTTCCTCTTACCATCGTTTTCATGGGCGGCAGTGATCACTTACCATTAGACCTGTTTGCTTGTTTGCCGGATATATGCAAATACCCGATATTAAGATCAATTAAGTCTTATGTCATAGATATCAGGAACTAGGAGATACTTTTCGGTCTCACAAACACCCACACCCGTGACAAATACTTTGGGCTTACTAAACATTTGTCTCGATGCGGGTATCGAACCCGCGGCCTCTCGTGCCTCAACCGGCGTGTAATCATCTACAATAGGGAGGCTGTCGCAAAAAAAATAGAAAGGTGATCGAGATAAGCGAAGAAACTATTCACCAAAAGGATTATTAAGTTTTCATAGCGTCGTTCAGCGCAGTTTTAGTGAAAAAGGGGAATTACAATGAGATATTTTTACTTACATAATTAAAGACTTGTGAATAATGTGTGCGAAAGATGCTAGCGAGTCATGTGTTTAGGGCGCTGTAACGAGCTACAGCTACTTAGCCCATAGACAATATTTAACTAAGCAAGTTAGATACGAGCAGAGCTATAAATTTTGAGCACTACACTTTGAAAAGACAGACGAAAAATCCTGTCTGTAAAAGTTTCGTTTTCGCAAGTATGCTTAATTATTTATTCCCAAAAATATAAAGATTAATATAATCACGTAAGCTTAATAGCTCTTAGATTTTACACTTTAATATCATGCGATGCATGAACACGATCAAAACCTGTGTTGAATTGTAAACAAACATAAATATCAAATTCGATTACTTATTCGTTAATCAGCACAAGTAATAACTTATGCAGTCTTTGTTAATAATAAACTGGGTCCTCCAATCCCCTTTATTTGTCCTGCAACCGCACCATCCGCAGATGACACTGTATCCACACTTCTTTGGCTCAGTCGCTCCGAATAAATTATCATAATGATCTCAATAAGAGTTTTACGGCTCCAAATCCCACTGGCGCCTCTCGACCCTCCCCCTCCCCCCATGCCGATATGGCCCAGTTTTATGTCTCGGCGGGCCAGTCGGAACGAATGGAAATAATCACTCTAGTCGTTGAAATGAACGAATGGAAATGTTATCGAATGAACGATTCTCAACCTCATTGTGTTTTTCCGCGACTCGTTTTGATTATCTGCTGTATATTTTGATGACGCTTTTCGTTTGATTTTAATGGACTATTAAATTATAATGCCGTGTTACTTTTTATAGGGTGTAAACATGGTAATGCGGTATTAACTTTTTAATATGTCAAGTTAATAGATCACGGATTAAGCTTGCAAATTCTTGCTGTTTATTTGTTCTAACTTATCAAAGATTTATTTTTTTATATTATTTATTTGGAATATTTATATAAATGTTTTGTTGTTTAATATATAAATATATATAACATGAAGAATAGCTTCATTGAGTAGTTTCATAGAATTATTCCATTAATTTGTGATGCACTCAAAATCTACAGTCGAATGGGCACGGTTACGTCCATTCAAATTGAGTTCCACAGTGATGTTCTACACTTGTTAAGACTTAAGAAAAGTATTAGTAATCTCCTTCGCAGTTATTATATCAAAGAACCAACTTCATAAATACTAAAAAAATAGTGATCTTACACAAAGATCGAGTCTTGTTTCGTACGGAACAGGAACCACGAGATACTTTTCGATCTCACAAACATCCAGACTCGAAACAAATGCGTAGATCAACCCGTAAACTTTCGTTTCACAGCCGGCGTCTCAACAAATGCACCAAGGAGGCTGTCAACATTATGCTGTGTTTTTATATTATTGAAGATTTTAATAGTATTATTACGCTGAACTAAAAATCACAAAATAAAGAAAAGTGCATGTATCTTTCGACGTAATTAATTTGCGAAAATTGCGCTCTATAAGCATATATGCTTTGAATAGGCTTACAAACCACTCAAGATATATTTGTAAATACGCGGTCTTCAATTTGACATTCTCGCCTTACCGAGCTATAGGTATTTAGGTATCCATACTACCCCGAAACGTATTCAAATCACCCCTGTAGAGCCATTCGCGTGCTTGTCTAAAGGATATCTGCGGATATTTGTCTAGAACCCCCGCGTGGGGATGATCCGACCACAAGTGCTTTTGTTAACTTATTAGATATTGACTACGGATTTTGTGAGGTAGTTTGAATGTTGTAGGGTTATAATTTTTTTCAAGAGTGAACAGAGTGTAAACACTACAATGATTAATTTTATAAAATCTACATAAAAATCACTCTCAATCGTATTCTCGATTGTAGAGTAGGCCCGTGCCCTGCAGTGGGACGTATATGGGCTGATACAGACATAAAAATGACATTATTTAGTTATTTTTGATAGTGCAAAACAATAAAAAGAAATTCATTTTCTGGTTGTAATGATACATCATCGATAAAGTTTCTAAAATTAGGAAATCAAATGCTCGTTTCAAAATTGACTGAAGTTCAAAAATACCATCGTTGTTCTCGTTTCCTTTACACATGGAATTCTTAGATACATTTTATACATATAGATTAAATACAACCCCGTATAGTTTGCTTTGTCTTATATCAATTTGTTAGGTATAACAAGTAGATTAAGATATTATTTATATATGATGTTAACAATCTCTCTATTTGTTTCAGATGGTGTTAATTTGCATCCGTAACTTTGTTGAAGAAAATGTGTATACGCTATTTATGGTAAGTAACTTTGTAATCACATATTTCAAACTAATTACATTTGTGAGGCTATCGGCGTTTTAAGTTCGAATATATAGGCCCGGCTTGATAAAGCTCACTTTTCAATCTTTTATTTATTTTATTTTTATGCTATGAAAGGCGAGACAAGCATGTCATTCGCCTCGGTAGTACAGCTCAAGGACAGTAGCTAAACCAAACAACGTGGATGACAAAGCGGTGCTTGGCATTCCACTGCGTTCGCCATCCTAAAACATATGGTCTATATGGCCAGTAGTTACTCTGGCTACAATGTCCTTATATCAACCCATATGGTAATCACCCCCTCCCCCTTTCTCCTTCTCTGCACCCTTTGCTTTTCAACACAAAGGTATCAGGCCCACTAGGGCCTGATACCTAATTGGTATTAGTATACCTGGCCTGGTATACTAATACCAAGTTAGCCTAGCGTTTAAACACTCCACCCACCCTTAAAATTAACCTCAGGTCTAATATTTACTCAAACTTGCAAACATTTGAACGACGAAACACGCGAATATGAATGAATATATCTCCGACGTGAAATATCAAATACTTACATTTTGAAGAGGTGGAACTCGGTTGAACAACCCACGCAAGATTTTCACAATTAAATATCAAAAATAGAGGATTTTGAGGGTTCATTGTACAGTCGCGAACAATAAGTCTATATTCTATTTCATAGTAATTTAAGGTATAAAATTTCACAAATATAGCTCTTAAAACAAGACATTAAAATTAGTAAAACATGAAGGTCTCTGTTATTTTATATTATTTAAATTTATTTAAATTAAATTGTATTCTGAAACGTATAAATTATTAGAATGGCATTAAAGACACCGTTGTTTTCAGAAAGAGCGTTCTAGCAAATAATTTATTTACAAAACAAATTGAAAATAAATTTTCATCGCATAAATATTTTCATTAAACTGAAACATTTAGAAATTGTTAAAGTAACGCAGCCGACTGTATATAGACAGAGTCTGTTACCTGCCCTGCGTCGCCTGGGGGAGCCATGTGAAATTATTAAACGTACAGGTTTTTCCCTTCGTCCACCCACGTATACTTGACAGGTATGTAGTTAGAAATCTGCGTGGGACTTTGACCTCCCTTGACAAAGTTTGATTGGTTCTTTTTATGTATTAAATAATATAAGGATATATGATTAGATAAATGTGAGGTCAGAGGTGTGTTTTTGTTCTATTTGTGTTGATAGAGACTGCGGCGGGTAAGGCCGCCCGCAGGTAGGGGTAGGTAAAGAAATAACTACTCAGGGTAATTACGTGGTTCGGGCTTTAATAAATTCGCATCACTATTTACACCCGGCACTGTTGCTGGTGGTATGCAACAGGAGTCACTGGCCTTCACTGGACACTGATCCGGGTCTTCGGCACGTGGCGGAACCCGGCGACCGCTCGCCGGCGAAGTCAGATGCCACGTGGCCGGATACGGTACGCAGGTCAGCGGCAGGCGCAGGCTCGGTTGCAGTCGGGCTGGAAGCGGTTGGGGAGCAACAGCGGGCAGCGAAGTAAGCGAAAGGGACGCCAAGAACGCCAAGTATGCCAAGAACCTGGAATCAGCGTCCAAGAATTCGGAATGCAAACTAGACTTGCATTCCGTGCCAGCGACTCGTGATAGTTCACAAGCCCGGCAGACAGAATACACTGACAAACAAGCATTTAAGCGGTTAGCAGTTAATAGAACACTGAACACTCACCCCAGCGGGTTCAGAAAGACGCGTGGTAGCACGCGGCTTTAAGGTTAAGGAAAAAAGGACGCGAGCGCCGTTACACGCGTATTTAAGCAAGCGCCGATGACAGTTCACACGTCACATTTGACAGATGTTAGAAATTGAATCAACCAATCAGCGCAACGGAGGCGTTGATTGGCATAGACAATAGGATTTATGCCGAGTATTGAACTAAAGATCGCAAATATAAGAGGTGACATTCCCACAACGTCACAAGACAAAATTAAAGAATTGAACACGTTGCCTTTTAAATAAACTGTGCTCGAAGTAATATAAATATTGTAGTAATTTTGGTTGTATTAGAAGACCTTGTTATTTTATTAGTGAGAAAGAGTATTTTTAAATGACGCATAAAAGTTGTGTCGTTTTCATCGAAAAATACCATTTGATTTACTGATTACTTTACCTACTTACCATAAACCATGTTAGGGATAAGGAACGCTTGTCCTACGAGCACTACAATTGATTATAAAAAGCTATCGTTTTATTGTTAAAAAAGGAATTCAGCCGCTACCAATCCACGTGACCTATACAGATATATTTTATCGAATATACGATGTTATTTTATCAAATAAACCGTCTAAAATGACAATACCATATTGACACCCACACACGATGCTTATTTCCGGCTCTGTATCCCGCCCTGTATAGAAGTTCGAGCGACGTAGTTACCGCGGCTCGATTATTGTCGCATGGAATCGTTCGCGACGCGACGTGTCTCATAAGAAATATTCCTTCAATATTATATTAAGGCTCAGTTGCACAAACTAACTTTGCCAATACCTTTGCCCTTGAAACTGTCAATTCCATACATTTGAAATGAAATGAAATGAAATGAAAATGAAAATATTTATTGAATCCATAAAATGTCATACACTATTTAGATTCAGTCACTTTTTTTTCCACTACCACCCAGTTCACAAGGCTGTTTTCGCCTTTAGATTCAGTCACTTTTTTTTCCACTACCACCCAGTTCACAAGGCTGTTTTCGCCAGAGAAGAACGGGCAAGAAACTCTAGCGTTGCTCTTTTAAAAATAAGTTTACAATACAGTGATCATACAGGAGTTCAAATTCAGAGCAGTTCATAAATTATTCATAATAATAATTATATTGTACGGCTGAGTTAAGTGTGGTCGCCCTGACCGCGGAATCGGTTGTTGGTTGAACACTGTTGAGCAAAAGCAATGAAAGGCAATAAAAAAATAAAAAATAATAAAAACAAAGTAATTAATATTATCATTATAAGCAAATTGAGCAGACCAGTCTACACAAGCAGCACCCGTTCACGAGTATGACCCATGTGCCAGCCATCGGTCTCCTCAACCGTGTTATAGGGAAGTGACCGACCCGGCACACGACGCCGCCGCAAGCACAGACCTTTAAGCGAGCATGACGTACTCAAAGTCATTTGCAAGGTCAAATAAATCTCAAATGTATGGCGATGACATTTTCATAGGCAAAGGTATTGGCAAAGTTACTTGGTGCAACTGAGCCTTAAAGGGTCTGTTCGGTCATTATTGTATTTTTAATGTCTACGTATATTTTTATATACTAGGCATATCCAGACAGCGACCGAAAACGAAGCCATGTTGTAGTTTTAATACCAGAAAAAAACTATTTATTTACCAGATAACAACACACAATAATAGGTAAAAATTATATACGAAATTTTTGGTTGCATTGTGTCTGATATCACTAAAATACATCCGGTTTCGTTTTCGGTCGCTGTCTTGATAACCCCCATTTAAAGTTGGATGGTATTGGTATTACATTGTATTTTTTTTGGAGCTCTAAAATTCCGAGTCCGAATTGTTTCATATCATATACTTCACATTTTCTTCTGTCAGCTTCTTTTTCACATTACATGGAAAAAGAGCATCAAAAGATATTTCATAAAAATAAAGTTATAGGTACACAGGTAAACGGACTAGACGCGGCTGCCAACATGTTCTCGGTGGTCGAGGGTTCGAATCCCAGGGCACACCTCTGACTTTTCGGAGTCATGTGTGTATTGATAAGTCAATCACCACGCACTAAAACGGTGAAGGAAAACATTGTGAGGAAACCTGCATACCATAGCGATTCATAAGAATTTCTATGGTATGTAAGTCCGCCAACCCGCACTAGGCCAGCGTGGTGGACTATATGGCCTAACCACTCTCAATCGTATTCTCAATTGTAGAGTAGGCCCGTGCCCTGCAGTGGGACGTATATGGGCTGATACAGATACAGACATACAGGTACACAGGAAACCTTGATAAGTCTTATAGTGTGGGCCCTAGATTTAGAAGACACGCCTAACGACTTAGCTGTTCAGACCCCTGAATCAATTTAGTTGTGGCTCACTTAATGATTTACCAGTTTATTAACTCACTGCTGTGCATGAGGCTTCTCTAGACTTAACAACTGGATTGAGAGGTAAAACCATGAAACTCTAGTTTTTTTTTTTATATATTAATAAATATGGTGGTGGTAGTGAATATGATGCACGGTAGAAAGACGACCTGGTTGCGGGAAGTCGCTGGTTGCAGGCCACTTCCAATAGGCCAATAGATCCTTGTTGGAAACCTATGTTCAGCATTGGCCTTCATATATGTAGATGAAGAGCGAGAGAGACAGAGAGGGAGCGAAAGATAGTAATGAAATCTCTACGGCGCGGCGTCCAAGCTCCTTCGTACTGCTTTCCTTAAAATCCGCTCCACTAGTAGGAAAAGATTACAATATTATTCCGCACAAACATAGATTCTGCTTTCAGTAAGTGTAGATTGATGGCTACCATTCAGCAGTGAATAAATCCCGTTGGACCGACTGACTGAGCGGCCGCCCGTGTTCGCGTTGGCGGCCATTTTTCAAATCGCTTTCACCTGGACTCGCGGATTGCCTTTCGAACAAATTCACGCCTAAATCTGTATGCCCGGTCTGCCTTGAATAATATACCAAATGGTTATGTAGATTTCTTGGTGTTGGATTATTTGGTGTATTTATTTGTGGTGATTTAAGGGAGCTGTGACTAGTGACTATTGATGTTCCTAATCAACTTATTGTTTTACTAGCGGCCCGGCCCGATGCCGTCCGGGTGCAGATACGCTTTTTTCTGAATATTGTATAGGGTATCATCAGGGATGTAGGATTCTAATAAGAATTTTAAGAGTAAAGAGTAGTTTAAGAGCCTCTTCAAACATTCATCAACATCAATCTTTACTCTTAATAATATTAGTGTGGATTAGTTGTGTTAATATAGTATAGTTCATGAATACAAACTGTCATTTTACACATATTTTACATTATTATTAGAGCATCACCGCAAAAGGGATAAAAAAATGTATCCCAAAAATTATACTGTTACTACCCCTCTCTTTTATCTTCTGACCCAAGTCGTGACTTGGATTAGATTTTAAAATTGAACTCAATTTTATTAAGTAAAAAATTGCAAAAATAATATTCATTCTTCACGTTCAACGTTATCAAATGCCCTGTCTACTCCGCACTAGCCGCAGAGACATAAATTTTAACCCTACACAGCGTTACTAAGGCATCACTTATCAATTAAGTCACCGCAACCCTTTTATAAACGGTCCAAAGATAAATTGAGGTCGCTTCGACCCACACGACGACTTGTGCGAGAATAATTGCTAATTTAAACAAAATGTTACAGAGTGAGATACCAGAGACGCTAGACATACTATATTCTTATTTCTTAAGTTACTTTAGCAACCCTGAAAATTTAAGTGGTAGTAACATAATATGCACTAAGGACGATATGCGTACTAAGTTGGTTTTATTATTAAGGAAAAACAAAACAATTGTTCAGTGTAATTTTATTTATACACAATAAATAAAATTACATTTTTATATTAAATGTTACGAACGCACAACCTGCCACCTCACCTTTAACTATTTAGGTAGAATGGAGAACATGTTTTCACAGAACTTCTCTGAGTCAGACGAATGTTTGGCGATACGGATTGGGCTGGCCACTTCCAAAAGGTCGTTGTACGCCTTAAAAGGCAAAACATGTACCTACTTTTATACTAAAGATCTTGTACAAAATTATTGTCACTCATGTTTTACAAAATAAATATCTTTATCTTTAGGTTTTCGAAAATGCCACAGATTACGCGGCACGAGGATCTTAGACTATAGTCTATAACAGTCGACCGCTCTCGTATCATCGCAAGACTCAATAGTTTTGACTCTTACAACTTTTGGTCCTTATTTCGGTTGATAGTTTGACTTTACAATATGCAGACGTCTGGGGAGACACCCCCTCACCCCGTCCCTAGCACCCCTGTAGCCTATCCCCAAATGACGTCAAAACACAGACATAATTTACTCATAAAATGTGTGCGATCTGCTAATATTGAATTTCGTATATTGGTGGTTAAGAAGCCCTGCGTAATTTCGAGTATTCATTATGAAGATATTTTCATGGTTGTGTGAAAAATTGCTGAAAGCAATAATATGAATTTTTAAACATATTCTTTTACGTATTCAAGTAAAACATATCTCGCTCAAGAACCCCCAATAGTGTTGACACCACTTGCAAAAAACCTACTGTAAATTAGTAAGCCATTTTTTTGTGACATGTACTAAAAAGCTTTCTCTGTTTATATCATTTCATGTGGTATGCGGACAAATGTAAATTATTTATGTTTGAATATTCATAAGTAATTCCTTTTCTGTAATGTCTTTATCTCCCTGCTCTGAAATTTGGGTCTCTGAGAATTTCATTTCACATTACTTGCGCCCTGAAGGTGCTATAAATGATAACATCAAATTGGAAGTCATTGTCATGGAAACCGCTGAATGCAGGCCGCTTTCAACAGGTCGATGTGGAGATCCGTGGGGGAGGCCTATGTTCAGCAATGGACTTCCTGTGATTTAATTATTTTTATTAATATGATGATGATGATGAATAATGTCATGAGTATCCGCGGGCTATATAGATTTTCGTACAAAACATCGCCACCCACATACTAACTTTCCACCTCAATCGTGTATAAATGTCGAAACAGTACGGTTGAATGTTTTGCTCTGAATGTCCCGATTCACCCACGCTGTTCGGGTACAGTTTTTACACGCCCACACTGAGTTGGTTGTTGGCTTTTGATCTACAAACCACACTCGTCTGTATACTGGAGCATTTTCACTAGCTATTTGCTATTGTCCTACATTCGCTTGATGACGACATAGTTTTTGTATTTTGTGTTGTTTCGGAGTGTTTTGTTTGGATAAAGTTTGTTTATTGAATTATCTTGTACAAGCGGCCTTTTTTTTTTTTTTTTTTTTTTTTTTTTTTTTTTTTTTTTTTTTCTCGCGGGGAAAATCCCTTTACGGACCATCCCACCCCCGAAGGGGCGAGGGTGTGTCGGACTCACCGGCGCCTTCCGAGCCCAGCGAGATGTTTTGCCGCCCGTGGATGTGGACGGGCGGCCGCTGGGTCGGGTCCCTACCACAATACGCGCCGAAATACCGACTAAAAACCCCGCGTCGGCCACCATCGGTGCACTTGAGAGACGGCCCCGGGATACCGATGAACGGACGCGCCAAGACCGCCTCTTTGTGCACCGCCGCTTAGCGACGCGGCATGAGACGCTTGTAGCGTCACGTCTCGGGGGCCGCCAAGGTAGGGACGGCGGCCCCGCGTGGCCTCTGCGGCGCCGGGTTAGTTGTTGTCCCGGCGCCTCCTACGTCTCCTGTGGCGACGAGCGGGATCGGTCTGCTCCCGATCCCGCTCAGCGCTCTCCTTCTGCGACATGACACGTTCGCAGAAGGAGAGCATGGCTCGCCACGAACTCCGGCTGCCGACCATGGCGGCGACCACGGCCGGCAGCGAAAGGTCGCTTCCGACGACCGTGACGAGAGCGCTGCGCTCCTCGTCCCAGGCTGGGCACTCCTCCAGCGTGTGCTGGGCCGTGTCCTCACGGCAGTTGCCACAATGGTGGCACACGGCGGACTCCTCCGCTCCGGCTATGCGACACAGGTACGCACCGAAGCAGCCGTGCCCGGTGAGCACCTGCGTCAGCCGGTATGTCGGCGCACCGTGGCGCCTGTCCAGCCACTGTTCGAGGACAGGTCGCACTGCCGCGACGGTCCTCGCACCAGCACTAGGGTTCTCCAGCCTGGAACGCCACTCCTCCACAGCGGACCTGCGGAGGGAGGCCAACATGGCCTCAACCTCTCTGGGGACCAATCTCTGCCCACGCCCGGACGCCTCCTCTCGCCGGAAGAAAGCCGACGAGAGGGTCTTGGCGTCCAGCACCCAGGGCAGAGTTCCCGCCAATACGCAGGCCGCCTCGTGCGAGACCGTGCGGTAGCCCGCCTGGCCTAACTCCACCCAGGTGTAAATACCTTTTTTTGAAATATTCTGTCGACTATTTTCATTAGGGATAGTGTAATATCCTTAGGGAGAAAGAATTTTTCATATCGGTCCTGTAGTTTATTCAGTCCAAACAAACAATCACATTCTTTCGGTATCATCCCATATATGCCCCACTGCAGGGCACGGGCCTCCTCTACAATCGAGAGTACGATTGAGAGTAGTTACACCATATAGTCCACCACGCTGACCTAGTGCGGGTTGGATGACTTACATATGTACCATAGAAATTATTATAAATCGCTATGATATGCAGGTTTCTTTACGATGTTTTCCTTCACCGTTTGAGTGCGTGGTGATTGATTATCAATACACACCTGACTCCGAAAAGTCAGAGGTGTGCCCTGGGATTTGAACCCGCGACCACCGTGAATATGTTGGATGCCGTGTCTAGTCCGTTTACCAGCAGGTAAACGATAAGTAGTTTATATGATAAGTAGTGACTTGATGCTCCTATCATGGTTACAGTGATATAAATGGCGATGACTTGCCATTTGATGAGCTACTATGTCGTCTGCCTACAGCAGCAATAAAAAAATATTGATATAGCCTATATTATTAAAAAGTCGTTACCATTTTAAAGTAATCTTTATGGCTGTATATTTCCTCTTGTGCCACATATAATGAATTCAACGCTTACATTTATGTGTGGTTTGGTTCGTTGAAAAGTTGGGTATTTAACGACAGGCCGCCTTATTTCAACCCTTTCAGGTTAGCAAACCTCGCGTAAAACTCAAACATAAATTAAATGAATACATTTGTAAGCTGCGGTACGGTACTTTGTTATGAATGTCTCCGTACTCCACAGATTTATAGCTCTTATGGTTCAATCGATCTTATTCTTTTTTTTTTCATTAAAGTACACTTTCCTTGTCATATTTTACGGTCTTGGAAATAAGAAGGCTTATTAGTATTATGGTTCAATCACTAGTTCGGTACGGTTTATTATTATCAAATAGAAGACAAACGAAATCAAGGGATACAGTGTGGTTAAAACCATAAGCATCGGGATACGCCAACCAACTGTTTCAGCATTAAACTCACGGAAATACGGAACTCCTAGTCTAAGATCCCGCCATACATCGACCTTCACCGAGATGTTTATTTGATGAAACCTATTTTATATGCAATTTAATATGTCAATAAATATATTGTATATGGGTTGCCTTGCAAATTTCAGTCCAGAATACGATTAATTAATTATTAAAAATAAAAATTTTTTTTTTACACATTTCACCTGTTTGATTATTAAACAAATTCTATACCAATCGAAAGTATGAAACCCATAGAATATGTAAACGTTAGGTTGCCTATTTTTTTCCGGTCACAACCCTCAAGTTGCCAGGTATAAACAGGTAAATCGCTACTAGCATTTTGCGCCGGTCTGATTATTGAATGGAAATTAAATGAAAATAAAGATCATTTTATTATGAACACGGTGGTATAGGGTTGCCTGCGAAAAATCAGTCCCGAATTGCGGTTGTCGAATTTAGAAAAGTGAAATATTGCTCCGAGTGACACAGCATAGCAGCTGTTCGAAGTCCGCTCATAAAGAAAGAGGGTGCGCATGCTATTTATTCTTGAGAATGAAAAGGACAGCGATAGACTCGTATATACTGTGTTCTGTGTTACCTGGCAACCTGAGGGTTGTGACCGGAAAAAAATAGGCAACCTAACGTTTACATATTCTATGGGTTTCATACTTTCGATTGGTATAGAATTTGTTTAATAATCAAACAGGTGAAATGTGTAAAAAATATTTTTTTTTTAATAATTAATTAATCGTATTCTGGACTGAAATTTGCAAGGCAACCCATATACAATATATTTATTGACATATTAAATTGCATATAAAATAGGTTTCATCAAATAAACATCTCGGTGAAGGTCGATGTATGGCGGGATCCTATACTATCCTGAACATTTTAAAATGTCGCAATTCGCCATTTGTCACTGTATAACTGTGTTACGTCTAACGTAGTTTTAGTACGTGGACAGAGACAAAATTACGACATTAAAGGAGCCAGCAGACCGATGGAACTTCACTTCGAACGGACGATTCAGTATACTATACAGCTTAAGGCTCTCTTCCATACACGAATTGTCCGTGTCATTTTGAAGTTAGGAGCGTTTGTTGAAAAATACGGTATTGCTTCAAAAGGAACGAACGTTCTGTTTGTGCGCGATTATGAAATTTCCGGAATTATTTCTAGTTACGACACGATGTCACATTATGAAGAATGTCAAGGTTCTTTAAGCGCTATGCTGCTAAACTTACTCCCTGATAGTCAAGATTATTTAAAAAGAGCAGATAAATTAGCTATTCGTGTCAGTGGTGCAGATATCGCCGCGACAACTTCGTGCATGGAGGTGCGCCCTTAACTGGCGCATTTTGCTTTCATTTCCCCGGGCGATGCTCGCTCGCTCAACGGTCACAAGTTTTAACATCACGACTATTGAATCTTGTTACTGCAGGTACTTTTAGAGCTATCTGGAATTGCAGTTAGGGTGAAATTTATCCTATATTGAGGACTTAGTTGTGTGTGTGCTATTCCAATCACCATTTTATGGTTTAGAATTTAGATGATGTGAATATTATTGAATCTGTCGGTTACAGATCGAATAATTTATATTTTATTGATGAATCCTGTTACTGCATACATATAGGAAAAATAAAAATATATATAGGTATAAGAATTTCAAAAAGTACAGATGGCGGTCTTGGCGACTTCTTACAAACAATTTAGGATGGATATTAGAAAAGGAAAATTATAATAAAAATATTGTTTTTTATTTTGATATTTTTATGGATGGAGAGACAAGCTTGCCATTGGCTTGGTGGTCAGTAATACGATCGCTCACCACACCACATTTGTATTATTTTTCAGTACTTTAAGTCTACTAAGAAATACTCTAACAATTTTCGACAACCCGAACCTACTATCAATAACTCATGTTTATAATAAAACAAACGGATATCACACGAACTAACAGTTCTCAATCTTCATTTAAACGTGCAGCGTTCAGTAATGTTGGTATAATCCGACTTATTTTCCTGTTATCGACAATGGTCTGAGCAAACGGCCCTGTGTGCAAATAGCCCCGCCAGTTTGGGAGACGGGGGAGGGAAGTAGGGGGATGTTGGCACCGGCCCAGAACTGTGCTCACAGTATTGTGTTTCGGTGTTTGACCGTCGACATAAGTCTGCTAAATTGAAGTGGATGGCGACTTAATGTTAAAACTTGCGAGTTTCAGATTTATCGAACGATGTTGCGATATCTAGTTTGAGTTGTTGCTTAGACGTCGGCTTACAGTTTACGTAGTTACAGACTGATGAATTGTCTAGATTGGCATGGTTCTACTGTATCGTTGACTAGACGGCGTGAAATAACAACTCTGTCAAATGGTAAAAGAATTATAAGATAGTGATCAGTCATCGACTTATAACTTGGTAAAAAAGAGTGCAATGCGTTGAATTGGAATTATAGAAAAACAATTATGGTAACACTAATAAAAATGTCAAAGTGTTCGTTAAATAAATGTGTACGTAGGCATTTCTGTACATTTTCCTGCGGTTTTTGTTCTGTGATTTAAAATAAACAAAGAGCCTTTTGACAACAATCAATAAAAATAATAAGTATTTAAAAATTTAGTAGTATATCGGGTCGCCATACACTATACACATACACGCCACTTTTTCAATTATTAACACGTCTTCACCATTAAAAATACGCTTAAAATACCAATACACAACGAATAATGAGCCGCCCATCCCAATTACACTCGCACGCAATTTCCCCGCATCTTAACCAAACGCGGCGTCCGGTCCAATCAGGCGGGCCGATTACCGGCGTGATTTCGCCCGGCCTCCCCTGGGCCCGCTCGTACGAATAGACGGTAATGGCCGCAGAATGACGTACCGGAGAGCCGGATAGCCGGAGAGCCGGAACCGGAAAGTCGGACACGATCCAATTATTTATTCACAGGGTATAACCGCTGTTTTGCGCGGCAGTAAATAACGCGCCGGGAAAAGCTTGTAATTCGCTAAAGTCAAGAATATTAAAGCAATGCTCTGTGAGTGTTTCGCCCGTTTTTATCTCGTTTCGCATGATTAGTGGTCTGTTGGCATTCTTAGATAGCGCTTTTTTCCCTGTCTGGACGTCTTTTTAAAAATGAATTTATTACCAAGGGAAATTCTGGTTTTGTAAGGAATTTTTATAAATTTTCATAATGCTGTTTGAAGAAATTCTAAGATAGTTTCTGCTTTGTTTACTTCTGTAACTATAAACTCGGCGTAGTAGACTTAAATCCCTATGCGGCTCAAAATATTAATGTTATCTGCATTATAATTTATAAAGTCTGCATTATTTATATTTAGTCACAACACAAGCACGATGGAATTATAATTTCAGCAACAGCAGCATTATTCGTGCGGCGAGCACAATTGCTAGCGCCTCAACGCTGCCGAGGCGACCGCTGAGTGCGGTGTCAAGTGTGAAGTAATTGGACCGGTACTGAACAGTGAACATGCTGCACGCCGCGATTGTTGCTCCATTCAGCTGGGTTCCCATTTGTGCTCGAAGTGTGCTGGAGTGAACGTTATTTTGTGTCATTTATTAGATTTTAATTATTATTAAATTTGATTTAAACCGTGCATTCCACTTGACGTTGACACCCATCCGAAAACGACTTCATGATGATGGTGCAGAAGCATCTGTTGATGTGTAGAGCAGGCATTACCCGCAATAGTTGAGCATCATCATTTACTGAATTAACGTAAATAGCAGAGCTAGTGTTTTGCACAGATTTTACTGTAGCGACGCTCTGTCTCTTCTTGAGATTCATAACACACATTAAAACACGTTGTTATCGGAAACATAAAGCTTACAAAGCTAGGCTTGCACTACCGGCAATTACAGCACCAGTCTTCACAACCGCAAGAAACAAAACCCACCCCATTATTTACACAGTAGTTCGCAACGCGGTCGAGATGTGAATTTGCAATTATAAGCGTTTCGGCGCATTGTCGCGCGAGTTGCTGAATTAATCCGCTCTCGACTGGCGGCGCTGGTGTGCCGCGCGCGTCCTGCCTCGCTGTCTTAAGTGTCTCGTTATTTTTGAGGGTTTCGGTTAAGTTTCGTGAATATAATAAGTGTATTCATGGGCTGTGGTGAAACTGTTGGGTGAAATTTTGTAAGATTAATTTACTTTGAGAAGAGATGAGTTTGTGTAGCAGTTGTTGAATGTAGAGTTAGCAAATCAATTCTCGTAATGAGTGCACAAATACTTTTGATAAAAAATGAAATACAAAAGAACATTATTCAAGTTAAAATGTAACTATGATATAATGAGTAGTGATACAAGGAGTTTTCTAATGCAATGAACACTTACACCCTTTTTTGATGAACTCACAAAATGTATATATAATATATTTTATTGTCATCGGGCCATTATTCGTCGTTTTTCTAAACGCACTAGATGCCATTTTTCACCCATGCTGTTAATTATCACCACAACAATTTAAACAATGTAATTCTAGACTAATATATAAATATGTAGAGTTTGTTTGTTTCTTACCTCTAATATCAGGAACCACTGGTTCGAATTGAAAAAATATTTGTGTATTGAATAGGTCAATTATCGAGGAATTTTATGTGCTGTATATCATCATGCTATGACCTAAAGGAGGAAAGCGGTAGTGAAAATCTAGCAAATACGAGTAAATTTTATTCGTTTTTCTTGGTCCTATTGGTTGATATTCTAAACTGATTTACTGCTTGATATTGTGAACGGAATTGAATATTTTAGCCGTCATTTTAAAAAGTGTATCTTCACCCGGGCTGAGCCGTGCCAGACCGCTAGTATACCATAAAAACATCGTCAAGAACGTCGCGCCACTCATCCCGCATGCATCCCGCAGGACGGCGCGTGATTGCCACTTTAACATGCAAACGAGACACACTCGTCGGCTAATCACGCCGCTGGCTTTAATTGAATTTTCAATCGCTCTCAACGCCATTCAATACCAGAGACACAAGAAAATTCCCATCGGATTTTAATTTGCCGACAAGAGGTTTTCCTAGGACTGTCTGATTGTGATTTAGTTCTTTCTTCTTATTGAGCACTAACGAGTACATTGATTTTAGCTTACAGATATTGTAAAGTTAACTATTCCAATTGGTCGGCTTTGAAATCGCTTGTTAAGTTAATGCCATTGTAACTACCTCCAATCTAGTGAGAACGAATAAAATCTTTTACATTTTATTTAATAATTCATCGTCATTGATTGATCCACCTCAATAATGTAATAAATATTAAATGAAGTAAATCAAATCAAATATTTATATATTTATAACTAACATAGGGTTATACTAGAAACGTTCACTAAATACACTGACGCCACACTAAGATCGATTTTTATGTCGTGGCCATCCGAAACTACGAGAGACATATTATAATATATTTGTTTGGAAACATTTGTGGGTGTATGTCAACAGTAATGTTTATTGTCCACAGACGTAATAAATCCCGCGAAGTCTTCCATACGGCCCCAAGACTGAAGCAGTGAAGCTGTGATAGATCAGGAGCGAGCGCCAGCCGGAACACTCGCACTACGCGCCCGGACTCATATGGACACACGCTACGCCTTCTGTGAGCTCATTTACCAAAAGTGAGTCATTTATGAGCTAAATTTTTGGCAAAAGAATCATTTTGTGTTAATCTTATGAAGGGGGAGAATCTTATGCAGATCGCAAGATGTGATCAATCAATCAATAGCTCTCCTGGTGGCTGATGGTGATTTTTGACTTTTGACAAATCGACGGTGAGTTAGTTTGATTCTGTTTGAGGTGTACCAAAGAAAAATAAGATCATGGATAATACATACCTTGAGGAGGCATTGAAAAGATGTAATTTTCACAAACTATTGTAATGGCCAGCCTTAATTTAATAATAATTTTATAAACCTTTTTTATGTATTTTTTCATTAATCGTTTATTAATCCATTGTAATTACAAATCTTAAGAAATGAACATTGTCACAGATGAAAATCATTTCTACTTTCCTTGATTTAAAAAAAATACACGAAATCCACCCAACAAAACAGCATAAACTCAAATTCACAACGCTGCCCGTTGTCCGCAGGTAGGGGTGGTCGATGCCCCACGCGGCGCCCGCCTCCGTCATGTCGGCCCCGCCGCGCCACCCGCACTTCTACACCGTCGAGGTCGGCGACACACGATTCACAATTCTCAAGCGCTACCAGAACCTGAAGCCCATCGGCTCCGGCGCACAGGGTATCGTCTGGTAAGTCTCCTTCATTCGCATCGAGATCTGCGTCTATGTGTCTCTTTCTAGTGTCAATTGGGTAGACTGGTCTTCGTTGGTCAATAAATGACATATCTGAATGTGCAGAGGTATCGTCTGATGAGACTTCTACAATCTTTATCTTAGTATCTTTTGATCTGACTTTATGTCAATGTTCATCTTAGTCTTAAATATGAAGGTTGAGGTTCTTTCAGTGTTAATGAATAATGAATATCTGGTAAGTCCTTCTCATTCTTACTAGGGTCAACATTTTTATACCTCATTCTATTATGATCAGTAACGACAGTTGCTTCCCTTTTGCAATCAACGAGTAATGTAACCATAAGGACTGAAAGGGTATCGTCTAGTGAAGGTTCTTCATTCGCACTGGCGACTACATCTATGCGTCCTTTAGCATTGACTATATAAGTTACTTTTAATTCACATTCGTCGAGTGATATTCCAATTCCCACTTAATGCTCTTCAGGCGCAACGGGATCTATATCTTCTCTATCTATCTGTCTGTTAACCATCGTGTTACAAAAACCCGACGGAAATTATATGCTTACATTAAATTCCGTTAAATCGATGGCTCCCAACTCTTCTTCTCAGTACAGGAATTGGATTTTAAATGCATAAAAGAATCATCTTACATTGTATGTTCCGGCTATTTTAGTTTGAATTACAATAGATTGAATCATTTTGATCTACATTCATTTTAGTAATTGCTGCCTATTCCAAAACTTGTATCGAGACAGACATCAGCATAATTTAATAGTTGTTTTAATGTATTGTTACACAAGTTTATGAATCAAAGTGCTTATTTATTGAATAATACATCCAATCAAACAATCAATGGACGACACGAGGTTTCATTATTTCTATTATACTTTCATAATTGGTTGTCTTTCAATCGCTTATTTCAATGAATTTGTATGCACTGGGGCACGCAATCATTACTTCATTTTGTTTTCATTTTGACTAATAGTCATTTGTCTGGGGTAAACTATGTCAGTATATGGATTATAGTTTAAGTCATAAATGCATGTTTAGAAATTACTCCACATTTTTAGTATAAAAAACTGGATTCGCAGGCATAAATGTCAACACTTGGTTTGAGACCTTTGTATTTCCTAAGACGATGCGATTTTGGTCCTATTACGACTTTTGAAAAAGGGTATATGAAAATATATTTGATATTTTTACAGTAGAAAGTTATTGGCATGCATGTAAAATTTTATTTATAGTAGTTACTTTATGTTTAAATTAAGTATATTGTTCAGAATTGTCACGCATTTTCACATTATATTGCACGCACTCATTCTACGCATGAAAACAATGTAAAGTTTGGAATGTTGGTCGAAACCGATAATATGAGGTTGAGACATGTGAATGCGAAATGGGAATACGAATTGAGTCGGTGAAAGTTACACGAGTCAGAAAAGAGATAACTCAGTCTCTACATCTCGGTAAGGGCAATATAAATTATGTCAATGTGGTAAAGTTTGAAATAGGAGTTCAGTAACTAGATGGAACGCTGAAAGATCAAATAGAACAGTAAAACTCAAACAAAACTCTTCAAAAAGGATTACATTAACATATTTATTGAATGAAAGGTTTTACTGCTATAAATTACTTCAACAATAAATCCAACGACATAACATTTTGTATTAAAACCTCCAACATAAATCGAAATTAATAAAAGCCATAAATTAATTTCATCGAACACCAATTTTGGTGTTGATCGATCGTCCCGTCACCGCGCATACGAACACACATACACACACACACGAATATAAATGTGTCTGTTTTAGCTGATCGCGACTTACCGTCCAATATGCTACAGTTTTACTCTGTGACCCTCGGTGACACGGTGTTCACCATACCCACGCGGTATACCGAGCTGGCGGTGCGAGGCGCCGGCGCTCAGGGCATGGTGTGGTAAGACTACCACCAGGATACAATCACCACCTCGTCTCCTCGACTCCTCGCCTCGTGGACGGCTGCCGACTTACGCTTGCTTGCATTAACTCCTACTAATCTCAGGGTTGTCTGAAAGCGTGTTTGCGGTTGTGTGTGGATTACTTTGGATTTTAGGGGAGGTTTCATTTTGTGGTTGTTATATCTGTCCATTTTTTTGGGAATACCAAAAGAAGTTTTTCAAGAAGTTGATGACATCGAAAGAAGTCCTAATATTTTACTATATGTAAAACGAGTGTGCAGGTTTTACTTTTTCTATGGCCTGATTCTGAATGATAAGAAAATGCAAGTTATATTTTCTAAAGAAAAACCATTTAAGGATATAGAAATCTCGTGTTATGTTGTTAAGGCCCTATTCATAGAAAATTCTTAAACGTATACTTTGGTATCGAATGTCCAAATGTTGAATGAATAGAATTCTCCCTTTCGAGTAACCTTTGAAAACATTGGATAGCTAAAATAAATTTTAAAACTGTCAAAGATAAGGCACTTAATATCCCGCTACATTAACTTCAACCAGATAATTTTCAAATCGAAAAAATATCAAGTCAAATAAATAATATAATCATGAAAGACTGTTTCACGGTACAAGAATCAAAAAAGTTGACTTTCGTTTTAAAGTTAAATTGATCTGTGATGTTCCTTTATCTGGGATTTCCATCACGCCAAATGTCGTTGAAGAAGTTAAACAATTTCGGTTCAAATTGCTCCAAATTTCCCTTATAAATCGTATCTTATTGCCAACTGTGATCATTACGACGAACTGTGGCAGTCCCAATGCTAATATTTTTGTAGAATTAAGATTTACTATCTTGCTCTTACAAAACTTATGGCTTTAAGACGATTGCGAAAATTCTGAGTATTGTAAAAGTAACAGAATGTTTTAGCATATTCAATTCTTGTAATTTTTTTTAATAAGTTCAAGTCAAGTAAATATAACATTTTTCATTTTGTATGCGCACGCATACGTCAGTATGGACAGCCTCCGTGGTGCAGTTGGTTAAACGCCGACTGTAAAACGAGAGGCCGCGGGTTCGATCCCCGTACGGAGACAAATGTTTGTGAGGCCCACAAGTCTTGGATCTGGGTGTTTGTGAAACCGAAAAGTTTCTAATAGTTTCTGATACCCACGACACAAGACTTATGTAATTGATCTTACTGTGGGGTCAGGACTATTGTTGGGTATATTTATTTAAAAAAAAGAAAGTATCATCAAAATAATAACACGAGATGTAAGTTGAACAACCCTCAATTTGTGTATAAATTTCTATCCCAGGACTCAATAGATGCCCATTAGATTTCACTTTGATTGCGCTTAAATTCAAATAATTAATGCAATTGGATAATGTTAAAACCGAAAGGAAACTAATCAAATACATTTTCTCTACTTATTTCGTTACCAATTTTGAATCTAATGGCAAATAAATAATTTCTCTACAAAAATGGCTTAATGTCCTATATGTCAATGCTTGGTTATACCTTGGATTTGGGTTTCCGTTCGTTTGGTGCAAAATTATTTAAAGAATATATTATCAGCGTGTTCGGTTGTTTGTGGTGTGTGTTCTCTATGTCAGTTGCGATATGAGAAGTCCTCATTAGCAATAACTAAGAAAAAATACAATTAAGAGTTATGTCATATAGTCCACCACGCTGGCCCAAATGTCGGACTTACATGCCATAGAAATTCATACAAATCGTTATGGCATGCAGGTTTCCTCACGATGTTTTCCTTCACCATCATAGTTCACCTCACTAGGCCAGCGTGGTAGACCACTCTCAATCGTACTCTCGATTGTGGAGGATGCCCGTGCCCTGCAGTGGGATGTATGTGGACAGATAAAGAATAAATATCAAAGTATGTAGTGCAGTTGTGAAGTGATGAACTACATTAAAAATACGATTAAAAATTCAAGATATTAACGCAAATACTCAAAAAAATTAACACTTAACAAATGTTTACCTTTACTTGAATGAAAATATCTTACGCATGCGTTTCTGGCGATTAATATGATTTGAAATAGCTACTGTTATACTAATTATTCTTTAAAGCATTCCATCCTAGGTTTAAAATCGGCTTCAGTGCATATAGTGACTGATTATAGAATTTATACTCATGTTTGTCTATCTAATATATCAGGCTCATAAAAGTACAATAATTAAAGAAAAACGGGATTACTCAACTTTATTGAAAGAAATTAGTAATTAAACAAATAAAGGAGACGTGTGACAGAAACGCCCAGTTTCAAATATCGTGATAAGATTGTGTAAATGTATGAAGTCATTACAATGGATTCCACGAGTAAATACTAGTTCAGATGTTTGTATCTGAATGAGAAGAACAGTCAACCAATCCATAGCTAAATTGATACAATCCACGTGCCCAATATATTGAAGTAATGTAAGGTCACTCTCTTTCTAAGGAAAAGTTTCAGAGGGGTGATACAGGTCATTCTGGCTGCTTTGAACTTATTATTATATTAGCCTTTAAAGATAAAAATAGTCAGAATTATAACAGCTCCTTAATCTATATAAAACCTATAGAAAAGTTGAAAATAACTACTTAGACATAGCGAAACTGATAATGATTGAACTTAAGTCATGCTATTTCATGCCTTTGGTGCTGACGGTATAATGTTTGATAATTTCACTAACAGCATGTCACAGCTGACTTGTGTAAAACTGGTGAATGCAAAGGGCGTCAAAATAATTCGTGCATGGCTTTTTCGTATTTTGGTTTATGATTTGGGCTTATCCTTACCAAGAAATTGGTTGAAGGTTTCAAAAAAGATTTTACGTAATTGGATGCCAAACAAAATTATTCTTTCATACAATCAGAAATTTTGAAATGTCTGTTTTCAACTTTCATTCTTTCTGATTGAATCTGGTTTCAAAATTACCACATCAAAGAATCTTTAGCAAAATTTTATAAGATTCCAAAATTGAATCATAAAATACAAATTATTCTTATAGAATTAACATCTGCATATTAATTCCTCCTAATGCTGTCAGTAACGGGATATGGTATAAAATTGTGTTGTATTTGCTCATATGTGAGTTGTGAATGTTGCAGTGCCGCGTACGATACGGTGACACAACAGAATGTCGCGATAAAGAAGTTGTCGCGTCCCTTCCAGAACGTGACGCACGCCAAGCGAGCGTACCGCGAGTTCAAACTTATGAAACTCGTCAACCACAAAAATGTAAGCAGTATCTTATTAATTTACTCTTGAACAAATATTTAATTGCCAATTAGGAAATCCAAGTGGAGACGACGAGCACATAATTAGATGTGTACCCACATTAGCTACAAACGGCCTGTCAAAGTACGCAAGATGTCTGGATACCATCGCCATTCTGTAAATTCCCGCTGCTTTGGAAATATTTGAAAGATTATCTTTGGACATCCTGAGACTAACAATAATACCTTAGTTAAAACGATTGTTTCTACTTTGATGATAAAAAATCTACAAACTATTAAATACGTCATTAATAATACCGAAGGAAATAATATAGTAATCACTTCTGGTTATTTGATTGCAGATAATCGGACTACTAAATGCATTCACACCACAGAAGAGCCTGGAAGAATTCCAGGACGTTTATTTGGTGATGGAGCTAATGGACGCTAATTTGTGTCAGGTGAGTATTAACATTATAGAAAACTTTTAAAAACAGAAATAAAATCGCTGAATAGTGAATGAAAGTCTCCACGAACAGATCGTTTTGGAAATAATTGGTAATGGCGAAATTCTAGAATTGAAGTTAATAATAATGTAGCAATAACTAAAACTTTAAACTTCTAATATCAAGGGCAAATTATTTTGAAATAGGGAACGGTTTTAGGATAGTGGAATAGGAAAATCCTGGGGATTTAAAGATAGATCACCAGTGAATAAAACTACATCAATTTAAAAAGCTGAAGCCTGATATTACTAAGTAGTCTGGTGGACCATATTTGCTAATTAAACCATGCATCTTTTTATTTCGTCAGGTGATCCAAATGGACTTGGACCACGAGCGCATGAGCTATCTGCTGTACCAGATGCTCTGCGGCATCAAACACTTGCACCTCGCGGGCATCATACATCGGGTGAGCCTTCTTCTTTATTGTGATATACGAAACTTGCACAAAATAAAATTCTTTAAAAATATAATGATAGTTGTATTGCTAATTTGTAATAGATCATGAGATTTTCCATCTTCCTTTTAAACAAATTTTTTTTAGTAGATATCGTAAAAAAATACAAGTGAATACATACCTTTGTAATTCTTAATTTTGTTGAAATCTTCATTGTCTTTAATGCTTCTATGTTAAATCACTTTTAAACTCCCTGAAATTCCAAAAAAAAACAATAATGTAGCTATCAAGAGTGGTAGAGGTATAAATAGAACTAAAGATACAAGGGGTCTATTGGACAACATTTTTGAGAACCATAGTAATTAAAACTATGATGAAGTACACACGGATCCTATATGTATGTGTTCAGGATCTGAAGCCGTCCAACATCGTGGTAAAGAGCGATTGCACGCTGAAGATCCTGGACTTCGGACTGGCGCGTACAGCCGGCACCACATTCATGATGACGCCCTACGTCGTTACGCGCTATTATCGCGCGCCAGAGGTTAGTCCATAACTTAACTCCAGGATCTGAGTGAAGGAAATACTTTTGTAATACTGATGCCCAAATACTGGAAAGCCAATTAACTTTTAACTCCTGTTAACTAGCTCTAATGACCTGTTAAATTGATTCCAGTTAAATATAACTTCGATTAAACCACTTAAGAATTAAATATTTAATGGGGCATTATTCATCCGATTCGTATTCTCGAAAGCAACTTAAGAGTTTGACAGCTGTCAAACAGTCAAATTTTTAAGAATTTCTAGTTTTAAGCAGCCGTCGTCTTAAGGCCGCCTGCGACCACTCTTAATTGTATCAATTCTACATAAAATTTACTAAAATGACTCTCGCGTCGGTTTCATCGCTGTCTGATGACGATATAGCTTCATCAAGGCGAGTCAATCAAGAAAAAAATCAATGCTTTTGACAAATACAAAGAAGAAAACATTCAAACAAAGTGAGGTTCCGCCTGAAGAAAGAAACTGTTCTGCATCTGTGTTCCTTGCTGGAGACAAAATAGAACCCACTACAAATAGAAGTCGATTGATAAAAACTTGCGACCAACTGTTACTTGCTTTATGATATTCTACGACAGGCAGTTACCAGAAGATTATTGGAGATGTATTTCATGTGGAACAGCCGACTGTACAACACAAAGTTGCAGCAGAGTTAGTTAAACTACAAAATCGTGGCATGTAAATTCCCAACTAACAACAACAATGCCATATTGCGAATAATTTCTATGCGATCGCAGGAGTGATTGAAGTTATAAATTTCATACATATAAGGATCAAATCTCCAGGTAATTTCTACTTATAATAATGTATACATAACTATTAAGCTTTTACATGTACACAAATATATGTTTTCTTATCCTATTTTAACTAAATGTGCTTCTAAAATGCCTAGCGTATTTTATATTGTGTAGTAATCATTTAGAGTATCCCTTTTTACTGTACATAATATTATATTATTAATCATAGAATAGAATAATATATTATGCACAGTATAAAGGCACACTCTAAATGATTTCTACACAATAATTTATATATATATGCTTGTTGGAATCAAAACATTTAGCAGGTAATTGGCTCTTCCCCAGCCCACTGTACCCCATATAACCAAGCTCTCTAAATAGTTGTAGGGCTAAATATATAATATAATATAATTAATCATACAATGATTTGTACTGATTGTAGCTATTCAGTATATACTGGAACAATGTTCAACTACAATAGTAGTTTCCTATAAAGAATTCAATTTTATGAATATATTTTTTCAATTTACATAAAATTATTTGTAGTTTGAAATAAGAATATTTGCTAGAGCTCTAATTTTTATTATCTTGTTTTTAGGAGGACCACAAGCAGAAACATTTAGAAACAGAAAAGGCCATTTCTCTATAAATGTGCAAGCAGTCTGCGACCCTAACTTGAGGATAAGAAACATTATAGGCCGATGGCCAGGCGCGGTGCATGATAGTAAAAATTTCAATGATTCTCCTTTATGTGCATTTCTGGAAAGGGGAGACTGAAGAAGCTTACAATCAAGACCATACTAAAACAAGAAACCCAGTGGAGAGGGTCTTTGGTTTTACAACAAAGATCTTCTTGTCTGCAAGTTGGGCTATAAGTTTTTGAAAATTAGCTTACTATTATAGAGGCATGTGCTGTGTTACATAATATAGCATGTTCCCAGAATGATCATATATTGGAGATTGATCTTTCTGAATCATTTCCACCAGCTCCACATAGTATAACCAATGAAAATGTTGCAACAAGGAATAATATAATAAAATACATATTTTAACCGTACAGTGCATTTTATTGAATTACCATGGAATGAATACAAATAAAAATGAGTTATGTTTTATTGTAGTATATTTATTTTAATAACATCATTAGTACATATTATATTTTTTTAATTATCTACATTTCTTTAGATCTGTCTTACATTTATATCTATATTCCTTTATAAACACAAAATAATAAAAATTATTTTAACATTAATTTAAAACTAAATTAATAAATGTACTATTAAAAATGTACAATAGAAATATAATATGACATTTTTTAACAATGAAAATAGGTGAAATAAACAATTTATTTTATGTATTACATATTAATTAAAATTCATAACATTCTTCAACTTTGATTTAAAACACTGTTTTCTGATGCAAATATTTCTTCCTTCACACAATTTGTCTCATTCTTTTTTGTATATTTTTATATTACATACTCATTTCAAAAGGGTGTGTATTGTCCAAATGATTTGTTGTATGCATGATTTCTATAGCGTTACCTGCAAAAGTGTTTAAGTTAAAGTATGTCATAATTTTATATATCTCTTTTTATTTTTCATATATATTTGTTGAGCTTACTTATTTAGTCTATAGCTGATATACATGGCACTATATATATGAGCCATATTTCTTGGACGGTCTTATTATATAGGTACACATTGAATATTTATGTACTCCACTCCAGCTCCTGAAACAAAGGATTATTTATAGTTATACACATTGTACCATACTTTATTTTCCATATTTATTACATAATACTACTATATGAGGAGGAGATAATATATAGGAGGCATAATATGAGAGAAGCCTATAGGTACCCAGCAGTGGGATCCTACAGGCTGTAGATGATGATGATGATTTAAAATGTGTGAATAATCGATTCATATTATATATTAACCCCCTTATTCATAAGAAATCGCTAATCAACCTTAATAACGTAAATTAGTTAAATATTTTTTAGAGATGATAAATCGTTGATTACGGTCAGCCACGCATAATTATTCATAAGATTCCTTTTGACGTTTAGTATCTAATACGGCAAATTAGGCCGTGAATGTTGCCACTATATGGAAAAAAAATGATTTCATTCCCTCATCATTCACTGTTCAGTGCTATACTCTGTAATTTCAAACAGATTTTATCTATGGAATCCAAAAAAGACAACGTATTTGTCTATGTTGTTTGTTTTGTTTGTTTTTGAACATATAAATTTATCTCAAAATGTTGAAATCGGAGTGCTTTTGAGAGCTAATGTAGTGATCTTTGTGGACGGCGTTATTGTGATATTTACGCCTAAAATGCGAACTGGACAAAAGTATGATTATTTGTTGTAGTTATTTTAAACATACGTCTTCATATTGTATTTCCCTAAGGCTACATATTGGTAATAACATTCGTTTCTTTTTCAGCACTCAGAAAATAATGGATTTGGCTATAATAGAAACATAATTTACTGACAGCAAGGTTGTCGGTAACAATATTTTGATACAAGGATAAGAAGAGAGGTTATATATTGCCGGATCACCTGATATATTAGTTGGCTCAGAAACTATACAAGAAACAAAGTGTACTTAAGCAAATAGATTTCAAGAAATTACTCCTGAAAATATACCATTATTGGTAGAACTCAATTACATATTATATTAAACTTTACTATACTTGTCATCAGAAAAATTGAAACACCTTGCAAGTTGAACGTTGTGTAATGATTATCAGAAGAGTGTGTTTATATTTAATTTGAATTCGGAACATCAACTCATATTAGTCACTACTAAACAACATTTGACATTTATACCTAAATACACATATTTTTCTTATAATCTTCACACAACATTAAGTTATAAGATATTCCAATTTTTCTTATGAGACGTATATTTTATTACTAATATAATATAGAATTATTTGTTTACTAATATAGAATTTTATACAAAATAATCCCACTGCATTAGCTGCCCGACAAAATAAGCATTATATAAAAATACCAATAAGTGCTGTCGGATCTATTTTTGCCAACATTCCCATTACCTCCAATCCCGAATTTATACTACTACAATTATTAAAAATGATATAAAGAACTGCTTGCTGTAAGGAAGAAAATTATGCTATTAAATAATCCTTCAACCAAGTAGTGTATATGTCTTACATTGACAAATGAATTAATATACACATTTTCTCTCACATGCATACACACACACACATATCCTAACATACATATTTCCTATTATTATTAATAATGTTACATAAATAGTGTTGGAGTTACATTAAGTTTGTTTTTTTTTTTAATTTTTCAAATGTTGTTTTCATAAATTGTTAACCTTCCACACACACCCATTGTTGCAGGGTTGAGTGCCCAAGACAGGGACTTGTTACTTTGGGACCCAAATATTATATAGTTAAATAAATGTAATTTTTCAATAAATAATACATATTGTTACTAAAATACCTGACCATATTTTATTACCCTATATTCAAGGATATTGTCCGGGCAAAATACACAGCAATATGATTATTTGCAACATACTTTTATAGATACTAAGGTATATAAGGAAAAATAATTGTGTAATAAATATTATAATTTTGAAATAATATTTAATTGTCTATAATTACTTTAAAGGTGCATTATTTGAAAAATATATTTTATATAAATGTAACTATGAAAACGTAAGAAATAAAATGTAGTACATGTAGTGCAAAATTTTTATTTACAAAACCTCTAAATCTATCTACATCATGACTCAAATTGAAAAAGAATTTGAAGCTTGCATTATGATAGACCAAAATAATGATTTGTTTATAACCACATGATGCGGGCAAGTTCCAAAAGGTTGATGTGAACATAATTAAGAGACCAACAGTGGACTTCTGTGGCTAAAATGAACAAACAAACTTGTTGGGACGTTATATCTTTGGTAATTGGTACTAAGTCCTCAATGCACTTCAATGTTGATGACTGATCAAAAATATGTCTTCTTATTTATCTTCTTCTACTTGCTATTTATCTTACATTTCTTGCTTTAACCTCTTCAAAAATTGTTTTTATGTTCCATGGATATATAGATGGTACAGCACCTCTCTCCAAATATTTGTGTTGTTGTTCAACTCCTGAAACAATTGATTTTAACATTGAGATCAGAATGTAGCCATTCAATAAGATAAATTTGAAATTATGAGTAAAAAGGTTTTGATTAGGTTAGTTCAAACAAGCTGTGTGGTTGTTTTAATGCAGAAACTTGAAACATTACAGTAACTTTATTTCTCTAATTAATCGTAAATAAGACCATTTCGAATGCACTGTGGCCTGTTGGTAAACGGGCCAGACGCGGCTGTCAACATGGACACGGTGGTCGCGCTTTCTAGTCCCAGGGCAAACCTGATTTCTCGGAATCATGTTTTTATTGATAGGGAATCCTCATAGCATGCATTAAAACATCGTGAGGAAACCTGCACACCATAGCGATTTGTATACATTTCTATGCTTCGCAAAGTAATCCGGCACCCAAATATAGGCTGATATAGTATAGTATCAGTTCGGCTTACCTGTGTATTTACTGATAGTTCCGCAGCCACATTGAACACTCGAACTACATCATCAATATTCAATATTCACTACTTTATATATTTTTATGCCGACGGATATTTCGACGGCCAACTTAGAGAACTTTTTGCACAACACATTATAATTAAAATAATTTATTATTTATAACTTTAACCATAACAACAATAACAACATAACCAGTGATGACAATTGACAACGCTAATTTGACAGTAAAAATCCTCCATCTTTCTGCTTAAAATTTGCTTAAACATGGGTCCCGGCCATTTTAAAGTTAGTGCGCTTTAATATAGCTGATTAGTGATTTTTGACGGTTATGAATAAATTTTAAGTGACAGTTCATATTAACGGCAACTAAACACTGCGCTAACTTCTTTTGCATAAGGGGGTAAATAGTTAATTATCATATAAATTCGTTAAAACTTAGAGGAATACGTGTATACTTACCTGTTTATAATATCCAGCACAGCTTCTTTCTCATATCGTATTTATTTACATAGTCTTCTCCATTTGGTACTTAGGTGGTTCTGCAGCCGTTGTTTGGTATTTTATATACCTATTTATTGAAAAGATATTCCAAAAACTAACTTTCAAACCGAGTGCAATTACAACATGACAATAATTTAAAAAAAACATCATAATATTTTTAATAAACTCGCTTCGGATATAGGGATTAGGGACATAAGTTTTTTCACCCACATGATTTTATTAACAGATTTTTAAAATAATAACATGGCAATATATAATATAGCTTTAAACATAATCGTAACAAAAGTAAAAACGTTACAATGATTCCTCATATTAAATATAAAGGGTTAAATTTCCAATTTTGAGAAATCATGTATGAAGAATATTGCGTCAAATGGAACGTTTATATTTATACAATAAAAATTGTAACTGAAAACAAACTTTTCGTTAATCTGTGGAAATTTAGCTGGATGTTTGCTGAGTAGACCGATTTATGAGCTAAATGGCTATCCAGTATTTCGTTTCGAAATTTAACGAAACCTCAAAATAACGTCATATCAAATGAGTCCGGTGGCTGAGTAGCAATCCAGTATTTGGGGGTATGTCGTGAATCGTAAATAAGTCTCGTGAATGGCAAAATTAATTAAGGTATAGGAGAGGTAAGTTTTGTTAAGATATCCAATATTATTGAATGTAACCGTCAGTTAAAATTTGCCAGATACTTTGTCTCTTAAGATATTCATCGGATCGTAAAGATTTTAGACTTTTTCCTATAGAGTGTTGTATTTTCCGAAGTTTCAACCAAGTATTCTTGAGGAGAATTAACTCAGCGTAACTATTTTCATGATTCATTAAAATAAGTGGTTATTATTACCAAATCTCCCTGATAAAACCTTAAGTAATCCAAAACTTATTTTCGTATAAGCATCCTAGGGGCTAGAATTATGAGTCGATACTGCTTCTAGTTTTATATTTATAGCAGTTTATCTTTAATAATCTGGTGTTATTCGGTAGGTGATCCTCGGCATGGGCTACACGGAGAACGTGGACATCTGGTCGGTGGGCTGCATCATGGGCGAGATGATACGCGGCGGCGTGCTGTTCCCAGGCACCGACCACATCGACCAGTGGAACAAGATTATTGGTATGTACTCTTCATTCGACAACACGGATATTTGGAGATTTCGGGTGGCTTGAAGTATTGTATCTAAATTTTTCAACCAACCGTTTCCAAACTTCATGACTAGGAAGTGATTCGGGTCTAATGAGGATTGAATTCATGACTTGTCGCGTTTCACTAAATAAGATGGCATTGCTGCTATATTTGTCAATTTAAGTAAAACTGAAATAATTATATAGCCTTTCAAGTTACTAGACTGATATATTTTGATGTATTTACAGTTCGATCTGGCTTATAAACGATTCTGAATTAGTAACCTTAACAATTTCAATCTAAACTTACATAATTAAGTTGAATCCGATGTATGATGTCATGTCCCTTGCATCAGAGCAACTGGGCACGCCGTCTGCTGCGTTCATGGCGCGGCTGCAGCCCACCGTGCGCAACTACGTGGAGAACCGCCCGCGCTACGCCGGCTACAGCTTCGAGAGACTCTTCCCTGATATACTGTTCCCCAGCGACAGTAACGAACACAACCGCCTCAAGGTAAAGTACCCACTTGTATAATCTTTCTCCTTCATCAACAGATATCTTATTGCTACTTCGTCATCAGGTGTTTTACTTTCCTTTGTCGTCAAATATCGCACTCCTTCCTTGTCATCAACTGTCTTATTCTGTTTTTTAATCTTATTATCTATGTACAGTTTGTACACCTTAACGATGATAGTTGGATGAAGTGCTCAAGGAAAGAATCACTGAATTTAATGAGTTTAATACGTAAAATATTACAAGTTGAGTTTGGCGATTCGTTCCGCTATGTATATGTTTAGTATGCAGTTATGATAGCACTCAATGTTTTATTGATTAAAAGCAATATTTATATCGGTGCGTGGCGTGACGTATGTACACACACCGCGCCGTGTCAGCTAATGTACAGTCGAAAGTCCGAAACTGTACATCTTGGCACCACCAAAAGGAAACTAGTTGATACATAGCAAAATAAAAAGCCATTACATAATAAAAAATAATACAAAATATTCAATCAAAGTTGAACGCAATATTCCTTGTTCCGGTGTTCAAGCTGCAATGCAATCCCCCTGTTCGGTTCACCGTGCAGGTACCGTCGGCTGATCTGGCATCACAGTTACGATGTATCTCCTGTAGTTCGATGTCTTCAGTCCCTTTGTCGTCAGAAAATTTGGTTTTTCTTTTCATAACACGCTTTGAGCAGTGTTTCCTTACAACCGCAACTATAAGAGTTATTATTGCGGCCGCTAATAATAAATAGCTTATGACGTAATGATGTATGTCATGACCCGTTATCGTAGGCAATTTTTCATGTGCCCTTTGTATCATAATATTCCTTTTTATTTCCTCAATGTCCAAATCCGTTGATGGTATCTTGTTTGGTGCGTAATGATAGCTTAAGTTCACAATCTTATTGATTGAAGAATTTAATGGTGGAACACTGAAGTCATAATCCATTTTCACGCGACTTCCGTAGTGATTGTGGGCAAAGATAGTTAAGTCCTTGGACTGCAGTATACATCCTTGTGGTATTGACACAATTGCAGATGACGTCAGTGTTTTTGATGTGACTTCATTCATACATATAGTGCGTAATGTACACGTGCTACAACATATGGCTAGCCAATTGTTTGATTTGTCTTATTTGACCTTCGGTGTCACCGATCTCACTTGTCTTTTGTTACCAGCTATCTTCCTCTTTCTTAATTCTTTTAATTAAATTTTCTGCATCATCATCAATCGTTTCTTCTTCGTCAACAGCTACGTTAATCATCCTTCGTCATCAACTATGTTACTAACTTGCTTCTCCTTCTTCATCAACTTATGTAAATCATGCCAAATTTTTTTTAACTACGTTGTGTGGCAATGTCGACAGAATTGCCAGAGTCATGTTATCTATCTACTTTACTGGATTTAAGTTAACAGCTACATGTTGTGGTTTGTCGCAGGCGTCGCAGGCGCGGGACCTGCTGTCGCGCATGCTGGTGATCGACCCCGAGCGGCGCATCTCCGTGGACGACGCGCTGCTGCACCCCTACATCAACGTGTGGTACGACGAGGGGGAGGTCAACGCGGTCAGTACCAACACTATACCAGCCTTATTTTCATTTGTTTTGGATGTATTTATAAGTTTGTGTTGTGTTGTATGTGTGCAGCCGGCGCCAGCGGCGTACGACCACAGCGTGGACGAGCGCGAGCACACGGTGGAGCAGTGGAAGCAGCTCATCTACCAGGAGGTGGTGGAGTACGCCGCGCCCGCGCACCCGCCGCCCGCGCACCACGCGCCGCCCGACCACGCGCAGCCCGCGCTCACCACATAGGTACACCTGCACCCGCACCACACTGCACCTGCACCTCACTGCACCCGCACCCGCACCACGCGCAGCCCGCGCTCACCACATAGGTACACCTGCACCCGCACCACACTGCACCTGCACCTCACTGCACCCGCACCCGCACCACGCGCAGCCCGCGCTCACCACATAGGTACACCTGCACCCGCACCACACTGCACCTGCACCTCACTGCACCCGCACCCGCACCACGCGCAGCCCGCGCTCACCACATAGGTACACCTGCACCCGCACCACACTGCACCTGCACCTCACTGCACCCGCACCACGCGCAGCCCGCGCTCACCACATAGGTACACCTGCACCCGCACCACACTGCACCTGCACCTCACTGCACCCGCACCCGCACCACGCGCAGCCCGCGCTCACCACATAGGTACACCTGCACCCGCACCACACTGCACCTGCACCTCACTGCACCCGCACCCGCACCACGCGCAGCCCGCGCTCACCACATAGGTACACCTGCACCCGCACCACACTGCACCTGCACCTCACTGCACCCGCACCCGCACCACGCGCAGCCCGCGCTCACCACATAGGTACACCTGCACCCGCACCACACTGCACCTGCACCTCACTGCACCCGCACCCGCACCACGCGCAGCCCGCGCTCACCACATAGGTACACCTGCACCCGCACCACACTGCACCTGCACCTCACTGCACCCGCACCCGCACCACGCGCAGCCCGCGCTCACCACATAGGTACACCTGCACCCGCACCACACTGCACCTGCACCTCACTGCACCCGCACCCGCACCCGCACCACGCGCAGCCCGCGCTCACCACATAGGTACACCTGCACCCGCACCACACTGCACCTGCACCTCACTGCACCCGCACCCGCACCACGCGCAGCCCGCGCTCACCACATAGGTACACCTGCACCCGCACCACACTGCACCTGCACCTCACTGCACCCGCACCCGCACCACGCGCAGCCCGCGCTCACCACATAGGTACACCTGCACCCGCACCACACTGCACCTGCACCTCACTGCACCCGCACCCGCACCACGCGCAGCCCGCGCTCACCACATAGGTACACCTGCACCCGCACCACACTGCACCTGCACCTCACTGCACCCGCACCCGCACCACGCGCAGCCCGCGCTCACCACATAGGTACACCTGCACCCGCACCACACTGCACCTGCACCTCACTGCACCCGCACCCGCACCACGCGCAGCCCGCGCTCACCACATAGGTACACCTGCACCCGCACCACACTGCACCTGCACCTCACTGCACCCGCACCCGCACCACGCGCAGCCCGCGCTCACCACATAGGTACACCTGCACCCGCACCACACTGCACCTGCACCTCACTGCACCCGCACCCGCACCACGCGCAGCCCGCGCTCACCACATAGGTACACCTGCACCCGCACCACACTGCACCTGCACCTCACTGCACCCGCACCACGCGCAGCCCGCGCTCACCACATAGGTACACCTGCACCCGCACCACACTGCACCTGCACCTCACTGCACCCGCACCCGCACCACGCGCAGCCCGCGCTCACCACATAGGTACACCTGCACCCGCACCACACTGCACCTGCACCTCACTGCACCCGCACCCGCACCACGCGCAGCCCGCGCTCACCACATAGGTACACCTGCACCCGCACCACACTGCACCTGCACCTCACTGCACCCGCACCCGCACCACGCGCAGCCCGCGCTCACCACATAGGTACACCTGCACCCGCACCACACTGCACCTGCACCTCACTGCACCCGCACCCGCACCACGCGCAGCCCGCGCTCACCACATAGGTACACCTGCACCCGCACCACACTGCACCTGCACCTCACTGCACCCGCACCCGCACCACGCGCAGCCCGCGCTCACCACATAGGTACACCTGCACCCGCACCACACTGCACCTGCACCTCACTGCACCCGCACCCGCACCCGCACCACGCGCAGCCCGCGCTCACCACATAGGTACACCTGCACCCGCACCACACTGCACCTGCACCTCACTGCACCCGCACCCGCACCACGCGCAGCCCGCGCTCACCACATAGGTACACCTGCACCCGCACCACACTGCACCTGCACCTCACTGCACCCGCACCCGCACCACGCGCAGCCCGCGCTCACCACATAGGTACACCTGCACCCGCACCACACTGCACCTGCACCTCACTGCACCCGCACCACGCGCAGCCCGCGCTCACCACATAGGTACACCTGCACCCGCACCACACTGCACCTGCACCTCACTGCACCCGCACCCGCACCACGCGCAGCCCGCGCTCACCACATAGGTACACCTGCACCCGCACCACACTGCACCTGCACCTCACTGCACCCGCACCCGCACCCGCACCACGCGCAGCCCGCGCTCACCACATAGGTACACCTGCACCCGCACCACACTGCACCTGCACCTCACTGCACCCGCACCCGCACCACGCGCAGCCCGCGCTCACCACATAGGTACACCTGCACCCGCACCACACTGCACCTGCACCTCACTGCACCCGCACCCGCACCACGCGCAGCCCGCGCTCACCACATAGGTACACCTGCACCCGCACCACACTGCACCTGCACCTCACTGCACCCGCACCCGCACCACGCGCAGCCCGCGCTCACCACATAGGTACACCTGCACCCGCACCACACTGCACCTGCACCTCACTGCACCCGCACCCGCACCACGCGCAGCCCGCGCTCACCACATAGGTACACCTGCACCCGCACCACACTGCACCTGCACCTCACTGCACCCGCACCCGCACCCGCACCACGCGCAGCCCGCGCTCACCACATAGGTACACCTGCACCCGCACCACACTGCACCTGCACCTCACTGCACCCGCACCCGCACCACGCGCAGCCCGCGCTCACCACATAGGTACACCTGCACCCGCACCACACTGCACCCGCACCACACTGCACCTGCACCTCACTGCACCCGCACCCGCACCACGCGCAGCCCGCGCTCACCACATAGGTACACCTGCACCCGCACCACACTGCACCTGCACCTCACTGCACCCGCACCCGCACCACGCGCAGCCCGCGCTCACCACATAGGTACACCTGCACCCGCACCACACTGCACCTGCACCTCACTGCACCCGCACCCGCACCACGCGCAGCCCGCGCTCACCACATAGGTACACCTGCACCCGCACCACACTGCACCTGCACCTCACTGCACCCGCACCCGCACCACGCGCAGCCCGCGCTCACCACATAGGTACACCTGCACCCGCACCACACTGCACCTGCACCTCACTGCACCCGCACCACGCGCAGCCCGCGCTCACCACATAGGTACACCTGCACCCGCACCACACTGCACCTGCACCTCACTGCACCCGCACCCGCACCACGCGCAGCCCGCGCTCACCACATAGGTACACCTGCACCCGCACCACACTGCACCTGCACCTCACTGCACCCGCACCCGCACCACGCGCAGCCCGCGCTCACCACATAGGTACACCTGCACCCGCACCACACTGCACCTGCACCTCACTGCACCCGCACCCGCACCCGCACCACGCGCAGCCCGCGCTCACCACATAGGTACACCTGCACCCGCACCACACTGCACCTGCACCTCACTGCACCCGCACCCGCACCACGCGCAGCCCGCGCTCACCACATAGGTACACCTGCACCCGCACCACACTGCACCTGCACCTCACTGCACCCGCACCCGCACCACGCGCAGCCCGCGCTCACCACATAGGTACACCTGCACCCGCACCACACTGCACCTGCACCTCACTGCACCCGCACCCGCACCACGCGCAGCCCGCGCTCACCACATAGGTACACCTGCACCCGCACCACACTGCACCTGCACCTCACTGCACCCGCACCCGCACCCGCACCACGCGCAGCCCGCGCTCACCACATAGGTACACCTGCACCTGCACCACACTGCACCTGCACCTCACTGCACCCGCACCACGCGCAGCCCGCGCTCACCACATAGGTACACCTGCACCCGCACCACACTGCACCTGCACCTCACTGCACCCGCACCCGCACCACGCGCAGCCCGCGCTCACCACATAGGTACACCTGCACCCGCACCACACTGCACCTGCACCTCACTGCACCCGCACCCGCACCACGCGCAGCCCGCGCTCACCACATAGGTACACCTGCACCCGCACCACACTGCACCTGCACCTCACTGCACCCGCACCCGCACCACGCGCAGCCCGCGCTCACCACATAGGTACACCTGCACCCGCACCACACTGCACCTGCACCTCACTGCACCCGCACCCGCACCCGCACCACGCGCAGCCCGCGCTCACCACATAGGTACACCTGCACCCGCACCACACTGCACCTGCACCTCACTGCACCCGCACCCGCACCACGCGCAGCCCGCGCTCACCACATAGGTACACCTGCACCCGCACCACACTGCACCTGCACCTCACTGCACCCGCACCACGCGCAGCCCGCGCTCACCACATAGGTACACCTGCACCCGCACCACACTGCACCTGCACCTCACTGCACCCGCACCCGCACCACGCGCAGCCCGCGCTCACCACATAGGTACACCTGCACCCGCACCACACTGCACCTGCACCTCACTGCACCCGCACCCGCACCCGCACCACGCGCAGCCCGCGCTCACCACATAGGTACACCTGCACCCGCACCACACTGCACCTGCACCTCACTGCACCCGCACCCGCACCACGCGCAGCCCGCGCTCACCACATAGGTACACCTGCACCCGCACCACACTGCACCTGCACCTCACTGCACCCGCACCCGCACCCGCACCACGCGCAGCCCGCGCTCACCACATAGGTACACCTGCACCCGCACCACACTGCACCTGCACCTCACTGCACCCGCACCCGCACCACGCGCAGCCCGCGCTCACCACATAGGTACACCTGCACCCGCACCACACTGCACCTGCACCTCACTGCACCCGCACCCGCACCCGCACCACGCGCAGCCCGCGCTCACCACATAGGTACACCTGCACCCGCACCACACTGCACCTGCACCTCACTGCACCCGCACCCGCACCACGCGCAGCCCGCGCTCACCACATAGGTACACCTGCACCCGCACCACACTGCACCTGCACCTCACTGCACCCGCACCCGCACCACGCGCAGCCCGCGCTCACCACATAGGTACACCTGCACCCGCACCACACTGCACCTGCACCTCACTGCACCCGCACCCGCACCACGCGCAGCCCGCGCTCACCACATAGGTACACCTGCACCCGCACCACACTGCACCTGCACCTCACTGCACCCGCACCCGCACCACGCGCAGCCCGCGCTCACCACATAGGTACACCTGCACCCGCACCACACTGCACCTGCACCTCACTGCACCCGCACCCGCACCCGCACCACGCGCAGCCCGCGCTCACCACATAGGTACACCTGCACCCGCACCACACTGCACCTGCACCTCACTGCACCCGCACCACGCGCAGCCCGCGCTCACCACATAGGTACACCTGCACCCGCACCACACTGCACCTGCACCTCACTGCACCCGCACCCGCACCACGCGCAGCCCGCGCTCACCACATAGGTACACCTGCACCCGCACCACACTGCACCTGCACCTCACTGCACCCGCACCCGCACCACGCGCAGCCCGCGCTCACCACATAGGTACACCTGCACCCGCACCACACTGCACCTGCACCTCACTGCACCCGCACCCGCACCACGCGCAGCCCGCGCTCACCACATAGGTACACCTGCACCCGCACCACACTGCACCTGCACCTCACTGCACCCGCACCCGCACCCGCACCACGCGCAGCCCGCGCTCACCACATAGGTACACCTGCACCCGCACCACACTGCACCTGCACCTCACTGCACCCGCACCCGCACCCGCACCACGCGCAGCCCGCGCTCACCACATAGGTACACCTGCACCCGCACCACACTGCACCTGCACCTCACTGCACCCGCACCCGCACCACGCGCAGCCCGCGCTCACCACATAGGTACACCTGCACCCGCACCACACTGCACCTGCACCACTTACAGGAACACAGTACTGCACTGCACTTGCAACAACACATGGAACGTGAAAGATCGAGATGGCAATCGGGTATGATGTAACGCACGGGGAAGGACACCCTCCGCTCATCGCCCACGGCGTCTTAACATTACCGCTCATTAGACCCACCCGGCACCGCCTCGTCGCTCGCACACTCATTGTCGCAGGTAGAACAAGGGTGGACCTCGCGTGGGTCACTCGGTCTATAAACACCGATCGGATCCAGTAGATTGTCAAATCCCAAAAAGGCAACAACGCTCGAAGACCTCAATCGAGTCTCTTAACTGATGGGTCTTAAAATGAAAATCGACAAAACGAAGATCATATCGAATGTCCATGTTGTGCCCAACCCCATCGGAGTTGGGGCTCTACTCTCGAAGTTGTAGACGAATATGTCTATTTAGGACAAGTGGTCCGGTTAGGCAGGTCCAACTTCGAGAGACGTCAATCGTCGAATCCAACTCGATTGGACAGCGTTCGGGAAACTACGCGACGTCTTCTCGTCCAACATACCTCAGTGCCAAAAATCGAAAGTGATGACATACGGCACCAGGACCTGGCCTTTCACTATGGGCCTCATTGGAAGGCTCAAAGTCACTCAACGAGCAATGGAGAGAGCTATGCTCGGTATTTCCCTACGAGATCGACTCAGAAATGAGGAGAACTAAGGTTACCGACATAGCCCATAGGATTAGCAAGTTGAAGTGGCAGTGGGCCGGGTACATGGCGCGTTGGCCAATGGCCGTTGGGGCCAAAAGTTTTTAGAGTGGAGGCCACGTACAGGCAAGCGAAATGTCGGACGCTCGCCTACAAGGTGGACGGACGACCTGGATAAGATTACAGGAAGTCGCTGGATGCAGGCCGCTTTCAATAGGTCGATGGGGAGATCCTTGGGGGAGGCCTATGTTCAGCGGTGGACTTCCTATGGCTGAGATTATGAACAAAGCAAAACAAACATGCGAGCAACGAGTTGTCACCAAGTGGTCCTCGCGTGGACGGCATCGATCCGGTGACGTTACGGAATTGATGTAGTGAGCGTATGTCCATACAATTTCATATAAAGAATATTAACCGCGCGAGTCAAGGCGGTGCCGGGTCTAATAAGTGGTATCCTTTAGTCTTGTGCTGCACGAGTTTGTATCCACCGCTTTTATCGATTTCGATCCCGCAAACATTGTTCTTTGTGTATTAAATTGTTGTATATTGAATTGCCGCAGTCAATTAGCTTTTAAAGCTAAAGAAAAAAAAACAATAATTCATTCTCATTCTCTACGTTGTATTACGTTCAAACATTCCTCCCTTCCTTATATATATCTTCTATGTGTAACTTATCGATGTCTACACATCGATAAGTTACAAATCTATATCTATACTAATATTAAGAGTTTGTTTGTTAGCGCTAATCTTGGGAACTACTGGTTCAAATATATTTTTTTGTTTTTGTTTTGGATAGCTTACTTATTCATGAATGCCAATTTAACATTTTGGCCTCCATTTTGAACTTTTTTATTTATTGGCCCAAATGGTATCAAAATTGATATATGAATGGTACTTTTCATTAAATAAATACTTTTGTTGGCGCGTTGGGAAAACAAATTAGTAAAATGCTATCTATTGTACGGGCACACCGACAGACAAAAAGTGATACGATGAAGTTACCTGATAATTAATTACGAAAAAATATGTTTCTGATGTGTACTGGCGTCGACAAAAGTATCTGCACCCGGGCGGAGCCTAGCCGGGCCGCTAGTTGTAAATTAAATGTTTTGTCCTATTGCATTCATAGAATAAACTTTACTTATTTATTTTTACTCTTATGTCATTGCGTTGCAACAATAAAATATCGATATAAACTACTTGGAACGTGATACTACATCACTAGAAATATTGACCTATCGCGTACTATATGTATCCAATTATAGGCCACTGGTTATGCCATTATGCTATGTACCACATACACGTGGACTGTTCACGCTTCCTACGCTTATCACAGACATTCACTTCCACATTTAACACTACACACGAGGGGTACCTAAATGATGAACGCGGGTTGACCAATTATACCAATCTTTTACCAAAACTGTTGTTGATAAAATTACTTATCTAAATATTTTGTGTGTCAGGTGTCAGTGGAGCTGGCCGCCGAGATCTAATCGACGAGTACAGTGCGAAGGACAATGGCGACGAGCTGTCCACATACTTCTGTATATAATATACTACAATACAATACAATATGCAGTATCCAGTACGGAGCGAGTACACCAGCCGCAGTGCAAATATTATACGTAGCGTAGACACTACATTCTTAATATTACTGGTTGATTTATAATTTTATTTTTCAAATATAAACGTAGACACTTCCCGTTACTTAGGGTTAATGAGTTATCGCTATCGGAAACGGTACAATAATGTATGTTTAGAAATCCGGACGGACCCCGCGCAGACCTCGAACCCACACGCGCGGTTTTTAAACGTTGATTTGCATAAAAGGAGTGCCTTTTGCGAATTGCTAATAGTAAACAATGGTGATTTCCCCGATGTATGGACTGAATTTGATATTTTTGTAAATGTTGAATCATTTGATAGTGAAACGCAAGTGTTTGTGCGAACAGTTTTTAATTATTGACATTTATGGAGAGTTGAGCTTGATGTGTTATTGTAAATTATTTTCTAATTAATCGTGCAATTGTATAATTTTAATGTTTATTATTTTAATTTTTGACGCGCTCCACGCTTGTGGTTTGGTTGGACGGCCAGTGAAGGCTTCGACGAATACCTTGAAAGAAAAGGTGCTGACAAATAGTTAAGATTTGCGAGTCAATTCGCTATAGAAAATAATTTGAAAAAGCAATAAGTAGCAGTATTTGATCTGTCGTATACACTATTTCCCTACTATATAAATTTTACCAAGGTGGACAGTAAAAAAGGTAAGGAAGTCGCTGGATACAGGCCGCTTCAAACTTGGAATCCTTGAGGCCTATGTCCAGCCTGGACTTCCTTGAATGAACCCTGAGGTTTACGAGCCACCAGCCCAAAGCACAAGTGTGGAACAGAGTTGTTATTTACCAGACATTGTTCCTCACGTCCGCACCGGACAGTGCCATTATGTCGCAGATACTTTGCGATCGTGTATCCGTAGTTTCCGACATGAAAATAGTTGCTCTTATAGTCCATAGTTCTCTTGTTAACATTGTATTGACAGTTCTGTGAGTAGTGTAAGTAATTCTATCCTAAGTAGTATCTTATAGACGCCTCACACGTTGCTAAAGTTATTTTGAGTGTATGGAAAAGTAACACTGCCGGGGCGAAGGTCGATGACCGCTTCGAAATACAAGGTTCGTCGAGGTCTCTTTGCCCATTATTTGGGTGCGTTAGTTTCATAACCCGACATACCGGAACGAAAAATCATCTGTTGACTTGAGCAATATATTGCTATTGTACAATTTATAAATAGAATATACAATGTTATATTAAGATTCAGATACATAATCTACTGAATAGATTCGCTGTAGTTTTTTTTTAAACTAAGGAAACACGGTTCTATGGTAGATTTTCGTTTAGCGTGGCATTCGTGTGAGGCGATTCGTAGTTTATTGTTTGAAACCTCACTAGGTGATATAATAATGTAAGTATGAGTTAACGTGTGACGACATTGAGGCGTGTTTCAAAGTGTAGCACAATGTTAGCCGTAGTCACAGCGCCGCCGGCGTGTTTTCTATACCAGGTTATTAATAATAATAAAAAAGCAATAATGTAATTTGTTTGTACATCCTTGAAGACTTCGTGATCGCCGTTCACAGGTTCGCTGCCATCTCGGAACATATCACGGACGGGCGAGGTAGTTTTGTTTTAGTTTTCCATAGACAATTCGCTTTACTTTTGTTCCATAGAGTTGTAGATGTTGATGGCGGTTTGGATCATTGCTTTTCCGATCTGTTGTAATGGTTCAGAGTAGATTTTCGAAATTTAAGAGCATATGTATCTAGATGTTATGGTGGATGTCGAAACTAATTTCGATGCGGTCAAGGATTTTATTAATAACGAATGTCAGGGGATTAATAAAACTGTTGCGCCGATTTGATTCGATATCCACCATCAAGCCATTTTGGGAGTAAACTGTAAATTTTAAAGAAAATTACATAAATATATACTATATCTGAGCAATACATAGCGGATATATGAGAAGTATACACATAGTCGATTATACATGTAAATATAGTATGGAACGAAAGTGAAGAGAAACGCGATTAGTAAACTGTTTATCGCTAATAGAATAAAATACACAACTTTACGTCCAAAATGTCCATGTATATGTTAATGGTACCGATACAACAATAATGTAATCGTTAGAATACGTGAGTACAGCGAGTATTGGCGCGAGTACTGGCGCCAGTACTAGCACGAGTACTGGCGCGGTGGCGTCGAGCGTCGATGCAGGCGATACCAACGCCCACTTCGGTTGATACTACTATCTGAAACTTATTTTTACTGTACACGTAAGTTATTTCATATTTTAACTGAATAAAATCGAAATGGTTATTAATTGTTGTGTTTATTTCAATACCCGAATACCAAATTTTAAAACCTCATAAACCTACAGAAATGAAATCGCCTGCAAAAGCTATTGCCAGGAACAAAAGGATATGTGAAATCATATACCCATATACGTCCCACTACAGCACTGCACAGACCTCATCTAGAATCGAGAGTACGATTGAAAGAACTTATACCGTATAGTCTACCAGGCAGGCAGGTGCGGATTAGCGAACTGTTTAATACCCATTGAGATAATATACTAGAGAGGACACTGCAAACAAAATGTTTGTAACAAAATGAAGGGTACATTCTATTTCTGTCTCTATCACACCTACGAAGTAACATATCTTCTCTCTCGCTTCAATGTGTACCCGTATTCACGCACCATACGCACAGATTTTGTTCCCGATGTCCGCTCTAGTATAATACCTCGATGTTAATACCCTAAAAATTCTTCCAAATTGCTATGGTATGCAGGTTCCTCACGATGTTTTCCTATCGTGTGTGGTGATGGACTATATACAGACGAAATTAAGGAACGATATTGCTCGACGCCTCTAGATCATTATTATTTGTTAAAAATAAAAATAGTAATCAAAATAGGGTAAATATTGGCGGGTCTGTAAATCTCTAACTCGATTGGTTAATTTTCAGGATCAATCCATAAATTCAAATCAAGACAATTTATGAATAAACTGATAAATATTGAAGTATGCCATGAATGGAAGTCATCTCGTTCTTTTTGAAACTTGACACGTTGGTTGCCCGAGACTAAAGTTTATGACCAGATGTTTGAACAATCATCATCATCACCATCTCAGCCACAGGAAGTCCACGGCTGATCATATGCCTCCTCCAAAAATATCCACGTCAAACTGTGACCAATATTTTGATTATATCCTGGAATTGTTCTCCTTCTTTGCCCATAGTGGAAAGGATTTATATAAATAAACATATTCAAAATGTTCACTGAGCGATTTGAATATAGGTACTAATACGTCTGTAGGTACTCCTAAATTGTAGTCTGGACTATTTTTATACACTGCAGATCTGAAAAATTTAATAAGTCCCAATAAGTCATCCTGCCGATTCCACATATTCTCACAATATTCAATACTTTCATAAGGATTGCCGATGCACAATACTAAAAATTCCAATAGCTCAGAACTAAATGCGCAGTGGAATCCTTATTGGCATTGATGCGGATTTTCTCATTCCGATGCGTTTTAGCCTATATTGAAGAATTTTATTTGAAATACTACCAGCTACCCGCAGCTACCTTATGTACTAGTCATAAGAAATTCTCATCCGCTCGAGGAACTTTAAAGTTTAAAATAACAAGCTTTTTTATTGCATTGAATGACGGGACTAGCATGCTGTTCACCTGATGATAAGCGATACGACTGCTTCAGAACAGTAGCAATACCAAACAATACCTTGAATTACAAAAGAATTCTTGGCATTCTACTGCGCTCGCCATGCTGAGACATAAGATTCTATAGATGGTAGTTCCTCTTAACACAATGTCCTTCACATCGAAACACAACAGTGCATTTCCACTGCTGTTTGGAACCTTGCGGTGGAACCTATCCAGGCGGCCTGCCACTTAAGAGAGTTCTAAGTACCAGTTAAACTGCTCACTTTAGGGTACCTACCTAATTACCGCCGCTCATTAAGATCTGCTACAGTAGAATCGTAAGTGCATGATCGCCACACGTAGGTACATGTATGTGAGGGAAGGAGAAGAAAGTGACGGAACAAACAAGTTATATTAAATCTTCTCGAGAATACTTGGATAATCAATAAAATGAAACATGAAAGCTTAACCATTGCCATTTAGTTACCATTAGTTTTTCTGTAAGATAGCTTTTAACAATTACAGCATGAACCTACTAGTTTTAAACATTACAATAATATAATGAATAAGGTCAGAGCTAATTGACTGTAGATTGTCATCTATAAATATTTTGTACATTTACAACAAGGCTGCATGTTATAAGAACCATTGCCATCGTCAAAACAAATCATGAAATGGAATCCACACTGACATTAATGTCAATCAGTGTTACCAGATACACCGTAATTGCCGTGGATACGGTAATTACACTGTCTCTCCTAATGGGCGGACGCGACGCGACGGTAATTTTAACCAAAAACTGTCTAAGGTAATGTTAAATTACCGTGTCATTTCCCACGGTATTTTCATTATAAATTACCGTGTAAATCATTTTAAAATTAGGCTTAATCAGGTAAACTGAACAATCCAAATATTCATCTCGTCTATAAAAAAATACTCATGTACAATCCAAACATGAAAACATTTCGTAACAGTGTTTTTTTTCTTGTAAAATATACATATTAAACTTAGTAGTATGTCGATGTTATTTTTTTGCCAAGAATGGAATACCGTTAGAAGCAGTTCTTGAAAAACTTTTTTGCTGTTTACTAGTGCTTTATTGTGTGTATTTACGCCAATTATACAAGATCATAAAAGACACTATAAATAGTATATATAGTGAAAGTGAAAAGTCCGAGTCTGTAGCCGACTGCAGCAAGGAAAACGGCACAGCAAAACGGTAATTTTGTATTTTTCATCTGGCAACACTGATGTCAGTTGTCAAATAAATCGAGTAGAGTCGAGAGTGGAAAAGCTTTCACGTATGAAATAAATAATAACTAGATCTAATCAACAAACAACAACAATGGCAGAGAAAGATAAATCTAAAGCCAACACACAAGCAAAACACATACCAAAAGATGCTCAAGTGATAATGTCGATAATGAAGGAGGTCGGAGTGACTGACTACGAACCAAGAGTGGTAAACCAACTTCTGGAGTTCACCTACCGATATGTGACGTCAGTGCTAGACGATGCTAGAGTCTTTGCCAACCACGCGAAGAAGAAAACCATAGATCTTGATGATGTACGGTTGTCCGTACAGATGCAATTAGACAAGTCATTTACGAGTCCACCACCAAGGGAAGTTTTGTTAGAAGTGGCTCGGGTCAAGAATGTAAATCCACTACCGCTGATCAAACCACATTGTGGACTGCGACTGCCGCCTGACCGGTAAGAGCATTGGTTTTTATTGGCGGGAAATTAAATTAGCTTGTACATGAACGCGGCAATTTTGCGACATTAACTAATAAAGTGGCCGTAAACATGATATGTGTTTTTAATACTTTGGAGAAACATTTACATACCACATTGCAAATACAGCACTGCTCAACATACTGGCTAACAGAAAAGGTCATTAAATCCTCAATTGACAGTAATGCTGAGCTGCTGAAAACAATGTATATTGGTTGCTTATAGCTTGCTCTTAAATCGCACTGTGACAGAGTTCTCAATCTAATTTGATCACTCTTTTTAGAGGATTAAAATAGATTGTGAACTCCTACCTAACAAACAGTTTAATGAAAAACCATAAACGCCATAGGGTTTTCAACCAAAAATAAGACACATTTTAGTAAATCTTGTAATTGGTACACACATTTTTGAGTCCTAATCAATTATTTTATATTGCTCCTCATTTATCATTTACATAAAATCATTTCAGTTACTGCCTATCCGCCTGCAACTACAGACTGAAGCCTGCCACAAAGAAAATTATATCAAAACCTAACATGACTCCAACACCTACCATCAAAACAATGACCACACCAAAAGCTCAACCGAACCAACAGAATGTTGTTATGAAGAGAACACCGGGAGCTATTGTCAGTGTGTCTGCAGGAAAATCCAATATCATACCCAAGCCTGTGCTAAAATTCTCATCTGGTAGTAAGGTATGATTTATTTATTTCTATAAAGTACTATGTTGAGTTCTTGAATGTATGGCCAATAAAATTTTTGGATGTTTCCTGCTGTATCAAATTTGACTTCCAAGGCATTTTGTACAACTTGCATTGTTATATCTGCTAAGATTCAGGGAATAATAAGTTTATAGTTCAAATGATGTCAACATTATTTATTCAAATAGTCTCTTGAAAGATGTTTTGGCTTGTTAATGCCTACTACCATCACTTGAAAACATATTATGAAGGAGTAACACAACAAACCATACATTTTCTCCAAGATAATCTGTTTTAACTTTGCTTGCCTTTGTTCAGTCATATGTAGACAACATACTGTGAAATACATAAATAAACACACCCAACAGTTGCATACGTAGTTCTGACACCACACTAAGATTGTTACATGTCATGGTATGAGAAACAATTTTACACTTTTCAGTCTCACCAGACCCAAAATAAATTACCTGTTGATCAAAAAATATTTGTCTTGGTGTGGGGATAGAACATGCGACCCAACATTTTAAAGCCCAGCGTCTAACAAACTGAGCCACATGGGCTGTCAAATAATCCCATCCATATATTATTATCTCACAAGGCAAGATTGCGATTTCAATTCAATTTAGAGGGGCACAGTACCGACTGATGACATCAGTCCTCTGCTGGACATAGACCTTTCCCAAGACCTTACACAAGTTTATGACGATACGAATGTACCTACTCTGTAAATAATGGGATTCGTATAAATTCGTGATACCGAACATCGTAACCATAAGTCTATGGTTACGACCATAAGTCTAGTCTAAGGTAGTCTATGTAGGGCCCCTGTAGTGCAAGTCGTCCCTATGTCTGGTCAGAGAGCGTACCACGCAACGTTTGCCAAGACCTGGTCAACACTCCAGAACACTCCGTTTATCCGTTCTGCGACATAATATGTGGCTAGCCCATCGCCACTACAAACTGCTGACTTTCAGAGCTACGTCGCTCGCTTTGGTTCTCTGACAGATCACTTCATTCCGAATTGAGATGGGCACAGTTGACGGCAATTCATTTAGATATTATTCAACCAATAAGATTAATAATAATGTGGTATTACAGGTAGTAAAACCAGCAGTGAGGGTGACAGCGGGACCCTCAGCACAGACGCCCATTAAGATGGAAACCGATGACCCCATGTCACAGAAGCGAAAGCGAGAAGATGATGATTACGATGTTTAGTTAAGAATACTAGTAGTATAATGTTGGCTTTTATATGTAAAATTATTTTAAGGAATATATTATTAACCTTTTTAATACTGCAGTTTTTTATCAACTTCATTGGAATCAAGTCGCCTGTAATAATTTTTCAAAACTGTAAAGACAGGGTTAGTTAACCTCCATTTTATAATTATTATATTTAGGCCATACACAGATCACTCCCAATAGATACCTAATGCAAGGCAGCGGTTGCGCGCCACACATATAAGGTATCAGAAATATATAAACCGATGCCAAATGTCGCGTCATCAGTGTCGTCCAAGTAGTGGACCCGCACATGTCGTCGCAGGTTGGCGAAAATTACATTTTGGGAACATAATATTACAGTTAAAAATGATTTGTTCAATAAAATGGTGTGCAAAACCTCAAAAAAATAAATTATCTAAAAAAACGCAATAAGTTTTCATCGATAACTAATATTCTTTAAATTAATTTGGTTCCGAGCGAGCTCAATTTATACTGGTTAAAGTATCAATGTCAAACAGTCGAGTTCGGATAGAGAATCAGCCGTCTCTTTTTCGCATAGCAATAACCGTAATAAGCCATCTTTTTTTGGCGAAATCACGCGTTCTTCTAGTGTTTGACGCATGTTTATAATATAATTCCCAGAAATATCGATATTGTAAAACAATAATGTAAATTAATTTTATTAAATGAAAATGTCACAAAATATATATTGATTTAAATAAATGCAATTTACCATAATTACGTTATTTTATGTAATTTGAAATAGTTAAATTTGTTAACTAGGTAATTTTACAATATTTTTTTATTTATTTTTATCTTTGGCGTAATTAAATTTCCTTTTTTTTCCCCTAGTTGTATATGTTTTCAAATATAATGGGAGGGTTTTTATCATAAGTTTTAGTATACTAAGTTTATTGAGAATTAGTAGCACAAGCTATTGCACTAATTTTAACATACGTTGTATATATCGTCTCAAAAACATTCATAGTTCGTCAAGTGGGTTTCATCGTCACTTGTCGATATTACATTTAATACAGCCGCCCCGTCAGAATTCAAGAAACGGAATAAGTTATTGTAGCCCTTTAGGGTATGAGGTTTAGTTATTTAGAGCGGGTGCACACGATGCGTTGCGGCGGCGGTGCGGCGCCGGAGCGGTGTCGCTGCGTCGTATTACATAGAAATATCTGTGGCATGTCACACGATGCGCTCCGGCGCCGCACCGGACTTGCAACCACCAAGACGAAGTGGGGAGAGGCGAATGCGTAATGCGACGTCGGAGCGGCACCGCTCAGTTGTTTTGCGTCACAAGGAAAGACACACGCTCGCTCGTTTCGATTTTTTTTTTCTAAGTATTTTTGTTTATTGTTATTGAGGTTTTAAAAAATGAGTGCGAGCCTAGATGTTATTGATATAGATTACCTAATTACATTAGTCATTAACAGACTGTCCAACACTGCTACGGCGCCGCTGCGACATAACAACGTTACGGCGCCGCACCGCTCGTGTGCCCACTGACACGGTGAAATCTTTGCGGTGCGGAGCCGCAACGCATCGTGTGCCCCCGCTCTTACTATTTCATATTTTGATCTGATCTTTTATATTAACACTTAATTTGGGTATTTCGCCATTATGGTATACAAAAATACATGGTGAATAATAGAAATAAAACCGTTACATACTAAAGTATAAATCTTAATCCTATTTTATTCGTAGTTAGCTGTTGTCGGTTGGTATAATTTATCAGATCAGGCCGGTGAAAAAATAATATCAAACATTTAACAAGTTGGTAATCAAGTTATAGAAGCGATCATAACACATGAACTTACTGGCAAATCGAACTATCGATACATTTTTTTATTTATCGACTTGTGCCTCATCTCTCCAGTGATGTCCAAGTGACCGCGCTGCAATCCGCCCACCCCCCGCGCAGTTCCCTTCGTTGGCGTTTTCGGTTCAAAACAAAACTATCGTAATGCGGTATCTATTGGAAGTGATCTGTGAGGCCATATGACCGCCACAAAATATGATAATTTTACTTTATTCATTTGTGATTAAGGTAGAGTGCTTGGACAAAATCATGAGTGTAATTTTTTACTATGCAAGCGCACTAATAGCCAAAGAGACATGGAATTTAGTTTATATTTCTGTACCAGGAATGCATGTAGGTGGAGAAGATATATTTTTCGAAGCAGATAACTTTCTATTGTTAATTTACAATTACATCATTTTAAAATTAAATAGTTATTCTCCTTTTAAATACCAGGAACGCTAAAGTTGGTGGAGATATTGTTATTCATAATAAGAAGCATCTTCCTATTGGCTACACCTGATGCTCCTTAAAATTTAAACCACGCCCACCACCTACGGAGGACCAATCGGCGTTTCCGTTACGCCATTGTAATAATGTTCTAGAAACTAGTGTAGTATGATATTTTCTCTAACTACCTTTGGGTACCAAATATCGCTAAAACAGGAATGCTAGGCGAGGGATGAGCTTTTCGTTAATTTTAAATCAGATTTTTAACCTGCTGTATTGGTGGAATAAATGAAAATTCAATATACAACAATAAAACATTTAATCTCAAAAATACATAGCAATATAACTTCACTTAAATAACATGATTTTTATCAATAAATTATTTCTTATCATACTTGTAGAATCCCTCTCCACTCTTAACACCTAGTTTTCCTTCGGCCACCAGTTTATCCAACAACGGGATAGGGTTGAAGAGGGGTTGGTCGGGATACTTCTTGTGCCAGCCGTCCAGAATGAACTTGTTGGTGTCAAGTCCTACATAGTCAGCCAGTTCTAAGGGTCCCATGGGGTATCCAGCACCCAATTTCATCGCAATATCGATGTCTTTGGCTGATGCGTCACCTGAAAAAGAACAATTTCAAATAAAACTAGGTTCGCCGTCGTATTATCAAGAATAAAAACTCGTAAAATCTTTGAAGTTAATCCAAACAACGACAAATAAGAACAAACATAAAGATACAATAGCAGTATTTGCATATCTAGTTGGCAATAAAACTTCAATTTTTAACCGACTTCAAAAAAAGGAGGAGGTTCTCAATTCGACTGTATGTTGCTTTTTTTTTTATGTTTGTTACCTCGTTTCTCTGTACTGTGTGAACCGATTTCGACCATTCTTTCTTTGATTGAAAGCTGGTGTTTGTCATTTGGTCCCATAAAAATATGGTGAAAATCTGATGAATATCTTCGGACCTGGAGAGGGGAACTCCTTAAAATTAAGTAGGATTCCAATGGTTCTTTTTGCATTAGGTTCATTATAAAAGTTAAGTTACAGTGAGAGACGGAAAAAGGGGTGGGATGAGGGGGGGTGAATGATAAAATTAAAATACACGTAAATTCTATTATCTTCGGCAGCTTTTAACCGATTTTAGTGATTTCTTTTTCATTGGAAAGAATGTATTGAGATGTTGATCCCAGGAACATAACAGAAAATAGTATATGCATAACATATTGAAGGCGGGCCGCCAAGTACCAAACATGTAGGACCTATGCCTTATATTAATTTAAATATCTATATGTTTGGTACTGGGCGACCCGCCTTCAATATGTTATGCATATATTTTGATTTGTTGGCTAGTCAAGTCATTAAGCAAATTAATCAACAAGCGCAAGTTCCATGAAATAAATATAATGTTTTTGCTTTGCAGTGGTACTCATTATTTTGTTATTTTTTGGTTTTTAGTGGTTTTTTTAAACCATTAAATGTATGCAGAGCTCAACTTTTTGTACTTATGTATGTAGTTAAATGGAATTTTAAATGCGAGAACACAAACAAATGCAAATTTAGAACTTAATTTAATTTACTTGTGGCTTGCTCTTGTATTTTTATTGGCATTATAGTTTATTCACCTTATAATTCGCCACGTAAGGAAAGTTCGTTTTTAGCGCTTACGTTTCATGCCTGGTGCCACATTTACATGATATTACTCTCATATGTGAAAAGCCGCTTGTGTAGGTACCACCGCAATGTCTTTTTCTAACGCCACCAGCAGTGTAGATGCACAGTTGTGTTCCGGTTTGAAGAACATTGTAGCCAGAATAACTACTGGACATATTGAGACTTCTTACGTCTCAGGGTGGCGAGCACAGTGGAATGCCAAGCATTGCTTTGTAATTCATGATATTTGGTTTTGGTACTATCTACGAGACGTTATATTAGTTAACATCAGGCGCATAGAATGCCCTTCTCGCCATTCATTGTAACAAAGAAAAAAATGCCTCAGCAGAATAACAAGTATAAAAAATAGACAACAAAAATAAAACGCACCTCTTTCGTATAACCTAATAGCCTCACAGATGTAAGGAACAAGGAGCCTGTTGACCACGAATCCAGGAGTGTCCTTGCAGGTGATGCAGGTCTTGCCGACAGACTTGCCCCACTCCATCATGGCCTTGTAGGTGGCATCTGAAGTCTCTCCGCCTCGGACCACTTCCAACAGCTTCATCACAGGCACGGGGTTGAAGAAGTGAAGGCCACCAAATCTAGAAACAAAACATAATAAATATAAATTATACTATAAAAAATATTTTGTATACATAAAGTACTTTGTGTATAGACTTGTCATAAGAGTTCTTAATTGTCTACATGACCAATAAACAAACATTTTATTATGTGCAGTTAAGAATAAAGAAATATTTACACTTACTTATCTTTCCTATTAACAACAGATGCAATCTCGTTGATGGACAATGATGATGTGTTTGAGGCAAAGATTGTGTGGCTTGGTGCTACCTGAAACATTTTTACTAGTGGTAAGTCTCTTAAATGTGAGAGGCCATGGACATGGGTAGCTATCACCGCAATGTCTATTTCTCCCGTCAAACAACAGTGTAAATGCACTTTTGTGTTTCGTTTTGAAGGATATTGTAGCCAGAGTAACTACAGGACATATTGAGACGTAACATCTTATGTCTCAGGATGGCGAGCGCAGTGCACTGCAGCATTACTTTGTAATTCAAGGTGCTGTTTGGTTTTGCTACTGTCCATGAGAATCATATCGCTTACTCACATGCTCATCTCACCATTCATAGCAATAAAGAAACTTATATGGCTTTGTATTCATTATTACCAAGCTGTTGAAGATTTATGTTCTTGTATTATTTTTATTTATCAAAATAATATATATTTTTTAATTCATACCCCATCTAACTGCTTAAACAGCTTATGTTTCACACTCATGTTTTCAACGATAGCCTCCACAACCAAGTCTGCAGTTTTAGCAGCCTCAGCTGGGTCAGTTGAGGTCTTGATCCTACCCAGAGACTCAGAGACAAACTTCTCGCCTTCTTTTGGGTTGTCTTTGTAAACTTTTTTAGCAACTCGTCCCAGGTTTGTGCCAATGGACTTCTGTGCTTTGGCAAGGACATCAGAGCTGACATCCACAAGGGTCACATTCTGTCCAGCTTGGGCCGACACCTAGAATATAAAATAGTACATTAATATAACTAGTCTTATAAAGTCCCTTTCATATGCATGTAATTTGGAGGGTGGATGTGTAGTAAGTGAATTTGAAAGAAAGAAATAAGATTTCCTTAATGCCAGATAGTTATTTAGCCAAGTCAGATACAGCTACACAACACTTTATTGAACACTACAAAGTACAGACAAAATAAAATATGGAAACCTTAAAATAAAGTAAGCAATTAGCAGTCTTATTCCAATGAGTTATCTCTTCATGAAAACCAAATGTTCATATTTTTTAATTACTTTGGATTGTTTTAATGACCTACGTTCAGCAGTTGACTTCCTCCGGCTAAAGAGAGGTAAGGTAGTTTTTAAGGGTTATATTGGAATTGTTTTATGTACCTAAATGAATAAATCCTGAAGGACTAAATGTAGTTTGGGCCATAAAATAGGTCAGTTTTTTTTTTATGTTGCAACTTCTGGCTAGTGCCGAAGAAGAAGAAAGTAGGTGTGAAAAAGGGATTTTTTTCATAGAATTAACTTGTACTAAAAATTGGTAAAGGGGGCCAAGTTTGGAATATTATTTATAATATTAAACATTAACATATTGACAGTCCCCGAGGCGCAGTCGGTTAGACGCCAGCTCTGAAACGTGATGTCGCGAGTTCGATCCCCGCACCGAGACAAATATATGTATGATCCACAGGAATTTGTTTATTTAGTTATTTACCTAAACCTAGAGGGTACCTATACATTTATCACGGTTCGCTACACCTCAACTTTTAGTTATTCACGGGCTAATACCCCTAGGTAATAAATCTACACTTCTAAAACATTTTATGTGAAATAAACTGGCTGATTTAAAAAAAAAAAATGGTATGTGGCAAATTCCGTAATGTCGGTTAGATCAACAGGTGGTTCAACTATGAAGTAAATATTACTTATAAATATAATATTTATTGCGGTATTTCATTCAAAATATAACTTTTTCGCATACCTGAGCGATGCCAGAGCCCATCAATCCACCTCCTATAACGGTAACATTCTTGATTGCACTTTGTACCGCAGAAGTACTTGAAAAGTTTCGAGCGATGATGCCAAATTGGATCATTTTAAATATAAATTGCTAATAAAGCGTACAAGTACAAGTTGTAAAAATAATAGGAAAGTTAAATTCCAAAGTACAATCTTATCAATATTGAATGTGTTGATAATATGCTCAAATATGACCATAGATGTAGTATAAAACATAGATCGGCAATGTGTCATTTTGAGCGCGACCAAAACTGATTTACGATTGTGTGCGTGAAGTTTACATGTGTGCTTGACATATAGTGGTGTACCATGCACTTTCGATAGTATCATATCGATATCGATATAGCTGTCGGCCTGTAGTTGTGAAATAAAATGTTATGGATATATGCGACATCTTATTATATATTAACAGAAACTTATTGATGTGTTTATTTCAATACAGATTGATAACACACACAAATAAATAAAGACAAATTGTCATATTATTTGAAAACATTTTGTTTGAGATGTTTTGCATGGGTATTTATGTTTCATCATCATCATCATCATCATCATATCAGCCACAGGAAGTCCACTGCTGAACATAGGCCTCCCCCAATGATCTCCACAATGACCTGTTGGAAGCGGCCTGCATCCAGCGACTTCCCGCGACCTTAGTCAGATCGTCCGTCCACCTTGTAGGCGGGCGTCCAACACTTCGCTTGCCTGTACGTAACCCAATCCAAAATTTGCCGTTTTAGATTGACAGCTCAATCGTTTTTCTGATACTATATTGCCAATAATCAACCTCAGTAGTGAATAAACTATGGCAACATGACAGGAGACCAATCGAAAAGTAGAAAACAATTGACAACAAATTGTAAACATTTATGTTTACCTGAACAAAATTATTTTTTTCATTGTGATGTAACATATGTGTACATAGTACATACACCTAATAAAACTGAGAACAAAAAACTCTTTTATAAAATAAAACTATAATTTACAAAGTTTTAGGTTTATTTTTTTTATTTTTAATTTCCCGTCGCGAAGTTTCGATTACTTTACAACTTTCGCAGTCACAGGGTGGACTCAGTCTGCAACAAAATCCATGATTATTAGTTTTTTTCAATGAGTAACATTCGCGTAAGTATATTTATACCAGAGTTAAAAAAATATGCTTATTTAAGTCAATTAATTGACTTGTAACACATTGGGAAGTGTTGGACGCCTGCTCGGCCGGAGCTAGTAGGAAGTCGTTGGATGCAGGCGGCTTACAACAAACTGATGTAGACATTCTTGTGGAAGGCCTATGTTCATTAATCGCATTCCTGTGGCTGAAAAAAGAGACAGTTTAATAAACCGTAAAGGTTTTCTCGATCTCGTCACCTAAACTAATGTTTTTCCTATGAGAATTATAAATTTTAAACCTATACCTAATGTTATGATAAATGAATAATGTTGCTTCAAGGTTTGGACGATGATACCGTGCATAGAAGTATCACATATTTTATAAAAATATCTAATATTTCTTGTTTTACTATTATAAATTGACAGCCTCTTGGCAGCGATTGAAACAGGTTCTTAATTCATAAATCACACACATGAAGTGTTATAATAATTATTCCACAAATATAAAAAAATTAGAAAAAGTAAAGTAATAAGTAATATTGCAGAATGAATACTATAATAATGGCCGGGGAAATATGGCCGGAATAACGCCAGGTAGAAGAAGAAGAAGAATGCACACTATCACAACATACTATAGCTCCATAAAAATGTAGGGAAACATGTGTTGTCATCGACTATTTCATCGACAACGTTTTATTGATCGAACCTGTCAGTCAATCCCTAGCAACTTTTGGTTGAAATTATTGTAAATTCACGTATTTGATATAATTTTTTATACGCAATGGATGCTTTCAGCGTATTTATTTAATGAAATACTATATTCTTTTCTACCGATATGTATACACGGATTTCCATTTAATTCTATAATATTGTCGAAAAAAAGTATTGTACAAAAGTGGCCGGTACCTGTGAAAACTTTAATTATTTCGGATTTTTACGCCTGTATGAACCACACTTTGGCACTGCACAATGCACTATAATAAACTACGTTTAATAAATATAGCCAAGTACTGTAAAATTAAATAAATTATGAAAATAAGCGAATTTTGTTGCTCGCTTATTTTGACATATTTTGACTCTGGGTCACTGCAGGCTACTTCTGTGTAAACGTATGGTCGCATCATGCATCTCGCTTTAACATATGAGTTAAATTATTCTATCTCTTTCACATTGCCGATCTATGTTTTATACTAAGGACCCTACTATATTCAACGAAACGAAGTTCGAAACTTCGGGCAAACGAAGTTTTTTATACGATACGAATGTATATATATAACGTACACCGTAACTATAAGTCTATGGTTACGACCATAAATCAATAACGACCATAAGTTTTATGTAGGTACATTCGTATCGTATATAAACTTTGATCATCCGAAGTTTCGAACTTCGTTTCGTTGAATATAGTAGGGTCCTAAATCTATGAATATGACGGTGACGATACTACTGAAACTCGCTCATTTCTCACTGGTCACTTTATAGTTTATGAGAGTTGCGTCATTTTACTTCTGAGAGATCTCTTCTCACATTTCTATTTTATTAGGACGCGTATTCACCAGTGATGAACGAGGAATTTAATAAGTGTGAGAGGAACAATCAATTATATTTCTTTATTTTTCTAGCTTCTTTCACTTTTATCTATAACTCAGTGGAAGATATTTTTGAAATTAGTTAATTATGCAAATTCGCTATATTATAGTTTTATTGTTTACACTACAAAACTGTCTGGTACATGGAAAACACCACACAGTTTCCCTCAAGTGTCACTACTTTACTGTGTATCCATCAAATAAGGGTCAAAATCTATCAAATGTTAGGAGCAAAGTTGTAAAACGATGTCACATTTTTAAACAAAGATGTGAGAAGTAGTTTAGTGAAATAAAAAGAGTTGTACGTATCTAAATTCTAAATATACCTCCTTATACCTTACACTACTCTTTTTCTACCGGAGCTGCTATAAGCGATTCTATTGGACAATGGCTTTCCCATAAATAAGGCTCATCTAATAACTTGCATATCTCTGGTGGACACGCAGCCTTAGTATGGAATACGAAATATATTAATATTCTATTTGAATTAAAGTAGTCTGTAAGAAAGTTATAAAATAAATCATATATCAATAAGCTGCGTCTAGGGCATTTTTTTTTGTATAGTTTTAATAATATTTGTACGAAAACAACTTTATGAAAAGGAACTACGAATGTTCATTTGTCACTGTCACGTGTCAACTGTCAGTGAGAAAAATAAATACTGTGTTGTGGAATTAATCGAATAATTCGTGATAATTTATTTTTATTAGTATACAATTTATCAGTATGTGTTACGCAATCGCCGCGCCGGGGACTGAAGTCCCACACCCGCTCGATTGGTAAGTTTAGCTATTAATACCAACATGCTGTAGATTAGTTTATTATCATTATCATACTATCTTGTTTTGAGTACTATAACCGGCTTTTCTGCCCAATGAGATTTCGCGCGAGAAGTTTATTACATACTGTGTGTGCGTACTGCGTGCGTCAGATAGCGACCGGCTTTCGCTCGAGCAACATCAAGAAATTGAAAATGAACAAACTCATCGGATTAACGCGGAATTTCTCTAGTTCTGCTAATTTAAATGCTATAAAGACAGTGACTGTAGTCGGCGGTGGCCTTATGGGCTCTGGAATCGCCCAGGTAAGCTGACTTCATGTATTTACTAAAGTTATGCATAACTGCAAACAACTTTCTCTTTGTATGTACTTCAGTGGAATATCACATATTTGTTTGCGGTGAATTCAGGCTTGATACTTGGTTAAAAACATGTTGTTTTCTTGTATAAACAGTGCCTATTATTATTTATAAGTGAGAGTAGGCAACAATGAGTATCAATATTTAAAACTTAACATTTTTTTTTTTATTTAGGTCTAAAGTAGGCACTGTCTGGAATTAGTACCTATATTTATTAAACTAACTGTGCAATGTTATTTCGGTCACATTGACCTTGTATTAATAATAAGATAACAAAAATATACTTGTTTTATAAAATAAGGTCATAAGAATTTCTGACTAAACAATGTGTCATTGTTTGTAGTTGGTAGGCAGTAATAAACTTGAATTTAGATTTATTTTTTTAATTCTAAGATATCAAAGGACACATCAAGTTACGGCTTGTCTACAATTTCTGTCTACTAAACTCATGCAAAGAAACTTCATATTAAGTTTAAAGTTTAATGAATGATACAAACTACTTGCTTTGTGCTACTATAAATACATATAACTTTCATTGGATGTGTTTAACTCTAATTTATTTTAAGTAAACCATTTTAATTCTTTTGTTGGCATTTTTGTACTATGGTATAATTACAAACAAATTTGACAAGCTTGCCATTTGCCTGGTGGTAAGCCATAGGACCGCTCATGGATAGCAGCAAAGCAAAACAAGGCCTTGAATGACAAAGCAATGCTTGACATTCCACTGCGCTCGCCATCCTGAGACATAAAATGTTAAGTCTCAATATGTCCAGTATTTAATAAAATAGTAGTTTGTAGTTATTGATAAAGCTAATATTTTTGCAGTTAGTAAAAATATATTTGTAAGTGAAACAAATCATTGAGATTTGAAGATTTATTGTACATGATATAGTAGTTTTTATTTGCAACACTAAAATGACTACTTGCAAAAATATATCAAGGTATATTTATACCAGTAGTCTAAATTGATAGTCAGAATGGAACATTTTATTCGCTATTGTATGTAGTCATATAACATTTTGGTTGCTGATTGTTTGTTCTCAAAATCATGAAAAAAAAAATATGAGAAAAGAATGAAAGCAGTGACAAAGATTATAGGGTGTTATCACTGTCATAAAGGTATCTCAACACCTTGTTTCCATCCATCAGCCAAAGAAAGTCCACTGCTGAACATAGGCCTCCCCCAATGATTTCCACAGCGACCTGTTAAAATCAATGTTGAAAGCATCTTGTATGCTAAATCCTATTTATGAATAGGTTTGTATCTTTTTGGTGTTGTTTCAAAATCTATATTTATCTTTTTCTCGTAGACTACTTGTCTGAAGTTTATTCTGCCATGTGTGAATAGCACACACACACGGAATTCACAAATTATCCATAAGCTGCAATTAAATGGTTCTGAAAATTCAAAGATCTGTACCTGTCTAAAAATATTATGTATCCTAGTTTGATATATTTCATAAAAAATACATTATTGTTAAAAGTAAATATATTTCTTGCACAGGAGGCATTTTTATCTCATTTCATGAGTGATACAATATTATATCTTATCACTATAATAAATTTAACCATTTGCTATCAATGTTAAGAGTTATTGGGTGTGGAATTTGGACTTTGCTTTGTACCTGAACAGTATAATCATTATATTTCCATTTATATGCAAATCACATTGTATTGTTAATATTTTGTCATTAATTATGTTAACTAAGTATGTTTGGCCTTGAATGTATTTGCAAACAGTGTCACGTTTATATATTCGATTCATTTGAGTTTACTTTAGATATTTGATTGTTAAATCTATAATAGTGATAATGGTCGTTTTTCAGAAAACGTACTAAACCTGTTCGCGGGTTCAACTCCCAGAACACACCTCTGACTTTTCGAAGCTATATGAGAATAACGGTGAAGGAAAACATCGTGAGAAAATGCATACCATACCCATTTGTAATACAATCTATGTTATGTAAAGTCCGCCAACCCGCACTAGGCCAGCGTGGTGGACTATATGGCCTAACAAGTCTCAACCGCACTCTCAATTGTAGATGAGGCTCGCGCCCTGCAGTGAGACGTAGATGGCCTGATACAGTACAGTAAATCTAAAATTTGTAATCATATGATGTAAAGTAAATTTTATTTGAAGAAATGTGACGATAATAGGGTGTGTTCAACATTTAAGTTCAGTCAGGAAAGACAAGAATCATTTCTCTCAGCTCATTTAGTTTTTATCACTGCCATTGTTAGGTACAGAATAGTGATATTTTATGTTAATACACAATTAACTGCAACATGCATTATTCAATGTTCTGAGGTTTGCTATTCAATAACTGGTTTTGAGGAGACCTATTTAATCTATGGTAAAAACATACAGTACGACTTTTTTTTCAACACATTCACCAGCCAGCAATCACGTACAAAGTTCCGAGAAAACACTAAGATAGAGTCTTGTGTCGTGGATTTCAGGAACTACGCGGAACTTTTCGGTCTCACAATAACCCAGACCCGAACAAAGCATTTGTTTAGATCACATAAATATTTGTCTCAATGCGGGTATCGAACCCGCGGTCTCACATTTGCTGGTTTAGCATTAAGAACAGTGCCATCAAATTATTATAATGATAATAATAGTAGCTTTCAACAACAACAAAAATATTTTACACTAGCGGTCAGGCCCGGCTTCGCCCGGGTGTATTGATATGATATATAGATAGTTTTTGAGTCTATTCAACATCAACAACATATTATTTCGGGTAATTAATAACTATATTTCCCGTCCCGTTATATCCCGTTATGTCCCGTCTCATTCAGTGTAATGACGAACAGCATTCAATCCTGTCCTCTTCTATCCCGTGCCAACGATTCGAATTTGAAAGAGTAGAAAATATGTATATTTGGTTTCCGGCCCCATCCCACGGAACCACTACATTTTTCTGGATAAAAAGTAGTCTATGTGTTAATCCAGGGTCTAGCTATCACTATACCAAACTTCATCAAAATCTGTTGAGCCGTTTTTGCGTGAAAGAGGAACAAACATCCGTACTCACAAACTTAAACCTTTATAATATTAGTAAGGATTACAAATACAATTTAAATGATCGGTCTTTGAAGGTGACAGCACAAGCAGGACAAAATGTGACGATAGTGGATCTCCAACCCGAACTCTTGGAGAAGGCTCAGAAATCCATTCAGACAAACTTGACCAGGGTGGCCAAGAAGATTCACAAGGATGATGCCGGCAAGATCGACAGCTTCGTCAAAGGATCGCTGGATAGAATTAAGGTGTCCACAAAGATCGAAGACGGCGCCAATGCAGACCTGATCATTGAAGCTATTGTGGAGAAACTCGACGTAAAGCAGGAACTGTTTAATAAACTTGATCAGGTAGGAAATTTTTACCTTAAATTCGTATAAATATATGTTAGTTCATAGTCAATCATCAATCACTTTAATGGTGAAGGAAAACATCGTGAGGAAACCTTGCATACTAAGTATGGCGAATTTGTAAGAATTTCTATAGTATGTAAGACCGCCAACCGGCGTGGTGGACTATATGGCCTAACCACTCTCAATCGTATTCTCGATTGTAGAAGAGGCCCGTGCCCTGCAGAGGGACGTATATGGGCTGATACAGTACAGTATATGTTAGTTCTAAATTATTTTTATCGCTGAATCGTATTACATATATGCATATTTAAAACAGCTACTTATTATATATTATTTAGTTATAAAAAGTAAACACGAGAATTCTCCGAGCGTGAACTAAGGTTGACTTAATTTATGATATTAAAAATATTATTATATGTAGTAATTATGTATCATTGTAAAACACTGGATTTGTAAATTTATTACATTTAGTCAACTTGTAAAGGCTATAAATTTTGTGATTCTGTTTTCGGTGCCCAGTATGCATACCAATTCTACTTTTTTTCGCTTTGAAATATATGTATATCACTTGCCTTCGACCGGAATGTGTACACGGCGCGGCATGACGATAAGCTCTTATCATATTCTTGATAGGTATAAATAAAATAAATAACATAGCCCTGACTCCACACTAAGATCTAGTCTTGGGTCGTTGATATCAGGAACTATAAGGATTTTTCGGTCTCACAAACACTCAGACATGAAAGGAATATTTGCCGTTCAAACATATCTTTCGGTGCGTGGATCGAACCCGTGGCCTATTGTTTCACAGCTGGCGTCTAACCGACTGCGCCAGAGGCTGTCGAAAGTTATATGTTTGGAATAATGTAGGCGTCTCTAATGGCACCTCTGCCAGCCTCATTAAGTACACAGGCATTAGTTGATACTATGTCTCACATGCCAGAGCATAATATGTAATATTTAATTTCCAGTTGGCGCCGGAACACACGCTGCTCGCTACGAACACGTCGTCGATATCAGTAAACGCCATTGGAGCTGGCATCAAGAGGAAAGATAAGTGTGTATCGTTTGTTTTGTCATTCAATTGTTTATTGTATGCGCATCATGAGCAGTTTTTTATTGCGATGAAAGGCTAGACGAGCATGCAACTCGCCCGATGTTAGGCGATACGACTGCTTATGGACAGTAGCAAAATTAAATACCACCTTGAATAACAAAGCAATACTTGGTATTGCACTCTGCTGTTCAGACATAACATATTAAGTATCATTATGTTCAGGAGTTACTCAGGCTACAAAGTTCAAACCGAAACGCAACAGTGAATTTATACTCCCATACAGCTATATTGTCATATATTGATACCAAAGAAAAATAAAAAAACATAACATCCAACAGTCACATACATAGTCCTGACCCTACACTAAGATCGAGTCTTGTGTCGTGGGTATCAGGAACTACGAGAGACATTTCGGTTTCACAAATACTAGACCCGAAAAAAATATTTGTGGGGCGAACCCGCGGACTCTCGTTTGACAATCGGCGTTTAACCAACTGTTTCTACCAAATCACACGCAAGCCTACCAGTTTTGTTTCACAGCTTCTAACCTACTGCGCCACGGAATGTCATAAAAACCTACTCATATTTACTTACAGATTCGGTGGCCTCCACTTTTTCAACCCAGTGCCTGTGATGCGACTCCTGGAGGTGATCAAAAGCGACCACATCTCTGAGGAGTCGTACCAGGCCATGATGGAGTGGGGCAAGTCAGTGGGCAAGACCTGCATCACCTGCAAGGACACTCCTGGGTTTGTGGTCAATAGGCTGCTCGCTCCATACAGCGCTGAGGCACTGAGGATGTATGAGAGAGGTGGGTTCGACTTTTTTTTGGCTTATGGTATGGTTTAGTAGAAGGGTAAAGTTTGTTTTTTTTTATTTTTATTAAAGGCGGCACTGAGAATGTATGGGAGAAGTGGGTTGGGAAACTGTTTTTTTTGGCTTATGGAATGGTTCAGTAGAAGGGTAATGATCTTTTTTTTAAGGCAAATGAGTTTGGTGTTTTTTTTCTCCGCATGCAGTTTAATTTTTAATGTGTTTGTGGGTTGATAAGCTGGTTATTTATTTAAGCCATGTTTGCAGTACGGAGCTCCTCTGAAATCTAGTTTTCTTTTGGGTTTTAGGCTTCAGTTTACGTAGCTCATTTTTTTTCGGTTTAACAGCCCATTTGATTATAAACGAATCAAAAATATATTTAAAACGAAATATATAAATTTACAAAGTATATAGTAACACGAAAAAATGTTCTAAAAATGTGAAATAACATTACATACTTACATTCTTGTATTTTCTTTACAAAAATTTTTGCTCTTTTGTAAAGTTTTTTTTTTTTATTGCTTTGGATGGCGAGACGAGCAAGCCGTTCGCCTGATGGTAAGCGATACGACCGCTCATAAACAGTAGCAACATTCCACTGCGCTCGCCATCCTGAGACATAAGATGTTAAGTCTCAATATGTCCAGTAGTTGCTCTGGCTACAATGTCCTTCAATCCGAAACACAACAGTGCATTTAAGCAGTGTTGTTTCACGGGAGAAATAGACATTGCGGTGGTACCTACCCAGATGGCCGCTCACATATGAGAGACCTACCACCAGTAAGTTGTATCCAGTAATAATATATGATGGCCAATTATACGTATATAAACACTTCCCCTCCCGCGGGTGCACAGTGTAGTGACGTGTTTACGTGCTCGTCATTATTAATTGTGTTTTGTGTGTTTTAACGGCGATTATCGGTTCGTGAGTTGTTTATTGTTGTATGGTATCGTATTGTCAGCAGCGATCTGTAAGTTTTTTAAAGTTTTATATAGTTTATTAGTGGATTTACTCAAATTTATTTCTCGGTAAGTACTTTTATTTTTCTAAAGTGGGTATTGCGAAATAAAATATCGCCCGGCCGGTCAGTCAGCTGATTTGTTTAACGTTAATTAGTTCGTTTTAGTTTACGATATATATTGTGAATAACTTGCATTTTATTTCTGATAAGTAAATGTCGGTTCAAAATGACGATCCGCCCGATCGGGGCCCAAATCCATTCGGTCAAAGTAGACTCACGCCTCGGTCACCCAGTTCGGCCAAACGTTTATTTAGCGATGTTAATTCGCCCACATCTGTTTCCCCCGTTCAATCGAAACGTCTGCAATTATCAGAATCGGCAGATACTTCGTCTGTAGACAACGGCAGCGACGCGAGCCGCGCGGACTATTGCGATATGGTGTTGGAAGTATCGAGTTATTTGTCAAAGATAAACGAACTCGTCAATGACCAGGGCTCGCGCATGAATATTGCAAATAGGTCGGCCGTGTTAGATATTACACAACGCGTAACTTCAATTGTTTCGTTACTGGCTCTAAAATCATCGTGTAATGAAACCAAGATAGCTAATATGCAACGCGAGTTGGATCAATGCAAACGCGTTAACGTGTCCACTAGTACATATTCGGATAATTTAAAATTGCGTTTAGCGAAACCCGCTCCGGTAGTGCAGCCGCGCGCCCCTGCCCCGTGCGTAATAGCTTACCCGACGAGCGAACGGTCAGCTGATTTGCAGACGTCATCCGCGACGAAACAGGCGCTCTTTAAGGCAATTAATCCTAGTGACGACGGGTTCCAAATCGTTGGGGTTAAAAAAACCGCTAAATCTGGTGTTGCTCTGCGTCTTGCAAATGACAAACAAATAAAAAAATTGGAATCAGTCGACGCGATAAAATCGGCGGGGCTGCGTCTTGAGAAACCAAAGGGTCGCCGCCCTCGTATTTTAGTTAAAGACGTGCCATCCTCCATGGAAGACCGCGCTTTCTTAACAGCATTATATCGTCAAAACATCAAGGACGAATTGCCCATAAAGGAGGATGACTTTTCAAAGTCCGTCAAAATAACTCGCAGACGTCTTTTAGATAACGGTCGTAAATGGATAGGATTAGAATTGGACTCAGAGATTCGCAAACATTTGATGAATACAAAAGATAAACTTTTCATTGATTGGGCCACCTGCCGTTTTATTGATGACATAGAAGTAGTACGTTGCTTAAATTGTCAATATTACGGGCACGTTCAAAAATTTTGCACAGTTAAAACACCAACGTGCGCCATTTGTGCTGAGTCTCATGAAACTAAGACTTGCCCGCATAAATCGAACCCGGAATTTAAGTCAGTGTGTGCGCCTTGTAAAAGATTTAAAAAACCACATGACCATCGTTGTGGGTCTCAAGAGTGCCCAACATATAAAAACAAAATCGAGCAATTACTTCTTTCGACCCAATACTAAAAAAATATGGATTTTACAATCGGTCAGTTAAACCTTCATAACGATAGGGTAGCGACGTCAGAATTAGACACGTTAATTCATGATTATAAATTAAATATCGTTCTAGTTCAGGAGCAATACCAACATGCGCGATTACGTAGTAAGGTAGTACAACTCGATAACAACTCACGAGCTGGTATTTTTGTGTCGGGTTCACATCTTACCATTACCTCAGTGCGTAATCTTATGACGTCACACTGTGCTGTCGCTGAGGTGTCTAGTCCGATTTGTAAGGTTTATGTTGTGAGCTGTTATTTTCAATACTCAGATCCTGTGGGTCCTCATCTGCATCACCTCCGCTATGTCTTGCGGTCCCTCGCAGGACATAAAATTATTATAGGTGCTGACGTTAATGCGTCATCTGTCCTTTGGTATGGCAAATATCGCTCCACTGATACCGAGCGACGTTGCGCTGTAGAAGATTTCATTGCAGAGATGAATCTCGAAATACACAACACCCCCGATGCACCACCTACTTACAGTAGCCCTACGGGCGAATCTTCTATTGACGTCACACTTTCTAGTGGAGACGTCCGTATTGATAGGTGGCGCGTCCTGCCGGACGCGTCGTGTAGTGACCATCGCCTGATTGTGTACGAGTTCTTGCCTAGATTGACACAGGGTCCGATACAGAATAATTTTAATTTTAGATATAAATCTAGAGGTGCTAACTGGGATTTATTTGGCTCGCTATTTGCTCGGCATGCTGGGGACTTCACTCGCAATGATCTATCAGCTGAAACCTGTGCTGAGATTATGTCGGACACTTTTACATATTGCGCAGACATTACCATCGGTCGAGGTTCCATCACTAACACTCGGAGGTGCGATTGGTGGAATGACTTACTGGTCCAACTACGTCGGACTTTTCGCAGAGCGCGTAGGCGTTTCAACGGGCTTAAGAGACGTTGTGTCACAGGGGAAGCAATTACATCTGCTTTAAATAAACTGAGAGTTGCCAGATCACATTATAAAGCGGCCGTCCAAAAATCGAAAGGTAACTTGTTACGTAAAATTGTGGCCCGGTTAGATAGTGAGGGTCCGTGGTCTCCTTTATACCATGAATTTAAAGCGAATAGGTCAATCAATTTGGCTTATATTGAGAATTTAAAAATTGACAACAACTTCACAACTGGTATTGAGGAGACAACGGAGGCTCTGTTACAATCGTTAATTCCGGATGATAATATTGAAAATGATACGGAATACCATAAGCAGATTAGGATGTGGGCCTTGGAGGTACCGAACTCCTCCGTTTCAAATCTCGCGTCGTTTGATGAATTTAGCGAAATTGTACGAGCTTTGCCCCTAAACAAGGCTTCCGGTGACGATAAAATAACTAATAAAATGATCAAAGAAGCGTGTAAATCGGCCGGCGATGCATTACTCACTGTTTATAACAGATGTATTGCTGAAGGGGTTTTTCCGCGGGTATGGCGTACCGGTTTCATTCGTATAATACCCAAGGGTGGCGATAAATCTCCACATGATCCTAAGTCGTATAGACCTATTACACTCTTACCGTCTCTAGGTAAACTTTTAGAACGTCTTATCGTCCCTCGATTGCTACCGGGTGGACCAAAGTTTCATGAAAAACAGTTCGGCTTTACAACGGGTAGGTCAACTATCGACGCGGCAATATCGGTTAGAAGAGCTGTAAGTACATCGGCGCGCAAATATGTACTCGGTATTTTCCTGGACATATCCGGTGCTTTCGACAACGCTTGGTGGCCGATGCTGCTTCTTAAGTTGAAATTACGAGGTTGCTTTAAAAATATATATTCACTTATTTACTCGTATTTCTCGCACGGAACAACAAAACTTAAACTTGGACACTATGCTGTGTCGAAACCACTTACGATGGGCTGTCCACAAGGTTCAGTTTTAGGTCCTTATTTGTGGAATTTAGGGTTCGACGATTTTCTTGCAATTCCCTTGCCGTCAGGGTGCTCTTTGACCGGATATGCGGACGACGGCCTTTTGCTTATAGAGTCAAATAGTAGATCGGGATTAGAAATTATGTCGGACGCGTGTTTAAAACTAATATGTGACTGGGGCCATCGAAATCGCTTAACCTTTGCACCACAAAAAACTTTCCAATTACTTCTGAAAGGAAATTTAAAATCACAGCCGCGAATTAAATTTAATAATATCAATGTTAAAAAAAAGGAATCGGTTTGTTATCTTGGTTTAATTTTAGATAGGAATTTTTCCTTTCTTGAACATATTAAGAACGTCGGGGAAAAGTCGAAAAGGAACTTTTTTGCTTTGACAAGAATATGAAAATCAACGTGGGGGCTATCTTTCAATACACTAAAAATCATCTACGGAGCAACTTACTTAGGATGTATCTGTTATGGATCTCCCGTATGGGCTGATAGGGCTACTATCGGTGCTGTGCGAAGAAAACTGCTCCAGAGCCAACGTTTGGCGTTGATATTCTTGTGCAAGGCATATAGAACTGTTAGTACCGAAGCTTTGCCTGTCCTAGCGGGTGTACTTCCAGTCGACCTGGAGGTGCAACGTCGCGCCGCGATGTATTACTCTAATAGAGAGAATATGGATAAAAGTTTTTTCACCGCACGTGAACTTTTAAAAGTTGACAGATTATTTAAACCGGTTTCAGTGGTATATAGCGAACTATTACATGAATGGCAAAATAGATGGGAGGTATCTTTGAAGGGCCGGCATCTATACCAATTTTTTCCTTGCGTACGTGATCGTTTAACAAAGACGTGGCTAGATGTCGATTATTGCGTATCACAATTTCTCACGGGCCATGGTAACTTTAAGTCTAAACTATACTCTTTTAAGCTTGTTGCGTCGCCTGCGTGTTCATGTTCAACACCTAATTGCGAGTATGAGCAGTCCGCGCATCATATACTTTGGGAGTGTAGTCTTTGGCATAATGAGCGTAAAATCATGCTAGATAGTATGCAAATATCATCTGGAGTTGTATACTACATGGACCTTGTAGAGACTAGAAAGAACTTCCGTGCTTTCCGGCGTTTTTGCCATACCTATTACTGGAATCAAGCATAACAGTTCACATAATAGGTCCCATTTAAATGTAATAATAATTTGATCCGTGGTGCTTCACAGCTGGCTTCTCCGGCTGTGAAAGTCTTTTTGCGAGGTTATTTACCTCTTCAGTTCAATGTTTTGTCACCCGCTTTGCACGGAGGGAAGTGGACAATAATTTATTTCCAACTCCTCCTATTAATTTAACTTTCTGATTAATTTCGTTGCGGGTTAAAGACAGGTTAGACATTCCCGGAGACTCGCCGAGCTTCAATGCTCGGTGTCATTACTTTGCGTGCCACTGTTGATCCTGGCTCACAGGAGTTACAGTGGTGGGTGTGAGGGCGGGACAGTCTCCTATATAAATATGTAAGTACTGACTATAATTTTCTGCAATATTTTGTATTTAATTTCGTAAATCACTACTAATGGCTATATGATTAGGTTTTGTCCAATGTCTTGTATATTTTGCAATTATTAATTGGCTAATGGTTTTAATAAGTGAAGAAGCTTATTCGTGTATGTTTTTGTCGTCGTAAATGTATTATAATCATTAATTTGTGTTTATTGTGTAATTTCATGGCTACATATTTTTCCTGTTGTTTTAGTTTGAAAATTACATTATTAGTTACAAATAAAAAATTAAATAAATATTGCGTTTGTAACTTCCTTATCGTAAACGCTAGAAAAATAATTTAATATAATTACTAAATGTAAGAGACCTGTCCTGCCATGTCATCTCTGTCGAGAATTCTTATTGCTACCTAAACTATACATAAGCTCAGTAACCCTAGGATTTTACCCACCATAAGAATACCTGCCTGGCAAAGAAGTTCGGTAGCCTATCTGGAAGGCATTTGAACCGCCTTCGCACAGGTTTGGGCCACTTCAAGACAAATCTGGAAAGGTGATATTATTTAAAGACCGACTGTGACTTTGACTCTCTAGAACAAAGTATGTCGCATTTGCTGATGTGCCCAATGTGCCCTACCACCTGCACAGAAAAGGACACATCGAAGCCACATACGCTGCCATTAACGTAGTGACCTATGGGACTTGGATAAAAAAAAAGATAAAAGTAAAAGCAAAAAAAAAGAATCATAAGAAAATAAGTACAAAGGGAAAAAGTAATAACAGTTTAAATAATAATTAATTTATCATTTAAGCCCGTTTTTACTTTCGTAACGCTTATAATTTAAATAGATTTTAAGCCATGGACGAAAAAAGAAGAGACTCAGTAATATTTTTATGTCGTATTCATATCGTAGAACTCCACTGTCATGGCTATCATTCCTGTTCCCAATTAAGCTAGCAAAATTTTAATAATACTATTTTTATATCGTAGGAATTAAAACTTTTTTGACGGCGGCCCTCAGACAGTCAATATTATTATACAATAGTATGGTATATGCAAAAAATACCGTATAGTAGGCAAGCCAAGTCAAAGAATATTTTGCTTGCTTTACATTTGACAATTTTTTTACATCTTGGCGACGCCCTTGTGTAACCAAATACATTTTTAGCTTTACTAACATTGTAACATTAGAAACTAATAAAGTTACTTGTACTTACTAAACAATATTTATCCTTTTTTCTCAGGAGACGCAACAAAAGAAGATATCGATATTGGAATGAAATTAGGCGCTGGATACCCCATGGGTCCGTTTGAATTGGCTGACTATACTGGTTTGGACACCAACAAGTTCGTCTTACAAGTAATGTATGAGATGACCAAAAACCCGGTGTTCAAACCCATCCCACTGCTGGACAAAATGGTGGCCGAGGGAAAACTGGGCATTAAGACCGGCGAGGGGTGGTATAAATATAAGAAATGAAAAAAAATGTATGGATTTTTATAATTATGTGGTTGTGGAATAAATGTTGAATGACCATTTTGATGTTTGATTTCAATAAAAAATACGTAATACTTTCTTAGATTTACGCGAATGTTACTCATTGAAATAAAACTATTATTCACGGATTTTATCGTGGATTTGGTTTAATTTTTACATTTTTTAACTTGTCGACGTTGCGATTGCTTTACATCTTTCGTGGTCACGGGGCGAATTGTCTCCAAAAAACAAATATGCAATAAAATCCGTAGATATAAAACTATTATTTACGGATTTCAAAAATAACGTGAATAATCTAGTCAGGTGTACGCCACACGTTTTTTCGGCGTGAAAATCTCAGGGTACTTTTACCCGACATTCGTTTAAGAGAATATAACGTCTATAGAATGGCCATGATCAATGCTTAGGCATCTAGCTGTTTATGGGTGTAACATTGTTTTGAAATACCATATATTTTAAACTTTAAAACCTTGGTTTTCTATCATCGCTAAATTGAGAACGAAAGTTAACTTGTAGGTTAAAAAGGTTGCACGGGAATCGAATGGCGAATTCTCTCTGCCTTGACTCTCGACTAACTTCGTACTAAAGTATCATGTGCATACCATATTTCTATATGAGCGGTGACTCAAAGTATTATAATTAGGAGACTGTCCCGCCCTCACACCCGCCACTGCAACTCCTGTAAGCCAGGATCAACAGTGGCACGCAATGTAATGACACCGAGCATTGAAGCTCGGCGAGTCTCCGGGAATGTCTAACTTGTCTTTAACCCGCAACGAAATTAATCAGAAAGTTAAATTAATAGGAGGAGTTGGAAATAAATAATGTCCACTTCCCTCCGTGCAATGCGGGTGACAAAACATTGAACTAAAGAGTATTATAATTAGTAATTTTCTACCCCATTATCACAATCTTTGATTAGGAAAGGGTATCAAAACATCGATCTATTATACGACACGATTACATCCCTAGCCAACCATATCTAATTAATTTTCAACTAGGTTTTCCGTTAAAAATATTTATTTCCATTTTTATCAAGCGATATAAATTGATAAAAAATTGCGATGTACGTTAATAAAGTAGGTGATATTGTTTGTGTTATCAAATTATGTAATAAAACAAGGTGATAACCGTGACTTTGTATTTGAATTATGAACAATATTAATCTTTACCCAAACATGTTAACGCATAAGTGCGCTTATCTATGCCATAGATTTTTAAACTTTAATAACTGCCATTTAGTTAAGTACAAAAGTGCGTGGTGGCCTGTTGGTAAACCTGACCCGACGTGGTTGTCAACATGTTCACGGTGGTCACGGGTTCGAGTCAGAGGGCACAACTCTGACTTTTCGGAGTCACGTGCGTATTGATAGTCAATCACCATGCACTAAAACGGTGAAGGAAACATTCCGAAGAAACCTGCATACCATAGCAATTTATAAGAATTAATATGATATACGAAGTCCTCCAACCCGTATTAGGCCAGCGTTGTGGACTGTATGGCCTTACCACTCTCAACCGTACTCTATTCTTGAGGAAGCCCGTGCCCTGCAGTGGGGCGTAAATGGGCTGATACAGTATTTCAGTACTACTAAGGAATTGAACATTCCTATTCACATTCCTAACCCTAGCTTGTGGTATTTGCACCACGCCTCCTTGGCCCTTCAATCTCGATATATTTCTATGAATATTTGTTTCGAATGTAGGTGTTATGAGACCGGAGTCATTAATAGTTTCTGATCCCCATCATAATAGGTAGTAGGTACATTCGTAGTGTATGGGTTATATGTTTGATTCTCACTTAAAATCTATGCTATCAAAGATTACTGGTAGGTCTCTCATATGTGATAGGTATATAAAGTAGCAAAGTTTATTTCTTCTGCCCAACAGCAATGTAAATGGACTGTTATGTTTCGGTTTGGAGGACATTGTAGCTAGAGTGACTACTGGACATATTGAGACTTAACATCTTATGCATTGCTTTGTAATTCAAGCTGTTGTTGGTTTTTTCCTTCTGTCCATGAGCGGTTACCATTATGCGAACGGTAAGCTCGACTCACCATTTAATGCAATAAAAAAAATTAATCATTAGGTAAAAGAACCGTGATACATTTATATGAAAGGAAACAATAAAGAGTTATTTATATCTATTTTAGCACTAATTATACCAGCTAATCAGTTGTAAACCGCATTATCAATGAGTTATTATTAATGAATGATTTGAAAGTTTTTTGTTAACAGCTACAACAGATAAATCTCGCAATACCTTTTTATTTTAATTGAACAGCAATGGTATTTTAATTGATTAAAATTCGTTCAAGTTCCCGGGAATGTCTAATTTGTCTTTAACCCGCAACGGAATCTACCAGAAATTAAATAAATAGGAGGAGTTGCAAATAAATTATCGTCTACTACCCTCCGTGATAAAGCGTGTGACAAAATAATAATCTCTAAAAAGTAAATAACCTAAAAAAAAAGACTAACAGCCGAAGAAGTCAGCTGAAAAGCACCACGAATCAAACCATTAGTACATTTAAATAGGAGCTATTATGTGAGCTGTTAAACTTGATTCCTATGGGTACCTATGGCAAAAACGTCAAAAATATGCCGAATATTTTTCCTAGTCTCACAAAGTCTGCTAAATCTAATTGCTGAAGCTTGCTTCTTTCTCATAACATTAATAAGTTACCTCTCAATAAGGAAATAATTATCCAAATAATTCTATGTTTTAGGCGATGCGTCAGCCGAAGACATCGACACCGCAATGAGACTGGGCGCAGGGTACCCCATGGGGCCTCTAGAGCTAGCAGACTTCACAGGGTTGGACACCAAGAAGTACATACTAAACGTGATGCTGCAAATGACGGGCGATCCAGTGTTCAGACCTATAGGGATCCTGGATAAGCTGGTGGATGAGGGGAGATATGGGAGGAAAACTGGCCATGGGATATATAAGTACGAGAAGAAATAAAGTGATGCTAATTGATTGAGAGTGTTTTGTATGTAAAGTAAGTTGATGCAATAAAATAGTTGTTGAATTGTTCTTTAGTTGTTTGTATTCATAACTCATTGTCTTTCTTATTTTGCACCACCTACATAATTCTATATGCGGGATTTTAGAAAATGGATTCAAGATTAAAGTTTTTTATGTTGAGGAAGATACTGAAATGATACCATTTATCAACATTGTTAAAACATTTTCTAGAATATTACTAAGCAATAAATTGGTGCAGTTAAAATTCGCTTGATCATATAATCCTGCAATCATTTCCTCCGGTTGTTTGTCATGACTATATATTGCATTTTATAGCTGTTATCTGAATAGAAAACGCAAGATAAGATTTCAAAGATTATATTTATGGTGTTTATAAAATATTGACCCTTTTTTGTGTTAAAATAAAAACGTATATCATGATACGATTGCAAATAAAATTGAGTGAATCATATCTATTTTACAAAGGAATCAAGTTTCGTAACCGTGCGTCACTGTGCACTTACTGTTGCGAAATCTATTTATTTTCTGATAATACATGGATGAATTGTAACTTTTTGGATGTGTCGATAAATATACGTTAGGAATCCGTTACTTTGTTTGTATTTTTTTTTTTTAATAATTATTGCTAAAAAAAATGATATGATCTGAATTACTTTCTAGTAACTGGCGCCAACGTTTGAGCGATACCAATTCTTGATTCGCTCTATTAAAAAGCTTCCCTTTATCTGTTAGTGTATTGCAATCTCTTTAAAGACTGCTGTGGCCATGGCTAGCGTTGGATTAACGCGTTTGTGTTGTACTTATAGAATTTTCTTTGTCATTAGTACGTACCTAGTTAATATGAATACATACACCCATCAGTCACATACATAGTACTGACCCCACTAAGATCCAGCCTTGTGTCGTAAGCATCAGAAAATACGAGAGACTTTGGTCTCACAAACACACCCAGACTTGAAACAAATACCTGTGGTTCACACAAATATTTATTTCGCTGCAGGGATCGAACCCACGACCTCACGTTTCATAGTCGGCGTTTAACCATCTGCGCCACGGAGGCTTTCAAATAATCAAATAATTAATGTTAATATGAATCAATATATAGATAACAAAATAATCTGTCAATATTCTAAGATCTTCACGTTAACATCATCAACTGGTGTTGTTTATTTCCCAAAGCCTTGCTATTTAGATCAGTACGGGTTTACGAGGCAAAATTAGCCGAAACAAAGATGCATACGCAAATCGTTTTAACCAATATATTGTTACAGCTGTGTTAAAAGAACAAATCGTATGACGATGTATCGTGTTCAGTGTACACATCCCAAAATATAAGCAAAGATTCTAAATGTTTAAAAGCTCTTATGTGCGCAGTAAAACATTTTAAATGTTTCCATTTCAAAGTGCGTCGCAAAAAGATCAAAAAAATACTCAGCTTTGGTCAATAAGTGCTACTTGCTGTGGCATACCACTGCCATAACACATAGATACACATTTTCTATACAAACTAATACGTACCATGCTTTTTTTTTTATTCTTTAAATGTCGTGTCTTGTTGACCCACATATTATATAGTCTACATTGCTACAAAAATAACCCAGTTTCTAACCCACTATAACGGAGCAGGGGTTCCTAAACTTTAAAGATAACGGAACATCAACCAAATACAGTAAAAGCTCTTTATTCGCGGGGTATGTGTTCCGTAATTATGCCGCGAATACAGAAACCGTGTATATGGAATGGCATTTTATATGGCATTATAGGGGATACGTTCCTAAGTGACAAAATAAAAAAACCAACATTAAAAAAATCAATTTAATTGAAGTTTTTGACCATACTTATTGATTATTATCTTCAGGCTTAGGCAACGGATAAAAGAATTTTGTAATTTTTTCTTGCTTGGCAGTTTTTAAATGCTCTTTCAGATCAAATTGATATTCAGCAGGGCCATTAACAATTTGCCTCTTAAAAATAAACTCGTTCCATAGCATAATTTCAATGTGTATGGCTTCAGTTCTTCCAATGATTCTTTTATGTTTACAAAGGATTTTTGGTTGGATACATTTTGGAAATATTTTTACTGGTTTCTTAGATTTACGCGAATGTTACACATTGAAATAAGACTATTATTTAGTGTCCGCCCCGTGACCACGAAAGCTGTAAAGTGATCGAAACGTCGGGAATTCAAAAAATGTAAAAATTAAACAAAATCCGCGATAAAATCCGTAAATAATAGTATTATTTCAATATTTTTACGAATATGCATGTACTATGTACCGATTAGATCCGCGAATAAAGAAATCCCTAGCCGCAAATATAGGAATTGGGTCACAATTTTTTAATCCGCGAATAGTGAAAACGCGAATGAAGGAAGCGCGAATAAGGAGCTTTTACTGTACCTTCAATTTTATGGAAACCTCATATCAAAGGATTACAAATCAACATTGTTTATATGTATACTGTCTCTCTAGCTACCTTTTTACATAAAAATAATGAGTCCCTCTGATCACATATTTATTTATTTTATTATGTTTTGTACACCAACGAATATGAACAAATAAAACAAAATAAATTACATATCTTACGCTATTTCAAATTAATATTTTGACCGTGGTATTATTTAATTAAAAGCTAATAAATAATTTTGGCGGAACTCTGATGATTATTTTGTGGAACCAGGCATACTGTGACCATGAATGAACGAAAGGAAAAAAGTAATCTTTGTATGAATTCAAGGGCGGATCCAGATTTTACGCCATATACGGGGTCATATAGTTCATGTCAGAACACTGGGTCCGATTTCAATACTTCAATTCGTAATAATGACTTTTTAATGTTTGTTATAGGCGTGATTTGTGAACACACACATACTTTTTTACTTTATTTATCGACATACAAAGAATTAAAGGTGCTTATAAATTTTATCAACAAGATAATAAATTATGTCAATGGGGGCCAGCCAAGGGGGTGTCATGACCCCCATGGTCATGACCCCCATGACCTCCCCCCTGGATCCGCCGTTGTATGAATTACGATGATACGTCACCGCCCACCGGCTCGTTGCGAATAGTCTAATCATATCTATTTGTATTAGCCCGTTATCAACACACTACAGGGCATGGACCTCCTCTACAATCGAGAGTACGATTGAGAGGGATTAGGCCATATAGTCCATCTATCTAAATCATGATAATGATAATCTATTTTAGTTTTAAAATTTTTAAATTTGTTTGGTAAAAACGTGTGAATAAGCGCCGCCTGCCAAGCATGGCGAATATTGGGAAATACGACCATGATGACGACTCGATCCTTGGGGGAGGCCTATGTTCAGCAGTGGACTTACTGTGGCTGAAGAGAATAAGAGAGAGAGAGACTATGAGTGTAAGAATTACTGTATATTTTCTAACATCAATCTAAACTAAATTATCTCTTATCGCGAGTAGTGATTCATACGTTTCTATGACTAATTTATATATTTTTATCATTTCAGTAAGTGTTAAACTGTGTGTGTGTGTGTGTAAGTGTTAAGATATATTTATTATCAACCGTAAAAGCATAAAGCTATGTCTTTTTTTTCTTTTTAGTAAATACAATAATTCTGCCGAATATAGATTGATGAATGATCCATCTCGAACCGCGATGAAGCTCCTTCTTATTGATAGGTCATGAAACATTACTAGTATGTATAAAAAAGAAAATCTTTATACAAGCATGGTTTAACATAAAATTTTTCGGTATGTAGGTACTTATCATTTGACAAAAAGGTCATATCCGAATTTCCCCGAGTGGGTATTTCCCCAGCTGTTGTTTCATATTTGAATGGCCATGGATGGAGACTAACAAAATCAAAACAAAAGATTCTTGTTTATTTTGTTATCCATCCATATTTAAATCTCAGGAATATGAAGTTAATATAGATACTCGATAAAGAAAAATGTAATCAGTTTAAATAGCTATTCGCTGGGTGCGAAGTATAAGGTGGGGGAACCACGAAACGATCGCAGCGCGCGTCATGGCCAAAAAAGGAATTATCGGTGGCGAACGCTGTCACTTTTTACTAGCGAGATTTACGTTTTTAGTAAATAAAGATGAGTCACGAAGCTTGCTGCGTAGTTAATTGCAAAAACAATGGCAGAAATAGTGATAAAAAATTCTACAAATTTCCACAGGCAAGTTGGAGAAGCTCTCAACATGATTTATGTAGTGTATCAGACAGGGCCGTCTTTACATATTATGGGGCCCTGGGCACACAAGAATTTGGGGCCCTTTTGAAAAAAAAAAAAATCTAACATTTATCTACTATGATCATTTCATATCGAAGTTATGTATCAATCTTGTCGGAATTGTCCGTATCGAAGGGATGTAATGTAAGAAACTGTGTATGATGTCTCTAGATCTTTCTAGGTTAGCTCATTACACAGGTTCACTAAAATGTTTTTATTAGTGAGTACTGAATTACCACTAAAATAGTTAATAGGGTTTTTTTTATGTTGGATGTATTATTTGCGATTGTTTTTTATTTTTATTTATATGGTATTAATCCTTATCAAAATAATTTCGTTTTGAATCGATTTAAAAAAAGGAGATTATGTATTTGATGTGTATGTATGTAATTTTGTCAGAGTTGCATAGTTTTTGGATATATTAGTCTATACCAGCGCCTGAACACGAACTTCAAATTAAAAAATGTATGCATGTTTGTATGTTTGTCCACTCATATCTGAAAAATTAAAAGTCGGATTTCAAAAAATATTTTTGCTTTCGATTAGATATAGTCCAACTTAGGAGTTGTATAAGTTTCATCAAAATCGGTTACTTAGTTTTTGAGATAAAGCAGGAGTGTCCAACTTTTTTCAGTTCGCGATGTGCATACATGTTAACTATTTTATCTCAGCGTCCTAACTTACATATAGGTAAGGGTAATAAGTTTCGATTACCACAACAGAAATTTAAAACCCCTTGGTTCTACTCGCATAGTTCGTAACATGATGTTATAAAGTTTAATAAGTAGTCTAGCTGGCACCGACCTAAAAAATTGTTGGCCTATTTAGTTATCTTAGATCTATTAAAAGATTATTTTTTATTATCCAGAATTAATGAGACGGGACAGGACAAGATGTAACAGGATCTAGTCTTGTGTCGTGGGTATTAGAAACTACGAGAGACTTTTTGGTGTCTCAAACACCCAGAACCGAAAGAAATCGAAGCGAGTGCCAACGCTATTGCTGACGAGATCAGACTTGGAATGGGATATTACATTCCTTCCTCTGAGATCGCCAGTAAGGACCGTGGACGCTCCTGGTTCAAACGTGCATGCGCCGATGCTATCGGTGACAAACAGGCGGCGTATCGCGCTTGGATCAGTGGTCGCGCCATGAAGGATCCCAATATCAGTTCCCTCAAAAAAGCCTACAACCGCGCCACCAAGACCTGCAAGAAGCTTTAACGTAGGCCACGTTAGGGCGGATGCCCAGCGCGTTAGCAGGATTGGGCGTGCGTTGGTTCAATCACCCAACTAGCAGTCGTGCTTATTGGAGTTTGGCCAGGGCCGTTAAATCTAACTTCTGCCGTCCAGCGTTGCCACCGCTGAGGTACCCAAAAGGGTCACTGGCCTACAAGCCGCAAGAGAAGGCTGCCTTGCTGGCAAATCTCTTTGCAGCTAATTCCCGCCTCGAAGACCGTGGTTCCCAGACGCTGCCCACACTGCCTGATTGCGGTTTCTCAATGGCGGATATTCGCATCAGGCAGTGTGATGTGCGGCGTGAGTTACGGTCTCTCGATGTGTGGAAAGCCAGTGGTCCGGATGGGATACCAGCGGTGATTTTGAGAGCTTGTGCAGCCGAGGTATCTCCTGCACTGACTTGCCTCTACCGAACGTCCTACCGCATAGGTGTTGTGCCGGAATCTTGGAGGGAGGCCAATGTGTAACCGATCCCCAAAAAGGGTGATCAGTCGGACCCTACCAATTACCGCCCTATCGCTATCACCTCAGTGATATGTAAGGTCATGGAGCGGATCATAAACGCTCGATTGGTCTGCTCCTGGAAGGCCGGCATAATTGTGTCTATTGACATGGGACTGTCGTCCGATGCCAGTAGACACTCTGCCTAGGCGGCATTTGCGCTCACCATCAGGCGCAATGCGGACACTATGCCGGGGCAGAATAAAAAAATAAAAAATTGTGGGCCGCACAAACATTTCTCTCAGTGGGAGGATCAAACCCGCAGTCTCTCGTTTCACAGGCCTCGTAACGTCTAACCGACAGCGCCACGGAGGCTGTCAAAAGTTTTGATATAAATAACATGTTGCTAATTTGGACTGGATTCATCATTCAAATAGGATCTGCACACGGGCGGAGCCAGTTGGGTCCAAGTGTAGATATATATAAATAGTTATTGACATTAACTTATCCATAAAGATATCTCCTCTAAAATATTGGTAACGTGGTTATTATTTTCACAAATTTTAAAATTAATTTATACATATAGTTATTTACTTGTTTTACTGGCTATTTTTGAACTGATCATCGAAAATCTAGTTTACATTTGATCGAATCCCATAGATCATATTTTTTAAATATCATACAACAGCATATAATCTCAACATTGAAATAATTTAAAGAATAAAGATTGTCCACTTTCAAACCACCAAACCCAAGGACGTGGTTGTTGAGAAAATATGGAAATATGGATTAAACGATTGTGAAGCAGTACATCTGGTTTACAGAAACCACGTTTTACAGACTTAAAAAAATAGTAAGTAGTATCTTAGGAATTATTTCGATTATTTCATATTGAACTGTTTTTTTAAAGTGTAATTAATGTCTGTCAGTAGCGTAGGTAACTTTATACTATCTGAGACCCGTGGCAAAATCATCAGACGGGCCCTCCCTTACTGTAAAAAACTTAACTTTATAAACTCTATGAATCTATGAAACCCAATAATTGGTAAACAATCCAGCGAATTGTGGATTTTATCTTACTAATTTTATAAATCAATGTTACATTCCTTCTCTGCTTACGGCATCTTGGGCCGAGGATCCCTTCGGGCCTGAGGTCTTTCAAGCTCGGGGCCCCCTAGGACCGGGGGCCCCCTACCTTAGTGTTATACAAATATTATTATGATGCAAACATACTACCTATATAGTATAATTACTATTTCTGTGACAGAGAACACATTTATAATATTTCACTTTTGGTTTGCAGGGATCTCTTTTAGGATGTGGAGTTATATTAACACTAATCTACTGAAATAGATGATTATTATTTCTTACAATTTTGTTAATATACGTACATACACACGTACATAGGTGATAGGAGTCGTGAAACGTGTGAGTAAATATGTAAGGAAAATTTTCGGTCTGTCTTTTTTTTAACACTTGCTCTTCTTCGGGGCCCCCCTGAGGATGGGGGCCCTGGGCATGGGCCCCGTGTGCCCTTAGTGTAAAGACGGTACTGGTATCAGAGCCGCAATGTGTTTACACCTGCAGCTCTGATTGTACACACAATCAGATTTGGCACTCGTAATATGACGGCTAGAATCAATCTGTAAAAAAATAATTATTTCGTTAACACCTACTAATGGTGTAATATATTACGTACTACATCAAAAATTGCAAAAACAGTAAACAACTGCTAACATTCAAGGATGTTTTGTATGGCGTTGATGTCACTGAAGTTTGTCGAATAACATGTGCTTCAATGGTGTGGATCATAGCATCTTCATATTTAATTTCTTTCACATCTTACACGTGTTGAGCTAAAACTAATTGTTTTCCTTTCAATGTTGTTTGTGGTTGGAAAATGATGTCGTGTGTGATTGGTCGGAATCCAGTTTTTATGATTAATTTGGCCATGTTTAACTGAAAATACATAAAAGGATGGATTATTGAGAGCACAAGCACTCATAAATAATCGTCTGCTATTTATATGAAATGCATTATTCGATGAAATTTGCTTATTTCTTTACTTACTTCTCATGACAACAGCCATGAAAAATCCGTAATGTACTAAGCGAAATCTATTGATTGTGCCATTTTAGACGAAAAATAAAAAAGTGGATTTAGAATAGTTATTGGAATAAATGTAAATTACAATATTTAATTAAAATTGTTCGTTTGTAAATAACTCGTCGTAATGACAGCCGGGCATTTGACATTTCGGAGGCCACCGTAGTTGCAACCGCTAGTTGGCGCTGTCGTCGCGCACCCAGCGAATAAAAATTAGTAAGTTGGGGTAACAGTTAACACCGTAATACAAATATCACTACAAAGTACGGAAGGGGTAAAAACGTAAATCTTTATTTTATACTAGCGGTCCGGCCCGGCTTTGCCCGGCTACAGATAATTTTTGAATTCGGTCCACTTAAGAAACAAGAGCCATTTCGCGTGATAACTATTTTAAAAATTTAAACTCAACGTTACTTTAAACTTGCCATCCCATTCCTTTGAATGTGAAAGAGTATCGAATATATTTCAAATTCTTGCATATCCCACGGGAACACTACATTTTATCGCGATGAGAAGTAGCCTATGTGTTGATCCAAGATATTGCCTACCTCCGTATCAAATTTCGTTAAACTTAGTTTAGCGGTTGAAGCGTAAAGAGGTAACAAACATACAAACTTTCGCATTTATATTATAAGTAGGATTAGTTTACCTACGTTCTCACCCCTTTCGCACTACTATTACGGTGTTACCCCAACACACCTTATCGGTTCTCACATGACCTATCTAGATATATCTAGATAGGTCATGTGAGAACCGATAAGGTGTGTTGGGGTGTTGGCATATATGCCAACATGATGATAGATGCAATTCGCGAAAAAATTATATTCCTTATATAGCGAGTCCATAGTAAAAAAACACCGCTTCTTTCTTCCAAATTCAACTCGTGATAGTACTACTAGTAAACAAAGAAAGATATATCAGTACAACACCTACGTCCCAATAGTTTCACGATTACGGATATCTCGCGATAAAGACAACTCTATCTTGATTTATGCTTCGATTAGATTATGTATCCCTGAAAATTGACCAATGTCTTGACGACGTAACGTTTCTTTTTTCAGTGCTAAATGTACGGCTTGCGAGGACAGCCAAGTGTTTCAAAGCGTTGCGTTCACAAGGTTTGTTATGTTGGTACACGGCACTTTTGTAGAAACTCCCGCGCAAAATAATTCTAATCACACACGTCATTCGGTTAAGTAATACTAATTAGCTTGGATAAGCGCTGACGAATTAAACGTATCAATTAATCAGGTGTTAACAAAAATTATTATTGTCGCGGACGTCGCGTCGCTTACGGTTCAATTACTTAACGTTTTGTTTTTGTTAGCGCAACATAATTAAAATTAAATGAATGTTTGAGGATTTATGAGTTATTTTGTTTGCCTTGTTCATAATAATTTAAAAAAGTGGATAATTGAATCGAATTCAAATTGCGAATTGTGACTACCTTCAATTTTGAAAGTGTAGGAAGTGTGCGTGAACCATGATCTGTGTCTAATTTAACAAGTGCAATAAAATTGTTAATGTTTGTGATTATTAAAGGCGATTTTAAGGTACGGAAGTTTATTATAAATCGTGATAATGTTATGACGCAAGTGAAACTCTTTATCTCCGAAAAATAATAAAATTCACGTGCAGAAAATATTACGGCAATTAATAATGAACGTATGATTTATAGCTCGCGATTTTATTTGTGCATATTTATACTGTGCAGTAAACTTTTTCGTCTGATACGATTAATTTTCTTATGTATTAAAGCGTCTCTTTATATAATATGGAAGTAAGGTAAGGCGAGCTTGATGATAAATGATCGTTATTGTCCAAACAAGTATTCATAACTTGGGAATCCTAGGTGCATTGTTGGTATTTGGATAGGAGAAGGATAGGACGAAATAAATGGGAAAGATATAGATTTTTTAATTCTGCACGTGGTTTAGTGATATCAATATTATTACTTAAACTTATAGATATGAGCGAATATTTCGCGTAATAAGGCAAATATTATTTACATATTGAATACTACATTTTTCGTAAACAGTCTCACACATAGGTCTTACTCCGCTATAAGATAAAAATCGTATACTGTGGATGTATCAGAGACAATAGAAACTTTGAAGGTGTGAACCAGTTCAGGAATAAATTTGATACACAGCTTTTTTTTTTCAAACAAACACAAACAACTACTCTACAGATTTTATTGACAAAGAAATATTTAAGAAAATAATGTATAGTTATGGCTTGGTTTTTTTACAATGAGTTCGGCAAACGAGCTTACTGGTCATCTGATGGTAAGGGTCACTGTCGCCCGTGTCTTGAATATCCACAATGCTTGAGTAACTAATGTGTTGCCGGATCATCAAAAAAAGAGCGGGAAGGAGAAAAAATAGGATATGCTGAAAAAGATTCACTATCGGTGCGAACACTTTTGTCTCTCGATGAAACCTACTTCTTTGTGTGAGGAAAATATTTATATTCAACAAATATAAATATAATTGCAACCCAGGTCCGGAGTATTTGGAAAAACGAACTTGAAAGTTAATAAAAAAAAAACTTATACTGCTCTATGAATAAAACGTAAAATGTGATGAGAATTACTTTATTTTATTAAAAAAATGGCATCCGGGATAAAACAGGAAAATATTTAGGGACAAACCATACAAAAATCTATAATAAATAAGAAGCATTGCTATCAGGATCAACGATATTTTTGATACCATGAATGGGCATTCTTCTTTGATCTACAATTATACATCATCGTTGATGTGGAGTATTTACAGACCCGTAAATCGATAGAAATTACGATCAGTTAGGGTACGAATTCATTGAAGGTTAACCATTATATCTTTCTACTCCAGTGCGTCTAAATGAGCAATGTCAAGCAACAACGCAGCGTGCGCCGACAGCGCTCCATCCACCACGTGCACTACGACCTGCGGCGGCGCGAGGAGATGGCCAAGCCGCTGCTCCTGCCCACCTGCTCGCTGCAGCTGCAGGCTTACGACACACAGGTCGCGGGCCATAAGAAAATGGAGGATACTAAGTATCTAGGTGAGTGGGATAATAGGAAAAATAAATATAGAATAAAGAAAAAAAGAAGATAGCCCGTGACTACGATAGCTGTGAAATAATGGACATAGGGAAATTTAAAAAAAATTAAACCCAATTCGCGATGTAATCCATAAATAATAGATTATTTCAATATGTAACGTTTGCGTAAATCTAAGAAACCTTTAAGTTCTCTTATATTAATTTAGTTACAGTATAATATTGCTCAAGTATGGCTTTAAAACTAATTACAAAAGCCCCACCATCTTCTCCAGGCCTACTCCAATGCAACAACGGCACAATCTTAAAGCCGATCTTGAAAGAAGCCCAGCGTCGCGAGGTGGACTTCTACACGCGGCTGTACTCCTCGCAGGACCCCGAGCTGCTGGAGCTGAGGAAGTGCACGCCCAAGTACTTCGGCTGCAAGACCTTCACATACAACGGCTTCGAGCAGGAGTACATCATACTTGAAGACCTGACGCAGAGGATGCTGGAGCCTTGCGTTATGGATGTTAAGATCGGTGAGGGTATATTCAGACGAAGTGTTATACATGGTATAGCAAGACTGCTACCGAAAACAAAGTCGGGTGGTATTTGTAATGATTACTAACACAAATAAAAACATCAGGATAAAAAGTCTAAATTTTTGGTTGGTCTGAAATCAAATCTACCATCCGGCTTCGTTTTCAGTAGCAGTCTTGATATACCCTGTATAGGTCGCTGTGAATATCTTTAAATAATAAATAATAATATCATCACAAAGTGCAGGGTAGTGACATTTAAATTCATTCATTCCAGGGAGAAGAACCTGGGACCCTCTAGCAACTGAGGAGAAGAGGCAGAACGAAGAGGCGAAGTACGCTCTGTGCAAGCAGCAGTACGGATTCTGCATCCCCGGCTTCCAGGTGTACAAGCTGGCCACCGGGAAACTGCACAAGTATAACAAGGAATACGGGAAGAAGCTGCACGGACAGGCGGTTAAGGATGGTGAGTTCGATTTTAACGCCATTTCCTTTGAGCGTAAGGACATCTTGGGGATATAAGTGTTATTTTAAGAACTAGTAACATTGGTATAAGACTTCATAAATAATGCTATAATGTGCATGGTCGTCATGTGACATTTCGCTTGACTGTACGTGGCCTCCATTCTAGAACCTTTCGGCTCCAACGGCCATCGGTTTTACGCGCCATTTTTGTAAACGATGTATTAATTTATAATTGGCGCACATATCGGATTTACGTGTTATTGTTATACCTCATGAGTTTAATAATGTTGCGCTGTTGGTGAACCTAATTAATAAAATAAAAAGATTGCAAAATGTACCTAGTAATTTTGGAATAAGATTTTTTGCAACGTATGTTTTTAATTCATTATTATGTATATTGGAGACTGTCCCGTCCTCATACCTGCCATTGAAATTCTCGTAAGCCAGGATCAATAATGGCATGCGTTGTATTGGCGAGCATTGAAGCTTGGCGAGTCTCCGGGAATCTGTAATTTATCTTTAACACGCAACGATTTTTTTAAATATTCTAATTAATGGCGAAACGAGTGCTTTTATTTTTTTATTGTTGTTAGTAGTCTCATTGTTTATTTTAAATTAAAAAACCAACAAAACCGTACGAAAATGTATAGGAATTTATAAATAGATTTGTAGTACGTCTAATGAATGGTCATTCACCTTAAAACGATAGATCGTACTAAAATCTGCGCGTTGTTGCTGCTCTTACATAATAATAAGTACATATAAATTACTTACAATGTTGCCGATGTAAATAAGAAAGCAATAAATACACACACACCTACACTTTCGTTACGATAGAGACATAGCAAAATAATCCGCGCGTAAAAGATATAGAAATAGGGTTATTTAAGCATTTGAAAAAAAATAAAGTGCCTAGACTCGGACACTGGCTTAATTAGAATTTAAAAAATAATAATATTGTCCGTCTCTATAACTTGTGCGTTCATGTAAATAGAGGACATATCGAAAATTAAAAAAAGGTAGTGTAATTTTAGTAATGCATGTTGTGCGTGTACTTCAAAAGTAATTATGTGGGTGTGCACATGCGGCGGCGGCGCGGCGGCGCGGCGCGACAACAACACACGCCGCGCGACGTTGCCAATTGGTTAGGTATCTATTCGTATCTACAAGTCAGTGAAATTTATTAACACAGGGTGATTGTGTTTTATTCCTCTTAGGAAGCTTTTTAGTTTGTTTGAAACAAACAAAATCTCATTTTTGGTATTATTATTTTTTGTGCCGTGTCGAATGAATACCAACGACGTATGTAACGACCTTTTAATTTAATGCCCATCGGTCGCATCAACGTTGTATGTAATGTGTGCAGCGATCCGCGTGTTCCTGAACGGCGGCGCGGGGGCCCCCCTGTGCCGCGCGGTGGTGCTGCAGCTACTGTCGGCGGCGTGGCGCGTGCAGCGCTGGGCGCGGCGCGGCGCGGCGCTGCGGCTGTACGGCGCGTCGCTGCTGCTGGCGTACGACGCGGCCAAGCTGCGCGCCTGCTGCAACCACCAGCATGCGCCGCGGGACACGCACGCGCCGGCACACAAGTATGCACACTTTCTAACATTCTAAATGTATTTAAACACTATGTATGTACCCGTGAGCCCGACTTCGCGTAGATGCAGAATTTTGAACCCAGTCCACCATCCAAAATACCGGGTATATCAAGAGTGCTACAGAAAACAAAACTGGGTGGTAATTTGTGCTTCAGACACAATGCAACTAAATTTTGTGCAAAAAATTGTGAACATTTTTTTTGTTATGTTTTTTCTATCTTCGTATTTGAATGGTAAATACATCGTTTTTTTTTTAAATAATAGTGTACACTTTTGTTTTTAAAGACGCTACAGTACGCAAGGCTTTAAATTATTTTTTTAGAAAAAATAATTTAATTTTTTTCTCCCGTCAAACAGCAGTTTAAATGCACTGCTGTGTTTCGGATTGAAGGATATTGTAGCCAGAGTAACTACTGGACATACTGAGACTTAACATCTTATGTCTCAGGATGGTGAACGCAGTGGAATGCCAAGCATAGCTTTGTAATTCAAGGTGTTTGGTTTTACTACTGTTCATGAGCGGTCGCATACGGCTTCGCATAGATGCAGAACTTTGAATCCAGTCCACCATCCATAATATATTATATCGCGTACTAACTTTTTTATATTTAAAATCAATGTGAATGACGTCGATTCTATCCCATTACAAAAAACATACAATCCTTTCTTTTATCTCATACCATCAATTCGAATCTAAAAGAGTAGCAGAACGTATATTCCAATTCCTGACCCATCCCACGGAAACACTAGATACATTTTTTTTTTCAGTATTAAAATATCCTATGTCTGTTTCCATGCTCCAATAAATCTCTATGTTAAATTTCATCAAAATCTGTTCAGCCGTTTTAGCGTGAAAACACACTTTCCCATTTATAATAATAGTAAAGATTTAAAATTAATGTAACAAAGTGCGGAATAGCGTGGTGATAAAAACTTATATGTATGTATTAAACATGTTATTTAATGTGATGTGTACAATGCTGGATTGGGAAAGCGGTAGAGTCACGCTGTTGTCATTCATGAATCAGCACGAATGTCAGGTAGGCTCGTCCGCAGCGGTGCCAGTTTCACAGGACACGTGATCCGTTCAGTGGATAAGATTGCGGAATGCCTAATACTCCTCCGCTCTCCCCATCCTTTTCTGTAATCGCGCCCCTCTCGTTTGCCTTTCAAAATTAACTCCTAAACGTGCACTTAAGGAGGCCATAGATCGAAAAATTAAGACAATATAAAATTAACCGTACAAAAGTTTGCGTTACGATTATTAAATAATATGTCTTTTCCTACAATCACATACCCTGAATTATATTTTTATTTTAATTTACATTTTATTATTAACTTCGTCATATCAATTTGTTTGAAAAGTCAATCTCAATCTGCCTTTCAATTTTAGAGACATAGGCTCAATATATCTTATGTTTTTTTTAATTATATTCCCAGTTTATCCCCAATCTGCCGCTCAGCGCCGGTGACTCGTCGCAAGTCAATCCACTCGACGCACAGTCCCTCCTCGGGCTCTTCGTTCAGCGGGCAGGTGTGCTCCACAGGCCCCGTGTACAGGAAGCTGAACTCGGTGCCTCTGACCTCCCTGGCGGTGGCGCAGGCCGCCTTCGCAGCCCCCGCGCCCCTCACCTCGCCCTGGTCCGAAGCCCTGGAGCGACTCAACCACAACCACTCCTTCGAACACAACTACGAAGATAAGTTGTCCAAAATCAAAATGAATTACAGAGCTCTCTTGGACCAGTTGTCTTATGACTCACCGAATCCGAAGCCCTGGGGCACTGTGGCGATCATAGACTTCGCACATGCCTTTTTTAATGAGGAAGATAGGAAAGAAGTAGACGAGAACTTTAAAGAGGGAATAGACAATTTTGTGGAAATTTTGGAGGAATTTTTAAGAGAGACTGATGATCAGGTTATTTGATTCTGTGCTTTTGTTTTTTGTCTATAAATTAATATTAGATATAAAATGCATGAATATGTTTTTTTTGGTTACGCCCATTATGCATTAAACAAAACGCAACGATCACCAAGAACTAGCGGCATCTATTAAAATTATGGACTGTTAATGCTAAGGTGATTAACCATCAAATTAATTTATTAAGTCCAAATATATTTATGAAAATCCGGGCTTAACCTAATTTAAACAATTTCCTAGTCGGCGATTTGACTTAAAACATCTCTGGCTTTAGGGTCTACCCATGGGGTTATTGACCCTAACTTAATGCATTATTTTATAAATGTGACATATATATTTTTGTAGATATATTTGTACAAGTAGTATTATTAACATAATGTAGTAATTAAGATGTACTGTTCATATCTAATTGTGATTTACGGTATTGTTATTTCCAATTTATTATTTAATTAATTAAATATTTATGATTTAATTAATTAAAATTGTCGCAAAGATTCTTCGATCTCCGGTTATAATCAAAGCTAATGTAGATTGATTGTTACTGTGGGCGCTACTTGTCCAGTAGTGGGATCAACTATTGCCTGTATTTTTTATCATTATTTTAATTTAGTTATTTATTATTTTATGTATGCATAGTGAAGTATGTTTAAAACATTTTCAAATTCCTATAATTACTCACTGCCATCAGAATATGCTAAAATCCTTGAAATTATCCAAAATTGATGCTTTTTTTAGCCTGAAATGGTGTTAAAAGTAGCGCTCAATCTTTCGTATTAAATAAAACAATAACCTATGTATGATAAACGCTTATAACGTGCTCAAATAAAATGCTTATGTTATATTTATTGTAAGTTCAAGTACTTTTACAATACAACTGCTATTTTCAGACAGTAGTAAATCCTGTACAGGGTAATATCTTGTATTATTTTGTGTTTTCTTGTTTCTGTCTATCGTTTTTATGCATGATTAAACTATATTATATACAGGGTGACAAAAAAAAATTCTAATAGTTCTATTGAGATGTCCATATGCACGCCATGGATCAGGGTTTTTTTGTCATGCTGTATATGACCTGTTGTTGCATATACCGGCCAAAACAGAGTGTATATAAACCAACTCGATCGTGTATAACATTTGTACATTAGAAATTTTATGTTATTTAAAATCTCAGAGAGACTGCAAACATTAAATTCAAACCTACATTAGGCTAAGTTCGCCGCGATCATTCACGTGACAGCATAGCAGTCGCAGCGTGACGCGCGATCGTGTGAACTTACCTTTAGTCTTCAAACGAGACGGCCAGTGTTGGTTTTATATATCACTGTAACTTAAATATTGCATTTTACGGTACTAATAGTTCTTTACATTTGTGCCAAAAAGTTTTATAACTCTACATATTTTAGGTAAAAAACTGATAGTGGTAGTAAGAACTGTTTATTATAGTAAATAACTTTTATCAATCTTTTTTATCTTAATGTCAAGATTACTGTAGAAATATTATAAATTATTTGGTCTTATTTTAAGAAACATGGATGTTTCTATTTAGGCTTTAGATGTAAGATGAATCCGTATTGTAAATAAATGTGAAATAACTGAATTTATGTGTACTGCTTAATGTTGAATTGCTCTAATCCCGTATTGTGTACTTAATAAATGGATATTTATTTTTATAAACTTCTTTATTATACTACTAACGAGAACTCAAACTCTCCTCTCAAAAGGAGGAAAACCTGCAACCACGAATGACGATATTATTTGTGATTTTCGGTCCCGTTACATCCCACCCCATCCCTTGTCATTCGTGGCTTAAGTACGTCATCCACTCCTATCACATCCCTTTTAAGATAAAAAAGTAATAAAACATATCAAAATCCTTTCCTCATCCTACTGGAACTGGAACATTACATTTTTTGGGATAAAAATTAGCCTAATTGTTAAGAGTGTCAGCTACCCTTATATTTTATGTATAGATTCAGTTGGAATGTGTAGACTATAGAGTAATATGAAGCTTAGAGGTGTGAAAACACGCAAATAAATCAACAATTAGCTTTCGCATTATAAATATTTATTTTCAAAAATCGGCCAAAATTATCTCCCAAATAAAAATTACATATAAACTTAAATATAAAGTGAGGATCGACGAGGCGTGCAGCCAGCCCGCGCACACGGGGTGCTTCGCCCCCACGCCTCTACATGGCGGAGGGGACACCCTATCGTCAAATATCGTGCTCTTTTCACACAAAAAGTTCCACGCAGTTTTGACCGTGTGCATATTTTTTTTATTTTCAAATGAATTCACTCACCTATATTAGCACATTTATTCCATGTAATTAATAACGACAGAGAATATCTTTGGCCCAATTACAATTTGAAAATACATCAATAACAATATCAAAAAGAATATAATCATCAAATAAGCAATATTGTCATACATTAGAATTGTAAAAAATACACACATAAAGAAATATAATTGTTTTCATTGCCAGTAAATCAACACAAAAGAACAAATGTTGTAATTAGGCCAATAATATCTCAGATTAAACCGGAATAACTACAAATATTAAATAGCCTAGTTAAATTTTAAGGCTCGTTAGTAAACATTTTAACTATAGAGCACATTTTTTTTTCACAGAAGCTTTTTATTGTCACATAGCCAAGTGTGGTGCAATACGAAAGCATTGATTTAGGCCTTAAACTCTCCTACATTTATTCACCTTAAAAATCATACTAAATATTTTAAGTAAACAGGAAATGTTCGTTAATACAGTCAACATCCAACAACACAAATGAATTAAAAAAAAATCAACATTATTTTACGTTTGTGTTGTTGAGAACTAGAGCACACCAAGTCTAAATATTTACCACATTGTGTCACCATTATCATAAGCTCTCATTACACAATTTGTTATAAGCAAAAAAACATACACTTTAACAACTTAGAAATGATACAGCCACATCTCTTTATAGTACAGACGTTGACTTCTAAGTAAAAATAACTGCCTTAAAACAATATCGTTTACTATTAATATTTTAAGCATGCAATAGCGGGCTGGTCTGCGCACCGTAGTGGATACATCAAAAAATTATTAATAATGTGTGTTGTATAAGCATCAATTAAACTAGTGTTACTAAATAGTGTAATATACAACAACGAATTAGGCCGAGCGCGCGCGATCACTTCTTACCATCTACCACTTAAGACTTGCCAAAAAATTTACAGCAAAAACACCTACATATACTTCTGACAGTTTCAATAATTTTAATCTATTTTATGATTTATGTATTAACAATTTATTAACATGGTATTTATAAAAACATTTTCTATATAAAAACATTTAAACTTTTTTAGGAATTGTTTTTGCATAGAGCGCAAGGTGCTAAAATATTTATGTGTGAATATATGTATAGTGAGAACGGTGAGCGGTGAACCTGCGCGCGCCCATAGTTACAGAAACCATACGAGTACAAGTGTCTAGCTGAAAACAAAGCACCTCGACGATTAAACTAAACGCGATTATTTTTATAATTACATATATATAACCATTTTTTTTGATAATTTTCGCAATCGTTTAATTACAAAAAACACACATGGCTGAAGAATTTCAACATTTTTATCTTAATTTTAGTTTCAAATACGATATCACAATTTGTTTGACTGCTCACACCGCGTCGGGGTCTCGCGTCAATTTTCCGCACGAACCGAGCCGGCACCGAACCCGCACTCGCGGCGCCAACCCCACTACCGGACCGAATATACTCTCAAACTAGCAACAACTGCGCGTCGCCTGCCGCGCCACACACGTACTGTTATATAATTGTTTTTGCGTTAGGAAAGTTATTGCATGGAAAATGTACATGAACTGGCAGTCTTTAACATACGTTTTATTTTTCCATGCAGGTAAAATTTGTAATATACTGCAATTGCACTGCATGAAAAAATAAATGTAAGTTTATACTTCTATTTCATTTAGTTATGCATAAATTTTATCCTATTGCAAAAAACCTGCCACTCAATAGAAACAGAAGGGCTGTATGCGTGTGTGTGTGTGCGGCGGCGCCTATCGGTGCGGCTATATCTTGGGCAGCTTGGGCGCGGTGACGAGCGGGTTGCGATGCCGCAGCAGCGTGGCGGCGCCCGCCTTGTAGTCGTACGCGCAGCCGTGCACCTCCGCGTAGCGATGCGCCGCGCAGTACCGCCCGCCGCAGCGGCACGAGTGCACCGTCGCGATGCTCAGGCGCTTGCGACACAACCCGCAGCGGAGACGCTTCTTGCCCTCCGTGACTCCCGTGATATTCCCGCTCGTGGCCCCCGCGGCACTAGGGCCACCCGCGATACTAGCGCCACCCGTGATACTAGCACCACCCGCGATACTATCGCCGCCCGCGACACTAGCGCCTCCCGCGACACTAGCGCCGCCCGCGACACTAGCGCCCTCTTCAGTGCTCACTGTCGTCGTGCTAGGTGGTACGTCACTAGCCCGCGAGGTGTCACCAGTGCCGGGCGCGGGTGTGGATGCAGGCGTGGAGTCAGTGTCGGGGTGTGTGTGTGGGTGCGGGCGGCGCGCGCGGGCGAGGTCGAGTCCCTCGTCACTGAGATGCAGGTGCTCGCGGTTGCGGTGTCTGCTTAGGGCCGGCAAGATTCTGCTGCTGTGGATGACAAAATATACCTGTTAATTTGCAATCCGTGTCAATATACAAAATATTAAGCAAAGAAACTTCACGGGCCTCTGTTTTTCAAGATTCAGTGTTGCATGTCAAACACAACTAGCGTTGCCAGGCGTCCGGATAAAGCCGGACATAGTTAGGCTTTTTGATTGCATGTCCGGCTAAAATAAACGGTGTCCGTCTTGTCCGGCTTTTGTTAGGCTTTTTACATTTCGACTGATTAATAATAAAGTACCTATCCAAGACTAATTTGGCATGCGATTTTATTTATTATTTCACTAGAAATTAACAAGATTTATGATAATAATCAAAAAGACTTGATTTTACATAAAAAAAATTGTCGTGCCTATTAATACTAAGACAAAATCCTCAATAATATAGGGTATCCGGCTTTTTTAACTAAATGTCCGGCCAAACTGGCTGGTCTGTCCGGCTATTAGGTTTGGCGACCTGGCAACGCTAAACACAACCTAGAAGATGGCTAATTTAGTAGCAAATGAAATTAATGAAAATAATTCATTGAATCCATTAAAATGTACATCATTTAAATTCATTAATTTTTTGATCCACCACCCAGTTCGAAAATAACTTTCACTAAACGTCTTATTTAGGCAAGAAACTCTAGCATTACGTTTTTCAAAACCAACTTCCAGTATAGTGATTATTACAAAAGTGGTAGTTGCAGCTACCTGTTCCTCTTGAGATGGTCGAGGTCGGAGGTGGAGGATGAGAACAGTGCGTCTGCGAGGTGTTGTTGCCTGCGCGGGTGCGGCGGCGCGGCGCGGGCGCGCGCGTGCAGTGAGTATTACAAGCCACAAGTATTGCAGGTACATACCTGTTCCTCTTGAGATGGTCGAGGTCGGAGGTGGAGGATGAGAACAGTGCGTCTGCGAGGTGTTGTTGCCTGCGCGGGTGCGGCGGCGCGGCGCGGGCGCGCGCGTGCAGTGAGTATTACAAGCCACAAGTATTGCAGGTACATACCTGTTCCTCTTGAGATGGTCGAGGTCGGAGGTGGAGGATGAGAACAGTGCGTCTGCGAGGTGTTGTTGCCTGCGCGGGTGCGGCGGCGCGGCGCGGGCGCGCGCGTGCAGTGAGTATTACAAGCCACAAGTATTGCAGGTACATACCTGTTCCTCTTGAGATGGTCGAGGTCGGAGGTGGAGGATGAGAACAGTGCGTCTGCGAGGTGTTGTTGCCTGCGCGGGTGCGGCGGCGCGGCGCGGGCGCGCGCGTGCAGTGAGTATTACAAGCCACAAGTATTGCAGGTACATACCTGTTCCTCTTGAGATGGTCGAGGTCGGAGGTGGAGGATGAGAACAGTGCGTCTGCGAGGTGTTGTTGCCTGCGCGGGTGCGGCGGCGCGGCGCGGGCGCGCGCGTGCAGTGAGTATTACAAGCCACAAGTATTGCAGGTACATACCTGTTCCTCTTGAGATGGTCGAGGTCGGAGGTGGAGGATGAGAACAGTGCGTCTGCGAGGTGTTGTTGCCTGCGCGGGTGCGGCGGCGCGGCGCGGGCGCGCGCGTGCAGTGAGTATTACAAGCCACAAGTATTGCAGGTACATACCTGTTCCTCTTGAGATGGTCGAGGTCGGAGGTGGAGGATGAGAACAGTGCGTCTGCGAGGTGTTGTTGCCTGCGCGGGTGCGGCGGCGCGGCGCGTGCAGTGAGTATTACAAGCCACAAGTATTGCAGGTACATACCTGTTCCTCTTGAGATGGTCGAGGTCGGAGGTGGAGGATGAGAACAGTGCGTCTGCGAGGTGTTGTTGCCTGCGCGGGTGCGGCGGCGCGGCGCGGGCGCGCGCGTGCAGTGAGTATTACAAGCCACAAGTATTGCAGGTACATACCTGTTCCTCTTGAGATGGTCGAGGGCGGAGGTGGAGGATGAGAACAGTGCGTCTGCGAGGTGTTGTTGCCTGCGCGGGTGCGGCGGCGCGGCGCGTGCAGTGAGTATTACAAGCCACAAGTATTGCAGGTACATACCTGTTCCTCTTGAGATGGTCGAGATCGGAGGTGGAGGATGAGAACAGTGCGTCTGCGAGGTGTTGTTGCCTGCGCGGGTGCGGCGGCGCGGCGCGGGCGCGCGCGTGCAGTGAGTATTACAAGCCACAAGTATTGCAGGTACATACCTGTTCCTCTTGAGATGGTCGAGGTCGGAGGTGGAGGATGAGAACAGTGCGTCTGCGAGGTGTTGTTGCCTGCGCGGGTGCGGCGGCGCGGCGCGTGCAGTGAGTATTACAAGCCACAAGTATTGCAGGTACATACCTGTTCCTCTTGAGATGGTCGAGGTCGGAGGTGGAGGATGAGAACAGTGCGTCTGCGAGGTGTTGTTGCCTGCGCGGGTGCGGCGGCGCGGCGCGTGCAGTGAGTATTACAAGCCACAAGTATTGCAGGTACATACCTGTTCCTCTTGAGATGGTCGAGGTCGGAGGTGGAGGATGAGAACAGTGCGTCTGCGGGGTGTTGTTGCCTGCGCGGGTGCGGCGGCGCGGCGCGTGCAGTGAGTATTACAAGCCACAAGTATTGCAGGTACATACCTGTTCCTCTTGAGATGGTCGAGATCGGAGGTGGAGGATGAGAACAGTGCGTCTGCGAGGTGTTGTTGCCTGCGCGGGTGCGGCGGCGCGGCGCGGGCGCGCGCGTGCAGTGAGTATTACAAGCCACAAGTATTGCAGGTACATACCTGTTCCTCTTGAGATGGTCGAGGTCGGAGGTGGAGGATGAGAACAGTGCGTCTGCGAGGTGTTGTTGCCTGCGCGGGTGCGGCGGCGCGGCGCGTGCAGTGAGTATTACAAGCCACAAGTATTGCAGGTACATACCTGTTCCTCTTGAGATGGTCGAGGTCGGAGGTGGAGGATGAGAACAGTGCGTCTGCGAGGTGTTGTTGCCTGCGCGGGTGCGGCGGCGCGGCGCGGGCGCGCGCGTGCAGTGAGTATTACAAGCCACAAGTATTGCAGGTACATACCTGTTCCTCTTGAGATGGTCGAGGTCGGAGGTGGAGGATGAGAACAGTGCGTCTGCGAGGTGTTGTTGCCTGCGCGGGTGCGGCGGCGCGGCGCGTGCAGTGAGTATTACAAGCCACAAGTATTGCAGGTACATACCTGTTCCTCTTGAGATGGTCGAGGTCGGAGGTGGAGGATGAGAACAGTGCGTCTGCGAGGTGTTGTTGCCTGCGCGGGTGCGGCGGCGCGGCGCGTGCAGTGAGTATTACAAGCCACAAGTATTGCAGGTACATACCTGTTCCTCTTGAGATGGTCGAGGTCGGAGGTGGAGGATGAGAACAGTGCGTCTGCGAGGTGTTGTTGCCTGCGCGGGTGCGGCGGCGCGGCGCGGGCGCGCGCGTGCAGTGAGTATTACAAGCCACAAGTATTGCAGGTACATACCTGTTCCTCTTGAGATGGTCGAGGTCGGAGGTGGAGGATGAGAACAGTGCGTCTGCGAGGTGTTGTTGCCTGCGCGGGTGCGGCGGCGCGGCGCGGGCGCGCGCGTGCAGTGAGTATTACAAGCCACAAGTATTGCAGGTACATACCTGTTCCTCTTGAGATGGTCGAGGTCGGAGGTGGAGGATGAGAACAGTGCGTCTGCGAGGTGTTGTTGCCTGCGCGGGTGCGGCGGCGCGGCGCGTGCAGTGAGTATTACAAGCCACAAGTATTGCAGGTACATACCTGTTCCTCTTGAGATGGTCGAGGTCGGAGGTGGAGGATGAGAACAGTGCGTCTGCGAGGTGTTGTTGCCTGCGCGGGTGCGGCGGCGCGGCGCGTGCAGTGAGTATTACAAGCCACAAGTATTGCAGGTACATACCTGTTCCTCTTGAGATGGTCGAGGTCGGAGGTGGAGGATGAGAACAGTGCGTCTGCGAGGTGTTGTTGCCTGCGCGGGTGCGGCGGCGCGGCGCGTGCAGTGAGTATTACAAGCCACAAGTATTGCAGGTACATACCTGTTCCTCTTGAGATGGTCGAGGTCGGAGGTGGAGGATGAGAACAGTGCGTCTGCGAGGTGTTGTTGCCTGCGCGGGTGCGGCGGCGCGGCGCGTGCAGTGAGTATTACAAGCCACAAGTATTGCAGGTACATACCTGTTCCTCTTGAGATGGTCGAGGTCGGAGGTGGAGGATGAGAACAGTGCGTCTGCGAGGTGTTGTTGCCTGCGCGGGTGCGGCGGCGCGGCGCGTGCAGTGAGTATTACAAGCCACAAGTATTGCAGGTACATACCTGTTCCTCTTGAGATGGTCGAGGTCGGAGGTGGAGGATGAGAACAGTGCGTCTGCGAGGTGTTGTTGCCTGCGCGGGTGCGGCGGCGCGGCGCGTGCAGTGAGTATTACAAGCCACAAGTATTGCAGGTACATACCTGTTCCTCTTGAGATGGTCGAGGTCGGAGGTGGAGGATGAGAACAGTGCGTCTGCGAGGTGTTGTTGCCTGCGCGGGTGCGGCGGCGCGGCGCGGGCGCGCGCGTGCAGTGAGTATTACAAGCCACAAGTATTGCAGGTACATACCTGTTCCTCTTGAGATGGTCGAGGTCGGAGGTGGAGGATGAGAACAGTGCGTCTGCGAGGTGTTGTTGCCTGCGCGGGTGCGGCGGCGCGGCGCGGGCGCGCGCGTGCAGTGAGTATTACAAGCCACAAGTATTGCAGGTACATACCTGTTCCTCTTGAGATGGTCGAGGTCGGAGGTGGAGGATGAGAACAGTGCGTCTGCGAGGTGTTGTTGCCTGCGCGGGTGCGGCGGCGCGGCGCGTGCAGTGAGTATTACAAGCCACAAGTATTGCAGGTACATACCTGTTCCTCTTGAGATGGTCGAGGTCGGAGGTGGAGGATGAGAACAGTGCGTCTGCGAGGTGTTGTTGCCTGCGCGGGTGCGGCGGCGCGGCGCGGGCGCGCGCGTGCAGTGAGTATTACAAGCCACAAGTATTGCAGGTACATACCTGTTCCTCTTGAGATGGTCGAGGTCGGAGGTGGAGGATGAGAACAGTGCGTCTGCGAGGTGTTGTTGCCTGCGCGGGTGCGGCGGCGCGGCGCGTGCAGTGAGTATTACAAGCCACAAGTATTGCAGGTACATACCTGTTCCTCTTGAGATGGTCGAGGTCGGAGGTGGAGGATGAGAACAGTGCGTCTGCGAGGTGTTGTTGCCTGCGCGGGTGCGGCGGCGCGGCGCGTGCAGTGAGTATTACAAGCCACAAGTATTGCAGGTACATACCTGTTCCTCTTGAGATGGTCGAGGTCGGAGGTGGAGGATGAGAACAGTGCGTCTGCGAGGTGTTGTTGCCTGCGCGGGTGCGGCGGCGCGGCGCGTGCAGTGAGTATTACAAGCCACAAGTATTGCAGGTACATACCTGTTCCTCTTGAGATGGTCGAGGTCGGAGGTGGAGGATGAGAACAGTGCGTCTGCGAGGTGTTGTTGCCTGCGCGGGTGCGGCGGCGCGGCGCGTGCAGTGAGTATTACAAGCCACAAGTATTGCAGGTACATACCTGTTCCTCTTGAGATGGTCGAGGTCGGAGGTGGAGGATGAGAACAGTGCGTCTGCGAGGTGTTGTTGCCTGCGCGGGTGCGGCGGCGCGGCGCGTGCAGTGAGTATTACAAGCCACAAGTATTGCAGGTACATACCTGTTCCTCTTGAGATGGTCGAGGTCGGAGGTGGAGGATGAGAACAGTGCGTCTGCGAGGTGTTGTTGCCTGCGCGGGTGCGGCGGCGCGGCGCGTGCAGTGAGTATTACAAGCCACAAGTATTGCAGGTACATACCTGTTCCTCTTGAGATGGTCGAGGTCGGAGGTGGAGGATGAGAACAGTGCGTCTGCGAGGTGTTGTTGCCTGCGCGGGTGCGGCGGCGCGGCGCGTGCAGTGAGTATTACAAGCCACAAGTATTGCAGGTACATACCTGTTCCTCTTGAGATGGTCGAGGTCGGAGGTGGAGGATGAGAACAGTGCGTCTGCGAGGTGTTGTTGCCTGCGCGGGTGCGGCGGCGCGGCGCGTGCAGTGAGTATTACAAGCCACAAGTATTGCAGGTACATACCTGTTCCTCTTGAGATGGTCGAGGTCGGAGGTGGAGGATGAGAACAGTGCGTCTGCGAGGTGTTGTTGCCTGCGCGGGTGCGGCGGCGCGGCGCGTGCAGTGAGTATTACAAGCCACAAGTATTGCAGGTACATACCTGTTCCTCTTGAGATGGTCGAGGTCGGAGGTGGAGGATGAGAACAGTGCGTCTGCGAGGTGTTGTTGCCTGCGCGGGTGCGGCGGCGCGGCGCGTGCAGTGAGTATTACAAGCCACAAGTATTGCAGGTACATACCTGTTCCTCTTGAGATGGTCGAGGTCGGAGGTGGAGGATGAGAACAGTGCGTCTGCGAGGTGTTGTTGCCTGCGCGGGTGCGGCGGCGCGGCGCGTGCAGTGAGTATTACAAGCCACAAGTATTGCAGGTACATACCTGTTCCTCTTGAGATGGTCGAGGTCGGAGGTGGAGGATGAGAACAGTGCGTCTGCGAGGTGTTGTTGCCTGCGCGGGTGCGGCGGCGCGGCGCGTGCAGTGAGTATTACAAGCCACAAGTATTGCAGGTACATACCTGTTCCTCTTGAGATGGTCGAGGTCGGAGGTGGAGGATGAGAACAGTGCGTCTGCGAGGTGTTGTTGCCTGCGCGGGTGCGGCGGCGCGGCGCGTGCAGTGAGTATTACAAGCCACAAGTATTGCAGGTACATACCTGTTCCTCTTGAGATGGTCGAGGTCGGAGGTGGAGGATGAGAACAGTGCGTCTGCGAGGTGTTGTTGCCTGCGCGGGTGCGGCGGCGCGGCGCGTGCAGTGAGTATTACAAGCCACAAGTATTGCAGGTACATACCTGTTCCTCTTGAGATGGTCGAGGTCGGAGGTGGAGGATGAGAACAGTGCGTCTGCGAGGTGTTGTTGCCTGCGCGGGTGCGGCGGCGCGGCGCGTGCAGTGAGTATTACAAGCCACAAGTATTGCAGGTACATACCTGTTCCTCTTGAGATGGTCGAGGTCGGAGGTGGAGGATGAGAACAGTGCGTCTGCGAGGTGTTGTTGCCTGCGCGGGTGCGGCGGCGCGCGCGCGTGCAGTGAGTATTACAAGCCACAAGTATTGCAGGTACATACCTGTTCCTCTTGAGATGGTCGAGGTCGGAGGTGGAGGATGAGAACAGTGCGTCTGCGAGGTGTTGTTGCCTGCGCGGGTGCGGCGGCGCGGCGCGTGCAGTGAGTATTACAAGCCACAAGTATTGCAGGTACATACCTGTTCCTCTTGAGATGGTCGAGGTCGGAGGTGGAGGATGAGAACAGTGCGTCTGCGAGGTGTTGTTGCCTGCGCGGGTGCGGCGGCGCGGCGCGTGCAGTGAGTATTACAAGCCACAAGTATTGCAGGTACATACCTGTTCCTCTTGAGATGGTCGAGGTCGGAGGTGGAGGATGAGAACAGTGCGTCTGCGAGGTGTTGTTGCCTGCGCGGGTGCGGCGGCGCGGCGCGTGCAGTGAGTATTACAAGCCACAAGTATTGCAGGTACATACCTGTTCCTCTTGAGATGGTCGAGGTCGGAGGTGGAGGATGAGAACAGTGCGTCTGCGAGGTGTTGTTGCCTGCGCGGGTGCGGCGGCGCGGCGCGTGCAGTGAGTATTACAAGCCACAAGTATTGCAGGTACATACCTGTTCCTCTTGAGATGGTCGAGGTCGGAGGTGGAGGATGAGAACAGTGCGTCTGCGAGGTGTTGTTGCCTGCGCGGGTGCGGCGGCGCGGCGCGTGCAGTGAGTATTACAAGCCACAAGTATTGCAGGTACATACCTGTTCCTCTTGAGATGGTCGAGGTCGGAGGTGGAGGATGAGAACAGTGCGTCTGCGAGGTGTTGTTGCCTGCGCGGGTGCGGCGGCGCGGCGCGTGCAGTGAGTATTACAAGCCACAAGTATTGCAGGTACATACCTGTTCCTCTTGAGATGGTCGAGGTCGGAGGTGGAGGATGAGAACAGTGCGTCTGCGAGGTGTTGTTGCCTGCGCGGGTGCGGCGGCGCGGCGCGTGCAGTGAGTATTACAAGCCACAAGTATTGCAGGTACATACCTGTTCCTCTTGAGATGGTCGAGGTCGGAGGTGGAGGATGAGAACAGTGCGTCTGCGAGGTGTTGTTGCCTGCGCGGGTGCGGCGGCGCGGCGCGTGCAGTGAGTATTACAAGCCACAAGTATTGCAGGTACATACCTGTTCCTCTTGAGATGGTCGAGGTCGGAGGTGGAGGATGAGAACAGTGCGTCTGCGAGGTGTTGTTGCCTGCGCGGGTGCGGCGGCGCGGCGCGTGCAGTGAGTATTACAAGCCACAAGTATTGCAGGTACATACCTGTTCCTCTTGAGATGGTCGAGGTCGGAGGTGGAGGATGAGAACAGTGCGTCTGCGAGGTGTTGTTGCCTGCGCGGGTGCGGCGGCGCGGCGCGTGCAGTGAGTATTACAAGCCACAAGTATTGCAGGTACATACCTGTTCCTCTTGAGATGGTCGAGGTCGGAGGTGGAGGATGAGAACAGTGCGTCTGCGAGGTGTTGTTGCCTGCGCGGGTGCGGCGGCGCGGCGCGTGCAGTGAGTATTACAAGCCACAAGTATTGCAGGTACATACCTGTTCCTCTTGAGATGGTCGAGGTCGGAGGTGGAGGATGAGAACAGTGCGTCTGCGAGGTGTTGTTGCCTGCGCGGGTGCGGCGGCGCGGCGCGTGCAGTGAGTATTACAAGCCACAAGTATTGCAGGTACATACCTGTTCCTCTTGAGATGGTCGAGGTCGGAGGTGGAGGATGAGAACAGTGCGTCTGCGAGGTGTTGTTGCCTGCGCGGGTGCGGCGGCGCGGCGCGTGCAGTGAGTATTACAAGCCACAAGTATTGCAGGTACATACCTGTTCCTCTTGAGATGGTCGAGGTCGGAGGTGGAGGATGAGAACAGTGCGTCTGCGAGGTGTTGTTGCCTGCGCGGGTGCGGCGGCGCGGCGCGTGCAGTGAGTATTACAAGCCACAAGTATTGCAGGTACATACCTGTTCCTCTTGAGATGGTCGAGGTCGGAGGTGGAGGATGAGAACAGTGCGTCTGCGAGGTGTTGTTGCCTGCGCGGGTGCGGCGGCGCGGCGCGTGCAGTGAGTATTACAAGCCACAAGTATTGCAGGTACATACCTGTTCCTCTTGAGATGGTCGAGGTCGGAGGTGGAGGATGAGAACAGTGCGTCTGCGAGGTGTTGTTGCCTGCGCGGGTGCGGCGGCGCGGCGCGTGCAGTGAGTATTACAAGCCACAAGTATTGCAGGTACATACCTGTTCCTCTTGAGATGGTCGAGGTCGGAGGTGGAGGATGAGAACAGTGCGTCTGCGAGGTGTTGTTGCCTGCGCGGGTGCGGCGGCGCGGCGCGTGCAGTGAGTATTACAAGCCACAAGTATTGCAGGTACATACCTGTTCCTCTTGAGATGGTCGAGGTCGGAGGTGGAGGATGAGAACAGTGCGTCTGCGAGGTGTTGTTGCCTGCGCGGGTGCGGCGGCGCGGCGCGGGCGCGCGCGTGCAGTGAGTATTACAAGCCACAAGTATTGCAGGTACATACCTGTTCCTCTTGAGATGGTCGAGGTCGGAGGTGGAGGATGAGAACAGTGCGTCTGCGAGGTGTTGTTGCCTGCGCGGGTGCGGCGGCGCGGCGCGTGCAGTGAGTATTACAAGCCACAAGTATTGCAGGTACATACCTGTTCCTCTTGAGATGGTCGAGGTCGGAGGTGGAGGATGAGAACAGTGCGTCTGCGAGGTGTTGTTGCCTGCGCGGGTGCGGCGGCGCGGCGCGGGCGCGCGCGTGCAGTGAGTATTACAAGCCACAAGTATTGCAGGTACATACCTGTTCCTCTTGAGATGGTCGAGGTCGGAGGTGGAGGATGAGAACAGTGCGTCTGCGAGGTGTTGTTGCCTGCGCGGGTGCGGCGGCGCGGCGCGGGCGCGCGCGTGCAGTGAGTATTACAAGCCACAAGTATTGCAGGTACATACCTGTTCCTCTTGAGATGGTCGAGGTCGGAGGTGGAGGATGAGAACAGTGCGTCTGCGAGGTGTTGTTGCCTGCGCGGGTGCGGCGGCGCGGCGCGGGCGCGCGCGTGCAGTGAGTATTACAAGCCACAAGTATTGCAGGTACATACCTGTTCCTCTTGAGATGGTCGAGGTCGGAGGTGGAGGATGAGAACAGTGCGTCTGCGAGGTGTTGTTGCCTGCGCGGGTGCGGCGGCGCGGCGCGGGCGCGCGCGTGCAGTGAGTATTACAAGCCACAAGTATTGCAGGTACATACCTGTTCCTCTTGAGATGGTCGAGGTCGGAGGTGGAGGATGAGAACAGTGCGTCTGCGAGGTGTTGTTGCCTGCGCGGGTGCGGCGGCGCGGCGCGGGCGCGCGCGTGCAGTGAGTATTACAAGCCACAAGTATTGCAGGTACATACCTGTTCCTCTTGAGATGGTCGAGGTCGGAGGTGGAGGATGAGAACAGTGCGTCTGCGAGGTGTTGTTGCCTGCGCGGGTGCGGCGGCGCGGCGCGGGCGCGCGCGTGCAGTGAGTATTACAAGCCACAAGTATTGCAGGTACATACCTGTTCCTCTTGAGATGGTCGAGGTCGGAGGTGGAGGATGAGAACAGTGCGTCTGCGAGGTGTTGTTGCCTGCGCGGGTGCGGCGGCGCGGCGCGGGCGCGCGCGTGCAGTGAGTATTACAAGCCACAAGTATTGCAGGTACATACCTGTTCCTCTTGAGATGGTCGAGGTCGGAGGTGGAGGATGAGAACAGTGCGTCTGCGAGGTGTTGTTGCCTGCGCGGGTGCGGCGGCGCGGCGCGGGCGCGCGCGTGCAGTGAGTATTACAAGCCACAAGTATTGCAGGTACATACCTGTTCCTCTTGAGATGGTCGAGGTCGGAGGTGGAGGATGAGAACAGTGCGTCTGCGAGGTGTTGTTGCCTGCGCGGGTGCGGCGGCGCGGCGCGGGCGCGCGCGTGCAGTGCGGAGGAGGACTGCGAGTGCGCGCACGGACAACGCCACACGCAGCCACCCGCTGGAAACGTAGTATTATGTTATAAAACAAGTAACAAGCAACAAAAAGTTTTATGTGACATAATGGAATTGATGGAACAACAGATCATTGTGGAGATCCTCGGAGGAGGCCTGTGTTCAGCAGTGGCCTTCCTATGGTTGAAATAATGATGATGATGAAGATAATAAATTATTTTCTATAATTTAGATTAGACAATAAATCCACTGAAACTCATTATTTTGTAAATTACTATTGTTATCTCTTCCATTGATTTTTTTCTGTTGTATCAAGGAATCAGTTTGATTCAAGTCATAATGTATTGCATTACCTATAATGTTTTATTATTTAAATCACACTTGTATGCCAAACAGGCAGATCATAGAGTGCTTTATAATACAACCAATTATATAACTATTGTGTCACAAACAAATAAATGATTTGAATCAAACATGATTTGAAAGACGTACAAATACAAGTGTAGAAAAAAAAAAACAAGTTGAAACATAACTTTAAACAAAAAAGAAGTAGTTTGCATGTCATGGCTATGACAAGTAGGTGATCACTTAGCATAAAGTTGCGCTGCGCTGCAGACCATAGCACCACGCTGATTATATAGATAGCCAGAAACATACAATTTCATCCCGAAAAACACAACAGAGTTATTACAAATAGGCTAAAAACAAACTCACCATACTCCGCTGCAGATATGGGTGCTAAGTTCTTAGCGACGAGCGGCGGTGAGTCTCTCCTCAGCCGGCACTCTTCACTATCCAAGCACTCTTCTAGAATCGCGCCGTCCTCATCCCTCTCTCTACGGCCCTTCACCAGTATAGAGCCGGCCAGAGCGTCGGATAACTTCAACCTTTCGCTGTCCACTGCCTCTTGGACGGACTGGTTGGAGTCTGCCCTCGTCCCTATAGGGGGTAGGAGGGTGTATCTATCAGGGTAGGTGCAGTCGTAGTCGTATCTGGTGTATTTGCCGTCGTACAGCGGCGCGAACGAGTCCTCGGCCTCACTGTACGGCGTGTAGGTGCGCAGCTTGAACGGATCCGAGCTGTCATCTAACAAACTAGGGACGGATAAGGTTTCCTCGCTTCTAGTCTTCTGTATTTCCACTTTGTCTGTAATTAGATATAAATTGTATTATTATGGGAAATAAAAATCATTCACGTATTTGGTAATAGCGCAATGTAAAGTTAATAAATCAGCTGACGCTGGAGGTCAATGACCCGCATAGTCATTTAGTACGATATGCATTCCAGGATAACGAAATGTTATTCTAATGGCAAGTATAAAACAATGAGTATTATATTCCCTTTTATGATATTAAGAAATAAACCATTTTCACTTTTATTTAAAACCCCATTAAAGTACAATCACAATTAAGGAACAAGGAAACGTTTACGAAATAGGAATAATCAACTACACTAACGACTCATTTCTTCATTAGCCATAGATTAAACATGGTGCTGAATATATGTTTTATAATCTATTTTTACACCTGCTGTGTTTCATTTCTTCGCAACCCTAATGTAGACTGTCAGAGAATGCCTCAGGCATTAAGTCTGCCTGTATACGTTCAGTATATGAAGCTTTAGATAAATAAAATAACTAGTAAGATTGTGGTGTGTGACCTGTGGCGGCATGGTGCGGCCTGGCGAGCGACAGGCTGTCCATGCGCCTGCGCAGCTCCAGCATCTTGGCCATGGTGACGGCGTTGTCGCGCACGCTGCCCTCCTCCCCTCTCTCCCCTCGCTCCCCCGCGCCCGCGCCCCGCTCCCCCGCCCCTCGCTCCCACTCAGCCTCCACCAGCTGCGTCAGCGACGACGAGTCTGATGGAAACCTCGGCTCATTAACACTACTACTACGCTGGAATTGTTTGTGACACGTCTTTAGATTTGACGTCGGATTAAATGGTATTTTATAGTTGTAATTAAATTATACTTTCTGTTGGTTTATTTTATGTTATTGATTAGTGAGGCACATAATGTTGGATAAGCAATTTTACTTTAGTTTGCAAGCAGTCTGGAATAAATACTTCGAGCTGATTCTTATTTTCCAATACTTATACATTTTCGATTAGCAAGAAACATAGGTACCACGCTCGTTCATGTACAGCTCAGTCTAATTTTAAAAAAATAAACTGTGCAACAAAACTACTCTTGTTTTATTATTTACTCTTGTTATATACTATTATTTCAGTATCTATAAAGTTTCAGTTACTTAAAATTCCTAATAATAATATTCCTGAATACAAAAATTAGTTCTAACTCGATAGTCTACAGTTAATATAAATGACCTACATTTGCTGTGATCGACCGGCGAGTAAGTGCCGTCGTGGTTCTCCCGCACGCGCAGCATGTTGACTCGCTCGCCGTCGCGGAACACCAGCACCGTCACCTTGCACCCGCTGCCGCCCCACTCGCCCTCCTCTCTGGGGATGATATAGTGAGCTTTATTACATCTGCACAGATACTACTGTGAGTTACCAAAATTACAACTAAGTTGCAATTTATATAATAATATAAAAATGTTGTTTGGTCGTTTTTCATACTCTTACATTGGTGGTCAGCTGTGAGTATTATACTGTATCAGCCCATAAACGTCCCAAAATGCAGGGCAAGAGCCTCCTCTATAATCAGGGGTACGATTGAGAGACATTGGGCCATATAGTCCACCATGCTGGCTGATAGTTCAGTTGTTACTTAACAACTACTTTGACGATATCCGTGGCGAAGTTGTCCACACGCTGGCTGTGAAACGTTGAGGCTGCGGATTCTATCCGCGAACCAAGACAAATGCTTGAGAGCTTTACAGACCTTCTGTATTTGTTTTTGATATGGGTGTTTGTAACACCGCACAGTCTCTCGTAGTTTCTGATGCCCAGGACGTAAGATTGAAGTGTGGGGTCAGGATATTTATGTGACTGTTGGGTGTATTTATTATTATTTCTATTACTATTCACACACACTTTTTTACTTTATTTGTCGACATACAAATAATTAATTGTGCTTAGAAATTTTATCAAAAAAATAATAAGTAATTCTGTCAATCTGGAGCCAGCCTTCATGACCTACACCCTGGATCCACCCTTGGAGAGACAGTACATGTATAGTCTTACTCGCTATACTCACCTGTCAGCGTCTAGCAGTCGTTCGATGTCCCTCCAGGGCTCGGCGGCGGGCGGCGGCGGCAGGCGGCGCGTGCTGATGGGTCCGCCGCGCATGCCCAGCACCAGCCGCAGCCGCGCGCCGTCGCCGATCGCGTGCTCGCCCAGCGACGACCAGTCCTCCAGCTCCTTCAGGTTGTACAGCAGGTGCTGTTGCGACACCGGGATACCTGGAACACAAATATTAATAAAGTAAATACAATATACAACCAACAGTCATATACATAGTCCTGACTTCACATTAAGGTCAATTAAGTCATGTGTTGTGGATATCAGAAACTACGAGAAACTTTTCGGTCTCACAAACACCCAGACTCGAGACAAATACATTAATTAATCCATGCTTGTGAGATACAAATGTATAATTAGAGATGCCAATGGTATCAACCATATTTCTTTTAAGACGCGATTGGAAGAGAGCATAAATCCACAGCAGGCACAAATAAACCGATGTTTTACAAATCGAATAACCCACTAACAGATATTTTTCGACTTAGGATTCGAATCTGTAAACTTGTGTTTTTACGTTACATCAAAAGTGCTATTAAACCAATAACGCAATTGTAAATACAAGGATTGTAAATATCGGTCATAAAATTTTATTAATAACCTAATGTAACGCTATTAGAAAATCAGCTGAGGCGAACGGTCAACGACCCACGCTGTATTAAAGTTTGTGTAGTTTACATTGCGGGCTTAACAAATATTAAATGATTGAAATACGTATAAGCAATTTTTGTTTGTTTATCTTTCGGTAACTGTCTTACAGTCCATATTCAGTTGATTTACATACTAATATTATATTATATTTATTAATTAATAAAATAATATAGGAGATTATTCTGGGAAGAGCAGTTGCATAAAAAACTTATTTGTTTCGTATACTGAAGAAGGAAAATTATTGTATTGCAATAACGGTAATATTAAAGGAAAAATCGCTAATTTAAAATGTTTAGCGTGTATCGAATAATAATGGTCAGCGTGGGGAGTAAATAAACGCGTGTATTGTAATAAAATTGATGTTCATTGTTTTGCTATTCAGTTCACGTCTTCTAATGTAACAAGGTGAAATCTCAAATAGCCTTTCTAAAACAAAAATAGAAGTGTTTTTTTTTTCTCACTTATTCAATCTATCTTGTAGATTGCGACAATGTTCAATACGATTGGAGACTATACCAGCAAGTTTATATTATACCGAAAATTAATCTACAGCTATTATATGATATGGTAGATAGTATATGGGCAAAAAGAATCTTTCTCTCTCGCAGGATAATACATTTGTAAATATTTATTTAAAATCTGATGGTTAGAACTTACAGAGGGGTTGCTCTTTGTTCCGACATGACGCTCGAATTTTAAATTTCCAAGTTGATACAAAATTATACAAAATGTTCGAATTCTATTCAAATTATAGGCTAAGCTCGGAGTGAATGATATGAGCATAGAGAATATTATTGATTTTCAGAAATCCTAAACTTATAATTATATTGGACACCGAACATTCGAATGAATGATTTCGACAGTCGGGACTACGCTCCTGTGACAAATTTAACACCTTATATAAAGTGAATCTCATACAAGTAGGATGTTGTATGCAAGTGCATATTACTAGTTAAATTAGATCACACCTAAACCAATATCGGAATGCGTTACGAAAGCCGTTGCATCACAATGCCACGCACAATAAAATCAAACAGGATATTATACAACGCAGATAAGAGACCACTGGCTCTCGTGGCGTGAGTCACGAACCACGCTGGAGCGACGCCAGTGTGTCATGTCAAAACTAACGCTTTCTTTCACATACATTACTGTGTATTAGGCCACTGGTGACTAGATTATAACATACTACTAGCGGCATGGGCGTAGCCACGGTGGGGCAGAGTGGGGCGCTTGCCCCACCCTGGCTTTGACCTGTCAGGTACCTAACCAACTCTAAAAAAATAAATTATCTGGGTAAAGTACTAGGCAGGTGAGCAATAACAAGGTATTTAGGATAATTCGAATTATAAACACAGATACAGGGTGTTATAGAAGAATACCGTGGGTACAGTTTGCTAATTACATATGATTTAAGACTGCTGCCCCACCCTGATCCCACGGCTGGCTACGATCATGACTAGCGGTCCGCCCTGGTGCAGATACACTTTTCAAAATGGCGGCCAGAAAGTTCAAAGTTAGAATATCGAAGCAAAGGATCGAGGGATCTTGAATTCGATTTCTGAGGAGAAATCGATTTTGAGACCAATCGGACCACAAAAAAACGAATAAAATTTCCTCGTATTTGCTAGATTTTCCGCTACTGCCTTCCTATAATGATAATATATAACCTACAGCATTCCTCGATAAATGACCGATCCAACACAAAATCATTTTTTCAGTTCGAACCAGCAAATCCTGAGATTAGAGGTAATAAACAAACGAACCCTACAGCTTTTCATATTAGTTTAGATTAGTTCAACCCCAGCACCGAGACAAATGTTGGTGCAATCCCATAAGTATTTGTTACAAGTTTAGCTGTTTGTGAGACCGAATAGACTCGAAATTTCTGATATCCATAACACAAGACTAGTATCAACCTGGGGTCATATTAGACTGTTGTGTGTATTTGTTTATTTACTTAGATCAATAAAGGCAAATGGATCAGGCGGATTTAAACAATTTCAGAGATTTTCGCCAGATTGACGAGTCTTTGAGTAGTCAATCGAAGCTCAACTGATTTCTGGGACACACAAACGGTCCTTTAATTTTTACATGCATCAAAATGACTACGACATTTGAAGATCAGTGCGTAGTGCGTTTCTGTTTTAGATGGACTTAACTGATATAACCTCGCTCAATCTTTATCTTCTACTGTATTTTGTTGTTTAGGCTGCTTACAGCTACTAATTGGCGCAATTTACCGTTCAGCTAAGATTTTAAGGCATGAATGCTTCCATACTTGTAGTTTTAGTTTTACGTGGATATATGACTGGAGTAGCTTAGCTTAGCGTTTCTGTGCGTGTACATTTTGCACGTATGTGTCTTGATAGATTCAGTTGTACGGTTTCCCCCATTTATTGTATTAAATATGACGTAAATGTTACGTAGTATAGGACGCCCTCCAGTTAGGTGGAGTGACGATTTGCGAAAAGTCGCTGGCAGATACTGGATGCGAAAATTCATAGACGGGGTGAAATGGCGTGATTTGGAGGAGGCCTATGTCCAAGAGTGGACATTAAAAGGCCGATAATGATTTGAATTGTTAAAGTAAAGCTGACTCATAAGAACGAATTTTACTAAAACAAAAGGTTTAACAACTGAAGCCGGGAGTTAAAAAGTACAATAAATCATAATTAATACATAACTAATAACTGCGTAGAACATATAATTTAGTATCAACTCCTGAACGTATTTTTCCAAACAGTACAATATTTTTAGAAATCTCTGTTGTCAAGTGGCAATCAAAGTTCTGCCAAAATCTTTACGAGTTTCAAATCTCTGGCACTAGATTTGATTTAGTCATGAATGAAAGATAATACAACGTGTCCAGTACATAACAATTAATTCTTGTATAATCGTGCAAATTGGATTACTGTGTACGCAAATAGGAAAATCTCCGTGGTTCGAGTACGTCATACTTTATCGTAAGGTGTTTTTCAATGAACATTGAGTTCTGCTCATTGATATGTTATATTGCGGATAATTCATTAATTGGAACAGGATATTATATTGTGACTGCCTTGGTGGCTCAGTTGTATTTCGGTATAATTGCTTTCTCGGGTTCGAATCCCGGGGCGGGCAAAATGACATTAGATTTTGCTATTCATTAACAGTCCGGAGTCAGGAATTTGTGGCCGATATCGTTAAGCTCGCCCCCTATCACATCATGCGACGGAAAATGCAAGGGAAAACGTGGGTGTAATAAGCGCTACATCACTTCTTTCGGTCTTAACTCCAAGTAAGTGTTATCAAATATAAGTAGACCTGCATTGAGCACTAAAGTTCTTATTTAGCAAGTATTACGTTAAATTGGCGACCTTACTACCCACATCCACAAAGTCTAATGAGTACCAATGCCATTTGTGGACACAATCCTTAAGAAATGCACCACGAGACATAAAGATTCGTGCCCATTACTTACTAGATACAAGTTTGACGTTGTACGCACTAAAACGGTGCAAAAAAAAAAACATCGTGAGGAAACCTGCATACCATAGTGGTTTAAGAATTTCTATTATGTAAAGTCCGCCAACCCGCATTAGGCCAGCGCGGTGGACTATCTGGCCTAAACACTCTATCGTACTCTTGTTTGAAGAGGACGCCCGTGCCCTGCAGTGGGAAGTATATGGACTGATACAGTACAAGTTTGGAATGTATGGCCTAAGAGCCATCTAAATGTTTAACTTTGCAAGTTATTCCAGCTGTGGTATCGCGTACAACGCTTTGTTATCAATTAATCAATTGAATATAAATTTGTTTGCGCAATATATACAAGGAAACGAGCAGGGCGGGTTTCACAACCATCAAAACAAATCCACTAACATAAATACCGACGATAGCGCACCTTCCATTAATACCAGATACCTTCAAATATCTATTGATTTATTGCGATCTCAATAAAACTGAACGGCGCGATGCACCAGGTCTTAACTCCATAAACTATTATGCAATCATATACCTTATGTGATGTGTATAAGGAAGGTATTTGTGTAAATTGATGGTGTGGTACGATTTGTGGGTTTGAAAGGACAAGATGTGGAAACTGTAGTGATAAAAGCATGTGCGGATGGTTTTTGGCAACACATCAAAGTTGGGTACATTGTAATGTAGTTGACCTGCCGCAAGGCGCAGTATCAGCGCGGCCTGGGGACTGTGAATAACACCTGGCGTTGTGGCCGGCAGCCGAGTGGCGAGTATTCGGTCGCCGTGTAAACAACTCGCCTCGATTATGTAGGCAACGCGCAGGGCTGCCAACATTCTAATACTGATTTTGTATTGGATAACGCTTTACCAAACCATAACTCTTAGAGCGTTTCTTTACTCAGTCTTGTCTACATCGTTAATTGTTTAATCAGGACTTTACTAATGCCTCATAAAAACCATAGAAGGACGTGTTTACTGATCTTTCGTCTCGATCTGAACTTTCATTTGACGATTGAGATTAGAACTTCAATAACTGCTTATATCCTTTATCCTTTCTCTTATCTACTCTTGGTCTATTTGTAAACGCTGGCATCGCGCCTATCTCTTATATTTTATACTTGTGAGTTAATTTGTTTCATAAATTATATTAATGCACTATCAGCTGATCCGGTAGATGGTGTATCTACTACTGAACTCGTCAAATGGAGACTCACAAATCATTTATCATCTTTGTGTGTAGCCAGGAAGTCCACTACTGCAAATAGTCTGCCAAAGAATTCTAAAGCGACTTGTTAGAAGCGACCTGCAACTTCCTACAACCTTGATTGGTCTGTGCACCTCGCGGGCGTCCGACCGAACAATAGCTTCACAAAATAGACCATTTCCTAGAAGAGGCAATGCTAATACCATACATGTTATCAGTTTCAATTTCCCGTCATATCTAGAACTTTATGTTTTAAGTGTTTGTTTTCCTGTTGTGTCATAAAAATATCTAAATTCTGAGGAATATTTTGAGAAACAGTTATTAAGCTGGGTCAGGATTCGCGAGCACACGGAAACCAAATGAAGCGAGAGGGAAGATGATCTTACTGCTTAGACGTGATAGAGACAGAAACAAGTGCTACGGTATCATTCATTTTTGTTACATTTTGTTCGCAGTATTTTCACAATGGCTAAATCAAGGATTAAATTTAATACAGCGATGTGACAACCCTGCCCGGATGTTATCCAGACGCCCTCCAAACTGGGACAAATCCAAAGAAACCCGGACGAACGGCAGCCCTACCTATACTAGGTCAATATAGGCACGGGCCAAACGATATAAGGAAGACTTGCGCGCACACAGAAATGTTACATTTAACATGGTAGACATAGAGAATTTACTAAATTCGCTATTTATACTCCGTTGAATTTCCTTACTTTGGATACCTTTAAATACATTGAAGTGTAAGATGCCATATGAATGGCGTTGATTCGATTATATTTCCAGACATAGATATTTGATGCCACTAGGGCCTAGGCGGTAATGTATTTAATATTTAATTGCGCGTATTTTAGATTTAGCACCGCGCTACCGCCGCTCATAAACTTTTGTTCATCCAGGGGCAGTGTCAAGCTGCTCAAAGCTATTTTCTAATTACTCTCTTTAAGCTGAGAAAGTACTGCCATTTGGGATTTTATTTTGATTCAAAGAATTTCCTTGGCAAGACCTATACGATCAGCGGTGGACTTCGTGTGTTTGAAGAGAGCAAGGAATAGAGAGAAAAATGCTTGTTACTGACCATATGCGAACGAATTGTATTTAGGTGATAAACATTACTACGATATACGAATCAGTTTCATAAGATTAACTCCTTCAAATATCCATACACACAATCTATTTGTAGCTATGAAATCCAATGCAACTGTGTGCAAACTAATATTTCATTAAGAACAATTTCAAGCAAGAAAATCGTTTAAAAGCCGTGTTTATTTGTCATATTATGTTGTAACTGTTAAAGTTTATTTTATTAATATTTATTGGAAAGACAACAGCTTACATCACAATAGATAATATAAAGTATAGAAATTGATGACCATTTACATTTATTGGAAAAAATATTCAACACATTAACACTTGGAAGGCATAACCCTCCAAGAGAATCCAAACAACTGCCAAATTAATTCTACATACTACACAGAAAGCACAGCTGTTACCTTTATTTTTTATCAGAGAAATTGTAAACAGTACTGTACATGTATTACTGCATATTTATTTTTACCGAGCAACGCCAGGTGCGTACGTAGCGTGATATGACAATACGACACTTGTGAAGATTATGTCATGCACTGATTCAGTGTACACTGCTCGACTAGATTAGAATTTTATTTTAGGAGGACTACATTAGATAAACACTTGGATATGTTACCATTAACATAACATTCCTAAAAGATATGGGTGATAGTTCGGCCTAAAACGCACTTTAATTGTGAAAGAAGACATCGTGAGAAGACATAGCGATTTGTAAGAATTTCTATGGCATGTAAAGTCCGCCAAACCGCACAAGGCCAGGGTGATGGAATACATGTCCTAACCATTCTCAATTGTATTCTCAATTCTAGATGAGACCCATGCTCTTGCAGTGGGCTGTATATGGGCTGATATTGTACATATATGTAGATTGGCCAATTTATGCTAGGGGTGGGGCATTCATATCCATCTGGATAACTCTTCTTAACGTGACTTTAAAAATAAATGTACTAATAATCATACGTAGATCTCGTAGTAAAAATGAGTTTTAGAAACTATGAAGGAATACTCAATTCGATTTCGATCAGTAACGAATATGTTTACAAAGCTAACTCCTTAGCCATGACTATAAACCTACCAAATTATCGTATGTAAATTTGTCAAGCCCTGATTTCAGTCGACATTTTATCTGAACTTCATTCGACTTGCTATCCGATCGATTGCAGTCTCATTATCAAGTTGGTATAAAACAAAACCTGACTGTAATTTACAGCTGTTAAATTGTTTGAAATCATTTATATCAGACACAGCCAGTAAGTTGCGGGAATTTTTATAATTTCATGTAAACATTTCCCGCACCTTGCAAGCTGGTTCCCATCGACCAACGAGCCATTAAAATCACAGGAATTCAAAGCATTGTATCAAAACCACTTAACGGTTAGTCCCAATTTAGTCATGATGGGAAAGGAATTGTAACACCTGCCTCCGCGGCGGATTTAACTATTCCGGCGCCCCGGCGGAAACAGATAAAAAAACGAAAAATAGACACTCGTTCAAAGTGGCATTTTTGTTTACGTCTATTGTTTTGTGTTAATGTAGCAGATGACTGATGAGGTGGTAAAGGGGTATTTTTTAATTATAACATCCTGGGAAACCTAAGGGTCAGGTTAAAAGTACCCTGAACCGACGAGAATGCATGAAGACGTTGATGAAAGTGGATGAAGCGAAAGTAGTATGCCAGGATCGAGCAAAGTGGCGGTCTATAGTCTCTGCCTACCCCTATGGGATACAGGCGTGACGATTATGTATGTATGTATGAAACCTTCTCTTCCACTTTGTAAAGACAACAGAAGATTTTTACCAAGTATTCTTGTACGTAACCATCACGCCTTTTTCTCAAAAGGTGTAGATAAAAGTGTAACCAGGACACCAATGTTTTGCTTTATATGTTCTGTCCACGTTCTGTCCCACAATATTTGTCGTAAAATTAAGTAAACAAATAAATAGACTCTATAGTCATAAACATAGTCCTGTATAGAACCTTGGGCCTCTAATTTAATAGTCAGCATCTAACCAACTGCACAATCAACATTGTCACAGTTGTATACTTTTTTAATTTAAATTACATATTGCCAGTTAAGTAATTAAATCTGTGGAACCAATTGCCAGCATTAGCATTTCTGACAAATACGACCTGGCGACTCTCAAAAACAGAGTGTATTCCCACCTTCAAGGCTGGCAAGGCATCTCTACGCAATATGGTAATACAAATGTTCATAAACTGCACTGAACACTTACCATCAGATCAATGGATGCTAGTTTGCCTGTAAAAAAACATGTATTGCTTTCTTTGCTGTCGTCTGTAGGATGAAAAAGCCCTCATTAAGATTCATATTGCTTAACAGAGTAAAGGAATGAGAACTGAGCAACTAGCTCATTTGACATATTATTACCATTGCCGAAGTACAGCCTGGACTGCCAAAGAATCATCACCAATATGAAGATGTTACAGGATGGAATATGGACTAATTCAACATTATGGCCCTTTTAAGGAAGAATGGATTTAAGAGTCCACAATATTCAAAAGTTTTAGAGCAGCAAACTCTTGTCTAATAATTTATTTTATGAACATTAAAGATAACCATGGGAAAACCTTATCAAATATATACATATTTATGAAATATATATGTATGTGAATGGCTAAAATACTTTCATGTTGTATCATAGAAAAAGAAAATCATGTTTTATCAGTACAGTAGCATTCCAATAGATTTTAACATACACTTGATGTGATCAACAAATTAGTCATTTGACAGTAAGACATAAACATGAAAAGTAAAAGATATAGAATCTAGATCAAACTGGTTTTCGGCCATGGAGAATAAAAATGTATGAGAGGCTTATACGAGTATTGAAAGACCTATAATGTATGAGACTTATACCAGTATCGAAGTCCAGTAACCTGTGATGACTCACTCCATTTGTGGTTCAGGAAAAACAAATACAGCCTTAAAATTGCAATGATTCACCAATACAATAAGTTTGTAATGTAAATTCCTGATTTCTCACTTGATTTAAAACTTGAAGCAAATAGCCAAGTCACTAATTTTCGCCCAAAACACTTTGTTTTACCATAGCTGTTCTTGTTGATTTTTGTGAAAAAAGTTTTTTTTTCTGGAATCTAGTATCCTAATCTTTGACAGTTCATCTGGGTATTTAAAATATACTTTAATTTGCGAAACGATATTACCCAGAAAAAATTACAACATGATATAAATACATGATTACAAGCAAGTAAACAAGTGATCATCAGAAAGTCCAAATGGATAAAGTTTATTTTAGTCTTGTAACAATGTTACAGCTTTGTCAACAAACTTTGTATATAACTTTCACTAGTTCCAAATGATGAAATGTTATGATAAGCAGTTCTCTGAATAAAAATACATTTTAATAACAGATAAAGAATCCATCATGTCTATAAATATGTGTTAATGATGCATGTACTTTTATAAATAACATTTAAAGGAAAAACAAACATGACACTGACTTCCACATAACATTATTTTTCAACTGGCCTTATACCATAAATGGGGTAGATTCTATGCATTTTGAATGACCCATCTTATGTTGTTATGAGTAGCCTGTGTGAATCACCCCTTTCATGAATCAAGGATAGTACTTATTTAAATTAATTTTGTAATCCATTCAACAGCATTCAGACAGCATTATAAAACAATAATAATCCCAACATAATAATTGGCTTATATCTAAGAATACACATTTATATAATGCAGACAATACTTGTTATGGTGCAAATTAAATTTATATTATCCCTAAGTTACATAAGTAATGTAACTACTTCTTGAGGCAAACATCTTAATTATATTTAAAAATGTAAAGGTGGAAAGACCCAAGACATTTCAGTGAAATGGCATGTGTAAAAACCTTGTTTCATACATCACCTATTTCATTTATACCTATTTGAATTATCTTTAAACTAAAAAAATGGGTTATTTTACAGCTTAAAAACAACAACATATTTATAATATATAAAAACATTTTTTGTATGACTATTCATTCTATGATATTATAAATACTGAAACTTTTGTTATCATAAAAAACCCCAGCAATAAAGAATTTTAAAATGTAAAACAGGAAGAAATTTAAGGATTTGTTTAAGTATGACACCATTTTAATGATATTACAAAACAGCAATTTATAGTAGGTATGCCAGAAAAAGCAACAAATGCTGACCATCCTGCAATGAGATTATGACATAACTTTCCACATTAAATATAATTCATTACCTCTATTCTTTAATGCATTATTTTATATTCTATATTCAAAATATTAGTTCTGGATTATTTTGCTTTACACACTGGCCTTGACCTACATCATGTGTAAATTCTGTTATTTTTAATCATTTTTACTTTTAGATTCACTTTCTTTAGAATATCTAGTACAATTCTGGCCTTGATTTACTTTGTGGACAAATTACATGAGTACTGTATAAACTATACAGTGAAAAGTTTCAAATTTATTATTGTAATGTTAACAATAGTTCACATATGTTGGAAAAATTAACAAAATATTGTATTGTTTGTTCAAATATAGTCTTTTTCCAGACATCTCTAGACAATTATCAAGTAGACAATAAGGACTTTAACCTCTCATTACTGCACATTGTTTACACAACACTGAGCTGTATTTTCTTCTCAGTAGGGTAGGTTAATTGATTTACCCATAAATAACATGTGCTTTCGACCTTTCCCATGTGCGGTAGTAACATTTCCACAGTCTGCGACTGTTTGTATGACACGCTTTAACCAGAAACTGCACGTCAACGCCGACGGTATCCTTTGTCGAGCGTCAATGACGCACAACCAATAGTCGTCGAAATAAGTTACACAACTTTAATGTATTGAAACGGAACTCACCTTCTACCCTGAATATCTTCGATTTGATAGCGAATATGGTATCCGACGGCGAAACGGTCATTTCGAAGGCCGTTCCAGTGAGCGTCTCCACCAACACTTCCATCGTTTGCTGAGTACCAGCTTCGTCCTGAAACCCCTTCGACCTGTTCGACAGTCTCTCAGGGCATCCATGTTGTGACATTTCACACACGCGACACGCACAAGCTATCTGCACAACATTGCACTCCACAGAAATGTTTGAAAAAAAAATTCAAGATAATGCGAAGCAGAGAACACGGTCACACGATGACGGAGTAAATAAAGTTACGTAGACGATCACGTATTAACGCAAAACTTTTTGTTACGAACATCTGGTTTAAGAGAAAAAGCTAAAAAATAAATTTATTAACAAATCTAATAATTATTTAGCAAACAAAAAAATAATATTACACAGTGAAATAAATTCTTCGTGACAGACGACTTTTATTTTTTTTCTGGTGATTGATGATGAATGGAACGAGTGATTCATTCGAAAACTCGGGACGTAAAGTTTACTTTGTCTATAGCTACTATCAAATCTTATGACACACGTTAATTATCATTTTATAACTGCAATCAACTCACTTATTTAACTAAAACACAAAGTTATAATAGAAAATACCTAATAAATTAATTATATTTCATTAAAACAATGAGTTTATTTTATACATAATCTATTGGTGTATACTCTGTTGTCATTCAGGAACGAATGACTAGGCATGGGCAAAAAATATCGATATATCAAAATATCGATATTTTTTCAGAAAAATATCGATATAAATTAGCGATATTTTTTCCCGCGATATATCAATTTTCGATATTTATTTTCAGATATCAAAATCGATATATTTTTTAAGCTCTGCTGTCTGCTCATGCGTCACATCATGTTTTTGACCAATCCGATTTCTTAAATTTAGAAAATATGGGTGGGTCCTCTATCTGGTCCAGACATGAGAAATTATTAAATCTGAGCATAGGTTCGTCAGAGGTTCCAAGCAGTAGTTGTGTCCCCAATGAACTGAAGCAGTATTTGGACCAACCACTTTTAGAAAGAAAATCTGATCCAATATAATTCTGGGTAAATTGTCAACATTACACGCTGGTTCCCTCGGATATCGCTCAAAAATATTTGATTTGTCAAGCATCTTCAGTGTAATCTGAAAGAGTAGCTTCAGTGATAAATTTGGCTGTGCCAAATGATAGGAGCAGATTAACAGGGGAACACATCAAACAAATAGTGCTCCTGATGTCAATATCAGACAAATGCTGGTCTGGAAAATGTTTTTTTTATTATTTTGTTTCTTTTTTTTATGTCGAGCAATTCGATTTTTTTTAAATATTAAAACTTATGTTGAAACAGGCCAGATGTGTATTTGCTTCAAAATTTCGATAATTTTGGCAATTTTTATAAATAATTGCAAATTGGGCAAAAAATATCGATATATCGAAATATCGATATTTTTTGGGTGATATATATCGATATATTTGAAAAATATCGATACGATAAATATCGATATATTTTTTCCATTTGCCCATCCCTACGAATGACCGGAAATCGTTCAATGTCATCAACCAGGTCAATTGTCTATGCGTCAAATTTCTTTTCCGTCGTTCTTCGTTCTCGATATCGGAGGTTAGAAACATGGTGCGTAAAGTTTTTACAAATAAATATTCTAAATCAACACAAAATAGGCAAAAATACTGTCGAATTATATAGGGAATTACTATAAATGTGTATTTCTTGAGCCTAGTCTGTGAGTTTCATAGTAAGAGTGAAGCACGCGTCACCATTGCAAGCCGAACATGTGGCCTGAGGATCCTCCGTTATTGTTTTCAGACTCGCAAACGCCGCAATGGAGGACGCGCCAAGCACGGCCGTGGCCACGTGAAGGCCGTGAGGTGCACCAACTGCGCGCGATGCGTGCCTAAGGACAAAGCCATCAAAAAATTCGTGATCAGGAACATTGTTGAAGCGGCGGCCGTCAGAGATATCAATGAAGCCTCCGTATATGCATGTAAGTATTTTAAAACACGGTAAAAGATGGAAATCTTATCATAATCTGTTCAGGATACCTAATAAACATTGCAGCAAGTTCCTGAATGCTTATTATTACCAACAAGTCGATATGGGAATCTCTCGGGGAGTACTGTTCAAAAATGAGTTTTCTGCCTTCGTTTGCCCAGGATATGAAACACACAAATGAATTACTCTAATTAACACTGTCATGAGCATTATTGTTTTAAGCTGATCCATTGCTACATACACATAACTTGTGATCAATATTAACTTTGATCGTTGCTGATACTTGTATGATGATTTGTGAAGTCCACTCATTTGTGTGCAGAAATACATGTAGGTACATTATGAAGTGATGGATGCAAGCTCAAGATATATAATCTCTCAGAATTATACAGTCTGTAATCCCGTCCATACTAAATATTGTATAGCACAAGAGAGAGACTAATGGTCTTATTCATTGACAGTTTCATAGACTCTCTTTTGAATGACTTGAATTTAGTTACAGCAAAAAATCCTTAACATTCAATAACTAAAATAGGTTCATAAATAGTCTTTAAGGCCAAGAGACTAAAATATAATTTATATTATTGTTTTCAATTTAGTTGAAGCATAGACATTCACAGGATGTGTAAATTGAAACAGTTCATTTATGCAAACTTTCAGGCTAAGTTTGAAATACAATACTTGTGTGACAATAATTGACAATAAGTATTAGAAATACAACACACTATGAAGATTTTTTTTTCTTTGGTGAACGCCTTCAGCACAATTTTAAATATTACAAGCTTTTAGGTCTGGAAGTTTCAAATGCAGGGCTATTATTTCTGTTAAAAGTTAGTATAAATACATGTACCATTCTAGTATATTTGTATTTTTCCTTGTAGTGTCTGGCTTATATTATGCTGGTTCAGTTTGTTTTGGCCACAGTAAATGTTTATAACCTCAAACTTTATTCCTTCATATTTGTCCATAAACAGACATAGACCTGTTCAAAGAAAAAACAAATAAACATATGTATTTTATATTTTCAGCATTCCAGCTGCCCAAGCTGTATGCAAAGCTCCACTACTGCGTTTCATGCGCCATCCACAGCAAAGTAGTGCGCAACAGGAGCAAGAAGGACAGGAGAATCCGCACGCCGCCCAAGAGCAACTTCCCGCGAGACATGGCGCGCCCCCAGAACGTGCAGAGGAAGTGATGTGGTTACTTACTAAGTAAAATCTAAAAAAACCAAAGCATTGTTTTATTTTATTGTACCTTTAACTTGCTACTAATATATTTTAATACTACTACAAATTATAATACAACTACCCTTCTCCTTGAAGAATAAATATCTTAATATTGCCATGACTCGTCAAAGGTTCGCATCTAGCGTGTTCAAAAAAAAGATTTATAAAATGCTTTACTACATCTAGTGTCGTTCTTCAGTACGGCTCGGTCGTATAATGTGCAAATAACACGCCGGGCGTATAATATTCGCTAACGACTTGTTTGTTAAATGAGTAATAAACATGCCTCCGAAAAGGCAAAAATATACTCCAAACATAGATATCCCCTAGACACCTATATGAACCCTTGACCGATCTATCATGAGTTCGTGCATGGTTCGTGCCCAGTTTGTTACGAAAGTGAGAAATCTTGTTCAGGGTATACCATCGGGCATCGAGAGTAACAGGAGTTTCTATGGTTTATAAAATCCACAATCCATTATGCCAAGGTGATAAGAGGAAGACCTCGATAAAATGTCGTTTCCAAGATCTCGTGCGTTGGATCTCAATGCTAGATTTCAAGATATGCTCACTATGTATGTACTCGTTGTCGTCTAGGATTTGAGTCAAACTTTAAACATAACTTGTGAAATAAAATAAGTTTTATATTTTTGTTCTCATAATGAGCACATTCTACAAAATAAATAATATCAACGCCCTACAGTCACATACATAGTCCCGACCCCACACTATCTTGTGTCGTGGGTATCAGGAACTACGAGAGACTTTTCGGTCTCACAAACACCCAGACTCGAAAGTAGAAGTAAAAACTCGAAATATTTGTGGGCCGCACAAACATTTCTCTCGGTGCGGGTATCGAACCCGCGGCCTCTTGTTTCATAGGCGGTGTCTAACCAACTGCGCCACGGAGGCTGTCAAATGAGAAAAGTGCGAGTGGTTCTAACACAATTTGCATAAATATATTTTTTTCACTTCAGTTTCGTAATGTGAAGAAAATCCGGCATTCAAGATGTGAATACTCAAAGAAAACAAAATATAACGCGACTGCACTTTATTATCAATATACTTAACTGCTACAATATCAAATTAAAAATAAGATGAAAATTACATTTTCATTACAATTTTATTCAGTTGTAGTCAAGCAAAGTTACGCACACGTTTATTTCGTACAAACATTTATCGTCAAATAGTATGTGGTAAATTCAAGATTTTATGTAAAATTAATAAGTATACTGGCAATAGTATACTTTTGAAGACCTTTCTTTTTTTGTTTTTCTCTAATTACAGACGTGATTTAGTTGCACCAATAGCAAATGACAATAATATAGCAAGTGTCATAAAATTTATTACATAATTAAACATCAACTAAGCTTATACACAAATACTTGCAATCCTGATCCATAAATTCTTACCAACCAACTATTAGTTACAAACCCTACAGTTAGTTTTAAATCATTGATCAATTAACCAAGACACAATTCTATGTTATGAACCATTTAAATCCATGATAGTTTAACAAAAATCTCACATTTTCCAGATATGTAATATGCACCAAAGCAAAAAACTAGTTGCTATACAATACTCAATAATTTATATTACAAAGAGACATCTACAGAGCTAAACTGAAGTTTTTTTTTATCACGGTCCTTTAATTTTGTAAATGGTTTGTGGGAATTTTGATGCAGATGGTTTGTCAGCAGTTTCTAAGGCTTGCTTCAGGTTCTTCTCAAATACTTTTTTAGCGTCACAGAAGCCTTGTTTTGTCTTGCCAAAGGAATTGGGCCCAGCTGAGGTCGGTGTTTCTCTGTGGGAGATACAACATTGTTAGTCATACAAAATTGTTTTGTTTTTGTTTTTTCATTTATGTATTCTTATTTAAAATTAGTTTGTTACCAGCAGAAACACATAGAAAAGCCAAATATTTTATTTATACTGTTAGATATTTGTGTATTAGTTTTCATACTCATAAATATCATTCTACTCCTACCTTCCGATATTCCTCATTCTCATTCTGGCTTCAGCTGGCATTTCTTCAGGTTCGTCATCATCATCAGTGTTGAATACTGATGCTACAGCAGGTTTTGTTACCGTTGAAGGTTTAGGTGCCCCTCCGATGCTCATCTTGATTGGAGCCTTGGGTTTCGAGAAACCAATGGATATTTTAGTGATGCGAGGTGGTGGCGGGGGTGCTGGCACATCATCCTCGCTCTCCCATTGATTGGGAGACCTATTCTTCTCTCTCCTTTCTGAAATACATATATAAATAACAAAATGTTGAAAAAAGCACAAAAACAACTACATATTTTCATGTGAAAAAATGTAATCAAATTGTTTATTTTGATATATTACTTTCCTGCCTAGGTACTAAAACTATCGCATGCATTGTTGTAAGACAATAATTATCTTATGTTTTGAAAAGATTGCAAGGTTTTCTTTTACCCAAAAATCTTTTTTGGGCTTAAAAGCTTTATATCAAGGTTGTAATTACCATAATCTCGTCGGTCCCGCTCTTGGCTGCGGTGCGATATTTCCGGGGAGTCCTTTGGAGAGTATCGCCGCCTGGGAGACCTGGAGCGACTTCGGGAGCGTCGCCTCTCTTCCCGCCGGCCCCCCGAGCGCTCATGCCTCCTAGAATCATCACGGGCGGATCGAGACGACCCTGCCAATGCGAAAACACTGGCAAAGATAAATAAAAATACAAATTTGAGCAAGCTATCACTAATACGTTTGCGAAATTCTCAATTTTTATCACTATTTTTATAAAATACGTCTATTACGCGTATACCTTTGTCGTAGTCGTGGTATCGACCGCTCATTGTACTTATTTTTGTTTTAATGCTTTATGTTTATTATTTGGCAGTAAAAAAGCAGAATCTCTTTTATAACACTTGAAATACAACTACGCTGGAAAATCGGCCATTTTCATTTCTTGTTTTTTTTTACGTTTCTTGTTCCAGATTCCTCAATATATAATATTCGTAGTCAAACACAATTCACAGACCACATAGAAAGAACAGTCAATATTATTATTGATAAAACTTATGAACATATTTTTGTAAGATAAAAAATGATCGAATACGATACTTTCCATTTTCCAATACTAATAACTTAATTAATTTTTTAATAAAATATAAAAATACATGTTGTTTTTTTATTGTGGCCTAATAAAATGATGTTTTTTCTTTTTCCAACTTGCTCATTTTTTATATCGCTCTCTCTTTCTTCAAACGTATGCTTGAGAACATGCTTTCTTTATCTTATGTTAAGAATATAAGCCTAAACGTCAAAATCAGCTGAAATCTGATTGAATCCTTAGAGGTTATTTTAATTTGTAATATATTTATAAAGAAAATTTCATGGAGTTTTTCAGTGAAAAATAAATTTGTTACAAAAAATGTTCGCTCTACGCCGTGCTACACGTTTGTCTAGGATTTCAAGTGTACATACAGCCCAAAAATGTTGTTGTTACTCAGACACTGGTCGTGTAACTTTATTGAAAGAAAAACTGAAACAAGGCCCAGGTTTAAAAGAATTTGTTACTGAAAACTCTGAACCCGTTCTTTTACATCGTCCTCACATCCCCTACTTGTCTGATAATATTGATTTTATTAGAAAAAGGAAAGTTTTCTTTGACGTCTATGGATGCCAAATGAATTTAAGTGATACTGAGATAGTATGGTCGATTCTGAAAAAGGAGGGCTTTGAGAAGACAGAAATTGAAGAAGAAGCCGATGTGTTTCTTGTGATGACATGTGCTATTCGAGAAGGAGCGGAAAATAAGATATGGCACAGGTTAGACCATCTTAGAGGGTACAAACGGCGAGCGATGGCGAAAAATAAAAACAAATCTGTTAAAATAGGTATTCTGGGGTGTATGGCTGAAAGACTAAAAGAGAAGTTGATTGAGAAAGAAAAAGCTGTTGATATTGGTAATAAGTAATTTTATTTTTGAAAATACTATATACTTGTTTTGGCTATTAATATAAAATAGGTTCAACAGAAGTTACAGGGTCCGTAAACTGTAAACTTAATTTTGTTTCTAGTGGCTGGGCCTGATAGTTACAGAGATCTTCCTCGGTTGCTAGCACTCACAAAAAATGGACAGACGGCAGTCAATGTGCTGCTGTCACTAGATGAGACTTATGCAGATGTTGTGCCAGTGAGATTAAACCAGAACAGCAAATCAGCTTTTATGTAAGTTGTTATCCACAGTATTTGTTGGGAGGTGCCCCATTTAACTCAACATTCCGCTCAGCCCATTGCAGAGAAGGCCACGCATTCCATGCACATGATGTACCCTTTTATATCGTCTCTCATGTCAATAGTGCTAAACTAGGAGAGACATTTCGGTCTAACAGTATAACAAAACAAATACCTGTGGATAATGCAAGTGTTAAATATGTGTCTGTGCATCGACCGATGGCCTCATGTTGCATAGCCGGTGACAATCCAACAGCCCCAAGGAGACTATAAAATATATTTTGTTATAATCAAATTTTTAGTTCAATAATGCGAGGCTGCGACAACATGTGTACCTACTGCATAGTGCCGTTCACCCGAGGTCGCGAGAGGTCTCGCCCAGTGACCTCTATAGTGGAAGAAGTGAGGCAGCTCGCTGACCAGGGTGTGAAGGAGGTCACATTGCTGGGACAGAATGTTAACAGCTATAGAGATGTCTCTATGGTCACGGAGAAGAGTGACACGCAAATAGTGAAAGGTAGGAAAAAATAGGGTATTGGTGTAGTTGCAACATTTTAGATTCCATTTGCAGGTGAATATTTTCTGACCATTTTAGATTTTTAAAAGTATGAGTTATTTATATTTTTTTATTCTGTGCAAATGTCGTTCGATACAACCATGCCAGCCTGCTAAGATGCCTCTTCACACAATGGCGGACCCATGATTATATATTTTTAAAAGGATCGTTAGACAATTGTGCAGTATTCAAACCATAGAAATGAAAATTCTATTACGAGTTTAAGAGCAAAGGCGCAATATTTTCTGTTGGTCCTAGTATAGTATTACCATTCAGATGACCTTGCATCCAAGTGGAAGTAGCAACTGCTAATTAATTAAATCTTTATTTTCTTTAGGTTTCAAAACGGTGTACAAAACTAAAAAAGGTGGTCTGAGGTTTGCGGACTTGTTGGACAAGGTGTCAGCGATAGATCCTGAGATGAGGATCCGGTTTACAGCTGCACATCCAAAAGATTTTCCTGATGAGGTAAGTGTTTTACTTTTATGTTTTCTCTTGAATAGCGATTTCTTCACTGAGTTGTACAATGGGTTCCAAATTTAGCAAAAAAATCGTAAATCCTTGGGAGGCGACCATCATACATGATGTAATATTTAATGTTAGTATATCAGGGTAAGATTTCTGTTTGTGTTTATTTGATTTCAAGAAAGGATTGCATTAACTAGTCTCAGTCAGATGCTTATCCCATGTTGGTAATTTAAGTCGTCTAAATACTTTTGGTGTGTGGCGAAATTTGGAACTACAAATACAATTTTAAAAATATCTATTAATGCCTTGTTTGAGTAGGTTATTTAATATAAACAAAAAGCATTTATACTCTCAGTAATCTAATTGTATTAACATGTCCAATATAATACGATTTTAAAAGAGATATACTGTTGCTAATATTTTGATAACAGCATGCCAACAACGCATTCGGACGGTAAAAGATAGTAGACTATCTTTATAAAAAATGTCTTCCCCTATCAAGCGAACTTTATTTGTAATGTAGGTGCTTCAGATAATATCAGAGAGATCCAACATCTGCAAGATGCTGCATTTGCCAGCTCAGTCGGGATCTAGTGCAGTACTGGAGCGCATGCGCAGAGGATACACTAGAGAGGCATATTTGGAGTTAGTCGATCATGTCAAGAAAACTATACCTGGAGGTGAGGCCTATAGCAAATGCTTTGTTGTAGTTTGATAGCTTTTGTTATGCATATGGGTACTTCAGGGATCAATTGTAAGTATATATTTTTGGTCATCCGGATTTATTTATTTTAAAATTTCAATTGGTCAATATATTTGGAAATCTAAACGTGCACGGAGAGGCAAAATAATAACGACACAACGATAATCCAGATGAAAGGTCAAATACGTCAAGCCAACTCACCAGTCTCGTTCCAGAAGATGTATAGGTGATGCCGACTTTGGTAGCTACAGACCTCTAAGGACCAGATAACCGGTCGTTATCGAAGCGTACACGAGACAACAAAATGACGCACTAATCGAGAAGTAAAGGACAAACTACCCTCCACTGTATTATATATAACATAAATTGAATAACTACTATTTAAAACCACGAAACAATATTATTGAGGAACTGTAGCTTTACAACTAAATTAATATGATTTGAAACCTTAATTATGGAAAGGTGGTGAAAAAAATTGCATACTTATGAGTTCTTTACAAGAATATCTATAGTATATAAAATCTAGTGATTCCGCAAAGCTAACTGTAGACGTATGGACTGAAATAATTTTGGAGGTTTTATCTACTTGACAGACAAAGACTGTATTTTTGCGCGTGTGTGTTTATGTTTCTTCCACTTGACTCTCAGAAGTTTATATAAATGAAAGTTCACCAAAGGATTAGTAAAGTCTATATTGTTCACTACTTTTACATTCATCACTTATTACATAGAGTATGTATGGTACCTAACGTCTAGTATGGCTTAGCGAGGAGCGTGACGACTGACGGGGAACGACTGCCGATGACTGGCGGGCACGCTCCCGCGCAGCTACAAAATGCGCCTTCAGCAAAATATTAATTCTATGTAATATACAGTGTGTCCCTACATTTTATTCTCCAATACTCTGAACAAACCACATTATATGGACTATTCTTAACCCGCATTAGGCCAGCGTGGTGGACTATATGGCCTAACCACTCTCAATCGTACTCTCGATTGTAGAGTAGGCCCGTGCCCTGCAGTGGGACGTATATGGGCTGATACAGATATGGACTATTCTTACGAACACATGATGTGCAATTTTAAGTAGGTTTTGATCATCAACATAATATTCTATTCTATTATTAAGTTTACATATTGTACAATAAAAGATATAAAAAAATAAATAAATTGATCTTTTATCTAAATAGAGATGCATATATTTTATGAGAGTTGTGTATTTACAGTTGGGCTATCAACAGACATGATCTGTGGTTTCTGCGGCGAGACTGAGGAAGAATTTCAAGAGACCTTGTCGCTCATGGAAATTGTGGATTACAACACTGCGTACCTCTTCCCTTATAGCATGCGAGAGGTTTGTTATTTATTATCCTACTAATATTGTAAAGTTTATGAGGTTGTATGCCGTATGGATGTTTGTAAGCCTTTCATGCAAATAATTCTACAACATAATAGTTTATACTATTCGTCTATATTTTACTGCAAGAGATCCAGGAACAAGCTGGGTCTGGCCTATTATTTGAATATTATTGTGTAGATCTTTAAACTGATATGAAGAGAGCTATATCCCATTCTTACTTTATATATTCTTGTGCTTAGCCATTTATTTCCCTTCGTTCATGGCTTCTGAATTTCCGTTTCTTAAAAACAAACAGTGATCTAATAAATAAATAGACCCATCAGTTACAAGTATTGCTTCCGTACGGGGATCGAACCCTCGGCTTTACCTTTCACAGGAGGCATTCAACGAATTGCGCCAAGGAAGGTGTCAAATTAAGTTTGTGTATTAGCCTAATATAATTAATATTTTCCATAGAAAACGACAGCATACCGCCGCTACAAAGACGACGTGCCGGAACAAATAAAAAAGGATCGCCACAACAGAATGATTGAAGTATACAGGCGAAAGAGCCAATTACTGAACGAAGCGGAAATTGGTTCCACACATTTGGTCCTAGTCGAAGGCGTGGTACCAAAAACTGGACAATTAGTGGGAAGAAACGAGCTGTATCTTAAAGTGGTGTTTGATCAGGCAGAAATACCGGCTGAAGATGGAGGCAAAATGCGAGTAAAGCCGGGGGATTATGTAGCTGTGAAGATTGTAGGAGCGAGATCGTCTGTGTTGAGTGGAGTTCCACTGTACCATACTAGTTTGAGAGATTACTATAGTGAAAGAAGTTGGGGCGATAATCGAGTTAAATTGTAAATATGGTGCTATAAATAAATGTTATATTTAGGAGTATTTCATTGTTTTATTCATTCTAAAAATAGTCTTTTATTATGAATAAATCCTAATTCCGTTATATCCATGCATTGCATGTTCATACTTTTTCTAAAAAAAAATAAACAAGTTAGTTGTGGACACTTCAAAAGTGCGTTTTATTAGATGGAATCATTCAGTCAGTACAAATTACAAATAAATAAAAATATATTTATATAAAACATACAAATGCGTGACTACATTAACTCGGCGTGAAGCACATTATTTTTTATACATTTATTATCGTACAAACAACTACAGATAAGTTACGTTAAAATCTATTAAAATTAAAAACCAAATGTTACACGTGACCAGAGACTATAAAACAAAGATGGCGCTATTGCACATAAAAATACTGAAGCGCAAGGTTTAAAAAAACAAGAAATTGCCTTATTACATTTTTGCATAATTTCAAAATGTTTACAAAAATATTTTTCTGAGTTTAATGAAAAAAAAGACAATCTTAATCTTATGTACACACAATTAAAAAATATTTTATTTGAATTAAAGTAACTAATAATAATGTGATACATGGCATCAGTGTAGAATCTAAATTAAATTTGTACTTTATTTCTATATTAATTTATGTGTGTGCTTATTTTTAACAACTTAGTGACTTAGGCAGACACGGTTTATGACCGTGACGAGCTTTTATGAGTATTTTAATGGATTAGAATTTAGATTGTCTAGTTTCGGTGTACTCAAGTGCTTGAAGCATTATTTTTCATGATCGAATGTTCTTAATATACACTATAATAGGCACAACGTTAAAATTTGGCCCATATTATACATTCATTGAAGCAAGGCATTCATGCAACCGATTACCTCTGCTAGGCACTTCACATATTTGTGAGTGATTGATCGATATAAATCAAACAACATAATTGAATTTAAGAAAATTATACGTCTTCGCTTTGTCCCATTTTAGGGGGTGGTTTTTTAAAGGCTATTTATTACGAGTACCACAAAATGAACGCGCATATAATTCGCTGTTTCTAAGGCACCATTTTATTACAAAGATATAATCTAAAGTTTCTTTCAATCATTATATCCAAAATTTTTATACTAAACTAGAAGCGCCGATTTGGCCCATGGCCTTCCCTCCACTCACGTTCACTCTTTGCCCTGATAGATTATCTTCCACATGTCCTGATAAACTTGGAGACGGGCCTTGGGAGCTCCCGTACACTTTAGTGCTGTAACCCGAATCATTATGGGAATCTCTGTCAGTTTGACTCTGCGTTTCAGTAAGATGGGTGTTGATAGCCAGCGATTGCAACCGACTGTGTAGTAAGCTATGGTCGGGCGCCGGTTTCCTCATGTTCCCTCGTGGGTACATTGATGGACGGTTATCGTAGTAAACGCCACGAAAGTGGTCGTTCTGATTCGCAATCTCCACTTCAGTGTTTTGATCTAAATGTTCGCTGTAACAATGCGGCATACGCTCCATTTCTCTTAGGATGTGGTCTTGCATCATAGCGTCGAACACTCCAGTTTGATGGTGGTATAAAGGATTCCTATTTCTCGCTTGAACTTGGTTCGGGAGACCAGGTTGGTTGTAATCGTATGCTCCTGGGGGATATTGGGGCATCGGCAGTCCGTTTTCCATGTAAGGCTGCTGACGGTTCGGTATTTCGTGGAAATAGGCGTCTTTAGGAATCATCGCCCGTAAATCGTAATGGTTTTGGATAGTGGCAGGAGATTGCGATTTGGTAGACATCGTTTCGTAATTTGGAAGTGGCAAGGTTTGGAGCAAGTTGGAGTTTCGCATCGGTCCTGGCTGAACTGAACTTCTTATTGGATTGTCTTCTTCATCGCTACTTTCAGAGTTATTGCCGTTTTCCTTTTGCGGGCTTTGAAAGGTTTTCCTCGTCGGGAAAGGAATGAGGTTATGTAAACTGAATCGTTTACTTTTCGGTGGTTTTTCTTTTAATACAGGAGCAGGTCGCTGCGGCTGTTGCGGCATTTTTAAAATACCAGGAGGCTGTGTAGAAGTTTCGGGAATTTCGGTGGGTGGTTTTCTTGTTATCGGTTCTGGGGATAATGACCTGTGTTGCTCAACCTGTGCTACTAATTCCTGCACAGATTTCCTTGGTTTATCAGGTTCCTGATAGTTTTGTTTTCGAAGCTTTACGTAACCATCTTGCGCTATATCTAGAGGTTTTGGGTTCCTCACTGGACCTTCAGGTATGTTCTTGTCGGGAACAGCTCTTTTCCTGATGTCATCGGCTGTTCGTTGCAATACCTGGCTTTTCCATAAAGGCACTTGTTCCCTCTGTATTCTCATCTCCTCTGAATCGATGGGTATAGTTGGTGACTTAGAATCTGGTTGTCGACTAGGTGATACATATCTCTGGCCATATGTTTGGACTTCTATTAATGATGGAGACTGTGACACCGACACTTTATTAGCTTTTACATGAATTTCTGCCGTCACGTTTTGCATATGGCTTTGGTCTACAGGACTGGGTATGGACTGCGGTGGTCTTGATAGCCTACTTGGTCCAGCGTCTAGGTGGTCACTGCTTTTTGAGTTTTTCAATAAATATCTCCTTCTGGGACTTGGTGAGCGTCTGGTGTCCAATATCTCTGTACTTTTCGACGTAGCCTTGCTGTCGTTTAAGTCTTTGGCATTGCACTCGAAGTGTTCAGCGTTTTGATTAAAACTCTTAATAATCTTATTTACTTTGCTCCATTCTTCTGTATCTAGCAGCTCTAAACTTCTGGTTCGTTTTAAAGGAGGAATATCTAGGGAACCTTTTGGACTGAAATCTAACTTCTTCACTCTTTCAGATTGCCTAAACATCATGCCGCGTGTTAACCATTGTTCCAAATGTTTATGCCTTTCCTTGCACAACGCTCTTTCAGCTGCGACGAATCGAGTCAATTCCGATATCTGACCTTGAGTTTTCATCTCCAAATCTGTTACTTTTTGATCCAATCGCTCATGTGCTTTGTCTATATGCTTCTTCAAGTCTTTCTTGTCCTCGTTTAATTTATCTTCCATGTGTTTGAAGAATGGCGCGCAGTAGCAAGTGTATCCCGCCCCGATTGGACCCTTCTTTATGTTTCCTGCCAAGTCTAAGTAATATTGTTCGCCTTTTCTAAGAGGTTCGGTGGGTAGCGAGCTTAACTTAGGCTTGGGGAAGTATTTTGGGTCGGGATAATAATGGCAGCCGTAGGGAGACCATTGGACTTGCGGAGTTTCAAAATGTACGTTCTTCTTCTTTTTATCCTTGTTCTTATCTTTCCTTTTAGCGTCATCGGGTTCGTCTATGGTCCGTTCCTTGCTTTTGTCCCGATGTTTCTTCTTGGGTTGTTTGGCGACTGGGGTATTCAATATTTGGATGATTTCTTCAAGACCTTTCCTAGTGGCGATGTCCCTGGCCGTTTCTCCCTGTTGGTTCTTGATGGACTTGTCGCACCCTGCCTCTAGCAGTATGCGCGTGAGTTTCCGCCGGCCCATAGCTGCGGCGATGTGTAGCGCGGTGTCTCCGTTCTTGTTTTGTTCGGAGACGCGACATTGCGCTGAGATGAGGATGCGGGTGACGCCCGCGTGACCGTACCTCGCAGCTGTGTGAAGCGATGTGTCACCGTACTGCAAAGAAAGGGGAATTTCGTTAAGATGGATCTCTTAGTACAAGAGATTTTATGTATTTTTTCCTTTGTTATTATTTCCATAGCTCATTTGTTTAAAATAACATTTAATTTACTCATGGGTTTTAAACAGTTCACTAGATTCTGTTCATTACGAATTGTCTATCTCAGATTAGTTATTCTTTTAATTTATTAAGAGCTAGACAAATACTATAATTTGTATAAGATATATCTATTTTGTCGGCTATCTAGATCCACAGCTGAAAAAGGCCTCCCTAAGGACACTCATACCATCCTATATTCAGCGAAACCGCAATGCTATGTATACTGGTAATAACTTGGTAACAAAACTTAAATAAATAAAAAACAAATTAATACACCCAATATTCACATACATAGTCCTGATCCCACACTAAGATCTAGTCTTGTGTCGTAGGTATCAGTAATAACGAGACTTCGGTCTCACAAACACCCAGACCCGATAATAAATTATTGTGGTTCACACAACCATTTGTCTCGGTGTGGAGATTGAACCCGTGGGTTCTCGTTTTACAGCCGGCGTTTAACCAACTGCGCCACAGAGACTGTCGAACTTAGTATTTAAGGAACTCACGTTATTCTGCAAGTCCGGTGGCGCGCCAGCCAGCAGTATCTCTCGGCAGGACTGGTTGTGTCCGTTCTGGCAGGCGAGGTGCAGCGGCGCGAACCCGCCGGCGTTCCGCGCGCGCAGCTCCGCGCCGCCGTGCGCCAGCAGCGACACGCAGCGCGAGTAGCCCTTCCATGCCGCCTCGTGCGCCGCTGTGTTGCCGTGCTGCCGGACAAATACACAATCCATAATGTATATTTCTCTCTGTGTCTTTATCTTCAGTAACAGGGAGTTAATTGTAACTTAAGCCTCTTCCAAAGGTTTCAGTAACGACATGTTGAAAGCGGACTACCTCCAGCAACCTGTGTTTTGACTAACGACCGTTCTGTATACCTATCTATCTAACAAGAGGTTAAAATAGTTACTATTACTATGTCGCTACAATTCTACGCTTCATTAAACAGAATTCTATTCAGAAATATTTATAGATAGCTAATTAGCTATCTATAAATATTTGCACCATATCCATACCTAATATATCCATACCTCTCTACCTTGAAATGAAACATAAAATGTGTCGAAATATGTAATGAAATCTCTTGTTAAAGGTAGATTATAGAGAATGGCTGTAAATTATAATCGACAGTTTTTATGCGCAATTTCAGCATTGTAGCTGCCTTTAAACAAAAAGTATGGAATTTGTGAATTGAGCCCTATGTTTTAATATACTTTGTCGGAATATTTTAACCAACAATTGATTTATATCCCTCATGAAGGATAAAAAGGGTCTTACCAAACTGTCCTGCTTATTGGGATCAGCGCCGTGCTGCAGTAGCAGTTGCACGACCTCCACGTGTCCGTCGGCCGCCGCGCGCTGCAACGCTGTGCAGCCATTCTGTAATATGCAACATAACATACTATACATTAGAACGGTGAATTTGTGTTGAGTTGTGAGGATGGAAAATTTTAAACAAAGTGTGGATCAGTATCAGCCCATATACGTCCCACTGCAGGGCACGGGCCTACCCTACAATCGAGAATACGATTGAGAGTGGTTAGGCCATATAGTCCACCACGCTGGCCTAGTGCGGGTTGGCGGACTTACATAAAAAAGTGTGGATAACAAGTAAAAAATAAAATAAATACACGAATAAATAGGATTTTTTTAAAATGAAGGTCGTGTTTTTGTTGTTGTTTGTAAATAAAAGTATTTTGAAGTCGATACAGTACAACACGTGTCTAAATTAGGAAACTAAAAATAGAAAGCTCTAAATCTCAATTATTAAACAATTATTTCAGTTTCTCGCTTCTATATTTTAATAGCCTTTAAAGTATTATACAAGCTTGTCCTTACTAAGTCCTGCTTAAAGAAAATATTAATTTGGAAAGTAACCGCAAAAGCCAGCATACGCAGCTGTTAAAATTTATAGTTTCCACTGAAGTGATTTGCGATCTTAGTAATTGACTGTAAGTCGATCGATATGCACTGCACCGAACGAATGGCTTCATTTCAACAAACAAATTTCAATATCCCATTCCACCTGAGTTCACAGGATAAGTAAATGGTGTTCAATGAAGTACATGTAAGGTTTATATTGCTTTGATGGTATATCTAAGTTGGTGGAAAGATTGTTGCTTTATTTTATTGCATGTCTCTAGAGCTTCTATTTGTATGTTCTTTGGAGTCAACGGAATTTGAATTTATTGTCGACTATATTAGGCTAAAATTATATTTTATTCTAGTACCTATGTATTTTATATATGTCTGTGGAAAATAGTTGAGGCTATAGTAGTTGAAAACGAAAAGCGTCGCATTCGCTTATCCGGCGTGGTGTGAAGAGGCACCTTAGCAGGCCGGCATAATTGTTTCCATTGGCAGGGGACTGCCGTCTGATGCCAATGGATACTCTGCCTGGGTGGCATTGGCACTTACCATCAGGTGCAAAGCCGCCATTATGCCAGGCTATTAAAAAAAAAAAACACTATGAAGAGTTATTTATTCATCATAGTTTGCGTGTATTATGTTGTAAATAAATCAATGAAAGTGACATCGACATTTTGAGTTTAAATATATACGTTTCAAGCGACTACACTGCAGTGATAAATCCACGTCGATTCTGCGGCGACGTGTCTCAATTCGCATTTTGCAAGCTCGCAACTTGTACAAGTTTACATACTTGTGCTTAACCACATATAGTGAGAAAAACGTGGCGCAAGATGTTTATACATTGCCAATCACGTAAATTGAAATAATTTGTGATATTAAGATTCCTAAACTAATGTTGGTGCGCATCATAGGAGTACGGGTTGTATTTGGACATTTGATCAGTTATAAATTTGATGTTTTCCGAAGTCCTCCGAATCGCTTTAACTAGCTTAGACAAGCCAATTAATGAATTAAGCTTTGTGTAATGTGTTACAACTTGCATTTATCATGGTGAAGTTACAGCTTTGAAATGTTTTGTTTATTGCATAGGTCCGGGAAACGAGCAAAGGTGATGGAAAGTGATCACTGCCCCCCATGAACATCCATAAAGATGGAGCACGGACGTGTTGCCGGTCCATTGAATAGGTCCTCCCTTTTCGATCAGAAATGAAAAAGGATGGGAGGAGGAAAGGCGTACTATGCTAAGTCATGGCTTACAACAAGTGTAACTCTACCACTTTCAAAAGGTGTTTCAGAAGCTCAAAAAAAATTCGGACATTCAATTATGATTATTTTTTCCCTTTTATAACTCCAATCGTTCTCAATATTAATAATTATCACGAAATTCAGAATTGTAGGTTTTAATAGGTAATTGATCACCGTGGTTATATATATCGCGCTATAACGTTATCATAAGATGTAATAATTTAGAATCAGTTATGCATAAATATGTGTTACAATATTTGTAAGAGTGAAACTCTGAAATTAGCTAAGTGCTATATCCAGAATAGAGGCTTATTTTCGATCAGACAACGTCGCGTGCAAATAATAACATCCAATTACACAAGCCGCTTTCAATAGCCTGAAGCGTTTGTGTTTATGCGATGCTAAGGCGAAGCTTATTGTCGGTATAAATGAGAGACGTTTACGATTCGCTTTCTGGACATTATTAAATCGATATCGCAATGGAGTAATTAAACGACGTGTAGAGAATTTTTTTATTTACTCGTACACAGGACCGGTCGGCGTTTTTAGATAGAGGTGAGCGAAGTGGCCCAAAACAGATCGATTGCGCGTCGAATCGATTCTCGATTGTCAATACCGATGCCGATTACATTAAAAACGTTCCATAGAATGTTGAAACGAAATTTCTGCCTATTTATTGTGGATTTACGTAATGTGATAAGAAATATATGTAGGTATAGTCACAGTAGAGAAAAGTGGTTATACTTTACATATAGTACCTAATATGATTGTAGAAGTTTTCAAAGAAATTAGTTGTTGTTGTGATGCCCGATTAAGAACATAAAGAAAATAAATGATGAAAAAAGTAAAATGTAAATGTTATTTGGCTGCCATCTCGTCATTAACTGAATTTCGTTTATCTATTAAACTGCGTGCAGCTCTAGTTTATTCACTTTTCAATCAGTAGCCCACATTTTACTAAATACTGCTCATAAAATATACACTTAACTACATTTGCGTAAAATTTATACGGTCGTTCAATTTAAAATCATCGATATATCGTATAAATCGATGGTCCGAATCGATTCTGTTTTACATGTATCTCTATCTGCAAAGTTGTGGATTGCATTGCCCAAGCCAGTTAGCTTGCGTTTAATTAAAACCCGCCATAAAAATGTTCAGCAAAATGGTAAGTTTTTGTCCAAACATGTTATTAAGTAATTGTAACGGTTGTTCGCCTCATATTCGTCTTTATGAATCATAAGCGCTGTAAGATAGCTTTATGTACGTTTTATGCTTTCGGAGATCATAAAGGTACGCGAATGTTGGTTTAATTTATTATCGATGTAATTGGATTTGTTATTTGGTACTTGTTTTATAGTAATTTGAAATAATTGCAATCATGAACATTTTATAAGCTCATTTGGATTTTCAAGGTAACTTGGGGCAACTGGGCTTTAGTTACCAACATTTTTAAATAAATACATTTAACATTTACTAGCTTTCTGCTGAACAAATCCGTCGATGAACTGCGAATCGAAAAGTGTTGCATTTAATTCCCAAATAGAAGTCTATTTATTAAATTTTCGTAATAAATAAAGTAGCTTATATTATCTAAGTATTTTATAAGTACGATATTTCACATAATGACCCAAGTACTAGATTTTCCGCACTAGTGCTAACGTAATCATATTATAAATGTCCCGGAATTAATGGCAGGACCGACGCAGCTTCTCAGTAGGTTTATGTGGGCAATAAAACCCGTAGTTTACGTACAAAGAGCCCGTTACAGCAATATTGCCGCCATCACACTTAAACTGACGTCTTGTGGTGTCGCGAGGTCATGATCATCTTACCAAGGTTTTTTATTCCGCAGTATAGTCTAAGCACAAGTAATAATGTTTACTCCTTCACTTTACACTGAAAATATAGCAATTTATAAAAAGTATAGGAAATTAAGATATTATTTTCTATAAGTTCATATGAGTACGTTGTGAAAGTAGTCATTGATAGGTTTCGCAACAAAAAGGTTAGAGGTGTGAAATTCTTGTATATGATAGCCGATAGGTATATAAAGTTACACTCTCAAGAAGTTACTATCATTGGTACTGAAATCATAAATTTGGCAAGAAATCTGTTGAACTAAATCATCTTTAGTAATAATGTCTACTCCGGGGGTTACTCTATATTAAGATACGAAGTTCGAATTTTCGGTAGTTGAACGTCAACATAAGATAAAAGTTTTCCACTTCTAAAAATCAATACTAATCTCTGTGAAACTTAAAATATACTTCGAGCTTAGTCTTAGTTAGTAGAACTTAATTTTACGAAGTACGATACAAAATTCGAACATTTTGTAAAATATTTAGACATATTCGTACAGTTTTACGTACGATGTTAGAATATTCGTCATCGTGTCAGACAGAGTAACACCTGCCATATCATTTTAGATTTAATCCCCACAGCATTCCATTGCAAGATTAAAATACTATGTTCCATTAACGTGCGGTTACACAAGAAGTCATTTATTATATTTTCCATAACGTATAGTTCTTGCTCCCGGAGTTGCCTGGGAGTTTGCAGTGCGTGTGATTCGGGACACGGCATGGTTGTTAGAGGTGCCCCGGGCGTCAGTCGTGAATCTGCACTGCCGGGGTTGCGTCCAGCCTGGATTATTGACTATTATACGAGGTTTAACTGGCTCGGTGGCATTGTGCGACGGTAAGGTTACAAAGCTGAGTTGTCGGATTCGAATCTCGGGTCGGGAAAAATTACATTGGATTTTTCTATTAATTATCAGCCCGGAGTCAGAAATTTGTGCCAGACGTGGCGATAGGTTCACTCCCTATCATATCATGGGACGGAACATACAAGGCGAAATGTGAGCGTCCTGGTAACACTTTCGCCTATCCCTTCTAGGAAAAAGGCGTGAGTTTATGTATAAGAGATTTTACATAGAAAATTCAACTTTCTATTGAAGCCCTTATGGCTCATGGAGTTGGTTGAATACTACGTCGTATAAAATGTGGCAACTATTTCAATGGCCCGAATGACAAAGGCTTTTAGTTCTATATAATATTTGTTTCACGCCAAGTCTTGTCATTTATGTTTCAATATTACCTATGTTACTAAAATAGTCAAACCGCCAAAATTTGAGGACATCAGCCACTTTAGAAGCACTATGCCCCAAGTCCAATCTTTGTTACGTATGTTTGAATAATTTATGATTTCGTCTCTTCAAGGCAGAATTAAATCATCATGAAGAGGTCAAGGATATCTTAAGATATATGTAGATGCTTATACAGGGTGATATTGACATATTGTATTTAATTTAAACCACATGTTCCTAACCCCCATAGGTAATATTGTACAAAGTTTGATCAAAACCGCCTGATAATTTTGTCAATAATCGCGATTTTATGTTCCAAGACTTTCGATCAACCCCTATAGATACTGAGTCTTTTTACGACTCAGGTAAGTTCCCGAACCAAACTGAAGTTCAGCAACGCGATAAAATATTCGAATCTATACGGGATGTCCAAAAATCGTGTAAACAAATCCAACCCATTGCATGTTTAGGTATATGGTTTGCATCTCTTCGAAGGAATTGGTTAATCAATTTCCTCTTGCAACGCTTGAGTTGCTGGTCGATCTGAGTTTCGTGGCAGAGTTCTCGTTGCTGAATGTTCGGGACTTTCTCAGGCCAGTGGATAACGAATATTTCGGGAAGGATTACTATACGTTTTTAGTTCTGATATTTTTAATACAATATATTGAAATGAGATAGTGTTGTGAATTTGTCGATAGCCGACCCTGTATCAATGTCGTGGAGCTCGCGGCAGATTTATACGCGTTGTACAACCTTTGCCCTCCCCTCTCCCTCCTTTCCCCGCGCGGTACAGAACTCGTGATCCTATTCCTTCCCCAGCGGTTATGTATATTGGTTGAAAGACTAGATTTAACCTATTTAGATAGGCTTTTTGTGATAATGTATTTTCATGTGATAATTTAATGGAAAATTGACGGCCTCTGTTGCGCAATTGGTTAAACGCTGGCTGTAAAACGAGAGGCTGCAGGTTCGATTCCCGCACCATAACAACGGATAGAAGAGGAAAGGGGTATTGGGCATCCGGTAATCTCACCCACTGAAAGAAAAGCTACAGTAAAGCAGCCGTTTTATGCCGATCTCCTGTGAGACAGTGGTATCGCCCCGAGAGATTCTGTCAGTCATGCTCAATTATGGCTGACAAGAGCGTGGCTCTACCACTTTTTTCATGTTGTTGTTTCTACTTGAATCTATTTTGTCTTTCTTTTTTGGTGTAAATCTCTTACTTTACTAATCTTCAATCACAGATTTATTAATTACATACCTATAATTAATTTCAGCCAGTAAAATTTAGTGTGTACGTAGTTATTAAATTTCTAATAGAATCGCAATAAAAATTGTACGTGCATTAAACTAAACCTCAAAGTTCATAGCATCTCTTACTCTTAAACTTAAGAAACTTGAAAAAGGTATTTTAACGATGATAGTAAAATATTCACACCGAACAGAAATGGCTTCTAGTTAAAGGCGATATTTTACATATTGATGTGTTATAATGATTGATGCGGCTCGTGTTTTGCTCGTTCTAATGCGAACACGTAAAAACATATTTCTTACATTGTATCTGTTTTCTATACAAGACAAATTCATACATCATGCTGTGCTCTCAGAATTTCACCCGTCTCAACTTAAAGAGGATATTATTCACAGTTTGAGTTAAATGTGTTCGCTGTAATATTTTAACTTCGTATTTAATAATAGAGTGTTTGACATTTTTATCGTTGATTGTGGTATATTCTGAAATCAACTGCACATAATATGTGAAAGCGGAATGGGTTGCACATAAAATATGGTTGGAAAACTTAAAAAATTAAAATTCAAAACTCTTATTTGTGGTTGATTTGTCCATTGTTTATTTGGACTAAAGACTAAATTTATACAAGTTTACCACTTCTAAAAATGAATATTATTAACTTAGTCTAAGATTACGACGTACGGTACAGGAGATTTAATCACTGTGTAAAGTATTTAGGCATTTTCGTATAGTTTTACGTGCGCGTTTTGAACATTTATCGTCTCGTCAAAGTACAGAGTAAACCCCGTGGTTACGCACTATAAGTGCTATATAAGTACATACATATAAAACATACATTCATGTATAATGTGTATAAATGAAATTACAGGAAGTGAGAGGTATTAATAGTTATCATTTAATTATTTTTGAACTAATGGATAGACTTTCTACTAAGGCCGTTTGGGACCTCAATTTCACTTGTGTGTTACACTGAGCAAATAAGTTATTACTTATCAATTGAAACAACGAATCTAGATACCAAACATTATATTTTAAGTGCGGTAAAGTACGATATAATTACAAAACACAAAATTAGTCTAGTCTTTAGTAGGTATGTTATGCTTATGAAAGTAAGCATTTTATTATTTTACTTATGTACTTGCTTGATATATCTACAAAAGATATTTAATTATATAACATTACTATGTACTTAAAACTACAATTTATATCCATAAATAAGGGTTCTGAACAACGCGGCAGACATAACCATACAAGAAAAATTACTAACAATTAAATATTTACAGTCTTACTTGCGGTGTACTTAAAGGTCACTTAATGCTTGTACTTCATATTTCAACAATTGATAAAACAAGGCGTGTATTTAAAAACCACACTACTATTGGTGCCTATGTGTACCTATTGCTTAGGAATCGTGAGTTAGTGGGTTCAATACCCAAGTAGAATTTTTGTTTGTGTGAAATGATATACTCGCTGGCGGAGTTGTTTACTACGGTACAATAGCAAGGCAGAGGTCTCGGGTCCGAATCCCGTAGCGGGCGATGTGATATCGGAATTTTCCTTTTAATATTAGTCCGGAGTTAGGAATTTGTGCCCGATATAGCTTTAGGCTTCTCCAGGGCGAAACGTGGGTGTTCTGGTATGACCTTTGTCTACCCCTACTGAGAAAAAGTGTATGCACATATTTTTTACTATGCACCGGATGGTAAAGGACAGCTCTATTTGAATAGAGTGCCCACTAGTACTTATTTGGTGTTGCAGTATCTACGATGTAAATAGAGAGACCTTTAGATACTAGTGTTTATCCGATACCATTCTAAATTCTGGGTTTACTAAGTTACAATAATAAGTATAAAAATACAGTGCAAATACTTAACGTAGTCGACATAAAGGTCACATACTAAAGAGTTTCTAAGACCGTATAAAACTTGGCATTACGTTCCCGCGCCTCATCGCGAAGTAAGATGGCGTCGCGTGGTTTTTTACGCGGCAACCGGCGCGCCAGTGACATGGCTCGTGTTAATTAGCCGTACGGAGAAAAACACATTCCTGCAGTGACAACTACCACGTTCAACATTTGTTTTAGTTCAGTAATACACTTTCGCATCAGTTGAGGTTAATTAATTGGTCTTTTGTTTTAACGTGATTGGTTGACAAAAAGGTATTTTGTAATAGCATTTGCTAGAGAGTTAAGTCGAAGTCTTTCTTTTGTTTTTCTTGCTCTAACTATCTCTTAAGGGTAGATACAAAATGCGTTTATTGTAGAATTAGGAGGTTTATGAACAGCAGTTGCCATTTACAACATATTTATTTATAGAAAAGAGTAGGCGACACTATTATAATTAAAGAAAACCTTAGAAAAACTAAGTTAAGTATCGCCGTTATTGTCCTTAGCCATAATAAGTCTGCTGCTAAACCCAAGGCTTTTTCAGGGAATTTACATAGTGACATTAAAAGCGACAAACAGTCCATTTCCGACGCCGTGTATAGAACACTATTACAATTAAAGCAAACCTTATAATAAATATGTTATGTATCGACAGTATCATGTTCAGCCACAATAAGTCTACTGCTAAACTCAAGGCTTCTTCAATGAATTTACCCAGCAACCAATCGCAAACAGCCCACATCCAGCGATTTCCTGCAACCTTCATTAACTTTTATAACTAATTGCAATGAAATAAACCAACGCAACAATGTATGTCATAATTAAATTTGAAATTCCGAGTTATTCTTCAACAATATTATATATATATTTTATAGTTAATTAAGCGTTGTTCATTACCATCGGGATGGGTTTTAAAACTTTATATTCTTTTAAATAAAGTCATAAAAAAGGTCGCCACGAGAACAGGTGTAGCATGTCACAAAGATTTGACGACAAACTTATCTTAGGTTGTTAATTAACACGGAAAATAATGAAACGGTTCTCTTGCATTAAGCTATAAATATTCATGACAAGGCGTGAAGTATAAATAATATTCTCTATCAATTAGGATATACGGATAGGAAATAGGAAAAGGAGCATGTACGATGGTATTTACTCTACTTTCATTTGAAAGTGTTTTAAACTATAGATATTGATCTGCCCACCCAGGGTTGTAGAAATACTATAGCCTATCTATGTCTGGTTATTTTGTATACCGGGATATGCGGTGATTCCGGTATACGCAATATTATAATCTGATACCTATATTTGTAGACTGTAGAGTAGATTAAAGCAAAATATTTGCCACTGTAAATAAGTGTTGTGTTCCAATTTGAATGAAATTGTAGCTAGAGTAACTGGTACTGGATATATTGAGACTTAAAATCTTATGTCTCAGGATGGCGAATGCAGTGGAATGCCAAGCATTGCTTTTTAGTTCATGGTGTTAATTGTTTTTATCCATGAGCGGTCGTGTCTTGCCATCGGGCGAATGACATACTAGTCCCGCCATTCCTTCCAAAAATAAGTCAAGTGAAATGCTATTAAAGATTTTATGCACATGGAAAGTTGAACGTTAAAGTATTAATTACAAATGACTCCGCGAGAAAATATCTCAGCATCTTTACGACTTAATACTAGATATCTTGGACATTAACACAAGACAGGTATTTTACTATTTTATTATTCGGCTTATGACTACGGCTTGACAGTAATAGGAAAGCTCGGAATTTATCTTTCCATCAAGTTGGGCGAGCCCGTGTATATTTATGTACATTATGTAGGTATGTAGTGTGAATAAGGTGACATCAGAGACATTAATCCTAATAAATGCCGCCAATATACGTTAATATTATATAAACGCTTCACGTGTCCACACGAAGTTTAATTTACATACAATTAACTATTTTTCATGTTTCGACTGTTTTGATGGCGCAGTTATTGTATGATTGCAAAGCTGTCCCAGCAATCTCGGGCCAGGCAAAGCGACTTTATTTATTTATTCAATTTAATATAGTAAAATTGTACAGACAAACTTAATGCCATTGGCATTTCCTATCTGTCTATCTTTGACATTATTTGGGATCTTAATTTGGATTTTTCGATATATTATAAGCCCAGAGTCAGGAATTTGTGACTATAGACACAATTAAGTTTTTTGCAAAGCTTTCATTTGCATTGTGTCTGAAGTCCCTAAAACTACCAGCCGGCTTCGTTTTCGGTAGCAGTCTTCATATACTCTGTTTATAAAAGTTATAATATTAATTTACCCACAATTTCACCATCACAAACCAATCATGCGTATTATATTGCACCATAAACCGATCAATATATAATAATTCTCCTATAAACCAATTACTAGGCTGCCACGCAATAAATCATTGATACGAAATTGGCGACTTCCGACCAAATTATAATGAATTAACTTTTCAACTATTTTTATTGATCGATCCATTTTATAACGAGTTACTGTTATTCTTAATTATTGCTTGTTGATATGTTTTATGTGCATGGGATTTTGAGAAGTAATTTAATGTTATTTAATTCAGTGTTAATAATTCTACTGATGGAGAGAAATCTTTCACTAGAAGCCTTATGGTAATCATTTTTTAAACACTGAGGTTTAAAGTCTTATTCGTTTTGGTCGCGGTTTGAAATCCCAAGGCTCACCTTTGACCATGCCAAACATTATGAGTAGTGTTGGCTGCTTAGATACTATAATGTGGGCCGATAATTCGGGTGCCCAAGCAGGAAAAATATACACAAACTACTAATAATCAAAAACATTGTACACGAACGTGTCTATTAAAGACACGCGCATCAAAATTTCAAATAACTATCAACAATAATAAAAAAATCTTTATTAAACTAAAGGAAGACATACCAAACAATAAAACTAAAGTACACGCAGAAGGAATACAAAATAAAGTTAAAGCGCAAGTGTTAGATTAACTGTTTTACTGGTGGTAGGTCTCTCATATGTGAGAGGCCATCTGGGTAGGTACCACCGCAATGTCTATTTCTCCCGTGAAACAACACTGCGTAAATGCACTGTTGTGTTTCGGATTGAAGGACATTGTAGCCAGAGTAACTACTGGACATATTGAGACTTAACATCTTATGTCTCAGGATGGCGAGCGCAGTGGAATGTTGCTACTGTTTATGAGCAGTCGTATCGCTTACCATCAGGCGAAAGGCTTGCTCGTCTCGTCATTTATTGCATTAAAAAAAAAAAAAAACTGTAGTGCCCAATACTTAATTACTTGCGGTTTAAAATGCAAATATAATTAGTAAAGTTTATAGTCATATCTACGAATTAAAATTTCCGTTGTGAAAAACTCATTAACACACACCTTGACCCTCATTCCCCCACATCAGCTGTCAGTAGCGATACCATCAATAAGGCTGAGGCAGGTTTTATTTCCACGTGATGTCAATTTTTATAAAGTTATACAGTATTTAGATCACATAGGTGCATACCACCACTACCATTTGCACGCAAGTCACGCGCTCACATCTCGATAGCGATTTTGGAAATTTTATGTGGGAGTACATGAATATTAGAATATAGATGTTTATCGATATGTTGGTGTCGCAATAGTGTACGAGGGCGGGAAATGAGTCGATAAGATTTTTTGAATTGTTACGTTTTTAATATGAGGCCGGTCGTGAAGCAAGAAAATCTTTTGGAAATATATTATACGAGTAATGTTGAAACTAAGCTGTTTGTTTCGAGTATGGTTGTTATGGGACTAAAGCTTACTTTCCGATGCCTAGACAGATGACTAGCGTATTTGTTTCAGGAGAAGATTTAGACAGGGGATTACAGAGTAAGAGTTAAGACTTATTTATTTAAAATAAAAGGTTAAATAAACGTGAAATCAACGCGTTATATGCATGGTTCAATAACAAAATGAAGGAAAAATTCTAAATCTTTACACTTTCCTCATTGAATAAATGATTTTTCAACGGTGAAATAATTAACTTTATATTCTTTAGCCTACCCAATAAAATAGCTTCAACGAAGTCTACAACCAATTTAATGTTATTGCTATAATGTTATCATGTCCTGACAATTACCAATAATTAAGAACAATAAACATCATTCGACAATGCATCGAGTTACAACAGTGACGGTTACGCCAGCCGGCATTCCGCGAGAGTATTATAAAAGTTAATTGTCTCTCATACAAGGTTGAACCGTTGCTCGTTTTTCCCCCCATGAGGGAGCACACATAAATTTCTCGTCGACGTTGCCCGCACCTTGTATGGTCACAAACCATACTATAAAATTAAAATAAAAGTCACAGGGGCTTTCGCATTTCCTATAACCGGCCGTAACGCGTAAAATTTATACAGCTAGATTTTCTTGTAGAACTATGTTCTAGCCACGGATAGGTGAAATGTATATAATTTCTAAGGGTTATAAAGATGAAGAACTGGTAGTTTTCAAGCACACCAACATTTTCTTCGATCACGAACACTTTGGATCTATAATGATGTAGTAAATTTTACTGAAGTACGTAAATATTTTCTTATGAATTTTCTTCTCAATATCAGACAGAAGTTCGTCTGTTCACTTTATACCTAAATTCTTCCGATCGAACCTATCCATGTTTAAACCTGGCGAACATCAGATAACGTCCCTAATTGTGTATTAGGGACGTTAACCACGATTGTTAGTAATGATGTATCTGTCTATGCGGTAAGCAACCATCCTAAACTATGTGAATAATCATAATTGCCTAAAAAAGAGTGTCATATTCTGGTTTTTAACCTATTTTTATTCATTGAAATAAAATTCTTATTTACGGATTTTATCGCCAATTTAGTTTAATTTTTTACATTTTTGACTTCCCGACGTTTCGATTACTTTACAGCTTTCGTGGTCACGGGGCGGACTCACTATTTTTATTCGATTTTGAGGTCCGATGTAATAATGACAATCGACGAGAGAAAACCACCTCTCTATGGTGGATATAGATTGTTTTGCATTTGCAAAGTCACGAAGATAGTATGGCATATAAAAACTAAGAATTTACTTAAATGAGGAAAATAAGTTCCGGGTGTGGTCGGGCAGCGCCGCCGGTTTTACTTACCAGGTGTCCTAGATAGTGCTTGTTTTGCGATACGTTTTATATACGAACAGACAAGTTCTTTCAACAGTAATTAAAAAACACGTAGATATACGTCCGTCTTATCGACCAAAACCGAACGAACAATGTCGTATGTGTGATTTGAGTTCAAATGTAAGGAGATATTTTCGCAATAAATATTACGAATGTAAATAAATTAAATAATAAAGTTTTTTTTTTCACATAATTTTTTATGGGCCTAACTGGACAACGTTTAAAAAATTAAGGGGATACTTTTTAAATTAAATATGCAAAGAAATGAAGTGCGAAAACAATTTGCGTGTATTTCGATAATTAAGAGATTTGAACGCAAAGCATAGAATTCCAGGTATGCAATTGCAAAGTAAAACACAGTAAAGAAACATGCGTACCTGAGAGTGTTTTACAAAAAAAATATCTGGATATGTTGAGTACACCAAATAACTCTTACCTAAGCGATTGACTAAGGCGTTTCATCCCTCGTAATCATGTTATTGAGAATTTTATACTCCAATAATCGATTCTTTCCTCTTCTGGTACACATACTTGACTGACACTTCAATAAATGCAATATAATCATACTTAATAATCAGATATGTATCTACCAGCAGGAAATCACTAAACAGCTTCAAATCGATCAAAACGCCACCGAATTAAAATCAACCAAACTTTGTACCAGTGAAATATTTATTGTCGCGTACCATAAACATTATAGACGAGAGAGGTCCAATGAGAATGAAAAAAAGTGTAACAAGCGAGACCGGTTGGTCGAACTAGTTTTTTTAATGATCCCAGCTTCGTATGTGTGGTTCGGTTGCTAGATGACAGCAGATAAGGTTTTGATACTGAATAATAATTTGTTTTATGTACACGCTACTCTTTGTGTTGTATAACATCCTTTGACGCAAGGATTTTAATTTATTTATTGCCTTAAAATTTAAGCCTTTTAAAGTAATGTTGGTCATGTGTGTATTGATGGTGAACGGTGAAGGAAAACATCGTAAGGAAATCTGCATACCATCGTGATTTGTGTGAATTTCTATAGCATGTAAAGTCCGCCAAGCCTCACTCCGCCAGAGTGGTAGACTATATGGCCTAACCTCTCTTTCAATTATACTTTCTATTATAGAGGAGGCCCGTGTCCTGCAATGGGATGCGATGGAATGGGACGGAATGCCTATATGGGCTAATACAGTGCAGTGCAGTTTTATACAGTTTTTATAAAGAAAACTGCTTTCCATGGAACAGAAGAGTTTTCAAGTGGGGGTATGTATGTAGATGGACAGGCACAATATTTTGCCATTTGATATTTGTAATCGTGCCACCAGTTACTTCTTTGTGGTTTTTGTGGACACCAAGAAGGAATCAGGCCAGTACCTAAGCTACTTTAAAGTTTAATAAATTTAAATTCCTATTATTATCCATTTATGGGCACCTATACCTACAACTTAATAGAACTCTGGCTCTAAAGTTAGTTTGATAGTAAAGTATTTACACGGGAACTCATTAGATAACGTGATAGATTAGTAATTACAGCAGTATATCGTAAACTCTACGACGTTTAAATAAAGCGTGGCTCATTGCGTGCTACATTCTATTTAATGGATCCATATAAAAGTATCGAGATTAGAAGATAATGTCGAATCATTTCTATACGCAGGCGATACAAACATGTGCCAGCATATGCCACCGTATTTCAAACACCGGTTAGGGTTGAGGCTTTGTATAATGTTTGGTTTATTCCCAAAATGTTGAAGTTATAACAGGTCGATGATAAATTCAGATTTTATATTTCTTTATATTAGAATATTAAGTATTTCTTTATATAGAGCGAGCGCTAGTACTTCAAAAACGTAAATAAAAATGGTGAAATGAAAATAATGAATTGAATCCATTAAGATGTTTTACATAATTTAGACGCAGTAATTTTTTTATGTATCACCCAGTTCGGAAAGGGATTTTCCCAAGAGAAGAACAGGCAAGAAACTTTACTGTTGCTCTTTTAAAACCACAAATTGACAAGTTATTATTACAAAAGTTACAAATGGTTCAAATCAGAGCAGTTAATTAATTATTTGTTATAACATTTTAAATACGAACATGTTTACGTTATATACATATATTATGACTGCGTGAAGTGAAGTCGAATGAAAGAAGAATCAGTATCCTTTGCTTGTTAGTGGTGCCGGGCCACCTTTATCTGCCCTCTTATTGGGTGATATTTGGTAGGTTGCCCAACATGCTTGGATTACTATTACATATACTAACATTACAAACAATAAAATACCCAGTTTTGGAGACGCGAATGTATGACAGCGCTCCCTCTATAATATAAAAACTAAGATAAATTTATAAAAATGAGCATCAAATCATCTATTACATAAAACTCTTAATAGTATATACAGTTGGTGAACATGGTGCTAGATAATAATCGTACAAGTTAGACTAGTTTACAAGTTACACAACATTAAAAATAACCTAATATTGAGAAGACAACGTCTCTTTAGCTAGATGGCTTTTTAAATCCGTTAAGACTTTTTGTCTCTATTAACTATGATTACTCTAACCAAGAATTCATTTTGTATTTTTTTATTTATACTACTACAATTCTTGCCTCTGTATAGTAATTATAACACAAAAATATGCTATCATTAGTTTTTATTGCGTTGATATTTTAATTAAAGTCAGATTATGATTACATTCTCACCTTTGCAATTTAATGTTTATAGAATTAACAGCACCCATTTATTTTGGAAGAACAAAATTAATCTGTTTTTAAAAAGGTTTATGAAATCATTACAGTAAGAAATTTATAATAGTAGGCTTATTTTTGATACACGATTTACGACCCTTGTCCTACTAATATTGTAAAGGCGAAAGTTTTAGTGTTTTTCATTTTATCACGCTCAAAAGGCTGAACCAATATCTATAAAATTTGGTATGAAGGTAGCTGATACCCTGGATTAAAACATAGGGTTTTTTATCCCGTCAAAATGTAGTATTCCTGTGGGATGCTCAAGGAGTCTTAGCGCTCAAACGGCGGGGACAATTTTAATGAAATGTATAGAGGTAGCTGAAACCCTGGGTCAATGCATGTGCTCTTTTTTATTCCTAGAAAATATGCTCGTGGAAGAAAGTCAAACATGTACAGGGTGACAAATGGGAAGTTGCCTAAAGTAATCACTTATAATTTTGAGATAGGTTCAGGAAAAAAAATAATAAAAACATACATTGAATTACTGAAGTAGTCATTTTTATTTGAAATAGGTTTCAGTTTAATTGAACATTTTCAATAGGCACAATTAAGTTTTAAAAAAAATGACAAAATCTAGCTAGGGAATGACTATTAATGGTAAATATTTTCGAAATGATCCCCATCTGAACTTGCACAATAATCAAGTCGTTTTTGAAAGCTATAAAAACTTTGTTCAATTGTAGATGAAGAAATATTAGAAATTCCTTTTCTAATAGCTTCTCTCAAATCATTTTTGGTCTTGGGTTTTTCCGCATAACAGTAATCTTTCAGGAAGCCTTTACAAGTTACCTTAACAAGATGTAAGGACTTTGCCTCAGTTAAATGTGGATTTTCAGTACCCCAAAAACGGTAATTTTGTTTATTGACATATCCGTTCAAATAAAAGTGAGCCTAATCTGAGAAAATCATGTGATTAATATTGATCTCGTTGTTTTCCAATTTATTTGTCATAACTTTACTAAACTCAATTCTTTTTTCTTTATATCTACGGTGAGCAATTGATGAGTTGTGATTTTGTAAGGATGTAACTTGATGAACTTTTTCATTATTAATCTTAGTGTCTCTCGATTCAGTTTTAAAGCTACTGCAGCTTTTCTTATTGAATCCGTTGGGTTATTCTTGAAATGTTCTTCTACCTCGGCAACCTTATCTTTTGTGGTAACTGTGTATGAAGGACCAGGAAGGTCATGACGACGATCGTCAAGAGTATAATAATTGATGAAGTTATCAATTACTCTAAGAAAGAAGTAAAAAAAAAAATTAAGACTTCATTAAAGAATACGGTCATACTATAAAGTCAAATATATTTTTTTTTATTCTTACCTTCTAAGAGTACTTTTACTAGCTACTCTTTTACTTCCAAACTTGGTACAAAAACCTCTATATGCTTCAGTATAGTTTTTACCTCTAGAATAAAAACACTCGATGAGATACACCTTTTCTTCGTTCGTAAGGTCACTCATTTTAAAGTACACGTACTGCTCTTTATGGCATCTCAATAGAAACTGACAACGTTCTAGAATATACCTACGTGGGCCCAGCCTTATTTGGTAGAATAAAGGAGGAAAGAGATGCATATACTTTAGGCAACTTCCCATTTGTCACCCTGTATATTTGCTTTTTCAAACTCATAAGGAAGCTTTAGGATAGAAGGAAATGGGTTTAAGAGGACAGGATTGCACGACTTGAGTTATGAAACAGATTGAGACTAGACAGGACGGAATGTAACGGGGCGGGACGAGAAAAGCAGTTTAAATGATGGCAATCACGTTGAATTTAAATGTAAAACAGTTAATATGCAAAATAATATGTGCCTGATGTAGACAGGACTTAAAATGTGTCTGCAACTCGGGGAAACCGGGCCGCTAGTTGTTTACTAAATGTGATCGCTATAAAATAAAATAGAGTAATATCGTGTGCTACCGTAGCGTGCAATAATACCATAACACAATGGCAAGACTTCGATTATAATTGTAAATTATGAATCTTAGTGCAAAACTAGGCTTCTAGCATCCATAAATAAAACATATCGATTACGGAACGCGGCATCGATGATAAAATCGATTATCACCGACATCCCTGCATACCCAGGCGAGTAACGTCAACATTAAAATGGTGGCTACTGTATTAGGCGGGAAGGAGCGTTTCAAACGAGATGATCGTTAATGTTGGACCCGTATGGGGTTCATCAAGTTATTTGTTTAATCACCACTCATCTTGAATGGCATGTCGGATTTGTATCGTATAAATTAAAACTGTTTATCGGTCTTTCCAAAGAGGTTTTATGAGTTTATTTTCTTATTTTGCCGACGTGCAGCATAAATATTTGTACGAATTAAAGAGTATTCAAAAATAGTCTTAATTGGAAAAGAATTAGTATTAGAAATTAAAACTAATTTATACCATTTTTTTACAAAGTGTTGTGCTGGTTTTCCACAGTTTTTTTATTGCTATCTATGGCGAGACGAGCATGCCAATCGCCTGCTTGTAAGCGATATGACCGCTCATGAACAGTAACAAAACCAAACAACACCTTGAATTACAAAGCAATGCTTGGCATTCCACTGCATTGATTTTGGTTTTCCACATTTTCTGTATATTATTAAAAGTTGGAATACATCCTTCATCGCGAAGGTTACGGGTATCTATGCCGGCAACGGTAACTTACTATTAGTTTTTTTAAATATTTCAACACTATCCAGGTAGGAACATAAAGGTCCAGATTTATGTCCACATAAAAACATTGCGTGACCGGAGTAATGACTACAAAAATGTGTTGTAACATGTAATTAAGAGGCAAATAAAAAAGATAGAGCAATTACTCGTACGTGCTAATTTTTACAAAGTAATGAATGTACCGTATCACTCATAACGACAGGTTAATTATAACTGTTACTTTAAATATACACATAGAAAAATTGACTTTTTGATAACATCAGAAAAGTCTACTCGCTAGAGATAAAAAAATACAATTTAGTTCATCTTTTCGACTAAGGTTGCAACTTGTAGGAAATCATTGACGAGGACTGGACGCTATGAAAAGGCTTGGGGAAGGCTTATACTCAATAGTGAACCTCCTTTTGTTTTGTATTTGGATCCCAGGTTGAAATATACATAATAATATACCCTAGATTGTGCTCTAGATAAATGCGTAAGTTTCTGTACCAAGTGTAAGTTACAATTCGTCTGGGAGGCAAAACTAGATTAATATCGTCTTGTTCGTATTTCTTATTTAAAAGATTTTATAGGCAGTCAATTATTGTTGTCTATGATTAGAACTGACCCACTCACGTCAAAGATACATCTCGTTGGATTTGTCGGTCCAAATCTACCGGCGACGAGCATAATGATTGATGACGCTCTGGAAAATCTAATCAGTTGCGTCGGACACGGAATTGTGTATTCATAATTGTTTGTTTATTTTGGGCCCTTTTTTGTTGAGGTACTGGCTGGTTTGTTTTATTTTTTTACAGCCTTCTTGGTAAAGATAGGACCGTTTTGGAACAATAGTAAGACGTCTACGTTTAAATTCTAGGCTTTGCTTTGAAGGTTCCATAGTAGTAGAAAAGTTGCAATGTAAGGTACAAAATTCGCCCTCAGTATTAAGCCAAACATTTTTTTTAAAACTGTTTTGCTACGAATTGGTTACATATAAGCAAGCCTTCACATCGAAAATATGAAAGTCTTGAATTCAACTTTAATGAATATTGTTTAGAATTTTCTTTTAATAGGTAACTAACTATTCTTAAGATCTTTTTTGTGTATTCAGTTTATAGATAACGCGTACACATTATACAATAAAATATATATTTATTTTCTTACTGGGTCGCTGGATTCTTGTATTTAAAAAGGAATTACTTAGCTCGGTAACATTGTGTCAAATGCCAGGGTATAATTGTTTGTAGTGAACCTATACTCTATCTCAAAAACATTACCCTTGCCATCAAGGGTATTCGTTAGTTTACAAAATAATAATTAAAAGAAACTACGCAAAAAATTAAATCAAACAATAATTTCCATTGAAAGCAAATTACAGGCGTCTTGTAACATTAATCTCGATACGCGATCGAAAACAAAATGATATTAACTGGACTCGTCTGCCAGCCGGGCCCCTGTAGCGACACCGCCAGATGAATCGCCAACGCAACGATGTATCGATGAGTTTTACTTATTTATTAATCGATTCTGAATAGAATCGCGATTGGTAGTGATGGGAGACTTATCCGCGTAAACAAACGTATAAATTTTCGTTTATCGTGGCATTGTAGAGCCCAATTAATTAATTGATTATTGCATGATTGCTCTTTTTTTAATAGCTTTTGTTAAGGGATATTTTAAGGACAGTATTTTATTTCTATTACGTACGTAGAAATGACCTAGTTGTCTTTCACATAGTTTTAAATTCTTTGTGGAACGGTGCATCACTTTCCCGACCCTCATCTCCCAAAATTGGCCATTTTATAAGCAAGTATTGTAATCGAATTCTGTAAATGATCAAGAGTTTGAGTTGACACAGTGCAATTTGCTGTGATGCTAGTTCCAATGTAAATGTATGTAAATGTGTGAGTTTTTCCGAGTTATGTGAAGCGACACGACTCATTAGTGCATACGCGGTGGTTTGACATGGGCTTCTTGCTCGCAGGCTGCGCGTTACTCACATAGTGGTTTATTCATGACTCGTCGACGTTAATGTCATATGTATGCACGCTAGGAATGAAAATACGCATATTTTCAAAGTTTTCGAAGATTGTTTGAGTTGAGTTGTACTACGGTACGGTTACAACGCTGAGTGCTCAGGTTCTATCTTCTATGATGTCATGAACGGAACACACAACACGAAACATGACTATCTTGGTTGCTACCAAGGGAACCTCTGCCTACTCCTTATAGGATAACAGCGTGGGTTTATGTATGTATGTATTTGATATTCGATATAAGCTTTACAAACTGTGGGTGGGTAAAAGTACCTCTGCCTATCCCTTCGGGGGTACAGAGTTGAGCTTATGAAGGAAGGTACAAAATTCCCAAAATAACATTAAACCAGAAAGGAATGTGATGTTAATATTTGAATTCTTATTTATATTAGGGTTTCCAATAATATTAATTTTAAAGCAGGTTTCAAACCGTTTTGGTTTATCCTGATTTTACGAGCATTCAATTGTCACATATCAACTCTTTTAGGAATAATTTGGTGTTCTACTCGAATAACGAGAGTTGAGTCTTGGGAACAATTTATACGTTTTCTTTTATAGATAAAGAAAACTCCATAATTAGTTATGAATACCGACGAATTAGGAAATGCTAGAAGTCTGTACTTCCCACACTCTTATCCCAGCGCAGACAATGGCCCCTTAAATATAGCGTTTTACTTACATTTACATATTCCAATAGTTTTCAGACTGCAAATAATTTAAATATTTTACCGATGTACATAAATTAATATTATAAATACCAAACAGTTTGCGGACAGCGAATAAAAACACCCGTCACAACCCTACTTCAATTTGAGTTACTACTTACATTAAATCTAAGTAACTAGCACCCTAATACATAAGCATAAAGTTTAAAATCGTTTAAATCGTATGGTGTTAATTTCGCGTGATTTTAATTTGTTCCCAGTGGGACGCCAATTCGTAGGGATGCTACCGACCGCGGCACAATGCGGCCGAAGCAAAAGAATTTGAATTATACAGCCTTATATCATGCTACGCGGGATTTTATTTATTGAGACTCGTTTGTTAATTTTAATTTATGTGAACTGGTAATGTAAATATTGTGGGTAGCCGTTTTGTCAATGTTTGTGGTTTTATGGTTGGCAGAATGTACAAATGTGGGTCCTTAAAAAGTACTAGATTTGCAGTTCGTACAAACACGTATAAATCTTCGAGAATATTCTTACTAAATGCTGTATTTACTTCAGTAGGTATTTATTTGTTATGTGTATATGTGGTCCAGTTGTAAATTGTCAGGCCAAGGATTAAATTGCTCCCATACAAATATTTCGGAGTTACAAATATTTCTAAAAATAGTGTCTCATAGATTCTGATACCAGCCACGCAAGACTATGGGGCACGGACTGTGTTAGTCACTGCTGCGTCAATTTATTCCTAATTTCTGAGAATGTAAAGACACTTGACTCTAAGCATCTTTTTTTACCTATCTCGCACCTGTTTGGTCGTGGTGGACTTGGTGTGATATAGTTTTTTATAATAGAATTTGCAGAATCTTTGATCATACGACTGAATAACTAGTTGCACATGTTTTTTAACTATTGTGAACACTGCCTCAGTTCAAGATAACCTGTTTTTCTAACCAAGAAGTTTAAACGATTGCTTGAAATATCGACCAAAAAGTTAAAAAAGAGACTTTTTCCAATCCATTATGTATCTTCAAACCATACATATAAATGCAGAATAACGTCAACCCTAGACAATAGATGGTGTATTCAAGCGTTGTTATCACAATTTGTGATGAATAAATTCGGCTTAATGGGCGGAGGGTTGTAGTGAATTGCGTAGAGGGGTATGAATATTCATGGATGCATATGTTTTTGAATGATAAAAATACGAGATTTTAATTTGAGTATGCATTTTGTAATCATTAGTATTAAATCGTATGGAAGTTTACAAATAATTTAGCTTTACTTGTTTGATAATAATGGATATAATAATGCTTGATTTTCTAGGTCTTTGCTAATGTAGCTTCTAAGTAATGGCGAAACGAACCGCTCCTTATTAGTCCGCTTTGAGCGCGAATTATCCCCACGTACTCGGAAAGAGTTTCTCGGCTCAAAGTTACGATTATCGTAAGGATATAAAAAGTTGCATTTTGTAAGCATTTCCATTAACATTAGAATACGATAATAATATAGCGATAATGACATGTGAAAATAGCATACGATTCTCGCTCGAAATCAGGCTAAACTGTACGTGTTATTAGAGAAAAGGTAGGTTATAATGGAGTACAGCCTCCGTGGCACAGTTGGTTAGACGCCGACTGTGAAACGAGAGGTTGCGGGATCGATCCCCGCACCATTTGTATGGCCTACACATATTTGTGTCGGGTCTGGGTGAGACCGCAAAGTCTTTCATAGTTGATATTCACGACACAAGGCTTAAATGATCTTAAAGTTTAGTCAGGACTATGTATGTGACTTTTGGGTGTATTTATTTATATATAGAATATAGATGTTGTGTGTGTGTGTGTGTGTGGTACTAACCTCATCTGTGACGTCGATGTGCGCGGAGTCCGCGTGCAGCAAGCTCGCGAGCCGGGCCGCGTCGCCGCGCGCCGCCGCCTCCAGCAGCGCTGCGGCTAGCCCCATGCGGTATCACACCATCACTGCAACAATACAAACATTCATTATCAATGTTATACAAGAATCGGAAGCGCAGTTTATTTCATTTCATTTCATTTCATTGATTATTGTGTTTCAGTCCATATACGTCCACTGCAGGGCACGGGCCTCCTCTGGAATCGGGAGTAAGATTGACAGGGCTAAGCCCGCATAGTCCACCAACACGGCCTGTTGGACTTTTTTATACTAAGGGAATCTTCCGAATCGCTATGGTATTATGCTTCATCTTTCTGGTGAGTGGTGATTGACTATCAATACACATATGACACCCAAAATGATATGTTTAATCTTAAAATTAGGTGCCTCGGTGGCGTAGTTGTACTACAGTACAGTTACAAAGCTAAGGTCTCGGGATCAAATTCTCTGTTCCAAAGTGAAATTAGATTTTGCTATTCATTAATTATCAGACCGGAGTCAAGAATTTACGCTCGATCTAGCGAAGACCTCCTATGATATCTTGGGATGGAACACATAAGACGAAATATGGGTGTTCATCTGCCTTCCCCTGCTGGGAATAAAGGTTTGAGTTTATTTATGTATCATAAAAAAAATAATGTATTTCAATTATGATGCACTTGTAAGTGTAGCTATCTATTGCCAGTTAAACATTTCATACTGATCTATTTGTTTAAATTATGGACACTAAAATTAGACCATCACACAATTGATAAAGCTTCATGACAGATTATATAACAAGTCTTATTTTTAGTAATCATTAAAAACCAGACCTTACTTTACCCTATTTTTCCACTGCGAAGTTATACAAGCACGCCTTAGGTAATCAACTAGTTTTCCTATATGATGGAAGAATGCGGCCCTTATTAAACATGTGCGCTTCATCTTTTTGCCTATTAGCAATAAATAAATATAGAGCGTTTTATGCATGGCAAAAAAGTGTGAAGGAATTTTAACGCAGGCAACATTGAACCGAGTAACTGAGGGAATGAACTGTCATTTTTATAATCAGTGGTTGTCCATACATTAAACACTTATCTTTATGTATTTTCACTTCAAAACAAGATTTAAGTATTTAAATAACATGTTTTTGAGCAAATTATTGAAGGTAGTAATATGATAATGATCATAGTATTATCAGTTCGCTGTATTTAATTCATGCTCATAGGGAAGAACTAGAAATATTTATGGCGGTTTTAATTTGGGTTGGTTTATCCATGCAGTGCTTTCTTAAAATTAAACACGAAACAGTGACACACATAATTATTTAATGCTATATTAAAATACAAGTCTTTGTATTGTATGAGTCAGAAACAGCGAGATATTTTTAGCTGCATAACACAGCCCAGAAAGTAATATTCGGCAATCTCAGTCTCAGAAATGGTACCACACCTTAATCTTCTTTTTTCACAAAAACGTCTTAGGCAGGATGAATACAAAAAAATAATTGAATGTATACAAATTACGGAAATCAGTGTCCATAGAAAAGGCACACGTTTTTCTGTGTTTAATGGTGCGTACATAATGAATTTGAATCGGTGTTGATTGATTTCACGGCGATTTTGATAGCGCCATGAGAAACCTTCATTATGATTTGGACTCATTAGTGCGTGGGCGTTTTAATAGCTTTCATATAATAACCGAAGAGAAAGATATGAAACATATTGTTTTATTACTTGGCGTGCATTTGTTTACTTTAAACCTTTTTTAAAATGACTAGAATATTTTGCTATTACTCTCCTATTATACAGCATATATTAGTATATTATATTTAAGTAATATGTAACACGTACATCTTGCATTATTTTATTTTTGTTTTATCCTTTGTATTGCCCGATTAATTACATATTATAATAGTCCAGTCCATCTTAAGGTTGCCTGGAAGAGATCGCCGCTAGGGATAAGGCCGCCAATTGTTACGATGCCTTTAGTTTTACGTATTTTATATGTTTATTGTTTCTTTTATTTACATTTTGGTGTACAGGAAGCATATACAGCCTCACTAGCTCTGTGGGCGATAATATGTTTGTGGAATGAGACGACACGGATTCTACCCACATGTCTAGACATTTTTTTTAATAAATGGTTGTCCCTAACCTAGTCGTGAGGTGATCTTAGTATCCCGTGTTTTATGATGTTTATAAATTTATTTTTGATTATGTAAGGCGATTAAATCTATGAAACATTTGTCTCGTTGTTCATTAGTTTAACTATTAAACAAATAAATACACACAACAGTTAAATATATAGTCCTAACCCTCAGTGAAATCCGCAGCCTTGCATAATATCATCATAAGTATCAGAAACGACTAAAGAAATTTCAGCCTAATAACACTCAGACCCGAAATAGTTGTGTATCACATTAATATTTATACGTAACATAATACCATTTCTAAAATACTTTTTAATCCTTTAAATTGCTAATCAACTCTCTCCAAACCAAATCCACACTTATTTTAAGCAACAACCGTTACGAAAAAAATATATTTTCTTCATTTTATCTACTCACTGACACTGTTTAACTTTCCCTATGATTTTCATAACAACACATGCACTCGTATAAACAACATATAGATATGTACCCTTAATTTCGATCACTTATTGTACGGAACCCGGGTAGACCGCGTGCGCAGTCCGCGCTCCGTTAGAAGACTGGACTTCGCCAACTCACGATCGATCTTCCACACACGTGGGCGGGTTGGGGATATGTTGTATGAGCGGGAGCGATTTGTATTTTTATTGTAAGATGAAGCAAGCGGTTTTATAGGGGACGATAAGGGGGCTGTGGATAAAAACAGTGCAGTAGAGGTAGGATTGGCAAGTTGAAGTGGCAGTGGGCCGGGCACATAGCTCTTAGAACCGATGACCGTTGGGGCCGAAAGGTTCTTAAGTGGGGGCCACGTACAGGCAAGCGAAATGTCGGACGCCCGCCTACAAGGTGGACGGACGATCTGACTAAGATTGCAGGAAGTCGCTAGATGCAGGCCGCTTCCAACAGGTCATTGTGGAGATCCTTGGGGGAGGCCTATGTTCAACAGTGGACTTCCTGTGGCTGATATGATGATGATGATGATGAGAGGTAGAGTAACCATTAATGTAGGTGATCATTAATCCGAAACACTAAACACTTTTAATTGAGTCACTATGACAGGTCCTTATGTACGGTTGACGCAATTCGGGCAGATATGAAATTCCAAATAAGCAATTGAAATTTGACATTGACCGGATACCAATGAAAGATACCAAGTATTGTATCACGGGTATCAAAAATACAAGAGATATGGCTGTTTCACGACACCTAGACCCCAAAAAAATATTTGTATGCCTTACATTTGCTCAGTAACTATTCCATGGCCTCTTTTATTTATTTACACTTCATGCTTATTGTATAGACGAACTTAATGCCTGAAGCATTCTCTAACAGTCGGACATCAGGTGATGCAGAGATGAGAAGAGGTAGGTGAGTAAACAATCCATTAAAAATAAATGGAGAGTGAAGTATTTTCTCACTTAACTAAATGCACCAAGCTACCAAATGAAAAGATTAGTAAAGAGCCTCTTATTTTCTAGCGATCGCTCCGCTTATCACAATTCTCAACGGAATTAGTGGCAAACAATAAGAAGTTATCATCGGTCGAACGGTCGCCGTGCCCTTCCGCAACAACTGTGCAATACATTGCTATCGGCTCGTTTATCATTCTTTTATTGGGCCGTGCCCTTCGACCAGGGTGCGCCGGATTTGCATATCTACTCATCTGGAGTTAGGTAATGTGTTGGTGATTTGGTTTGAGGTTTGAGGGCTGGTAATGAATTAAGTTGGGATTGCTTGGTAAGATGATCAAGCTGATTATTTTTTAATTGGATGGGATTTTAGTGTTATTTAGTGTAGTATTTATTGTTTAAAGTTATGATGTATTTGAGATACATTTAATAAATTTCTAAAGTGACCCTATAAGACGCTAAACAAAAGTCACCTAATGAAATGCAATCGCCTTATTATAATTTGTGGCAGCATGAGTGAGTTGTAAAATATGGACGTCTATGTTGGGTTCTCAGGTTTGGCACTCCATTTTGTCTGAGTATTAAGTTAAATCTCATTTAATTTTTTTGGGGCTGGAACTCTAAACTATGAATAGGCTTGTCGCCTATTATTTATCACATATGGATGGATCACGTGAATATCTATGTTTTAAAGGACCGCCTACATGTTATCGTACTCCCTGTACTTACGTTATAATGATGGGAAGATGAGGGTTCCAATATACTAGTTACGTATGTAATAGTTTATAAGTCGGCCAACCCGCATTGTATTGAGAGACTTTCCCATCCAAGCAACCACCAATGCCAGTCACATCAAGGGCATGTAAAGAGTTTAAATCAAAAAGTGAAGCTTAAGAAGCCTTTTTCTAACTTCGACATCTCAATCATTCATCCTTTTATTCATATTCAAGACAGGACAGCGCAAATAAAATGTGGATCTCAAAAAGAGCGGTACACGTAGCTAAATAAGATAAAGATAAAGATATATATATATATATATATATATATATATATATATATATATATCTTTCTTTATCTGTCTTAGGCAGTTATCCCATCATCCATTTCATACTCACTTTTCGCGGCCCTAATTTGGTATATGCAAAATTTGTAAAGATATTGTCTGCGACGTCTGTCCCAGTAATCCCCAATCATTTTAACCACTGTTTCTCAGTAGATACCACAACTGTCGCTATAGTGGTTCTTTTAACATTAGTAAGTTTACCGATAGCCGGTATTCCAATGTCATCACGCATATTCCACTATCGCATGAAAACATCATTACAGTTGGTGTAGGCATGCGGAAGACGCTGATCACCGCAAAAACGAACACTGGCTTGTTTGCATGTGAATGTCCTTGGTACGAAGAAGCCGGAATTTACCATTGAAAATATGTTTTATTTCTGTCATATTTATTGTCAATGGAGTTCATAGTTTGGTCACCCCCAGCGATTGACACAAAAAGACTCTTCCAACTCATTTCAAATTCCAATTTCGTTGCAGTTTGATAACAAATTAATATTTCTAGAGATTCACTGAGCTGAAATTTGTGTATTTTTTTAACCTAGATTACTAGGAATTGTAGATGCGGGTATAAGAGCGGAACAGTCTCTATTATATTTGTTTTTATGTCACATTTCATTGAATTTTCGTACATATAGCACTTGATATACACGTCTTATTTTGTTCCTGTAAGCTACAAGTATAGTATTAAGTATTTGTTTCGGGTCTTTCAACCCTTATAACAACAAGGTTTTTAAAAAACCAAAATGCAGTACATGGTCAGTTAAACAAATTGGTCAGATAAAATTTGATCTCCTATAACTTTTCTTTTTTTTTTGTTGACGCGGGAATCCGTGTTACCACTACCGCTCCACCTCGGGGGAGGGCGGAGCGATTATGTTGGGTGTGTCTCAGTCTCAAAGTGCGTCTTTACGAAACGTAAAGCTTTCACATCTTTAGCAAATCCACACCTGAACATTATCCCCAAGTGAATCTGAATGGAAGAATTGTGCTACCGGTATGTGATTGTTTTTTCCTTTGGTATGAGTCTCTAAGTATCATACTTTTTCGTCCAACTTCAAACCGGGTCAGTCGTGAACCCTCCAGCACCAATAGACGTTAATAACAGCAAAGAGGTTATATATCACTACATCATTTTAAAAATCTTCAAAATCAATCATTGAACATTTATTTCAATAATATTTTTGAAAGTTGTAAATCTTTTATAAATGATGTCGGGTTCCATGACTGCGCGTAGGCGTATTTTTTGGTCTTGAGTAAAAAAAAATCTTGGCTTTATGTTCTTTTGCCTTGGGCTATCATAAATCTCTCGATAACATTTATTGGACGATTACAATGGTTTATATTTGTAGGTCGTTCGATGACAAATAATAGAGGCTTTTTCATGCATAATTATTAAGTTTTCTAATGTGTGATGAATGTGATTTTGTGAGGTTTCTTAATAATTGCTGGGATCATAAATAATACTGGGAACTTTCTTGCTTTAATAAGCGAAAAACTTGGATTTTAAAAGAGTCCGTGGTTACCATGACTTCTCAACAAATATTAATAAAAGCAGTTAATTATAACAGCGTGGTGGCCTGTTGGTAAACGTACTAGACGCGGCTGCCAACATGTTCACGGTGGTCGCGGGTTCAAATCCCAGGGCACACCTCTGACTTTTCGGAGTCATGTGTGTATTGACAGTCAATCACCACGCACTAAAACGGTGAAGGAAAACATCGTGAGGAAACCTACATACCATAGCGATTCATAAGAATTTCTATGGTATGTAAGTCCGCCAACCCGCACTAGGCCAGCGTGGTGGACTATATGGCCTAACCATTCTCAATCGTACTTTCGATTGTAGAGTAGGCCCGTGCCCTGCAGTGGGACGTATATGGGCTGATACAATACAATACAAAAATTATAACAGAGTTATTAAAGTATGTAAATTAAAGATTTTGATTATGATTCGAATAGAATTCTACTGTTCGACAACCGTGGGGCTCGCTAGCAATACACGCTTTAACTTATAAGATATTGTATAATTGTTTCTTAGCATTACGGGAATGTTGTACATTGAAATTAAACGTTTTTTTTACGGATTTTATCAGGGGTTTGGTTTAATTTACATTTTATATTTCCCGAACGTTTCAATTACTTTACAGCACAGAGTACATTTTATCTAAATACAGTTTTCGTGGTCATGGGGCGGACTGAGGAATTAGTTACAAATTATTTTTGTTTTCAATAATGAAATATTGTATTACTGTTACTTCAAGAAAGTTTACTCATCTTTCAACACAATCTGTCCTACAATTAGCTGTTAAGTATACAACAGTGGCACGCGAGTTTGCTCTACATTAATTCAAGCTCCGTTAGAGCGATGGTAATATGTATTTAGGCCTTATTTGCGCTTTGAAAGTACTGTCAATAAGGTTTAATTGCGCAGTTTTGAATAAATTTACTGTCACTTGGAATGGAGGTATACAGGTGTATGTGAGTACTGAGTATAAATACCTAGGTTTTCAGTTCACACGCGAAGCCTAGGTAAAGGAACATCAAATCTATCCTAATAAGATTAATTGATGATTTGCTTTAATTAGAAAGATGATGGTTTCAAAATTTTAGGCATTTACTGTTCTGTTATAACTAACAAAAGACCATTTAACAAAAGCAATATTAGGTATACAAATTCCACAAAAAATGCCAAGATCGATTTAAATTTCTCCAATATCTATTTTTTTTCGCACTGCAAAGTTACAAAGTTTAACACTAATCTATCTTAAACTACGACTTGGATATCAATAGTTCTCACGAGCTATGACGTCACAGTATTAGGCTGCGACAGATGGTACGGAGTCGAGCGGGCGTGACAGCGCGGCAGGAAGTGTCCACAATGAGCACTGCTTTATATTCCGCTCGAATTGAGGCCGCACAACAATACCTCGGATTAACATCGCTGTGACATAAACTATTGCGAAAGTATGGGAACATATGTCAACTATACATATACATATGTAAATATACGTGTATGTTGCTATGCGAGTGAACATATTTTATTTGTCGTGCGTTGACTGTGTAATGTTATTTTACGTCACAGTATTGACCGCACTGTTGTTGTTTACAAAATTATGAGCAACATAAATTATAAAATTTGGCAGCCTCATTGGAGCCGTTGGCTAGATCCCGCCTGTGAAACGAGAGTCTGATGATTCGATTCCCACACTGAAATCAATACTTTAGTAATCCAATTCCACGGGCAATTGTTTATTCTGGGTGTTAGAGACCAAATAGTCTCTGGTAGTTTCCGATGCCTACAACACAAGACTTGATCGTAGTTTAGGGTCAGAACTGTGTATGTTGCTGTTGGGTGTAGGCATTTTTAATTGACTTCAAAAAAAGGAGATTATGTATTCGATTTGTACGTTTTGTCAGAATTGCAAAATTATTGGATGTGTTATTTGTGATTTAATTTTAGGCACCCAAAAAATAATAGTCTTCTAGGCGTATAATATTTCAAATTCGAATTTTTCACTTCATATTTATCTTATATCAGTTGTTTTCAAATAACTCTATTTGTGTCGTTGATTAAATATAATATCAACTAGACGTACTCAATATAATTATGTCGTAAGCAAATAATGGGGACCTTCAGCCATACAACTACAGAATTCAACCTCCAACTATGAATGCTGCAACCTTACATTCTTGTTGTGCAATATTTGTTAAACGGGATACGAAACGTAATGAAGGTCAAATGCATTCAATTGACTGATTTCGATTGTAATCCTCACATGCAGACTACTGTATGTAATGGTTAGAGTATTTTATGGGTTAAATTATAGCCTTGGGTGATTTTGACCCCACCGGGAAATTAAAATAAGATCCAACAGTCACATACATAGTTCTGACCCCACACTGAGATCGAATGTTTGGTCATGGGTATTAGGAAGTACAAAGAGACTTTTCAGCCTCACAATTCACAAATGCACTGAAATATATAGAAAAATAATTAATAAGCCATATTGCAATCGTTTTGAATAATAATAGGCGAACATAAACCTTATTACTTTCCAAATATTGCGTAAATGGCGTCCAATTAAACATATTTACGTACCGTCACGCCTTCCGCCCAACATAAGTACCAACCTAGTTGATATAGCCATTATACTGAACATCTGCGTCCGGTACAAGGTAAAATGAAGTGCGCACCGTTTGGGCATCAAAAGATTTTCGTATGGGCCTTTTGTTCTAATGGAATGATTGACGGGTTGACGCACAGCTGGGATTGCGTAAATATTATGTAAATCAAGGTCGTTGTTTTATGGCTTAGTATGAGTGCTTTAATGAAATTAAATTCAATGCGATTACTCGTGAATAGGTGATAAAATAGCGGTTATTATAATTATACCGGGAAAATAAAGACCTAAGACAAAGCCAGGTGGTCGTTTAAGTAATTGAAATTAATACAATGCAATTCAAAATTACGCCTAAAAATATTTTTTTTATTACTTCGAGTTTGGATTGTTCATACATAGCTTTTACTGCAATAATTATTTTAACACCTGCGTAGCAATATGTTTTTAAAATTAAATGGTGTTAATTATTAATTTATGTAATACTACGTGTTTACAACCCAAATACGACAGTTGGTTAAGTTACAACAAAATTGACACTTTTATTTGGCGAAATTTTAGTTACATTGTGTCTAAGTTACTAAAATTACCCCCTGGCTTCTTTTTCGGTCGCAGTCTTGATGTACCCTGTATAAAAGCAAAATACGAGGGTCAAATATAATATAATCTTCAGAACGGGACGCATAATGAGGTCATAACTTAGAAACTCAAACAGATGGATCAGTTAAATTCAACATTTTATGTGTAGCGTAAAAGAGTATTCATTGTTCATCTTATTTACATTTAAGAAAAATATTGTACGCGGGCGAAGCCAGACCAAACAACTTATTTTAAATTTAATCATTGTCCGGGATATAAATAGAAATCTATAAATAAATTATAAGATCGTTTTCCTCTTTGCCACAGCCTTCAACTATTTTCCCTGTATTCACATAACACAGCAGTTAAACCCTGACAGAATTTCTTACAAAAAGTAAGCTATGGCTAGTTCTATTACTTTAAAATTTATTTTATTACTTTTGTAATGTAATATCATTGAACATGTTACATAATGAAAATAAAAACAAAATAGATAAAATAACGCCTTTTCCCAGATGGGGTAGGCAGGGGTAGGCCTATCGTAATATCGGGTACAAATTCTGATAATGAATAGAAAAAATCAATATTATTTTTGCCCGAAACGGGATTCAAACTCGAGATCTCAACTTTGTAACCGTACCACAGTACAATGCAATAAACTGGTATTTTTTCTTTTCATTTATAGTTCCTAATTTCACCACACGCCAATTTAACGTAGAAGCAGTCTATTTTAACTCGTCGGCGTTTGTTAAACAAATACCACAGCTCTAAAGCGAAGGAAATAAAGACATAGAGCTTGTACAGCCAATTAGCCTTCCTTTTACAAACATTCTGGCAAAATGGAGAACAAATTGGGATATCATAGCTAATTTGTACAAACTTAACGCCGATTTATATTTAGACATGAAACTCGTATCAGGCGTATAATGAAGTGTATTAATTTACATTATTTTCCAATAAAATGCAAGTTTATGATACTTTTTTGGTGTAGAACGTGTTAAAGAATTCATGTTTATTGAGTAAATAAATGGTTGAATTCAAACTTCGGCTTATGATAAAGCGTTTTCGACAGCCGATATGGCACAGTTAATAGAAAAGGGAACCAACACCAGAATTCGCTAGTTCAAACCCGCATTGACAATTATGCGATCCACAAGTTTGTTATGGGTCTAGGTGTTCGGAGACCAAAAAACCTTTCTTATCCTCTTATACCTCTGTAGGGCACGGGTCTCCTGTACAATATAGAGTACTATTGAGAGGGGTTAGGCCATACGGTTCAACACACTGGGCTATTGCGGGTATTCAAGCGACACATTTGTATTTTGGTATGTGGAAAGACAATATATTTAACTGTTGTTTTTTAATTAAACAATATCAAGTGCAAAGTAAGTGTGGTGTAATGTCTCGTCAGTGTACCAACATAGCCCACGGCGGCAGACTAACCGATAGCCAATAAAGATTGTATTATGCATTCCTCGTCCCAGCGGCTCGATGAAGCGCTGCGCCAAGGAATTTATATCGCCAGTGTACAAACATCACGTTCCTGTACGTATTGCGGTTATTTAAACGTGGATCATCTTTGAATCAAACTTTGGCTTTTCCAACATATTTTTTTTCACTGAATGGTGAGCTGGGCATGTCATTCGCCTAAGCGATACGATCGCTTATGGATACTAGCAAAACCAAGAAGATATTGAATTACAAAGCAATGCTTGGCATTCCACTGCGCCAATCATCCTGAGATATGTTAAGTCTTAATATGCCCAGTTGTAACTACGACTAAAATGTTCTTCAAATCGGAATCGGATCACAACAGTATATTTACACTGCTGTTTGGTGGATGAAATAGACATTGCGGTGGCAGGCGGCCTCCCACATATGAGAGACCTACTACTACCAATGGAGTATCCTATATTAAGTACTATTATACTTATTATATATAGCGTCAAATTACCGACAAATGTATGTATAGACCTTTACGGGTATACGTACATAATATGTAGATATTTCTGACACATATAAAAAAAAACAAGATCTTTCCAAAAATAACAAGAGACGCTTCGATCTTACAACACAGTGCGTTTTCACAGGCTACTGTCCCTAAGAAACGGCGGTCTCTAATTCTCAGTGAATTCTTTGCATGCCGCTATCGACACTGGCTGACAGGAAATGGAGAAATGACACTCGACGGAAAGTATTTAAAAGGCTATAGATATTTCTGATCTTTTTTTCGTGATCCAGTAACGGATATACATGAAATCAGTGTTTGCCATGCATATCGACAATCTTGGCCCTGCTGGGCATTTAAAATACACTTGGAAAGGAGAAATGACTATATAAATTATTGAAATATAAAATATCAAAAGTGAATGACAATATAAAAGTGTATTGATTATTGTCAACCTTCCTTAACTTTCAACTTCGTTCTCATAGGCGCTCTACACACAAAAGCCTCTGACCTAGGGCGGGTGCTTTATGATCTGACACGACGTCCGAAGTAAGATATAAGTTATCCACTTCTAAAAATCAATGCTATTCTCGATAATACGTATCATTTTTTTATATTACTCTATGGTTGCTATATACGACAGAGGATTCGAGTTAGCGAACATGTCGCCGACAAAGTGTTCCAACTTATTTCGCTGACAGAAATTTGCCAAAATATGCCGACATGCCGGCGGTTTCGGTGTGTAGTGCAATTTACATAAAAATCGACTAGATTTTTTGTTGTAAATTAGTAGCTTTTAAATATCGATTAAAGATCAACTCATGTTTTTATTAAGTGAGTATTAGTGTCCGGTCTCCCAAAAAACGATAGTTTTTGGTGCGATTTACCTGGCAAAAATATCCGTGCGGCAATAAAAAGTATTATGACGTAAATAAAGCTAGACAGTAAATAACATTTGGTTTTTTTTTGCCCCGAACACAGTAGCAATGAACTTTACTTTGTTGGTATTATGCGGGATTACACAGAAGCCTATATAAGATGCTATCGTATTTATAACCATTATATACAAGCATGTATGAGCAAAATTATAAGGAGGGGTAATATGGTAAAGAAATAATGACGCGAATAATTATTATAGATAGATTGAAACTCCGAAGTTTTATTAATTTAAAACAGTTTTTTATTAATTCAACAAAACCATATTATATTATAGTATAAGTATTACAATAAACAGCTTGTCTATGCATCGTATTAAAATATTTACATTCAAAAAGGATGTATACTTTGTATCAACTGGAACAAAACCTGTTTAAGTGACCTTACAATATATGGACCACAAAAAATGCTGTGCGCGCTACACTTAAAATATCGTTCTATATGCTAATACGATTTCATGGCAATCCGTTTGTTTGTACGCAGATTATGCTCCGTATTAATATAATTTATAACGCTAATAATATAGACTGTATCTTAATTAAATACAAAATGATATTGGCATTTTATGTGACTAGCGGTCCGGCGTGGCTTTGCCCGGATGTAGACAATATTTAGTCCAGTACCCTTTAATATTGTTCTAGTATAAAAGTTCCTGCATATTGCCAGATATATTAAAGCTAATAAATTCCAATGCCTCCATTATCAGAACTTCATAATAGCTGATCGTGTGATGCCTATGTCAGAGGCAGACAAACTTTCAGCTTTTCTGAAAAGACGAAAGACTGGCGGCCACGGGCTCTTGGTTTATAATATTTGTCTCATAAATGTTTGATTCGGATCTAGATATTATTGAGACTAAAGTCTATTTTAGTTTCCTGGTACTAAACTGTAATTGCACCCGTTGGGTGTGTTTGTGAACTTTTGCGGCTGATTCCTTCCGGAGGCAAATACAATTTTCGGAAAATATTCATACTCTAGCCTATTCATTTCATACAAATACTCTTTTCTCTTAATAATATTATTGTATACTAGACATAGAAAGCCACTGTTTTTAACTACACGAGCGGTTTCGTTGTGGTTCACAGTTGTGGCCGGTCGTGAGGTTTATTGCAATAGAACCGTATCTAAGATTGGTCTGTAAGTAAATCCTTTTTATTACATCTCATAAGTTGATTATCATACTGCCTGTTTTAATTATACTGTTTGCTTGTGATATACTCGGGGACATTGATATTCCTAAAGTAACCAAACACTCTCAGGCAATATTGACTTTGAGAGTTACATATTATCACGTTGTACGCTATATAACATTATCTTTTGAATTTTAAATCTTAAAGTATGTAAATAAATTATTGTTTAAGATACTAATTATATCTACAACTTTTATTGCTATGAATGGCGAGACGAGCATGCAATTCGTCTGATGGTAAGCGATGCGACCGCTCATGGACAGTAGCAAAACCGAACAACACCATGAATTTTAGAGCAGTGCTTGGCATTCCACTTCACTCGCATTCCTAAGACAAGATGTTAAGTTTCAATATGTCCACTAGTTACTCCGGGTACAACGTCCATCAAACCAGAACACAACAGTGCATTTACACTGTTAACTTTAACTCGCAGTTAATTGGACATCAAAATTCAAATGTGGCAGTTATAAAAATGTCCTTGCACATACTAACAGTTGTTAAACTTTAATACGAAAAGTGGCGTCAAAGAAGATGCTTGTAGTTACTAAATTTTAGCACAGGCAATAGTCTAGAATGTTCTTAGATTCTTAACCAACATATAACTTCTCAGGAGTATTAGGTTACTAAAATAACGTTAAATGTAAATGTGGAATTATCCGAACGATAGAGATTAAGTCGAGTGCCCGATAAATATTGAATGCATAGAACCTGATTTGCTCAATGCTCTAAAAGTGTTTCGTATCGACGTCACAATATATGAAGCAGCACACAGGTAATGGGAAGGTATATATTTCGTATTTTATTAGAGCATTAAAGTAGCTTTTTAATGTTTTTATATCCGCGATGTCGTAGGTAAACTCCAAGAATGTCGTTTGAGATGGTATGGTCACATCCTAAGGAAACCACAGGAGTACGTCGGCAATGTGTGCCTGAGCCTCAATATTTTCGGACCTTAACCGAGGTGTAAACCAAAGAAGCACTAGCTAGATGTATATACTATTGAAGATTTCGAAGATCGTGCGAAATGGAGAAGAATTAGTCGGTAAGCGGACCCTGGCACCGGCCGGGATAACGCCAGGTAGAAGAAGAAGGTAAAATACATGATATTGATCCCAAACTAGGGTACTAATTTCGGTATCACAACACGCAGATAACAAACATATTATTTTCATTTATAATCCGATCGCAAGTTTTCATTGAGAGTCCTCAAGTCTCAACTGACGGCAACACGCTACCAAACAAACACAGTGTAAAAATAAATTTGGAAAAATAGTTCGTGACAATATTTCGGCATTCATCAGCGCTGATTTGAAACCCTAAATCCCTGCGAGGTATAGGCCCTCCAAGCAATTAGTGCTCGGAGCACGTCCAGGAGGGCCTGTGAGGGCACAGAGTGCGCATTAATTACTGCAACAATGGCGCGGCGGGCGGTGGCGACAGCGCTGTCCCACGACATGTCGCGGATTATATGAGAGTTACGTCTTTGGAATACTATAACGTAAACAGTAAACTCTGTACTAATATGATGTAGACTTTAGCAAGAAGTCCTTGGGAGGCCTATGTTCAGTAGTTTACTTGATGTGGCTGAGAATTGGATAGATAAAGAGTAACATAGCAAAGTGTAGACAGTTAATGATTCGGGTCATTTATACAGATTTAAATATAGACGTCCGGAATGTTCTAAACGCGGTGGATAAGGTAACAATAAAGTATTAAAATGTAATCTTTTTTTACACGAAAGGCGAGAAGCCACCGTAAGGAGGGAGTACTTATTGAGATTTAAAAGCTTATTTAAAGCGGAAAACTGTGCCGACGTCATCCAGGGTAATTTAGTTCTGATTCATAAGAATCCAATATTTCTATGGCCTTTTGTTGCTAATATTTTTTCTTTAGGAAACTGTTTTTTTTCTAAAGAAAAAATATTATATATTTGTAGTGCCCATGACAAAACTCTAGGATAATATGTGGTCTTGACTTGTTCCGATTGTGAGCTATTTAAATTGCATTTGATTTGATCACAATTTTTATGCGGGAAACCGCACCGGTTGCTATCGACGTTGTTTATTTACATTCCTCCCACTCGCCAGACTTGATCGACTCCACAAAGTAACCGACTTTCCAGTATCTGCGTAAATGCTCCACAACATTGAATGCCATGTTCCCCAGACAAATAAGCTTTCGCACAATGGATTTCTCTCATAGCCGAGCGCTAGTTTGAGAGCAAATAAAAATCACACCGCGCACTTGAAAAATGGCTTTAGTGTTAAAAGAAAAGGGTTGGAAATCGTTTGAGTGGTTGAAATAGGTTTTAATGGTGCATTGTGAGGGTGGCAGTGTTTGTGTAAAATGTTTGCTTTGGAGAGAGCTTGTAATGATTATGTATTTATTGAGATGTGGTCTTGGTGCCGGTTCTACTGGTTTTTCAGGTTAGTCGTGTTTAACTGTTTTTTATTTGGAGGGTGGAACAATAAGGCTTCCCGTTGGAGTAGGCGAAGAAAATAATTCCAAATGAGGCAATACTTTTCATTAGAGCCTTGAACTATCTCTAACCTTTTCATGCAAGTTATTTTATTGAGGTCCTTTTAATATGTAGCACACAACATGGACACCAAAAAAATATTATTTGTAACATACTTTGCTGGACGCTATGGACTTTTTGTGCTTGAAGATTGTTATGATGATAATGAATATGTATGGAAGCTACAGATACGTTGCCGGCTCTTAACGTGGGCGGTATATTAGGTCTCCACCATTCTCACTAATGGAACGAAAAACCATAGCAAAGCCGTAATTTTACATCATGTGTTTTATCCCCATTCATGTTGTTGTGTTGTGAGTTCATTGCTATCTCTAGCTTTATCACTTTAAAACATAATATTCAATATAATTAACAGTAATAATATTGAATGCAAGCGGTCTATCAAGAATCCTAAGTTAATTATCAAGAAGCAATTAATCCCAGTATATGTTAATTATTAAGGAATAATCATCGGTCAGCTGTCTGGGAGTAGATAATATGCTTACCGCTTAGCATCAGATAAAGAGCAACCATTACCTATTTAGTTTTAAAACCTTTTGAGCCAAGCAAACAGTAACTTTGTACATTTTATTATATTTATCTTGTACCAGAGTTGTCACGTAGTTTCCGAGGTGTAAAGTTAAATACATGAATACAATGACCCGTTGCAAAATTGACTTGTCTATGCCCACTGTGCAAACTCGGTTTTTGTCGTGGGAAAATGCCTCTGTGTCCGCTATAATGTCTAAACACAGCTTGTGTATAGTAAATTTCCGCATAACAGCGTCGATTAGAATTCATTAATACAATTGCGAGTAGTATTGTAGTAGATTTCAGTGAGGGTTCACTGGTTTTATGGTGATGCGATTATGATAGGGAAAATGAATTTTTGTTATGGATTGGAAGTTGTGTGTTGCTTCGTGTTATATTTGGCAGGTATGTAACTTTTCTATGAATTAATTTTCAATAGGCTATTTAACAAAACACAGCTTAAAGATAAAGTTTTTGATACTCTTGTTTTTATTCAAAAAACATATACTAAAATTGTTTTTTTTTTTTATCTTTACCAAGTCTTTCAGTAGGATTATTAAAGATATTGAGGGAAAATATTACCATAATTATTAATGTTCTTTCGGATTCTAGTATTATCTGCATCTGTCTATGATTTTCTACTCGACTGACGACATTGCATTTACCGAGCACAATTTTTTTCAACGGAGTAAAATAATGTGATGTATATAGGTTCATGTGTCGGAATTCATTGGGACAGCATACGGTGCGCTCCCGATGCTGAGCAAGACGTGCCTGAAGGGAACGTAGCTGATATGGGAAGGTTTCCGTGGATGGGGGTGTTACAGCACAGTTTTTGTAAGTAACCTGGTTTATTCGTAAATGCGCCAACGTTATTAGTCATATTTTTATAGACTAGATATACAGTTCCCTGTAAATGTTATGTTAAAAAGTGGCACCGATGCATTGAAACAAAAAAAGTAAGCAAAAAGATCACATATTCCAAATATATTAACACAAATTCCACCTTATTCCTGGAGCTTAAAGTAGCTTTTCACATAATATTGTCTAAAGTTCTGCGACGTTTTAGAAGCAACGGTCGGTGCGTGACTGAAGGCGAAAGAGCACTCTTTTTTGGTGCCATTTTCTAAGCGCTCATGTTGTATCTAGTGTATATTTGATCGAAGCTATGAATAGCGAGTTTGCCATTCACTTGATGATAAGCGATACGACCGCTCATGGACAGTAGCGAAACTAAACAAAACTATGAATTAAAAATCAATGCATGGCATTTCACTGCACTTGCCAGTAGACATTAGATGTGAATTGTTATTTGTTGTTAATTAACGAATGCTTTGCTCTACAAACGATAATTCGCTTGAGAGACATGCTTTTACAATAAAGGCAATCCTTGCGGGGTATTTTTTATAACTGAGATTTTTTCACGATAGTTGCAAATGGTTCTAACTATATATGGCACCAGTGACCAGCTATGGCATGTATGGGTTGCTATGAGTACCGATTTTTTTATTAAATCTATCGTATACCCGGGAAAGTGAAATGTTCGCTGCTGAAAACTAGGGCGGTCGTGCCTATCACACAGTACGGTACCGAGCATTTGATTTAAATTTTCAGCTATTTATCACAAAATTCAACTTTTATATTGCTGCTATACACGATACCACTAATGGAATTCGCAAAACTTTCGTTTATAGTTTCATTTTGCTACAAGAAATATGAAGTTACATAACAATGCAAAAGCAACGAAATATGTACCTTAATGTTGCCGTATTCTATGCAATATTCGATTTTGTATGTCTTAGATTTGGGTGAGAAGACTCGGTATGCTGTCACGGCTGGTGTCCTCATCCACCCAGGGTACGCGATAGCACCGGCAGAAGACGTTGGCAAAATTGTCCCGGAGAAGTTACTGTAAGATTTCTTAGCTATATAGGGTTGGTTGGTAGACTACTTACAGGGTTTCAAAGTTTGTAAAAAAACATGTATCTGGTATGAAAACATCTGCACCCAGGCGAAGCCACCAAACCACCATATCGGGTACAAAATTCCGACTCTGGGCTGATACTGAATAGAAAAATCCAATATCAATTAGCCCAACCCGGGATTCGAACCTGAGCTCTCAGCTTTGTAACCGTACTCTAGTTCAACTATGCCCAGGTAATAAAAGTAAATAACCAAAATATTCTGCAGAAACAACACACAGTTCATAATATGGGAAGAGACGAACGCGAATTACGCTATGGACGTGATCGACTACCTCCTGCACCCGGAGTACATGGAGAAGATCACCGTCGCCAGCATCGCGCTGCTGCAGCTCTTCGAGATGCCAGACAGCGGGTATACCATCACTCCAGGTTAGTATTACCAAATAAAACACTAAATTGTGAAAGAAGAACCACACTAGACCAAAGCAGACCAAACCCCTATCAATCGTGCACTTGATTGTAGAGGAAACCCGTACCCTGCAATGGGATATATATGAGTTAGATTATTTATTTGAATAGTCAATGATCCTATTAGTCGAAGATGTTAAAGACAAGCAAAATTATCGAAGTTTCAAACAAACTCTGTGGGGTACTGGTGGGTTGTAGTCTTTACCCCACACTTAATACAAGTCTTTTGTCATTGGTATTTGGTGAGCGACCTAAAAGTTTCATAAACACCAAAACTCAAACTAAATTGATCATGTAGACCACACATTTGCTTTGGTGCGGAGATCGAACCCGCGGCCTCACGTTTCACAACTGGCGTCTCACATACGCCATAGAGGCTATCATCGTATGATTATATTTCAGCTCCGGTGCTGCCGATATGTCTGCCAGTGAGCGGCGCAGGATCCTTCTCCGAGTTGTACGCTGTCAGGATGACTGATGGTACGTACTTTGCATCAGTAACCATCAGGTGCCACTACTTTGCACTTCCACTACAAAAAAGTATTTCGTTTATTTACGGGTTTTATCGCCAATTGTTTTTTTTTTAATTTTCCGTATCGCAGCTTCACAGTACGCCCCGTAATCACGAAAGCTTTAAAGTAATTGAAACGTCGCGTCGGGAAGTTAAACAATAAACTAAATCCGCGATAAAATCCGTAAATCATAGTTTTATTTCAATGTGTTCTAATAATTAATTCTTGCAAATCTAAGAAACCACAAAGTCTTTGTTTAAAAGTAGTTTCCTGATTATTTTCAAGACAGGTTATTGTGATTTACGCGATACCATAAGTTAACCTTCACTTTGAAGTCTGTTATTACATGTCACCAATTTAGATAGACCGCATATTGCCAAAGTATCTTGGTATAGACACCCGGTTCTTATCGGGTCACTATCGTTCAATCAATCAATCAATCAATATGACAGCCTCCGTGGCGTAGGCGGTTAGACGCTGCCTGTGAAACGAGAGGCCGCGGGTTCGATCCCCGCACCGAGAGAAATGTTTGTGCGACCCACAAATATTTCTTCCGGGTCTGGGTGTTTGTGAGACCGAAAAGTCTCTCGTAGCTCCTGATACCCACGACACAAGACTCGATCTTAGTGTGGGGTCAAAGACTATGTATGTGACTGTTGGGTGTTATTTATTTATTTATTTATAATCACTTATTAATATTCCAAATACTTATATTTAGCATTTATTTCAGATAATGAAGAGTTACAAAAGGAAGTTACGAAGATGACCTACATTGAGAACAGTGACTGCGAGGAATTCTACTACCGAGCCAATGTAATATATCTCATTGTTTATTTGTAAACTCAATTTCACGCTACACGTACCATTTTCGAACAGCTGACATTTCACTAGAGTTATATTATAATAATAATTTTGTTTTAAATAATGTAATTACGACAAAGGACAAAAAACCGCAAGGTTAAATATTTTTGAGAGCTATTTGATTTATTTCAGGTATGAGTTTTTTAAGTTTTGTTAACCGCATGAGGGAATTTGACGGGGCTTAATATTCATATCCGGGATATATGTATAATGAAACTTTACGTGTTTGAGTTTGCAGCCTTCATCAAACATACATCCCAAGGGATTACAAAGTGCTCATTTAAATTCGGGAACCAGCGAGACGCGAAAGTTAAAAATGGAAATAGCGTACATATTTTTTAACTGTAAGAGTTGAAGTATTCGCTGAAGCCAAATTTAAAAAAAATATATATTAAACTAGCGGCCCGGCCCAGCTTCGCCCGGGTGCATATAGATTTCTCTACAATAATATTCATGTATTATACACATAAACCTTCCTCTTAAATCACTCTATCTATTAAAAAAAACTGCATCAAAATACGTTGCGTAGTTTTAAACTTTTAAGCATGTAAAGGGGCATAGGGACAGAGAAAGCGACTTTGTTTTATACTATGTAGTGATAGTGATATTTAACTATGTAACTACATATTGTTTACAATGGATCCAGAGCCGTATTTAATTAAAAAAAAAGAACCCAATATTTCTATCATTGTAAATCTCAAAAGTACTTTGTAGAAACAAAATGTATGCAAAATATTTGCTCCAATACTTAAATAGATTGAACAATAGGTTCCTCATGTTGAAAAGCCATTTTTCCACTAAGCATTGCGGAAAATATGTTCCAACGTCATTCTGCACTCGAACAATAGGAACCGTAAATCTATGCCATTGTCTATGGTAAATCTATTGTTAATGTTTACGACTAAACAGAGGGTAGCTTGCTAATAGTCAGAGAAGACAATACAATGGTTTGTCCGAGAGTTATTGAAGACATTTCCTAGGGAACTCAAATTTTGTCTGTTATAAATAGAAAAATGCACTGTTTCTAAACTAAATATGAAAGATTTTTGCATTTAGTGGTTTCTTGTCCCCACTAAGTATCATAGGTAATTGGTAGCAACTACATCGATGTTCAATCAAATATGGCGGTTGTTGATGAATATTTTTGCCTTTTTATACGAATATCAAAAATTGTGACCATCTCTTCATAACTTTCGAGTCTTTGTGGCCTAAAATCTCTTTACATCACTCTTTATGGAGGAAGAGGGGGAAAACCTTTGCCCAGCAGTGGGACGGAACAGGTTAATAAAAAAATCATAGCAAAAGGGACCTAAATAAATCACGATATATTTTTTTTACCCATAAAATGTCATACATTATTTAAATTACTTTTTTCCACTACCACCCGGTTTACAAGGCTGTTTTCGTCAGAGAAGAACGGGCAAGAAACTATAGCGTTAATAATGTTTTTGCAGTTGGACTTCAAGAAAATGATGCCGTCATCAACCGTATGCGCCACCTCGTACAGGGACATGGACCCTTGCGTGTGGGATGCTGGGGTGGCACTCATCACCAGGCAATCCTGGGGATTCTGGAAACTGGTAAAAGCCTACCAGCCAACTTCCACACTGTCCCATGTAGTCCTGACTCCACATTAATCGAGATTTGTACCTTTGTCGTGTAGCAGAAATTTCGAGACTTTTCTAGCCAACTGCGCCACGTAGGCGGTCAATGTATTATGAATATTACATGAACTCATCTACTCGTAGATGTCAAAAACACGCCTTTTTTACAGAAGGGGTAGGCAGGGGTTTTACCACGACACCCACATTATGTGATAGGGGCGAGCCTTTATATAGCATATTATATATTGTTTTTATTTGGCCATGCCCTATTGCCCTTATTTGTTTTGATTTTTTGTTGCCATGTCGTCATAGTTCGGTTTTTCTCCCGTTGTCGTAATATTGATATGGGCCACCTGTATACAGTTTATCTAATTCATTTTGACAAAAACAACCACGGCGAATTGAGCTAACACTACAGACCACCTCTTTTTTAATAAAGGTGTGAGCTTATGTACAGATACACAACAATTCGTTGTATACATGTTACATATAGAAAATAGAGAGAAACATTACAAATCGCCGCCTGTGAAACGAGAGGCCGCGGGTTCGATCCCCGCACCGAGAGAAATGTTTGTGCGGCCCTCAAATAATTCTTTCGGGTCGGTTAAATTGGATGTCCACGACACAAGACTCGATCTTAGTGTGGGTTCAGGACTATGCACGTGACTGTTGCTGTTATTTATTATTTAAATAAACATACAATTTATTCTCTAGTTGGGATTCGGCGTGCGAGGTCCGGGCTGCGGCGCCCCCGCGCGCTTCGTGAACATCCACGACTACATTCCGTGGATCGACGAGATCGTGTCTCGCAAACCCTCTGAGGAAGACATGGACGAGGAAACTCACAAATGGGTGCTGCGGAGACTCTCACCAGTCAAGCTCATCATGTATGAAGGTAAAATATTTTTTGTACAATAGATCTAGCAAACGAGCAAATAGATCACCTAATGGTAAGTGATCACTGGCACACATTAACTTCCACAGCACTGGGATTATACATATATGTTCTACCCCATTACGGGACGGGAGGGGGAAGGAAAAAGCATAAGAAAGGGAGAAGTGTATTGGGCATAACAACCGAGCAAAACGCGACTTTAAAGCTGTCGCTTAACGTTGTTCTCCTGTGAGACAGTGGGATCACCCCAGATAAGCCAGCTCATTCATGTTGAGCCATGGCTGTCATCAACGTAGGTCTCTACTACTTTTAAATAAGTATCGTTTACAAGTGACGCGGTTCGGATTCCTGTGTATATTTGGATACAACAAGGTGAATTGTGACAACCAATAAGAGGTATTTACGTTTATTATCGCTTGGCTCGATATAGAAGAAGGGGCGCCAATGTGATGAAGATCATTGACCAATGCTAGGTGAGAATGGGTTCTCATCTTCAAAGATCATGGGTAATCGCTTGTCAAAATTGTTGTCTATATCTGCCAATATACAATTTAGAGTAAAAATAATTGTAAGTTTTTTATTTTGTCCACAGCTTCTAAAGTGAGGACCAAGGAGACTGGTCAGTGTGAAAAAGAACGACGAGGTGACGTGATCTACAAAGAAAATACTGAGATCACAGTCAATAAGAACTTCGCCCAAGGATTCTTCTTTGTTAGTAAAGTTAAAAACTTCAAGAATTCACAAAAAAAACTTAAAATAGATAACCTGATCTAGAGGCGTATCTAGGACCTCACAGTTCACAGTCCGTACGAGAATATGATTTCTGTGATATCTCAAGTATTGACTTATTAGAGGCAAAATTTGGAACGAAATTCTCGCACACGTTAATCTCTCTTCAATTACTTACTTGCAATAAGAAGTTACCATAGAAATTGGACGTTTAATTAGTCCACCGGAAGAATAGTTTACTTCAATGGTTTTTAAGTCGCGATCCCCCGTTTATCGACATTTTCTTATTCGTTTGCAATACAATTATCAAGTTCTCTAAATTATTGTTAAACTTTTTAAAGTTCTAACATCTGTTGTACGTCACAATTGATAGCAAAGAACTGACATGCTTTGTTTTCATGGATTTGCACTGTCGATTTAATTTTATATTGGTATTGCTAGAGGCTTTCCAGTCTACACTCACCATTGCAGTTCATGTTTTTCAAGATCAACAGCACGCAAAGAACGGGCACCGAACTTCAGAGTTACCTTACCTCTTCGGGACATTCACACTAGCCCATATTCAACTGTACTGTGCACTTGCTCGTATTTAACCCTAATTAAACCCATTTTGCAATGATAAAAATAACCACCGAATAGTCAAATGCATAGCCTTGAACCCACACTAAGATCAAGTCTTGGGTTATGGGGATAAGACACTATAGAAGACTTTTTAGTCCCACAAACTACCTCACTTGCAACAAATCCCTGCGGACCACACAAACATTTGTCTCGGTGAGGGGATTGAAACAACTATGTGAATGACTGGAGATAGCCAATTACTAAGAAAATTGGTGGTGCCAGTAAAATGCTGCTGGACTTTCCACGCTTTTGCAACGCCTCAGGGATTTTTGCAAACTTAAATACTGACGGCTTAGTGGCAATTAGACGCAAGCGTTCGGCATCCCTATTGCAGAGACTTTGTGGCAATACTAACGGCCTACTGGGTGTCGTTGTGGATAAACATGATTGTCCTTTAATACATTCAATAAGTAAACTGCATTTTTAATTATATCTTCTAATATTGTCTTCACACTTTCATTTGTATTACTATTCTGTATCAGCCCATATACGTCCCACTGCAAGGCACGGGCCTCCTCTACAATCGACAGTACGATTGAGAGTGGTTAGGCCATATAGGCCATCACGCTGGCCTAGTGCGGGTTGGCGAACTTACATACCATAGATTTTATTATAAATCGCTATGGTATGCTGGTTTTCTCACGATGTTTTCCTTCACCCTTTTTGTGCGTGGTTATTGACTATCAACACACATGACTCCGAAAAGTTAGAGGTGTGTGGTGTATTACTATTGTTACTAAATATTTATGGAATTATTTCTGAAATAAAGTTTTTATTATTATTATTAATTATTTATAAACATGACGTACAGATATCGATAACGCAGCTTGCATCGTTCACGTGCATGGTAGTGGACCTGGAGGCGACTGCGCGGACAAACGCGGTGCTGTGGGTGGAGCACAACTGCCACCGGGACGTGTCAGGGCTCTCGCACAGCATCGAGTGGCCGCTACACCGGACCGATGGATATAAGAGGTCAGGCTTCTTTCATTTTTTTTAATATTTTATTGCTGTGAATGGCGAGACGAGCATGCCGTTCGCCTGATGGTAAGCGATGCGACCATTCATGAACAGTAGCAAAACCAAACAACACCTTGAATTACAAAGCAATGCTTGGCATTCCATTGCGCTCGCCATCCTGAGACATAAGATGTTAAGTCTCAAAATGTCCAGTAGTTACTCTGGCTACAATATCCTTCAATCCGAAACACAACAGTGCATTTAAACTGCTGTTTGGTACCCACCCAGGCAGCCTCTCACATATGAGAGACCTACCACCAGTAAATGTTTTATTGATAAGTATGGCGAGGACAACATGCCATTTCCCTGATGGTAAGCGGTGACTGCTAATGGTGAATAGCAACAACAAACATCATGAATTACAAAGCAATGCTAGGCATTCCACTGCGCTCGTTATTCTTAAACATAAGATGTTAAATCTCAATATATCCAGTAATTACTCTGGCTAAAATGTCCTTCACACTGGTACACAATAGTACATTTACACTGCTGGCACCTGCTGGTTACTGAATAAAATTTAAATTCTTACTTTATAAACCTAGTCAATGATTGCGTTTCCCCCTACCATCTTGGAAATATACTGTTATATCGTTTTGGTTTATAAATAAACCCAACAGTCACATACATAGTCCTGACCCCACACTAAGATCGAGTCTTGTGTCGTGGGTATCAGGAACTACGAGAGACTTTTCGGTCTCACAAACACTCAGACCCGGAAGAAATATTTGCGGGCCGCACAAACATTTCCGTCAGTGCGGGGATCGAACCCGCGGCCTCTCGTTTCACAGGCGGCATCTAACCGCCTGCGCCACGGAGGCTGTCATCACGTCGGTTTGATATCGTGGTAATGGAATCTGATGCGATTCTGTTGATAAAAACGGCATTAAAATCTGTGGCGTAGATTAAAATCACAGCTTTCATAAAGACAGTAGGAATCGGCTTTGTTGTATTCAATGTTGATATTTTGATATAATTGTTCATCAGGCTCGAATGCTTCTTGTACTTCAAGAGCGCTGCGTTCATCCAATTCCGGTTCTACTTCTCATTCAAGGCGCTCATAATGGTGACGCTGTATGGCATCGAGGAGGTGACCCGGACCATCCCCGACCCCTGGGTCACCGACATCACTACCGACCCCTGGTGGCCCACCGCGCGCATCATCAAGTGGGGCTCCTTCGCTCCCTTCTATCATTGGTACTACTTTCTCTAGTCAGTTGTTAGTAATTAATTTCATTTAGATTGTAAATTGTATAATAAATGATAGTTTGTTTTTGGTTCTTACTAGTGTTTTTTTAATTATACAGGCACTGTTCTAGTCTTCTCTTTTTTCTTCTCTAGCCTATAAAATCCACCTAATGCTGACTCTAGGCCTGTTGTAATGCACTCCAGGTTGTTCTGTTCAGGGCAGTCATACAAGTCACCAGTCCACCTCATCAAAGACCAGCCCCGGTTTCCATAGCCGATGCTTGTTTGTTAAGTTAAATAATTATTGTTAATCGAGTGGTCATAATTACATTTAGATTTTTGCCACTTGACACAAATCTGAGCCATTTCACTTAAAAAGAATTCAAAATAGATTTATCAAGGATTTGGACTTTACCGTATAGTCCCAGAGATGATGACCAAAACCATGTATCATAGCAATACAGTCGAAACTATATAAAATCGTTAGATTGTATGATTCTGAACCCGACTAGGTAGGTAGTAACGGTCAAAATTGTAGCAATTGCATGTGAGGCTATTTCTGCTGTGTCAAAAAAAAATCAACAAATTTAGCCGACCTGTATTATAGCAATCCGAATGATTTTTTTTCTACCGTTCGTAAATTTGGCAGGATTGCAAAAAAAATGTTTTCAGACATTTTAGATGTCGCATGTACTCCCAAAAGACAAAAGAACGTTTTGGAGTCGCTTGGCCGATGCCTGAGCGCTTCTTTTGTTCCTGCTGCGGTGGGAATGGTTTTTTGCATGTTATGCTCCTGCCACTCTCTTACTATACATAGTCACTCACCAGCTGTCCTAAATGACGCTGAAATGACGCTCACTTAAAGTGACAACAAACTATAAGTTGCTCAGGCGGACGTGGGTTTTTACATCTGGTTAATTCATTTCATCAAGTTCAAAAATTTTCAGACCGATTGCTATGATACCGGTCGGTAAAATTCCTTAACACATTTAGAATGGACTCAAAATTTGATGCATCCAAATTTCCTTCTGAAAATATTTTTTTCCTATTAACTAATCCTAATTTACCCGTAAAGAACATTTTCAGACGGATTGCTATCATCATAATTTTTTGTCTCATTTTTATTTTTTCTAAATTATTTTTTGGGTTCGCGCTACACTATAAACTTCTGAAAAATATGTTTTCGGTATCTTAGAGCTATTATATAACTACAGTCAGAAAATCAGACAGATTGCTATGATACAGTCCGGTAAAATTTGTTGACATTTTTGAAAATTCAGTTCGGTTAAACGCTACGCGAAAAATGTCTGAAATTGGTATTTTCGAGTTCGAAATAATCAAATCTATCAATTTGATACGGTTGTGGCCGTATTGCTATGAGACAAAAATTTTGGTTGTCATCTCTCGTACTAGTAGGGTTTCTAAGGCATGTAACAGAAAAACAAATGTATGAATAAGTGAAGTTATGCAAATGTACGGACACGGCATCAAGTCACGATTGCGCCGGCTCACGAGCGCACTTCTTACATGAAAATTGTTATTGTAATACAATTTAGATAGGATATCATATACATTAAGATATTCTAAGTGAGTGATTGGCAAACGAGCGAGCAAATATTGTTATTGCATGATTTCAGCTTTCTAACGTACTATGAAGTAGAAATATGGGGTTGTTAAAACGTTCCATTGTCTATTTGCGTGTGTCTAAAATCGAATAGATGCAGCTGCTATATTCACGGTATACGTGGGTTCGAGTCCTGACTCACACACACACACCTATGACTTTTCGGAGTCATGTCTTTATTGATTTATTAATCAATCACCACGCTCAATGACGGTGAAGGAAAACATCGTGTGAAACCTGCATACATAGCGTTTTGCAAGAATTTCTATGGTATGTAAAGTCCTTCCACCCGCATTAGGCCAATGTGTTGGACTATATTGCCTAACCACTCTCAAGATTGGCTTGCAGTGGGACGTATATGACCACATACACACCCACCTACATATTCGGTCTAGCATCAGTACTATATATGAAAAGAGACCAATTAAAATATGGTTCACAAACCTGCAGCTGTCATTTTTATATCCTTTTTTATAGAGGCCCGTATTATGCATATATGGACTGATACAGTGAACATATATTATGTACTGTACATTATAACATGTCTGCGTGCCTGTGAGACCAAAAAGTCTCTCGAAGTTTCTGATACCCATGACACAAGAGTGTGGAGACTGAACTATGCATGTGACTGTTGGGTGTTATTTATTATCTATTTAAGTACAAGAAAAATGACAGAGAAAAGTTAAAATATCAGTATTTTTCATTTTTAATATAAACCATAGCATTAAAAGGCAAACCCTAATCCACATAGCATGAGAAACATTACGTAACTCACAGCTGGAACAATGGCGAGTAAAATAGAAGTGTAACACCCACGAAGGCGCCATTTCTCAGAATTTGTGCGGAGAGCCGAAACATTACCGTCGCCGTACATCAAGATTAACATTTACAAACGTTGTTTACATTGCCTCGATGCCTTGGAGATCTAGACACTTCGATATATAAGCTCTTATCTTATAAACGATAGTGAGCACTGATGGGTAAATAAATATATACAAAAAAAACATATATAAAGTCACGCCAATCACGTTTCGCCATGTGTATTCCGTCCTATGTTATAGGGGGTGAGACTATCGGTAAATCGGTCACAAACACAGTCACAGATTACCGACTCCGTGCTTATAATAGATAAAGAAATCCAATGTCATTTTGTCCGACCCGGGATTCAAACCCGAGTCCTCAACGTTGTAACCGTACCGTAGCACAAAACCGCCACCGAGGTATTCAAAGTAAGAAAATAAATAAATGATAACAACAATAAGTAATACACCCAACTGTCTCATACACAGAACAGTTGAATATGGTTAGAAAGGCAATAGCCGTCAAATTGTATGAAAACCAGCGTCGTCGTTTTCGGAACACAAAACCTCAACAAAATCCAATACATAAAGCTTGCAATAGTCGATTTAAAGTATCGATAAAATTATGGAAACATGTCTTTGTTATAAGACCGGAATTTATTTTATAGATATGCTTAATAGTTTTTTCTGATACAGTTATTTCATTAGTATTATGTCAATAGGCGGAAAATAAATGAGACTAGTATTAAAAAATCATTTTAATTTGTATACTATTTTACAAATCTATATGTACAGGATTTTTAAGATTTTTAGCTGTCTGTGAGGTATTAACATTTTTACTTACAACAAATTACGATTTTTTTACGTCAATAGATTCAGTGGTTTTGATTTTTCTTACAATATTTAATTATTTCATCGCCATGATACAGTTTTTCCATAAGCGTTGCACGTAATTATTTTTGGTTTGTATATTACTTATGATCCAGATTTTTTTATTGTGTTCCGTTTCACGAAAATGAATACTTAGAACAAATCGTACTGGATTTTGTAGGAATCCATTTGTCTCTACCTATTGCCTTTATCGACTCACTCTTGGAAACGTATAAATGAATAAGTTACTATATTATAATGTATTTTCACACAAAAATATGTTGTTCTCATGTTGGCAGAGGTATGAAATTAGAACATAAGGATAGGTTGTCAACGTTATCAAATGTTACTACAATTTAAAATGACTAAAAATGATTTACGAGTATACGAAATCTATAACTACATCGATATAGTTACTATGTACAAGACTACAACACTACGTGACATGTGCCAATTTTCGCTGTTGACATAACAAAAATGAGTCGTATGCATTGCGTAGGAACTTGGCATTCGCGAGCATTGTATGTACGCGTAATCAGCAATGTATATTTTTGATTTATCGTCTATCATATTATCGAATTCTTCAAAATGTCGTAATTAATAACCGCAATTTTGGAAAATACAGGTGAAAATCAATAAAATCGGGTTGAATATTGGTATGAAATTCATCCTCTATTGATATTTGATGCTTTAGTATTGGAACTGCAAGATAAAATAGCACAAATCTGCATTTTTACTCTATTTCGCCGGAGCACCTCTCTCCAAGGCATTTCGACAGCGACTAATTTGACAAATCATCCGTTCCGCGGCAGTGATGCTTTTTATGCACCACCTTGCGACGCGTCAAACGCTTTTATTTCCCTTCTAACTATATTCATCTGTTCTGTGGTCTCATACATAATCCTAACCCACATTAAAATCAATTAATTATTGTGTCGGGGTATCAGAAACTAAAAGAGACTTTTCGGTCTCAAACTCAGACTCGAGACAAATAGCTGTGGGCGACAATTGTCTAGGTGCAGGGATCGAACCCTCGGCCTATCGTTTCGCAACCTGCGTTTAACCAACGCGCCATGAAGGCTGTCAAATACGTTCCACTGTAGTCTGTAGGGTAGAAGCCTGCTATACATTCTCTGCTCGGCTCTGCTCACAATTGAGGGATTAGGTCATACAGGGTATATCAAGACTGCTACCGAAAACGAAGCCGGGTGGTAGTTTAAACGACTTCAGACACAATGCAACAGAAAAAGTTGCAAAGAAAAGCGACAATTTTTTTTGTTACTGTTTTCTTACGGCCATATTTGGGTGGTAACTACATTTTTTTCCTAAAATAATAGTGTATACCCTTTTATTTATAAATACCCTAAGGTATAAAAGAGTTTAAATTATTATTTTAGCAAAAACTATGGATTTATCACCCAAAATTGACGATATTTAAAAAATTATAAAAAATAATTGTCGCGTTTCTTTGCGAAATTTTTAATTGCATTGTGTTTGTACTCACTACAACTACGGGTGGTAGTTTTCGGTAGCAGTCTTGATATACCCGGTATGTTATATTCCGATATAACTTGACAGCGGATGTGCGAAGTGCCGTATTGAAGTCAGCCATATTAAGTTAACACTTTACGGCCCGCACTGACACTTTCACAACTTGACAATAAAGAGGCGCGGATGCGAAAAAACATCAACTTGTTGCGTAAATATTGTTGATAATACACGTAGCCTCGAAGGTTTTCGTGTTTGATAATATGAGAACGTGCAAATTAAACACACTTTACGTTTTTTGTTCTTAATATTCGTAATGAGGTAATGAGATGACTATTTTTTTTTGTTGTAGTATTTTATCTTGACTGCCTTTGATTAAATCACCTATGATGGTGAAAACATCAAGTTTTTATAATATATCTTGTTTGAGTAAATTTGTAGTTGTTATTCTTATGTTCCACAATCAAAATATATATTTAAAAAATAACAGCACAATTTTATATTGAATAATTATTTGATATGTTATCCGTATCAAAATATCAAATTGATCCAACATCGAAAAAACTAAAGCTTCACATATAAATTAAAACACCAAAAAACCTGTGTTTCGCGAAATAATCCACAGGAGAATGCGATAAAAATCGACACTAAAATATGCAAATAAGATGCGATCGCGTTGATGTCTTTTGTTCTGATAACATCTCAGACACTCGGTACGACTCTACAGTTGCAGTAACACGGCTCTACCAACTACATAGAGCCTGCGGCCTGTTAACGACGTATTGTCATTAACGATCTCTATCGCCTAGCGATGATTAATGATGGCACAAATATGATTTGATGGTAATTTTTTTGGGTCAGTTTCTTTTTGTTTCTTTTAATAAGCACGCTGTTTTATTAGAGCGCATGAAATTAATGATTTTGAAATATTTCAAGATATCTGTTTTGTGTTGAGAATAATTGTTATTAGTTGCAATCGTTGTGACGGCCTACAATAACATGTGTTTTTATTCCCATTTTTTTTAATCTGTTATATAATTTTATTTATTTTTTGCGGTGTAGTATTTAAATAAATTATATGCAAAAGTATGTTGAAATACTTTTGTATAATTGGAGATATTTATTGTTGGAAATATCTTAAATCCATTTGTATTCATAGTGTGACTGGTTTGGTCGGTGCATTGAATTGTATGTATAGAAAATAAACTGATTGTTATAGAGCGAAATAACCCTACTATATACTTTACAGACAAAAAGCTGTAAGATTGGATCTATCCCTCTTAATTTATTAATATACGAGACTCTACTCTCATACTTTTAGTAGACTCTATTTGATATCTGCCTGTTATTTATTACACCAAATTTATACAATTTTCCATCCAAAATAATGCCTTTGAATCTACAATGGTTGTATAACAAAATCATTCAATGCATTTCATAGTAATTGTGTTAAAATGTCATTGTGAATACACTATGGAATCTCCGTCCATGGTATGACTGTATCCGCAGCACAGCGACGCAATTAAAACGCTGTCCCAACTCAATTGTGAAAAAGTCTATTAAATTATTTACATTAATTAATTTATTAGGACCGGAAGAGGGGATTTTCACACATTTTGGAATTATCGGTGCATGGATAACGTATTTTAATGCCGATAGGTGGAAAATTTAAATATATATGTTAAAAAGAACTATACATAATAGTGACATTGTGTGAATAACAGTATTTATATAGTAGAACTCAAAAACCTCTAATTATCCGACCAATTGAAAACTTTCCAAAGATCAACACCAACAAAAACCTTATAAGAAAATTCTTATACCAGTTGGTGACTACAAAAACATATCGGCTAGCGTACGATAGTATTAAAAACACAATCGCCTCACCTCGACACATCCAACGCTATCAACAGTGCTTGCGACACACAACACGCACGAAACACACGACACAGCGCCGACAACACACAACACCCATCGGTCGACAACACAACACAACACTAAATCACGAAAAATCACTAAATCCTCGAATATAATTACAAATATCCACTACTTGAAGTAAAACACGTCCACTGCGTGAGATTGTTTGTCGCGAACTGACGCGTGGCGGCGCCACAAGCGACGTGCGCGCGCGCACCGCTCCGCCACGCACGCTGTCTCGCTCGCACTCGTTTAATTCCCCTTTAACGCCTGAAACAAAACATAATATGATGAATGCGGGGACATCGAAAGCCTTCTGATGTGTTACAAAGGAAAAAGTTAATTTGTTATTTCGTATTGACTAGTGTTACAGCCCGGCTCTATACGTATCGAATTTTTACAATGTTTTGACGCAGAAAATTCAAGGTGCGATCAGAATTGCCGTATTCATGACAGTATTGATAAGTTACTGTGTAAATACTGAAGTCTAGTCACGTTTGTGCAAATATATAGGCCAGTGTTGATATATTTATGTGCTTGGATCTCTAGACTACATAATATAAAAATGTTTTACTTGTAAAAAATAAACTGCAAAATTTATACCGACTTTTATGGCTATAAATTATGGTAACACGTGGGCTAATATATAATACAGACATGTTTTAAATATCTGCTAATATTATAAAAAATATATTTGACTATTTGCGTTGAATAGACTGAAAATACTGGATATATTTAAAATTCTTTCACCATTCGAATCCTACGTTATCCCTAATGAACATAGACGATGGAATAATTTCATCAAGTGTATTTGGACCCGGGTAAGTCTGGGCCTGGGTTCTAGTATGCCATATTGTTAGACTCATCCTGCATCCAAGCCACAATCTATATATTCCAATAGCAGTAAACATATGTATATAGGCGTCGTAAGCTCTATTAAGTTACATTGAATTATCACAATATTTGCGAAGAATTAAATAAAAAAATGGCTTAACTTCTCACAAGTTAAGGATGCTTACGGTAAGACGTATACGGTTTGGAAGCGGAAATTCCGCACTTTATTTGGCAAAGTAAATTTTTCATGGGAAACGAAATGACGGAAGCATAAAGACAAATTCTTATAATGCTATAAGTTGATCGGCATCCTGAACTGTTCGTACTTAGTTTCCGAGAAATGTTGTGCACAGATAAGCATGTTATTCCTATAATTTCATACTATCTTACATATACCGCTTTGTATGAACAAATCGATTTTTATTTTATTGCAGACTTGAGTTGCTGTACTGTATCGAGACTCTTCTTCAACCTACAGTTCGATTCCGAGGCCATAGGCCACTCTGGCTTAGTGCTTGTTGGCGGACTTTAAATGCCACAGAAAATCTTGGTAGTGCTAGAAAATTACCGTGGTGGACTATGCGGCCTAACCACTCTCAATTGTGCACTCTATTGTAGATGAGGCCCATGTCCTGCAGTGGGACGAATATGGGCTGATACAAAAACACACATTGCTGATGTACTCCTGTGGTTTTCTTAGCATGTGAGTATACCATCTCAAGCGATATTCTTTAAAAACTTATCTCTAAATTATATTTATAGCTTCGATATTTTTTCCATCACATTAGGGAAAGTAAACCACACACGACGGAAGATTGTCATTGCGGGGGCGTCACACGTATGTCATGATTAAATTATGTGTTTCTTAGGATTATACGCCATATAGCTTTTGTAAATATACACGAGTTTTACAACTATGGAGATGAGTTGTCTATATTTTTTAAACATTATTAAAGGCAATGGAGGAATTCTCATATTTTCATCAGTCTGAACAACAATTTATTTATTTATTCTTGCACATGAAAAGAAAAAACACTTACTTAAAGATATTACAATTTTTTTTTTGTTATTTTTTTTCATCATCCAATATCCGAGTTTAAAAATGCATTGTGGTGAAACAAAAAAAAGTCGTATGTATACGCATCCATCCATCCATCAGCCAAAGGAAGTCCACTGCTGAACATAGGCCTCCCCCAATGATTTCCACAGAGACCTGTTGGAGGCAGCCTGCATCCAGCGACGTCCCGCGACCTTTATCAGGTCGTCGGATCATCTTGTGGGTGGACGTCGTGTATACGCATACCTGAATCAAAATCACGCTTCTTTTTTAGGCAGTAAAATTAACTTTCGTGAGAAATCACAGGACACAAAAATACCAACGTAAAGCCATACATGTGGTACAAAAACAGTAACGTCGATGGTAAAAAGCGACCACAACGCAACGCAACGGTTGTGAGGCTTCATGAAAATGCGGTTTGCAGCATTAGCGGTTAGACGGTAGTGGGTTCGAGTCTGCGCATAATAACTATATTCACCATTACGTATTTAGCCTTATTCTCCTAGTGGTGTGTAGACCTGTTAATCGTGACGTCCCGTATTTTTTTAGGTATATCATGGTTATGTCGTTCATATTGTCTGATGTACAATTTACGAAATTATTTTATATCCCCGTCTTTAAAAAGTATATGGGAGCATATTTTATGAGTTAATTGTAGGATTCCTTTAATTCTAACTGGTGATACCACCGCAATGCCCATTTTTTCCACCAAACAACTATATAAATGCACTGTTGTGTTCTGCTTTGAAGGAAATTGTAGCCAGAGTAACTACTGGATATAATGACACTTAACATTTTATGTCTCAATATGTCCAGTAGTTACTTTGGCTACAATGAACTTCTAACTAAAACAAAACATTGTATTTATACTGCTGTTTGACGGTTATGTCATCATCAGTTATATGTCGTGCCAGTAAAAAACGATCGAAAAATAATCCTAAGTCTACTTACAAACCGTGACTATCCGGTATATATTAAAAAGCCATTAGTTAACTTTACGGAGGTGTTAACAGCGGGATAATTCCTTTGCCGGCACGAGGACGCCGCGACGCGTGCCCGGCCATACTTATTAATAATTAACTACTACTGTAGGATGTGACTTTTCATCCCGCTATATATTATCCTAGATTTAAGAGACCGCTGTTTTGAGTATTCCTTCATCTTGTTTGTATGCGTTGATCGTAAAAAACTAAAGTTGTCAAAGTAAATTTTTGTATTACGTATGAATGGCGAGACGAACATGCCTATCGCTTGATGGTAAGCGATACGACCACTCAAGAATTAACTAAACCAAGAATTACAGAGCATTGCTTCTCATTCCACTGCGCTCGCCATTCGGAGACATAATATAAGATAAGTTTCAAAATATCCAATACTTACTCTGGCAACAATATCTTTTAAACTAGAACCCTACAGTGTTATATATGCACCTGTTTGACGAGAGAAATGAATATTGCGACTCTTACTGACTGATTGAATATCAATTAGAATTAAAGTGTTAGTAAGTAAAAAATGTATGTACTGTTTGGCGGGAGAAAGAGACATTGTGGTAGTAGGCGGCCTCTCACATTTCCACGATATATAGACACATACAATGTACATAAGATCACAGTAATATCACTAATGAGTAGGCTGAGGCGCCAGTTTTGTAAAATTCATGAATGTTTTTCAAGCCGTGAGTTTCGCACAAGATTATTTAAGATCATATAATTTCATAGTCCCTTATTAGTTTGATGCCTAAAGCTATATTAAGAGTGCTTGTGCTCAAGAGGCAGACTTCGACATCCGCAGCCCGTATTGGTTTTTCGCGTGAGTGTCGAAACGTGTCCAAGTGGCCCCTACCGACCTTCAGACAAATGTGGGGCGTATTAATTGGCTGTGAAACAATACCCCTTCTTGAGTTAATAAAATATACAACACACTTGATTATGCCCGCGGCCTAGCTTACGGGTTATAATATGAGAATAGGGTTGTTTTTAAGTATCAGATTTACGTCTAAGATATTTCAGAACCCTATTTTTGATATTAAAGCATAAGTTGCAGTTTATTTATATTTATGGGGTGTGTACTATGGTTATCAAGACTGACTATCGGATTTCATCAATGATTAAAATAGCTATTAAATAAAATTATATGCGTATATTATTACCTCTATGTGCCTGTATCTCGGGAATAATTATGATGAAATAATTACACAAATTGGGAATATAATCCAAAGTCATAAGTTTCATATTTAGACAGCTGATATTCGTAGAACAAGAAGTACATATAAGACTTAAATATTCCAATAAGTTCAACACTTCGAGGCCCATTGCAAAGACAATTAGTACGAAACACTTGCACATATAATGGAATTAATTATAATAGAACATAATAAAGCTAGATGGCTAGTTTTTTTACTCGTTTTACAAGCCTTCAGACATGTTAAACAGCTTGTCGCCTCAAACGTCAATTATCACAGATATTATCAGGATACTCGTTATTGGTAATGACAACGATGATCTTAATAATCAACTTTAATAACTTACTTAGCGATTCACGCATCGAATGCAAATGCTGTGAATATTCTCCGTTTTACTGAAATGGATGATGGGAACCGACTATACACCATCCCCTTATTATAACACTTTTCTTAATGGCTAAAACCTGTAATTATTATTTTTTTGTTTGAGAATTTTTATACTGTCACGAAGACGTGGCTAGTACATGAGACGATGCTAGGTAGAAAGAAAGATTCCATTCCATTAAAATTAAATAAATACACCCAACAGGGACATATGTACATAGTCCTCACCCCACACTAAGATGGATTGTGTGTTGTGTGACTTGAGTCGTGGGTATCAGGAACTACGAGAGACTTTTCCGGTCTAACAAACACCCAGACCCGAAACAAATACCTGTGGTTTGCACAAATATTGTATAAATATTTTGTTTCTTCAATCTGGGTGTTTATTAGACTGAAAAGTCTGTTGTAGTTCCTGATACGCACGACGTATGACACATCTTAGTGTGAGGTCAGGATTTTTGGGTATTTCTTTAAATAAATAGCTAGAAACACTGTAAGTTAAACGTGATACCGTTTTACTAATATGCATTCATGAAATATTTAACATTATATTAGTTAATTTGACACAATAGCCTAGTTACAGAACCAAGACCATGTTTGTGTGACATAATTCATATTGAAATTTCTTCTCTAATGCTTTCATATCACGTCCAAAGTAATATCAGCGCATTTAACTGGCAATGAAAGCCGTAATGCAGAGGTACGGCGTAAAATGTAAATGAAGTATTTTAAATCCATATGTATAAATATAGTGGGCATGTTGGTGTAGACATTATGAATGTATTTATGAGCATGACTGCTCGTTACTGCTTGATGAAGTTGAATGTACGTAAATATTTTCTGAAAGCTATCTGGTTTAACATAAACATCAAGTGATAGACATTAGTCAGACCCCAGGGGATACTACACATTATAAGTATATTTTATTAAAGTTAAAACTCTATATACAAATGGTATATTGTATATAGGCGGACTTCAGAGGTATTTTCTGCCAGTCAACTTTAAGATGGTGGCGGGATGAACTGAATTAGGTACACATATGCTTATTTGACACCTGATATAACCTACAAAAAATGTTTAAATATAATGGATAAATAGTACAGAGGGTTCTAAAATCTATTGACCCTGAGAGAGATTTCCGCGTTTTCCTATTATCCATTAGCGGGCTACTCACATTTTTTTGCACATGTTTTCGGCATGCACGTTTTCTTGTGATCTTTACTTGTATCATTCAAGTGCATAATAATTTACATAAACCCAATAATTAACTCCGAAAAATGAAACTGTGTTCTGAACACTGCCTTTTATAGGATAGGTTCACCCCCTTTTACATTATGGGACGATTTGACGAAACACATAAGGGGAAATATGGGATTCTTGTAGCACCTCTGCCTACCACTTCTGGGAATAGGCGTTACGTTTATATATTTATGTATATTGCATATACAGGGTATATCAAGACTGCTACCGAAAACGAAGCCGGGTGGTAGTTTAAGCGACTTCAGACACATTGCAACAGAAAATGTTGCAAAAAAAGCGAATTTTTTTTTTTATATTTTTTTCATATGGTCGTATTTGGGGTGGTAAATACATTTTTTTCCTAAAATAATAGTGTATACCCTTTTATTTATAAAGACTCTAAGGTATAAAAGAGTTTAAATTATTATTTTAGCAAAAACTATGGATTTACCACCCCAAAATCATGATATTTAAAAAATCATAAAAAAAATTGTCGCGTTTCTTTGCGAATTTTTTAGTTGCATTGTGCTTGTAGTCACTAAAACTACCACCCGGCTTCGTTTTCGGTAGCAGTCTTGAGATACCCTGTATATTATGCTACATTGAAAGTAACAAATGCTTAATCAATATGTACAAATACAGACACAATATTTTGATAATGTACATATAAGTTAACACGCGTGAGTGTTTGCGCGGTGTATTGTGTGGTACAGCAACCAGCGGGGGTCGCACAGCCCACCGGATTGGTCACATTAATCATCAAATAGCAATACGCGGGACAACTTACTTAATCTGTTTTTTTTTTTAATTTGTATGGAAACTTGTTCGCGTAGCTGGTATTCTTCACAAGATTTTAAAAAGTATGTGAATTACATGAGTCCATTCATACTAGATCGGATAAATGAATTGAGTTAACACCACCGCAGAAATTATTTTACTATAAAACAAAAGTCATTTTATATCTGAATTTTGATTTTCTTTTAATATTATTTAATTATTTTTCAGAAAACTTACAGCTTATACAAAAAGTAATTTACAATTATCTGTAACAGAAGGACAATTACACGTATTCCTTGATAAAAAATATATATAATTTTTAAATTTATCTTACTGTACATAAATGTTAAGTTAAAGAAGAGAAGTTGCACCATCTTTCACAAAAAGAAAGCATCGGTCAATATCTTCTGCAGCTTTTGGATACTGGTGCATTTGAGTTACACTGTTTGCAGCTTCGATTGAGGATGGAATTCTAATAGTATTTGGAGGGAAGTGGACAAAAATATTTTCAACTCCTATTATTTTACTTTGTAATTAATTTCGTTGCGAGTTAAAGACAAGTTAGACATTCCCGGAGACTCGCCGAGCTTCAATGACCGCGCATTACTTTGCGTACCACTGTTAATCCTGGCTTACAGGAGTTGCAGTGGCGGGTGTAAAGGCAGGATAGTCTCCAGTATTTGGAATTGTCGTATTTTTCATCAGTCGCAGTATATTTACTTCCCCTTCACATATGTGTACAGAAATGAACATCCGTATTACGCCATAATTTTATAAAAGGCTATAAGCACGTACGCGCGCACAGTGGCGTCAACGTGAGAATCCCGGGCAAATGTAATCTGATACATAAATCAGTGACGGTTGGCCCACCGGGGAAGCTGGGCTTCGGGATTGTGGTCGATGGTGGCAGATAATACACCTTTGTTTTGGGATTAAGATAAAAAAAAATGCGGTTAAATCTTATAATCTATAGATGATAAGTTTACTGTAATAAAACTTGATAGAAAAGCAGATTCATAAATAAATTACAGAATCATCAATATGCTTTATTTTAGTTTCAATTTGATTCTATGCAGAATTATATTAAAGTGGAATTATTAGTAAATCTTCTGTTATTTATATTTTTGGAATAATATATTTTATTATACCTTTTATATAAAGTGGTCTGAATGGATGGGTATTTTTGAAACGTAACGCACTTTTAATTTTACCTTTTCCAACTATGGCTATAGTAAATTATAGTATTTTTCTACCAAGTCATGAAATTGTCCAAGCATTGATTAGCTGGCCAACCCGCACTAGGCCAGCGTGGTGGACTATATGGCCTAACCACTCTCAATCGTACTCTCGATTGTAGAGTAGGCCCGTGCCCTGCAGTGGGACGTATATGGGCTGATACAGATTGATTAGCTGGAAACTCAATATTCAATAGAATTGAAGCAACAAAAATAGATTAATTTAAAGCATATTTAATAGACCACCACCAAAATATTGAGAGTAAAATATTATGACATGTGCGCGCTTATACCCGATGCACAGAGTTGCTCAGTCGAAACGAGACGGACAAAAAATGTAAGTTAATACTTTATACGCCGGATATATGATGTCAGCGCACTAGGGAAGCTGCGAACATCTTATTTTACAAATATTTGTAAGCTACTTCATCATTTTAAGATATTATGTTATCGACGACGATGATCACACAGTAATTTAAACACTACAAAATGTAAACAAAAGTTATTTCTTTTATTTCAATGAATGGTGAGACGAGCATGCCAATCGCCTGATGGTAAGCGATACAACATGAACAGAAGCAAAACCAAACAACATCATGAATTACAAAGCAATGCTTGGCATTCCACTATGCTCGGCATCCTGAGACATAAGATGTTAAGTCAGTAATTACTCTGGCTACCATGTCCTTCTAACCAACACACAAAAGTGCATTTACACTGCTGTTTGGCGGGAGAAATAGACGTTGCGGTGGTGCCTACCAGGCGGCCTCTCACATGTGAGTGATCTACTACCAGTAAAAGTTATTTGCTTAGATAGGCTCGGTCTGTAACACAGTCGGTTGACAAGACTTCTGTAAGAGGTAAGGTTTTGTCCCGAGCGGATGATGGCCGCAGAAAATAAAACTGTAACTTTTATTTCAATACAAAATTATTATTAACCACCTTCAAAAAAAGGAGGACGTTCTCAATTCCTCAGTTTTTTTTTATAATAATATAATAACTCTTTATTCAATAGCAAAGGTTTACAAATATTTGAGGGATAGGGGACAACTTTTAAGCATACAATGCTTGTGCCAGATGACCCCGCTCATCAATAATTTGACATACATTAATTTGCCCAAAAATGCTAACAAAAAATGAACGACAAACACAGAATAGAAACAAAACTAAATGAAGTAACTTAAAAATAAAATAAGCATTTATAAAATAAAATTAAAAATAATAAAAAAAAAAACAAATTAATACAATTAAAAGACGGAAAAAAAACAATAATAAATTAATAACAATCATCATCATCATAAACATTGAGTATGATTGTGTGAGTGTATTTGTGATTGTGTAAATGTGCTTGCGTGTGTATGTGAAGGTGAAATTATCAAGTCACAAGACTTGTAAAAGTTTTTCAGTTTCCTCATACGTCAAGGATGTTATCCACTCCAAGATATCTTTTTTGCAATCATAGTATTTTTTTGCATAAATATTTAGATGTTTATTAATCCTATTGTATAGTAAAATAGAGCGCTTACTGTATTGCATACTAGCAAATACTGTTTTTGATACAGGATTTTTAACTACAAAATCTTTTCTTCTTTTGTCTATAGCGGCAGAATCAAATGGTAATCTTTTGTGAATTTTCTTTATGGTGTATATTATGTACAATTTTCTAACTGATAATAAGTTACAGGAACTGTAAAGTAACTTTTTTAAAGTGTAAACTTTACTGTTTTAATATCAGAGGATCGAGGCCAATAGTGTAATGTGACAGGTTGAGTACGTGGTTGCGCTTGCGCCGACCGCACAATGCTACCGATACTTTACGGGTGGGACAAAAAAATGTAAACTGATACTATATTTGACGTGTAAACCACCAAGGTAGCCACTTTGTCAATGAATTCAGTTTATGTGGTTCAGTGTATATTATTATGACATTAACGCACTCAAAGGTTTCTTATGTGTGATTTTCGTGTTTATTTTATAAATCTGCATAGTTTTAAATAGGTTGATACAATAATTATTTTTGTTTCACTGATATAGGATGTCAATAAGAGCCTTTCCGGGTCAACTTCTTGTCTATGGATCGGATCATTATTATTTATATAATAAATATATAATAATACCTTTATTTGACATTGTAACTAAAATCGATGGTGTTTACAACATCAGTACGGCCCGTGACCACGAAGATTGTAAAGCCTTCGAAACATTGAAAAGATTAGAATTCATAAAATAGTATAACAAAATAGTATAATAAAATAAATAAATAATAAATAAATAAATAACATAAATAACACCCAACAGTCACATACATAGTCCTGACCCCACACTAAGATCGAGTCTTGTGTCGTGGGTATCAGGAACTACGGGAGACTTTTCGGTCTCACAAACACCCAGACCCGGAAGAAATATTTGTGGGCCGCACAAACATTTCTCTCGGTGCGGGGATCGAACCCGCGGCCTCTCGTTTCACATGCGGCGTCTAACCAACTGCGCCACGGAGGCTGTCAAATAATATTAAATTATATGTAAAATAGTATTTCAACGTATGACACTCGCATAAACATAAGAAGTTATGAAGTACCTACGTATAAATTTTAACAAGTTTTACCATTCCTGATATCCTCATATTCAATAGCATTCTTAAATGTGATCCCTCCACAAACTACGAATCTCTATAAGACCCTTATAATACGAACTAGAACCATCGATTTAAAAGCTATAAATCTACGACAAACCCGTACTTATCCACTTTCTATAAAGATTCTTCTATCGGATCACGTCAATCATTATTAAATTATTATAAGTGTTTCTACTCTTTTTTCACTTAGCATTGAAGTCCTCGTTCACGACAGATACCTCTTCGGCATTAATGAAGTTTAATACACAAAGATCTTTGGATGTTTGTGTTGTTATTCTATATAATTATTTCGGTCTATATGTATAACTGCTTCTTCATAATTCAACAAAAGGACATTCGAATAGAAGAAAAAGGGAACCGTTCACAGCTTAACGGTGAAGCGAAAATACGATACAGTATCTAATATAAATGAAAGTAAGATACCTTTTCGACTGTATTAGCGTGAAATTAAATAACTACAACACAACAACAACAGGTGACACAATACTAAGAAGATCTTTATATTATCCTTTATCACATATTTTTTCGTATTTTCTTAATAGTAATAAATATATGTAATAAGTGCGTGGTGGCCTGTTGGTAAATGGACTAGACGCGACTGCCAACATGTTCACGGTGGTTGCGGGTTCGAATCCCAGGGCACACCTCTGACTTTTCGGAGCCATGTGTGTATTGATAGTCAATCACCACGCACTAAAACGGTGAAGGAAAACATCGTGAGGAAACCTGCATACCATAGCGATTTATAAAATTTCTATGGTATGTAAGTCCGCCAACACGCACTAGGCCAGCGTGGTGGACTATATGGCCTAACCACTCTCAATCGTACTCTCGATTGTAGAGGAGGCCCGTGCCCTGCAGTGGGACGTATATGGGCTGATACAGATACAGAATAAATGTATAGTGAATACGAGCTAATGACATACAGTATGACCAAAAATCTCTCTCCAAATACAAGACACGCCTATGGGTATCTATTTTTTTAAATACTACAATTTAGATACCCAAATGCGCATATTTGTCATACTTTATATCATCAGTCCATCTTTAATATAAAATTACGTCAAGAAAATGCAGTTTTATGACCCAAACAGATAGTTTAAGATAACTGGGCATCGAAGGCGGATATCATTTAACACCGACGGATCGGATTGCGTAACATGTCCAAGTGTATTTTAACTAGAATGAAATATACACCATAACATGCTGTATCTAGATCACTAGCCACTCGCTACTGCCCCTGGCTTTGCTTCACAAGCATTTGTATACATTTTAATAAAACTGGAATAAGATACTGAAATCTTGGAATTACCTAAAAAGGTCAAATGAATATATATTTTTTTTATTGCGATGAATGGCCTGATGGAAAGCTATATGACCGCTTCTGGACGATAGAGAAACTAAGCAACACCATGAATTAAGAAGTAATGTTTGGTACTGCGCTCGCCATACTTAGACATGAGATGTTACGTCTCATTATGTCTAGTAGCTACTCTAGCTACAAGAACCTTCAAACCGCTGTTTGCTGCCGGACTCTCACATATGAGAGACCCTCAGTAAATTAAATAAGTGAATGTTTTCAATATCACAAAATATATAACATGCTGTAAGTGAGCGACTTAGTAAAATAAAATACAATCCATACTTACACAGAATACTTGTTGTATAGAAAATGGCAACTCAATATTTCTACAACAAACGAACATTCAAGTCTCTAGCAGTATACATTTTATAAATATATCAATACATATTTAAGCGCTATAAAAGTCGCATAAAATTGAGTTCTTTCGTGTTATTTATCGTTTTTCTAACATGCATTTGGCGAATTTATATTCGAGAATTGTATAATCCCTACTTGAAATGCAAATATTCATGTAAATCATTAGTAAGACGTTACGAAACCAGCACAATAAATTATTATAAAACTCCATTCGGATGTTATTTGGAGTGTTTAGAAGTAATATTTTATAATAAATTTCCGACCATTCAAGGTTTTATATTTAAAAGCATTTCTACTATTGTGTTATTTTGGTCATAGTGTTCGCGGTGACGTATATAATATAAATAGATCCAATAGTCACATACATAGTCCTGACCCCACACTAAGATCGAGTCTTGTGTCGTGGGTATCAGGAACTACGAGAGACTTTTCGCTCTCACGAACATCCAGACCTTCGGGTCTGTGTTTGTGTGAACCACAGGTATTTGTTTCGACAAATGCCTGTGGTTCACACAAATATTTATTTCAATGCGGGGATCGTACCCGCGGTCTCTCTTTCCACAACTAGCGTCTAACCAACTTCGCCACGGAGGCTGACGGTTTAATTATGTTGACGTATAAAAAGTTTTCCAAAATCTTTAAATGGACTTGTCTTCCTGGTTGGCTTTGTGCTTCGGTACGGTTACACAGCTGAAGTCTCGGGTTGAATGGAATCCCGGATCGGGCAACATTATATGTATATTTTTTTACTATTCATTATCAGCCCTGAGTCAGGAATTTGTGCCCCATGCGGCGGAAAGCGCGCCCCCTATCACATCGTGGAATAAAGCATACAAGGTGAAATGGATGTCCTGGCACCTCTGCCTACCCCTTCTGGGAAAAAGGCGAAAAGGAAATGAAAAGTATGTATGCATTTTTGAAGAACACAAATAGAACACATCCCGGAATAGTTACCTTTACAAATTAGACAGATTTAACATTACAAATTATCATTACACTCATTATCTACAATCCATATATTGGACACAAAGATATTCCATAGCAATTACGGTTCCCGTTAGCTAATCAACGCTTTCTCAAATTGATTTACTGCGTTAACACCCGCTTACTTAAACATTCGTCATTACTCATGCAACAGTTAAATAAGTCTGCGTGCTAGGGATCCACAATAATGAGATGCCTGGCTTAAAATTGCAGGTCGTAGGTTCGATCACCGTAAGAAAATACCTTTACTTGTATTGTTCGCGCACTCGTGATTTTTTGTCAGCAATAGAAGTTCTGGTGCATATTTTAGCGGGATTAAAATATACCTATATATGTCTTCGTTAAATCGGCTATCCAACACTAATACTTTTTGGATTCGAACCAGTTATTCCTCATATTAGCGAGTTCAAACAAACTTTTCAGCTCATATGAGCATAGATTTGCATTTGTCTGAATCCTTAAAATAGAAAAATAGTTATTGGTATAACATAGACGTATAAATAAAAAAAGTTGTTTACTAAATGAATTAATATCCAAAATGAAATTAGCATAGACGAATGCAACATAATGGCGGTTAGGTAGTAGGTCTATACGTATATTTAGATTCAACAAAAAGACAAAATCAACTCATGGGTCATGTACGTTGCATTGTTACTTTGCAGACTTTACTTTGCTATCTTAAAAGCCTCTATGGTTATTAGAATAAGAGTTATTTTACCGTGGAGGTACGGTTTAAATTTGTGTTTATTTAAATTGGAAGCGGGTTCGACCTCGGCACTGACATCTCTGCGGCCCCGTATGAGGTTTTGCATGACGGCTGCGCTTTGTTCAGGATTTAAGAAATTATATCGTTAAATTATCTAGACTATGCTGTGCTGTATCAGCCCATATTTGCCTACGGACCATGATACTCCGCTTTAACCGAAAGGTCGATTTGAGGGCTTTGGTTATTTAGAATGCACCGGGTATATCCACACTATGACTGAAAACGAAACTAGGTAGTAATTTTAGTGACTTCGGTGTTCAAACACAACGTAAGTAGAAAACTCGCAATAAATGAGACGTGTTTATAGTATTTATAGCTGCGGTTGTGTTGTGTATGTACGCGTATTTAACACACGAACACAATAATAGTTAATAATTTTTAAAAAATATCCTTATTTATATATTTTTTGTTGTTTTTTGTCTGTCATTAAAACGACCATTTGGCTTCGTTTAAGTCGTAGGGTGGATATACCCGGTATGTATGCATATAAAAAATCTACACCTTATCATAAGAGTATTTTTATTAAATACGTTTAGATCAAGATTATTGTAACGAAAGTATTCAAAATATAATATTTTTGTTAAGCAAAATTATATTAAGACCTACGGTCAATATTATTAGTAGAATATACAACTGCCCAATTTAGCAGCAATATTTCTTCGATTAGATTTTCTGTCAGATAGTGGTACTAGCAATCTGGCTGTTACAAAATAGTTAAAATACATTTGATAATACGAGTATTTGCCTAAATAATAGCGAGACGGAACTGAGTCATTCAATATTGTCAACAATAGACGCCCTCTCAATGTTATTTGGCTGTAAATGATGCGATGACCATGACCAAATTGAATGATGTTTTTGCTTATAATTTTTTGCATATTGTACCTACTTATTGTGCATTGTATACTATACGGATCTAAGCGGATAATAGCTCAATTAAGTGAAGACCGGACTGCAAGAGTTGTAGATACGGAACAATCACTCGATATGAGGTGAACAGTTTCCTTGTTTGCCAAAGATATCATCATCATTTTCAGTCTTCAGCCATAAAAAATGAAGTGTTGAACAATGTCAATAAGATTTATATTAATCTGTTAATTAAGTAGTGGTCTACAGGCGCAGCTGCCAAAAGTTCGCGATGGTTTCAGGTTCAAATCCTAAGTCACATCTCTGACTTTTCGGTGTCATGTGTGTATTGATAGCTAGTCAATCACCACGCACTATAACGGTGAAAGAAATAAGTATAAGATTTCTATGGTATAGAAAGACCACCAAACAGCACTTGGATAGCGTGGTGGATTATATGGCCTAACCCCTCTCAATCGTACTCTTGATTGTAGAGCAGGCCCGTGACCTACAGACTACCGTAAAACATATATGGGTTGAAACAGATACAGAGTAGAAACGACCCGATGCATGCATTAAAATACAAAAATATCAAAACCTCTTCAAAACGCTTTAAAAGATTTATAAGTAAAACCGATGTAGATAAACACGAAATATGAACATCTCGCGGCGAACATGATCTGTAGCGAGCAGATGATCTCGTATCTCGTATCTCGCATCGCTGCAACTCAATATTTGCGATACGAGCCCGCATTCCGGCAGTATCGCTCTCATCGCGATCGCCGTGTCATCGCCGGCTGCGATAAATAAAAGCTTTCGAATCGTAAGCTAATTTACTTGTCCTGAGCAGATATGTTTTTGCTCGGCAATGTAACTTCGAAGCTTGATGGCAGGTACAGTGCCAGATTGATTGCTAAATAGGGAAAACATATTTTCTTTATTCCATATAATTAGCCTGCCAGCCTGCTCAATAACCTATACACACATATCAAGAACCTATAAAGAATAAAGATTCAATCAAATAACTTATTAGTTAAAAAACTAGATTACCCGATCCGGAATTAAAACTAAGACACTTGCAATTCAAACATCATAAACACGACTATTATATCACCAGATTTAAAGCCCAAAACCACATCAAACTTAAAATGCTTAATAACCTCAAGCAATTAAATATCATCGGTTTTTTATTCCCATAAAGTTTAAACTTAACAAGCTAAGCCACGCAACCGAAATTGATCCATCAACAGAATATAACACACTGGAAGATAAAGTCACGGCCATAATGTTTATCGTGATCAAATAATGACTCGCCGGCGCACGCGCGACCGTTATCTTTCAAACTTTGAAGTTTAACCGTCGTCGGGTCGCGCACTGTTTACTCAAAATGTCTCTTTATTTTGGAAATAATGACTTCGGTTTCTTTTGTAATATTTATGTTATAAAGACCCATATTATGTAGTTTATCTTTAATTTATTTTTTTCCCGCCAAACAGGAGTGCAAATGCACTGTTGTGTTTCGGATTGAAGTTCATTGTAGCCAGAATAACTACTGGACATATTGAGACTGAACAACTTATGTCTCAGGAGAATGTTGGGCATTCCACTGCGCTCACCAGCAGTGGAATGCCCAACATTGCTTTGTAATTCAAGGCGTTATATGGTTATGCACTGTCCGTGTGCGGTCGTATCGCTAACTTTCAGGCGAAAGACACGCTCGTCTCACCACTCATTGAAAAATTAAAAAAATGTTATGGAATAGGAAGAGTAAGATTATTATTAATTCTTTTATCTTACTAATTTAATGAACATTACAATAAATTAAGAAGGTTGCCCCATAAATCTGCTTAAACAAATTGATCGTAGGAACCGAGATGGAACTTTAAAATCATAACAAAAGCTTATTCGCAAAAAATAACTAATGATTATTTTCCAATGTTAATTTAAAACGCCGACATTTCAAACACCAAAGCAACAATAAAAAGTAATGAACAAACAGACAACGTCGATCTCAGCTTGTCAATTTTAACTCATAACAAAAGAGGCAGACAGTTTTTGCGTAGGTGCAATTATTTTAATAGCGGCCTCTCACATTACATAATAATTATACTTGAAAAAGCGTGTTTTTTGGGGATTTTAAATGTCATGACCGTGTAATTTGCACAGCTGTGAAATGTGAGTTACACGAACGGCAATTAATACCAAGCGTATCGTATTATCCACCTCATGATGTAGGCTCCACGCAGCAAAAAAATATAAGCCTCTTCCAAAAGTTTTGGAAACGATCTCATTATCCTTGGCAATATAAAGAACCGTATTTGTAGGACTGGACAGTAATGACCAACACCGCTTGATGGAGTGTCCCATAAATAGTGCTTTACGGGAGACGATTGTAAATAAATTAGGATTAAATAAATTAGATATAGGATTGGTACAAAGTATTTTGGCAGTACTTGACTCTGAGCAAGCCTGAATGTTTTATAGATTAGTATTAGCCAAATAGGACTATTTAAGTATAAGTAGACAATTTGTATTAGGGGGCCAATGAAACTGAAATGTCCATTGGACAAAAAGATCCTAAATAAATAAATAAACTGTAACTGGTACTGGACAGCTAAGACAACGATTGAACTGTTAAACTTCAAGAAAGTTCAGTTTAAACTTCAAGAAATCTAGCAAAACTAAGTTGTTTTCACTTGCTCACTGCGCTTATTAGCCAAGTGAGGCTATAAAGATGATGAATGGGTAGCACTGTCTTAAGTAGTTAGTAGACAAGTAAAATAGCTTTAATGTCTCTTTAATTTGTATCCCAGAGCCGCAATAATTCTCAATCTTCATAGTCTTTCGTGGGTGCCAGATTAGATTACTCATATTATGCTAAACAAAAATCATATATTTTCCATTAGCGTAGTTGAGAAATTACTATGGAGAAAGTGGCGAGACAAATTTGATTTTATCGCAATAATTAAATTAATATCTTTATGTGAACAGAAATTTTACAAATTCTCACGAAAATCAAGAACTTTTACCATTTATAACAAAAAATAGAAACAGGCGTATGTCCTTAGTAATTAATATAATATAGGATACACAGTATCAGTATCAGCCCATATACGTCCCACTGCAGGGAACGGGCCTCCTCTACAATCGACAGTACGATTGAGAGTGGTTAGGCCATATAGTCCACCACGCTGGCCTAGTGCGGGTTGGCGGACTTACATACCATAGAAATTTTTATAAATCGCTATGGTATGCAGGTTTCCTCACGATGTTTTCCTTCACCGTTTTTAGTGCGTGGTGATTGACTATCAATACACACATGACTCCGAAAAGTCAGAGGTGTGCCCTGGGATTCGATCCCGCGACCACCGTGAACATGTTGGCAGTCGCGTCTAGTCCGTTTACCAACAGGCCACCACGCACTTTAGGATACACATGTATTAGAAACTAATATCAAATTCTTTGCTAATTTTTAATCACCATTTTATATAGGTATAGGTATACGAAGTTTCAAACAAAAACTCACCAAACGTAATATCAAATACGAAAAAGAAAAATGCTGAATATTATTACATTATTAACTTAAACAGCCCATCTGACGCCAAGACATTCAAATAAATTAGTTTACATAATTAAAGTAATACCCATTTTATTACATTCTTGAGTATCAAACACGTGCCGTCAGAAAATAAGTTAATACCAAAAAAGAAACATCTTTCGCGTGTTTCGAACGCCTCTGCAGAGACATGCGAAGTCGTAAAACAACAAATTTCTCACACCATTTAATCTCAAACACAAAATTGCTTTTTAATGGAGCCAGCGGTAAATCTCCCGAGCTGATAAATCCACGCCTTTACTGATAACATCTCTCGGTCCACTCGGACATTTCCAAACATTCGCCAAGAATCACTTGTGTTCTAATAAATTGTATAGTAATCTGGAATTGTTTTATGCAAAGGACTTTGTGCGAACGGAAAATAGGTTTACTTCAGTATACAGATGTATAGTTTTGGCACGACTATTTATTATGTACGCAGATTTCATACTAGAGAAAACTCCGTGGATAATACTTGGTGACCACAGTACAAACCGTGGGCAAAACTTTTTGTACAAATGCGCTGTTGTGTTCTAGTTAGAACGACATTGTAGCCAGAGTTACAACTAGGCATATTGAGACTTTAATATCTTATGTCTCAGGGTGGCAAATACTTTGGAATGCCAACCATTGCATTGCATGTAATTCATGGTGTATTTTTGTTCTGCTACTGTTCATGTGCAGTCCTATCGCTTACTATCAGGCGAATGTCATGTTTTCATTACAGATTAGGGACAAATAATTTATATAAGAGACTGTCCCGCCGTAACTCCCGCAACTCATACTAACTCACTAACTAACTCTTGCAACTCAAGCATCAACAGCGACACTCATTTTAATGAAGTCCGAGCATTGGAAGTTCAACGCGTCTCCTAGAGTGCCTGACAAAACTTAAATCCGCAACAAAATCAATCATAAATTTAAAATTTGTGGTTGGAAATATTTTATCTACTTCCCTCCGTAGCAAAGCACAATAAACTAAAGAAGTAAATAACCTGGCATAAAGACTTTTATAACCATAGAAGAATTTATGTAATCGATACAACCTAAAACACATCAGTGCGAAATTAAACCACACATTTCATACAACATTAAACTTGTGATGACTATCTAGATCCCCACTTACACAATCTAAAAATCAAATATAAATATCAGCACGTACTCTATAAAATTAGCTCTTAAGAGTCCGCCGCGGCTTCCGCCGTCATTTTCTAAGTGTTCTCGTATTAATATCAATGACTATACAATACTGGTCTTTTGTGGGGCACAGTGGGTGTTATTACATAATTGGAGTTCAAATTGTAGGGTCCATATCACATGATCGCGTGCACTACCATTTATATCGGTGAAGTTAACTGCCTTTGTTGTAGTATATAACGTGTAATTAGGGAGGTTGATGAAAATATTCATTTGAATTTTATTATATTATATTTATTATATTTTTATCTGGTGTGCTTTATGGCGGTATTGACCTTTATACACAATGTTTAAGAACCTCCTTCGCGTTAGTCTATACCATAATACATTCATTGTAAACATAAACAATAAAATAATATCGCCATTGATCAACGTAATACTTTAACAATTCATTAAGATAATTAAATTGAAAATTAAAACAGTGAACGGCCAATAAAAACTATAGCTGATTCCCTATAGACTCCTAAGTGGAGATAATATCTTCCAAGTTAAGAATAACAACATTCTTATTGGAATTTATTTCAAGATAATAAGCAAAGACAGGGAAGGAAAACAAATGGTTTCCTGTGTTATGTTAATTAATAGTTTTATTATTATCAAGATATTTAAAAATAACTTATACGTGTGTATTACTGTTTTTTATAGTCCTGCAACCAGGTATCTTGTCTTGGAGTAAACTTTAGGAGATTGACTCTTATGTCGTCCATCTGAAGACTGAAACAACAAAACATAGGTACTTTATAGTTAGGCAACATTTAGCCCAAAATAAATGTTTGTGGATCAGATACACATTTTTTCACGATGCTGGAATCGACCCTGCAGCTCCTTGTTTCACAGTCAATATCTAACCAAACTACACCATGAAAGCTGTTTAAAATATTTACATACATACATACATACACCAACTCACACCTATTTCCAAGATGGGGTAGGTAGAGATGCTACCAGGACACACACATTTCGCATTGTATGTTTAGATCTACGATGTGATAAGGGGCGAGTCTATATCCATACATATACATATCGGGCAAAATTTTTGACTCCAGGCTGATAATGAATAGAAAATTCAATATTAATTTGCTCGACTCGGAATCCAAACCCGTGACCTCAGCTTCATAACCGTACCGTAGTACAACTACGGCGCCAAAGCAGTCGAACCTTTACATTTTCAAATAAAAAAAGTTGGTCATATTTTATTCTCAGGATACTGGACATCTTAGTGTGAGGTCGGGACTATGAATCATTACAATGATTAATCATTTTCGTACTATTAATAATTTCCACCTCGATACTGCCTCTAAGGTAGAATGTCGCCGATTAATATCTTTATGTATTTAATCTTTATTTACCGACCATCTGTGCGCATTAGGCAAACAAATCGACACAACACCTACATAGAAAACCATTAGCTTAATGCGCTAACAGATTTATTAACGTTCGGCTTTATCGAGTGCCGGTGTGAGAATCATTATTTCAATTAAGTATCGTGGTAGGGGATTTCGAAGATGAATGCTTTTGAAATTGAATTAAAAGCAATTGTAATTAAGTAATTAAATATTTCGATACTGTGATATTTAACGTTTAATTTGATTAAATACTTTTATCAACCTTTTTATTTGTAACCATATCGTATTATGCAACAGGGAACTATGATTTTCACCTTAAAACCAACTTATAATTTTCAAGCCAAGTTTATGATTTCCCCAAGATGGTTCATTTTGAGAGAACCAACATACCAAGGGGATCTTTACAAGACCTGTATGCTTAGTCCAACAACCAGCAATAGGCCAGTGTGGTGTACTATGGCCTAAGCTCTCTCGATCGAACTCTAGATTGTAGTTGTGTTTTGTGCTCTACAACCATTATGAGCCGATACATATAGTTTTTTACTCTTATATCTACGTACGCCTACATTATTTTAATTTGAATAAATGTCAGACTTATTCACAATATTTTTATGGATCGAACTATAAGCCTCACGTTTACAACACAGCCACCATAACAACCGATCGATAAACCACCACACGTAATAATAAATCAGTATTTCCTTAGTTTTTGTTGGTAGCGGCGCGGTTTACTTTCTACTCATACTTTGTACTGGACTTGACAATTTCTCCCCGGTCGACGTATTGCTCCAAGTATTGCTCTGTCATTAATATTGCATTAGCAAAGGGTTCGGTACAAGTTGTCATACTATTCTTATATAGGCGAAAGTTTGTGCGTTTTTTACTTATTCATATTCAAACGGCTGGACCAATTTCGATAAAATGTTGTAAGAAAGTAGCTGTGACATTAACACAGAATACTTTAATTCCGAAAAATGTAGTATGCTTGTGGGATGATAAAGAAATTCACATATGTTTTACTACTCTTATAACTCATAGGGGTAGTTAGACATAGAATACAGGGATGAAATGGAATGTATGAAGACAGGATAGCATGCTTTGAGTAATGGAAACGATTAAGACGTGACTAAACGGGATGAAACAGGGTGGGACCAGAAAAGCAGTATAAAGGAAGGCAGTCATGTTGAGTTTAAATACAAAAAAGTTGACATGCAAAATAATATGTATGTATCTGATGTGGACTGGACTCAAGAGTAATATAATTTATAAATGCATTTGAATGGAAATGGCAGGGTCAAGATATGTGTACCGAAAAGAAACGAAATCTTTGCCAAAATTAATAAATAAACTATATAATATGCTGTATTTTTACACCGACAGATTTTGTGGCAAAGTTTTTTTTTTAATGTTTGGAGTAGAAATACATTTAATAATAGGCATGGCGTACCACTGAGCTGAATACGTTCAACTTTCTTTAACAGAAGGCATATATAAAGTAATCTACATGTGGAGGTAATTAATGATACACACGACGGAGCCGACATATTGCAACCATTTGCTGGTCCTAACTCCTAACCGACTTGACACAAAACAGCCGATTTAATTAGATGTTGCATTCAAGAAATATCTAAGTTGTACGCAGTAGTATATGTGCTCTTTGAACTAAATCTGTATCAGCCCATACTCATGGGACTGTATGATGGATTTACAACAGAGGGATCGACGGAGTATGCGTAATAAACTTTTGAAACAACATTTTCACGTGCATATTCAACACAATCGTAAGGCAAGAATATAATATTGATAACAGAATTATAATATAGATACCCTTAATATATTTTGGCCTGTAATTTTGCAAACTGCTGTCTAACATAATACTTCTTGTTGAAATCGGTAACTTAAAAAATTATGAGGTTCTACAACTTTGATTAAGGGAGTAATATCACTAAAACGAGCGTTTATCAAAAACTATTTTACTAAAAAAGCAGTCGAATTGAAAACCTCCTTTTGCGAAGTTAGTTAAAAAGTTGAATATCGATATAACTACGTAGTTATAAATTGTAGTGCCATTTCAGTTACTATTAAGGACCTTTTTCTCATGTTGAAACGGTATTAAAACTTTTTAAATTTCAATATAACAACCAGGCAATCGACGTTATAATTCTCAATCCCGAAGATGACTTTCCACATTCATAAAACAGAATTTAAAAACAGCGACATTGGACCAACACAGTAGACACGATAATGGTTCGGCGTTGTATGTCGTTCGTCATGTTGCACTTAAAATAAACTGCGCTGTACATGTGTTCTATAGAAAATTAATACATTCTTTCACTCTCCATTGGTCGGCAAACCATCGGAAAATATCTCTGGTACGTCCTTAATAAGCTATTAGCTGTGTGGTGCAAGAAAGGAGCGGTAAGCCCGGGAATTGAGGGCGGTAAACATAATATTGGAAGGCTCTAGCTGCTGAATATTTGTTTCACACAAGACTAGGTAATTTTTTGTGATCAATTTATTTCCGGATTTTATCACATATTTGGTTTTACTTTTACAACTTTTAACTTCTCAAGCGAACATTTCGATTACTTTATAGCTTTCGTTTTCCGGCCCGTGGCCACCAAATTCGTAAATAATAGTTTTTTTTTCAATGCGTAAAATTCGCATAAATCTAAGAAACCATTATGATCATAAAGAAATTAAACAAACAGATACAATACATACGAATATGATTCAAATAAAATTTGTACTATTTTCCCTCGTGATCACTACAACTGACCAAGTTAATGAATTAGATAAGGCCTACTCTGCTCACATTACCTAGCTTATATTTTATAATACACGAAGCAATAAAATAAGTGTGATAAACTCGTATCGCTTTAACATCGTGACTTGCGCCAGACCGGTACAGGTCTGAGGTACCGAGCACAGCGGATTGTACCCCCAGGCATCTACCGCCACCAATACTTCGGAACTGGACTTTACAATACTTTGCTGTACATTACTGGTTTAGTATACACATGTGTAGATAATGAGTGGTGATACTTTACAATGTGGTATATCATCTATCTAAAAAAATAATTACGTTTATTTTCAAAAAATACTATAAAGTTGTAATAAAACATTCAGAAACCAAAGGCATTTTCAAACCATCTCTCATACCTGTTTTATTAGAGATGTAAAAGTTTCCTTTCTGCATGTCTTTGGGGAGAAATTTCGAAAGGCTAGAAACGATATGTCAGGTTTTCCACCCTTTTACCCAGGAGCTGGGAGTCTGTCCACACCGCACTGATAGTTATGCCCAGCGCCTGATCTAGGGTTCTGACCGCCCTAGGCTAATTCTGAGGACGCGCCCAGGAACGTTACAATGAACCTAAAAAGTGGTATTTAGTTTTGTTTTGTTTACAAGTGTGAAAATTTTTGCATCATTCATACAACCTATAAAAGTTGTCAGATTGATCTGCAAGCGAAACTAACGTTTTCCTTTAATCTGAACGATATTCAACCTTAGGGTGGCAAATCATTTTTTAGTTGACCGAACATAAGGGTAAAGGCTACTCACGCATTATACGACCAAAACCGATATACAGGGTGGGACCTCACCACCTGCGTTGGTAGAGGAATGTTAGAATTTTTCATATTTTGTTGAATAACTAATAAAATATTTAATACTATGATTTCGATATGGTTTTGATGAAGTATTACAGATTTCGTCTTAAGAAATACGAATAATTATAAAATTCCTCTACCAACGTAGGGCGACCAGGTGTTAAAAAAAAGTGAAGAAAAAATTGAATTTTGCTTAAAATGACATCCTTTCTTTTATTTGACGTATGTCATTATTTCCCAGAATTTGATCTTTATAAGCAACAATATCGAATTGTGTAATAATACAGCCTGTGTTTTTTTTTTCTAAATCATTGGGTTCGATTCCTAGCTAGGTATATTTATTTATGAAAAATCTAAGTAAGCAGTTTTAGTTTTCATCAAAATCGGGCTCGTAAGTCCTTTGAGCATTTTTCACTATTCCTCATAGTTTAGGATTTGGCCATCCAAGCCCACTTGAAAACTCGCCTTGTATATTGATATACGATCAGGATTACGGATTACTAAGACATCTAAGAAGGCAAGAGAGTTATCATGTTCTAACTTCATGGTAAATTGAATTTCATTGTTGAGGAGTTGAGGTGATTTAAAAATGCAGTCACTTGGTCACACTTCTGTTAAGAGCGTATACACCTTGCGCGCAAAGTCAACTATAGGTATTTCTTCGTTAATTTCACGCACACATAAGCGACCAAAGCTGTGTGCGTAGAGCTGCCGCGTCGGCTCGCTATACAATCGGCTCAAACAACTTTGATCCGTGCGCTTCAAATATTCAATTGAAATGTAATTGTAATATAATATCATAAAAATATTTTATTTGAATTATAAGTAGACAAATATTACTGTGCAAGCAAAGAATAATACAAATTTTGGATACTAATCATATTTTCGTTATTATTACATTGTTAAGTTGCATTCAAATCAGTGTTCAATCAGTAGACACTACGGACGTTTTATTAATCATTTCGTGTTCGAACACATAAATAGTGTTAGGGGCCTTACAACCCCTTACAATTACGAAATATATTTAATTTTATATTACAATACATAACATAATTTAGCCTCGGAATTACATCCCATTATATTACCTGAAACATAATTTATACTCACTACAAAATCATTGTAGGTAATAAAAATAATTAAATATTTTACTACCAAAGTACTAAGATGTGGTAATCGCATTCCGCGCGTGGCTATTTTTACTACGCGCGGCATAATCGACTGCAGCCAGGCCGGAGCGACGAGCGATACGTCCTCCCTCTAGAAGGCCTTGCGGCAGTCTGATTTGATTCACGTCGGACAGCGTGTTTTATAGTGGTTTTTAAAATATTTGTAGAAAACATGAAAACTAATTTTGTTGAAATATAAAAATGTGTGGCGGAGTTCCGGAAAGGTTGAAAATGACAACAACAAGTTAAGTTATCGACGAGATTTTTTATAGTTTAACAAAAATTACAAGGTTTTTAGAGAGCAGCGATCCAGAGAGAACCAGCGGTGTGGATACAATTGGATACACTACAGACGTTAGCTTCAGCCGGGCGTTACTCAAATTACATTTATAAACACTGGACCTTATATAAGAACGTTTGTAACGAAACCATACCGCGATCTAATTCTACGGTGGCGCCATCTCTTAACGAGCGGCGGTAAACTCCCGTTACAAATGGTAATTTATAGATAAGATGTTCTTCTATTGTAATATGCAATTGCTATAAAAAATTATGTACGATAAGTTGGTGAAAAAAAATATGTTCTTGACGAGAGTTTCTGAATAATTGCGCATTGTTTAAATTTTTATTTTTCAGGAACTAAACACAAAAATATTATTTTTCTCAGCAAAATCCCTCCATAAGGGTCTTATTAGTCTGATAATATTTTTATTTTCATCTTATATTTAGTGGTTTCGGATATCTTAAGCTTCTAAATTGCCATTTAAAGCCTAAATAACGAAACTTGTGTTCAGTAATCCGTATAGTACTCACAAATTATCCATCAATCTATAATGTTTTTCACCAAAATCCCTAGATGACAACCTTTTCTAAAATTAGTAATAATTATTTTTCCTTTAAATTGTTTATTGGTGGCTATTAACTCATTTGAAAAGTCCTGTTTTTACGCCAAAAAGCGCGTGCAGGGTATAAACGCTCTTAAGATATTTAAAAAAGACGGGAGGCATCATACTAGTGAAACACTTTTGCAACTGCTCAATTATTTATTTGAAAATTATAGTTAAATGTTTAAAATTACTCACTCACTCGACCGCCGACCGATTTTTGCGTTTGTTATACCTACAGGTGCTATTTTAAATTTCGTTTATTGTTATAATCTCAGGGACTCGTAAGTTTTTTCAGTTCACAGTTTAGGTTAAGTGTTTTGTCTGGGTCTAGTTAAAATATGTAGGGTAGATGCAATGACGCTAAATTAATAGTGCATGCGAAGATAAGATTTTAGTTCAGCGCGCCCCCCAGATCCTCGCGCCCTAGGCTGCAGCCTAATTAGCCTAAGGGTTAATCAGGCCCTGGTTATGCCATATAATGTAACCATACTAATATAACGTACGCCACAATAGTGACAACAACTATTCAAAAATATTAAATATTAACAATATTTTATGAAATTAGCACGGAGAAGTGACTACTGACATCGGATAGTAAGTTCAGTACGGTCTAAGAAGAGTTTAAGTGAGTATTAAGTGGCAGGCAACTATTACGACTATCACTCACCAATCTTTATAATTATGCCAGTGATCACAGCTGAAGAACTTGTACAATGACGTATAATTGATTACACGCTGATTTACATCATATTTTATAGAAATTCCTGTGTTAGCTACCGACTAAAATAGAACCAGTAATGTACGTTTATATTTCGATTCGACCCGCAAAACCACGTGGTACAGGGTTCGATTCCAAGGAAGAGAAGTAAAACAATGGACACCTCACGAACAGGTTTCTCTTAAAACAGCTAAGGACAATCTTGTAGTAGGTTGTTGGCATGCTACAATGTTTGATATTACGTAAGAAATCTTGTTCGAAGTTTATCTGTTTATTAGTTTACGGTTTGTGTTCTCTGAACATGGGTGGTAAAACGAAGTATATAAAATCTCTTGAAGTCGGTACGGATATTGTATGAAATAAAATTTGCTTGGTTATTGGATGCAAACTAATTTGCGTATACAAGACAAATGCTTAAGTATAAAGACCGTTATACGAAAGAAATGTAGGACTGATTTTGGTATGATCGGATAAAGACAGAACTTTGAACAACATATTACGTGTACTCGTAGTATAAAATTACAATGAATGGAATAAATTAGTGTCAGACCGCTCAAAGTAGAATGATTTTGACGTAAAAAGATGTTTTTTTTCTTCTATAGAATGGCTAATAGTATAATAAATTATAAAATATACAACAACTTTAATTGAATTTTCTTTACCAGCAAAAGAACACCATTTTCCATACCTTTTGTACATTTGCGAATTTTAAAACAGTCCCGCAACACAGTGCAGTACATTATTGCTTAATTAAGCACAGTTTATACAAGGAAGTGGGTTCAATTCCCTCCACATATTGCTCTCGGAATTCATTCATTTGGCATCGTCTCACTCCGTTCCAATTTAATTGACGAACTCTCGTTTATACTTGGCATTTTACAGACAATATTGACACAGCAGTTGATTTTAATTAAGTTATTTGTTTTAGAGCATTCAGCATACTCCTACCTTCAAATTTAAAATTTAAATATACATAAGTCCACAATAAAAATAGGCGATTTGATTTCATAAGGATACATCCATAAAATTGTGCCTTTGTATCCCTAGGGATCATTCATTTTATTCAAAAGCTATTACAAATTAAAACTCTATAATTTGAGCTGTAAAACTTTACATCATTGAACATTAACAGAAACTGGTTAAATCTATCCTAATGCTGACGTAACATAGTTATCTTTAGCTGTATTTATGTGAACATATAGGTGTCTACAAATACAAATGGGACTTGAAAAACATTTTTGCTTTTGATAGGTTAATTCTTGAGCAAGGTTAAAGACTATTCAAGCTCGCACTATGGATTTGAGAAGACAAGCAAATAGAAGCCAGCAAGCACACTAACACATTATATGGGAGAAAGGTGTATCAAATATATGAACGATTTTTTCTTAACTTAAATCAGACAGCAATGACAAATACCATTTGCAATTATTGTTTACTATAATATTGGTTTTTGTTCGAGCATCAAATACATAACTATCACACTCTATCTCTGTCAGTCACTAATCCTACACGCCACGGAAGTTGTCAAGTTTATAAAGTTATATCTAAAAGTGAAAGCCATTTTGAAATCGATCCAGTTCTCGGAGGCATAAATAAAGAGATATTTGCCGTGCAAGTTTTTAGATCACTCAATTTATGTCTGCTCCGATAGGCTCAAATGTTAGGGGTTTTGTGTATAAACGTAGACGTCCTGAATTCTTGCAAATATTTAGATTTGTGGGAAATTATATTGAGACCGCATGAAATTCGCATATTTAGGATCTAAAGTAATTTAGTAAAGAAATAAATACATTTTTAAGGCTTATAATATTTCAATGATTAAGATACTATGGTACATAATTACATTAACTAAGAAATCAACAATACAAAAACCATCAGGAATAACTGATATAGATATTAAATCCAGTAATTCACAGTCCACTTCATAAAACAATCAGATACTGTACTTTTACGGGACACATCGCGACGCAATACAAATCTCATCATTGCAATACATTTATTACTTAAATGAATTAATTACGTACAATGTAAGGGAACTTGATTTAAATGAAAAAGCTTGATTCGAACAAGGGACGAATGCGATAAAGGCTGTTGACGAATTGCACGGGGTCACTGACCTGGCAGACGGGATGTGGCACGACCGCCCATTCAAAAATACCGCGGGTCTGGCGACTGTATGGCGAATTGCCTTTACTTTACCTATTCTGACTGCAGTTGTTGATTAAAAGCCGTGTCGCTTGAAGCCAATTAGGACCAACAAGATTCGACAGTTCTTTGTATGTTAGGTTGAATGGGTGCGTATTGAGTAGCAATGTTGTGGATTTTCTGATGCCAAATAGGAGCGTGCATGCTGCTGTGTTGCGTTTAAAATCCTATACCTAGTGATTACTGAGCTTTGAGATATTTAACAGACAAATTAAAACTCGTGTTAGGTTCGTGTTTATTCACATTTTTTATAATAATTAGAAGTTTAAAGGACTGTAGGATAATTTAAACGACTGTAACTAACCATTAATTCCAATGCCTATCAATTTAGTAAGTAATAATAAGAATCAACAATTAAGCAGCCTAACGCTTCATTTCGTAAATTTAATTTCCATGCCATTAAAAGAGTCCAAAACCGGCGCGTTCATGATAGGTTCCTAGGCCGATATATAGCCGTATCTATGTATGGCTAATCGGATCTCGTATCGGTCCCGCGGGCGTGCCGCGCCATTCATGGCGATACCACCGACCCTAACTTACTCGGCTACCTCCCGTGGAATATTCTAGAATTTTATTTATAATAGCTTGACAAAATGACTACAATACCTGATAGTATTGTAACATCCACACATCCGCCACTACAGCTCCTGTAAGCCAGGATCAACAGTGGCACGGCGAGTGTCTGGAAAAATTTCACTTGTATTTAACCCGCAAAAAATATATCATAAAGCGAAACAGGAATTGAAAGTATTTTGGAAATTTCCGCCCTTAGCAAAACAAGTGGCAAGGCTATGAAGTAAAGATGTATGAATAACCTGATGGTATTACCATTGAGTCAAGATAGAGTATCAAGCGGTGTTAGAATATTCATTTCTCGCTAGTCGATACAATTATGCCTGGTCTGTTGACAGCCTTCCTGGTGCAGTTGGTTGGACGACGACTATGAAACGTGAAGTTGTGGGTTCGATTCCCGCACCGAAATAAATATTGATGTGATCCAGAGGTATTTGTTACAGGTGTGTGTGTTTCTGACACCGAAAAGTCTTTCGTATTTCCTGATATCAATAACTCAAGACTTAATTGATCTAAGTGTGGAGTCAGGACTATGTATGTGACTGTTGTATTCATTTATTAGTAATATTATCTGAATTCGAAACAACACACTCGGGTCATTATGACGTGTCCTCAACCCCTATGTAAGGTGGTCGGTAGCCGGGCGTATCGGAAAATGCTATTACCAGCATTTTATAAGAGAGAAAAGGTTTTGTTATTGACCGTCTGTGAAAGCACCACTTTCACAACTACGGAACTACTAAATGCAATACAAACAGGCCATGACTGTACAAATTATTGGTACTTCGGCACGTGGTGAGTCGAGGGAACAGAACAGGTATTCTGTTGTTCACGCTAATTGTAGACATTAGATTAACTAACGGTTATCCATCTTTGGCTTTACTGATTTTACACCACTGTGACACCAATGATTCAAAGCTTAAGCCATTGTACGATTCTATAAGCTGATTTGCTAATTAAAGGTTATTTTTATAACTTTTACGTACTATTTTAAAGAAAGAATAAATTTTCTGGAATATTCGACTCTACGGTCATTACATTTTTTTGAGCTAAAAATAATTATTTCGAACCTTCGCGTCACTACGTCTAAGGACAGACTAATAAATATTATACTTTCACATATGAACATAACATAAAATAAGCTTTATGATATATTCAACATGAGAAAAAAACTAGTTTATTAACCGTAACGGAAAATCAAAAATATTTATTATATTTTTTTTATTTATATGAAATTATTAATGAACTACTCTGATTTTACCTCTCTGACCAACTTATAAATTTTGTAATAATCAGTAATTGTAAACTGGTTTTGAAAAGAGCTACACTAGAGATTCCTGCCCGTTCTTCTCTACTGAAAACCGCTTTCAGAACCGCGTGGTAGATCAAAAAATGACTGAACCTAAACGATGTTGAACATTTTAATGGATTCAATAAATTATTTTCATTTCATTTCATTTCAAATAATGTTGTTTTGGTAACATTTACTAGGTCGTTTCTCTACGTTGTGGGCGGACGTCCACGATTCAGAGTACTTGTATGCCGTATGCCGTCCCTATTTTTGCTTTTTTGTTTAACTTAAAAAAAAAACAAATACAAAAACACATAAGTGTTCATTCGCCAGCAAGTTTCGCAAGCGCAAAATAGATTTTATTTAACCGTAACTTTATGCAATAATAGCTAGCATGTGGCGATCGTATTAAGTGTAGATTTTATGAACGCCGTTCTACACATTACCAGGATTGCGGTGAGATTTTCGTATTTGTTTCTAGATATTATCCCTTAACAATAAAAAACCATTTAAGTATGCTATTTCAATTATTTTTAGTAAGTCAGACGCACCTTTGACTACTTACTTTACTTTAAACTACCTACTCTCTAACTAGATTTCATACTAGGAATTCTAAAAGCTCTTAATAGATTAGTACCCATTCAATGATCTCATTTATTTGTGTCCAAATATCTTAAAAACAAATACAAAATTACAAATGCTGTATCTAATATAGTGGTAGTAACCATTTAGTCATCAGAGACCATTTGCCAAAAATAATGTTTTGCCATTGACCACCCAGTTAGTTAGGTTTGATTGTAAGCTAATACAGTACCGAAATGTTAATAAATAAAGGGTTTGGCTATCTATCCATAAATTAAACATGCATATTTTTTATAAACGAAGGTAGGATGACCTCTTAGGATGACCCCTAGGAAAACTTGGGATGTTTTCAAGGACCACCGTTAAAGATCACCAAATACAAACAACATCCAATAAATATACGACTAAACATTTTCATTTTTAATTAATCTGCAATCACATACTGTCACAAAACGAAATAACAGGGTTGAGCGTTCATTTACAAGGCAATTGACGCTGTTCTTAGCATTCAAATGATGTGACAGCCAGGGCGGGCGATCATCAATCTCTTCGACAGATGGCGGATGGTGAGAAATGGTTCTAGACGGCAGCCGCTAATGACCAGCGTAATGGCATACATCTCAGTTAATTGGCAAGCTAATAAGTAAAGGACTAAAGGCTTTCAATAAGCACGGGACAGAATAAACATAGTTGCAACATAGGTTGAGTAGAAAGAGATTTAAAGCACCTGTGATACGTTATTTATTTATTCTACACACACAGGCATTAAAAATTTATATCCAATTCGAACTGGCGGGTGTTTGACACAAACCTTGAAAGAAAATGTTCTTAACAAAACATACAACTATAATACACTACGCGTGCTCTTATTATTTATTTATTTTTATTGCATTGTGTGGCGAGACGAACTAGTCGTTGGCGTTGCATACAAGATTTCGATGGAGGTTTCTGTAGTTGTAGTGGAATGCGACAGCCTATAGAGGCATAACGGACCGCGCATGAACGGGCGTCAAGCCGCAGATTTTAGGTTAGCTCACACATTTATGACTTGAAATGACATAGGTTTCAAAATTACATACATTGATAACCTCACGCTTTTTTGCCAGTAGCGGTAGGCAGAGGTACTGGTAGCAACCAGGACACCCACATTTCCCTATGTATGGTCCGTCCAACGATGTGATAGATGGCGTGGCCTATCGCTATATCAGGCCCAAATACCGAACTCCAAAATTAATACGTAAAATTATTTTACTGTTTGAAGAGAGAATTGTGAGGAAACTAACACATCTGAGGGATTTCCGCTAAAAACAGATGTGTGTAATGTGTATGTACACATGTACCTAGCAGAAATCGTAGATAGATATTAGAAAACCTTATAAAGTTTTAACGCGAAGAATTATGAAAAAATAAATGGTCCTCTGTATCAGCCCACATACTTCCCAATGCTGGGCACGGGCCTCCTCTACAATCGAGAGCACGATTGAGTGTGGTTAGGCCATATATTCCAAAATAAATAGCCATGTAAAATGCATATACTTACCTAAATCAATAATGACGTTCACGCCAGTATTTCTGAGTGTAGGCGGAGGTACCTCTATATTTATTAAGACAAAACTCACTAATAACGGAATGCTAACATTTTACATAAATCATCATTCATGACAGAAATACTAGAAATAGAAATAATCTAGTCAGTCATAAGACCAGGCTCCAGAAAATTAGCAAATCTTTTAAGGGTTACTGTATACATTTCTATAATAAAGTTCCCACTCACATAAAAGCCTTAACTATAAATAAATTTAAATCTAATATTAAACGACAGTTGTGTAATAAAGCATATTATAAAATTTCAGAATATTTAGAAGATAGTAAGGCGTGGGAATAAAACATAATATAAGTCCCCGAACCGGATGTGTGTGTACTCTGTTAAATATAATTAAAATAATTATCCCACTTGTTTCACCATAGTTGTAGGCAATTTGAGTACGTCATGCTCGCTTAAAGGTCTGTGCTTGCGGCGGCGTCGTGTGCCGGGTCGGTCACTTCCCTATAACACGGTTGAGGAGACCGATGGCTGGCACATGGGTCATACTCGTGAACGGGTGCTGCTTGTGTAGACTGGTCTGCTCGATTTGCTTATAATGATAATATTAAATTACTTTGTTTTTTTTTTCTTATTTTTTTTTTATTGCCTTTCATTGCTTTTGCTGAACAGTGTATACCGATTCCGCATCAGGGCGACCACACTTAACTCAGCCGAACAATATAATTATTATTATGAATAATTTATGAACTGCTCTGAATTTCAACTCCTGTATGATCATTCTATTGTAAACTTATTTTGAAAAGAGCAACGCTAGAGTTTCTTGCCCGTTCTTCTCTGGCGAAAACAGCCTTGTGAACTGGGTGGTAGTGAAAAAAAAAAGTGACTGAATCTAAATAGTGTATGACATTTTATGGATTCAATAAATATTTTCATTTCATTTCATTTCATTTCATCAAAACTCGTAACGAACAGACGGAACATCGGCAGACTATTTTCATTGATAATCTCCCAAAATACGTAATGGTTGTTCCGTCACGCGATCATATTGATTATGTCGGGTCGCGACCTTTCTCTAACCGGTTCAATACACACACATACGAGACGAATAAAAAAAATTACAATAATAACTTTAGCATAAGGTAGTAAAGTAGAGTCTTGTAATATAATATCGGCCAATATACATGCTACTGTAAAGTACGGGCTCTCTACTATTGAGTGGAGTTAAGACATTAGTATATGCATTAAATCAGCCTGATGGACTCCAGCCGCCTTTAAGATATTAAATATATGAAAAAGTATCCTTAAAATTTAGGGCAGAGGTTCTATAAATGCCATCTACAGTTCGCTAACTTGTTTTGGTTTTAAGATAGGCGCAATTCTATGGTCTAATGTGACACTACTCCAAACCTGGATAGTTCATTATTGGAGCAGAAAATCTCCCATTCATTGAATTGCCTAGCACAAAAATTGAACCCAAAGGTTAACGCTTCACAGCCCATGCTTTTTTTATTGCAATGAATGTCTAGACGAGCATGGCATTTGCCTGTTGGTAAACGATACGACCACTCATGGACAGTGGCTAAAAAAAATATCATGAAATACGAAGCAATGCTTGGCATTCGATTGTGCTCGCCATACTTAGACATATTACACGTATATACCAGAACACAAAAGTACATTTACACTGCTGTTTGGCGGAAGAAATATACATTGGTGTGGTACCTACCCAGGCGACCTATATATACCTCCATACTAGCTACCATTAACCCACTTATAGTACCAAAGTTAAAAATAAATAAGTTCAATATTGTACGCTTTCGTGACATCAGTCTAAAGTTTTCTAAAGATCAATACTTTGGTGTTGCACAATCACTAACCATAGCAACGGGAAAATACAACTTGCTTACTTATGAGCGTGATTTATGAGCGTATTTCATTTTCTGGTTGCTTCCACGTCATTGATTATGGGGCAGGAGAGGGCAAATCTAATATAACTTTTCAATTCCTTATGTTACACAGTTACAATATAATTATACCTTTTCATGATCGGAATCAAGCTTAATGCATATCACGTACAATAAACCTATTAAAACTTATACATTAACTACATAAAATAAACATAAATACACACCTTTGTTCACAGAAGGGGCAGGCAGAGGTTAGTGGACAACCAACATTTCTCGTCCTGTATGTTTCGTCCCATGTTGTAATGGGGGATGTAATAGGATATATCTATCGGGTACAAATTCTTAACTCCGGGCTGATAGTGAATAAAAAAAATCCAATATCACTTTGCCCGACCCGGTATTCGATACCTCAGATTTGTGACCGTACCGTAGTAAAACTACGCCACCGAGGCAGTCAGGCAGTAAAAATAGTATTTCACAAAAGCCAATTACGTGTGTATGCATAACTTGTACAAATACCATCAAAGTCAGTCCTTTAATATCGCATGTGAGTGTTCTCTTCACGCACCTCCCCTTGGCGATTCTAGGAAATATCGCTGTTTTGCTATACCGTCTGTATTTTCCAGCTCTTTTCTTTATTTAGATGTAGAATCTATGGAGTTGACATTTAGAAGGAAAATTAAATTAAGTTTTTTCCCGATTGTAACCACATCTATACCATAATAGTACGCACGATTAAGGTTAGAGATAAGGATGAAGAGTTATTGGATTAATTTGTGCACTTTTTATCAAATTCAACGTTGAATGTGTACAATAGATTAGTTGATTACTACCTATAAACAACAACAGGAAGTCAACTGTTGTTTTTTTTTTTCTAGAGAGGCCCAGAGATATACGCAGCGTGACAATTATTTGAAGCGATCTGCATTTATAGAATTCTAAAACCCTGTAATATTATTTCTTTTGATTCAATTTGTAATTACTCTCTAGAATTAGGTGGACTTTAAATAAAAATATTTAAACAGAAATGAAGTGAATGTAGGACAAAATAAACTTCATTTTCGTTTAGCTTGCGCGTGCAAATTGATTTTTAATGTTAATTACGTGCTGGTGTCGGCGCGTTTACGCAAGCTGCGTAAACGGTAAATGTGCTAAAATGAAAAGAAAATTCACATACACGCACTACTGAAATGTGAAGGTTGATGCCCGATTTTTCGGACGCTCTACTAACATGTAATGATAAGGTGGACTATTACGTATCAATAATACCTAAATATTAACTTTCAGCCTAAAAGTGACAGCCTCAATGGCGCTGTTGCCTAGATGCCGGTTGTGAAACGAGAGATCGTGGGTTTGATACCCGCACCGACACAAATGTTAATGAGAACCAGTAGTATTATAATTGCTATCAGCCGTCTGGGTTTTATGAAAGCGAAAAGTCTCTCGTAGATCCTAACACCCGCGATAAAAGACTCGATCTTAGTCTAGGAGTATATATGTGACTATTGGATTTATTTATTCATTTATGGGCACTTTGTCGTGGTATTTTTTCTATTTCTGAACCACGGTCTATTACTAAAAACATGTGTTCCAGCGTTTACGTATATGAATAGCTGATTGTTCACATAATGAATGTAACTGCTATGTTTTTGTACCGTTGATTGTTCCGGAACTGATTCGCGTTAAGTGAACAAAACTGTACAGACGTTGTGTAATTGCGACATGCACTTTGAACACGCATTTGTGTACAATACTTTTGTGTGAATAAAGCCTCAATGTTAGCAGCAAATCAAATTGGCAAAATGTGAAATCATCTGATTTAAATAGTTCCTCTAAGATTACACCACCAGATAGACACGCTTCTAATACTCTTAATTACATCATAATTAATTGAATCATCGCAGCATCTATACATTTCCCATGCAAACCGCACTCGATCCCGCGCAAATAAACGGACCGGCTCACACCTGCCGAAGTATCAGATCGCGTATAATGCAGCGAAACGGACCACCCCTCTTTGCCCCTCTCCCCACCCCCTCTGTAATCCCTACCTATCCCCTTACAAGAAGCAACACGATACCCAGACTTGTCGGGTTTGAGGGAAACCTCTTGCCTATCCATTGCGGTTTGTGTTACCAACCTGTATTTTAATAGCTAATTAATTAATTATTACGTACTAGTGGCTTCTAGGCTTATTAGGGTTAGGTGATCAATATTGTTTCATTCGTTTTGCCTATGTATAAAAGTAAGTTTTTGAAGATATTTATACCTAAGCATTCTGTGTCGTTTATTTTAACATTTACACGTAGAGCTCCAAAGAGGTCCATACGCGTTCCTGCCCTATGAAATGAGAATTATGAGAGAATATTTTAACCTCACAAAACTCTATCACGTATAAAATATTTCTACACGATAAAAAAAATATTATCGTGCCAGGGTTTCACTGCAGACTTCTTCACACAGTCTATCATCGTTCTCGTTGTAAATATTGAATGCTGAATCAATACAAAATTTTAAAATAGGTACCAAATGCATTATATCTACTTCATATGCTATGCGTATCATTTTCCATGCGGTTTCAGTGTATGAGACATACCTGTCAAAAAAAAAAGGCCTAGCAGAAAATCCAACTGAATTTATTTAAAATTAACATTACGCTATAGATCATGCAGTACAATGAAATATATTAGAAAACAAATATCATGAACCATCCCGTTTATGTTTCTACTAAATTAATTGTTCGAACAGCTACGTGTCCTTAACACGAGCTCATACGCATACGTAACACATAAAAATAATTTAAAGAGAACATAAAACCGAGTTAAGATGTTAACGCGGTCCACAGAGCCGGCCATTTAATAACCAAATGGGTATATCATATTTCAGAATCGCCGGGAATGGCTCTGCGAGTGTAATCTAGCCTTTGTCTAGATATTATCCAGGCACCAGGCCCCATCTTCACGCACATCTCGTGTTGCCCTGAGGCTTCAGTGGTGTTGCCATATGCGAGAAATTTCTACCAGATTTTAGGTTTTTTTAGCGATTACTTACAGATAAAACTGGTTCAGTTGTACCACGGTATTAGTGCAAAGCTGAGGTCTCGGATTCGAATCGTGAGTCGGGAAAAATGATATTAGATTTTTCTATTAATATTATTTGCCCTCATTCAGAATAATGTGCTCGATATGGCGAAATGCTCACCACGTATCATATCGTTGGACAGAACACTTAGGCAAAATGTGAGTTTCCTGGTTGCACCTCTGCCCCTTCAGGGAAAAAGGTGTGGGTTTACGTGTACATACATACATACTTACTTTTTTACTACATAGTAAAAATGATTGACAGAATATAAACTTTAATGGCCTTATTCGTAAAATGTTAATAAAAAAAATTGAATTGAATTTTTGATCTCTTAATCTATTCGTACGACTTTTGAATTCAGTTTGAGCGAAGCAGACAAAACATTCGATTACTAAAATAGGTACATGAACTATAAATAAGACTGTGAATATGAAATGAAATGTATTTATTGGTCATGTAAGCAATTAAAGAGCTCTTATGACAAGTCAATACACATAGAACTTATTCTCTATATACAAAATATTTTCTATACTTAGTAAGTATTTTGTATATATATTTCTTACTTTAATTTATTCATTTATTTTATCTATTGATTTATAATTATTTTTATGAATTGGTATAATTTCTTATTAGTATTTTATTTAAAGTATTAATGACTACTTACTTTGTGGCAATTGGTTTTTCAAAGAAATATATAATTTACGTTAATCAAATTAAAAAAAAATGGACCATATTTCAAAGGTATGCAAGAATTAACGTCAAGTAAAGTGAAACACATGAGCCAAATCATTCTCTGACATAACAATAGTGTTTGTGCCAGTCCCAATAAGACACAGTAAAGGATTGAAGACGAATTTACCTGGAAAACTATAGCAGGCCTGTTACCCTAACGCTTTTTTTATACGAATACATATCATTTCTAAATCTTTAATCTTCATAGTCTACGTCCCTAGGACATAACTACAAATTCTAAACATGCAAGGGCTGTAATATTGCACTATTTCCTTCCCACGATATCACATCAAGAGTTTATCAGTAGTTTTACTAAACGCTTCTATTATTTTTATAACAATCTGTACATTTCCGCACATTATGTGGCAACACAAGTACTGAATTGCACGCCATTTGCACCTCAGGGCTCGGTTTCTCTCATTGCGTAAGAATTTTTAAGCAACCATAACGTTTTGCCATCACATCTAATTGTCCGCGACCGAGTGCTTATCGAATCTTGTTATATCATTCTTCTTTCAAAATAACATGAAAATACACCTTATCCGTTGGATTTTAAGATACTGCCGACGCAAAATTATAATATTCGTGGAATACGAGTAATTTAAATTATTTTATTTCAAGTGGATAAACGGTCCAGACTCCAGACGCGCCTGCCAACATGTTCACGGTCGTCGCGGATTCAAATCTCAGGACACACCTTTGACTTTTCGGAGTCATGTGTGTATTGATAGTCAATTACTACGCACTATAACGGTGAAGGAAAATATCGTGAGAAAATCTACATACTATTTTCAAAATTTTCTATGGTATGTAGAGTCCGCCAACTCGCTCTAGACATGTCTATGTCCACTAGCATGACAAAATTAAGTACAATATACCTTAGCGTATGTTTTGTATTTACCAGCAGTTAACCCTTATGTCTTAATATAATATAATTTATAGTTACGCCTTAATGTATAATAACAAATGACTTACATATATGCATAGATTAACGACTTATATGTAACCAGACGCATCCACGAAGTTATTATTTATTTAAACTTTACACAATAAAATTGCCAGTTGTTAAGTGGTAGAAAATTGGTACCTACACTGAAATAATCACTATTTACACTGCGGAAAACAATAACTATGGTCACGCAAATGTACGACGTCATAAGTCATAACTCGCTTCATTAAACATCAAAAATAAAATCTGAGTGCGTATTCCGTACTGCGTACAAACTACGCAGTTCAATATCTTAAATATGTACGTACTTTATTAATATTGGATTGCAGTATATCGTATATATGATGAATATTTTTACAAAATCAAATACGTAGGTATGTCATTTTTAAAATCGACCATACTTAAGAAACCTTTCATATAGGAGGAACGATAGAAATTATTCATAATTAGGTATAGAAATTCATGTAAAACTGTACTAGTAAAGAAGTATACTAGTCTCATAATATGGGTCAAATACAAGAGCGTCTCGATTTATTTCAAATTTCATGTAAATAATACCTCACACCTGTAGGACGTGGATAAAATTATAGCTATTAAATATTTTTATACCTAGTAAGTAGTAATAAAATAATTAATATTAAGTATGCGGACAGTAGCGTCATCCACAATGTAAGGTAGGTGCGGCCAATAAGGCCTAGCTAAGCGGAAATTCAATTAAATCAAAAACTATTGACACAAATTAACAAATTTTAATGTTAATCATACAATTATATCAATTACTATCAATTATAAATAAAAATTGGCACCTCCTGCCATAAACATAGTCAAAATAAAACATTTTTAAAAACACTGTCTTTAGGCCTTATTATACTATGGTAGGTTAATAAAGCCTACGATTATAATTTACAAAATTAAACAAAATAAACATATTTTATTTGGTCTTTGAGATCCATAGTAATTATAATAATGTAATGATCACAGTAAAGACTTAAAATAACGTTTTGTTTTTGATTAGGAGCAATTTGAACACTCAAAATTATCATCGTCAGTCTCTGTCAAACCAACGCACTCCTCATGGTAACACTGGCTGCATTTACAACATTTCCTCATAGCAGCTTGTTGGTCTTGCTTACATCTGTGACAGTACCAGCTGTCTCTATTTTCTTTAGTACTAATTATCTCTGGCCTTTTTTTTTTTCGAGCTAAGTTTTATTTTTGAGTAGATTATTCTACGTCATTTTTGTCAAATAGGTGTTTAGTGATTGGAGTTCCTCTATAATTGATGGCCTTTCTTCTTACTGTTGGTGTCTTTTCATTATTTTTAGCTGGTGTAGGCATGAGCTTCTTAAACGCTGTTCTTTTAATTTGAGCGTGGAGTACATTATCCTCGCCATCAAAACTGGAACTGCCGTAAACCATTGTGTAAAACCTTTCAGATCATTTTTTGGGGTACGATATTTTTTTTGTTCTTGCCTCGATCTCGATGGTTGGGAGGTTATTGGCCTGGATGAGACGCGAGGTGGTGAGTATTCTACATTAACAGCGTAAGTGTAGAAGCTGGAGTTTCTGTCACTACAGATGGAGCAAATGCCGTTTCCGGAATAACTTGCGAATTAAATGGATATAATCTAGTCGCTCTAAAACCGCTTGTAATGTTACTGTAAAACAGTCCGCTGGTGGTGAATTGTTAGACGGAAACCCTTCTCATCCATGTTGTAGATCTTCTCAGGGTGGGTTTTAAGATCCAAACTATCATTAACTTCGTTCAGTCTCTGAAAAACAATTATAATCACATTTCTAAATGTATAAAATAAACAGTAAAAGCGTCAATTGATGATGCCAAAAAAGGAGGGTAATAAGGCCTATGGTCGAATTTTATAGGCCTTAATAACAGCCGACCGCTTTTTTAAGAAAATTTCAAAATAAATTTATTCAGTACAAGTTACATCATTTCAACACCACAGGCCTCTTAAGCATAAACTAATAGACAATTATACAGCAAAATATTGTAGAAAAGTGAATTATTACAAAAATTACTTACGTTTGATTTGACCGTTATATTATAATTCGAGCTGAGCATCCGCCGGCCACGATGAATTACGGCGCACTGGTAAGAGCGTGCGAGCCAGCGCGTCTTGACATGTTTGGGGCACCACCTTGGATTGTTAGCTACCTATGACAGCGACTTCGGGCAGCGGTGACTATTTTAAGTTGTGTTTTTGTTACTTAGGCCTTATTACCCGACAGGCCTTATTGGCCGCACCCACCTTATACAATAATGTTCAAATCAATTACCTACCTTTTTACAGCCAAAATTATCAATATCCCAAACACAACTCAGCAAGTCTCACAACACTAGTTTTCTCACATTTCTATTCAATAATAATTTCAGAACGCACAATTTTCATAACCCGCCAAAATTATTGCGTGATATTTTCTAATACAGATAAAAAATATCGAGGCGAGAGCACTCGTGCATTCTCGCCGACGGACGCGCCACTATTACCTCGTTCGCTATGGCATCTTCTGTCCCCTTCTTACACATAGAAAATCCATATGCGCGAAAAGGTAAAATGCACGCACATTCAAAAACCTACACAAAAAACGGTTTTTCACGTAATTTTCTGGAGTATTCATTGAATCGATTTCATAACGACAATTGCGCAATTTATTTAGAGTGTTAATAGTAAATGAATAGCACACATAACACGGAATTTAGGTCAGTTTTAGTTGTTAAATATAGATATTCAAAAGAAAGTTCAAAAGAACTTTTCTGGTACTTCATTAATTCAACAAAGTAATACTAAATATCGGTCATATTCATTACCCGCCCGGGTTAGTTTAGAGTAGAAGGAAATTTGTATAAGGAAGTTTTTCGCCTTTGCTCTTCTGTATACAAGGCTCAAACTTTTTGTAATTATTATCACATATCTATTTAATACCAATATTTCTGATGAAACAGAAACACACATTTTATTTAACACCTACTCGTAGAAAATGGTCAATGACATGAATTTTGTATCTAAATATCTGTATCTGTATCAACCCATATACGTCCCACTGCAGGGCACGGGCCTACTCTACAATCGAGAATACGACTGAGAGTGGTTAGATTATCTAAATATACTAAAACAGCAATACCAATAAATATTAAAAGTAAGAAGAATATATTACGTTACATGTGGGTATATAATACAGTAAATATTGTTACTTTCCAGTTTCCACCCACTAGATTCTAGTAGAACAGAAGACTCTCTACGTATAAAAATGATAGGTAATTAACGAAATAATTATGCCCGGCCGCTTCCAACAGGTCACTGTGGTTAATCCCTGGAAGTAGTCTAAGTTCAGCGGTTGACACTTATGGCTTCTTGTTTTTAAATAAGGATTAATGACTACTTGGATTGATTATTACCATTGGACAATTATAAGGTATTGAATGTCGAGACTAGCTTGCCATTCGCCTGATGGTAAAAATACGACCCCTCATGTACAGTAGAAAAACCAAACAATAGCATGAATTACAAAGCTACGCTTAGTATTCCACTGCGCTGGCCATCCTGAACCATTACATGATAAGTGTCGATATATTCAGTAGTTACTCTGGCTACAATGTCCTTCCAACCAGAATACAACAGTAAATTTGCATTTCTGTTTGGCGTGAGACGGCTTCTCACAAATGAGAGATCTACCACCAGTAAAAATTCCAATTTTCAAAACATTACGTAATAAGTTTCAACTTATATGTTATGCTAATTCGATAAACATCGCACGCCACTTTGGCGCATAGGCAAATATTTTTACTATTATACATAGAATAGTACGTCGGCAAATTCACACATCCTTACGTAAACACTAAATTCTAGGAAAACATCTGCGTATTTAACAATATTGCGGTGTAACCTTACTTTGCACCTCTTTTTAATTATGGAAGGACAGAAGACGTTCCTAGAGGAGAGAAAATAGGAGGAAAACTCAAATAGTGGTAACACCGAAGTGGCCTTGGTTGATTCAATACGGATGCGATATATCCATCCCATATATCGTACCAACAAATAGAATAGGAACTAACGGTGGGCAGCAACGCATTATTTAGAATGACGTCACTGGCACTGCAGTCATCAACCAGAGTCCAGGGTTATTTAATATCGACAAACCTCTCTTGATTAGCCCTCAATGGCGTAATCAAGGACCTATATCCTGTAATAGAAGATTAGTTGATGGATGCGATCCTTATCTGACTGAAGCACAAAAGCACTGCAAATCTTTTTGAATAATTGGGAGGGCTGGGCTAGGCATTGTATAAGCTTTACACACCGCATTGATCTCTAAGCAAGACTTAACGATTTCGATTAGCATCGCACAGACGCGAGGTGAAAGCGGCAAACCTAACATAACTCATTCCGCCAATTACGTTTCTTTTTGTTCACGTTCACGGTGAGATGTGGAAGATAATGTGACTTTAACATGGCTACAGACGAAATAAGACGAGGCGGCCATTTTGATTTACGGCAGGCCGGCCGACGCGACTTACAAAGGGGAATACCTAATGAGCCGCGCGCGAATCCTGCGCACATCTCTATATGTTCTGTCACCATGCTTAAGAAATTTTTAATAAATCCCACTTTCAATAATCATCAGCCAGGGTTGGTATGGTCTGTAGACTAATTCTTAAGACTATTGGCTTTCCTTTTTTCTTTATCGATATGAAGGTACAGCTTTTATGAAAGTTTGGCATTTATCTCACTAAACACGTTTGTCACAACTCACAAGCATACAATTGAAAATACTGTGGCGAAAATAAATGTTGGTCTTAGATAAGTTGAAATGTTTAATTGAGATACATTTGATTGTGGTTGTATTTGGAAATGAAATGGCAGTGGACAATACTACTAAGAATTAAGAGACAAACTGTCTAATAATTCTTAATCCAGGGGCGAATTGTCAGAATTTTCGGATGTAAATTGCCTTCATATAAGGTTCCCTACATGAATGCCAGCAAAGTTGCTTGAGGTATAGTTGCAGTTATTCGTAGATGAAAACCATTGCCAGGCTTGGGACAACGAAATATCAGGCGATATTATTACAATTATAAATTAAATATCCATAAACGCAATTCCCAAAAACAAAATTATTTACACACACCCTACTCCATTTTACGACGCGATAAAGACCTTTTCGTTTGCATATTATGTTCAAATTAAAGGTTTTAAATAAAGCGCCGGTGGTATCAGAACAATCGGCCCGGCTCTTAGTTAACTATTGCATATATGGATATGTTCTTATTAATGCACCTCGGCGGTGTTTTGATCAAACGCGTGGATTAATAGAATCGAATAATTTTATAGAAACTGTATGGAGTTAAAGACCAGAGCAGATCTTCTTTTGATATTAGATTGCATCTAGTTCAATGATAAAGGTAGTACTAAAATTAGAATATTTCTACTTAATCGTGTATTCAAAATAGAATAGAGTATAAAGAGCAGATCTGAAGGAATTTCTTTTCGAGAACTTATTTACTTTTGAGCAGTAGATACGCGTACAATTCCAAGAAATGAATGTAGCTACATAACAAAATGTTACCAACATTATGATCAGTTTTCCAAAAGTCATTTTGTAGAATCAACATGGTACCCAAATATTAAACGTCTAATTATCATTATATATCAACAGGTAATGGTGTTATAAAACTAAAGAATTTTGATCCTCTGTTAAAACAAAAATGTTTAAATCCGACAGAAACAGACACGATAAGTGAAGATAATCCGACATGTTGTCAAATAATACCACTATGACGACTGCATGCTTCAATCTAGGGCATTTTACACCTCTTATAATAATTTAAAAAAAACACGTTTTTATAAGTAGGTATGCCAGACAAACGGGCATGCAGCCCGCCTGATGGTGAGCGGGCAGTGCCAGGGGCTCAGTATAAACGTAAAACATGTCATAATGTTTACATGAACCATTCTAATTGTAAATGGCGATATAAAAAAACGAAAACGGAAAAAAAGAAGAAGACAGTTCGTGTTGCTGAGGGAGTTTCTTGCGCCGCTTCTTCTTCACAGCTACAACACGTTCCGAAGCGGTGGTAGCAGAAAAGAACGATTCAAAAGATCTTGTGAAAGACTATTTGAATAAAGAATATTTTTATTTTTTATTTGATTTTGATTTTACAGAATATAAGCCATACATATAAATCATATTTAAATTAAATAAACAAATTAAAAACACTGACCAAAATTAACTTACTTTACATGACGTTTCCAGCATTAGAGTTTACAATCTCCTGCCGGTCGACATATTACTTAAACCGGCTTGCTTTTTTATTTCTCTCTTTTTAATTTACGCTTCATTTAAAAGCATTTTTTTTTTGCATACCAGGTAGAATTTGGCCAAGAATATAAAAAGACATAAGCTCAATCAATTCTCATGCAACAGTGTGATTCTTGCGGCATCGGCAATGCATACACGTACTAAATTAACTGTTTGTGTATGCCATTTCGGATTCAATGGCATCCAAATTGTAACACTTGCATAATACCAGCTCGTTTCATGAATGTAAAACATCTAGAATTCTAGATATTTGTCTAAAAATATATAAAACTTTTTGTATACTGTGAGATATTAAGACGAGTTGATTAAATTAAATATTTTGCTTACCGATTTTGAAAAATATGCCTTATGAAGCTCCGTAGTTTAACATGAGAGGAGCACCGAGCAAGTCACGATAGTAGGAAAAATACACTTGGGTTTTGTTTGGAACCTAAGCCTTGGAACAACCAAATACGAACTAGTCATCATAGTACAGTCGGGCCACGAGCTCATCTGTCTAAATGGCAATAAAAAAATAGTCATGTCATAACGGTAGCATCAAATTAATACGAGTATCTACACCAAAGCATTATAGAGAGTCTAGTAGTATTAACTACTAGAAGCTTCACTAGAAGGCACATAATGTAGGTAAATAAACTTGCTGATCATAGGTATCGTTAAAACTTCGAATAAACACAGCTAAAACCTGAAATCCGACAGACTAGAATGGGTGACCACAACGGGATGGATGAAGGATCAGATACGAATATCTTTAAAGTGCTATTTGGAAATTTTCAATTATTTTTAGCGGATGTGAGAGATGTTAACAGTATAAAAGCTTAAAGCATATGAATATCATAATGTTGTAAGAGGAAGGCGCAAGTAAATACAGCGTTGGTTATGCATTGCCTACGGGTATTATAATAAATTTTATAACGATCGCCGTCGACGAGAAACAAACACTTATTAATGTGTTGATGGATGGCGCTGGACGCTGGTTACGTGTCTATGTTAATTGAAACTGCGCATGGTAAATTAGTATTTCATGTATGCTAACAGTTACTTATTGGTCTAGAAGAATGAGCAGTAATTTAATTGGGTAACATGCGCTGTAATTTTAGGACTAAGCGACAATATTATCTATACATACTATTCTGTGACAAGGAAATAAAATAATCATAAAAAATCTTAATAGCTTAATCGAATAAATATTACTATTAGTGTGTCTGTCGTGTGTAAGAGGCCTCCTGGTTTAGAACTACCGCAATGTCTATTTCTCCCGCCAAACAGCAATGTAAATGCACTGTTATGTTACTGTTTGAAGTATATTGTATTGTACTGGACATAATCAGAGTTAATAGCTTATTTTGTAATTTATTTATCGCTTACCATCAAGCGAAAGTACTTGTCACGCCATTGCAATAAAAATATATTTTATGGATATATTCATTTTGAATCCTAATATTTACGTTTTTAATTTGTTGCCTCATCACCTACTATGTACTTAATTCATCGGCTAACAATCACTTCAACTACTAAAACGTAGACCACACCGTTTGGAATTCCTTCATAAAATAACAATAGAAATAGAGCTTGGTGGCCTGTTGATAAACGGGCTAGACGCGACTGCCAACATGTACATGGTGGTCGCGGGTTCGAATCACAGGGCACACCTCTGACTTCGGAGTCATGTGTGTATTGATAGTCAATCCCCACGTACTAAAACGGTGAAGGAAAACATCGTGAGGAAACCTGCATACCATAGCGATTTATAAAAAAATATATCTGAGTAGGCCCGTGCCCTGCAGTGGGACGTATATGGTCTGATACAGACAAATACAGAATAGGCATTCATAACCCTACGCGGGAATATTTCCCTGCCAATATTATATTTCACCAAACAACAACCACTAAGCAATAAATCCTAATGCAAATAGCCGCAGGAGACTGTCATGTCGTAATTAAACTTGCGACCGGTGTCCCTTGCCTCTTACGAGTCAATTAATCCAATCGGAACCCTATAAACTCGCTTTTAATCGGTATCAGATCGTTGGATGTGCTTAACGCCAATGGTTTTATGTGTTACGCCATTAACCGGTGTTGTAAGAAGCTTGAAATTTTATTAGAACTAGTTTTTTCCCGAGCCTTGGTGTTTCTGTTCTGTTCCGTGAGATACAAATAAGGTGCAAGCTCTTTACAATAGCGCGCGCAGTAAACCGATCACAAAATAATGATGTTAGATGTCAAGAGTTATATGACCAAACATTAATCATTAATCTTCAATTAAAAAATAATTTATGGCGTATAATTTAGATATCAACAATAAATGGTGGAGTCAACCGAAAATCATTGTTAATCGACTTACCGTAAAAAATCAGAAACCAAAATTGAATATAAACATATTATTTATTTATTTTTACTTAACTAAATAAATTACACAATTTTATTACACAAATAAATCGCGTACAACATCCGTTAAGTCATTGAAAAGAACGTGTCTTGAGTCTCCGTCACTAATAAGGTTATTTTTTATACTTTTTAACAAAACAGCATCATTCGTAGATAAGGATCTAGACAAAATTTTGGTTTTTTCACTATCAGGGAAGAACACGGCTATTTTACTAACCAAATATAGCATCTCATTTTTATTCAGATTCTTCCTAGTCCTTTTAGATATTAACTTATATATTTTAAGATATGATAGGACATCTTCAATATCCATACATTCAATACTTCTTAACAGCTCAAAGACTATAAATAGTATTTCTAATTCGACACTTCTATTAACTTGAAGCTCGATCAAATCATTAGCACCGGTTCTGTTTTTAGCATTAATATTTCGTGCAAGCGAATTGACTGTCATGCTATTCAGAATATTAATAATAAGACCGTAAATGGATCTGATAACATTCCTGTCCATTTCTAAATGCTTAACAACCGAATGAAGCCAGGGTAGCAAACCGTAATTTTCTAATAGAATTTCTGATGCTTTTGGCACAGCTACTATTGAGCTTAGGGCTTTAAGTACCCTTTCTTTAACTCTCCTATCACTCAATGTTGATGAATAAAAATCCATGATCATTTTCAGACACATAGTTTTGAATATGACATTGATATCTGCCATGGTTTTCACTCCGTCTCGAACGACGTCCAGTATCCAAAGTCTTCTGTCGACAGATTCCACCTCACTGTCATGGAATAGACTTAAGAAATCAGGCACTACTGATAAATCAACTACTTGTTTTGCTATGAAGAAGTTGTTTACTGGGCGGTATAGAGGATCTCCGGGCGCTGTGGATACCATGAGAGCTCTGGCCAGGTATAAAGCGTCCACCGCTGGTAGCCTTGGATTCTTCAAGTCGGTAACGTCTGAATCACTCTCGGCGTGTTTGATGACGGTTGCGAGAGTTTGGCGAAGTGTGTTGATAAAGTCGGTGAGGAACAGTTTGTCGTTTTTGTGTTTCCTGAAAGTAAATTAGTAGGTTGTTAAGTGATTCAAACTGTGTAGTGACAAACATTTGTTATGAGCAAGATAATTTAAATCAATTTCTAGTAATTTGGGCTATAAGTCAGTGGCGGTACTTCCATAGAAGCCCAAAAGCCCGGCTTGCCCTACTTAATACGTACATACTCGATACTAAACACAAACCATTTTATTCCGTACAATACAATCATATTTTATTAGAAAACATTTACAAATTTTGAATTTACCGCGTCCTGTCGAGAGCGCAAAGGTCGTCGTCCTGTCGCGCGCCTAAAATCCAAATTATTATTATTAAAAGCGCCTGCGACGGTGCGTCGCGCCGAAGCGCCACGCGAAATTCATTCAAATATTGATAACATTAAAATACGAAGTCCGCTAGCTTCACACGCTCCCGTAGTAGCAACATTGCAAAATATATCTATCCTTTTCTCTCTCGTGTGCTTTTACGAGGCTTTTGGCAAACTCGATATTTGTATGGGGATCTCACGAGTGAAGTGCACTACAAATGTATAGGTATAGAAATTTTGTATAGCAATTTGTACTACACCAAATGCCCGGCTTTTTAGAATGAACATCGTACGTTTCATGGTCGGCGCGTTGTTATTTAATATTATGATTTATTAAAATTTATTTTTATTTTTATTAATTTGGTTGGTTTTATAGTTTTAGTACAAATAAGAAGGTTTTCGTATAGGTACTTTATAATAAAATATAATTGTATGTCGTAATATTTATGTTACGTTTATGGACAATACTTTACGAATTGCGGCTAACTTCATATGTATTTTGACATTTTGCAATTGTTAGTATTTCTCAAAAATTAGTAATTGTTTGTAGTGATAATGTTTAGTTTTTTATATTTAGACTTTTTGATACTAAAATGAGTGGTATTGTTTTGCTATGATAGTGCGAGTGTGACTGTGGAACTACTCATTGCCGTTAGAAAGGTAAATTTATTCAAGTGTATTGTAAATAAACTGGCGCGCAAAATACGCCGGGATTGTGAATTTCTCTAAGTCGTGGTATATCACAAAATACATTTTATCGACTCGCTTTAATATACTATGTGCGTTCTTTAATTATAACATGCTCTCCCCTTCAAATAGGTTATTAAACAATCGTGTTTCATATAGTTTATCAAACGCCAAGATTTGTGTTACATGATTTGGAGTTTAATGATTTATATTTAAAATAAATTAGTTCATCCCTTCAATAGAAATTATATCAATTGTATTACAAAAAACATAACATGAATGTATTAATAATAATTTCTGCCGGCGAAGTTATACACGGCAACGTAGCTGTAGCTATGCTTTTGCTATTAAAATGCAATTTAAAGTTACAGATGCATTTCCAAAAGTAATTTAAGTTACATATTTATTTAATTAATTGATTTAAAAACGAATGATAAGTAATGCCTTCAGCATATTAGGAATATTTAGATGGCTGTGCAAATCGCGCCATCTATTAGATTTTTACGGAACAACTTATTGTTATAGGTGCTTTCATATCAGTGATAAACAAAGCTGTTATTTTAATGGTTTTTATCCTATTCGGAGATTGAATGGTAGGATTTTCTCGGTGCCTGAGGTGTCGGATTCGAATCCCGGGTCGTTTTTTTAAGATTCATTATTATCGCATAGGCCCGCCTCCTATCACACGATGGCGCAGAATATGCAAGGTGAAACATGAGTGTCCTGGTAGCACCTCTTCAAACATGTGTATGTATAGATGTTATGTCAGCCGACTTAATACCATTTGCTTCTAAATCAATACATATTAAAATATCTAAAAAAAATATTGGGCTTGCCCTAGTCCAGAACCCTAGGCACGCCACTGCTATAAGTATATGAGTTTTGGACGAGCTGGGTATTTATATTAAAACCAGACATAGGATCAATAAATGTTATACTTGCAGAACAAAGTGATTGAAAACATCTGAAGGCAAGTGGAGTGAAATCAAAAAAGAATTTAATAAATAGTCGACACAACTATACAGGGTATATCAAGACTGCTACCGAAAACGAAGCTAGGTGGTAGTTTAAGCGATTTCAGACACATTGCAATAGAAAATTTTGCAAAAAAAAGCGATTTTTTTTTTGTTATTTTTATTCCTATGGCCGTATTTGGGTAGTAAATACATTGTTTTCCTAAAATAATAGTGTATACCCTTTTATTTATAAATTCTCTAAGATATAAAACAGTTTAAATTATTATTTTAGCAAAAACTATGGATTTACCACCCAAAAATGACGATATTCAAAAAATCATTAAAAATTAATGTCGCGTTTCTTTGCGAAATTTTTAGTTGCATTATGTTTGTAGTCACTAAAACTACCACCCAGCTTCGTTTTCGGTAGCAGTCTTGATATAACCGGTATAATACAGAGTACTTGGTCTAATCATAAGCTGGGACTTTCGTTATTTTTTTATAACTATACTGAACGCCAGCGATTCAGGTAAGCGTCGGGCATACATACAAGTGCAGGCACAGACAGATAGATTATCGTAGTTTGCAAATCTCCTTTTTCAAGTCGATTAAAAAGAAGCTGCTTTTCTTTGGCAGTGGAATATAACTCATGCAGTAAATTGTAATTTATGCAAACAAAAAATGTACTCACGTCTCAGTCTCAAGTAGCATGCAGAATCTGTGCAGCACGTGGTACGCGGCTGCCCTCATCATGGGACAGTTGGAGCTCAGCGCCATCACCGGCACCGACAGCAGACCAGTCCTCAGCAGCTTGAAGCACGACGCCACCGACCCTGGAGCCAACAAGTGACCAAGCAGGGGAAACAGGAATACAGGGTCATATATACCCTCATCTTCATCTAGATGCGAAGATACTGACAAATCAGCTACTGTCAGCTCCTGTGTCACTCCATTCCACTTCGTTTTCACTATCAAATTATTAATCAAACTCTCCGTATCTTTTTTGTGTATAGTTTTATAAACATTGTCTCTCACATTACTAATAATATTTTTAACTGAAACTTCAACATTTCCATCGGCATTCGAAGGCAGTTCGTAATGATAATCCAGTCTCTGGGTAACGGGAAAATTTCTGACCGTTCTTTCTATGATGTCCTTTTCATATAAATTCAAAACTTGATTCGGTGTAGGATGCGCCCACAGAGACGCCGATCTGTTCTTCCGCACGGCGTAGTGATTTGCAGCAGAATCGCCCCATACATAAGGTTTATACTCATTTACAGGGAGGCCGTGGCTTTCGTAGTAATATAGCAGGGACAGAATAAGTCTGTCACAAGGGCTTCTGGTAGCGTGGTAAGCACTCAAAAATACTGGTACTTGCTGAATTTTCATGACAGCATTATTTTTCCTTATCAACGTGTAAAGAAAATCTATAAGTCGTGACTTTATGTCCGTGCTGTGAAGACTTAGCACCACGTTGAGAAACTCGGAATGAGAAGTTACCATGTCGAAAATTGTGACAATATCGTCATGGCCAGGAGGGTAGAACATTTTTACTAAATTGTTTAGTAAACATAGTAACTGAGGACCTAATATCTGTCCTTGGTCGACTGTCTTCACTTTTAAAGAGTCTTTCAAGACAGCTTTGCAGAATGATTGCCAAACAGAACTTTCTGTCACTCTTTTGAAGTCCTCCTTGTCTTCAACATTGAATTCGGCAATGTTTTTGCTGACTTCAACGACTGTATTTACGTTTGATATAATATCGTTCAAGACGTGCGTATCCTTCGCGTCTTTTAAGCCAATTGTTATAATGTTCAGTAAACACAAATAATAATTAACAAGATATTCCTTTTTAACATTTCCAGCCACGCAAATTTTTAAAAATATGCTTTGTATTATTTGTATATGGCTAAGCTCGACGGCTTCAAATTTATGGGTTTTAGAAAAAACCCTTGCGCAATCCTCCACATCCATACATTCGATGACTAATTTCTTGATGAATTTCCAATTAGATAAATATATTTGACCAGCTTTGTGAGGTTTTTCTATGAATTTGTTAATATTGGATTTGTACTCGTTGTATATAATTGTCAGAAACTCTTTATTTTCATTCGTAAAGTGAGAGTGATTTATTACTGCATCACCTAGGGGTAAAGTTAATTCCCTTAAAGATAGAATTTCAGGTTTATTCATTTGTTCTTTAAATGTATTGCAAAATTTCACATTATATTTCAACAATACATAAGCCAGATGCGATGTCGACTTCCGAACAGCATTAATTTCGAAAAACTTTTTGAAGAAATCATCATATATCCGTGGAACCTGATGTGGTTTACTCTCGAAGTACTCTGCTAGTGAATTTTCTAGGTTCGTCAAATTGCAAGTAATATCTTTGTGGGTAAGCAAGTCCGTGTACAATTTCATGCATTTCTTCAGAACATGCTGCGGAAGTTCGAATATGATTGTCTTAGAATAAATATCTACTAAATACTTCAGTAATTCCAGTACCATGCTAGGCTCCTTGTCATCTTTAACACAATTTTCCAAATCAACTTCAAATATTTGATTAAAAACTCTCAGGTTATCTTCTTTGCCCAATCCAACAATACTTAAAACATTTATTGTGTGCTCAAATTCAATATTTTTCTTTTTATTAATTTTAATAAACGCTTTTTGTATTTCATTGTAATTCTTCTGTTGATATGAATTGAGTAATTTGTGTCTGTCAACTAAGTAGTCAACAATATCTTTGTTTTTAGTGATAATATTTAAAAGAAAGTGTGTTGCTAGTATATTTGACACATTTTTACGCGAGTCTAGAGGGGCATAAATTTTGAGTACTTGTGGATTCTTGAACAATGTCAACACAATGTTTCTACACAAATCAAGCATGTGGTATTTTCTACTTATAACAAGAATGCAGTGAAAGTAATTTGTTATCTTCTTTTCTTGTATTTCCGTTAGCTGGCCCATATTAGCCAATCTCACTGTACAATATATCAGATATTGTGACCACACAAATAATTCTGAACTATCAATAGTCTTACTTGTATCAACTTGGTAAGCAATTTCATTAATAATAACATCACCATTATCTGTAACTCTTTCTAGGTATGGAAATATGTCATCAATTGGTAAATCCTCTCCAGATATTATGGATTTTGATAAGTTCCTCAGTTTATCATCTTCTGATATAGAGTGAGGTAGAGCTACTGGTTCCCCAATCCAGCTAGCTACATAATTTCTAACTTCCAGTTTAGAATCTCCAATCAATATCTCTGTCAGCTCTGGACAATAGTTATTATGCAGTAAGTTGGCTATGTACAAAGAGAGGAATGATTTTAGATTCTTTTTCACTTCCTTGTGAGACTGCAAGTATTGCATGCACCCAACAATGAAAGGGGATGGTACTTTATTCTCTAAATATGTGCTATCTTCTGAATGTCGATTTTCCATCAAATCATTAAATAACTTTTCCAAAGAAGTCTTGCTACTTTCATCTGATATTACAAAGTTAACAAACTGATTATGTACATAGTCAGTTAATTCCTTGATATTCTGCAACACATACTCTGTCACGTCGCATATTAATGAACTTGGATGGACTTTAGCATTCCTCAAAGCATACAGAATCAAATGAATTTCATTTTCATCAGATTCAAAAATTCCAGTGTTTTTGAAATACATTTGCATGGTGTGTTTAGCTTCCATCCAAATCAAATCGTCTTCACTTGTGTAAACATCAAGCATTATAAGAAATAGATCTTTAAACATTGGGTGTTTTAATGAAATAGCAGAACTATCAAGTGTGAGCCACAAAGAACCTACTTTAAACTTGAGTAATGATGTGTGACCTTCAGTAAGTGACATTGAATATTCTAGAATTTTCTTCATATCTATATTGCCCTCAACAGTTTCAAAGAAAGCAGGATAAATATCATTATACAACAGCAACAAATCAATAAGATGTATCAATGAATCGGTGTTAGAGATTTTTGGAAGTTGATAATCTTGAGTAACTTCCGAGATATTCTTGCCATTAATAATATTTTCTATAAGTGTTACTATAGTTGCTGGCACCGGCATATGTTTAGGAAAGAAAAATTCCAACTTTGCTTTCAAATCTGACACTGCTATTGATGTCTCCATATCCAAGATCTGTATGTACCGTCTCAATGTTTGCAACATTTTTACCAAAACTTTAACACAATACAAAGAAATGGTATAATCCTTGCCTATATTTACATTCATATATTTTAGTAATGGTACTGGCAAGGTTACAAACCTCACAAAGTTTCCTATCTGTACTGAATTTAGACTGGTCATTTTACTCACCATTTCTTCAGGTTTCAATTTGTTTAATAGATCAACAGCAAATAATGTAGATCGTTCCCATATTGGTGAGTGTTGGGGCTCAAAACTGTGTTCTAGAACACTTATCACGGCTCGGTGTAGATCTGGGCATTTGTAGACTATTTGAAGAATCACTTCACGTTCATGCTCATTCTCCCATGGCCTTTTCAATGTTAGTAGAGCCTTGTATAAGTTCTGATTCTTATTGACGTCAGTTGTACCTAAAGAGTTATCTATAAAGTGTAATCCCAATTTGTGAGATGTGAATAGAGTCAGCAGGATATCTGATAGAAGAGTCATTATCTCTGGCCTCAACTCATTTTTATCTTCCTGCTTTTGTTCTGGTGGACCTTTCCATGAAAATATTTTGAACATGTTGTGTAGTACTTGATGGCTGAATGTTTTAAGTTTCAAGCTCTTTGATATAAAGGTGTTGTCAACAATATTCTTCTTTAAAATGTTCAAAAACATTAACACAGCCTCAGCTTCATCATTTACTAAGCCTGGAATAACCAAGCCCAATAGACCCTGCTTCTCCAGTAGTGCTTTTATGAGTGGGAAATGTCCATCAACAAGAAATGATGTCATGAAATGCACAAATGCTGTGCGAACATTGTCTTTCTCTTTGTAATTTGATGTATCAACAACATGCTGCAAATGTTTGGGAGTCAATGGTGCCTGGTTAAGAACTTCAATGCCCAAATCTGGGTTTAATGTGACCATTGATGTGAGGAGTTTCAGCACAACTTTTCTATGCCTAGGTCCAGAATTTTCACTAATCATGATCTCAATGGTGGACATGAATGTGTTGAGGAAGTAACGGCAAGCTTCTTCCGTGATCGCAATCATGTGTGGCAGGGACGATTGAACTTTGAGAATAATTAGATGGAACAAATGAAAAGCAGGTGTTGCTAGAGTGAGGTTCTTCTTGTTCTCCTGCGTAATTTGGCGTAATATCTCGTGCGAATTGCCACCACTCTTAAGATATTCCAATAAATAGTCGACTTCATTATCTGGGTTTAGGCAGACTTGTAGAAATTGTGTAAGGGCTGAAAATAATAAATAAATATTGGTTAGACTTTGTTATGTCATTTCATTACGTGAATGTATTTTTATCAAACTATTAGATTGATGTAAGAGTATGTCTGTACCTGTAAGAAGAGAGACAAGGGTCTTTATGACTACATATAAGACGTGATCGGGGGCGAGCCTTCTACCATGCCGTACACAAAAAATAATATCAATAACAAAATGTAAATTATTTCTTACCTATAGTTTGTCCCTGTTTCCCAGAAATTTCTTTTCGGAAGTGTTTAATGTTGAAACCACCTGCGACAAATCTTTTAGCGGGTTTCGTTTCATTTTGAGGTTGTTTCATGTCCACATTTTCATTTTGCTCAGTCTCATCGACATCTTCATTTTTACTCTTTTTTGTATCTCCAGCTTTTTCTCCACCGTATTTACGCTTACCCATTCTAAAATTATATTTGGTATTCTTTCATTAATTTATATTTCAAACACTATATAAAAACACACTCAAACACGTGAATTTGTTTTGATTTTTTTACGGATAAAATGACATTGACAGATATCGGGAGTATTTTTATAACTGATAAGCATAAGGAATTGATTCTATACATCCATAGTAAGATTTATTTATATAAATTGAAAATATTAATCAAGAGGTTTTATCGCAAATATATAAATAGTAATAAATATCCAACAGATATTTCTGAAACCTGAACCAAAAAAATAGGACCTTTGCGTCGCCTCGGGTCATAACCCCAGCAAGCATGGAGACCAAACGCGGCTGCCAACATTTTTACGGCAGTCGCGAATGCAATTTCCAGGGCGCATCTCTGACTTTTCGGAGTCGTTTGTGTATTAATAATTGTCACCACGGACTATAACGGTGAAGAAAACATCATAAGGATACCTGAATACCATAACGATTTGTAAGAATCTGTATGGTATTTGAAGTCCGCCAACCAGCACAAAGCGAGCGTGGTGGACAGCTTAAATTCATTTAATTGTAGAGGGCTCTCGTGCCATGCCGGAACTGGCATTATCATATAATTAATAATGCTCTGCGAACCACCTTAGCTTGTAGTATTTAGTGCAAATATTGTTAGTCAATATAGGATACGGACCCATAGGATGAAAATACTATGAAATATGTAATAAAAAATTTATTTTAAAACAGCTTCTTGACGTAGTAAAGCTAATCAATATTTGTACACATATAAAGCTATTCGTATTTAAAAATAATATCGTCATGTAATAACAGTACAAAATATCCTAATATAACCTCTCATATCATTCAGCGAATAAAAAACTTTATTTTGTTATTATATTTAATTAGTTACGTATGATATTTAGTTACGTACTCAAACACAAATCATATTTTGCAATTTGCAACCTACGCAGCGCTAATAGTTGAGATACCATTCCTAAAACAAAAATCTGCGGGTTCGATTCCCGGAACCTGCCTAAATAACTGAAAAAAATCACGTCCAGGTGTTGGGAGAGCAAGTCTTTCGTAGTTTCTGAAACACTACAATTACAAGAGTGTACACTATCTGTGTGAATGTTGAGTGTATATATTAATTATTGTCCTATTTCTCAACGATTTACTATTATTTATTAAGAATAAATCATGCCGATTGAACATGCCCTCCCAGTTTAGGATACGCGTAACATAACCGAAATGAAATCTGCGCTAGTTATAACACAAAAATATTTTATACTTGCGCCAACATCAAATTATAAAAAGAAATATCCATATTCAAAAATTGAGCAGAATTATTATACAGAATGTTATTAAAAATTACATTGTGATGGATTTATGATTATATAAAAATATTTTTGCTGTAAGGCTGATTACAAGTTATCTGATTACGTAACTATCAAAGATTCCTTCAATATATATCTTTAAAAACGTGAAGTATAATGGAATTACAATCATGTTACTAAGGCACATTTTAACTTACAATATTTTAGTTGGTATATTAATGCAAAACTATATAACTTCTATATGAAGCCAAAGTGTTGGTGAATGCTGTGGTATGAACTTTGGAAACCAGCATATGGCCCTGACCCATGTGCTTTAAGACTTTTGAGTCAGAGCTTTACTCTATGAAACGATCCGTACTTCGAATATTCGGACGCCGTACGTACAACTCACTAATGTCTTTAGATACTCCACAAAATGTTGGAATCCTCTATCGTATGTAGTAACCATAGACTAAGTTCGGAGAAAATAATAAGTATTGAAAGAGTTGTATTGATTTTTAGAAGTGCAAAAAATATATCTTACTCCAGACGTCCAACATCCGAATATTCGAAGTTCGTTTTCGTTTCATAGAGTAACCCCACAGAACTGACTAGTTGTATCACCATTACAATACCACTTTATTATCTCCCGTACTTAGAAACATTAAATGTTCATTAAATCATTACTTAGGCCCAAAGGCACAAACTGACTTCGCCCATAACTCTGGTTTTAAAAATGGCAATCCAATACGTTTGCAAAGTCCAATTCATCTCAAATGTATGGCGATGACATTTTCAAAGTTAAAGTTATGGGCAAAATTAGTTGGGCAACTGAGCGTAGGCACCTAGGTGGCCCCCAACATATGAAAGACCTAAGACCAAAATTTTTGCTGAATGTTATGGATTTAGCGGGTTTAGCACCTTGATTTAATCTATTTTGCTAGGCAACACACGAGAAACAGTCATATAAGTCTTAGCCAAAATAATTAAATACTAAAATCACCACATCAACAGAGATCTTACACGAGTCGAACTCGCGCTTAAGGGGTTAGGGGTAGTCAGAATTTTCAAAAAATCGTTTTTCTTTTTTTTGCATTTTCTTAAAGTATAATATTTTAAAAATATTGTGTGAAAATTTGAAGTGAATCCGACAAATTCTTTTCGAGTTATTTAACAATGACCAAAGGACGCTCGTTACTATACTAGTTATACTATCGTACAAATAGCTGCATACGTTGCTATGTGTATATTTAATGAGGGTATAAATTCATTATTAGTCTTGATGAATACACTAGGACTTAATTGTGGGCCTAATTCTCATCGGTATGCAGAAAGAATGGATGCTGCACGTATCAAAGTAGCAGATAAGCGCGCTAATGATAACACCCGAGAAGGTCGATTGCAACGTAGGCACCAGCAAATCGATATTTTGGAAGCTGCTATGACGGCTGAAGAGCTATTATATGGTCCAGGAATAGATGACTCAGTGTAAGTTATTAAATAATTCTTATAATTCGACATAAATCCATAGCAAAACTTTAAATGCGTTTTTCTCAAAACTATGTTTTCTGAACTGGTGATCACTGTAACTTAAAAACTGCTCGGTAGATTTCAATAAAATTTCTTGTACTTTTGAAATACATTAAAAACTCGTGCCTGATCGAAGGATTTCTTTTTTTTTTAATTTCGATTTTTTTTTAACAATAAACTGTCGGTTTTTTTCTCGAAAATTTGAAAAAAAATTCCTGAGGCCGCCATTTTGTTAATTGCGAAAAAAAAGAAAGCTTCGATCAGGCACAAGATTATCTATTAATAAAACTAATTTTTCTTGTCCGATTGATTTTAGATGAATCTCCAAGGACTTATGATGATCACCGCAAAGGACTTCGGGAGGAACGGGCTGTACAAAAACAGCGATAACTTTTTGAATTATTAATTTTTGTTTTTGAAATTTTCGTGAAGTCAAATCGAAACGTGTTCTAATAAAGATATGTTTTTATTTTTGTCAAATAAAGTAATTAACTACAAAAAAAAAATTATTGAAAATCATCATTTTTTCAGGCCTCTGAGTACCCCTAACCCCTTAATTTTGAATATATAATTTTGAATATATAATTTTGAAAAGTTAATAATGAATTAAGAAAAAACGTATTCCACACGCCGCATTAATTAAACATACAATACACAAAAAAAGTTAACACATTGCTATTGGTACGTTATCAATAGGCTATTTGACTAATTTTTGAAAACCATACCACATTATGAAGCGGGGTCTATAGACCTTACAAATGAAGGTTATTTTTAATTACTATATCTATATCATTTGAAAATAAATTTACAAAATACACTGAAAAATTACACTGTCAAAACGCTCTGTCTGACAATGTGGCGTTTAGTTCGTAAACATCCGTTCCACAGATTCGTTCGCATATATCGCTCATTCTTAAATCATCCATAGATCAATCAATCAGTCAATCGTCCGAATGAGTTTTTGCATTGAGGTATTACAACTGGAGCGGATTATATTATAGATCAAGTCGGCATTGCTGCAGATACGACACTTCATATATTTGTTACATTTGTTACCTAATGTTTCAGAATAAAGTAAAACGAAATATAAAAGCCCAATATAATCATACATTTTTAATAAAGCTACATTATTATATAGATTTTAAAAACAACAAAACCTATAATAGGCTATTTCACTGTATAAAAATATTGACTTATTTGTTTCCATCCGTGTAAATAATTTAATTTTAAACATATTTCATTATCATACATTAAAAATATTGTATATTTTGTCTGAAAACCACAATAATCATTTAATTTATTTTGAGTTCGCGCCACGTGATAGTAAACGATTTTGATTGGCTATGACGTCATGCATTAGTATGAACTACTCACGTACAGGAAATGAATGGTATTGATAACGGCATAGATGCAAATCAAATATTAAAAATACCTTTAAAACGCGTTATTTGTCATTTGTACCCGTGAATTAATAATATTATCATGTCCAATGTAATAAAATGTGAAGAAAGAAAAAAAAAATTTTTTTGACAAAACCTCATTCGGACTATTGATTGATTGATTGATCTATGGTTGATTAGAGAATGGGTGACATGCGAACGAATCTCTGGATGTTTACGAACTGAACGCCACATTGCCAGACAGAGCGTTTTGACAATGTATTTATTCAGTGTATTTTGTAAATTTATTTTTAAATGATATAGATATAGTAATTAAAAATAACCTTTATTTGTAAGGTCTATAGACTCCACTTCATAATGTGGTATGTTTTTCAGAAAATAGTCAAATAGCGTATTGAGTTATCCTACTAAAAAATACTTTTGTGTCAAAAATATGGATAGTGAAAAAATATATTTACAATATCCAATGTATCTGATAAATATATTAAATAAAATAAATAAACGAAATTTTCAATATTTACCTATTTGTCCGTAACATTAATCTTATTCTATAATTTTGTTAAAATATGACATTTGTCAAAACGGCTTTGGTACATAATCTAATTTATTAATATTTTTGCTACTTTATTCAAATTATCGTTAATTTACGTATGGAATTAAATTCTATATTTTTTCAAGTGAACTGGAATGGTTTTTACATGTCTTCAGTTGGGAGTACGGTATTTTGAAAGCAATTAGAATAAATAGCATAAATGACAACTGCCATAGCCGACTGTCAGTGTAAGGGTACATGTACCCTTGCAAATGTTCCAAATTATTTGGTCTAGATCCCCTCCAGTTGTATACCTCAATGAGTTTTTGTCAAAAAAAATAGAATTATATTTATTTCTTCACATTTTATTACATTGGACATGATAATATTATTAATTAACGGGTATTAATGTCAAATATCGCGTTTTAAAGGTATTTTTAATATTTAATTTGCATCTATGCCGTTATCAATCCCATTCATTTCCTGTATGTGAGTAGTTCATACAAACGCTTGACGTCATAGCCAATCAAAATCGTTTACGATCACGTGGCGCGAACTCAAAATAAATTAAATTATAATTGTGTTTTTTAGCCAAAATATACAATATTTTTAATGTATGATAATGAAATATGTTTTAAAATTAAATTATGTACACGGATGGAAACAAATAAGTCAATATTTTTTATACAGTCAAATAGCCTATTATTGTTATATTTTTGTAAACGCTAATCTTATTGAATTAAGTAATTTTTTTCGCTATTAAAGGTTTTAGCTCTTCTTGACCATATTCGTAGAATATTTTAAAATTAGATTATTATTATTATTAAAACCGACTCTGTAAAGAAATATGGAAAGTAAAGTAAGTAAAGTGTAAAGAAATACACTTTCTGGGAAGCTAAAACTGTGTCCATACTTTACTATTAATATATTTTTATTATTATTATATTGTATGTATGTTGTTTTGGTGTATGTTTTTTCATTGCATCGTTATACTATATATTATTATTTTTTTTTTGAATATGTATTTATGTATTGTTTATGTAAGTTTATCTTTTAGTGTCATAAAAGCACCGTCAATGTTTACCACTTATCTCCTCTTCTTGCACGGTTGTCTGGAAGAGATCGCTATTAGCGATAAGACCGCCGTTTTTTAACACTTATTTGTTTTTCTCTTTTTATTTTTGTAAATACTTTGTGGTGTTTTAAATAAAGAGTTTTTATTATTATTATTATTATTATTATGGAAATCAACAACATCTAATAAATACAACGCAAAATAAGATCACAAATTATCGATAAAAACCACTATGATGGCACAAAAAACTAAAGCAAAACAATTTTAGTTGATCTTATAAGACCAACTTACAAATAAATAAACTATCAAAAAGCAGTAGCGTACTCTTCTTTACTTTTTTTAAAAGTAATATGTATTCTAGTATCCTGGGAGGTAGAAAACTTTAAAAAAAAAGCATTTGATTGTAACTGCAGTGCTAGTGTTGGAATTAATAGCAATAGCGATCAAAAATAACAAGTGAAGTTATTAATAACATTTAACAAGTTATATAAAATAGCTAACTTATATGATTTGCGATTGTGAGTCACAAAGCCGATGGGCTAATATTTTTATACGATGTAGTGTTATTTATGAACGAGAGCAGAATAAAGTGAGCCGTCAATTTTGTGTATGTAATTGTGGATGTGAAAAATGGTTATAATATATGGATGTGTTTATTTTTTTACAAATTCTGAGGCACTTAGCAATAGCAGAAATATAGAGTATGCTAAAGCTTCAAAAATAAAAAGGTGGTGATGTTAACTTGAAGTAGCAATAATTCCCATTAGCCATGCAATACAGTTACATTCCTGAGTCAGTGATAAAATTAAAAACATGACTTAAAAACATACAAGTGAAGCTAATAAAAACAGTATCAATATCGGTTCATTGGTAAAATATTAAAATACATACACAAACACAAATTAAACTTATAAAAACGGATTGCATCTAAGTTTAAAACAATACAACGATTTAAGAAAAATTATACTCCCCAATATTCAGACATAAAATTTAAATCCACATAACATACAAGACACAAGGCACTTAAAACTTATAACTATATGGAATATCGGCCTTATATTGATTGTAAAATTACACATAAACAATATTAAAGTATTCCTTGCACATATTTTGTTAATGTCAGCCATGTCAATTGTAATCATAATTAAATCAAAATATTATTTATTTGTTATTACCGTTTAAAAGTTATTGTGAATAAAGCTCATAAGCATGAAGAGTATGATAATGCCTCATTACATAGTATAATTGTCGCACTGTAAATAATTTGAATTTATTTTTCGACGGTTCCTACGTAATCTTTCTAAACTTTTGCGACTTCGAACCAATCATATTGAAAGTGACAAATTCGATTTTTTAATTATGTTCATTTTATGCACTTTCAATTTTATTTTATTTAAATTCAGTTGAGCCTTTGCAATTTTTATCTTTATCCTTGCTAAAACAAAAATATATTTTTACTATCGACAGTTTACGAAGGAAGTGTCGATTGTTGTTGTTTGTTTATTTTTGTTCTCTATAATATTCAAGTTTAACTACTCGGTTCAGCGAAAGTAAAAAGAAGACATACTACAATAACACAAGCTACTTTTGTTAGCTTACCCAGCGAGATCACAAATTAAGCAAATCACTATTTAAAACCAATGCTTTGGTTTTACTATGTGAATTTTGAAAACCTACTAAGTTTAATATAGTGAGTTTTGTGCCAACTAAGAATAAATGCCATACAAATGGTATTAAAAATTCCATTGTCATGTAATATTACATGCATAGTAAAACTAAAACTATATAATTTCTAACTGTGATATAAGCTATAAGCACGTTTTTAACTCCAAATAGTTCCGAATATACAAAATGTAAAGGACCAATATCGGAAACGATAATAATTCTTAACAAATATCAGCGAACCAAATAACAATCTCACAAAAAGGTATCTTTTGCAATTTTAAGGCATCAAGCCAGAGGGTTTTTGCAATTATTGCGTAACCACGAATATTTTTGACACAAGTTACAGAGCAAAAATAAAAATTTACATAGAGGTGTCAAAGTTAGCCTGATCAACAAATTGACCCGAGAAAAATACCCTTGAGACTTCATAGTCCCTCGTAGTTTCTGATACCCACGAATCCATATAAAATGCAATTTCGAATTAAAACTGTGATTAGTTAGGGGCCGTTCAAGTATTACGTAAGCACCATAGGAGGGGCGGGGGGTCTTTGCTTTGCTTATTTTGGATGACATGGGGGGTAGGGGGGTCTAGATGATGATTACGTCATCAAAACAATCTTTAAAACAGGAAGATTCAAAACGCAGTTACCCAGAAGAAACACAGGGATGTTATGAAAAGAAAAGTTAGAAGATATAAGATATAGGTTATATACAGGTATATCAAAACTGCTACCGAAAATGAAGCCGGGTGGTAGTTTTGAGGACTATAAACACAATGCAACTAAAATTTTTGCAAAGAAATGAGAAAATTGTTTTTTGTGATTTTTTAAATATGTTTTAATTTAGGTGATATTCTGTATCAGCCCATATACGTCCCACTGCAGGGCTCGGGCCCACTCTACAATCGAGAATACGATTGAGAGTGGTTAGGCCATATAGTCCACCACGCTGGCCTAATGCCATTTGGGTGATATATCGATAGTTAAAATAATGGCGTCCAAAAATTTTGGATAACGGCTAATGGGGGTAAAATAAGGTATGAAATATTGTATGGAAAATCTAAACTGCTGAAGCTATAAATGTAAAAAAATCATAATTCGGTTAAATGCCACTAACGAGAAATAATGTCACGCATAGTTTTCTTTATTGGCTCTGAAGGAGCGAAAAGGGGTTGATTTTTTTTTAAGGAAATTTCTTAATTCCTTTTGGGGAATTTACTCATTGATAGAAATCATTAGGATAGGAAAAAACTTTTTAGGTTTGTATTGATTGTATAAATTCGAAATTTACATGAAGTTTAAAATTTGTTATACTTTTCTATACCTACTTCAAAAATGCAAGTTCATATTCAGAACTGGAAATGTTGGTCGCCATTTTGAACTTTTTAGTAATTGAACAATTTGGTCTCAAAATCGATACCTGGGGGACCCTTTGTTTAAATAATCTAAATTCATAATCAGAATATTGGCCGCCATTTTGAACTTTTTTGTTATTGATCCGATTGGTCCCGAAATCGATATCTGAGGCACACTTTGTTCGAATAACCTGAATTCATAGTAGAAATTGAATGGATACTTGACGGCCATCTTGATTTTTTTATTCATATTATTTGAACTAAAACACAATGATTTGTTTGTGTATTATTTGCAAAATAAGTATAAAAAAACTATTTGACGCGAAGTTAATCGAAAAAAAAAACTGCTATATTTTATACATAATGCAGGCATTGTTAATATAAACGAACATTCAAATAACTATTCGTATTTCACCTTTTATAAACGCATTATATGCATATTTCGACATTTTGGTAGTAGATATAATCCAATGTGTATGTTGCCCTTACATATATTTGGTTTTAATGAATGTCATCGGGGTAGTAACAGTTTCATCATATCTCCGTAGCAAAATAATGATTTTAATCTGGATAGATGGGATGGAATAGAATATAAGGTGGACAAATTGGAACAGAAGAAACTATGTAATATTATAGCACGGAATGGGATAAGCAGTATAGAGGCGCGCAGTCAAATTGAGTTTAATTAAAATATGGTCGGGAATCTATATCTGTACCCGGGCGAAGCTGGGCCGGGCCGCTAATATTATAATATTTTTGTAACTTACTCTACTCGTATGTTGAATACCGTGTCAGCAAAATCTAATCCCTATCCTAAATCTATTTTCATATTTTTAGAATTATAACTTCTGCTCATGAATCATTAAAAATTCAAAATATATTGATTCAAAAATGTTTACGTAAGCATGGGGGAGGGGGTAAGAGCTTTGCTTACTTTTGCTGACAAGGGGGGTGGGGGGGTATATAATTATAAGAAATCTGCTTACGTAATACTTGAATGGCCCCTTATGGCCAGCGCAAACTGGGACGGCATGTCAAGGATTTTTTTTGCCAAAGGATATTCAAACTTATCTCATCGCGAAACGACATCAATTCCAATGTTTTTATGCCGTGGCATCGAACTGCATTTCTCAATACCGCGACGTCCATTCAAAATATTTGAATTAAAAGATATTGAAACTTATCTGGTCGGCATACGACATAAATTCCAACGTTTTTTATGCCCGTGGCATCGAAATGCATTTTTCGATACCGCGACCTCCATTCAAAACATTGGAATTGAAGGATATTCAAACTCATCTGATCGTGCCATTTCGCCTGATGGTAAGCGCTACGACCGCTCATGAACAGTAGCAAAACCAAACAACACCTTGAATTACAAAGCAATGCTTGGCATTCCACTGCGCTCTCGCCATCTTGAGACATAAGATGTAAAGTCTCAATATGTACAGTACTTATTCTGGCTACAATGTCCTTCAATCCGAAACACAACAGTGCATTTACACTGCTGTTTGCAGGGAGAAATAGACATTGCGGTGGTACCTACCCAGGCGGCCTCTCACATATGAGACCTACCACACGTAAAATACCCACCAGTAAACATAAGAGTAAAAACAGTTTTTTGCTGTTTTTCTTTGGTCCAAAAAATTGCGACTTGTTGCCATAGTAATGTAGGTGTCCCGGCAGTTTCTGTATGTATATATGTATTCATTAAATAGTCAAATTATCTTACTTTAATAGTCAGTCAGGGGGTGATTTATTTGAAAATTCAGAGCTGAATAATTATTGATTCCCCTCCTCAATTTCTTTCACCCTTGATAAAAAGTAGTCTTTCAGACTTCCTAAGTGTTGTCATTTACCGTGGTAATTACTTTTCATCAGGTAAATATCGATTAATCGATTCGTAAGAGCTAGAAAGGCGCATAGCACATTTTTAGACCGGAATTGTTTACTTGATAAATAAATGCAATGAGGTATAAATTACAGGAAATCGTAAATGCACCACAGTCCCTTTTAGCCCTAAAACATTAACCCTTGGACTGTCGAAACTATGTACCTATGTACTAACTATGTACCTTGATTCAAAAATAGCCCCTATTTCAATGACGTTAGGTTGCTTTTTTGCTTGAAATCCGAAGGAACCGGGTTCCGGTTCCCACGGTTGAGGGGTTAAAATATTTACAAATTGTATTAGAGAGGTATAAAAATTTTCCAGATTATGGTAACTCTACAAACATATTTGAGCATGTGTTAATTTCTTGTGATTTTCTCGAAGTTTGGTTCAATTTCACGAATTCTGTCCAAGAGCACTTCAGCCAAGTTCTGTTTGGAATCCGTGTCTGTAACGAAACAATAAAACTCATTAACATGTATCTACTCAAATATCTCTTTAAAAATAATGGTTTCTTAGATTTATGCTAATTTTACACATTGAAATAAAATTATTATGAACTAATTTCATTTAACTTTTAATTTATGCAAACACTACTATTATAAAACTGGACTGCCCCGGTGGCGTAATTGTACTACGGTATGGTTACAAAGCTGAGGTTTCGGGTTCGAATCCCGGGTTGGGAAGAGTAACATACAAGGCGAAATGTCCCTATCCCCTCCCCCTATCCTTGCTTCGAAGGAAAAAAGACGCGAGTTTATGTATATTTGTATGTATGTAATATGATGAAATGTATAAAATCCGACTCACCATCAAAATAAACCAATTCACATTTCCCCTTACATTCAGGACTCTTGGCCAATATGGAACTCAGCGTCCTGGTGAAATCTTCGACCACCTCAGCTTTATCGATGTTGGTCAACTCTGCAAATAAAAATAGTATATTTTTTATTTCTATATTCCTAACTATTCTTCTTTACTGTTGCGGCCGTATTCATAATAAAATAATAACACCCAACAGTCACACACATAGCCTTGACTAAGATCGAGTCTTGTATCGTGTATATCAGGAACTACGAGAGACTTTTCGGTCTCACAAACACCCAGACGCGAACAAATATTTGTGGGCCGCACAAAAATTTCTCTCCGTGCAGGTATCGAACCTGCGGCATCTCGTTTCACAGGCGGCGTCTAACTGACTAAACTGCGACACGGAGGCTGTCAGACGGACTTTACTTACCACAGATTTTTTTGTAAAACGCTATGGTATTCAGGATTCCTTACGATGTTTTCCTTCACCGTTTTAGTGCGTGGTGACTATCAATTCACAAATTATATAAAATTCACAACCAAATTTTTAATTATTATATTTATGATTTACTCTACCTACACTACGATTATTACTTCGTACCTAATTTCATGATTATAGGAATTGCAAATACCCTATAGGATTATTAAGTTATTAAGAGACATTTAAGAAAATGATCCTATAGTAGTTCTTATTTTCCTCTAAATTCTAAATAGACTGACGACAATTGTATCCCTCTTTTCTCACTTAAATATTTTGTTGTACTGCTGTAAAACTAAAAGCTGTTGTTGTGTATAACATTGTAAACATTATGTGATATACAGCTTAGTTGGCTCCATTCAGGAATACTATCGTAAAGTGCACTTCTTAGAACCCAAACTACGCTATGTTATTCACTTTATCAGCCAACGGATGTGTGTATTTTAACTGGTGGGGCGAATATTTCAATATTGCATACATTTTGTTAGTTTTTGTTTAATGGATATTTTTTTGCAACTTTATAAGCACAATATATTCTATGTATGTCGATAAATAAAGTAAAAAGTTTCTGTAACAACTTTAAAAAATCAATAACAATAGGGTTTGACTATGATGAAAATATGAAACATATTGTTACTAGACTAACTGTAAATATTTTTTTAAACCATATTAACTAATAAAATATTTAAAACAATGTTGGATTGCCTTAAGAAATCATTTTAAAATGAAATAAAATTTCGAGCTTGACCACGTGACTAAAAACGCACGCCATTGGTTGCATTTAGAGTGACGTCACTTTCTTGTTGTCAGTCGATTTTTAGAAAATTTCATGAGCGTTTTCCTTTGTTTTCGCAGTAATTTCTGAAATATTGATCCCATTGCGCCGCTAAGGACACACTGCGAACTTTATCTCTAATAATTGTACGATGGACACTAGAATATAAAAGCTGACAGTAGTAACTTTGTATAAATAGACGCGATAGTGGTCGGACAATTTTTTTAAAACAACCCTTACTTTTACGCTGCCCAATTAAATTATTAATGTCAAACCTTATAAACATACCTATGTAAATATCACTATTAGTTATAAGCTAAAGCATTTTCGAGTGGTAGGTCTCACATCTGTGAGAGGCCGCCTGGATAGGTACCACCGCAATGTCTATTTCTCCCGCCAAATAGAATTTTAAGTGAACTGTTGTGTTTCGGATTGAAGGATATTGTAGCCTGAATAACTACTGGACATATTGTGACTTAACATCTTATGTCTCAGGATGGCGAGCGCAGTGGAATGCCAAGCATTGCTTTGTATTTCAAGGTATTGTTTGGTTTTGCAACTGTTCAGGAGCGGTCGTATCGCTTACCATCAGACGAACGGCACGTTCGTCTCGCCATTCAATACAATAAAAAAAAATACTAAGGCTAACAATGTATGAAAAATACAAGAAATTATTGTATTCCACTATTATATCATATAATCATTCCATTATTATAAGAGCGAGTTTAAACCACTTTACCCGAATCTTGGTGTTCTTTGGAATGCTCACGAACATTTTATCCGGTGTTTAGTAGATGTTTTTGAGACTACACACCTGTATTAAAGGATGGGAATAATTTTCGCATCTTTTGAGGGAGCGGCTCTGTAGTATTTACAAATGAAAGAGTAACGACAACGATTCAAAGTGTAATGAATTTTCAAAAATGACACTTATAACGAAGCGCCTGCAGGAATTATCATAATATAGGTATGCTTATATATTTGATTGATATTAATAATATACTAGAGCGTAATTATCGTAAAGAATTAACTTAAACTTTAATGGAAGAGATGCCGCAACAACACCATTTATAAGGCATTTTTAGCTGTAACCTGATCAATGTTAATCTTGCTATTGAATAAAAATGTTTGTTTTGCAAGCAAGTGACGTAATAATATCACGTGACCCGCATATATGGCGTACATCGCGTTTTGGCGGTCTTATTTATCATTCAAACTTTAATCATGATTTTTATTGAAAATATAGCAGTTAACAAAGAAATAATCAAATTGCAAGTGTATTATGGTAAAATGAACAATTTGAGATACTTTCCAAAAAACAGTCAAATACCCTATTCGAGCATTGAAATCGTACCTAGTGTTCTGACAAGACAATAATAGGACCCCCCCCCCTGTTATGGCAACACTATGCAGTTGTCAAAATATCCTAGTTATGTCAAATCCAGTCTGTCTTAATAAATATTGAACCAAGATAATTATAAATCATATTATTTGAACAACTATAAACAATACACCCCCCACGCTTCAAAGCTGGATCTGGCCGTGTTCAACGCACTATCTAGTCCTATTCAGGAAAAACGTCGTCAATAACTATTTGTTAGAGTGACACTACAGTTACCTCGGATTATTCTTTAATATTAATTGATGTAATATCACATTTGTGGATGAATGGTACCAATATCTAGTGTTTAGGTTCGTCTGGGGCGATAATACTATCTCACAGGAGATCGACCTGAAGCCACGGCTTTGCTGTCGTTTTTGGTTTGGTGATTGTGATGATTGCCAGATGCTCAATAACCCTTTCCTCTTCTTATCATTTTTTCTTCACACTCCCCTACTAATTGGCGATGCACAAAGAGAGAGGAAGTGAAAGAGCTAGATTACCGTCTTATAGCGATATAGCGGCTTGGTGAGAGAAAGGGACACTGATATAGATAAACAGTGAGAGTGAGGGAGAGTATCTAGGTACGCAGTTTAAGGAGAGAAAGAGACCCTGATATAGATCCCTACGAGATCGAATCAGAAATGAGGATATCCGTAGGAGAACGAAGGTTACCGACATAGCCCATAGGATTGGCAAGTTGAAGTGGCAGTGGGCCGGGCACATAGCTCGCAGAACCGATGGCCGTTGGGGCCGAAAGGTTCTTGAGTGGAGGCCACGTACAGGCAAGCGAAATGTCGGACGCCTGCCTACAAAGTGGACGGACGACCTGGCTAAGGTTGCAGGAAGTCGCTGGATGCAGGCCGCTTCCAACAGGTCATTGTGGAGATCCTTGGGGGAGGCCTATGTTCAGCAGTGGACTTCCTATGGCTGATATGATGATGATGATAGATACACAGTGACTGAGAGAGTGTACTTTGGTACGCAGCTTGAGGAGAGAAAGAGACACAGATACAGCTACACAGTGAGAATGAGAGAGATAGCAGCTTGATGAAAGAGACACAGATACATGAACACAGTGAGAGTGAGCGAGAGAGCACCATACCGTCGTACAGCAGCTTGTTGTTGACGACGTTGTGCAGCGTGTGCAGCGGCGTGGCGCACTCGGCGGCCAGGAACACAGGATCATGTACGCGGAGTTACACAGATACATGAACACAGTGTGAGTGAGTGAGAGCACGGTACCGTCGTACAGCAGCTTGTTGTTGACGACGTTGTGCAGCGTGTGCAGCGGCGTGGCGCACTCGGCGGCCAGGAACACAGGATCATGTACGCGGAGTTACACAGATACATGAACACAGTGTGAGTGAGTGAGAGCACGGTACCGTCGTACAGCAGCTTGTTGTTGACGACGTTGTGCAGCGTGTGCAGCGGCGTGGCGCACTCGGCGGCCAGGAACACAGGATCATGTACGCGGAGTTACACAGATACATGAACACAGTGTGAGTGAGTGAGAGCACGGTACCGTCGTACAGCAGCTTGTTGTTGACGACGTTGTGCAGCGTGTGCAGCGGCGTGGCGCACTCGGCGGCCAGGAACACAGGATCATGTACGCGGAGTTACACAGATACATGAACACAGTGTGAGTGAGTGAGAGCACGGTACCGTCGTACAGCAGCTTGTTGTTGACGACGTTGTGCAGCGTGTGCAGCGGCGTGGCGCACTCGGCGGCCAGGAACACAGGATCATGTACGCGGAGTTACACAGATACATGAACACAGTGTGAGTGAGTGAGAGCACGGTACCGTCGTACAGCAGCTTGTTGTTGACGACGTTGTGCAGCGTGTGCAGCGGCGTGGCGCACTCGGCGGCCAGGAACACAGGATCATGTACGCGGAGTTACACAGATACATGAACACAGTGTGAGTGAGTGAGAGCACGGTACCGTCGTACAGCAGCTTGTTGTTGACGACGTTGTGCAGCGTGTGCAGCGGCGTGGCGCACTCGGCGGCCAGGAACACAGGATCATGTACGCGGAGTTACACAGATACATGAACACAGTGTGAGTGAGTGAGAGCACGGTACCGTCGTACAGCAGCTTGTTGTTGACGACGTTGTGCAGCGTGTGCAGCGGCGTGGCGCACTCGGCGGCCAGGAACACAGGATCATGTACGCGGAGTTACACAGATACATGAACACAGTGTGAGTGAGTGAGAGCACGGTACCGTCGTACAGCAGCTTGTTGTTGACGACGTTGTGCAGCGTGTGCAGCGGCGTGGCGCACTCGGCGGCCAGGAACACGGGCGCGGCGCCGGCGCGACGGATCATGTACGCGGAGTTCTTGTAGATGCGACCCTTCACGCCCGCCACGTCCTTCTGTACCTCCTCCAGCGACTACACACATACACGTTACTTTTTATATACGCTACTTTTTAAATACTTATAGCGGGTATATCAAGAGTGCTACCGAAAACGAAGCCGAAGAAGAAGGTAAACGAAACGACAGCTCATAAACAGTAACGGAACCAGACAATACCTTGAATTACAAAGCAATACTGGGAATTCCACTTCGTTCGCCATCCTAAGATGTTGAAGTCACAGTATATGTCCAGTAGTTACTCTAGCTATAAAGTTCTTTAAGCTGGAAAACGACAGTGCATATACACTGTTGCTTGGCGGGTGAAATAGAAAGTGGGGAGAAAATACCCAGGCGGCCTCTCACATATGAGAGACCTACCACCAATTGCGTCCATAGATTCGCTAATCTTGATAGCGCGACATCATCACATCTCGTTAGTAAAAAGAAACTTTAATGGTATTAGTTCAAACTTTTAGATAGGTTAATAATGATAGTAACGTACTACTAGCACAAGAAATAACTCATAATGGAAAATCTTTAATCGACGCCAACTGTCTGCAGTCGCAATATATCGAAATCATAAAGCGTTTAATTAAGCCGACTGCCATACCAAATATTCAAAGCACATAATTGTTAGCAGCAAAAACGTGACAACTATCAATAACCTCTTCACTAACTTGGCAGGCTTCGAGGGAAGGCAGGTCGTCCCTATTCTCCTTGTTGAAGCTCTTGAGATCCGGCGGACAGTACAGCGACTTGGTGATAATGATGAAAAGGCGACGGACGGGGAACACCACGCCCTGTTTGTTCTCGTATATCTCGATATTCTCTTGGAAGCCGACGAACTTGTGCCCGTCTGAGGGTATCAGGTGGGCCAGGTAACCCTCGAAGAAACTACACGCCATGCCCACGCCGTAGCTTATGGACGCTGTTTTATTCTCCTAAAAAATAGTGAATCAAGGTATGTTGTTATACCAAACGTGCCCTGGATTATTGTATCAGCCCATATACGTCCCACTACAGGGCACAGGCATCTACAATCGCGAGTAAGATTGAGAGTGGTTAGACCAATTAGTACACCACGCTGGCCTAGTGCTGGTTAGCGGACTTACATACCATAGAAATTCTTATAAATCGCTACGGGATGCACTATTCATTTTTCCTCACGATGTTTTTCTTCATCTTTTTAGTCCGTGTTGTTGTAACACACGGACGGACGTAACGAAATGTTACACATTGAAGTAAAAATATTATTTAAGGATTTTATCGCGGCTTTGGTTTAATTTTTACATTTCCGCCCCGTGACCACGAAAGCTGTAAGGGGCCCTAATATATTCATCCGAAACGAATGTACCTACATATACTTATGGCCGTTATTGACTTATGGTCGTAACCATAGACTTATGGTTACGATGTACCTACGTTATACAAATTCGAACTTTTAAAGAGAAGATACATTCGTATCGTTTAAAAAACTTCGATCGTCCGAAGTTTCGAACTTCATTTCGGATGAATATAGTAGGGCCCAAGGTAACTGTAAGGTAATCGAAACGTAGCGTCGGGAAGTTAAAAGATGTAAAAATTAAACCAAATCCACGATGAAATCCGTAAATACTAGTGTTATTTCTAAACCCCATAAATATCGAAACCAAGTTCACACAACCTAAAAAAATAACAATTCTTACCATTTCGAAATATTTCAGCATCAAATTGGCGACGAAAAGCAGCAGGAAATCTTCTGTGAACACTTTTTGATTGCTGTAGATGAGGAAACCGACAGACCCGCCGAAAATCAACGCGTAACTCTTCTGAAAAATCTTCGACACGTCCAAAGAGGATTTCTTGTGCGTTATATTGTACAGCAATACTGAACCCTCGTTCGACAGTCGGATTATAAGGACGTACAGCATATAGCGGGCTGGAGACAAAGAAAAGCAAAGAATAAAAAAGTAGGCAAAAAAATTGTAACATTTACAGGTGCTAAAACTAAAGAGATGCCCTAATTTTGATATCTTAAAATAAATATCTGTATAATATAATTTGATATCTGAAAAAGTTTCAATATTATAAATTTTTTTCAGACTTCCCTCCATACTCATAAGAAACCGCTAATCAACCATATAAACGTAAATTAATTAAATCAATTATTTATTTATTTAATTTGAACATTACGATTATTAAACCACAATTAGATACACTATTTAATGAAGAGAAAATAAATGTAAAGAGGAAATAAAACATTCATTGAGTTTTGCTATTCATGTCTATGGTCTTTCTACATATTTTAACTAACATTGCCACTTTAATTCACTGAAAATATTATCGTGGTAATATCAAACGTCCAACAGACAGACATCCGCCATTTTGTACCTAAAATTTGCATACCACAACAAGGGTCACGGCCCGGCCACTTTAAATAGTTATTTAGAGATTTTTGACGTTTATAAATAACGTTTTTGGATCAGCTCATATTAACAGAATTGGAAAACTACGTTAAGTCCTTAAGAATGAGGGGTTTTAATTAACAATTTTAAGCTATTTTACATGGAATAATGATGAGGTATGTGAAGAAAAAGGAATACTGGCGTCTTAAATAAATTACATATATGTGCGTACTGACTAGTCATATGGAAAATCAATAATAAAACATTTATAAATAATATATACACATACATAAAATCAAATTATTAAAAAAAACATTATGTACAAAAAAGATAATCAGCAGATTTTTGTTTCCGTACATAATTATTATTTTGTTGATAATTAGTAAACTAACATTTTCAATCTTATTGAACGTTTATTACATAAATATTAAAAAGAAACTCACCAATTCCCACTAAGCACAACTGTTTATCGAAGTTCCATGCCTTGAGTCCTATAACAATAAAAACCAACATTAAAGCGCGCGAGAACATTTTTTCGTAAAGTCCTAATAATGGACAGTATGTACTAGGTATACTAAGGTAGGTAGTAGTAATTAGTAATAGGTAGTAGTTATACTGAGCGTGTTAACACCGTCGTCGACACTTAAGCAATGGCCGGAGTGTTAGCACTCCGCAGTGTCAGTGCGCACTCTTAAAATGAAACTGTGACCAACACTGATTCCAAAACTTTTTTGGGAGTTCAATATTTAAGGGCACAAGGAATTTGTGTTGTGTCTAATATTTTCAGTATGACAAAAAAATAGTTTTTAAAATCGTAGGCGAGTTTTGATAGTTGTGAATATTGGATAGGTACGGTGTACTTATGCTTATTGGATTTTTATAGAGACTGGACTTTTTTACTTTTTGCATATAGCAAGGTGAATTGCCTGAAATTTAGAAATTCGGCTAATCAGTTCACGAATCCTACGTAACTTTGATATTATTCCACATTCTTTTATTGTAGTTTTAATAGCTACGTTTTTCTTCGCCGTTAAAAGAAGCAATAGCTAACAACGCATCAGCATTTTATTTCATTCTCTTTATTTAAATTAAAAAAGTAGAGCTCCCTTTAGACGTATTTAAATAATTAATTATTAAGTAATTACTAACGCTACTACTAACTTTTAACAATTAAGTAATTATCAGCTTCAAAAAACAAGCTCTAATATTAGTTTAAAAACAATTCGGTTCGGAAAACATGCATCCTATCATTATAGCAAAATATACTATTTTATAATAATAAAATAACTATCAAGGCCCATATATTACAAATTGATTTTCATATAATCTCGTTATTGGATTTTAATTAAGGAATTTACAGTAATCGGTATAACAAGAAGATTTCGCATTCGGAACTCAACGAAAAGGGCGTAAAAATATGATATTTATCAAACATATTTCGTAATACATATTGAGGAGCCTGGAGCTCGTGAAAATATTAAATAATAATGTTTTTGTTTCCCGCCGTTGCTGATACGTGATACCCGCAGGACGGGAACGTATTGATCTCAAACTGAGAAGTAGCGTGTACTGTGGGTCCCATGCTAAACGATTAATGGGGGGCTGCGCACAGGGAGGTCATGACAATAATGGGATATTACTACCGCCTGAACGTAGTTCATAGCTTCAGCTCACATTTATTCACAGCTGGACATGGGACTCATCTCTGTGCAATAAAGTATTATATAGGAGCAGATATTGCGAGCAAAATCTTGAGGCATTAAGCAGCACTGCGCGAATCAAATAGAACAGGACGGAAGATAATGTCACTGCGTAATAATAACAAAGACAATTGAAAATAACGATACACATGCCGATCATTTTGCCATTCATATTTTAATCTAGGGTATTCTATCAAATCTTGATATCCCTATCACACTACTTTTGGCGGACCTTTCCCCGTCTCGAGCGTAATTACTAAAATGAAACATTAGACGCGTTTCAAATTTTTTTATCACTAAGCCAACTTACCTTTGCTACAATGCACTACGGGGCCGCATTACTAAATCCATCTCTGGTATTGCGAGGAGGTTAGCTTCGTGACGATAATATTAGCTTTGCACAATAGAGCCGTTTGTTTTGGCAAAACGACCGGTACGTGCCCTCGTGGTATTACTGTCGAGTGTCGAATATAATGATTCTTTGAATTACTCTAGTAAACTAAATACCAGGAAATGCGTAACAGTCGCACAGACCAATGATAACGTGAATAAAAATAAATTATGGCTAATCTTTTTTTTATATCACAGCTTCCGTGACGCAGTTGGTTAGACGCCGGCTATAGAACGAGAGGCGGTGGATTCGATCCCCATACTGCGCCAAATATTTATTAGACCCATAACAAGGATGTTGACTCATCTTATAAATTCGCGGTAATTTTTTTACACATTAAAGACAGTATTTTAAAACCTAATATAATTTTTGAGTACCTAATTCTTCTTCTTCTACGACCTGGCGTTACCCAGGGCGATGCCAGAGTCCGCCTTCCGGCAAATTCTTCCCTAATTTGCCCGATCTTCGGCATCCTCAATAGTAAGGTGAAGGTCATAAGACCCTCATATCTTCCTTGACGATATCTAGCCTGCTTTTCTTTGGTCTACCCCTCGGTCGTCACCCAGGAATGTTGAAACTTAGGCACAGATTCCCGACGTGCTCCTGTGGTTTCCTTAGGACGTGACCATAACATCTCAAGCGACATTCCTAGAGTTTATCTGCCACATCGCGGACACCAAGACTGTCACGTATGTATTCGTTACGGATTCTGTCTTAACACGTAACGTTGCACATCCACCGCAGCATCTTCATCTCCGCGACATGGACCTCCTGGACATGTCGCTTGAGGGCAGGCCATTTTGGGAAACGAATTGTCCGAAATAAATTAAAATATAAAAATATGTTATAATGTTTTATGCATTATCCATTATCACGATACTGCAAACAGCGATGGGAGCGCGCTGACATCACTGCGCGATCAGCCAGATGATATTAAATCACATATCACTCCAAAAAATCTGTTATAAACTCAGTTCATTTTGATAGAATGCGAGACTCCGATAACGATTAACGATCGTTAACGTAGATTATAGCCACGTGACAAGATGGTCGCGGGTTCGATCCCCGCACCGAAAGAAATATTTGTGCGGCCCACAAATATTTCTTCCGGGTCTGGGTGTTTGTGAGACCGAAAAGTCTCTCGTAGTTCCCGATACCCACAACACAAGACTCGATCTTAGTGTGGGGTCAGGACTATGTATGTGACTGTTGGGTGTTATTTATTATTTATTTATTTATTATTTTAGCAGTAATTTTAAAACTATTGTTGTTTACGCAATTTTGAATTAAAATTAGTTATATAGTATAATTAGATTATTATTTTCTTATTTATATAGGTCTAATCTAAAAAATAAAAGCGTTTCCAAATTTAGTCAACATCCATATAATTTTTTAGGTCTGGAATTTATGAAGCCGAAAACTGTCCTATACCAACATACATTTCCTACACCAACAACTAAAAACTTGTAAATTAGTAAGGGGAAGTTTATAATGTGGGGTCAGGACCACATATGTGACTATTGGGTGTAGTTATTTAATATATCTTGTTTACAACAGACACATAATGCATTTTACGTTTTAGTAGTCTAATAAAAGAAAATAACACTTACCGGTATAAATCCCCACGGCCAGTGCACATTGTGCTACAAAAACAAATGAATTTTTTGAGTCTGCCATTCTGAAAGCAAATAAATGCATGAGTCATATTTCAATTAAGTTAATGATTTAAATTGATTAGTTACAGAAATATATTTGTATTTTAAAAATGTATGTAAAGTTTGAATAAGTGAATCATGGGATTGTTATTCAGAAAGATTATACAAATTCACATTGTTTCACATAAAACCTTTACAAATACATTTAGCATCAATATCTTTTTTGCCAATCGAAATATTGCAGATATTGGTTGTTCCATTGGAGAATGTAAAGACCAAAGGCCACAAACATGCCATTGATATTTTACGGCAAAAAAGGACATACACATGTTGATTAAAATAATAAGTAATTGTAATATTAAGTATATGGTGACAGGCTCACTATCACATTGTGGGATGGAACACAATGTGAAACATTGGTGTCCGGGTATTCTCTATGGGCAATTTGGTGTAAGTATTTTTGTGGCAGAAGTTTTAAAAGTATACTAGTAAACATAATGGGTTACTCAATAGATATTCATTATTATGTATGATGTGGGTTAAAATAGACTTTATTTTAATATTGCCAAAATATAGAGATAGGTTAAAAATATATGTTTTTTTCCACAGATAGGAAGCCTAATTGCAATAAATATAATAAGCATATACAATTTGTAAGTAAATGTAAAAGTGTACTTTCCTACTATACATTTTTAGACAAATACACAATGGAAGATGGTCAAGTTAAATAATGATGATTACATGTTGGGACAATGGAATGGCGAAAATTAGTTAAAAATACAAATTACTTTAGAGGAATTATTCATCTTCCAAGAAAACTACCAACAAAGCAATAGTATTGATATTAAGCCAATTCATATTCATTCTATAAAGCTTGGTTAGAATATTCATAATATTCAAAGCACAGAATGGCTGTCTAATATCACAAGTAACTAAACTTAAAGCTCATAAATAAATACTTTTATTATTAGTATCTTAAAATTTATAGTATGAAACTAGCTATCAGTACAACTAGTATTGTTTGCAAGTAGATAAGAAAAAAAGAAAAGACAAAGAATGATTCATTAAACACAAATGGATATTTAATGTTATTTATTATATACAATTAACTTACTTGTAGTTTGGTTTGTTTTAAAGAACGGAAATAATAGAACACAAATAAATTTATACACCTACTTATAAAAATAAAACTTTAAATTCCTGCTCAAAAAGTCACATTCTAACCTGATTCATATTTTGTTGACAATTGTTTTGGTTTCTCATTTTGAAAAAAATATATAGGTACTCAAAATAAAAACAAAGACAATGAAACATACAGTCTTCCGACATAGACATTGATGATTAAATATCTTTGAATACTTTTGAATTAAATCTCATTTTTTAATCAATTAATAATTTTAATATAAGTGTTTATTTGTATGAAGTATTATCCAGGGACCGAAACCGGTATCGAAAATACCGGTATTTTTTGGTATCAACCGAAAAAAATAATACCGGTATTTTTAATGGTAACCGGTATCCGCCAATTTTATTCGATTCCTAGAATTTAACCGGTATCATACCGGTAACCGAAATAAGGGTTACCTTTATGTTTCATGCGAAGTTCCTTATAAGTCAAAGCGGGGGCAGTGCCTGTGTGTGGTTATACCGCCGTTTGTCTTTACTAAACATTATGGCACTATACCACACAATTATCTTTACTCATTTCATGATTTTTCAACAGAATTACCCACCAAAATTGAAATGAACCGTATCCAGCGGTATTGTGTAAACAACACGACAAGTATAATTTTTATTTGTTATGCAACAACAACGCATTTTCTTTTGCATTCAAGGTCTTTTTAGGTTACCGGTATTAAAACGGTTCCCGTATATAAGGGTAACCTTTATATTGCGTCATAGCGGTTACCGAAATCTTAAAGGTAACCGAAATTCGTCGATACCGGTACCGTTATGTCGAATGGGTTTCGGTCCCTGGTATTATCATGATAAGATAAGACATTTCCCGTTTATAAATTAAACTACACGTACAGGCAAGCGAAATGTCGGACGCCCGCCTACAACAAAGAATAGACCACTAGGCCTACAAGGTGATCGTTACGGTGATTGTTCATTGTACTATACCATTTGACATTTTTATAGTGAAGGATTCTACTTCATACAATGGGATGCATAAAGTAGGAAGCTTGAAATTGTCTACCCTACAGGCTACATTGTATTATTAACTCATTGAGAAATGAGAATTGGCTACTGAGAAATATTGATTCATGTTTGAACTTATTATCTAGTACAAATTGAATCTACTCCAAGAAATCTTTCAGTTTTGAACGCATCAGAAAATAGAAATGTCCTTTTTCTTCTTTTCCATTGGGCTTAGGGATGTGCAAATGAAAAATATATTTTGATATAATATATCGTGTCGATAGTTATAAAAATATCAATATTTCGATACTTTTACTTAAAAAGATACAAAATCGTACTATAGTATTGTGCGTGATATATTTCCCAGGGATTTTGGTTCAATTTTGAAAACACCAATTCTCTTCAAACGGCTGACGGGCCTGCGGGCGAGCGTAGAGCAGCGGTTCGTTTCTTGTCTTCCTTTGGAGAGGTCCTCCTCTGGCGGAGCCCAGCGCGAAGCAGCCGATACGGCCAAACCGCCCCTCTTTTATACTGTTTTTCGGGTCCACGTTCACCCCCCTAGCCCCTCACCCTTCAGTATCCCTCATAATCTTTATTTCTCAAATGTTTACATATTTCCTATAACAATCGTGTTTAATGTTATACAGTGATGTGGGGCTTATCTTCGCGCAACCCCTCACACCATACACCTATCCCTAAGGACTCCCAAGGCGTGAATGCGGGCTAGGTTTTGGGTGCGGACGGTTTTGCTCAACGACGCCCCGCCCCGCTTGTACCACGTGACCGAGGCGCCCCCAGCCCCCACACCTCCTCGGGAGCCGCACTGCGCATGCGCAGTAGGCGCATAGTGTGAGGATTGGGAAAATTGAACTCTTGAGAGAAATAATTCTTTATTTTAACTAAGACTAAGCTAGCTTTAAGACGCATCGTGCACAAGTATTCGGACTTACGCATAGAGTAAAAAAGCAGCTAACTGACTAATCAGAACACTGATAATGTACGACTAATAATGTCATCATCATCATCTCAGCCATAGGATGTCCACAGTTAAACATAGACCTCCCCCAAGGATCTCCCCATTGACCTGTTGGCAGCGGCCTGCATCCGGTGACTTCCTGCAACTTTAGCCAGGTCGTCTGTCCACCTTGTTGGCGGGCGTTCCGAGTTGAATTCGACGGTTGACCTCTCTCTCGAAGTTGGACCTGCCTAACCGGACAACTTGTCCCAAATAAACGTATTCGTCAACAACTTCGAGTGTAGAGTTTCTAACCGCAATCGAGGTGGGCACGACATGGATATTCGATATGATCTTCGTCTTGTCCATGTTCATTTTGAGGTCCACCTGTTGAGAAACTTCACTGAGGTCCTTAAGCATATGGCACAGGTCTTCCAGCGATTTCGCCAAGACTACGATGTCGTCGGCCAATCGAAGGTGAGTGATATACTCGCCGTTGATGTTGATGCTGAGTCCTTTCCACTGCAAGAGCTTGAAGGCATCTTCTAGTGCAGCAGGGAACAGTTTCGGAGATATTATATCTCCCTGTCTCACGCCTCTCAGTAGTAGAATAGCCTTCGTACTCTGATTTTGTACTTGGACCGACATGGTGGCGTTTTTGTATAAACACTTCAATACTTCGATATACCGATTAGGGATGTTGCGGATGTCGATTTTTTCACATCCGCGGATGCGGATGCGGATGCGGATTTTCAAAGGCTCACATCCGCGGATGCGGATGCGGATGCGGATGCGGATGTTTAAGATATTATATAAATCTATATACTAATATTATAAAGCTGCAGAGTTTGTTTGTTTGAACGCGCTAATCTCTGGAACTACTGGTCCGATTTGAATGATTCTTTCAGTGTTGGGTAGTCCATTTATCGAGGAAGGCTATAGGCTATATATCATCACGCTATGACCTATAGGAGGAAAGCAATATTGATATTTCTAGCAAATACGAAGAAATTTTGTTCGTTTTTCGTGGTCCGATTGGTCGATATTCAAACTGATAGTCAGAATTAAACATTTTGACCGCCATTTTAAAACGTGTATGCCCGAGCGGAGCCGGGCCCGACCGCTAGTATAGTATAGGAATGAATATTGAAATTAAACAATTGTTTACGGATTTTATCGCTTACAAAATTTATCGATTTATCTGTGTTATTTTTTTATATTTTTTAACTTCCCGATGTTTCGATTACTTTAAAGGATTCATGGTCACCACGGGGCAGAATTTAATTACCCGTAATTTATAATTATTAAGTTAAAAATTAAATTAAATTATAGAGCCACAAAGTTATCTGACTCGGTGAGAGAGTCGCTGTAATCGAATTTGGTGTTGCCATTAAAAATAGATATAGCAATAAAGTGGGTAAAGTAAGATTTTTCAATCCGATCAATAGTGTCGGGAAAATGAGTGGACCAGTTTCATCTGCATGTTTTTTTCCTTCACAAGATTTCTAACCAATTGCTCCCCCTTAAAGTCAAAACCTTTAAAAAAGTGTATCTGTATCAGCCCATACACGTCCCCACTGCAGGGTACGGGCCTCCTCTGCAATCGAGAGTACGATTGAGGGTAGTTAGGCCATATCACAGGCCATATAGTCCGCCGCGCTGGCCTAATGCGGGTTGGTGGATTTACACAGGTACCATAGAAATTCTTATAAATCGCTATGGTATGCAGGTTTCCTCACAATGTTTTCCTTTACCGTTTTAGTGTGTATTTATTGACTATCAATACACGCATGACTCCGAAAAGTCAGAGGGGTGCCCTGAGATTCGAACCCACGGCCACCGTGAAATGTGGTTGTGGTCATTAGTGGTCCATTTACCAACAGGCCACCACGCACGTAACAATAAATTTTAGTTTATGATATGAACTTACATCTATTGTACTAGTACGTACAAAGTTCTGTTTTCGTGGAATTTATTTTGAAAAGCTGACAACACAAACTTGTGGCGGCAGCTACGCGATGATACAATTTTTCGAAGGGTATTATTGGTATCTGAAGCCGCTTTTCTTCCTACGTAAAATTTAATACCTGAAGTTTAACATTCCTAGCATCACTTTTTAAAGATTTCGGCAATTTTCACTCTTTTTAAATAATGCAGGAAAAATAAATACATTGAGTAAACAAATAATGGCCGATATGTCAGCGACTGCCAGCTAGATTGACAATTCCAAATGACGTATTTGTTTCCATTTTTTGGCCACCGGGCCAGATAACTTTGTGACTCTATAAAAAGTTAACATAAAACATTAATCTGTTTTTGCATTTTATTCTACGCAGAAGAAGCTCACTGTGTCTTGATGTCGGGCAGTTAGTCTTTTTGGTTCCGATATAATTAAGTGTAGAATTCGATCCCATGCTTGTGCAAGGTTCTAGCCATCTTGTCTATTGATAATTAAATGCATTACCTTCGTTTTGAGTAGCCCCAAGAGCTCGCAAAAGAACACCGTTTCATTTATTAAGTATAACGCCGCGCCGCCTTTTCTGATAGCAAGGCGGTTAGGAAGAGGTTCGTAAATTAAACCCACGCTGCAAATAATTGTTCGCTAGGATTACTTCTTAGTGGAGTACATAAAAATCTTTGTACTATCGGCAATAATATCTTTAAATTCCTCTCGATAAACAGCACTTAAGAGGATTTTCATCCACATAGACTCTTTTTTTATTGGGGTAAGAAAGAAATTATTTTTGGAGTACAGCTTCAATGCTACCATTTTCTGGTATTTCTCGACTCTTATTTTCACTAGAAGAATCTAACATCATAGCAATAACAAACGCGTCGGATCATGTCACTATTTATTTCACTCCCATTGGTCAATGTCACGTCCGAACGGCACGCGCCATTCGGCGACCCGCCAAATTTCTGTTTTGTCTCATTTTGTATTACATCCGCATCCGCATAAATATCCGTATCGATTATTGCGGATGCGGATGCGGATGCAGATGTCCAAATTTATGCGGAAGCTCCGCATTTGCGGATGCGGATGCGAACATTCGCAACATCCCTGATACCGATAGTCAATGTGGCACCGCTAAAGAGGCTGCAGAACAGCCCAAGTCTCTATCGAATCGAAAGCTTTCTCTTAGTCCACAAACGCTAAGCAAAGTAACAAGTTACACTCCTCAGATTTTTGTTTAATTTACCGGAGCGTATGTGTGTGGTCTGTGGTAGTGTAGCTTTTTCGGAAACCAGCTTGTGAGCCAAGATGGGCCTCTTCAATAAAGTGTTATCACCCTTTTTAAAAAACAGTACCACCTCACCCTGCTCCATGCCTAAGGTGTTGTGCCCTCGAGCAGGCTGGAATTAAAGAACCTCCGACGGACTTCCAGTATCGGCGTTCTACCCGTTTCCAGAAGGTCTACTGCAATTTCGTCCTCGCCCGGCGCCTTGTTATTTTTAAGTAGTTCAAGGGCCATTCGAATCTCACACAAACTGATGTCCGGGATGTCTTCGCTGCTCACTCAACTCAGCTCTAGAGTCTCAAGCTGAGCTAATGACCAGTTTAGTAACCGAGCTGTAAAGCTGTCCGTAGAACCTATCGATTTCCCTCTGAAACTCTGGCTTGGTCGACACCACGCTACCGCTAATACACACACAGATAGTAGACCATGGACGTAATAATTGTTTTTATTGCAATGAATGGCGAGACGAGCATGCCATTCGCCTGATGGTAAGCGATACGACCGCTCATGAACAGTAGCAAACCCAAACAGCACCTTGAATTACAAATCAATGCTTGGCATTCCACTGCGCTCGCCATCCTGAGACATAAGATGTTAAGTGTCAATATGTCCAGTAGTTACTCTGGCTACAATGTCCTTCAATCCGAAACACAACAGTGCATTTAAACTGCTGCTTGGCGGGAGAAATAGACATTGTGGTGGTACCCACCCAGGCAGCCTCTCACATATGACAGACCTACCAGTTGATATAATACGTCCATGTAGTAGACACAGCTGAGCCCTGAGGAGCAGAGAAAAAGAGACAGAGAGAAAGAGAGAAAGAGAGGGAATTTTTGGCTGCTTTTACGTTTTATTTAATATGAAATTGATATAAAATTAAATAAAAAGCTCTTAAGACAATCGAATTTGACATTTAGAAATAGATATCGAAATCAATGTAAAACGTCGGCGATTTATATAGATCATGTTCTGAAAAAATATCGATATTTTTTACCCATCCCTAATTGGGCTACTGACTACTGTCATCATTTTGAATTCAATAGCATTTCCCGTTTACAAATACAACGAAAGTAACTTTAATTTATAGTTTTCAAATAATTTGACAATAGTGGTAAATTTTTTGGTTTCACAACAATCCACAGCAAAAGCCATACCATATAGATCAAGATAGATACCATAAAAGATGGTGGTGTGCAAATTTTTTCAGCAAGGATATTGCCGTTTTGGACAAAACTGCAGATATGAACACATATACGGATCCAAGTATTCCTACCACGGTAAATATTACTATGTAATTTTTGATAATAATGCCTATGTTAAATCGACGTGTTTATGAACTACATTTTGATTTTTGCATTCTGTGGTAACTTTCATTTTTACTGAGGGTAGGTACATAAAGTATAATCTACCGTAGTATAGATTGCGAACCCGCATTAGACCAACGTGGTGGAGAAGAAGGCCTAAACACTCTCAATCGTACTCCTGATTGTAGAGGAGGCCCATCACTACATAGTATAAAACAATGTCGCTATCTCTGTCTTTATGTCCCTATGACCTTTTGTATGCTTAAATCTTTAAAACTACGCAACGGATTTTGATGCGGTTTTTTTAATAGATAGAGTGATTCAAGAGGAAAGTTTATATGTATAATATGTACATATTATTGTACAGAAATTTATTTGTACCTGGGCGAAGCTGGACCGGGCTGCTAGTTTCCTATATAACAAAGTACTCTATGAGGCCCATGCCCTGCAGTGGGATGTTGATTTGCTGACATAATAAAATAAACTATGTTTGTATAGATTTGATTAACAATATTGAGTCATTAATAAAAAGTAATTATTATTTTTCATTTTATTTTCATAACTAAGAATACATTTCATATTTGTTGGTAGATAACATTGGAAAACCAGGGAGGGTTATATTTATGCTATCGGACTTGACAAAGGGGTTATAACAAGATATATACTGTAGTGTTATTAAGAGTTTTGAGATTGTTTAACATTTAAATTATTTATAAAATATGTCTTGAAGTTATATTTGATATTCTTTGGCATTTAACTATCACATAAATCTGGGGGTAGTCTATTAAACACGGCATGAGGTAGGGGGCCGTTTGTTCGCATTTATAGTCTAGTCTTGGCAAATCTTTGCATGGAGAAATACATTTTTTAGCTGTTGGTAAATGGTGGGACTTAACGTTAGTTGAATGGGAGGATTTTTGGTTTATTTAGGTTATCCTGTATCCAAAAATATCAAATATTTCGTGTCTTATTCTGTGTTTAATATTAATCTGTATATTTTTATGTTAAAATACATGTTAATAAAATATAAACCTATAATAATATAACAATATTATAAGTTCTAAATTTTACTTGAACCTTCTAATTAAAATGAAATAACAAGCATTTAATTTACTGTATAGTTAACATTTCAAGAGTAACATTTCACTTGAGCTTACTCCTTCTATATGTTCACCAAAGGTTGTCCTTCTGAATAGGGTTGTAAAAGAAGTTTCACTATTAATAATTTTTAAAATTTTGTTTCAGCAAATCCCCCCCAACAGCCCCAGGCTACTGGAGTCACAGACGAGCAGCTCATCAACCAAGTGCAGGCTGAGGTTCTGGCTGCATTGAAAGGAGGAATGTGGATATTGACCTGCTATGCTCCATTTAAAGAGAAACAAATGATTCCTGGCTTACAAGATCTGTCTCCGGAAGAAGCGAGACTTTTTATATATGAAGCCAAATCCAACAACAATATTGATAATGCAGTGAGTTTAATACATAATTTTTATCATTAACATTTTACTGCAGCTGTTTGTAAAATGGAATTTATTTCATAATTATAGGTTTAATTTAATTGTATCTATTGATGACAAGACGTGCAGTGTGCATATCTGGACAAATATCACATTTCTTTTCCTATTAAAATTAAGAAATTGATGTTATCACGCACAATACAAGATTAAAATGTAGGACTATAATTTGTATTACAGGGACTATACACCATGCATATGAGCTTGGAACATTTATTATAATATGTATTAAAATATCTATATATTTTATTTTCAGGTACAATACATAAACAATGTGTTTAAAGAAACTAGAGATAAATATGAACAATTATTGAAGCCAACACCAACAATCATTAAATTGTTGCGAAGTCTTTACCAAGGAGAAGCAGTCTCTTCACCGTTTACGAATACCCAGAGCTCAGGATTTGCAAATCCTGCCACATCAATATTCCGTAGTGCTGTTCAAAACACACAGTTTCAGAATAATGCTACACCATCCATATTCAATCAGGCAGCGAGTAATGTGTTCATGCCTCAACAGACGGAGGCAAAAAATATCTTTGCCCAAGCAGCAAATCAAAATGTTTTTCAACAAAGTCAATCTATGTTTGCACAACCACAAGACACTGCACAATCGATATTTGCGCAGGCAAGTCAGAACATATTCAGCTCTAACTCGCATAATTTATTCAACAACAATCAAGTTAATAATCAAAGTGCAAACATTTTTGCTACAGCAAATCAAAATATTTTTGCTGCAAACGAAAACAAACAAAATTCTCCATTTGGTCAACCTGTGAATGTGTTTCAAAAATCTGAAAGCCAACCATCTAATGTTTTTGGTCAAAATGTTTTCAAAATGGCAAATGAACATGGTGTGTATAGTAAAATAGAGGAATTGAGTGCCGCAGATTTAGATGCTTTTAATAGTCCTAGTTTTAAGTTAGGTTTAATACCCGAAGTAGCCCCTCCACAGGAGCTGTGTAATTGAACTACTAAAAAACTAATAACTTATTTATCATCAAGATTTCAACCGTGATTTGTTACTTCTTTAAAATAGTGTTTTAGTTTTTGTTTTCTACACTTTTTGGACTGATGTAAATACCTTGTTATTTTTTTTTATACAGTAAAGTTTAAGTAATTTTATTGGGCATTTATTATTTTTAAAACGTAATATAATTGTTGTTGACTGCCTCGGGTACAGTTACAAAGCTGAGGTCCCGGTTTGAAATCCCGGGTGTGGCAGTGATATTGGATTTTTTGTTAATTATTATCCCAGAGTCGGGAGTTTGTGCCCGATATGACGACGGGCTCGACCCCTATCACAGCGCGGGATGGCACATTCAAGATGAAATGTGGGTGTCCTGGCAACTCTGCCTACGTCTTCTGAGAAAAAGGCGTGAGTTTATGTATGTATGTAATTACGTAAGCCGTAAGTATATCATAGGTATATCACATTTGTAGTTGATCAAATAATTCATATTAGGATAGAAACTGTATAGCTACTATTTTTATGTATATATTATTATTAGTATTATTATTGCCTGCGCCCACCTATTATAAAAAAGATTTGTTTTTTTTTTGTCTAGCAAGTTACTTATATTTAACAAATATTTATACCTATTTGCGTTCGCAAAAAATCAGTTCAAATACAATAACCGGCCAGTTGATGCTCTAAAAAACTTTATTATGTTAATTAGTTTAATATTATTTACAATTAATTATTTTAAGTATTAATTTTCTATTTCTCCCAAGTAGATTTGTTTATCACTAGAAGCAGACAGAACAATGGGTTCAGTTCTGTGGAAATCAATATCATTTACGGAACCATTGTGGCCCGGCAACTTGTACAGAACTCTTCTAGAAGTTGTGTCCCACACATACACAAACCTATCTGACGAACCCGCGGCCACCTGAAACATAAACAGTAAATAAATAAATATTAAATAACAGTCACATACATAGTCCTGACCCCACACTAAGATCGAGTCTTGTGTCGTGGGTATCAGGAACTACGAGAGACTTCGGTCTCACAAACACCCAGAACCGAAAGAAATATTTGTGGGCCGCACAAACGTTTCCTTCGGTGCGGGGTCGAACCCGCGACGACTAACTGCGCCACGGACGTGCAACAATACCGGGTATCTCAAGACTGCTACCGAAAACAAAGCCGGGTGGTAGTTTTAGTAACTACAAACACAATGAAACTAAAAATTTTGCATAGAAACGCGACAATATTTTTTTATCATATTTTAAATATCGTCGTTTTTGGGTGGTAAATCCACAGTTTTTGCTAAAATAATAATTTAAACTCTTTTATACCCTAGAGTCTTTATAAATAAAAAGGTATACACTATGATTTAGGAAAAAAATGTATTTTATTACCAAGACAAATTACCAAGACATCGCATCACTAAGACATTTCATATACCATCGATTCGGACAAACACTGGACTCAACTCACCAATTATTAGAATGTGTAGCACATACAATACTTTGAACACTAAAACTTCAGGTCTCGATATATTTAATACTCCAATATCGAAATTCAAAAAACAAGCACTGACCCTACTGGATAACAATTAAGTAAATTTATAATGCCGTCTCTTTTCCTTACCTAGATTTACGTTATTTTTATTTTATGTTAGTCTATTTTATTTTATTTCAGCGATTTTATGTGATCTCATGTTATTTTTGTTTGTAGTTTATTTTTAATATTTTTAATGTTTTCCTATTAGTGCATATTACCCTTTCCTTGTGAATGATGTACACACCTCTAATAGGCATGTGCATCAGCAATATATTTAGTAAGTGTTGCAGTTAATTTTTAATGCATATGTTGTTGGTGTGTCTATATTAAATAAATAAATAAAAATAAAATAAAATTTACCAAACAAATACGACCATTTAAAAAAAAAAGACGGGTTGCACTCCGGGAGTGCCGGCAGAAGTGAAAACTTGATTATTAACGTTGAGCATGTTTGATATTTTGGAATGGTTAGGGAATAATTTTGCACCAATTGCTTTATCAGTATAAAAGTACTATCATTTATGTGGTAGAATACAATATTCATTTATTGCGCTATCGTACACAAACATGACAATTTATATTACATTAAAAATGTAACACTTTAAAACTATTACAATTATTTTACATTAAAAAGTTTATCTCTCCGAAAAATCAACTTTCATCCATAATTTCAACGACTTTTTCACCATCATCATTACCAGAACTATCATCGCCAATCTCTAAAACTGATACGATAGGTTTATGGTAGCTGAAGTAAGAAACGAACAGTTTTGATTCGAACCTATTTAAATGTCTAATAAAGACCGCATCAATAGTAGTTTTGTATTTCGTTGTGCTAAGATTGCGATCATTCGACATAGTTAAACCAAATTCATTATTTAAAAATTCAATTAATAGTTGATTTTTATCGTCTGCGAAGTTTATGTTGAAATCTCCACTCAAAATCATTGGCAATTCATCAAAGCTTTATAAACTGACAGCTAACTGACAGCTGTCTACTCTCCATCCGTCTTACGCTTTTCGTCTTACGATCAGGTCACGTGTCTTGACGCGAGTTTAAGATTTTATACCCATTACAGAAAAAGTGCTCAACGCCGCTAAAGAAGTTTTCACTTCAAAAAATACAAAAAATAAATTGTCGCTTTTTTTCCAACATTTTCTGTTGCATTGTGTCTGAAGTCGCTTAAACTACCACCCGGCTTCGTTTTCGGTAGCAGTCTTGATATACCCTGTATATTGTATCTTCAGTAAAAAAAAAAAAACTAAAGAAAACATATAAAACAACTCATGTTGTATGTATTGTATGTTTAAATTGTATGTATTATTATTGTCTGTTCTAGGTGTTTCTTGTTCACAGTATTTGACAATTTGAAAGAATAGAATCAAAGTATTGAATCGAAATATAATTTATTAATTTTACAATTTTAAAATTGCTTTTAATCAGGCGGGTAGTTCTTTATAAAAGGACAGTACATGCTCTAACTTTATTCTATACCAAATGTTGAATTACCTATGTTTTTTGTCCATATGTGCAAAAATACCCTTGCTAGTTGCTAACTCTGAGACTTTTAGTTCTATCTAATAATTTCTGTAAATAACTTATTGTGTTTACTGTTTATGTACCTTAGAGCCATCCGCAGACCATGCACACCGAAGCAAATTCTTCTCAAAGTTGTGTTGATGTCCAGACATTAATTTAACACATCTTTCCGATGGGGCGAAAGGTCTCACATCCCATATTCTCAAAGTGTTGTCCATCGAGTTGGATAATAAGTATGAACCATCATATGATAAAGCCAGCCCTGTAAAATATATAACAATTTATATACCTAGTGCCGTAATAATAGTAAGATGTTAACTTGTTTTTTTCTATACTGGCCCGGCATCATGACAACTCTGCGCCTAATGGTAAGCGCAAAGGCCGTCCAGGCAGGGTATCGAATGGCTTTACCTTCAGACGGTAGCCCCATGCCATTAGATACAATTATGCCAGCCTGTTAAGAAGAAAGGAGGAAACACGCGTGACAAAGAATACCAAAGCTTGACATTGCCGCATAAAAAATAAATTGTGAACCTTTTGCATTTTTGTTTCGACACAGAAGAAGCAGTGTCTTTAATTCAATAATAGCTTATCAGTATATTATTTATAGGTACTAATATTACCACAAAATCTGAAAAAGCTTGTACTAGCAAATTACATGCACTATTTGTAACTTTAACATAACATAACAGCCAACAGTCACATACATAGTCCTGACCCCACATTAAGATCGAGTCTTGTGTCGTGGGTATCAAGAACTACGAGAGACTTTTCGGTCTCACAAACACCCAAGAGAAAGAAATATTTGTGGGCCGCACAAACATTTCTCTCGGTGCGGGGATCGAACCCGCGGCCTCTCGTTTCACAGGCGGCGTCTAACCGTCAGTGCCACGGAGGCTGTCAAACTTTGTATTAAATCTGGAGTGATTTGCTTGTTGCTAATATTAATATGCGCAAAAACTATACCATCCGTATATTCCGTATAGTATCAATTAATTTACATTTTATCTTCTTTCTTTGGATAGATAAATTACATATACTAAACGCATAAAAGTTTAATGCATTGTTTCTCACCAACAACCAACCAACCAACAATATTCCCAAAAAAATCTTGGATATGTAATCAAATGGGAGTTTAAAAAGGAACTATGCTTGAATTAGCCACACTGACCCTAATGCATTCTGCTTCTATGATATATTTACCTGTCACTGTATCAGTATGTCCTTTAACCTTGTATGAAATCTGGTTTGTTCTTATATCCCACACTTTGATCACATTGTCGAGTCCTGCCGATATGATTTTCTCCGCAGTATCATTGAACAGAACTGCTGTTACTGGGAATGAACTGTCAAATGAAGCTATAGGATTCCTTTTCCTCGCGTCCCATAGTTTGATGGTGTTGTCGTCTGATGCGGACACTAGAAGCTCTGGCCCACGTCTTGCTCCTATAAGCAGGTTTTAAAAATATATCAAGACAATATTTTAATCTTATTTTGATACTGTAATGGCAGTATTCATACAGTTTTTAAATCTATTTTAGTTATTGACAGTTTGGTCCCTCACAAACAACATTTAAGTTCAATTTGAATGAAGTATATTCAATCATTTTAATAGGTTTTAGATCTGTTTAAGAATGAGGCCATAAATATCAGACTTTTATTTAAGATAGCATACAAAGGATTTTAAAGTTTTATGCTTATTTTTTTTGACAGCCTCCGTGGCGCAGTTGGTTAGACGCCGCCTGTGAAACGAGAGGCCGCGGGTTCGAGCCCCGTACCGAGAGAAATGTTTGTGTGGCCCACAAATATTTCTTCCGGGTCTGGGTGTTTGTGAGACCGAAAAGTCTCTCGTAGTTCCTGATACCCACGACACAAGACTCGATCTTAGTGTGGGGTCAGGACTATGTATGTGACTGTTGGGTGTTATTATTTATTTATTTATTTATTGTTTCTAATTTATGTGGTAAAAGTTCAAGGATATAGCCTTATACAATCCTTTAATATCCTTTGTACATCTATTTTGTTGCAATGAATGGTGAAACTAGCGAGTCCGTCACCTGATGGCAAGCGAAACAAACACTCATGAGTAGAAGCAAAACCAAACAACACCTTGAATTACAAAGCAATGCTTGGCATTCCACTAAGCTTGCCATCCTGATCCAACATAAGTTGGTACAGTCAACGACAAAAGTCGTTGAGCATATTCAAAACGCCAAAAGTCTTGCACACATGAAGCAACAAAAGTGGTTGACCAGGTTCGGCCACAAAAATTCGTGAACACCTTAAGGTTACAAAAGTTTCTGAGCAACAAAAGCAACAAAATTCCTAAACACGCCAATATTACATAATTCAATGAACACTTGTAAAAAGCGAGTTTGCCGTAGATGTGTTCATCTACTTTTGTTGCTTTGTAATACAATTTATATTTTTTGCTTTTCTCTGCATTGACTTATTTTGTGTTTTTGTGAAATAATATTATATATATTTACGCGAAGTTTAAATGTTGTTCTTGTTCGTCTGTTATAATACGTGCCTAATGTTATTCATACCGTGCTGTTGATGTTGCAAATATTATAATAAAAACTTACATAAAATAAGAAAATATAAATTACTCACTGTACTACTTGTACTTGTGTGTACGATTTCGGAAATAATTTAAAAAAGTAAATACAAAGAGAATAATAACATTTATTGATCGAAAAAATAAATTCAAAATATATCTAAAAAGGGTAGAAATATTTAAAATCTTGTGTGGCCTCCATTTGCTTCGATGACGGCCTGTAGTCCGCATTGCATAGAATTTACCATATTTGCACACACATCTCCTCCTCTGAATGTATCCCATATGCGTTCCACGTGCCTTATAATGCCTTCCTTCGTACGTGGCGTGTCGAGCTCCCAGACTTGGACAATGAGACCCCATAGATTTTCTATGGGGTTCAAGTCTGGACTCTTCGGCGGGAACGGCATCTCTATAACAGCATTTTCATTATTGCAGAACCATGCTCGACATCTTCTAGCTTTGTGCACGGGGCTGTTGTCGTGGACGAGGTGTATAGGCTCCGATACGTGCATTCTGGCCGTAGGAAGTAGCAGGTTCTCCAACAGATATATATAGCCTTCGCTATTCAAGCGGCCGGTCACTTCTGTCAGCTCACTGGGGCCCGATGCACTCATCCAGCCCCAAAAACCAACGCTAATATGGCCGCTCGATCGATTAGCTCTGATATTTCTGGGGTTATATCTCTCACCAGATAATCGCCAAAGAGTGCATCTTCCATCTTCCGATGATTGGAACGTTTTTTCGTCCGCGAAAACGACTTGTGAGAAATCGAAATTCAGAAATCTTTCGGCAAATTGCAGGCGTTCCAGTTTGTGCTGTGGTGTTAAAATAAGTTTTCTCGCTGGAACTCGATTCTGAAAGCCGTGTTCTTTCAGCCGCCGAATTGTTTGTGTCGATAGATCCATGTCTGCTGCGACCGTCGATACACGACTGAAGCCGCTGCTTTGGAAACGCCGAACAATATCAACATCTTGATCTCTTCTAGTTTTCCTCGGTCTACCAGCACGTTTAGATGTTTCAATCAAACCTTCAGAATCCCACCGTCTTGTTCACAGGTATACGGTATTTCTCTGAAAAAAATATATCATTACAATATGATTGACTGCAGTCTATAGTCATTAATAAACTGCAACTTAATGCCTGGATTACAAAAAAGTAACCTGTGGTATATTGGACAAAAATAAATAAAATTGAAAATAAGCAATACACCCAACAGTCACATACATACCTGCACTACACTACAGACTTTTCGAAAATTGCTGTTAATATGTATTTTTGACCGACTTCAAAAGAGGAGATAATCAATTCGACTGAAATTTTTTTTTTGTATGTTTGTTACGCGATTACGCCGGCAATTGTGAACCGATTTTGAATATTTCTTTTTTGTTGGAAAGCATGATATACAGGGTTGGTCCCATATAAAAGTGGTGAAGACCTGATGAATATCTTAGGATCTGCCGACCAGAACTCCTCAAAATTAAACGGTCCAGCATTAATTCTTTTGCGTTAGATTAAGTATAAGTATATTATTACAAAGGGTGGGTGAAAATGGGAAAAGGGTGGGGGTTGGAGGGTGAGAGGGTAGGAAATAGGTACAATTGTTAATATTCAATATCTCCGGCAGTTCTTAATCGATTTAAAAATAACTTTTTTTTCAAAGAGTATTATATGATAGGTTAAACCAAAAAAAATATTGTGAAGACCTGATGAATATCTTTGGACCTGAAGGGCAGAACTCCTCAAAATTGAACAGTACAGCAATAATTCTTTTTGCATTAGGTTCAGTATAAGTTTATTACTACAAGGGGGGGTGGAAAGGGGAAAATAGAAAGGGGAGTGGGAAGGGGAGGGGGGATATATACAAATATAAATACTAAATATCTGCGACAATAAATAAATGATTTTAAATAACTTTTCTTCAGAACGAATTATACATAATGTTGGTCACATAAAATATGGTGATGACCTGATGAATAGGTACATATCTGGAGAGCAGACCTCCACAAAACTTTGCAGAAACGCAATGATTTTTTGTTCATTAGGTTAAGTATATGTGTTTTATTAAAAATAGGAAGTAAAGAAGGTGTAGAGGTGAGGGGGTAACGAATGATTACCACGAATAAGTGTACTCAATATCTCTAGCAGGTTCAGCCGATATTAGTATTTTCTTTATCATAAAAACGAAATGACAGTGTAGCTTCCTTAAAAATCATAAAATATTAATTTTCGTTTTTGAAATTATAAAGGATCACAATGGTTCATTTTTATATACATTGAATCCAGTTTTCATTATATGATTACCTTTGGCATCATTACAATGCTTATGAAAACTAAAAAGTAATAAATAAAATAATTTAATTAAAAATTAAAAGACCGACTTCAATATGCACTACAAAGTAATAAATAATACATATTTCATTGTGCTAGTACACATTGATTAATTTTCTTATTGACGAGACTAGCCAACAAATCTTAAATACGTAATATTTTGAAGGCGGGTCGCCAAATGACGAACACCACGACCTACACTTAAATTTAATTTGTGTAAAACATTCTAGCGAAAAACACGCAATTTTACACGCAATATTAATTTGTCTTAATCTATATAAACTTACGCCATTTTCCCAGAAGGGGTATGCAGAGATTCTCCTGGTATCAACCAGGACACCCACGTTACGCCTTGCGTGTTTTGTCCCTCGGTGTGGTTGGGGGCGAGAGTCTATAGTCATATCGGGTGCAAATTCCAGTCCCTGTCCTGATAACTAATAGAAAAATCGCCCGTCCTTAATATATCAGCTCTTAATCAACATTGTTGAGCATCGGACTTATCTACAATCGAGGGAAACATACAAACTTAACAACCCTTCCCTTTCTTATACTTTCCTCACTATGATTCCTATCACTGTTAAAGTAATTGTATACATATGCAAGTGACTCCAATAAGTCAATGGTGTACCCTGGTGTTGAAACCCTTGACCACTGTATCTTTGATCGTATGCAATACTACACATATGACACATATTAATTCTATTAAAATTTCAACAAATGTACACGTAGGATCAATATGTTAAATTAATTTGTCTCTAGTTTACATATGGACCTAACTGAGCGCCAACGATACATCTACAAGTAGGTAATATTCAACTGTTTTACATTACTTAAATTTGTTCTGGTTTGGCACTTGGCGACCCGCCTTCAAAATATTACGTATTTAAGATTTGTTGGCTAGTCTCGTCAATAAGAAAATTAATCAATGTGTACTAGCACAATGAAATATGTATTATTTATTACTTTGTAGTGCATATTGAAGTCGGTCTTTTAATTTTTAATTAAATTATTTTATTGATCTTAAAAAAGAACGTAATTTGACTGAAAGTTTTTCTATCGAAGGGAAGATATATAAATAGCAGGTTGCAATCATAAAAATAAATGTTATTATTATCTTTGTATTTACTTTTTTAAATTATTTCTGAAATCGTACACACAAGTACAAGTAGTACAGTGAGTAATTTATATTTTCTTATTTTATGTAAGTTTTTATTATAATATTTGCAACATCAACAGCATATATATAATATTATTTCACAAAAACACAAAATGAGTCAATGCAGAGAAAAGCAAAAAATATAAATTGTATTACAAAGCAACAAAAGTAGATGAACACATCTACGGCAAACTTGCTTTTTACAAGTGTTCATTGAATTATGTAATATTGGCGTGTTTAGGAATTTTGTTGCTTTTGTTGCTCAGAAACTTTTGTAACCTTAAGATGTTCACGAATTTTTGTGGCCGAACCTGGTCAACCACTTTTGTTGCTTCATGTGTGCAAGACTTTTGGCGTTTTGAATATGCTCAACGACTTTTGTCGTTGACTGTACATCTCAATATGACCAGAAGTTACTCGAGCTATATTTCCCTTCAAACCAAAACACAACAGTGCATTTACGTAGCTGTTTGGCAGCTTATTCTGATTCCCTTTTAACACAAAATTAAGTTACTAATCAACTTAGACAGAAACAACATCAATATCTGATGATATATGATATTTTGAGATCAAATTATATCTCAATCATAGTAATAAATTCACACTTGGTACAATTATTGCTATATTCAGAACTGAATCTTATTAACATTGGTAAGAGCCTTACCTGACACTGAATTAACAAAACTAGCATGGCCCTTAAGTTTCTTGATTCGAGTGCCGGTTGGCACATCCCACACAGCCACTGTAGTGTCAGTGGCACATGTGTACAGATGGGAGCCATCAGGCGAGAAACACAGCTCCATTATGGCTCCTGTATGTCCCTTCATCACCATCACATTCTCACACTGACCATATACATTCCACACATCTGAAATACGAGGAATATACATTTTATAAAGTTACAAAAATATGGGTTGATTATTCACTACTCAGTTTTTAAACTGACATTATTTATGCAAAGTTTTTTCGAATGAATTCATTTGTAGTTGATTTATTTACTTATAACATTATGAGATGGCAATAAGTAAATAAATCTGAGTACTGTGGATGACACCTAATACTCTTCTACTTCTTCTTCTTCTTTAAATGATAAATGGCTCCCCCGTGGAATCGGAGATTTTGCCAATGTCAAGTTGTTTGTTTGTTTTGTAGTAAAGACAATTATTTTTGATACAGGTAGAGAGGTTAAATTCATAATTGATGACGGGTAGCATAACAGATACGAAATTTAATCTTATGCGGATGCAAGGATGCGGATGCAATGCAGGTTTATTTATTATTCTAGTCTTGATCACAACCCTATAGCTGCGTATACAATTATCCGAGACTATCCTATCATTAAGCCGTGACTATATAAGCTGTGATATAGTATTTACTTACATATTTGTCGGTCAAACCCAGCAGAAGCTAAGTGTTTTCCTTCTGGATGGAACTTTGCTGTGAAAATTTCTCCTTGGTGACCTTCCAATAACATTATCGGCGCATATAAGTTTGATGTTCTGGGAACCTATAAAATATTGGTTTATAACATCGTGTTATGTGATAAAAAAGAAACAAGAAATCAAAATATACAGACCGATGAAGTAACAACAGCCTTTTCTCTTGTACCAATAACTGATATCTCATGGCGAGTCCGTTTGGAGGGTACGACGGCAAAGTCGTCAGCTTTTCGTTTTGCTTCCATTTCTGGCATTTTAATTAGATTTTTGTAAATATTTATGTAGTTTTTGAATCTTCAAAATTGTAACCTACAAAACTTGGTTTGTTTTGATACAGATAATATACAACATTGTCTATGACTTGAATTTTGATGCGTTCATAAAAAAATGCTCGGGAAATTCGCACAATAAACTGCAATGCAATTTATTGTTGATTATTCAGTGTATTGGCTGATTTTTTCACTCTCGAAAATCGTGCTAGGTTATTTTAGATATAGTTTTTATCCAAAAATTACTTACGTAGTGATCTAAGCGAACTTGTTTTAAGTTAATTTTTTTAGATCTAAAAGACTGTACGTTTTGTGTTCCTTTACTCCAAAGAACACATAAAAGTCATGTGTCAACTGTCGTCTGTCAAGTGTCAAATCAAATTTCTGATTGCTGAAAAAATTTCGGATTTTTTTGGACTTGTCAGAAGTTTTCATTAGTTTCCAGTTCCCCTAACTCGCTTAAATCATGAATGAAAATAGGTAGACACAACCATGTCAAGATTAGAATTAACATTAGCGATAATTAAGCCACACGCGTTAAAGAATCCAATAGCTTTATCATACATAAGAAATGTTATCAAGAATAAATTCGTTGTGGTAAAGACGAAAAGAATATCATTGGACGCCGAAACTGCTGGAAAATTTTACAATGAGCATGTTGGAAAGTTCTTTTATAATCGTCTGGTTACATTTATGACGAGGTGAGGGCAACTTATTATGACTTCTTCAAAAGGATCGAGTTCATAGCATCACCCAATATTGAGTGTTTAATACTGAGACAACTGGTTCAACTGTGTTATCACTGATTGTCTGTTTAGTCAATATTAAGTACAACTTACTTTTGGGGTGTAAATAATTATACAGGCTTTTGGCAATGTTTTCATTAAAGCATAATTCTATACACATGATTGTTTATTTTGCCTTTACTTACATTTTATTTTTATTGCCAATTATTCATTATTCATTAAAACTAATTATTTTGCACATTTCCAGTGGCTGTATAGATTTGCATGTGATGGGCCATGTGGATGCAATAAGATTGTGGAGACAGATGCTGGGCCCCACAAGTGTGTACAAGGGACAGTTTCAAGAGCCATACTGCCTTAGAGGAATGTTTGGCATCTCTGACACTAGAAATGTGGCTCATGGATCTGGTAATTACATTTATTTTATTGTTATTTAAAATTAAAAAAAAATTTGCTTCCATTTTTGAATTAATAAACTTGACTTAAATTTGATTTTGTTTACCAAATGGCTTTTGGTGTTAAAAATTACTGTCTGGCAATTTAAACAATTGCTATGCCATGAATAGTTAACAAATATAAAAAAATGGATAATTTTCTCATGCTTGACACATGGCCCCTAATATATTGTGGTTTTAATAAACAACATGTTTGGGTGCCCAAAGACTTTTAAATTATTGTTATGTTGAATGATTCCAAAAAATGTAAGACATTAAACAAGTATTTAGATGTGCACTAGATTAATATAAGTAGTATTATTATCTTTTTCATACTCAAAGGTTTATAAAATTGCACTGATTTTTTCAGACTCTCCAGCATCAGCAGAAAGGGAGATTAAATTCTTCTTCCCAGATTTTTCATTTCACAACTGGCATAATAATGATGAAGAGCGCTATAGAAAAGGGCCAATTATATTTAACAAACATTTGTTCCAACATGTCAGAAAACTTTAGTTGTAGTTGTCACCAAAGTACATGCAATAGTGAGACTTCAATATAGGTATTAAATAGAATTATTTATGAATTAATTTTATTTGTCCAGCTATGTACAGTCAGCAACATTCATGAGATTTGGAATTGTCTTATCATCCAAAATAATTATTATTTTCAATATTGTATGGCACTTCTCGGCATAGCTGATTTTACTTAGTTATATTTTACGAATACAGAGTAGTACGTACAAATTTTAATTCATAAAAAGGTTATAATAAAATGTGAAATGTGCAGCGACTTATGTTGCTGACTGTACAACAAATATAGTTGCTTAAAAATAGTTACACCTGTTAATATTTATGAAGATGGTGTAGATCTTATTATTTTGTTTATGTTGGTCAACTAGAAAAGACTTGTTAGTTTGTGTGTTTTGATCATTTCATATTTTATTAGAATATAACTACAAAGTCATCCATCTTCTATAGGCAAGTGGAGAAAATTTGGAGCCATAAATAAACTTAAAAAAATTGTATTAATTCATTGTTTGAGATATGTTTTCATAATATAAACAAGCATTAACATATCCAATATAGCAGAATGTGAAAAGAAAAAATGTGTTCAGATGTCAAAAGATTGAAAACAATGTTATATACTGATGTATCTACACTTTTCATTATGAGTGTGCAAAACAGTCCATATAAATTATATTAATGTATTTTTTATGGTTGCAATGGGAGATGCACTCATGCTAATAAAGGATCTCTAAAGGTGGAATAAAACTATGGATTTAACTTAATTTGAAATGCAACATAGTGAAAATATTTTTGTCCTTGTTGTAATAATTCAAAATGACAACAGTAATAAATGAAATAAAAATTTTATTCTTAAACAGTGGTTGCATAATTTGGAGAAGCATAGCATGTTTAATATAATTTATAGAAGTGTGTGTTTTACTCATTTCATTTAGACATATTATGTAGTTATTGAATAAGTTATTTGAGCAAAATGATTTTATAATAGTCCATTACATCTGCAAGTGATTTTCTTTTAAATTAGTGCAAGAATGCAGGATTGGACAATCTAGCACAATTATGTTACTGATTTATTATATTTAATATATTAGTATATGTAATTTGAATTTGATTCAAACTGTTGTAGAAATATAATTTCTAATGACAAAGTTGTGTTATCATTTACCCAATGAATCAAATAATAAAATTATTCAATAGTTGTATTTAAACCTCCAAAAACGCTATAGAAACCACTGTAAACAGTACAAACATATGTTATATTAATTACAATAACATTATCAACATACATTACACTAAAAGCAACCTGACTAAAACTGGACGGATGAGGCATACACAGTTAAATTTTATTTAAGAATTATCAATAGAGGTTATATCAATTAGTTTTTAGTCAGGTTGCAGTATTAACTTAAGTATGTGAGATCACAAAAATTTGATTACATCTTACATTAAATTTTGTATTGAAATGGATGGAGCTCAGTAGTATATATTTCCATGCAATAGACTTTCCTCTTTTCAGATTTAAGAGGATTGTAGTCCAAGATCACCCAAAATGTTATGGCACGTCTCTATCATTCATTAAGATGTTTCAGCTGTACAGAAACATCATTCTCCAATTTTGACAAAGACTTTGGGTCTTGAAAATACTTTTATACCTTCTTCCAATTTAGCTAATTGTTTTTCTAGTTCCATTTTTCTGTTTCTCATCTTTAAAGTATCAGTCTTTACAGGCAATTTATTCAGTTCGTTTACTAATTCTGCAAAACCTGGGGATAACATTGCAATATTACATACATTATATACAAGTAGAAGTTTACATTTTCTGTCTGCATAGTTACTCCAACAAAATATTTACTAATTTATTCTTTATAGAACACAATGAGACTTTTTGACTTCATAAACATATTTTTGGGGATACTTACTATTTCTTAGCATTCTCAGAGTTTCTTTTCGTTCTGTGTCAGGCAAGGTGACATGTCCTGGTGGACAGCTGTTGTGCTCGTCATCTACTGTGGCGCCATCTACATCTTTCTGTATTTGTTCCTTACGTTCACGCAGGTATTTTGGTACAACACCTTTTTGATATCCTGAAATTGGACATGTTAACTTATATTATACAGGGTATATCAAGACTGCTACCGAAAACGAAGCCAAGTGGTAGTTTAAGCGACTTCAGACGCAATGCAACAGAAAAAGTTGCAAACAAAAGCGTCAATTTTTTTTTTTGTTATTTTTTTCCTTTGACCATATTTGGGTGGTAAATACATTTTTTCCTAAAATAATAGTGTATACCTTTTTATTTATGAATAATCTAACGTATAAAAGAGTTTAAATTATTATTTTTGCAAAAACTATGGATTTACCACCCAAAAATGACGAAATTTAAAAAATCATAAAAAATAATTTTCGCGTTTCTATGCAAAATTTTTAGTTGCATTGTGTTTGTAGTCACTAAAACTACCACCCGGTTTCGTTTTCGGTAGCAGTCTTGAGATACCCGGTATGCACTGATGGAGCTTTGGTGCATTATCCAGAAAAACAATATGTATGTGCATATGAGTTGCAATCAATATATTAATATTGAAAAATATTTAACTGCCATTTACGAATCAGCAGATGATTTCAGTTAATACTACATGTGTAGGTCCTGTATGAAATATGAAAACTGAATAGAATGTTTGAACCATAAAATAATACAACATTTTATAATTGAATTCATACCTGATGGTAAGTAAGGATCTTTGACATCTTTCCTTTCCAATATTGCATTGAGTCGGCTGCGATTTCTTTCATTATCAATGAGATTATCACCAGCTCGTTTTGGTGTCTGTGATGGTGGAGGGCTGCTATGTTGGCCGGTGTCTCCACTTGCTTTCAATTTTGCATCAGACTCATCAAGTTCATTTTTAGGGTACAACACAGTAAGTTTTGCACTTTCAGCAAGCCTCTGCGATAAGTTGGATTCTATCGTTTGGCAACCAACATCTCTGAGACGGCCAGAGGAGTCAGAAGATTTGGCATCTTCATCAGGAGAGTCTTCCGAAGGCTTTATTTGTCTCATCTCTTTCCGTCTGAGAAATTCCGCCATGTCTCCTTTCTTTATTCTAACATCAGAGTGTTTTTTTCTTGAGCCGGTAAAGTTTGTTTTTCCAACATTGAGTGAAACTTTGCCGCTCTTATTTGACGGCGACGACTTCACTTGGCTGAGGGAGCTACCGGCCGTGTTTGTCAACCGTGTTGCGTGTAAGTTTTTTATGGGATACTTTGGTTCCTTCGGCGATTTTCCTTGAATAAACTTTAGTTGTTTCATATTTTCTCTGATGAAGTTCTTTTTTTGTTCTTTCTCTGAAAGTAACAGTTTAAATAATTTCATTTATTAATAAGAAAAAGAAGTTAGTGAAATTAAATAATGTATGTTAGAAAAAACATTACTGCAACTTGCAAGTACATATTGGCAGTGACAGAATTTAGACTATAAGTATAGTATAAGAAATTAAAATTAATCCAACGTTTATGACATTTCAAGCTATTCCATTACATTTAAAATTATTTGATAACTTTTGTTCGACTTACTTGGTTCAGGAAATATTCCTTTCAGTGTATACATAGTCGATATCAAACGTAAACAAATCCACAATGTAAATCCACACTCATTATTTAGAGTTCGATAAAACTACACTTTCCTAATATATGTGAACGTACATAGTTTTCCCACTTTATATATTTTTTCCAAGATAAAAATGTTAGCAGATTTGCGTTCGGTTTTTGTCACTTTTTCAAACGGCCGTCAATGTCATGGCGGTATTGTTTATGGTTGTGTTTCTGGCCACTTTATTTTTAAACGAACTTTTTGTAGATTTCTCGAAACGAATTAAATATTTCGTTTTGTTTAAAGAAAATTATCCATTGGCAAAGTTTATGCGATCCATCGCCATGGTGAATTATCCATTCAGTGATAACGATAAAAACTGATAAAATTGGAACTCTGGCTTAATAATGTAGCAAAAATTATAAATTGGCTCTACCATGAACTGTAGCTCGGCAAGTTACAAATAGCTTAATCCCAAGAACTGCGTCTTTGAGCTGTACTATAGAACTACCCATTCTACACGTTAAAGACGCTTAAAGGCAGAATACTCATAATCATCCATCCATCTGTGTATCAGATACACATTAAAGAGTTGCTCTGCCTGTTGTAAAAGCGACTTATAGAGATCTTCATAAGGAGCATTAAAAAAAACGAAATACGATATATCGTGCGATTCCGCATCTTAAATCCTACCTTCTTCTAGTGCCATAATTACTCTTCATAACGACTGTTGAACAGTTCAAAAGTATTGACAAGTGTCATAGGTATAGAAAAAATTAAGCCATACTACAGTAAAAACGAAGCCACTAGAAAGAACATTTCCTGTTTTGTAGTACCCCCATGGTCACCCTTCGTTATCATGGAGAGCAAGCCTGAAAAGCCCGTGAGCGTTGCGGGCCCCCACATGCTATATTGATAAATACATTTTTGATCTGCCGTGGCTATGTAGGTAATTAAACCAAGCCATACTGACAAATTAACAATTTAATCAATTAATTAACCTCTTTGGTCAGTAGATATCCAGTAAAAACTTTCAGTAAGAAGTTTTTATACTTTTAGAATAAAAATATGTCAGTTTTGAAGCAGCTTTGTTTTTGTTAAGTTTCAAAGGGTTTAAAAAATAAATCATGAATTCCATCGCCCCGGCTCAACAGCTTAATAAATATAAAATATCTCGAAAGGGACGTAAATTGCAGATATTCGACGATCAAAGGACGCTGCTTGCTTTGCCAAAAGAGATTCCGGAAAGGACTTGGTATGACATTAATTAAAAGTCATCTGTTTATCTATGTACATGTACTAGAAATATTTACAGGAAAGCTGCAAATCAATAATGTGAACTATTTACATCAGGAGTTCTCAAAGTGTGCACCGTAGGTAGCTAATGAAGGACACAGAGCGCTATGAAGATATGAACTCTCTTTCTCTCAATAATTTTAATTTAAATGCCATTTTACAGTTACTATCATGAGGTAGTACCATTGTATCTATCTATTTCGACCAGTTTAGTATTCTGTGACATGTGTGTATCGCGGACTAAAAATATAGCTAATACTTGATCTACAGTGTTATTTGTTTGTAATAATATAGCTTTTTTAATTTTTTGCTCAATATAGCTTTTTTCAGCTTTTGACATGGTCATAATATTGAGACTTTACATATATACATCTTATGGGTACATCTTATGTCGCAGGATGACGAGCGCAGTGGAATGCCAAGCATTGCTTTGTAATTCAAGGTGTTGTTTGGTTCTGCTACTGTTCATCAGCAGTCGTATCGCTTACCATTAGGCGAACGGAATGCTGGTCTTGCCATTCATGGCAATAAAAAAACCGCCGGCAATCGGCCCGGCAATAGGCTACGTCATATTATCATAAATCTTGTTCGGAAATAAAACCGCCGAGCATTTCTGCCTCCCATTTATGGGAAATATGTATGTTTTAATACTCGACGGGAGAAAGGGAATTTCAAAACTTTTATATGGACAACTTTTATAGTTTTTATATATTTCTGGGCAGTTACATATGTAACCTGTGCTCATGTTTAGCACCTTGCTTACTTAAATTCTCGTCACTACTTCTAGGGCGGAGATTCTACAGAAAGAAGAAAATGACCTGATTGTATTCGACATACGAGAAGAGTTAATAGAAGAAGCCTTGAAGATCGGCTATGAGAACTACATGGTGAAGCAGACCACGCTCTTCACAGCGCATATTGCTGCCCAGGCGTGGCTCAAACTAATTGACTGGTAGAATCTTAGCTTCTATGTGTTTTAGCTAAAGATGAATATAATAAAAAAGGATTATGAAATGGAAAAAGGTTTGGTTTTGCAATACATCCACGCTTTGAAGTCAATAGTAAGGTCATTTAGGCATTATTGTTTTTAAGTCCAAAATACATTTTCAACTGTCAAATTTCGTAGAGTTTGTTCTTAACGATGAATATAAGGATTCAGTTTTTATCGAATTATTTCTACAATTTTCAATGTAAATTGTAATGAAATGGTGGTACAAAACTGACCATGTAGGGTGATGACGCTTCATTCAACGTGCTCAATTGCTTGTGAAATTGCCTAAGGCGCTAATTTTAACAAAGTTTACCAAAATAAATCTGGTGCATTTCCTAGAAAGAACTGAAATTAAATAAATATTTCAGTTTTATATTAATTTTGTTGCCATTCTGAGTGTTAATGCCAGGGTTACTAATTTTACCTCTCATGATGGATTTGCGGTTTCCAAGGCATTTCTACCGCCACGACCCAGGCGAGGACCCTAGCGCCCATCCCCCTTGTTTCATCCCCAAGCGCGTGGAGTCGTGGATCCCGGATGAGCTGCCGGACCCCTCACCCAAGGACACGTGGAGCCAGCAACAGCTGAATGTGGTGGAAGACACCGCAGACGAGGGAGTCCTGCAGACCACTACTAGCACCTCCTCTCTTGAGTATCCTGTGGTGGAGGACATTCCTCAAGAGTACTGGTTTGTGTTTTACAAATAAGTTGTATATTTGCCTTGTTAGATAGTATTTGTAAGTTAGAGGTGCGTCAGGCGATGGATCAAGCAAGGGAAAGCCGAGTATTGATTTCGGAGATGCCTATGTCTGATTCTGGCATATAGTAGATTTTTAACGGCAGACGATGTTAGCGCAATACCTTAAAACTAAAATAGTCTGAACCTGAACTTAGTTGCCACCGAATAATTTTTAAAAGGAACCAAGCTTTGTTCGATGTTCCTTCCATAATTTTTAATGCAAAAAATAATAATTAAAACCAGTATTAGTCCTGTTTCTCTATTGCTTAGTAAAAGATGACCAAACAGATATTTTCACATTAATAAAATTGAATTATGTTATAGGTTCCCTGGCAAAGTGAATCTGCCTCATTTAATGGTGAAGGACAAAATAGAAATAACTAGCAGTGTTGTAAGTGTAACCAATATTATAAAATTTACATTTTTTCTAGTCCACTATTTACTAATGCTAACAAAAGATTGTAAAAAGACAACTTTTTTTCACCAAGATCGTTTTTTTACCACTCATCATTTTCACCTATATCGTTTTTTTTGCGATCTATCATCTATTCATTATTATCATCGTCTGCCTTCGGTTTCGGAATTTCCCTAACATCCCACGTTTGGTCTTCTCCCTGACTCTGTATTTGATGGGTAGGAGGGTCGCAGGCGCGCCGCTACCTCCGAGGGTCGCGGGACCTGGGAGCAGGGCACAAGAGTTGAGTCTCCACACTCTGATGGCCTCGGGGCAGACAGCGAGCTGCTGCAGAAGATCACTGACTACAGCACTGAGACATTATCGCAAAAGGTAACCATGAAATTCCACATTTTAACTTTGTTGATACAGGTTTCCACTGTTATAGTCTACGCAAGGAGTTGGATAAAAAATATATCTTCTGATTAGTTTTACTCTTTTATTTGTTATCTTTTAATTTTTTTTATTGCAGTGAATATATAATAATAATATAATAATATAATAACACCCAACAGTCACATACATAGTCCTGACCCCACACTAAGATCGAGTCTTGTGTCGTGGGTATCAGGAACTACGAGAGACTTTTTGGTCTCACAAACACCCAGACCCGGAAGAAATATTTGTGGGCCGCACAAACATTTCTCTCGGTGCGGGGATCGAACCCGCGGCCTCTCGTTTCACAGTCGGCGTCTAACCAACTGCGCCACGGAGGCTGTCAACGGAATGGCGAGATGATCATGTCGTTTGCCTTATGGTAAACGATACAACTGCTCATAAACATGCAAAACAAAACACCTTGAATTACAAAGCAATGCTTGGCATTCCATTGCGCTTGCCATCCTGAGACATAAGATGTTAAGTCGCCATAATGTCCAGTTATTACGCTGGCTACAATATTCTTCAAAACGAACCACAACAGTGCAGTACCACAGCTGTTTGGCGGGAGATACAGACATTGCGGTGGCACCCACCCAGATAGCCTCTCACATATGAGAGACCTACCATCAGTATCTGTAGCCACTAAAATTACCTTTTAGCTTCGTTTTCGGTAGCAGTCTTGATATACCCAGTATTTTGTACCAGTTAACGTCCTTTGTACAGGAGTCGACGTACAGCGCATTGAAGACTACCACCCCAGTGGATGGATCACTCCACGGTGCTGGAGACTCCACCGTGGTGCGACCCAAGCGACGACCATCCGACAAGTCCAAGTCCTTCAGCAAACCCAGGTACTTCACGAGAGCTAACTAGATCCAGTATACTGGCTTGTCTAGACATCTTTGCGAGTACTGTACCTGTATCAGCTCATGTCGCACCTCCGGTGCAACAATATCACTTTTGCAAAAATGAAAATTTTCAGGAAAAGCATTTGTAACATTGACATCGTATACAAATATGATATTTCAAGACATAGACAAGTTGAACAGCTTCTATCACAATATCAACTTTTACACCTTCCAACGTTTGCAATTTTTGCATATGTGACATTGTTGCACGGGTGCGATATAGTATCACGGTACGGGCCTCCTCCACAATATAGAGTACGATTGAGAGGGACTTGAGTCTACACCAAAATGAAAATTTTCATAATTCTCTACCTTAATAACCATATTGTGTAGTGCAGGCAATATTAGGATAAATCAAAATGAAAAGCTTATAAAGCTCTTTACCAAAATTTGGTAGGAATTGTCTGGTTTCAATATCAGGAATAGGTTATGACATACATAAAATGGTGGAGCATTGTCATTTAAGGATACATAGGATTTAAGGAGCATGTTTATTGTAGAATGCTCGCCATTCGGCCTACACCTAGTTATAATATTATCGTCTTTAATTGTTCATCTTTCGTCTCTTATTTCTTGAAGTTATCTGCTCTCATTTTAAACCATCCCTTTTTCGCTTATCCCACACTGATAATGAGTCAGCATAAAATGATTTTTGTTGAAAGTGTTTTTAATATATTCAATGCAACTAATTGCTTTATTTTACTAAGATAATTAATGACATGCTAACCTACTATCTTTTATAAGCTGATCATTTATGTTTAAGGATGTTTTTTATAATTCATTGAATTTGTAGCTAAAGTAAGGATGTTTTATGAGATTTTGATTTTTAAAAAAATCTTTATTGTATAATGTTTAAAACTCAATTTCATGTTAACTATGTCCACCAGGTGATTCGATTTCTTGACATTGTTGGCAGCCACGTACAATTTTGGTCCTTGTTACTGATTCGAAATATTTCTGTGTATTTATAAACCTGTATTATAATTATGTATTTATGTTGAATAAATCTTGTAAATATTTATTTGGTTGTTTCATTTCACGCCAACATACAATAAAAATTCAATTTTCAAAATTATTTTCATATATTTCAAAACTTGAGACTCTTTGTAACCACTTTAATCGATTATTTTCTCTAATTATTTTAAACAAGAGGTAAGCTGGAATTTGTGGGAGAGGCTAATATTCAGTAGCAGACTTTATAAAGCTGACGGGGATGACGAAATATATGAACTAGTTAATGTATTAATGTTAATATTATTGTCTGTATTATACCTACATTTATAGACCTTAAAATAATATCGAATATATATTTATTAGAAGTGTTGAAATATTTGATTATTTCTATGGTATGTAAAGTTTGTAAATCCGCACTACGGCAGCGCGGTGGCCTATATGGCCTAACCCCTCTCAATCGTACTCTATTGTAGACGTCAGACGAGCCCCGTGGCCTGCAGTGGGACGTATATGGGCTGATAAAGTACAGCACAACAGTACTTTCTGATTGGTATAATTGCGGATTAAATACAAGTTAGACGTTCCCGGAGACTCGCTTCAATGCTCGGTATTATTACATTGCGTGGCACTGTTGATCCTGCGACACAGGAGTTGCAGTGGTGAGTGTGAGGGCGGGACAGTCTCCAAAAAAGACAGTACATACAGGGTATATCAAGACTGGTACCAAAAACGAAGCCTGGTGGTAGTTTTAGTGTCTTCAGACACAATGTAACTAAATTGTGTGCAAAAAAGTGTGACGATTTTTTTTTTATTTCTTTTTATCGTCGAATTAGGGTGGTATACATAGTTTTTTCTTTAATAATAGTGTACACCCTTTTATTTCAAAAGACATTATGATACACAAGGTTTTAAATTATTATTTTAGCAAAAACTATGGATTAACCCCCAAACGTGACGATATTAAAAAAAAAGTTGCGTTTCTTTGCGAAATTTTTAATCACATTGTGTTTGTAGTCATTAAAACTACCACCCGGCTTCGTTTTCGATAGCAGTCTTGCATACATACATACATACATAAACTCACGCCTATATCCCAGAAGGGGTAGGCAGAGGTGCCAGGACACCCACATTTCGCCTTGTATGTTCCGTCCCATAATGTGATAGGTGGCGAGCCTATCGCCATATCGGGCACAAATTCCTGACTCTGGGCTGACAATGAATAGAAAAATCCAATATCACTTTGCCCAACCCGGGATTCGATAGCAGTCTTGATATATCCTGTAAATTCGGTGTTGTAGTGTGTTTGCGCGGTCGCGTGGAGCTCTCCCACCGCTGGACGTGGGCGACTCGCGATCCAAGATGAGTGTCATATCCGACTGCAGGCTCAGAAACCTCAGGTATGTATGCCTCGCTAATTCTACAACTTTAGATCAATGGTTCCTGAAATACATATATTAGTCCCTGGAAACATTCGAAGTGGCCTGCGGAGTCATCCTAAGCCCATACATACATAAACTCACGCCTTTTTCCGAAAACGGGTAGGCAGACGTACCAGGGGCCCTACTATATTCATCCGAACGAACGAACGAAGTTCGAAACTTCGGACAAACGAAGGTTTTTATACGATACGAATGTATCTATTCTGTAAAAGTTCGAATTTGTATAACGTACACCGTAACTATAAGTCTATGGTTACGACCATAAATCAATAACGACCATAAGTTTTATGTAGGTACATTCGTATCGTATATAAACTTTGATCATCCGAAGTTTCGAACTTCGTTTCGTTGAATATAGTAGGGCCCCAGGACACCCACAGTTCGCCTTGTGTGTTTCATCCCACGACGTGGGGTACCTATCGCCATATCGGGCACAAATTCCTGACTCCAGGCTGATAATGAATAGAAAAATTCAATATCACTTTGCCCAACCCAGGATTCAAGCCCGAGACCTCAGCTTTGTAGCCGTACCCCAGTACAAATACGCCATCGAGGCAGTGTAGTGTCGAGTCCTTAATATAATTTTAACTTGTTTATTTATAAATAGACAGAAACCTTTTATTTATAAATATTTTATTACTGTATTAACAAACCACCAACCCGTCAATCAACTGGGTGCTCAATGGCTATACAAAAATTTTGGTTTTTTACTGGTGGTAGGTCTCTCATATGTGAGAGGCTGCCTGGGTGGGTACCACCGCAATGTCTATTTCTCCCGTCGAACAGCAGTTCAAATGCACTGTTGTGTTTCGGATTGAAGGACATTGTAGCGAGAGTAACTACTGGACATATTGAGACTTAAAATCTTATGTCTCAGGATGGCGAGCGGAGTGGAAATCCAAGCATTGCTTTGCAATTCAAGGTGTTGTTTGGTTTTGCTACTGTTCATGAGCGGTCGCATCGCTCACCATCAGCTGGACGGCATGCTAGTCTCGCTACGCACGACAGTAACTATAAACCGCTACGCACCGTTGTAATATTTATGGTCCACAAATAATATAATTTAATTTGACTAACGTAAATAATGTATTTCTTTGACAAATAAATTACTATAAAGTAAAAACTAATACTTTAAATAAAATATGAATAAAAACTAAATACATAAATAAAACTAATTATAAATAAAAATAAAATTAATTTTCAAAATAAATAAAATTAATAAATAAATTGATAAAAGCAAGAAATTAAAATAAGTAATAATAAGTATAGGAAATATATTACGTGATCAATAAATACATTTCATTTCATTTCATTTCATTTCAAATACATTTCATTTCATTTCATTTCAAATACATTTCATTTCATTTCATTTCAAATACATTTCATTTCATTTCAGTAACTGCCTCGGTGGCGTAGTTGTACTCCGGTACGGTTACAAAGCTGAGGTCTCGGGTTCGAATCCCGGGTTGGGCAAAGTGATATTGGATTTTTCTATTCATTATCAGCCCAGAGCCAGGAATTTGTGCCCGATATGGCGATAGGCTCGCCACCTATCACATCATGGGACGGAACATACAAGGCGAAATGTGGGTGCCCTGGCACCTCTGCCTACCCCTTCTGGGAAAAAGGCGTGAGTTTATGTATGTATGTATGTATTCATTTCAGTAAAAAAAAAATCGTCAGTAGTCTCTTCGGCGAAAATATTAAGAACCATAGCTTTAGATCATGCAGAGAAACTCGATACGTATTCATGTCAAAACTAACTGTTATAATCTTGGTTATAATGATAGAATTTGTCCATGGAATGAGCATTTGCTGACATTAAAACTAATTTAGTTTTGAATCGTGTGTATCAGATGCAACGGGAGACTTTTCGGTCTCACAAACACCCAAACCCAGACCCAGACCGCATTCTCAGACCGAATTCACCCCAATGAAGATTTGAGTTACCCAGTAAAATTTAGTCCGCAGCATTCGTGGTCACACTCTGCCTCGTGACCACGAAAGATCACGCATGACACTTTACATTAATAAATCCGAGCAAAAAAATTAACTAATAATGCCTCTGACAGGCTCCGTGGCGCAGTTGATTTAACACCGGCTGCGAAACGTGAGGCCGTCGGTTCCATCCGCGCACCAAAACAAATATTTGTGTGATCCATAGTTGTTACGGGTCTGGGTGTTTGTGAAACCGAAAAGTCTCTCGTATTTTCTAATACCCACGACACAAGACTCGATCTTAGGTCAGACTATGTATAAGACTGTTGGGTGTGAGTATGTACAAAAGGGACAAAGAATATAATTATAAGTCAGAACAAGAAATGCACGTGCACTTCACCTATGTCTACCCCTTTACAGTCTCACGGTGGTAATTGTCGAGGTAACAACTAACAATGGCCGACAAATAGCTTGTAGGGAACTTGTTTGAGTGCACGTGCACTCGACACTTACTGCGCTTGTCAACACTGCCCAATACAACACAACGGGTTGCGTTTTGAATAGTGAAGGTTTTTAACATATTCTTGTCGGAAATTCATTAGGTAAAAATACTTTAAAAGTGACCATTTTCAAATGTAAAAGTCATGTAACCCTGTATTACTATGCTAATACTAATTACCATAGGAGTCTAGATATACGCATTTTTTCAATGCTCCAAAAATAGTCCCACACATAGATGTATTGTTGATAGTTCTCTTGCTTTGACACACAAATAACACCCAGTAGTTTTGTATTGCAGCCTCTGCAGCGCAGTCGGTTAAACGCGCCTGTGAAACAAAAGGCCGCGGGTTCAATTCCCGCACTGAGAGAAATGTTTGTGCAGCCCACAAATATTTCTTTCAGATCTGGGTGTTTGTGAGACTAAAAAGTCTCTCGTAGTTCCTGAGAAACAAAACTCGATCTTAGTGTGGGGTCAGGACTATGTATTTGACTATTGGGTGATATTTATTTATTAGGCACCATTCCAAGCAATTGCTACAACTAATACCGATATATTTTTTTTGTTTTTTTTTTTACTCTGGCCCGGCATGGTGGCCACATTGCACCTGATGGTAAGCGCAAATGCCGCCCAGGCAGAGTATCCATTGGCATCAGACGGCAGTCCCATGCCAATGGAAACAATTATGCCGGCCTGCTAAGATGCCTCTTCACACTACGGTAGGACCCAGGATTGTAGGAAGGAGGGAACACGTGAGACGGTAAACAATTCCACAGCCTGACGGCGCGGCACAAAAAAGAATTTGAGAACCGTTTGGTTCGCGCCGGGATGGTGTGGATTGCAAGCTATGGCTTCGCAAGCCAGCACGCGTGGTTCTGGTTAGGAATGGAGAGGAGGGGATCAAGTTGAACAATTCCTCAGAGCATTCACCGTGATACAGGCGGTAGAACACGCTTAGAGAGGCGACATCCCTCCGGAGTTGTAGCGACTCCAAGTTGCACGTAACGTCTGCATCATTCACAATGCGGATGGCCCGCCACTGCAATCCATCCAAGGCATCGAGCAGGTACTGGGCGGATCCATCCCAGAGGTGCGAACAGTACTCCATACCCGCCCGGACCTGCGCTTTATACAAGCGATAAAGCTGACCGGGCGTGAAGAACCGACGCACCCAATTATATTTCAATGCTATAATGAAATTAAGTTCTATTTCATCATAGAGACAAAGAAGCAACCGTCTACACGATTATAAAATATCAAATTACAACAAAAAAATGTGGTGTACTAGAACATTCTGTATAGGAAAGGTAAAAGCTCATCGACCCCACCTCAAATGCTTTGTCTCCCGAGGGCGTTCAAATCTCCGTCATTTGAATTGTATGAAACTGGTGAATTAATTCCATCGGCCGCGTCACGCGACAAAAGAAAGAACTCGTATTTTACCAATGCATTATGCCCTCTCTATAGTCTATTCAACGCGGACACTTGTGAATTACGCATATGGTTGTCAGTTTGGATATTTTTTTGTATTTCTAATAATACTATACCGGGTATCTCAAGAGTGCTACCGAATACGAAGCCGGGTGGTAGTTTTATTGACTACAAACACAATGCAACTAAAACTTTCGCAAATAAACGCGACAATTTTTTTTTATTATTTTTTAAATATCGTCGAGTTTGGGTGGTAAATCCATAGTTTATGCTAAAATAATAATTTAAAGCCTTGCATACCATAGCGTTTTTCACTCAATATCAGCTGTGTACGGGTGTTTATAAAAATGCGCTCGCGTCTTATAAGTTGTAATGTTAGTTGTAACTGATTGTTTGCATTGATTATATGTCGTTAATAATTTAAACACCATTTAAACCATTTAAACCATTTATTTCTTCCACACACACAATACAACAAAATAACAATACAAGTAAGTTAAGAATAAGATAACAGTTAACAGGCCCATTCTGGTATTTGTTGTAATATGCGTGGAGAATGGACACACATGAACACCGTTTTATTGTTTGTCCCTGAGGTTCCCTGCCAACAAAAAATAATAGGGTGTACACTATTATTCAAGAAAAAACCTATGTATTTACAATCCTAATACGACGATAGAAAAAAAATAACAAAAAAATTTCGTCACAAATTTTTGCACAAAATTTAGTTGCATTGTGTCTGAAGTCACTAAAACTACCACCCAGCTTCGTTTTCGGTAGCAGTCTTGATATACCTTGTATGTAATATAATTTTTAATTACGTGTATTTTATGTCTTTTTATCATTTAATTAAGTATTCGTACACCTCCTTCAGCTCATCTCTGCATCACCTAAAGGTCGACTGGGAGAAAATACCACAGGCATTAAGTCCGCCTTGTATACATTTGTATATGAAGCTTAATAAAATAAAAAAATAAAAATAAATACTTTACTCCGGGTATAATTTTCTGAATCGAATTTGATTCAAAAAGTTTTATTACCTATAAAAGGTTCAGGATAAACATTATTGCAAGCTTTGAAAGTTTTGATATCGGTTTATTAAATGGTTTCAGAAATTGCAGTTATATTTAATAGCAAATATAAATTGGCAAAATAATTGGCAATAAATGTTAAAAAAATATATTGTGGAGCATCCCTGTGAAGAGTAAGCCAGAAAATTTGCTGTAATTTTTTTATTTTAATTCCCTATTAAATGTTCATTCATTATTGTTGTTCAGCCTTAAAGAATATAGCCAGTACCTACTTGATACAACACAGATTATATAAGTAGTGTTTGCCCATAAGAAATTCGAAGAATAAGTTATTTTTACCTTACTATTACTACCAACCCTACAGCATAGTGAAAAGCCTCAGGTGTGCGCGGTCATTGGCCTAAGTACTGTAGGTAGTTGTGACGTCACAGGGCAATGCAGTGTGTCACAAGTGACAACCCTAAACATAGGGGAGGCACAGCTGTATGGGTCAACGACACTGAATTAAATCGCATTTGTATTGATAACAGTATGATATTGTTCCTGATATAAGCTATATAACCCCATTATTAACGCATATTGCTTTTCATTTGATGGTCTTAGGTCATTTTTTTTATATCAAATGGCGATGCGAGCATGGCGCTTACCTGATATGTGATACGACCGCTCATGGACAGTAGCAAAACCAAACAACACCATGAATTCTAAAGCAATGCTTGCCATTCCACTGCGCTCGCCATCCTGAAATATTTTTCCAGTCTCGATATGTCCAGTAGTTACTCTAGTTACAATATCGGAACATAACAGTGCTTTTAAACTGCTGTTTGGCTGGAGAAATAGACATTTATACGTACATGTAGGTACGTACTCAGGAGGCTTCTTACATATGAGAGACCTATCACCAGTAAAAGGTAACTACTACCAGTAATAATTGCCTACTTCGATCAAGAGAGCAAGGCTTTACTCCAAAGCGGCTTCAGGTCAAGAGCGGGTTTACGGTCTTCAGATGGCATGATAAGAAAAATCTTTTTTTTTTTATAAAAGAGTAGCACCAAACTATCTTTCTTTATTTGTTACACTGCCCTCTCTCCCTCTCCTTCATTTAAATCCATCCCATGGTTGTCTGTAAGATATTGCTGTTGAGCGATAAGACCGCCATTTGTACTCTTTGTTATTATTATTTCTGTTAAGCTATGTTCTTGTTAAGTTTGTGTACAATAAAGATTTAAATAAATAAATAAATAAATAAATCTTTATTGGAAATTTAAAAAAAATCTTTACAAGCACTAACGCCCAGACCCTAATTTGAGAAATATCTGTTGTTGTACACCAAACTAAAAAATGCATACCTATTCATACACAGAAAGCCAAGTTCTTAGCTTCTACGCTAATTTGTCGTCAATTTTTGTTATTTGTAATTATCTTTTGTGATAATATTATACCGGGTATATCAAGACTGCTACCGAAAACGAAGCCGGGTGATAGTTTTAGTGACTACAAACATAATGTAAATAAAAATTTCGCAAAGAAATGCGATAATTTTTTGTTATTATTTTTTAAATATCGTCGAGTTTGGGTGGTAAATCCATATTTTTTGCTAAGAAAATAATTTAATGCCTTGCGTACCATAGCATCTTTAAAAATAAAAGGGTGTACACTATTATTTACGAAAATACGATGTATTTACCATCCTAATAAGACGATGGAAAAAAATACCAAAAAAAAAATCGTGACAAAGTGCACAAAATTTAGTTGCATTGTATCTGAAGGCACTAAAACTACCACCCAGCTTCGTTTTCGGTAGCAGTCTTGATATACCCTGTATTATTTTCTGGTAATTACTGTTTGTTATTTAGTAACGAGAGTTGACAAAGGAATGTTACGATGGTTTGGTCAAGTAGAGAGGAGGATGATAGGAGACTAACCAAATATACAGTGCGAGTGTGAACATACACACCGAACATACATAATCCAAACCGGTGATACCCTCAACAAGTGTCAGGTCAAAGTACCCTGAACTGACGAGAATGCATGAAGAGGTTGATGAAAGTGGATTAAGCGAAAGTAATATGTCAAGATCGAGCAAAATGGCGGTCTATAGTCTCTGCCTACCCCTATGGGCATGAGCGTAGCCAGCCATGGGTTCAGGGTGGGGCAGCAGTCTAAAATGATACGTAAGTAGAAAACTTTACGTGTTTTATACAAAAAGGTTACACCCTACAGCACCCTGTATCTAAAATTATGATGTGATTTATCCTAAACACTTTCTTATTGCTCACCTGTCTAGTACTTTACCTAGATCATTTATTACAGGCCAAAGCCAGGGTGGGGCAAGCGCCCCACTCTGCCCCACCGTGGCTACGCCCATGCCTATGGGATACAGGCATGACGATTATATATCTTTTGCGATGGTTGGTGGACCTTTGCTATTATTTCCCAATATCTTTGTGAGTTACTGTGAGAAGCTAAATCAGATCGTTTAGAAACTTTCGCGTGTGACGTAATTTCCTAAAAATAAACCTAATGCCTACGTCAACCAAGTTCACATGCATTTTAATACATTTCCAGAATGATTCCCCGCTTCCCTCGGAGTCAATGCCATTAGACGGGTCTGTAACCCCGGGCCGCGGGTTCGATTCCCGCCTCTGTATAATTTCACGTGCATTATACGGATGGGAACGGGTCTAATTGATTCTGAATATAATCTCGCCGTGTTCCCCGGGGAAACTCGATTCCAGATTCGGTCAATTTATGTGCTTTGAATAGTCAATGGGGTGTGTTGAATTTTTGTCTGGTCACAGGCCATATGGGCAGGCGAATGAACATTTAAACTTATACATCCCAGTATACATATTATCCGGCTAAGTATATTCCTGATGTTCATTCCTCCTTGATGCGAAGCAGGTTATTGGCCAAGCCCATAGACTTTAAATAATCTTGGTAAATTGTGTATATTCCCACTTTTAGTAGTTAAAAATATTATTTCTTTCCGATCGGTAAAGGTCTAATGGAGGCTACTACACCTAGTTAATAAGATGAAATGTTGGTAAAAGGAATAAATATATTTTTATTCACTTTTATTTAAAATATTCTGTATATTATTATGATAAAAAATGAAACAAGGAAATAGAGAAACTCACATACTTGTAATAACAGCGTTAGTAATAAGCAACATCCGGCGGGACGGTTCAGAATTCTCAGAATGTGTGTTAATGATTTCAGAATTTAAAACTTTGCTAGATTTAAGGGTAATATTGATACCAAAAAAGTGTATTATAATTTACGATTATTATCCTTTATTATATCGTATTTTTAGAATACTACAATTAAGATACATAAATGCGCGTTTTGGATCGGTCATGTTTTTTTTTGTCAAATTGCATATAATACAACCGATTGCGACCGATTTAGACGTGTTATTATAAGTAATAGTTATTATAAGGTACACTATATGCATTTGGTGTAAAGACGATAAATAATGCCTCTAGATCCGACCAATAAGGAAAATTAATGAAATAACTAGTGAAATTACTCCAGTTCCATACATTTGCCATAAGCCTGGCATCTTTGCACATTTTATTGGATAAACCAGCCATTAGGCCGCGCTATCTGGCTTGTGTCACACAAATGTACCAATTTGTGCGGGAAAATTAATATCTTCACCATGTGTAGATGTGCATTAGTGTGATTACGATCTAACTGGTCGCTGGTGCCCAAGACTGTAGTCAATCAGGCTTTATTTGGTCATTTGTGCATTTTCGGCCATGATAGGGTAATTTGAGCTCCTTAAATTAAAACAGCGATTAAAAGTAAACTAAAACTGAAAGTAAATCCACCTAAATTAATTAACTCAAATTAAAACTCTACATCATTGTGCGAACGGTGGCTCAGTGAGAATAGTTCACTAATAGATAACTTTATAAAATTGTTAAAATCTCCATAAATTTCTGTCACATACTGGATAAATTGGATTATATTATATGAAAGTAAATGTTAAACAAAAATACACCCAACAGTCCCATTCATAACCTGACCCCACATTAAGATCGAGTCTTGTGTCGTGTATCGAAACTACGAGAGACTTTTCGGTCTCACAAACACCCATACTGGAAACAAATATCTGTAAACAGCACAGACATTTGTTCCAGTGCGGGAACAGAATACTAAATAGTATTATGTGGTGCGGGGATTGAACCCGCGGCCTCTCGTTTCACAGGAGGCTTCTAACCAACTTCGCTACGGAGGCTGTCATGCTATTTCATTGAAGAACTTTAAGCATATCTTTATCTTACCTAAACTTTGAGGTGTTTAAATTGGAGTTTATAAAGTAGATTCGTGCATACCATTAAGACAAGTTAGAAAATAACAAACACTCTAAGGTCTTCCAACACCCTCTTATTGGAAGACCTTAGAGTTTCGGTTAGTGAAGTAATCTGCAAAACAAATTGGTTATTGTCTCACAGAAAATCGACGTAAAGTAGCAATATAGCAGTATTGACACAATCATTTTTTATCTTCCTCCTTTTTTTTTTTTTTTTTTTTTTTATATTGGCCTGGCATAGTGGCGGCATTGCACCTGATGGAAAGTGCCAATGCCGCCCAGGCAGAGTATCCATTGGATTGTAGGAAGGAGGGAACACGTGCGCCGGCAAACAATTCCACAGCCTGACGGTGCGGCACAAAAACCTTTCCTCCTGCCTCTCTTTTTCCTCTGCTAGTTCGAATCTCACATACCAACGAGGTGTATATTATTTTCTAAAACCTTTAAACGCATGGTTATAGGCGGAGCCCAAGATTTTCGATTTGTACGAAAAATTGTCTTTGATTTTGAGTTGGTTTTGGGAATTGAAATACTGAGAAATGATAAAGGATGATAAAAATACAATAATAATAAAACTAAGGACCACTCAACCCTCTATTTTGATCTGATATTATTAATAATAATAACGACAGGATCCGTGGCGCAGTTGGTTGGACGCCGCCTGTGAGACGAGAGGCCGCGGGTTCGATCCCCGCACCGAGAGAAATGTTTGTGCAGCCCACAAATATTTCTTCCGGGTCTGGGTGTTTGTGAGACCGAAAAGTCTCTCGTAGTTCCTGATACCCACGACACAAGACTCGATCTTACTGTGGGGTTAGGACTATGTATGTGACTGTTGGGTGTTATTTATATTTATATTGTTATTTATAATATTATCTATCACAATTTGTTTATTTATCTGCGAATTGCGATAAATGTATAGATTAGATTATTTTGATTGTATAATACGTAAGTATATCAAATGTTTAGCATTCTATTGTACTGATAATTTCAGAATATCCTGCACAATCCTCGGTAGTATAGTGGTCAGTATCCCCGCCTGTCACGCGGGAGACCGGGGTTCGATTCCCCGCCGGGGAGGTTCGTTTTTTGTATTATGACTTAACTTACCGAATACGTTGTGTAAATAATTTGATCATTTTTAATAAAGTGATTTGAATGAAATGTTAGAATTATAGAGTAGATAATAGACATTGAAGTGGTAGAGACATTTTGTGTGACTTGTTAAAACTTATATTATCAGGTTGTACGGAGTGGTTATATTGCCTCAAAAAAAAAACAAACGAAAATGGTTTTATGTTGAGTTTCTTTTGGGGAACAAGATATTCGGAAATTAGCTTAAATAGCAACTACCATGCAGGATAGCATAAAATCCATCAACCCAAACAAGTTCACCGTGTTTTGAGATCAGCTTGTTTATTTGGTTTCAATAATGTCAAAATGCGCGAGGTTATTCCCGTCTCCATAGTAGAAATCCTACTTGAATTGTAACAACAAATGATGTTTTTATTGCAATGAATGGCCAGATAAACACGCCAGTCACCTGATGGTAAGCGATACGATGGCTCATGGACAGTAGCGCCCCCAATGCGCTCACTATCCTGAGACATGAGATGTTAAGGCCCAATATGTCCAGTAGTTACTCTGGCTACAATGCCCTTCAATCCGAAACAACAGTGCATGGAAACTGCTTTTTGACGGGAGAGATTGAGGTGGTACCCACCCAGCCGGCCTCTCACATATGAGAGACCTACCACCATATAAGTGATTTTTGTTTCACCTCGTTTGTCCCTTTCATTTATTTTTAGTTTCCAGTATTAAGTAACCCTATTAGTTTTTAAAGGCGGTAAAGTATTAAACGTCAAACGGCATGGCACGTATTAGTTTAGTTGGATGATGATGATGATTGATGTTGAGAGGTTGAAGAGGCTTCTTCTTTGATATCTCAAATCTGGTACGAAGCTAAGAGAATACGTTTACATAGTCAGATAGTTTGTGTAAAGAGCTGGCTATATTTTAAAATATGTTTGTAGAATGAATAATATGTTATACCAACGAACCAAGTGCCAACTGAAATGAAAATGAAATAAATTTATCGAATCCATTAAAATGTTGGATAGATAAGTTTGCTTGTTTGTCTTCAACTATAAAAAGTGTTGAAGTGTAAATAAGATGAATAATGTTGGATGTTGTCCTAGCGTCTTGCGTCGGCATTATGCATGCGGATTCTTTCTGAGCAGGCATTTGCAAGTCACCTTCGAAATTTACAGGTCAACCACCGGCCACCACACCACTGGTTAAGGTGGCAACACTAACCGGGATAATAATATATATGATATATAGGAATAAAGCAATATAATAATAGTTTTAATCAGCGGAATGTTTAATGAAGATTGCAAGATGTCCCTGGATGGATGCTTAACCTTGGGGAAGGATATATTTATTATTGTTAAAGTTAACTATAAGATATCATTGTATAGCTTTTATTAAATTTACATAAAAAAGAGTATATAGTAATTCTGAAGGCATTATATTTATAGTTAGGTCTTTACAGAGTACCTACTTGGTCAAAAATCAATATGCTATGTTTTACCATAGCTAAAACGAAGTAGCGGTTTCCCCATCAGCTTAACTATAAAATTCACCATAAGCAAACAATAAAATAAAATCTCCTAAATCCTAAGATTGTTGTCATCGTGTGCAACCCAATCGGTATATTCCGAGGCATACCTATCGAAAAGTCATGAAAATGTATCGCTGTTTGTAACTTGAATAGCACTCAAGGCTTTTTCATCGGAGTCAACGTCTCCCTAACACATTCGCTGCTGCATTTCAATCAGATGACCGGCTCCATTTCTAAATATATTAATATTATGTATCGGATGGGCATGTATGATTAGATTGTTTTTGATGGATATTTAACGTTCGCAGTTTGGTTGGCAACACGCTGTTGGGCATTAGTTATAGATTGAGATTGCTTGGAACATTGTTCATTTTATTGTGGCCGTCAAATATATTTTTTTTGTTTCATTGAATGGCGAGACGAGCAAGCCGTTCGCCTGATGGTAAAGCGATACGACCGTTCATAAACAGTAGCAAAATTCTACTGCGCTCCCCATCCTGAGACATAAGATATTAAGTCTCAATATGTCCGGTAGTTACTCTAGCTACAATGTCCTTCAATTCGAAACACAACAGTGCATTAACACTGCTGTTTCAAGGGAGAAATAGATATTGCGGACTTACCACCAGTACCAAATTAATATGATGTAAAGTTTAATGGTATATTTACGTTCTTGATATATAAATATTCATTAGAATATTCCGTGGTCATCCATATGGTATATATTGAAATATCTGGTCTCGCAAATATTGCAAGTCTTGCAGCATTTTTGCTGTGTACTGGACCAGCTCGATTTTTATAAACATCTTAATTCTTGTATTAATTATTTGCTCTTGTTCCAGACTGGATACTCAATACGAAGTGTCGTCTGAGAAAGTGGACACTCCGCCGGGAGAAATGGTCAAACGCAAGTGACTTTTTTCTCTCTCAATCATCTAGTCTAGATTTTAAATCATTATTTATTGATATTTCAAATACTTAGTTTTATTATTGTCTTTGATCAACGTCTAATTATTAATTTTGAGAATCGAATGTATGTTTGTAAAGTACTGTTGTGTGCCATCAAAAAATAAATTATATACAAATGTGATCGTGGTTCTTATTTTATTGATTTGTTTTGCTAATCATAAGAGTATTTTTTATAATTTATGGGATTGAATACTGTGATAACTTGTAATATAATTGATTAAAAATAAGAGTTTATGCGCTGCCGACATCAACCCATAATCAAATATTTAATTCCTACCAAATATACGCCCGAATATTGGAACGCAACTTAAATATAAGTTGCAATTAACTACGCTAGTGTTTTTAACTAAAATTCCTACTTAAAGTTTATCATTCAAAAATCGATCCCACTTCACAGTCCAAACTTGTTGATAATCATAAATACGATCAACAGTTAAAAACCTCACATTAAATCACCATTAAGCCAAACGAGCCGATAATCACCCCCACACATCCGGGGTGGACAGAGCAAATAAAGCATCGATCACCGTCGCCGACGGAACTAAGTGCGCTCTCCAAACAAGCCGTGATTTATAAGGGTTGACGCTACGTGATCGCATTCTCATGGTTATGATGTTATTGTACTATTTGTCACATTTAGATTGTACTGCTTTTGTTTTTACGGCATAGGTGCCTACAATATATGATAGATTGTTTTGTGTAATGTTGCGTTATAAGAGATTTTTGTAGTTTGTCTGGCAGATATCGTCGATAGAAATAAGACCGCCAATTATACTATAAACATAGGTGACATTTTTTATTGTGTAGTTTCTCATTTTGTTTTGTACAGTAAAAGCGTAATAAAATAAATTGTATGAACTTTCACAGCTATTATGGTATGTTGTTTTCTATATGATGTTTAATTACTTTAAAGAAGATATAATTATACTCCAATATATGATTTTCAAAAGACTACAGCGTTCCTTTGTTAAAACTATAAAAATCATCTTGTCTGAGTAATAAACTAAGCTGCAATTCAATTTTGTAATTGCCAGCAAAAATCTAAGACAATAATAAATCCTCAACGATACCATTCCCGCATGCTAGCTAAACAAAAAACTATCTCAATTAGTACAAACGTGGTCTTAACATCTATTTTAACGCCCGCACTTCTTAAACTCCTGGTAATTCCTATCTTGCAAATAGATCAAATATATTGGGTGTTAATCCTTGCAGATAATATTGAGATAAGAATTGCTATGATAGTGTATTAGTATAGCATTTAAAAAAAATATTGATTTAAGTAATAAACTGTTTTAAGTCCAATGGAATGGTTTTTACCGCAAAAATTATGCATGCATTAATAGTATTAAGACTATATAAATATTTTTACAGTCTCATTAGTCTAATGGCAGTTTGTAGTGCCGCTAATTATAATTAAAGACTTTTTGATTCACTGGTTGGGTACTCTTTCTCCAAGGTTTTCAATTTGAAATATCTAAGTATTTATAATTCATTGCCAATATATTCTAAATACGAAATATTAATTGAACATATAATGGTATCCTGCCTACTCAAGTAACTCGCCCTATTCGATATTAAATTGTAAGTATTTGCCTCCGATTCTCGTGTTTAAAGATAAGTCGTAGATTTGTAATGGATATGACTATAAGCTTGCTTCTATTACAGGAAGTAAATATCATGTAAATGCACTAACAAATCCGTAAACTTTAATGGAAAATTTACCAGATATCGACAATCATTTCCTATTGCTATGAATTTGATAGGCCCAGACGCGGCGCGAGTGAAGTCTTCAAAGACTCGTAATAGTTAAAATAAACGCTAATATGAATACAGTGGAACTGGACGATTAAGGCTTAATTAATTGACCCTCCTTACAATTACAGCAGAGCGTAGAGAATTGATAATAGCGCCGGTGGCGGTCGGTAAGTGATCATAGATTTTTAATACACTTATGATTTTTAAATCTTTGTTGATGTTAGATATTAATTGCGTTATGAGTAGTTGGTAAATTAAATTGTTGATCTGGTGGTTTTTGGATTTAATTGTAGTGCTCAACTCCCAAACTATAAATAAAAAAGTTAAATTTTGTTCTTACTTTTTTAACTCCTTGTATTTTTATATATAATTAAAAGTCAAACTAAGCATCCTTTACTACCCATATTTTACCAACATACCTCTCAAATATTATAAAATACCCAACGAAATGTATACCGAAATCTGTCTCAAGTCATTACGAAGGCGTCATGTCGGCGCGTTGGCTTATCTCCGATGTTTTTCATCAAAATGCTCATGTTAAGCCGGTGGATTCAATAATTTGCACATGAAAGAGACTCGCAGATGTACGGAGGGAGAGGGGATGTCTTCCATCAGGTGAATCGTCGTCGATCAACGGAATTTTTCCGCGCACGGGTTTTATGGTGACGGATTTGTAGGGCGTGTGTGTTTTCGGTGGAGAATATTTCTGGAGATAAAAATTGTGGACAGTAATATTTTAGTTTTCAGGAAACAAGAAAAATATTGGTGTTAGAATTATTTTAATTGTTTTATACTATCGCAGTCATGGTGTTTCTAGAAACAATTTTTAAGTTACAAATAATATTTTCATGGTTCTATAATTCAATAAATCAATTTGCCAGTTCTTTATTGTTAATAGTGGTGTATTAATATATTTTTTATGTATAAGGTTAATTTTAATTTTGCGTATAAATCGCATTATTATACCAAATTTTTGAGGGACTTTCCAGCTCTTTTCGTACTCCTCATTTCAGTTCCAAAAATTACGTCACCCAATACCAAAACTATTGTATCCCTTGTAGTCACATCGTACAGGCACCCCATGTAAATGTGATGGGGTGCGATGACGTCACGTAGGCACCCCATCAAGCCGGCACGTGAGTTCATACTCGGCTGTTTGCGTCGCTCCGTACTTCATAAAAACAACTTGATGGGCCTTGTACAATCACTTGCCTGGTGCTGGGAGATATGGAGAAATATGTGGAGGGAACTGATGGGGAACCTATTGAAATACGGAGAAGGAATGCCAATGAGGATAAGCTATGGAACGAGATAATCTGTGGTATAAAAATCTAATAAAAAAAAGGAATTTATTAAACAAATGTGTAGATACAAAGGTAAAATATAATGTAATTCGTGATCTGTTAAAAAAGAAAACTAGAAATTATTGAAAAACTGTGTGGATATAAAAGTGTAAAATGGTGACACGAATAATTTTATTTCTAAAACGCCTGTAGTGCCAAAACCGGCGACACCTTTGTCAATAGTGGTTTGCATGATCTTTTTAATTACAGAGGCACAAAGTTATCTGACCCGGTGAGAGAGTCACTGTAATCGAATTTGGTGTTGCCATTAAAAATAGATATAGCAATAAAGTGGGTAAAGTAAGATTTTTCAATCCGATCAATAGTGTCGGGAAAATGAGTGGACCAGTTTCATATGCATGTTTTTTCCTTCACAAGATTTCTAACCAATCGCTCCCCCTTAAAGAAGTCAAAACCCTTAAAAAGTTATCTGTATCAGCCCATACACGTTCCACTGGAGGGTACGGGCCTCCTCTGTAATCGAGAGTACGATTGAGGGTAGTTAGGCCATATCACAGGCTATATAGTCCGCCGCGCTGGCCTAATGCGGGTTGGTGGACTTACACAGGTACCATAGAAATTCTTATAAATCGCTTTGGTATGCAGGTTTCCTCACGATGTTTTCCTTCACCGTTTTTGTGTGTGTTTATTGACTATCAATACACGCATGACTTCGAAAAGTCAGAGGGGTACTCTGAGATTCGAACCCGCAGCCACCGTGAACATGTTGGCAGTCGCGTCTAGTTAGTGTTGTAAAAAAGCTCGAGTCGGCGCTTAAACGCTCGAGTCGACGCTCAAGCAGATTGCTCGTGCTCGAGTCGGGACTCGACTGAAGCGCTCGACGCTCGAGCAGTGGCTTGAGCGCTCGGCTCGAGCTTGAGAGCGCGCTTAGATTACATAGTTAGAGAAACTGTAAAAAAGATTTGTATCTGTATCAGCCCATATACGTCCCACTGCAAGGCACAGGCCTACTCTACAATCGAGAGTTCGATTGAGAGTGTTTAGGCCATATAGTCCACCACACTAGCCTAGTGCGGGTTGGCGGACTTACATACCATAGAATTTTTTATAAATCGCTATGGTATGCAGGTTTCCTCATGATGTTTTCCTTCACCGTTTTAGTGCATGGTGATTGACTATCAATACACACATGACTCCGAAAACTCTGAGGTGTGCCCTGGGATTCGAACCCGCGACCACCGTAAAAAAAGATAGTATAATTGAAATAAGATTTCAATTTCAATTTTATTTTTAACGATATTTATATTATAATAGTAGAAAAATACTTATTTATTATTAGTATATAATATGCCATATAATCTACGCCATAAGGCCCAAATTACATTACAAGTGTGGTTTAGGTTTTTGTTTGTTTTTGGTTTTTGTGTTTTACTGGTGGTAAGTCTCTAATATGTGAGAGGCTGTCTTGGTGGGTACCACCGCAATGTCTTTTTCTCCCGTCAAACAGCAGTTTAAACGCACTGTTGTGATTTGGATTGAAGGACATTGTAGTCAGAGTAACTACTGGACATATTGAGACTTAACATCTTGTGTCTCAGGATGGCGAGCGCAGTGGAATGCCAAGCATTGCTTTGTAAATCAAGGTGTTGTTTGGTTTTGCTACTGTTCATGAGCGATCGCATCGCTTACCATCAGGCGAACGGCGTGCTCGTCTCGCCATTCAATGCAATAAAAAAAAATAGCTGAAGCTTCTGTACAATTCCTGACTACCTACTGATTTTTCTTAGCAACTAAGTTAAATTAAATACCTACCTAAAATCATCACACACCTTTGCAACACTATATTTTTTTTAACCATGAGAAAAGTCACATACTGGCCTGTATATTTTCGTTACTAAGTCTGTTCCTTCTTTTAGTTATGACTAGCTGTGCCCGCGACTTCGTCCGCGTGAAGTTTAACAAAAAAGTTAATTAGGTCTTTTAGTTATTTTTTAAATAAATGAAATTTTCTACAACAAATGTAGCCTAAGTTACTCCTTATTATATCAGCTACCTGACAAAAAAAGTCCCGTCAAAATCGGTCCAGCCATTTCAGAGATTAGCCGGAACAAACAGACAGACAAACAAAAAAAAATCTAAGGTCATTTTCGTTATAGGTATCGTGTATATAACGATATGTACTTGGACATTTTTATTTATTTTCACTTTACAAACAGACACTTCAATTTTATTTATAAGTATAGATAAGGCCAGCTTATACGACCAAAGTCAAAAGATAAGTAATACTCACCGTACCTACCGCCCCCCACAACTCCTAACATTTTTATTTATCAAAAATTTTTCATCTATCCGTATTTAAAAACTACAACGCTTAAACGCTCGAGCGCATAACTCGAGCATGAAAGTCTAAACTCTCAACGCTCGCAAGCCTTAAACGCTCAAGCGTTTAACGCTCGAGTCTTAAACGCTCCAAAGCGTCGACTCAGCGCTCGACGCTCGACTCTCAGCGCTCATTTTTACAACACTACGTCTAGTCCGTTTACCAACAGGCCACCACGCACTATTGTACTAGTACGTACAAAGTTCTGTTTTCGTGGAATTTATTTTGAAAAGCTGACAACACAAACTTGTGGCAACAGCTACACGATGATACAATTTTTCGAAGGGTATTATTGGTATCTGAAGCCGATTTTCTTCCTACGTAAAATTTAATATCTGAAGTTTAACATTCCTAGCATCACTTTTTAAAGTTTTCGGCAATTTTCACTAGTTTTAAATAATGCAGGAAAAATAAATACATTGAGTAAACAACTAATGGCCGTTATGACAGCGACTGGCAGATAGACTGACATTCTAAATGACGTATTTGTTTCCACTTTTGGCCACCGGGCCAGGTATCTTTGTGGCTCTATACATCTTTAATTTGACGTAGAAAAGAAGCTAATTGGAAAATATTTTATGTACCGAAGGTTTTTAAGTAAATGGTTACCTTTATTTTGTCCTTCCCTAATCCATGGATAAAAGCGTTTGCCTACGTTAATTCCATAATTACTTATAAGTTCTATTATTTTTGTATGGTTTTCTTTACATTAGTGGTTCCATACCGTATCTCCAGATCTCTTAACACTGAGAGAATCGATTTTTCGAGTTGCCTCCTCTTATAAAGAACTCTTTAATGTGCATTACAGAGTTGACTATTCAAAATAAATAAAATAACCGTTTCAAATGACTGAACATGTTACATCTTTCCCATAGCAACACCAGTTCCTTTTATAGCCGTTTATTTATGAGATTCATGAAACTGATTTCTTTCTTGAAAACAAATGCGCGAGTCGGCTTTAATGTCGCTTCCTGCTGTACGAATGTGTATTTATTATGGAATAACACCATCAAAGGTGGGCCAGCTCAACACAAATTGATCTATTTGAAGACGGGTGTCAGGACGGAATACGAGATCGCTGGATGGGAAATTTAGCTTTTAGCAAGAACAGAGTCAAGGTTAATAAAATGCTAGGATTTTAGTCTTCCGAAATATGTAAGTTATTAGTTTTATTTATCTTTTTATTCTACAATTGTAGCTATATTGAAAGTTATTTTAAGTAGTTTATCATGTAACGTAGTTAAGAAACAGTGGATTGTATCGGGCTGATGATTATGATTACTTAGTGTGGCAAATCCTGTGATTTTGGATTAATTTTTGCACACAGAATCAAGAACAGCGTATCGTTTACTGACGGTAAGACTTACGCCTGGCTATAAATATGAGCAATACCACTTCGAATTTATTGCTAAGTAATGAAGCATTAATCTATTCGAATGTCTACTAAATTATAATCAAACACGTTGAGATGTAAAGGGTAAAATTCCTAGTGGTTTGTTAAGTTTACGCGAATGTTACACATTGAAATAAAACTATTATTTACGGATTTTATCGCGGATTTGGTTGAATTCAGTCCACCTCGTGACCACGAAAGCTGTAAAGTAACCGAAAGTCGGGAAGTTAAAAAACTCCTCTACAATCGAGAGTACGATTGAGACTGGATAGGCCATGTAGTCCACCACGCTGGTCTAGTGCGGGTTGGGTTACTCATAAATACCTAATTTTAATATTACACGCTCCAACCATCCAGTAGTTATTCGATCTGAAATACATCGAGTTTCATGATTATGTTTAAAATGATATTTTTTTGGTCTCAGCAGTAGCCGATGTTGTATTTATAGCTTATATCCGTTGAGAAGATACTACAGGCTTATTTATAGTGCAGCACACGTTTTTGTTTATGTTGCGATGTTTTTACGTCGAGATATTTCACGCAGGTGGTCCTGAAATCCTTATCTGTACCTTTTGGTTGTGGTAGGATTTTGTATCTGTTAGGAGGGCAAGTTTCGTACACTATTATTCTTTCTTATGTGAAATTAGGAACTATGATAATTAAATAAATACACAAAACAATCACATAGGTAGTCTTGATCCCATAGTAAGATATGCTTTGAACGGTGCCTATAAGTAACTACGAAACATTATTTGATATCCAGAGAGAAAAAGTATGTATGAAGATTGAGAGTTACGCAAACGTCTCGGTGCGGATATCATAATTGCGCTCTATTGTTTCACAGCTGGCGTTTCAATCAACTGCGCCACGAAGACTTCACTACTATTCGATTTAATAGCCTAATACTTTTTATTCTATACATGTATAAATTCACCTGATTCCAAGAAGGAGTAGGTAAAGCAGTCAGCAGCAACCAGGACAACCACGTTTCGCTTTGTGTTTCGTCTCACTGTGTAACAGGGGGCGAATCTATGGCAATCTTATTGAGCACTAACTCCTAACTCCGGCCTGATAAAAATAGAAAAATCCAATATCACTTTGCCCAACTTGGGATTCGAACCAGAGATTTCAGTTTTGCAAATCATATCGCAGTAAACCCGCGCTACAAAGGCAGGCTTTATTTCATCATTTATTTACTTAATATAAGTGACAGGCAAGCAATGGACGCAACGGTAAAAGAATATGAAGGAAATGTTTTAAGATTGATAAAGGACCCTAAAGGGTGTTTGTAAGGGTCGCAACGAGCCGCCCTCAGAAAACCACAATTTACGCAACGAGCCGCCCTCAGAAAACCACAATTTACTAAAAGATGAAAATCTATTTCCGGATCTTTCTATTTTATTTTGGCCATTCGTGTAGGCCAGTGTGTGTGGGGTTTGTGTTTTGCAGGCCTTGTATTTTGATCTCAATCTAAATGTCGAGTTTGGGCGTTCTCTTTTGTGCGAGTTTAAGTAATTTTAATATAAATACGTCCATATTTTATTAGCTTATATATTTTGTTTCCCTTAGACTGTGGCTATCAAGTAACTGAGATAGGCCAGAGTTCAAGGCATTTTTCTATGCCTAATAAACTTTGATTTAAGGGAAAATGTAGAACAAGCGTACTGGCCTATTGGTAAACGGACTAGGACGCGGCTACCAACATGTTTACAGTGGTAGCGGGTTCGAATCCCAGCACACAACTCAGACTTTTCGGAGTCATGTCTGTATTGGTAATCAATTACCACGCACTTAAACGGTGAAGGTAAACATCGTGAACAAACCTGCATACAATAGCGATTTACAAGAATTTCTATGGTATGTAAAGCCCGCCAACCCGCATTAGACCAGCGTGGTGGACTTTATGGCCTAACCATTCTCAATAGAGCTCTCGAATATAGAGAAGCCCATGCCCTTCAGTGGGACGTATATGGGCTGATACAGACTGTCCTATGCTCTGATATAGCACAGTATAGTAGCGCATTAAGACTACAATGAAACAGGGCGTGCAAACAAGGCGCCCTTCTGATGGCGCCCGCCAATTTCGATGGGTTGTAATAACATTATGTGATATTTCATCATGCGAATACGTCTTTATGCGTCAACCGCCTGTTACACCGCTGCGTAATAGAATAACATTATTTTAATTTCTTTTTTATTATTCACGTAATTAAAAATATTCAACTTTAGTTAAAAATAATATCTATCCTCATTTGTTTGAGTTTTCCTCTATAATACTTTAGCTTTTGTTCTGATACAAATGAATAAAAGAAAAAAAAGAAAAACGTTTTATTTATCTTTTAGATCTCATTTTCTTCTGGCACGACAAATATCAAATAAATTATCTAGTGACAGATGTATATTTCTCTCTAGTAGTCATAATTTACCAGTATACCAAATAGACACAACTTAAACCCAAAAAACTACATTTATGAAATAAATGTAACTTTCCCTCTCAGATTAGGAGACACCTACGACGCGTTTTGAGTTCGAAATCTGTTACTTGACAGATTGGTAGAAATTTTATAATATTATTTAATATATTAATAGTAATAGTATTTATGTACGTTATGTATATCATATTGTATATTTATGTATGTACATATTAGTATATTTATTTTTATTTACTTCAAAATACCTATTTATGCACCTTCTTAATGTATCTCTCCTTTACCCAAAGGTTGGCTGTTAGAAAATGCCTTTGGCATTAAGCTCCGCCTTTATACAACTATGAGTAAGAAGTATTCAATAAATTAATAAACATGGTTTCTGTGTGATATACAGCCAGCTACAGTTTGCTTAGGGCGTGTGCCCCTGTTCATCCAGGTCCGTACAATAAACACGGGATTATTACGAGCCGCTCTAATACACTGATATTGCTTCCTCAATTTTGAATGGATAATACATTTTCACATTCATATGTTGTCCTAATATCCTGCGTGTTCAAATATTGGCTTGAGTATGCTTTTGTGTGGAGTGTAGGCTGTTAGTGATAATAATAAACCAGGCGCTATATGCAATCTTGCAGGGTTCGAGGTATTTCTACAGTTCAAAGTTCGATTGCAAGGGTGTAGACTGTAGGCGATATTCCAATTTGCTGGCCTAGGAATGGTTCAGATAATAAAAAAAATGATACCAACAGTGGCGCAGGCTAAAACACCGCCTGTAAAATGCTGAGGCCGCCTTATCGCTCTGGCAATTTCTTTCAGGCAACCTTTGGATTACTCGTAATAGTTATAATTAGTAGGAAAATGAGAGGGCAGTCTAAGGTGTATATGAAATGAAAGTAAATTGAAATGAATAATAAACACATATAAATAGATATGACATACAAACATACATATATTGGCATACATATACATACAATATACAGAGGAAGCCTCGAAAAGAATAATACATTTCCTTACATGCCTTTTTTTCTTTTGAAGTACTTTTTGGTACAAATTGCTTTACCATTTACGAATAGTCTATTTAAGAACAAGATCGAGATTTACAATACCGGGGAAAGCATATCATTGTAGGAAAAGGTCGTTTTTGGTAGCAGACTTGGTATACCCTGTATGTATTCTGCACTGTAGTTACCGCCATATATTGTAAAAAACATGTATAAGGCAAGTAGGCGACATAACCTTAAATATACAGTTTTTTTGTCCTATTACCAACCGGTATAGGCCACGTGTGTTCTAGCCACTGCATCCGGCATGGTGGAGCGTTGAGCAATAGTTCAGACCTCCTTTCTAATGAGTGGCGCCAGAGGAAAGCGCGGCCCTACGGCATAATTCATACTTGTGATGGATTTCAACACTCCCCGACCTCCCCGCTCTTCCCCCACTTCCCCTCGCTCCACGCCGACACCAGGTGAAAGGGACTATTTTTTGTATTCGCTATTATGGCTGTTTATGGGGATTTTGATATATCGCTTTGTTGATGTAATGGCTACCAGAAATAAGAGCATATGTTTGGTAATGTATCGAGATTAATTGGTTTTTGTTTGGCTATTGGTTCGTAGATGTCGACGTTTAATACGGTTTTGGTTATTACAAAGTTTTATCTAGGATTTAAATATTTATAGCATTATTATCGTCGTGGTATTTACCGATTAAATATTTATATTTATTACGAGTTCAACATGTGCTCATATATTTTTGAAACACATTATTGTGCCGATTACTTCAGTGGCCTAATTGTATTACGGTACGGTTACAAAGCTGAGGTCTCGGGTTCGAATTCCGGGTCGGGCAAAGTGATATCAGCCCAGAGTCAGGAATTTGTGCGAGATATTAAGATAGACTCGCCCCTTATCACAATATGGGACGGAACATACATGGCGAAATGTGGGTGCCTTGGCATTTCTGCCTACCCCTTCTGGAAAAAAGGCGTGAGTTTATGTGTGTACGTAATTGTGTCAATAGGTAAAAAATAGCGTGAATGGATTTCTGTCTATATTGAATTGAACTGAGTAATAAATTCAAAATAATACTTTTTCGCAACAAACGAAAAAGCTTCTTAATATTATTTCTAATTCCTTTTACTGGTACAGCTTTAAAAACCTTGTTAAAAACTTTCTCACAGATAATAAAATATAATAAACACTCGGATCACAGCGGATACACAAAGAAAATTATATCTTTCCGAACACATAAAAAAAGTTGCTTCGTTTGTTTCCCTTTGTTACTTTTAAAAGAAAAACTGTCCCCGTCCGATAATTTGTGTTGTTTATTCAAGCTGAGTTTTTTGTCGAGTTTTTTTTTGAGACTAAGATTTTTTCAGTTTTGTTCGTGTTTATAGTTTACTAGCGGCCCGCCCCAGCTTCGCCCGGGTGCATATAGTTTTCTCTACAATAATATGCACGTATTATACACATAAACCTTCCTCTTGAATCACTCTATCTATTAAAAAAACCGCATCAAAATCCGTAGCGTAGTTTTAAAGATTTAAACATACAAAGGGACATAGGGACAGAGAAAGCGACTTTGTGTTATACTATGTAGTGATTATATTGGCTCAAAGAGTGGCTAAATACATTGATGCTAAGTGCTTTGCGATACAAATTAAATAGTATACCGTCGTGAGAGATCGTTACTTTAAAGCAAGACGCAAGTGATAACTAAATAAAATATACTGGTGGTAAGTCTCTCATATATGAGCGGTGTAAGTACAATATTGTGTTCCGGATTGAAGGACATTGTAACCAGAGTAGCTACTGTACATATTGAGACTTAACATCTTGTCATCTGTTGTGGCGACGACTCGAATGTATTTAAAAGTTTGTTTCTATTGTGTGTGGCAAACTGATATAGGATTTTGTGAAATAAGTACTCTAAAGCGTTTACAAAAATGAGCACGTATATTCTCTTGAAAAAGTGAGCGGAAAGTGAGTGAATACAAAAAAAAGAAAAACGTTATAAAAAAAAAATAATGTTGCAATTTACGTGGCGCCATCTGTTAACTAAGGCGCATCTAATACAAAAATCAATAAATTACTAAAAACAGATGGCGCTAAAAAATAAAATAAAATTAATTAAATTATAGTTTGTAATGTAAACTTAATGCTAGATGGCGTGATGATCAACATGCTCCCGGCCTTGGAAGCTCCAGCTTCCAACGATGATCTTCATCTTCGCCTACGGTTGCAGAGGCAATGGGCAAATTTTTGAAACTGCACGGCGAATCACGCCGTTCGACGTCCGGATGTCTGCCACTCGCGATACGCCGTCGCTGCCAGGAAATGTTTTCAAGACGCGCCCCAGCTTCCACTTCAATGGTGGCGAGTGGTCGTCTTTAATCAGTACCATACTGTCTAAAATGATGTCATCGGCTTGAGTTTTCCACTTCTTTCTTGTCTGAAGCTCAGCTACATATTCTGTAGACCAACGCTGCCAAAAATGTTGACGAATTTGCTCAATTCTGTGATAGCGAGACAGCGTCGACACTGGCCTTGTAGTGACGTCTTCGCATGCTGGAGCAGTAAGCGGTCTGCCAATGAGAAAGTGTGCAGGTGTGAGGGGAGTCAGGTCATTTGGATCAGTAGATAGGGGTGCCATAGGCCGTGAATTTAAAATTGCTTCTATTTGTGTTAAAACTGTAGAAAACTCCTCATAAGTTAAATGAGCGTTTCCTACTACACGTTTAAGGTGATACTTACAAGAGCGTACCCCACTCTCCCAAAGGCCTCCAAAATGAGGAGCGTATGGCGGAATAAATTTAAATTTAATTCCCTCGTCTGTGGCAAATTGTGTGATTTTATTAGAATTGCATTTAAAAAATGATGAAATTTCCCTTTGAGCACCTACAAAATTTTTCCCATTATCAGAGAATAAAAATTCCGGTTTTCCCCTGCGACTAATGAATCGTTTTAAAGCTATAATAAAATCATTTGTGGAAAGATTTGTGACAAGTTCCAAGTGAATGGCTCGCGTTGTAAAACATATAAATAAACAAATATACGCTTTTGTTAGTCTAGATCCCCGACCCCGACGATTCAATATGTTAATTGGCCCGGCATAATCAACACCTGTTCGTATAAATGGAAATCCAGATTCTAAACGTTCTGGTGGCAAATTTCCCATAATAGGACATAAGGTTTTACCTTTTATTCGTGTACATGTCACACATCTATTCACTATCTTTCTTGCTAAATTCCTGCCACCTAACGGCCACCAGGTCTCTCGAATAGTCGCTAGGAGCAATTGCGGTCCAGCATGTAGTAGTCTACTATGCTCCCATTTAAATATTAACACTGTAAGTAAATGTTTTGAACACATTAATAAAGGATGTTTTTTATCATAAGTGAAAATAGAAGAATTATGTAACCTGCCACCTACTCTTATTAAATTATGTTCGTCTAAAAATACATTAAGTCCTAATATGCGATTAAACTGATTATCTTTATTAGAATTTATTTTGCATTTGTTTATGAGACTATTATATACTTCCGGAAACGATTGCATTTGAGCAAATCTCACGAGTATTCGTTGTGATGCATTAAGTTCCTCCACTGATAACGGTCCGGTTTCACGGCTTTGTTTATTTGATATTGCAATACGTGTGTTACGTATAAATCTCAAAATGTATGCACCTACACGTTTTAATTTATTAAATGAGGAATACTTTTCGAACTGAAAAATGCATTCAATCTGCGTACATACGAGATTTACGATTGTGGGTCTTAGTTCCGGCAAATTGTCAATGTTCGTATCATCACTAGTATTGAAACTTGACAATTCAAAATTCGAATCGTGCAAATATGAAGGACCCTTCCACCATAATTCACATCCTACTAATGAATCTAAATATAAGCCTCTAGATAACATGTCAGCTGGATTTTCTTTACTGTCAATATGTAACCATAATGAGTCACCAGTAAGTTCGTTTATCTCAGTCACTTTATTTTGCACAAAAGGTTTTAGTAAACGTGGTGTCAAGCGAATCCAACTCATTACAATTGTTGAATCTGTCCAGAAGTAAACCTTTGTAAACTGTAACCGTAATGAATCACGTATTTTCTTGTACAATTTAGCCCCTACTAGTGCCCCACATAACTCTAAACGGGGTATAGTTATTGCCTTTACAGGCGCAACTTTAGATTTAGCGCACAACAAGTAAACATTAATGGTAGAAGTGTCGTTATATGACCTCAAATAAGCGCAAGCACCGTACGCGTTTTGAGACGCGTCAGTAAATATATGAAGCTCCGTATCTGGGGGCGCGGCCGAGCCCCCCTTCCAAGTCGAGCTATAGGCCGTAACATCCTTTTCTCGAAGCAATTCAGACCATTTTCAACCCCCTATAACTTCGTTGTGGTTAAAGCATGAAGCCTGAATTTTCAGTTACTAAGCAGGCATTGTGTAAACACGGTATATTTAAAATTTCATTCAATTTGAACCAGTAGTTTAAGAATTGTAACTAGTCAAACTTTCTTAATTTTGTCACTCACTGACTGACTGACCGATCATCAAAAGTCTAAGGCACTTCTAGCAGACATAGAACCTTCAAATTTAGAATATAATTAGTGTTTAGTGTCTAAAGTAAGGGAAAATTCAAACATTTCATAATTTGTGTCTAGTTTTCTAGATAGACCAACTGTCAACTAGTAGTTGACATGACGTGGCGCGTTTGGATGCATTAGAAATCCGTTAAATATGGCCATTTCGGTCGCACTAAGGGCAATTTGTATTACTATTTTAACCTTGACGGGCATGAGCGGCGGTGCGGATAACTTTGTAATCCCATATAAATGTATAGGATTATAAAGTTACATTTGCAGTTAATGAATCATTGTACCCGTATATAATCGAATAATAGTTGTAGATAGATATCTATATATATGAGGCATAACAGGAGGGGATATAGAGAAGGAAATGGTGTATTCAGCATGTCACATGCCCTTGCAAATAAATAGACTAAATAGCTCGAAAATATCAATTACAGTGAAAGAAAGAACATTAATAATCAAATCCGCTATATTTGTGATAAATTGATGCCTACAAAAATAAGAAAAATCCATAAGACAGAGGCTTTAAGAAAAATCGTTAGTGATATTCTAGAAGTAAGAAGTACCGAAAAGGAAAAAAGTAGGACTACAAAAAGACGTGAGATCCCATCAAAAACATCCTGTAAAAAAATTCCAAGTCTCGCAGCTCAGGTTTTCTACCGCAAAAAGTTGTCAGATGCATGTAATACCAAGTCGATTAATTTATTTAGTCCTTAAGGGACCTTCTATATAAAGTTATTACGTTAGTTATTACCATATCAATCTTAAAAATTCTTTACGATTTAAATAAATAGATCGACTTGGCCAGCAGCATTATGTATAAATTGTACGATACATTATGTTTTCATGCGATGGCCAAGTCGATCCATTTATTTAAATCGTAAAGAATTTTTAAGATTGATATGGTAATAACTAACGTAATAACTTTATATAGAAGGTCCCTTAAGGACTAAATAAATTAATCGACTTGGTATTACATGCATCTGACAACTTTTTGCGGTAGAAAACCTGAGCTGCGAGACTTGGAATTTTTTTACAGGATGTTTTTGATGGGATATTTATTATAGTCACTTCTTACGTAACGTGGAATATGTAAGTCAGTTAATGACCTAAGCGAATTCATGAATTTATTCCAATTCAATTTGATATCACGAGACACTGGAGTATCCCAGTCGACTTTACTTAACCATAATTTTTGCAATAATATTTTAGATACTATTACTGTTGGAGCAAGCAAACCTAATGGATCGTATATTTGCGAAATTATGGATAACATTATCCGTTTAGTAAGTGGTTCGTTTAAATCGTAATTTAATTTAGTTGTGTAATATAATTTATCACTAAGGCTATGCCAGCCTAACCCGAGCGTTTTATTTTGAGTATGTTCTCCCAAAAACAGTTCGTCAGATTTATCGTGGTTACTGATATCAAAATTAAATGTCCATTTACGCAAAGGAAAACAACCACCTTGTAGCGTTTTCGAAATTGTGTCGCATGTGTGTAATAAACTTTGACAATTATCGTCACCGGTAATTAAATCGTCTACGAAAAAATCTTCAACGATGACTCGTGATATGACGTCATCGTTACACTCTGACGCTAACTGTCGTAGACACCTCATGCTTAAAAAAGGTGCAGAAGCAGTGCCATATGTCACTGTGTTGAGTTGATAAGTGTCTAAAGGTTCAGTGGGATTTTCCCGCCAAAGAATTAACTGCAATGACCTTTGATCCGGTTGTATTAGTACCTGCCTAAACATTTTTTCAACGTCAGCACATGCAACATACTTGTACTGTCTGAATCTTAACAATATAGAAAATATATCGTTTTGTAACGCCGGACCTGGAAACTGGATGTCATTTAACGATTTATTAGAACTAGTCACGGCACTACCATCAAAAACGACGCGTAATTTAGTTGTAGAACTAGCTTCTCTGAAAACGCCGTGATGGGGTAAATAAAAATGAGGTGAGTCACATAAATTGATTTTTGTCATGTGCCCCAACTCGTTGTATTCGCGCATAAAATTTGTATACATAAGCTTATACTCCGGTAAACGTGCAAGCTTACGTTCTAGTGAAAGAAATCGCGTCTTTGCTGACGTATACGAATTGCCGAGTGAATCAGCTGATTCCCTTAGTGGAATCCGAACAGAAAACCTACCATCTAGTTCGCGTTTAGTGGTAGTAGTGAACAATACCTCACACTTACGTTCATCGTAGCTTAGCTCATGTGACGGTAAAGATATGTCCTCTATTTCCCAAAATTTTCTGAGCTGCGTGTCTATGCTCTGTGAAAAGTTACACTGGACTTGATTAATGTGCAAGTTCCTCGTGTTTAAAGGACCGGAAAGCAACCATCCAAATTTAGAACTTTGTAAATATGGTCCGCAAGGTAAACGAATCCTTTTATCTTCAATAAGATCCCAAAAAATATTAGCACCTATCAATAGATCAATTTCAGAAGAAACGTTAAAATTTGGATCAGCAAGTTGTACATTCGCGGGAATATTTTTAAAGTCGAATTCAATGCTTGTCGAAGGCAAACTAGAAGTTATACACGGCAAGACAAAACCTTTAATATTTGCACTATAATCGTTTATTTTCGAACGTATAGAAATGTCGCATAAATAAGTCGATTGTGTGATCGCTTTTCCCACACCCGATATATTAACAGTGGACTGTATAAGAGACAAATTTAAACGTGAACATAATTTATTTGTAATAAAACAATGTTGACTTCCATTGTCAAGCAGCGCGCGAACTGTGTGATAACAATTATTATTATCGCGAATTTCTAATAAGGCGGTGGATAATAAAACTACTTGCAATCCAGCGCATCTTTTATTATTATTCGTGTTAGCCGATAGTAAAGAGTGCGTAGTGGTTGCGGGCACTGCGTTAGTGTGTGTGTCGCTCGGCGACGAGTCGTCTTCCACGCGCGAATTAATATTATTATTGTTTACACCTGCACTATTGCCTATATGCAACAAGCTGTTATGTTTACGTTGACAGTGTTTGCACGGCCCGAATAAGCAGTTATTTATTGTATGACCGCTTCGTAAACAATTTCGACACAACCTTTTATCATCTACAAATTTTATTCTATCTTTCACTGGCAAATTAAGAAAAGTAACACAACTATACAGTGCATGATTATTATTACAAAATAAACAAACTCGAATCGACTTCGATATGTTAGGTCTAGCATTGGAAACGTAACTATGCACTTTATGCTTGTTACTATGCAACGATAAATTACTCTGTTGTTGCTTATGAGGTTGAGAATGCGTACCAACAACATCTAGAACATTTGCTCTATTCCGAAGGAACGTAAATAAATCTTCTAACGTTATTTTGTCACTAGAATCACCTTTTAATTGAGAATTAATAGACGCTCTGTGATTTTCCCATTCCCTTTCCGTATGAGAATCGAGTTTAGTCCTAGTCACTAAATGAATAATTAATGTATCCCACGAATCGGTGGGTTCGTTCAACGTATTTAAAGCGCGTAAATTTCGTGACACTGTGTCTATTAATTTTCTAATCTGTGAAGATGATTCTTGTTTTATACTGGAAATGTTAAATAATGACTTTATATGATTATTGATTAGAAGTCTAGTATTGTTATATCTAGCTTCAAGAAGCTCCCATGCTTGGAAGTAATTTGGCGCCGTGAAATCTAAAGAACTAATTACCTTTATTGCATCACCACTCACACAAGAGCGCAAATAATGAAATTTCTGTATATCATCTAAATTTGAACTTTTATGTATTAACGTAATATAGGAGTTACGAAACTCGAGCCAATTATCATACGAACCGTCGAAGACGGGTAGGATGATCTTTGGTAATTGTATGTTTGTGTTGTGTGAATGTGTGTTTTTTGCGACCTGGGAATCGTCAACAGAATTTTCTACTAAGCAACTTGCACGAGCCATTGCACTATAATAAAGTGTTTCAAATGATTCCACATATGTTAATTGATCTTCCATATCACTATCCCCGGAATTCAATTCAATGTCGGCTTGAATGGAATTAAAATTATGAAATATTTCACAAGCCGTTTGCATCCGTAATTTTATTTCACATGTTTGCATTTTTGTGGGAATTATGCCATCAAAACTGTCTATATATTTTTTAAACTGCGTTAATTTTCCTTTAAACTGACCCCTTTTCTTACGCAAGTTAATTAAATGTTCGTCTGTAGATATTTTCATTACTGATGGAGAAGTCATAATGGCGGCCTACGGGTATTGATAAATGTGGCGTACTCACCTGTAAGTATTTGCACGTTAGTGAAGAAATATGGATGGGAAGTAAGGTAAAATAGGAACAAGGAAAGGAGACACCTGATCTTTCCACTGGCTTCCGTGTGTGATGCCGGCACGAAACAGCAGCGAAGTCCCAATGATGCGGAGACTTGTTCTTCAAAAATAATCCGACGACGAAGGTCCAAATGTTGTGGCGACGACTCGAATGTATTTAAAAGTTTGTTTCTATTGTGTGTGGCAAACTGATATAGGATTTTTTGAAATAAGTACTCTAAAGCGTTTACAAAAATGAGCACGTATATTCTCTTGAAAAAGTGAGCGGAAAGTGAGTGAATACAAAAAAAAGAAAAACGTTATAAAAAAAAAATAATGTTGCAATTTACGTGGCGCCATCTGTTAACTAAGGCGCATCTAATACAAAAATCAATAAATTACTAAAAACAGATGGCGCTAAAAAATAAAATAAAATTAATTAAATTATAGTTTGTAATGTAAACTTAATGCTAGATGGCGTGATGATCAACATCATCAGAATGGCGAGCGTAGTGGTAGGCACCCTACCTACCCAGGCGGCTTCGCACATATGTATAAGTGACCTACCAATTACATTAATACAATTCCTATATTTTGGAGAATCCTCTTGGATGGTCAGAGGAGCTTTTTTTGCAATGAATGACGAGACGAGCATATCATTCGCCTAATGGTAAGTGATACGACCGCTCATGAACTGTTGCAAAATCAAACAACACCTTGAACTACAAAGAAATGCTTTGAATTCCACTACGTTCGCCATCTTGAGACATGAGATGTAAAGTCTCAATATGTCTAGTAATTATTAGTATTGGCATCTCACCTCCTAAAATATGATATGTTAAGCCTATTGCTATACAGGGCAATAATTTCAGTCGCAAGCAACTCATGTTTTTCGTCAACCCGCATAACTCATACAAATTTATTCGCATAAACAGGGAATCGAACCCAGAGTCTCCTGATTCACCTATCTTACTCCCCACTTAATATAATTGAAAAGAATTATCAACATCTTAATATAGTTTAAGTTGGAGCAAGTTTAAACCTATGTGATATGACTGACAAATATAATCTCAAATGAATATAAAACTACGATAATATTATAGTTTAATGTTTCCGTTCATTGATATAACGGGGACTATACATCGGTTTAATAAACTGCGGCGAGTCAGTGGGAGGGCCGCGCGACGCACGAAAATTAAACTTGTGTGTAGGGTTGGCTATATTATAAGTTATATTTTTAAGACTGCCTTGGTGGCGTTGTACTACGGTAAGGTTATGAAGCTGCGGTATCGAGTTCGAAACTCGGGTGAAATTAGATTTTTCAACAAGTAATAAATATGCTTTCGCTTTTAAAATTCACAGTATACATAATACTTAGTTACTCATCGAGAAAATTATCACATTATAAGATTTATTAAATCTAAAGTCATTAAATTAGTTGTAGACGGAGTCGGCAAACAAACAAAACCTTAATTCGTTTCTTTTTTAATTATATTTATAAGCTTTTTACTTTTTTTTTTTAATATACCCTTTCCAATTGTACTCTCGATTGTGAAGGAGGCCTGTGCCCTGCCGTGGGACGTTCATATATGGGCTTATAAAGAAGTAGATACTTTTGTGAAAATATAATAAGCATCATAAAATACTCAAACAAAGATGTGACATCAGTTTGTGTTTTCATATGGAAGTGCCAACCCTGTACGCATGGCGCCATCTTATCATCACGTATACATATGCACACTCGTAATTTTTATACCAACGAAAATTTGGCTTTCTCGCAGCTTCCTGTCTTAAACTTTTTCTCATATCCGCTACATATGATGTACGTAAACACGATTTAATTCTGAGACGTTATCAAAATATTATGCTATATGCCTAACGTGACCATACGTCCCGCTTCGGGCGGGACAGTCCCGCTTTCAGGAAGTCTGTCCCGGTGTCCCCAGCAAAGGCGATATCGTCCCGCTCATGCAAACAAATCAAATAATAATTTAAAATGTATTTATCGCTCGAAATGCTTTACCAAACTACTACTGAAAACCGTAGGCTCGTAATATACCAAAACTTTCGTAAAAAAACATGTTGACTTAATAAACTTAACTATAAAACTTGTAAAACACTAAAAACTTTATTATTATTTAATTCCATTGATATCCCGCTCTGGCGCAAAAAATAAATGGTCACGTTATATATGCCACAATATTTTTAAGTGAGAAGAAAAAAGAAAAAAATCTTGAGGTATCGGATGTATAGGCTCAAATCTATTGAATAATATCGATTTTGGAGAAAACTTATTTTTGAAAGAAAACATCGTGAGTAAACCTGTATACCAGAATGATGTATAAGAATGTTTTCGGTCGGTATTTAAAGCCCGTCAATCCAAGGACAGTGTGGTGAAATATATGGCCTAAATCTTTTCAATCGTTAAATTTTTACCGTCAATTTTCTTTGGGTGGTTCGCAAATTTTCCCACCGAACAGCACTGTAAATGCATTCTTGTGTTCCGTATTATATCGTATTGTATCCAGAGTAACTACTGGGGATAATGACACTCAACATCTTATGTCTTAGGATGGCGAGTGCAGTGAAAAGCTAAGCATTACTTGGTAATTAATAGTGTTGTTTGGTTTTGCTACTGTTCATGAGCAATCGTATCGCTTACCATCAGGCGAATAGCATGTTTGTCTCGCTATTCATCACAATAAAAATAGTGCTGGAATGTATAGTTATTTTTATTACATTATTATTCCAAACTCTCAAATATATCGTGTACCTACACACGATGTTTTCCTTCACCGTTAAAGTTATACATAATATACCCGTATTTTTCAAAGCCTAAACACCTTTGCCCTAGACTCGAACCCACGAGCTCCAGTTTGCCAATACAGATTATCAATTGGTCTATATATTAAATGAATACATAATGCGTATATAATTGCGATATATAATTATATGTGTGCAGGCACGTGCGACGCTGGGAGTATGCGACGGTCATACACCAGACGAGTGATAAAGATTAGCGGGTGTACACAGTGACAGCTTATATACAGGGTATAACAAGACTGCTACCGAAAACGAAGCCGGGTGGTGGTTTTAGTAACTACCAACACAAGGCAAGAGACGAATAAAATATTTTTTTATTTAATTAAAATTCTTCAACAGTGTATAGTAAAATTAATACATTTTTTTACAAGTTACGTTCTGATGTATATTACCATTTATAGGTACACAACACATATAAAAAATACATATGCAAACAAAATCAAAGAAATATACACTTATCGCTTAAAAAGCAAGTAAGTAACTAAGCAATATTGATTTCTCCGAACTGAGATTTGAACCCAAAATTTTAGCTTTGGCCATACCGTAGTAAAACTACGCCACCGAGGCAGTACATATTTTAGGTTAACGCCCGAATACTGGAACGCCATTGAAAAAATAAGTTGCTCTTAACAGCGCACGGCCCATTTAGCCAGTACATTTAAGAGGGATTTACGTAGTTAAGTGCAACATAATATTGAAGTTGCGTTCCAGTATTCGGGCGTAAGTCTGATAAAAACGCGAATCATCTAATGGTAACAAAGCTTTGTTATCTCTAATTAAAATTGTGAAACAAAAACATACAATGCCTCGGCCAAGTGGTAAATGCCGTCTAGACAGAGTATTTCCAGGCGACCAGATCCATCGCCATTCGACACAATTATGCTGGCTTCATTAATTGCTTCGTCATGATGCAGTGGACTTTACATTACAGAAGGAAGGATACCTTATCTTTAACCAATAAATAGTTACCGACCACTGCTTTTTGTTTTTGCTGTTGGTTGGTCGCTCATATTTGAGAGGCCGCCTGTGTAGGTACCACCGCAGTGTCTATTTCTTCCGCCAAACAGCAGTGTAATGCATTGTTGTGTTCCAGATTGAAGGACATTGTAGTTAGAGTAACTACTGGGCATATTGAGATTTAACATCTTATGTCTTAGGGTGGCGAGCGTAGTGGAATGCCAAGCATTGCTTTGTAATTTAAGGTGTATTGTTTGGTTTCCTACTGATCATGAGCGGTCGTATCTTACCATCAGGTAAACGGCATGCTCGTCTCGCCATACAAAAAGTTATGTCCTTGGATACGAATCCATAACCAACGGAAGATCATGTCCACGAACGTAAATGGACTGATATAAAATAAATAAATTTTTAAAAGACGTAAACATGTTTGTAATAGTTTTAAGTTCCGTCAAAACACATTCTATATTAGGATCGTACAGAAATGTCAACAAGTCATTAATTAGAATACAATAGTATAGACGAGGCCGTAGTCGTTCCACGTGGAAGTATACTGTATACTAGTCATAGTATACTATATACTACGCTGGTATAACAATGTTGTGACGCCACCAAGGTCGCACGTGTTTTGATACCACCATTACGAAACGGGCTGGTGGGATTGCAACGCTTGTTCATAATTACAACACAGTATGTTAATTAAAAATAACTATTTGTTATTGTATTTTTTTTATCGTAGAACCTGTTTGACTGATAACACTTAGATAATATCCGATTGTTTATACTAATTGATTTTGTGGTAGCGTGTATGGATTGTCAAGGATTCAATTCACAAATTATACCTTTCCCTTTTTGAAGATTTTTGTATATATGACTGTCTGTTTAGACATAGCAACCTTATATACTTTGGGAATGAAATTAACTTAGCAATCTGTTAATGGATACGAGCATTACCTTACGGTACCTTACGGTACTTTTACGGTAGAAAATACATTGATTTTGGTAACCGGAATTCCATTATAAAAATGAAGGTAAATATCCCATTATGATCTTTATAAGCCAATCACCTTTGAATATTTGACATACTTTAATCTTCTTCTTCTACCTTCAATCTTTTTTAATAATGCAATATTTATTGTTTCATGTTACGTCCCACTACAGGGCACATGGCTAAAATACTATTGAGAGAAAACTCTCTCAATAGTATTCTCCTATGGCCATCATATGGCCTAACCAGGCCAGATCACGTGAGTCTAGTGCAGGTTGGACTTTACATATCATATAAGTTCTTTCAAATTGCTATAGCATGTAGATTTCTTCACGATTTCATCCTTCACCGTTATAGTGCGTGGTGATTGACTATCAATACACACATGACTCAAGAAAGTCAGAGGTGTGCATGGGATTCGAACCCGCGACCACCGTGATCAAGTTGGCTGCCGGTCTGGTCCATTTACCAACAGACCACTATGCACGTACATATTTAAAATTACCAAAATGCCATACCTATTCTCTTACGTATTATATTCTCCTACCTATCTATTCTCTTTATTTTTATCCTAAGAAATGACAGTGGGCGAGCACTACTTATAAGGAATTCTAATCTCATAACAAAATCAATTTGGGTATATTGACGTAACATGTACTCGCTGCCTCGTGTCTCGAAAACACAATGTTATGTAGTTTATCACATTTGCGCACGATTAGTCAGAGGCGCATAAATCAAGCGCAGTGGACTCCATGTGGTCGCCTCGTTTATCTACTAAATAAATGTATAGTATGACAAGTTGTTATCTAGTTTGAGCGTAGTTGGATGGACTATCTAGACTTGGTTTATCATCACCGGGTTTTTTATTGTATAAGCCCTGGGGGCTTCGATCAAATATACACTAGATACACAGTTCTCTGTAAATGTTCTGTTTAAAAGTGGCACCGATGCGTTGACATAAAAAAAGTAAACAAAAAGATCACATATTCCTAATATATTAACACAAATTCCACCTTATTACTGGTGCTTAAAGTAGCTTTTCACATAATATTGTCTAAAGTTCTGCTACGTTTTAGAAGCAACGGTCGGTGCGTGACTGAAGGCAAAGGAGTGCTTAAAGCACTTTTTTGGTGCCATTTTCTAAGCGCTCATGTTGTATCTAGTGTATATTTGATCGAAGCCTGGGGATTACTATTTGATCCGAATGTAGTTCGAATGTTCAGATAGAAGTAAGAAGTAAATAATAAGTTTTCCCCTTCCAAAAATCAATGCTATTTTCTATGACACATTAGGCGCATTCATAAAATTTTATATATACGACGTCATTGTCGAGCTTCATTTCGGAATCATAAAGTACCATTTGCAACCGAGATCGTACGTACTGACGGTATATTGCGTTTCAATATTTGAAGGAAAATTAAAGGAATGATATTGAACAGGTTATACGTATCGTGTCTTCGGCATTTATACTCGTACTTTCCGAAAGAAACACGTCAGCTTAGCCATGAAAACATACAACTATTTGATTTCAGCTACTAGCTACAGTGATGTCTACATAAAGCCGACTGATTCTCTTTTCTTTTCATGACCTCTTTATCACCACTGAACTAGTCACCGCTTAGTTAGATCATTGCATGTCTAACTACCATACTGTTCCTTAATATCATCGTGATAGCCAACTCGATAACAAGCTGAGCAGTCATGTTTACTACACGCTGTATTTTTATGGTTTGTTTGTTTGCGAGGGCACCGATGAGTAGCGACCATTGTAGTATTCATTATGACCTGTTCATGACTAGAAATTATTTAAATAACTACATAAATAAAACTAAAAGGTAAACACATTCTGATCGGATGGTAAGATAGGCGAATCGTGGGTGTCGGAAGTTATGAGTTTTCGGTCCCATAATGGACCCGAAAAAATGTGTGCTGGTCACGCAATTATTGTGTTGTGAGATAGGCTCAATGGTCTTCATTTTCGTTCTTTTGTTATTCCGATACGTAGATATTATTAATATCGATTGCTTCAGTTGTAAATTTAATCTATTCAATTCTCACACGTAAAAACAATTCAATAGCTTACATTGTATTTGATCATTTTCAAGTTTTAATTTTTAATATTTCATAATAAAACGCATTGATAATACTAACTCTTTTACAGCTCATTGTATAATTATGGCAATTTATCAAAAGACTACAATTTGCTTTGTTACATTAAATAATTTCCAACTTCCCGCTTCTTTGTATCGAACAAAGGTTGTTTCTTTAACTTTGACAATCGGCGCGGTCCGCTGCGGCCGGGGGTGTGTAGCTCCTCCTAGGGGGAGGGGGAGAGTAAAGGGGGAGGGGGGCTAGAAGGGTCCGGTGATGAAATTTCTACGTTAATTAATTCATAAGATGATCAGGCCGGCTCGGAAAAGTTCTGTAAACAAACTTAAGAGGTGGCCGCCATTGGGATCTTGCGTGCCTGTCGTAGGCTCTGCGTTTTGTTGGTTCAAGTAGAGTTTATAATAGAAGTTATGTTGAATACATAGTTAAGGTGATGAATACCGGTTTTTAGCAGTATCGAGTATTGAAAATATCAAATAATTTACATTAGGAAAAACATGTAAAATACAATGTATATTGTGAGTATATATTGTGGCTTTTAAGGTATTTTTAATGGTTACTATGCAAGTTTTTGGAGGAGTTTCTAAAGCTCAATTCCAAAATATAGGTATCGTTTACTATTGCAAAATATTCGATTTATAATAAATTACATAATTGCAACTATTAGTTATCATCTCTTTATTCGGAAATAAGATTATAAATTTCCAACATCTTATAGCTTTAAGCTGCCACTGCGCTCTACCCCTTAATAGTATAGGAGGTAGCAACGTTTTCGAGAAAGAATTTTAGGTCAGTTGATTTTGTGATATGTCGTCCTTCTTGCACTTTCGGTTAGAGTCTGGGCTGTCTGGCTGGCGGTAGTGGTTGCGTTCATTAGTGCGCATCCTACCTGTCCAGGTAATAATCCTGGATTTTAAAAGCATTTTAGAAGGCGTAATTTTTGATTTTTTGTTTTTAAATAAGTCTCTCTGACATACTTTTTTTATTGCCAGACATCATTGACATTGCTAACTATGTGCTATACGCGATTTTATATTTTTTTTTATTAAAATTTTAAAGTATTTTATAATGTCTGTAATTTTAATACTATGTTATTTAAAGATAAGAAAAACTTAAAATAAATTTGCCAGACATTAATTCGATTGTTAAGTCTGGAATTAAAATGAAAAAGTCATGAAAAGTATTGCAGTATGATGCTAGTATTCCGACAGAGACAGCTGAAGTCATCCAGTTTGCCACCCTGTAAAGTGGAATTGCAACAGCATTTATTGAGGGTTCGTTACGTGACGAAAATTTGGAGAAATGCTCACTCAAAACATCCAACATCTTTATCTCCAATGGCTTTCGGTTGGACCATTAACGGTGACAAATATGATTTTGTCTGGTTTTTGGGAGATCAATTACCATCCTCAGTTGCAGATATTATTATTCAAAGTAAGTGTAAAATGGAATATTTATCAATAATAACTAAAATGTTTTATAACGAACAAGAAGAATTACACTGTTTATTTTTTTTCTGTTACAGATGATAGAGTTTTAGAAGATAACGAAAGTTCCCAAGAAGATGATATGAATGACACTGACAAAGACAGCGACGATGATGATGATGATTATGAAGATGCCTCTTTTTTTTGCGACGTCACTATGGGCTGAAACAACTTGAAAAACTTAATATTAATTATTTATAATTTACATTTAGTAATCAGAACAATTTAAATAAAAAGTGTTGTTTTTTAAATTTTAATCTAATTTTATATTCCTTTTCATGCTTATTTTTTTTTGGAACCTTGCTCTGACTGGAATGCTTATTATTATTATTGTTTATATGGTATTTAAAATAATTTCTACTATTTCTGGCGAAATAATCAGCTACGCAGGCTTGCGGCCAAAACGAAACTGATAATGAATAAATGATAGAATGAATAAAACACGTAAGAAATAGAAAAATAATGGATGAGCTTATTAAAATGTTTCTATTGACAGGAATTTACGAACTATTCGGCAGGTATTTAAAATGACAGCTTTTTGCATGAGGGTATATGTTAGGGGATGTATTTGGAGTGTCTTCAAACTTTTATGAAGATACTTAGGAATTACACCCATAGTTGACACCACAATTGGTACGGTCCGCACGGAGTCAACTCGCCACTGTCTTTTTAATTCTATAGAAAGGTTATATTTTGCTATTTTTTCTATATATGTTGTTTGTAGGTTATGGGTATTTGGTATAGCTATATCAATTAGAAAAACTGCTTTGTTTCTTTTATCGTGTAGTGTAATATCCGGTCTATTGTGATGAATTGTCTTGTCTGTCATAATAGTCCTGTCCCAGTAAAGCTTGTAGTTGTCCGATTCTAGTATTATTTTGGGTGAATATTTATAATATGACGTTTTATTTGTTATTAACTCGTATTTGTATGCAAGATATTGGTGTACTATTGCAGCTACTTGGTCATGTCGATGTTTGTAATCCGTCTGGGTTATAGATTTACAGGCTCCGGTTATATGTTGAATTGTTTCAGGACTACTATGACAGTGCCGACAGAGATCATTTTGGACTGTAGGATCTTTGATTATGTGTTTCCTATAATTTTTTGTGTCGATTGTCTGGTCCTGGATGGCAACCATGAATCCCTCCGTTTCGGGAAACATTTCGCCTCGCTTAAGCCACGCGTTTGAAGCTATTTTGTCAACGATAGGATTAGTTAAGTCGAGGCGGTGTCTCCCGTGGAGAGATTTTTGTGTCCAGGCATTCAGCTTTTGTGTGTTAGTGGTCGGGTTTAAGTCCATCATGGAATCTAACAGGTTAAGTGGTGTATATTTATGATCAGCTCGTACTACAGCTCTATGTAGTTCTGATTCATGGGATTTGGAATGGAAAAATAATCGTAGTGTTTGAATATTATTATTACTTTTTATTACATGTACAGTGACAAGTAATTTACTTTTGTAATGGTTCTCTGTATCATTCTCGACTTATTCTGCAACTGTCTCTCTCCGAATACTAGCATCATACTGCAATACTTTTCATGACTTTTTCATTTTAATTCCAGACTTAACAATCGAATTAATGTCTGGCAAATTTATTTTAAGTTTTTCTTATCTTTAAATAACATAATATTAAAATTACAGACATTATAAAATACTTTAAAATTTTAATAAAAAAAAATATAAAATCGCGTATAGCACATAGTTAGCAATGTCAATGATGTCTGGCAATAAAAAAAGTATGTCAGAGAGACTTATTTAAAAACAAAAAATCAAAAATTACGCCTTCTAAAATGCTTTTAAAATCCAGAATTATTACCTGGACAGGTAGGATGCGCACTAATGAACGCAACCACTACCGCCAGCCAGATAGCCCAGACTCTAACCGAAAGTGCAAGAAGGACGACTTATCACAAAATCAGCTGACCTAAAATTCTTACTTTTCAAACGTTGCTAGCTCCCGTACCATAAGCGCCGCCCGTAATGAAAGCTCCGGCGACATTTCGCTCGCAAGTTGTGCGAGTGAGCTTTTTACAAGTAATTTTACTTTATAAATGTTAAACAAGGCCTATACCGGGGGATACATTTCCGAATTTCGGGACGTTAACTGTTTTAAAGCGACGTATAACCTAGTTAAAAAACGTAAACGTCAGAATGCACAGCGAAGGCTTTCCAATTAAAATTTTGATGAGAGTGGTATGGATATTTGATGACGTGTTTGAAATGATGTATGCGTGTTAGGGGGTTGCTTGGTCAAAGCCTGTGAGTTAGAAGTGATGTAGGCGATATGCGTTCATAGAACTTTCAGGGCCCAAGCCTACTTTAGATGAACGCGGTTTAACCTGGTAGCTAAATAACGAAGATCTAGTGACTATAAATAAATACACCTAATATTTACATTCACAGCCCTGGACCCACATTAAGATTAAGTCTTGTGTCGTATCAGAAAATACTACAGACTCTTCGGTCTGACAAAGTGACTTATGGTGGATTAACCACCGCCGATATGGAGAAGTGAAATTGATATTTATTTTCATGATAACAAAATAACTAGCCTATGGTTCAAAATTTGGCCTAAAACGAGAGATTTCCTTTGAAGCAACAGCAACATTTCAAGAACCCGACGCTAGAAGTAGGTAATCTGAATAGTAGAGTTGGAATAAATAGCAATAGCAATCACAAATAGCAAGTGAAGTCGATACTAACATTTCACAAGTTATATAAATAAGCTAAATTTTGCGATACGCGATTGTGATTCACAAAGCCGATCGGTTATTATTTTTATACGACAAACAACCTCACTCCTTAATAGATTACACGAGAATCTATGAAGGAGTTAGTGATTTTACGCTTATTGCTGTGCGTAAAGGAATCGTAGTTTCTTCGGTTGATACACTCCCGTCAAATCATGAGCGTTCAGGTGACATTATCTCTATTTGTATTTCCAGTCAAAAAAAATATAAAAAAGAAACAAGTCACATTTATTGCTGTTATTTTCCGCATAGTTCTACCCAATTTGATGATGAAGTAAATTTTTTTGAATCAGTTTCTAAAAATACAATATGTTATCCTGACGATAACTTTATCATTGTAGGTGACTTTAATATAAGTAATGCTCACTGGACTTCTGGAAATGGCGAACAATTGTTATGCATTGATGACAATAACAATAATTCCCTAGTGCTTGCTTTGTCTATGTTCTTATCTTTTAATGGTTTTAAACAATTTAATGCGATTCCAAATTCTAATATGAGATATTTAGATTTAGTTATGAGTAATTGTGAATGTAATATTAATAAATCAATGTTTCCGCTGGTTAAAGAGGATTACCACCACCCATCCCTTGAAATAATAGTTATTGGTATATATCCTAAAACTCTCCGTTCCTCTCCTCGTACTATTCGATTGTTTCATAAATGTGATTACAACGCCGTTGATCAGGCTCTTTCAGAAGTCAACTGGGATACATGTTTTGATAAAATGAATATTGAGCTTTCGATTGCTACTTTTTATGATATTTTAGATAAGATAATTTCGGATCATGTTCCTACGAGATTTCTACGCGCGGACTCGAACTATCCTATTTGGTACACTTCTTCTTTAATTAAAGTTGTCAGAGAAAAACTTAAGTATCACAAAAAGTGGAAGTGCTATAGGCGTCAAGCTGACTATCGAAGCTTCTCTATTCTTAGAGAAAGACAAAAAAATCTTGAAGTTGCTTGTTATAAAGCCTTTATTGAAAATACTGAAAATAATATATCAAAATGTAGCAAGCACTTCTGGAAGTTCGTAAAATCTAAGAAGAGAGAAGGAGATTTGCCTGAGCACTTATTTTTAAATGATATGTCTACTTCTGATGGAAATACAATTTGTGATCTGTTTAACGAACATTTTAAATCTTCATTCCAACTAAGAAATACAACAAATTTAGCTTTGTTCGAAAGCAATATAAAAACAAATTCCTGTGCTGATATATCGTCTCTTTTTATTAGCAAGAATGTTGTGATGAAGTATCTTAAATCTCTGGACGTTAGTATAGGCGCTGGACCGGACGGTATCCCGCCGCTCTTTCTGCGGCAATGTTATAAAAGTTTAAGCCACCCACTTTTTCTACTTTTTAACTTGTCATTAAGATCTGGAATAATGCCTAAGATATGGAAAAAGTCCTTTGTAGTACCTGTATTTAAAAGTGGTGATAAACACAATGTGGTAAATTATCGTCCCATATCTAAACTTAGCACAATTCCTAAAATGTTTGAACGTATCATTTTTGATAGAATTTTTCCATTAGTTAGGCCATTTATAATTCAGGAGCAACACGGCTTCCTTAGTAAGAGGTCCACGGACACTAATCTTTTGGAGTTTGTTGATTATATCACTAATGCTATGGTACCAGGTAGATGTGGTTTATACCGATTATTCCAAAGCATTTGACAGGATCAACCATGATATTCTAATTAAGAAACTTTTAAATTTTGGCATTCACGGTGATCTACTTAGATGGCTCGAATCTTATCTTAGAGATCGTAGTCAGGCCATTACAGTCAAGGGATTTTGCTCTAGTTTTACTCCTATTCCATCAGGGGTACCACAAGGATCACACCTGGGCCCGCTGCTTTTTAACATTTTTATCAATGATGTAGCTTGTATTTTCAAGTATTCAAAATTTCTATTATATGCAGATGATAAAAAAATATTTAAAGTTATCAAATCCTTGCATGACTGTATTGAACTTCAAGAAGATATCACAAGACTATCAACCTATTGTCACAATAATGTACTCTCTCTCAATATAAAAAAATGTAATGTTATTACCTTTTCACGAAAAAAAACTAATTTATTATTTAATTATACTATAAATAATCAAAATTTAGAAAGAGTCACATTAGTTAAAGATTTAGGTGTATATCTGGATTCAAAACTCAGTTTTAATAGTCATATAGAGAGAACTGCCGCCAAAGCCTCTATGTTGGGCTTTGTATTCAGGCTAGGTAAAGATTTTAAAAGAATATCAACTCTACAGCTTTTATATAATTCTTTTGTACTTTCAACCCTAGAATATGGCTCAGCAGTATGGAATCCACAATACCAGATACATATAAATCAATTAGAGAAAGTTCAAAACAGATTCCTTAGGCATTTGAAATTTGTTTTTTGTAAGTCAGATTCGTCACAAAATTATAAGTTAAAAACGCTTGCCGATCGTAGAACACTTAAAGACCAAGTATTATTGTATAAAATAATTAATTCATATATAGATTCACCCTATCTTCTGAGCAAAATCTTTTTTAAGTGTCCTCGTATTTCCGCACGAAATAAACAGACGTTCCAACAGACTACAGCTCGTACTAATTACTCATCTAATAGATTCATTTATAGATCGTCACACAATTATAACACTTTTTTCTCCGACATTGATATTTTCTATGAATCACTTTCTCGTTTTAAGAAAGCAGTTATGGCTAAGGATTGCAATGTTAGTTAATTAATAGCTCAAAGAAATTGTTTTTATTTTTATATAGTTTAATTTTTCATAATTTAAGGTGAAGTGTAAGTTAAATATTACTGTTACTGTTTTTTTGTTTTGTATTCATTGTCTAGTGTAATATTCCCGTTCACTTGTTTCTAATAATATGTATTAGCTTTTGGTGGAAACTTTGTTTGATTATGTTTCATATTTATATATCTATGATTAATTGTAATAGTTCTGTATGTTTCCCTAATATACATAAATAAAATAAATAAAATAAATGAACCCATTTAAAGAAGAAACTGAATATTTCATTTTGTGTGTATGTGTGTAATTTGAGTGAAAAATTGTTATAATATATTAAGGTCAGTTCTTTTTTACAAATTCTGTGGGGGTCAATTGGCAATAGCAAAAATATAGAGCACTCTAATGCTTCAAAAACAATAAGATGTTGATGTTAATTTGGAATAGTAATATTTTCCATTACTACTAAACAGTATTACCACATTCTAAGTTGGTTCAGTAAGCGTTGTTCGTAATAGTACCCTTGTATGTATGTAGTATGCGGTGCGGCGCTGCGGTTAGCCGACTGTTTCCCGCGGTCGCATCTTCAATACGGTTCTGTACTAACTACACGCGTTTAGAGCTGTTAATGGTAGATCGATAACAACACACATATACACACAAAACACACGCATATATATACATACACAAACATACACTCATATTATCATTTAAGCAAAGAGATAGTGTACAGTGGTCTCTTACTGTTAGGCTGTTTTTTGCAGTAGGATAAAAGGTTTTTGCATAGGTCCGTCAAACGAGCAACCAAGCCACCTGATGGTATGTGATTTGGATGGTCTATGAGTTGCCCATTAAATTGGGATGGGACCGGCTAGGAAAAAGGATGGGAAGAGAAAAGGGATGTTGGGCTTCAGGCAATCTCACTCACCGAACGAAGCGTGTGGTGGTGTCGCTTCACTTTGATCTTCTAAGACAATGATACCACCAGAGATGAGCCTCCCCATTCATGCTGAATGATAATGACTTACAACAGTGTGGCTCTACTACACATCATAATACATTTAAGTCTATTTATTAATACATTTAAGTCTATTTATTAATACATTTAAGTCTATTTATTTACAACGTAAATTTTTAATATTGATATGATAATAACTTACGTAATAACTTTATACAGAAGGTCCCTTAAGCAAGGACTAAATAAATTAATCGACTTGGTATTACAGGCATCTCATAACTTTTTGCGGTAGAAAACCTGAGCTGCGAGACTTGGAATTTTTTACAGGATATTTTTGATGGGATATCTATATCTTCCGCCAAACATCAGTGTAAATGCACTGTTGTTTTCTGGTTTGCCGCCTATTGTAGCTGGACATATTGAGACTTAACATCTTATGTCTACGGATTTGAGCGCAGAGGAATGCCAAACATTGCTTAGTTATTCATGGTATTGTTTGGTTTTGTTACGAGTGGTCGTATCGCTTAACATCAGGCGAATGACATGGTCGTATCGCCATTTATCCCAGCAACAAAAAAATCTTTATGCCTAGAAAATATTTCTTCAATCGCTTTCAAGCGGATATGAAATCATATTTAAAAAAATAGTAATAAACATTTATAAGTTCTGTATGCTTTTAGCATGCTGTATTGAATAGAAGTGTATTGAATAAAAGTGCGTGGTGGCCTGTTGGTAAACGGACTAGATGCGGCTGCCAACATGTTCACGGTGGTCGCAGGTTCAAATCCCAGGGCACACCTCTGACTTTTCGGAGTCATGTGTGTATTGACAGTCAATCACCACGCACTAAAACGGTGAAGGAAAACATCGTCAGGAAACCTGCATACCATAGAGATTTATAAGAATTTCTATGGTATGTAAGTCCGCCAACCCGCACTAGGCCAGCGTGGTGGACTATATGGCCTAACCACTCTCAATCGTACTTTCGATTGTAGAGTAGGCCTGTGCCCTGCAGTGGGACGTATATGGGCTGATACAATACAATACAATTGAATAGAAGTATAATTTACTGGAAGGCCAAGTTGTAAATGATTACTCAACAATGAACCACTCAGTGGTTTAAAAGAATTTGCAATATTTACGCATCTCATAATGGTTTTCGCAACAGTAAAGAAATATGTTTACAGTAAAGCATACGCTATGTATTATAGCCATTAAAATATTGAATGTAAATGTGGAAATTTAAAGACATATTTACAAGCTGTATTTTTTGTCGAAACCACTATGTTTAACATAGTTTAAATGAATTATTTTTCTTATTTTACACTCGGACAATACACATGAGAAACATAATTAAAATTACATATTTTAATTATTTTCTAAATTTGCAAACATTAATAATTACAACGAATGGAGGCTTGTACCTATTTGTTTAGATTAATTTAAATGTTAATGGGGATGGATCTGATGGCGACATCTGAGTTGTTTACAATTGATATTCAGAGTCGTCATCATAATACATATAAAAACATCTACCGAAGATTACTAGGGACCTCAAAATGAATTACCGTTGTCGCAATTAAATGGAATACAAAAACAAATTAATTAAATAGCGTAAATGTGGCGCCAGGAAGATTTGTGGATGCGGAAATGTTTTTCAAAAATGCAATACCAAAATGAGTCTACACCAAAAGATTTCTAGGTTGAAATTACTTAAAAAACTATACTGATTACTTTGCCAAATAAAATGAAACTTTATGATATAAATGTAAGATATAAATTGCTTTGTACATGATAAAATATGTTTTCATACTAAAGGAACACGTGTAACTATGACAGTACTGCATGGGATGTTTTAGAGGAATTTTTACTTTGTTCCCAATGTATATGGTAGATATTTGCATGTCCTATTTTTCATGTTGTTTGTGCTATTTGGCTGACGAGAGGCCCTCCCCTCTATTTCGCATATGGGAGGCAGATGACACTCATTCCCAGCTTTGTTTAAAATCGAGGTTTGATTGCAATGACAGCGATATAAAAGGAAAACTGGAAAATAGGTCAGTCTTATGCAAGGATTATAAAAGTTGTTCTATCTTTGTGGGTTAACTCTTTCGAACTGTATTTGGATAGATTAAAATTGTGTATTTACCAGTTGTATGTGACTAATCTACTAGATTATATGTTTTTTAGCACGGCATAGTGGCTGGCTTTATTTGCAGCTGGTGGTAAGTACAAATACCGTCCAAACAGAGTGTCGAATGGCATTAGACGGTGGTCTTATTCCATTCGAGCGGCGGATCAACCTAGGATTATAGAAAGGAGGGAACCCGTGTGATGGCAAACCGTTCCACAACTTTAAGGTGCACAGAAAAGAATTGGAGAAACTTTTGGTTCGCGCCGAGATAACTTGAACCGTCAAGTTATATCGTAATATATGCTATGGTATGAAAATCTACTGCTAACAACTTTTTTTGAGACTTGATTAACTTAGATTATTGTAAATGCTTTTTTTTTATTGCATTGAATGTCGAGACGAGCAAGCCGTTCGCCTGATGGTAAGCAATACGACCGCTCATGAACAGGAGCAACATTCCACTGCGCTCGCCATCCTAAGACATAAGATGTTAAGTCTCAATATGTCCAGTAGTTACTCTGGCTACAATGTCCTTCAATCCGAAACACAACAGTGCATTTAAGTAATGTTGTTTCACGGGAGAAATAGAAATTGCGGTGGTACCTACCCAGATGGCCTCTCACATATGAGAGACCTACCACCAGCTTTTTTATTTATTTCAATTTTTCTGATGCACAGGCTTAACAGACCGTGATTAATGGAAATCTATGGTAATATTGGTGTCTGTCACCACTTACCATCACCAGTTAACTTATGTGTGACATTTTGTTTTTGCAATGAATTGTGAGACGGGCTCGCCATTCGCCTGATAATAAATGATACGACTGCAGAAAAATCCAAGAATACTATGAATTACAAATCAATGCTTGGCATTCCACTGAACTTGCCATCCTGACTCTGAATACAATACTTTTCAAACCCGTACATAACAGTGCGCGTAAACTGTTGTTTACCGAGAGAAATAGACATTGAACTGGCAAATTGTATAATAGAATTTCAGCATTTAACTAGCAGCTTATTATTAACAGCCGTATCTGTATCAGCTCATATACATCCCACTGCAGGGCACGGGTCTTCTCTCAATCTCTCTCAATCGAGAGTACGATTGAGAGGGGTTAGGCCTTATATCTCAAATTAATATACAATTTAATATAGTCCAGTGGTACCTTCACTCGCTCCCTTGCCCACACACGTACAGTCGCTAAGTGTCGCGTCATAACCTTTTTACGACTAATAAAACTTTAGTGGCCACACCAACCGACTACAAAGTAAGTGAAGGGTTAGGCGTCACGCTCATTCTGGCGGTTAATTGGTTTTTCTAATAGTAAAACCGCTCTATTTTAATCTATGAGTTTTGAGAAGTCACAAGGGATTCGGGGTATATGGGATTAACTTGAGTTTACGAGACGCATTGAAGTTCTTTGTGCTGATGTTTTTTTTTTCGATTAATGGGGTGATGAGCAAGCTTTTCGCCTAATGGTAAGCGATACCGCTAATGGAGAATATCAAAACCAAAAAAAACCATGAATTACAAAGAAATATTTGGAACGCAAAACCCAAGTAGCGTTTTAAATTTACTTCTTAATTTAATAAGTGTAAAATAAGGTTAGTTTAATTGCTACAATCACTGCGCGGATAACCTTAGTCCACCCCGTGACCACGAAAGCTGTAACGTAATAGAAAAGTCGCGGTGAGAAGGTAAAAAAATGTACAAATTAAATCAAATCCAAGATAAAATCTGTAAATAATAGCTTTATTTCAATGTTTAATATTCCCGTAAACCTAAGAAACTATTATGTAAACCAGTTGTGGACTAGACTTGAGATATAGCCGTTCTCTATAATCTATCTATCTTTAACTAGAGATTTCATTAGATATTTCGATACAGTTTGTGTTTCAGTTAACAAAGATAGAGAGATATAAATATTGTGCGCATGTTTAAAGATAGCTAGGTAAGACAAACCTATATTTCAATCTTAGTTTATTGAATTGTAGAATTGTACCGAAATAGTAATGGTATCTATTTTTAACCTCTTGTTAAAGATAGATAGGATATAGAGAACGGCCGTTAGAAACAATGTCTTTAGTATGCAGGCTTTCCCACGATGTATTTTATTGTTTTTTAAAGTTTTATTCACTATGAATACACTGATGCCTCCAAAAAGTCACAGCATAGAACAGTCACGTTATAAATAGTCTGTATCGGTATAACATACCAGAGGAAAAAAAAAGTAGTCTGTATATACAGCCTTGTATTTATCTTGTCCTTTGTATTGGTCGTATAAAATGGCACCAACATTTTCAGTAGTGAGACCCAATTTTCGGTAAAGCATATTTTGCAATACCGCGACGAAATATATTTTTCATGCTATTCCTACTGTTTTTCAGTTGTTTCCTAAGTTTTTATGCAACAGATAATAGCCGTGACTTTTTCTAAAACACTGATTTACATTTCAATAGCAACTAACATATTTTATTGTATTTATTTGGTGTAAGAGATTTTTTGCCGTATATCTTATTTATTTATAACTAAAGACTTTTATTTCCAGATATTCATGACTGATAACAATGTCTTAAATATTGCTACAGATATGAATAAATAATGCCTTGGTTAATTTAAAATTAAAATAAAATAAAACCTCAGAAACTCGGAAACAAACAATTTTATTATAGAACCCATTCTCGTTATTAGTGAGTTCAACTTGCAAGAATTATAAATATTCGGCTAGGTTTATTTTAAAACAAGTTCAGATAATTCCTGACAATTAAGCAGTATCCTTAAGCTAAGCAAACAGAAGAACATCCATCATACAATTAACTTTCCTACCAAGTAATGCTCTGAATGACACTTGTGTTGTGTTCAAATCTTTACTTAAGAAGTTTACTCTTTGTTACTCCAATCCTTCGGGATCCTAATCAGCATTTAAAGCAGGATAACTTTTACCACGTATGAGTTGGAAACGTGTGAAGTTTGCGGGATTTGGGCCAACATTCGGCGTTCAGCATTCAAATCAGGGTGGAACTTTTAGTTTAACGATCGAAGAGGAGTTTTATTGCCCCCGCGATGTATAAAAACCAATGTTTATTCGAGACAAACGCCGTGGAACAAGCTTAAAAGTTTTAATTTTAAATGAGTTCTGTTTGTGCATGTTGCGTAATGGGAGATTGACTTCATGCGAATGGTGTGACGATTATTTTGTCGATGTTTCTGCATTTTCGAACTAAAACTTATTGGTGATGTTAATATATTTATGGTAAATATATGCTATAAGTGTATACATTGTATTTTACTGACACCCGTTTTGTAAGGGCGAGGAACAAATCTGTACCATTAAAAAAATATTTATTGTAAATGTACAGAAAAATTTTTATTAATAAACTGCTCTAATTTAAACCCACTTGTAAATGAGTAACACTAGAGTTTCTTGCTTGTTCTTCTCAAGTAAAAACCGCTTTCCGAACCGGGTGATAGATCAAAAAATTATTGAATCTAAATAATATATGGCCTAACCACTCTCAATCGTACTGTCGATTGTAGAGGAGGCCCGTGCCCTGCAGTGGGACGTATATGGGCTGATACAGAAATAATGATAAAATTTTAATGGATTCAATAAATTAAAATTTTCATATTCACTTATTTGAGATGTACATACCTATATTGCAATCACAATTGGCTTCAATATTACCCAAAAATGTAAAGAAGTATTTCTTAACGAATAACTATTATTTCAATATTTCTATGTGACTCATTGATAAATTGAACAAAAATATTAAATCAAAACATGTGTTCGTTACAAGACAATCGTACAATCAGCCATAAGTAAGTAAACCAAAAGTTAATTACCGACGAATTTAGATTATAAAGATAACACGATTTGTAATGAGACTAGCGATTTCTCGCATATGTTCCTCTGTAAATTATATTATTGTATAAACATTGAACCCTGCGTACATAAGTAATTAAAGAAATAAAGTTATAATTGAGTTCCTTACTTACAGCCAATTGGCTGTTATACGAGTAATGTTTGTATAATTGTACTGACACTGGGCTGACCCATATATGCACGTCCCACTGCAGGGCATGAGCCTCCTCTACAATTGAAAGTACGATTGAGAGTGGTGAAGAGAACGGTTCAGATGGGCCTAGGACATATTATAGTCCACCACGGTAGTGCGAGTTGGCGGACTTTACATGCCATACAAATTCATACAAACAACATTTAAAAATATAGTTTTTCCATATTTTTTTTCGTTTTACTCTTTTTTGCGAACGACAGACGCTGCACTCGCTTGTATATTATTTATAATATAGTACCTACAATTATTAACCGAATATTTTATCCTTATAATAAACTTGGTCGAAAATAAATAAGCTTACCACTGATACAAACGGATTAACAAACTGAAACATGTTTAGTTTAAATATAGCCATATTTTACGATTGTAAAAAGTGTAACTCGTGGCGCATTAGGCCCTAAGTCCCTCAAGCATCGGTTTTTACGACTTTTTAACAGTTATTTTATCGTTTCTCGTAAATTAAATAAATATATGTGTATACGTTAATTCTAATAAATTTGTCGCCAAATCAGATTAGAGAATTTCAAAATATTTTCCAATGTATGCGATGCGTTGATCAAAATTTTTGTGATTATATTAATTTTATGCGCCATGGGTTGTAAACTTTGTGTATTGGTGATTTGACGGTGATAAATATTTAATGAATTTGTATATTTAATTCAAATTGTCAGTTTGGCTTCCGTGTTGAGGTTTTAGGTTATTATGAAGTTGGTGAAAGCAGAAATAGCCTCTTATACAGACTCGGCTTCTTAATCAGTTATTATTTATCAGAAATAGTCTATAAAAAAGAAAACCTAGGTATACTATGAACTAACTGAATGTTTTTTATTAGAAAGTGAATAAAAGCACAAAGTATATTAAGTATCGACTACAGGCTCAGCTCCCTCAATTCATATCTTGACTGTATAATAGTTTCTTAGATTTACGCGAATTTTACAACTGAAATACAACTGTTATTTACTGTGAGTTCGCCCCGTGACCACGAGAGCTGTAAAGTAATCGAAACGTCGCGTCGGGGAAATAAATCCCTAAATAATAATCAAATTTCAATCTTGGTTGTGAGATACAATACTTTACAACGGTGCGTATATCAACTGTACAAAGATGTATCTTTTATTTTTTTTTATAACACAAGTAGCGCAAAAAGTTAGTAAGTTGTTTGGAGGCGAGGAGTGAGGAGTGAGTGAGGTGTCGCTGGCTGTTTCCAACATGCTCTGAGTGTCATGCCGGGAAATGAACCCCGACAGCATATGATTATGTTGTGGTGCAGGCAATAGGGGCAAAGCGGGTCTCACTTTTAAAGAAAGAACGAAAGAAAAGGAAGAAAGAAAAGAAAGAACGAACGAAAGAAAGATTATTAGAAAGACACTGACATGCAAAATTTATGTCATGATTATTCTAGTCTGAAAAAGAATATTCACAGACTGAACTCAAAAGGCATGGGGTTAGTAACCGTTACAACAAAGCTGTTACGTGCCGTAAGTTTTCTATGAAACCGTAGTATATGTATATATATCTTCCTGGTCGAGTTGTCTCATTCTGAGTGCAGTGTAGTGTAAAATATGATCTCTACTAAATACTCTGTAGTAATTATATGAGAGGCGACCTGGGTAGGTCGCCGCAATATCTATTTCTCCCTCAAACTGCAATGTAAGTGCACTGTTATGTTTCTGTTAGAAGGACGTTGTAGTCAGATTGCTTACTGGACATAATGATATCTTGTCTCATGATGTCTCAGGATGGCGAGCGTAATGGAATGCCAAATATTGCTTTATAATTCATACTGTTTTTGCTACTATCCCTAAGTGATCATAGATTTTATTATTCCAGCATGCCAGACACCGTGAATACGTTGATATTAAAAGGCTGAGCACTTGCGTATCGTCACAATTTCACCTGGCTTGGGCCGCACTCCAGAGCGTATCGTTGAAAGTTTAACATCGTCATTATAATTTGTAATAGACGCTTGGATCTCGAGTTGAGTTTAAATTGTTGCCGCGCCTCAAAACTTCAATATTTCGCGCTCTCGCTCTCCTTATTTGTTCCTAATTACTTCTGCTTAATTCGTTATATGTGTTCCGAAAAGATACGTTTACTGTACAAGTAATACCTATATGTTTGTCCTTTACTAACTTAGGCCCGCGATTTCATGTCGAACGTATATGAATTTTGAAGCATTCTGATTTATTTATTATATTTTTAAAGTATTCTACGTTCCGACGTAATTAAAAACACATGTATTAATTATATTGTAAATTGATGTTTTTATTAGTATGATAAAGAGACTAAATAAACATGATGGTAGTGCTGCGCGTTTCGAGGCAGTGTCCATCGAAATAAGATGGATATATCAGACCAGTGGACATAGTGGTACCGATCAACCCATATCGTAGGCAGCGATTTTTGATTAAAGTATCCAAAACATTGGACATTATAGCCAGAGTAACTACTAGACATAATTAGACTTAACATCTTATGTCTCAGAATGGCGAACGCAGTGAATGCCAAGCGTTGATTGGTCATTCATTATGTTTCATTTTGGTACTGTCCATGAGCGGTCGTATCGCTTACCATCAGGCGAGTGGCGTGCTCTTCTCCCCATTTATGTCAATAAAAAAAGAAGTGTCTTAGCAAAAAACTTAATTCACTTAAAATATTTTCCCTTATTATGCCAACTTTAACGAAGTTACTCTTAAAATCCGTTGAAATTGAGAAGTTAATTCTGTTTAGTCCCGTTCGGAAGTTACATTTTAACTTCTTAATTTAATGGCGGGTTTTAATTAAAATTTCTTGAAGTAACTCTATAGGGTATTACCCGTTTTAATTTTATTAAGAAAGATGTCTTAGAGACTCGCGCAATAACTGTGGGAAACACGGAATTTGAGTATGCTAATCAAATTGGCTTTTATCCAGCTATTTGGAAAGGGATAGCGTAACCTACTACTCAGAATTGTCGCGAGTTCAATTCAAGATATTCAAACAATATTCATATGAGAAATTGATTAAAAATGTATAAGTAGAACATATACATAATACTATTAGAAGGTCACGTGTGGTAGCTATGCCAACCAAATTAGTGTTATTCTAATAGAAGTGCATGGTGGCCTGTTGGTAAACGGACCAGACGCGGCTGCCAACATGTTCACGGTGGTCGTGGGTTCAAATCCCAGGGCACACCTCTGTCTTTTCGGAGTCATGTGTGTATTGATAGTCAATCACCACGCACTAAAACGGTGAAGGAAAACATCGTGAGGAAACCTGCATACCATAGCGATTCATAAGAATTTATATGGTATGTAAGTCCGCCAACCCGCACTAGGCCAGCGTGGTGGACTATATGGCCTAACCACTCTCAATCGTACTCTCGATTGTAGAGTAGGCCCGTGCCCTGCAGTGGGACGTATATGGGCTGATCCAACATCCAACTAATAGATGATACGGGGCTGGAGCGTCTTAAATAAAATATTATTTGTGTGTGTGTGAAGTGATGATATTCAATATAAATGAAATGAAAGTGGCATTTTTATTATTGCAATAAATTGCGAGACGAGCATGCCGTTTGCCTGATGGTAAGCGATACGTGAACTCATGAACTGTAGCAAAACCAAACGATACATTGAATTACAAAGCAATGCAATATGTTTAGTGGTTACTTTGGCTACAATGTCCTTCTAACCTAAACACAACAGTGCATTTACACTGCTGTTTGGCGGGAGAAATAGACATTGCGGTGGTAACTACCCAGGCGGCCTCTCACATATGAGAGACATACCAGTAGCATATTGTTAAAATCTAGAAACATGGAAATAAGAAGTCTCTTTACACATTGAATACATAAGCATAATGTTGTATATATATGATGTAGGTATATTTAAGATATGCGTGCATAAAATTAATCTTATTCATATTTTTTTAGCGTAGTAATGCCATAAAGCAGACCGGTTTAAGTATGTTTGCGTGTATACGAGGCTTAGATAGCAGCGCGAGCTTAGTGAATTTTATCTGTTTGACGAATCGGCTTACCATTATATGAGTTCAGTATAATTATTGTCTAGCACTGCTCTTGATATAATTCATACTAAGAGCGAATATTCGAGATCATTCAAGTGGTAAGATCATCCAAAATTGTAATAACAATTGACATATACTTATGGGTCTGGACCGAGAAGTCTCTAATAGTTTCTGATACCCGCAACACAAGACTCGATCTTATGATAAGTCAGGACTACGTATGTGGCTGTTAGCTGTTTTGGTTTATTGATTTCGTTTTATGTTATCGAGTGCTCCAATAGTAATAGCAATTTGGTTGCTAAAGTAAGTGTTTTGGTAAATTTCAATACACATCTCATGACGAAGGCCTCTTCCAACAGGAGGTCTTTGAGCGAAGATTATATTACGCAATGCACTTAATATCAATGAAAAAGTTAGAGTCGTTAAATCATCAGGTATATTTACCCACTCCCTACAAAAAATCATTGCAACAACCCGCGTTATAGGAGGAGGTGAGGTTAAGAACAAAATATGTTATTTTCCCATTGAGCTATTATACATAGTAATAAATAAATAAATACACCTAACATTCACATACATATTTCTGTCCCCACATCAAGACCAATTAAGTCTTGCGTCGTGGGTATCAGAAACTACGAGAGATTTTGCGGTCTCACAAACACCCAGACCCGACACAAATAATTTGTGGGCAGTGGCGTAACTACACCATCTAGGGCCCGTGGCAAAGTCATCGGATGGGGGCCCCCCTTTTTGTATGGAAATGAAAACTGTTAAGCCTATTTTCCGGTACTCCGGAGAAGACCAAAAGGAATATATTAGTGTCAATGACCTACCGTTAAATTGCGGCTGAGGCGGGTCCCTAACAAAAATCTGCGCTAGCATACCGAATAAAACCCTGAACTCCGCATTTCGGGCGGTACTGCACATCTACTAGTTGAGTGGGTCGGAATGTGTCCCTGCAGTGGTTCTTAAGATGTCCGCCCCTGAGATAAACCCCCTGAGATAATAAAAAAGAAACCTAGGCCCGGCTTCATGGGATATCGCCCATGTTCATCCAATGCCCAAGAAAGGAGACCGGTCGGATCTTTCGAATCGTAGGCCGATTGCTGTCACATGCTGACTTTCCAAGGTCTTGGAGCGAGTTATAAATATGCAGCTCTTGACGTATCTTGAGGATCTTGGTGATCCTGAGGGTCGTTCGGATTGTGATCTTCTTGTTTATCTCACCCACCATCAAGTGGAGGCATTGGATAGTGGGGGTGAGGCGATTACGCTAGGCATTGAAATTGTCACCGAGTGTGGCATGGCGATGTTTTGGGCAAGCTACCTGCCTGGTATTTCGACCTGAGGAACTCTGAAAGTACATCGCCTGCTTTCTGGATGATCGCAGCATAAAAGTGGTATTGGATGGCTTTTGCATCGAGACCAAGACCATTAATTCTGGTGTTCCATAAGGCTCGGTGCTTTCGCCGATCCTGTTTATTCTGCATATCAATGACATTCTAGAGACTTTTTTTCCCGCCCTCACACCCGCCACTGCAACTCCTGTCAGCCAGGATCAACAGCGGCACACAAAGATTTGACACCGAGCTCCGGAGCTCGGCGAGTCTCTCGGGGACACTAGCTTGTCTTTAACCCGCAACGAAATTAATCAGAAAGAAAAACAAAAGGAGGAGTTGGAAACAAATAGTTGTCCACTTCCCTCCGCAGCAAAGCGGGTGACAAAAAATATTGAGTCGAGAGGTATGTATCCTCTTATATAAAGACATACAACTGGAGAAGCCAGATGTATTAAGCACCACGGGATAAACAAACTACATGGGTCCTATAGTTTGAGCTGCTAAATCTGGGTCCAATAATAGGTATGGCAAAAGCGCCGGAAAGCACGGAAGTTCCTCCTAGATTCTACGAGGTCCGTATAGTATGCAACACCAGATGTTATTTGCATATTGTTCAACATTATTCCGCGTTCATCGGACCAGCGATCACACTCCCAAAGTATATGATGTGCAGTTTGTTATCAATGACATGTTGTCTTTCACCAGCTGGCATTGTTATGTAGATGCTAGTGCAAGTGAGGCAAGATACACCTGACTATAGAATCTCTATCGGGGATCCGTTAAGGAAAGATGGTCTCAAATTTTGTCGGTAGTCGAGACCTCTCTGGGGCAGGCCTCTCAATGGGGTAAATTGAGCATAGCACAATTTAACCCCACGAAGATATAAGTTTGCTTGTTTACAACCAAGAAGACCCCTTTTGTCATGGAGAGTGGAGGCACTCTCTCTAAGCATCCGAGAGTATTCATTGACCGGAATTATTGATAGAATTGCAGTTTAGTTGTCATTTGGAAAGAAAGGGCAAATTGGCCAGCAAAAAGTTAAAGATTATCAAGAGAGCCAAGTGGTACTTTTCGTCGGATCATCGGTTATTGCTCTATAAATGCGACGATCCGGCAGTACGTGGATCTGCTCTCACCTCTGGGTAGAAGCCCCTAAAACACCAGCTACACCCATTTGACTCATTACAGCGCCGAGCTCGTCAAATCATCGATAATCCAGATCTCACGGAGAATGTGGAGCCATTAGGATTGCAGTGAGACTTTGGGTCTCACTGTGTAATCTATCAATTGTTCCACGGAAAGTGTTCTGAGGAAGATGGTGGCACTATCGCTATTCTCCCATCACACTTCCCGTCACCGCAGTAGAATTCATTGTTACTACCTGGAAACTATCCGTTCCCGGAAAGTACCTTTCCAGTCTTCTTTTCTACCACGCACGTGCAAGCTCTGGAATAAATTCCCAGCTTCGGTATTCCCTGAACGCTATAAACTGTCCTTCTTTAAACTAGGCTTTAAGAAAGTGGTCTCCTTACGGTAAGAAGCGACTTCATTTTGTTGAATCCCTGGATTCTGGTTCTGCAAAAGTCAAGTTGAGCGGCGATGACCGCTGATCGTAAGGCGGGCTGTATGATCGTATGCCTGCAGGCCATTAAAAGAACTCTACAACGAGACCAATTAGTCGTCGTAATATCTTTACTACGTGGCCGGAGCCTAAACGCAGCAATGGTGATGGGGCCCCCTCAGAAGCCCAATATTGAAGTTCCGTTCATTTTTAAAGCAAATTCGCACTATAATCTGTACATAATAGTTTAAAAAAAGTTAGTAAAATTCGCGTAAATCTAAAAGAAAGAACCATTATTATTATTTTTATGTATCAAAAATAAACCTTGGTATCTTTAATGGAATTTTGTTGGTAATAAATTGGCTAGGTTCTTCTCTGCTTACGGCCTCTCGGGCCTGAGGGGCCGGGCGCCGGGGGCCCCTAAGGTCGGGGGCCCGTGGCATTTTGCGCACTATGCCACCCTATTGTTACGCCACTGTTTCTGGGACACACACGCAGTGCGGGGATTGAACCTCTGACCTCTCGTTTAACAGTCGACGTTTAACCAACCACGCCATGGAGACTGCTGGAGTAACATTAACTCAATGTATCTTCCCTATATTAGCTCTAAGGACGATACGGCTTCACAGCCGTGTGGATCTCTAAAACCCAAACGAGTAACCTTGGCACCGATATATGTTGATACAACATTACGTAAGCCTTGCCAAAATAGCCTATGTTTATCAACACAACTTCGCTACGACTGATGCCGCGTATCTGCGGAAATATCTGAGTCCTTTTTAGTTTTATAATGGCAAAAACATGCCTTTTTGGTTGGTTATATTTTAGTTGCTTCAGGTCGTTTAGATTATTGAGTGGTCTATTATTCTTATACTTTTTGTGGTTGATGGTGCTTTTAGAGTCTTGACTTAGATTTTAGAGTAAGTAGTAACATATGAGTATTAGGTCGTATTGTGTTTAAGCCCGGTAAATATTTGTTACAATACTATGAATAGGAAATCACAATATATTTCACATTTGTGTTATTAACACGGCAAATATGAATTCTCGCTGATCACTACTAAAGTCATAGTTTGTTGCCAGCATTTGAAGCTGAAAATGTAGAAGGGACAGTAAACGAAATATAAATACATATTGCTGGATCTTTAGTTATCTCACTGAACGAAGGAAACAACAGGGCAATCATGACTCATGATTCATGAGTGACTTCAAGACAATCGCCATACTTGGATGCTAAGTGCAAAGTCAATACATGTCGCTATTGATTCTAGATTACAGGATTTTATCAGTAGACATAAGTGCGGGATAGGCTGTTATTTTAGCTTCCATACGATCAATTTTGACCGGGTTGGAATTCGTATGGAAGGGAAATTGCGGGTCCCCATTTCATAAATATTAGAGGCTGGTCGTTAATCCTAATGTATTTATCCATTGCGGCGAGAATCGGGGTTGTAATGAAGCGATATGTCCGCTCGTAAAATCCTGTAGCGTGCCATTTGTATAATTTGGGCGCGCCCTTAGCTCCCGCGGGCATCGTCGGTGCATTAATGCCTTGCTTTATTCATATTGGCTTGTGATTTTAGCTGATTGGGTGTGCTGTAACACTGATATTGAGAGAAAAGTGGTAGAGCTACATATTAACCTTTGAATAATGAAGGGCGGGTGTAATGCCACTCTCTCACAGAAAATTGACGTCAAGCGAAAACGTTTTAATAGTGTTTTCTTCGGTGTGTGAGATTCCGTATCAGCCCATATGCGTCCCACGGCACGGGCCTCCTCTACAATCGAGAGTACGATTGAGAGTGGTTGTGTGAGATTGCCACGGGGTATATGGATCTTCTGTCATAAGATTTCACCTAATGGTAAGTAATAGCCGCTGCCCAAGAATATCTACAACATAGGCTAGAGTAGGCTCTATCATTTTGTTGCCTTTGGAAAAAATAATACTTGAATAGATGACGTGGCGTGGAAAATTGGGACGGGAACGTACAACGTGTATAAATAAATAATAAATAACACCCAACAGTCACATACATAGTCTTGACCTCACACTAAGATCGAGTCTTGTGTCGTGGGTATCAGGAACTACGAGAGACTTTTAGGTCTCACAAACACTCAGACCCGAAAGAAATATTTGTGGGCTACACAAACATTTCTCTCGGTGCAGGGATCCAAACCGCGGCCTCTCGTTTCACAGGCAGCGTCTAATCACCTGCGCCACGGAAGCACTGTATGATGTCAAGGTGTAAAAAAGTAATTAAAGTTAATATAAAGGCGATAAAGGTGTTTGGTTTTTTCATTCCCACATACGTGGTTTGCCAGCTTCTCCAACTGGAACTTCTAAAATATTGATTTTAGAGAAAAAAAGTATGGGTGAAAAGTTGTTAAGAATTTATTGATTTAAAAGTTTAGTCATTAACAGTTTTTTGTTTAAACAATTATTAACAGAGATATGGGCAAAAAGGCAAGAAACGAATATTAGAAGAAGAAAGAAGGAAGAAAATGTGAGCAGGAAAGGAATATTGGGATTATAGCAAAATTCTGATAGAGGACTTATTACACAATGGTTTTCAAAAGTAGAAAAAGGCGGTAATCACTCATGTCAGTTCTTCATAGCATAAAAAAGTTGTAACAAAAAATATCAACAACCTTATGAATGTGTAATATACTAGGTAAAAAAGATGTAGGGGAGAGCGGGGCTGGTACTAACAAATTTTGTATTTTAGTTTATATCTTTAAAAATAATGAACATTTTTGTTTTATTTTTTATTTAAAACATGCTTTGGTTATTCGGCTACAATATTAGTAACAAAAACGATCAGCTAAATAAGCCGTTTCAGAAACAGACTAATCGAAACCAAAAAAGAAATTTGTTAAAACCTACCCCGCATCTGGGGCAAATATTAACAGAGCTGGGGTAAGTATTAACGTAAGGAGCAATTATTAACCGAGACTTTCGCTGTATAAAATAAATAAATAAAATGTTATTTATACTAATGAAAATGTTTTATTGTACTTAAGATTAATCAAATCTGTACGTTTTATGATAGGAACTGAAAGAATATAGTATTTATTAACTTAATGCCTAAACATTATATAAACTTTTTAGTATCAAACAGTCTTTAGTTATCTTAATGAGGTTAATAACAGTCTAGTTTAATTAAACTCAGTCTGTATAAAATGACTGTGTAAGGTATTCTTAAAACATAAAAAATAACAATGAATTATTCTGTGTGTTAGGCGGAAATCGGTACATTCTCCATATCATCCAATTATTCAGAAAATGATTCTTCACCCTCTGAAAAACAATTGAGGTATATGTATGTTCTGGTGTCACCTGTAACACAGGTGATGTGGGCCCATTTTTTGCATAAAAGACATTGTATTCAGTCAAGTCCAGATGTGTCTTGATTATAAGACTCGGCACAAACTAAACAGAAACAGGCATTTTCTTCACTATCATCCTGCAGAATACGCTTTTTAACCTTTTCTGTCCGGGTTTCTATACCTTTTCCTTTCCCTTTTCCTTTGCCTTTCCCCTTACATTTTGTATCAGTCTGGCTACTTTTCATCTTTTTTGAGAATTTTAATTGTGCTTCCTCCTCTAAGGCCAATTTTCCGGGAGTGTCAGTGAGAATTGTTGATTTCCTTAAACTTTTTCGTTTGGATTCGACGCGTGGTGGAGCTTTTGGAAGTAGTCTTATTGAGAATATGTTAAAATTATCATTTCTTGAAGGTCCTGGCTCATTTAGTGGGCTAAGCATAATAGACGAACTTGGCTCATTTGATGGTCCCGGCTCATTTGATGGTACCCGAGATATTTGATCAATCACCTCAGAAACACTTATATGTTACAATATCAGGCATGTTACTCATAATTTCTGGATTGATAGAACTATCTCCGGGCTGAGGTGATCCTTGGTTTTCCATCGAAACAGTATTTGGATTGGGACAACCAGTTACAAATGATGGTGCAAAGTTGCAGTCTTCAAATAGCAGTTTTAACATGTTAATACTTACCCCACTCAATTTGTTAATTTTAGCCCCAAGGGTACTTTTTTTACTTAATCAATTGTAGAAAATAATCTAGTCAAAATAATTATAAACAAATAATATAGTTTTACTGCCAATAAAATACAGTTTGATTTGGAATAAAATTTAAATCAATTTAGCGAACAAATAAGTCTTAAATCAATTTATTTCAACATAAGAAAAGTTCGTTTACCTGTAAATCCGAAGTCACTACGCATAACTATTACAAGCGAGTGACGGCCAGCAACTGACAAGTGAGTACATGTTCGGCTGTGTATATAAAATTTCTAAACCGAGTCTCACATTATTAACACTTGACGTTTGGCGGGAATAAGCTTGTTAATTCTTACCCCCGTTAACACCAACCCCGCTCTCCCCTACGTGATTCTAATTTCAATCTTATAAAATACTTAAATGTTTTGAAAGTATCTATTATTAAAACCGGCATATTCAAAACTGTGTTCAAAACCCTGATATTGTATGAATGATTTCAGAAATCTGCTATTACACTAACCACTTCTACTCTGTCTCTCTATCAGCCCATATACGTGCCACTGCAGGACTCAAGCCTCTTCTACAATTGAGAATACGATTGAGAGTGGTTAGGCCATATAGTCTACCACCACTTCTACTACTTGATTTAAATGTAAGTATCCGATATTAAACTTGGATTGATGAATTTATTTTTAAGGCTAACTAAAAGTAAATTGATTTTACTTATGATTTCAGAAAAGTCCGCTTGCCTCACACCAACCATATCACTGAATTATCTTGAAGGAGTCCGCTCACTGTGTCCAATCGTTAAACGCACTTTTTTAAATAATATTCTTATGGATGAATCAGATAATCAAACAATTTAATATTTTTTGTGGGCAAAACCTGCCATATCTTAACGAGATAACTTATGTGTTTTTATTAAACATTCTATTTTTTTAGACTACCTCAGTGGCGTAATAGTACAAGTACGCCACAGTACGTTACGGCTATAAAGCTGAGGTCTCGGGTTCGAATCTTGGGTCTGGTAAAATGATATTGAATTTTTTTATTCATTATCAGCCGGGAGTTAGGAATTTCTGATATAGCGATAGGCTCGCCTTCAATTACATCGTGGGACGGAACATACAAGACGAAATTTGTGTGTTCTGGCACCTCTGTCTACCCCTTCAGAGAGAAAAAGGCGTGAGTCTATGTATGCACTTTTTTACTCAGAGAAGCGTGTTTATTTCCTAGAGGGAATATAGGCAGATGTGTCACTAGTGCAATCCACAATTCGCTTTGCTTATTTCTGTCCCTAGATACAGCGATAATAATAACATTATTCAAACTGAAAATCTCATTCAATATCGATTCCCCTTTTTGTAATTGAAACTACCTCATGGTTTGTGACCTAGGATATGTGATCTCTACGTATTTGATCAACGAGGCATTGTAAGTATGTAAGTATCAGCCCATATACATCCCACTGCAGGACACGGGCCTACTCTACAATCGACAATACGATTGAGAGTGGTTAGGCCATATAGTCCTAAGTCCACCACGCTGGCCTAGTGCGGGTTGGCGGACTTACATACCAAACATTTTTTTATAAATCGTTGTGGTATGCAGGTTTCCTCACGATGTTTTCCTTCACCGTTTCAGTGTTTGGTGATTGACTATCAATACACACATGACTCCGAAAAGTCAGAGGTGTGCCCTGGGATTCGAACTCGCGACCACCGAGAACATGTTGGCAATCGCGTCTAGTCCGTTTACCAACAGGCCACCACGCACTTAATTTAACAAGGCATTAATATTGTCAAAATGATAATGCAATTAGAAGTAATAAAATTCTCCATTTGGAGTTATATTGCACTTACAAACAGACACATAAACAATGTTTCATAATTTTGGCTCCACCATATATTATGTTTGACAATCAAAACAAATTTTAAAATTAGACATTTACAAGCCGTAACGCTAAATTCATCCACGTGTAGGTATATGTAGCAGACAGATTATTAAATTAGGGGTTTTCTTATAAAGTCCCTGTTTGAGTTTTTCCTTATTTTTAAGACTAGTGAAAGTTCAGGGTAGGCTGCATAATGCAAGGATTATTAAATGGAATCCCTTTAGGATAAATGTAATCCCTTTTAGGTCATGTAAAGAATCTGTATCAGCCCATATACGTCCCACTGCAGGGCACGGGCCTACTCTACAATCGAGAGAACGATTGAGAGTGGTTAGGCCATATAGTCCACCACGCTGGCCTAGTGCGGGTTGGCAGACTTACATACCATAGAAATTCTTATAAATCGCTATAGTATGCAGGTTTCCTCACGATGTTTTTCCTTCACCGTTTTAGTGCGTGGTGATTGACTATCAATACACATGTAATACATATGTAAAGAATACGTCTAAATATTTATAGAAATAAACCAAATGATCTAACTAGTATAATAAGTAGCCGAGTTCAAGTCCCACCCAAAATTCAACGACCTGGAAATAGGATATAATACTTAACATATCATTGCATCATCATCCAAGAATTATTAATCTAAATTGTTAGAAATCCCTTTTCAGCCAGATCGTAAGATGCAATTCTTACGTCAAGGGTATCCGAAATGACATTAAATAGCCTATATTAAAATCAGAATAAAAGTTTATTCTCAATCAAAAATTTCAATTATTCTTTTGTGTTATATCTTGTTCCTTACAAATACAGCATAAAATTAGCCAATATCTAAAAACACTAGTTCCACTAACATACAGTGACATAACTAACTGTATAAAAAAAGATTAAAACTCGTTTGCTGTACCCAAATGTGGATTGGTCTTAGCTCGCACAACCTTCGATAGTTTTATTCCGACATCCATTTGTATGTTAATGCGACGGTGCTGGTTCATTGGCGCCAGCAACGTGATGCTATGTCTGCCTTGTGTTTATGTTTATATACTACTAGCGGGCCGAGCCAGCTTCGCTTGGGTGCAGATAAACTCTACTATAATATGTATGTATTATCCACATAAACCTCTCTCTTAAATTACTCTATCTATTAAAGTAAACCGCTTCAAAATCCGTTACGTAGTTTTTAAGATCTAAGCATACATAGGTGGAGACAGCAGGAAGCGACTTTTTTAATACTATGTAGTGACTATGGCGCAGTTGTTTAAAAAGCTGGAAAATTAGAGGGTTTTTTAATGCATTGACATTGAGGATCATTACATTGCGTGCCACTGTTGATCCTGGCTTACAGGAGTTACAGTGGTGGGTGTGTGGGCGAGACAGTCTCCAAAAATATATCGGCAAACCAGCAAGGTTACTTGATGGTGATCACTGCCGCTCATGAACATTCATAAAGCTTGATTCATGGATGTGTTGCCGGCTCATTAAATCGGGACAGAGCGGGAAGGTTAAAGAATTGAATCGGGAAGGGGTATTGGACATCCTGCAATCTCACCCACCGGAGGAAACGCAACAAAATCGAAAAGATGTTATTCCTAATTAAGACGAATGTTTGTGATCGACAATGATGTATCATTTTGACTGAGAAATTATACGTGATGTTAAGTGAGGAAGGAGACAATCAATGAGCAGGTAATCTATTTCAAAACTAAAGGTGCAGCAAACTACCGATTCTATTGAGCTGTAGTGACCAAGGAGCTGAGGTTTTGGGAGCCATTTTGCTTAATAGAAAAATATGCATGACGGTTGTTGACTAGACGTTAATGAAAAAACGGTGAAGGAAAACATCTTGAGGAAACCTGTATATCACAGCGAATTTGTATGAATTTCTATAGTATGTACAGTCCGCCAACCAGCACTAGGCCAGCACGGTGAACTATACGACCTAACTGCTTTCAATCGTACTCGATTGTAGAGGAGGCCCGTGCCCTGCAGTGGGACGTATATGGACTGATACAGTACGGTACAGTAAAGACAATTCTAATCAATCACATTAGCTTCAAGCAATGCAATGACAGTTAATATCGCTTGTTTGAGACAGTCGTAATACTCCATTTGAATCAGCCCATTCATGGTTTAACTGAAAACAGGTTAATGCGAGGTTCAATTAAGTAAAAAAATATTTCTTAAATTTAATTCCTCAGTATATTTATATGTTAATGCGACACAGATAAATGTGATTTCCATGATAAGACATGCATAATAATTCTGAGAAAACCGGACAAAATATTTGATGTGTTTGTTGTTAAACGCGTTTATCCATATTGCCGCGAAATTAATTAAGACTCATTTTCTCATTCCTTCACCTTTACATTATAAATAAGGTTAAGCTTATCGTGAGAAAATAATTATCTACAATATTGTGAATAATGTAATTATCTATTATCGAAAGATTTTATGTGTGGTCTGTCTTAAATACTTTCAGATATCTATTCAACCCTGATTTAATCGTATGTTTCAAGACAAAAAGAATAATTCACACGTTCTCTAAATTGGCCTTAAATTCTCCTGGATCAACAAATCTGGAAAGAACGGCGGAGTAGTTTTTGCATATCAGTGAGAAACGTATTTCTGAAAATTTATGATGTAATTGATTACTTAATTGACTTTTTTCCTTTGTTTTAATATATGTATCACAGAGAGTACCACAACAGAGCACGTATAAACAACCCAACAATAAGTAAATTACACATAAATATAATTTCTTCCTTTTTAATTTCCTAAAGACGCAGGAGTACCTTCTACTCGTAATTTCAAAGCAAAGGGCCTTTAAATTGATTAAAAGTCTATTTAAAAACAATAGAGTAATTCAGCAATCTCCCAACAACAAACAAGACATAGCCGTTGTTTAATTTTACAACCGCAAGCCGCTTCTGATTAATACGCGGCGCGCTCGGATTTCCCTTAGGACAGGCCAAAAAATGGTGAACGTTGATGCATAATTAAGGCAGACATGCAAGGGGAATTAAAATGATTTACGACACCGCCGCGGCCACGCTGTTCTATTACACTGTAATTGGGAAAGTATGTTTTTTTGCTGAGTAGCTTATTGTACACCCAACAGTCACATGTTCTAACCGCACGCTAAGATCTTGCCTTGTTTCGTGTATTGCAGAGTATTGTAGCTTATTGTACACCCAACATTCACACGTCCCAACTCCACGCTTAAGATCTTGCCTTGTTTCGTGTATCAGATCACACATAATATGTGTGATCATGGTCCACACCCTAAGATGGAGTCTTGTTTCGTGTATCAGAAACTACGAGAGACTTCGGTGTCAAAAACAATCAGGTCCTAAACAAATGCCTGTGGATAACATAAATATTTATCTAAGGGCGGGGTTTGAACCCGGGACCTCTTGTCTTACAGCGGGCGACTAACTAGCTGCGATACATAGGCTTTCAGTTTGCTGGAGGCAGCTTGGCGTGTTTGTCTTGGGTCCCGAAGTGCCCCCATAGTAAAGATGTATCAATACGGGGCTTAAAGTATATCTTTGCAGTCGGGGATCCAATAAAGATTTTCGCCATTAAAATGTATTATAACTTACTCATCTCCTAATCATGGAAAATATCAGGTTAGAAGTTTGGATCTAAAGAATCCCACGCTTTACAAATACAATACATCTGTCCGAAGCTTGACTAAACTCGAAATTGAACTTCACAAATCTAAGTGCATAATCACTAAGCCAATAAATAAATAACACCCAACAGTCACATACATAGTCCTGACCCCACACTATGATCGGGTCTTGTGTCGTGGGTATCAGGAACTACGAGAGACTTTTCGGTCTCACAAACACCCAGACCCGAGAGAAATATTTGTGGGCCGCACAAACATTTCTCTCGGTACGGGGATCGAACCCGCAGCCTCTCGTTTCACAGGCGGCGCTTGACCGCCTGCGCCACGGAGGCTGTCGAGCCAATATGCGATAACACTGTTTTTATGTAGATTTATACCTCCAGTGATAAGTTGCCTGTACAAGGTCTGTGTTTTGTGTATGTGCCCCGCCTACACAGGTTATCGATAGGCCGAGTTAGGCGCGCGAAGGTTTATGAATACCATTAATTATGAATGATAAAGCGCGGGCCGCGGCAAGCCATTGTACGAGCTACGGCTTTACATTCGATACACGCGCACCACTTTTGTACTGAGACGGGGTTTAGGAGTTAGGCATCTTCAATAGCACAATATAAATGAAAAATAGATAAAAATAATAATTTAAATAAAAATAATAATTTAAATGTATAGATTTAAATGTTTTTGAATCGTATATGCCTTTACGTGCGATCGAAAAGAATAAAGGAATAGGGGAAATTCAAAGAAATGCAACAATAATGTTATTTTTCCGTGACAGTCTTATATAAGGAAGTGGAATATTCAAAATGCCCACAGCAATGCTTTAGAATTTTTCATTTGACGCGAGTTGGATTGTTGGAGGCCCTATATCTCTTTCTTTTTCTCGTCGCATTTTGGTAACACACATACCAAGTCTTATACAAATATTTACGGGGGCGGTAGTTAACATTTACCAACTCATGAGCTTTGTAAAAACCCAATAAAAGCTTCAGTAAATCACTGGATGTCCTTCGATTTAACAGGTTTCAATGGAAACAAATATTTGTGTGAACCACAGGTATTTGTTTTGGGTCCAGGTGTTGGTGAGATCGAAAAGTCTCTCGTAGTTCCTGATACCCACGACATAAGACTCGATCTTAGTGTGGAGTCAGCAGTATGTGATTGTTGGGTGTACTCATGAGGCCGATGTTCAGCAATGTTTCTTTAGCCATAGTCCACTAATGAGTGTTGTTATATACAAATAATGTGCATCTCTTGTAGTGCTCGCTGCGCGTGCGTGCTGCCTCGTCGCGCAGTATTCCTGGCTCGTCGCGCGCACCTCGCGAGTCAACAACATCGCCATGCCGCGCGCGTCTCGCTGTATCTAGGCGACATAGTGCAAACACATGCAGTAATACAGCTTTTACGCTGTGAAATAAGAAACTGAGAGCCTAATCCATTGACGAGACTGTTTGAGTGACTCGCTAATATTTCAGATCTGCCTGTGGTGAGATCACAATGTTTCTCGTAAGACAATGTCGTAATCGTCTCCTGAGACATAAGATGTTAAGTCTCAATATGTCCAGTAGTTACTCTGGCTACAATGTCCTTCAACGCGGAATACAACAGTGAGTTTACACTGCTGTTTGGCGGAAGACATAGACATTGCGGTGGTACCTATCCAGGCGGCCTCTAACATATGAGAAACCTACCACCAGTAGAAAAGTAGATATAAAAATCAATTTATTCTTAATTTATGATACCTGTAAACAATGCTTCTGCCTCTCAAACCAAACTCACGTATTTATCTTATAATTGTCTTACTACACTAATATGTACTGTGTAATTGTTGTGACACGGGTCGCAGCCGGTTGTTTTATGCAAGCAGTATTGGCATACGCTCGGTGGTCATCGTCCACCATCGACCACACATCCGCGCCTCGCCTATTCAGCTTTATAGCTTATACGCCTTGCACATATATTAATGCGTTGCATTGTATTGGGGGCGGCGAATTACTACGGTGTTGGACTGCTTAATTTTTTTCTACTGTTGATATGGGTGCGGAGATTGATGAGGTGACCCGGGTATTGGTCTGAATAAAGATAACAACAAAGATATATTGGCAATGAAAGTAGATGCTTTGAACCAGATGATGACTGAAAAGTGTAAATATAATATCAATTGACATAAGGTTACCTGATCATTAGATATAATTATGTTGCTCTTTTTACTTATTTTATCATGCTTGCTTAAATAATCAGCATTACCTAAAGAAAATAGGGTACTCGTTAGAAACTGATCCACAACTACAGACTGATAGAGAATAAAATTTACAAGCTTTCTCATTTAAGCCCTTGTATTTACTATTTATATCTGTATCAGCCCATATACAAACGACACACTGCAGGAACGAGCCTCTGCCATAGTCGAGAATAGGAAACGTCAATTTTTACATAAATTTCTATTTCAAAATTACTCCAAAACTAGAAGTATGTCGCTGACTACTGCCGTTCGTTTTCGTCAATTTCGGTCGAGATCTCGTCATTTTATGCTTCAAGATTGGTTTCGAAAAATGAAACGAGATCTCGGATGATCGGGATCTTGCGAGCTAAAGATTGCATTCCCTAATCAAGAGCTCGATTGAGATTTTGTCTTACTAGTGTCTCTAAATACATACATACATAAACTCACGCCTTATTCCCAGAAGGGGTAGGCAGAGGTGCCAGGGCACCCATTTCGCCTTGTATGTTCCGTCCCACAATGTGATAGGTGGCGAGCCTATCGCCATTTTTTTTTTTTATTGCAGTGAATGGCGAGACGAGCATGCCGCTCGCCTGATGGTAAGCGTTGCGACCGCTCATGAACAGAAGCAAAACCAAACAACACCTTGATTTACAAAGCAATGCTTGGCATTCCACTGCGCTCACCATCCTGAGACATAAGATGTTAAGTCTCAATATGTCCAGTAGTTACTCTGGCTACAATGTCCTTCAATCCGAAACACAACAGTGCATTTAAACTGCTGTTTGACGGGAGGAATAGACATTGCGGTGGTACCCACCCAGGCAGCCTCTCACATATGAGAGACCTACCACCAGTAGATCCTGCCATATCGGGCACAAACTCCTGACTCTGGGCAAAAATCCAATATCACTTTGCCCAACCCGGGATTCGAACCCGAGACCTCAGCTTTGTAACCGTACCGTAGTACAACTACGCCACCGAGGCAGTCTACTAGTGTCTCTAGATTGTATTAAATACATGACTTTAATGCACTTATCATTGGGAAAACTTACGTGAACGTGTCGGTAAAAAATAACATTAATTTACATTCAATCGTGTCCAAGCTGATATACAAGTATCTTATAATTTATCGAAGAAAGGTGTGACTAAACTACCACACATACTTTCTCGCATTATTATGCCGGCCACGCGCTATCAAGCAGAGCCGGCGGATTTCAACTAGCTGATATCAACAAATACATATATTTTATTGTTACTTTTTTATACTTTTCGTGTTCCGTGTGAATGCGAAATTAATCGATAATATTCGTGGTGGGCACAATGTAAATTGTAAAGTTGCGGATTCGATCCACGCTACGAGATAGTTTTTTATAGGTATCAAATTTTGGTACTTTTTCGGTTTTGGGTGTTGTAGGACGAGTTTTTCGAGGTTCTTAATAACCATTATAAATATATTTGTGCAGCATAATTCTTACATGTCTGTCTGTTGTTCTGTTGTTGAACTTTAAACTCATACTGTATATAATATAACAATTGCGGCCGAACGGAGCCGAGCCTAAGTACTAGTCTTTGGAATCGACCACCAGCTTTTTGGTCTTCAGCAATCCCTCTTATGCAACAGTGAAACTCTTTTATGGCTACTCTATAAAATATAAATTATAGTAAAATTAATATAAATTAATCTACATTATTCAGCTCACACGGGTGGTTGCAAAAAAGGCGATGTACAGTCAATTAGCGAGTGTAGTGCGCGTGCGCAGGACGTGGCACGCCCACGCAAGCTCATAATCACTGCAATAATGTGCCTCTCCATACTATGCAGCTAATATACATCATTAGATTACATAATATGTCTATAAGTCACTTAATTGGCCTAGTGACTGCTTCTATGAGTTGGAACTCTTTCTTGGTTCAACATCACCAGAGACCATTATTTTAAAGGTTTTCAAATGGATAATAATATTAACTAATCCGATCTACATAATGCTTAGTGTATGTCATCTTATCCTTCCTCATCATCAGACCGTTGAAGTCCACTGTTGGACATAGGTCGCTCCCAAGGGACGCCACAGAGCCGGGCCTGCTGCTTTATGCATCCAGAAGGTTCCGGCCTATCATATCCTTAGTCTATTAGAATTGAATTCCAGATTCATATCTAAATCATTCATCGAAAATAATACAAGACTATTCTAGGAGGTAGAGGCTTGTTAAATGTAGATCATAACAATACAATACGTTTGGGTTGATTCCACTGGAGAGGAGTGGAGAGGACGACAGGCGTAACTATCTCGCTAAGAAACCGACTTATATTTATTTTGAAACGTACTGCATTTACTGCACGTTGATAAGAAATCGAGGCTCTCTGATATTTGTCTGAGGAAAATCCTGGAGCCTCCAAGAACTAATAATGACTGGGCATGAAATCAAGAGAAAGGAACCCAAAGTTTGGACGGATTGCCACCACACTCAACATTAATTCGGTTGAAGCGTTTCATTTCGACAAAGATCAGGCCAAATGACTCAACATCGTGCGCGAGGGATTGTTTTCCCGCTGACTCACGACTCCCAGCATTGGGCAATCGACGTAAGGGCGAAAAGTTCTAGCATGTGTATTGGATATACTATTTAGTAAAAAAAAACATGTCAACTGGTACTTTAGCCACTCGAACAATAGACCACGAAAGCTGTAAATTAATCGAAACGTCGGGAAGTTAAATAATGTAAAAATTAAACCAAATCCGCGATAAAATCCGTAAATAATAGTTTTATTTCAACTAAAGTTAATATTTGGCTACAGTCGACTTTACCCTTACAATGGAGCCGTTCAAACTTCCATATATCATTTGTCTAATTCGATGTCGAGTCGTGAGCACCAGTTTGCGGAAAGGTCGTCAGTTCAAATCTCGAGTGAAAGTTGACAATTTCGATGCTTGGAACTTATGTTATAATGCTTTCATGTATTGTTTGCTGTGAGTTTTATTTTTAGTACTAACTAACCACATTAAGCTCAACGTTGTGGATACAAGTAAGATGTGGAGTAGGTAACATACCTTAAATTATAGTAGTATCAACATAGCTAGAAAGTAACGCTAATAGTAAGTCCCACTAACCTAAATCTTTGTGCCTACAGGAGTTAAATTGTGTGTATTAAGGGACGTTTGAAGGACAATCTTCGCAAGCTGTATTGGGAAGAATGGAAGAAACCGAGAATCATTAATAATTATACCAACTAGACACATACATAGTCCTGACCCCATATGATCGCGTCATGTGTCGTGAGTATTAAAAACTACGAGAGACTTTTCGGTGTCAAATAATCCAGATACGAAACAAGTACCCGTGGAACACACAAATATTTGTCTCGGCGCCGAGATCGAACCTGCGGGCTCTCGTTTAACAGCTGGCATTAAACCAACTGCGCCACGGAGGCTGTCATCATTAGTAATTAATTTGCAGGTTTTGTCCAACACTGCATAATTGTTAATTTTATTCATGCTTATTATTTTATATTCCTATCCAGCTTTTATCCTATCAACTTTTCACTTAACGCACCAATTTTAAAATAATATAAAAACTTATAGCCGGCCATCGCGTGGAAAGCGAGTAAACACAGAACCGGTGTGACGGCTAAAAATAACAATAAAATGGTTATTATATATGCAAACTGCTTTGTTTGTGTCGGACCATGACGCAGCGCCTTCGTTATACTACTGATATTGTAGCGAGGCAGTTTTGACAGGTAGGAATTGGTTTGACGTTTTGTCGCCTTGATCATTTTAGTATATGGTGTATAATAAGATGTTAATGATATAAAAATGCGGCTGGATTATGTTGGGTTATGCTGAGTTATAAATATGCTCAGTTTCTATTTTAATACAGATGATATTAAATTTATCGTTAAGTGAAGGGATGATATTTGGTGCAATAGTACTTTGTTTAATAAGCTGTAAATGTATCTCTGTTTTAATAAGGTTCTCTGTTTTGTAAGGTGATTAATACGTAATCGTTCTATAGTGATATGACTAGAATTCCACATAATTACAATATTCTACTTTCAAGAAATAATATAAACAATAATTATGCTAAATAAGACAGCATATTAGAAGGTATTCAAGAGCTGAATATATAAAAAATGATACTTTGATTGTCGATGACAACGTACTGACAGGTAGCTGTCAAAGCATTCATAGTAGTATGGCACGGCTATAATAGTCGATAACTTAAAATTTCTTAAGTGTAACGTCATTTAAATGCGATATGAATAGCTAATAATTCTGTCACATCTTTCGAAAACTCTTGAATAAGCATTTGTTTTATATTCGCGCAAGAGTATTTTTAAAAACATTTTGTAATATAAGACGAGTTGTATATTTTAGAGCCAAAATGGGTAGTGATAGCAAATAATCCGTATTAATGGGAGGAAATTGGATACAGGTTTGGTAGTCGACGTTGATAATTAAAGCTTATGACTTATCTTGAGGATTTCTTCATTGACCTTTTGCATCCAATATCTTGCACTCAGCGACTTCCTACAAAATGTATCATACTGTTTGTCCACCATTTGCGTGGATTTCAACACACTGTGCTTAAAGTACGTATATAAATTCACGCTTCTATTCCCAGAAGGGGTAGTCAGAGATGCTACTTGGTCACCCACGTTTCGCTTTGTGTGTTTCTACTATGTGATAGGGAGTGAGCCTATCATCACATGGTGCACAAATTCCTAAAACATCCAATATAACTTTTTAACCCGGGGTTCGAACCCGAGACCTCAGCGTTGTAATTCTATCGCAGTACCACTGCGCCACCAAGGCAGTCATTCGAGTCAGGTAGTAACTGCGCTTAAAGTTGCTTATTTACAATAAAAAACATTTTAACTATCTACCAAGTTGGTAATTTTGAGCAGAATTTATGTTTGAGTGGGGTAGTCGAGTCTTTTCGTAGAATTTTGTGTTTACAGTGTTAGTTCAAAGCTCGGAGCTTTCACGGCGCACCAAAAGGAGAGCTTTCGGGCGACATTCCTAAAACCACACGCGTTCGGTTTGTTTTTTTTTACAAGTTCACTTTTTTACACCGTTTTGTAACTTATTTTTTATTCCACTTATCTAATTTATTCATGACTTTTTTGGCTTTTGGTTGTAAGTGATTGATATCTTACATGGAGCGAAACCAGATTGCTAAAACAAAGATCATATAACTTGACTGGAGATTAAACCACGAACTTAATATATGATTTTTTACAAGTTACCGGTATGCTTACAGTTAAATAAAACTCAATTTGAAGGAAGAAGGAGGAGAAGAATTTCAGTAGTATGTCATGGACATTAGTTGCATTGTGTCTGAAGTCACTAAAGCATCATTTTCGTTAGCAGTCTTGATATACCCGGTATATTAGGGCGGATAGTTTTTATATATTAGGATAGATGTTCGTTTATATATTAGGATAGATGTTCGTATCGGTGTGACAGGCGCCCACGCGTATTTCGGGATACGTTGATTTCTTCATTTATTTATACGCGGAGAGTTTTATAGACGTTGCGAGACGTTTCATCTCGGTGATCATGCGTGATGAAAACTGCGCCGGTAACACTGTTTACGGATTACTCTAGGTTGTTCAACGTTTCATAGCTTATTTTGTATTATAGGAGCTTTTTTTACGAAAGATATCCATAATCTGTCAAGTAAATTAACAGTAAGTAAAGAATTAAAAAAAAACTATAATTCATTAATGTAAAGCTATTATTTACGGATTTTATCGTGGGTTTGATTTAATTTTTTCATTTTTTTATTTCCCGAGGTTATGATAAACATGTAACATTTGCGTAAATCTAAGAAACCACTATCCTAATTATTATAGTTTACTTAGTTTTCTGTATTTTTTTGGATCAAAAAGTTACAGCATCCATACGATGACAAGTGCAATAATATACAGAATTTAAATAGAGTTTTTCGAGAAGTGTGTGGTCTGTTGGTAAACGGATAGGTGCGACTGCTAACATGTGCACGGTGGTCGCGATTTCGAATCCCAGGACACCTCTTACTTTGGAGTCTGGTTGAATTTGGGTATTGATAAAAGGTAATCACCACTAAGTATACGGGTGAAAGAAAACATCGTCAGGAAACCTGCATGTCATACCGATTTGTAAGAATTTTTATGTTGTGTAAAGTCCACGAAGTCGCACTAGGGCCAGCTAGGTAGACTATAATTATGGCTTAAGCCTTCTCCTATTCCTACAGAAGGCTTGTGCCCTGCAGAGGGCCCTATATAATGGGCTGATGTAGTACAGTACACTATACCATTTTTCGACATTCGCCATACTCATGCCATCGTTATAGGCAAAGTAAAACTTAGTATAAACCAAATTTAATTTTATTTTCCATAACATTTGGTTAGGGATTCCTTGGAGAACTTTTTGCGATTCAAGCTTCTAAGGTTGTAATGTAGGTTTATCGAAAATAATGCATTACTAAAGCTACTTCTTGTCTCTTTTCTGTCGAGCTGTTTCATTCATATGGCAAGTTGAACCGGTTACTCCACCAAGCACCGATTCAATTAACTATAAACGACCAAAAGTCATGACTTTCTTATAAAAAGGATATAAGATAAATATATTGGTGATCGTGTGACTCACAATTGACTATGTCTGTTGGCTATTATTATTTCACTCATTTGTTCATAGTTAGAAAATAAAATTTCACACAATATCTTTGTTCTTTTTTTTGAAATAAATGGCATTCACCTCGTGGTAAGCGATAAGACCAAACACCATGAAATTCAAACATAAGATTTCCAGTAATTACCCTGGCTATAATTTCTTTCAAACCGGAACACAACAGTGCTTTTACACTGCTGTTTGGCGGGTGAAATAGACATTGCGGTGGTAACTACCCGTGCTGGAAGTACCCGTATTGGAAATCGCGACCACCGTATACAATTTAGCAGTCACGTCTGGTTTGTTAACCAACAGGCCATTTTCACTTATTCTTATTATTCCTATTGTAAATCTATTCATTTGAAATAATAGCAACACGGAGTCAATTATGCATGTGTTTGTGCCGCTCAGCTGTTGTTTACTGTAGCTAAGGCCTCGGCTCAAGGGTCAACGAACTGACCATAGACTATACGGATGATAGATGGGAATTATATATAGTACCTTTATAAAGAATAAAGCATACTTTAACTACAGATTTTAAAACAAAAAGTATATTTAAATATTATTGAAAGGCGGAACACATAGTGTAAGTTTTATTAAGAACAAAAATTTTAATGATTGCAGCCACAAGTAATGGATTAAAAATATGCACTGCTACTATTTTTCTTAGATGTAGGTTTTTTTTTATAATGGCCTGGCATAGTGGCGGCGTTGCACCTGATAGTAAGTGCCAATGCCGCCCAGGCAGAGTATCCATTGGCATCGGCAGTCCCATGCCAATGGATACGTCCTAAGTATACGAATAAGGAACTGTCTTGGAAGGTACTACCGCTTTGGCAATTTCTGCCACTTAAAACGCACTGATAAAGCTTTTTTATCATTTAGTTTGAGAAACATTGTGACTTATAATTGCTGCGTACTAAAATACTTAAACCTAATGTTAGGGAATGATTAACGTAATAAATTACTGCAGTGCTAAAATACATAGTTCTATTTATGGAAAGGCGTGACGTTTACCACCAGGCAATGACCTGGATCGTCGTCCATCTTTATAAAAAAACACATATTTAAATCATCATGATAATCGTCAAAATCTTAAAGATTTCTACAGCAATTAATTAAGCTGCCTGCATCCAGCGACTTCCTGCAACCTTTACCATATTTAGATTATACCATATAATAATTTACATCCTTTATTTTAACGCTAATAAAAACCATTTAATACGGTCAATGACATGTGTTGTAATAAATTGAATATTTTACATTGCTAGTTTATGGAAGATTTAAATTCTATTCTGTAGGGTAGTCAATAAGTACAAAAGATAAAAAAAAGAAATTATTATCTTATTAGATTTATCTTAAACTGTCCAACCCGGACCAAAAACAAATATTATTCGATCACACTTCTAAAATGACATAAAATAGTTAATTTCTTACACAAACAAAAGGCGAAAAAGGTCGCTTTGTGCCACAGTGTTATCTGGGCATGAAAATAAATTCCTTTAACTAGTAATGAGGTCGGAAGGGCGAGCTTAGACCCTCGGTGACCCTGCTTACGTCATCGTTTCCACCATAAGGGCTTAAAGGTCATATGTATAAGTAATAATACGGTTTGATAAAGAATACCGAGAAATTGTTACAATTGCCGAACCTTTTTTTATGCTTTTTTATATGAGCACGATTAAGTGTCTATAGAATATATTATAGTAAGAGTATTGTAATCAAAATAGAGGAGGAATAATCATTATATAGAATCGACATTATTATGCCGTCCTGCTATAAACCAGAAATATTCGGGCTAAACTCCAAAAACGCTCTTGGGTGAGTCATCATGATTTATTTTGCACTACCGAATGCACTATCCACCATCAAAAACGATACGATTTTTTATCAATTTCTGAATCATCCACAGTATTTGTTTCATTTTATACATTCTTAATGTTATCTATACATATAAATAAAATTGAAGTGTCTGTTTGTAAAGTGAAAATAAAAAAAAATGTCCAACTACATATCTTTATATACACGATACCTATAACGAAAATGACCTTAGATTTTTTTGTCTGTCTGTCTGTCTGTTTGTTCCGGCTAATCTCTGAAATGGCTGGACCGATTTAGACGGGACTTTTCTTGTCAGGTAGCTGATATAATAAGGAGTAACTTAGGCTACATTTATTTTAGAAAAAATATTTTATTTTAGAAAAATAAAGTTTTTGTTAAATTCCACGCGGACGTCGCGGGTACAGCTAGTGTGTTAATAAAACTAAACAGTCTAGTTTATTTTCTGAATACTGATCAAATTGTGATGATCCATTATAAGACATCAATATCAATAGGTACAAAACTATTAACTTTTGTCTCTTCTGTGCCGCTTAGTGTTTGGTCCCTAGCAACAAGGCGGACTAGGTGCTCTTGCGCAATCCAAAGTTCGAATCCGCTCAAGGCTCGGCGCTGGTAAACAAGTTGTTGTTTATCATGCGGCTCGAATCCATGTGCCCGCCGACACCACCATTCAACTTCATTATCCATTGGAGATATAGCTATTGTTTGGACGTAAATTTCATGAAAATTTATATTGAACGAAAAATATATTAAAATATAAATAACATTTTGACACGAGCAATAAAAAGATGTAGATTTAAAAATATGTAAAATAAATTTTAAGAATAAAATATAACCCACAATTTATCTACAGGAATAATGGTTGACCTATCGGGTTCCTGCCAGATGGTTCGACGCGGAAGTAAAAACGAAACCATTTTGATTGCTGAGCCAAAAGTGATAAAACGGTGAATTTCTGAAGTCGCTCGCTCTTTACGACGTTGTAAAGCCATCGGTAATAGTTTTATACCATCCCGGTGATTAAATATATCTGTTGACGAAAGTAAAGGGCTGAATTGGGGCGTTCGTTGTAGTTATTTTTGATACAGAACAGCAAAATCATTATGCATTTTATGGTAAATGCAGTGCAATTTTTTCGGGCTGTTCTGTACTGGATGTAATATACATTTATATACTTTAACAATTAATTAACAAAAGCTGGCGTGTATATTTGAATAAAAACATAGGTAGACTTATGTACATAATCTTACGCCCTTATGCCCATGCCCCAGAAGATATAGGTGTATAGAGGTGTCACTATTACTGCACATTTACTGAGCGTTAAATCCTGAGATTGAAAACAGGTATAGTCATTGCGTCGAGTTTTGTTTCATTTTGTTTATATCTGGATACAATCAGATACAATTGCATCAAACGACGAGAAAGAAAGAAATACATTTATTGAAGACGCAAATAAACAAAAGTAGCAAACAAGACAAACAACCATACACACTGGTTGATACTCTATTGGCCACCTGGGGCATAGTAACGTTGTTGTCTTAGTATAAAAATATAATATTTATAACTGTTTTGTTAGATACACGCAAATGTTACATATTGAAATAATTTTTACTAATTTTACCGCAGATTTAGTTTAAATATTAAATTTTTTAAACTTTTCGGTTTTTGACATTTCGGTTACTTTACAGCTTTCGTGGTCACGGTACGGACTGTAAAATATAATTATATTTCAGTATCGTGCGTGGTGGCCTGTTGGTAAACGGACTAGACGCGGCTGCCAACATGTTCACGGTGGTCGCGGGTTCGAATCCCAGGGCACACCTCTGACTTTTCGGAGTCATGTGTGTATTGATAGTCAATCACCACGCACTAAAACGGTGAAGGAAAACATCGTGAGGAAACCTGCATATCATAGCGATTCATAAGAATTTCTATGGTATGTAAGTCCGCCAACCCGCACTAGGCCAGCGTGGTGGACTATATGGCCTAACCACTCTCAATCGTATTCTCGATTGTAGAGTAGGCCCGTGCCCTGCAGTGGGACGTATATGGGCTGATACAGACAGATACAGATTTATTCTTTCTTCTTGTAGTGCCTCTCCAACTAGTGAAGGTTGGCAGTCAGCTCAGCATACTGTCCCTTGTCTCGTGCGAGGCGAAATAGTTCTGCGGCGCTCGCAATCCCTGTCCACTCTCTGATGTTTCGTAACCATGATTTTTTCCTCCGACCTACTTTCCTTTTGCCAGCTACTTTTCCCATCATTATAGCTCGTACTTATCGTACTTATCATGTCTCGTAGCTCGAGCTCGTACTTATCATGTCTAAGCACGTGTCCTAAATATGCAACTTTTCTTTGTTTGATGGTTTTCAAAAGTTTGCGGTTTTGACCAACTCGTCGTAGGACTTCTTCATTAGTCACTTTCTGAGTCCAAGATATTAATAGAAGACGTCTATAGGTCCACATCTCAAATGCTTCCAAGCGTTTGCCTAGGTGTTCCTTGATGGTCCATGCCTCACATCCGTAAAGAACTATCGGCCAGATGTAACATTGAAGAAGTCTAGTGCGCAGTGATATCTTAAGATTGCGATTGCAGAGCACCCCTTTCATCTTACTGAACGCACTTCGAGCAACTTCAATGCGAGCCTTAATTTCAGTATCGCAATCCCACTCGTCTGTAAGCCAGGTACCCAGGTACTTGTATTTCTTAACCCTTTCGAGTCTTTGACCAGATACCGTTATATTTGGCTGTAGACCACAATCTTTTGAGATCACCATTATCTTGGTTTTCTGGACATTCATTCTAAGACCAGCCCTTTCACTACACTCATTTACTCTGTCTACGATCTTCTGTAGCTCCATTTCAGTAGAAGCTATGAGAACTGTATCGTCGGCATACCTCAAGTTGTTGATAAGGCGCCCGTTAACCTTTATGCCACAGTCCAGGTTGTCTAAAGCTTCCGCCATAATAGCTTCCGAGTATACATTAAACAGTGTGGGGGACAGAATACAGCCTTGCCGCACTCCTCTTCTAATCACAACCTCTTTGGATTCCACACCATCAATCGTGACTGTAGCTCTCTGGTTCCAGTACAAGTTTTGTATTATGCGAATATCTTTTCCGTCTAATCCTATGTTTCTGAGTAGTTCCATTAAGCGGTCGTGTTGCACTCTGTCGAATGCCTTTTCATAATCTATGAAACAAAGATAGACGTCTTGTTGCATATCTTTGCATTTCTGAATTAAAACGTGTACGGAGAACAAAGCTTCTCTTGTGCCTACTCCGGCTCGGAACCTAAACTTGCTGTCGCTGAGATGTTCGTCACATTTGTTTCTTATTCGGTCATGTATTACTGATAGAAAGAGTTTAAGGACTTGACTCATGAGGCTGATCGTACGGAATTCCTCACACTTCTTTGTGGTCTTCTTTTTTGGGATTGTAATGAAGGTCGACTTAAGCCAATCATCGGGGATGTGGCCGGTATTATATATATATCATTAAATAAACTCAACAGTGCACCTAGATGTTTATCCTTAATAAGCTTGAGTATTTCTATGTAAGCGTTGTCTGGTCCAGCAGATTTTCCTGATTTAGCACGGCGTAAAGCTGTTGCCACCTCTTCTTTTAAAAAGTTATATCCGTTGTCATCTATAACTGGTGTTACTACGTTTCTAGAATCATCTGCAAACAGAAAAGTGATGTATTGCTCCCACATAGATATTTTCTTCGCAATGTCAAGAATCGGTACATTGTTTGCGTCAACTAATGGGTGTTGTGAGACGTTTCGGTTTCCAGTCATGATTTTTATTTCTTTATGTAGGTTAAATGCGTCATGTTTTGCATATAATTCTTCTACATATTCACATCTCTTTTTGAGCCAGGAGTCTCGTGCGAATCGCACTTCTTTCGTACGTCTCTGTCTAGGCTTTTGTATTTTTCAGAGTCTGTGTGTTTATAAGTTCTTCTCTCTTCCATGAGCTGGTAAATTTTATCTGTCATCCAACCTTGCTTATAGTTCCATTTTCTCGGTCGAAGCAATTCGTCATTGATTTTTGTAATTTTAGTTTTCAACGTCTTCCACTTTGATTCCACAGTATCTGGTGATTTCTCTTTGTTGTCCAATGCCCACTCATTTATCTCTTCTGACACTTTAGATCGTATAAGTTTGTCGTTAATAGCTTGGATGTTAGTTTTGGTATGTTTCTTCCTATGTATTTTCTTGAGAGTGCATGCCAACACAGCGACTACAGGGTTATGGTCAGATCGTATATCAGCTCCAGGGTATGTTTTTACGCTCTTTATGCAGTTCTTGAATCGGTTGTTGATCAGTATATAGTCAATTTGGTTTCGCATGATATGGTCAGGTTTATGCTTTGGAGATGTCCAGGTGTACAGCCTTCTAGCTGGAAGTTCAAAGATGGTATTTGTGATAACGAGGTCGTTTTCTTGATAAAACTGAACAAGCGTGTCACCTCTGTCATTCCGTTCACCCAGACCATATTTCCCCACAACTCCTGGAACCTCCCCTTTCCCCACTTTGGCATTCATATCCCCCATAATAATATTAATATCATGGTTTTTGATACTTTCAAGTAGGTGTTCGACTTCCTGATAAAAGTTCTCAACTTCTTGGTCTGTACCATCCGTAGTAGGCGCGTAAAGCTGTATAACATTAATGTTCATCGGCTTGGCTTGAATCTGCATCATCATAGCACGATTGGACTTAGGAATGAAGTTGATTGCCGTCTGTATAGTTCTTGTACAAATAATCATTCCTACTCCATATTTATTGGAGGTCTTATCTGATCCGGAATAGTACATTACATATTCTTTGTCAATACGATGTATACCACTACCCTTCCATCTCACATCGCTTAATCCTAGAATATCAATATTTAATCGTTGCATCTCTTTCTTAACGTTAAAGATTTTATCTGGACTTTTGAGACTTCTTACATTCCATGTAGCAATTTTATAAATTTTCCGCCCGGGGATTCTTCGCACCCATGTTCCATTTAAGGAACGCCGGGCACTCGGGGCCATTTCTTTCTGGACTTTATTCATAATATGTAAGCTGATTACTAGGGAGTGTTAGTGCAGTGGTTTCCCGTTGCCTTCTGCACCAGATATTTCAGGGGAAATTTACTCCCCTAGGCCACTGAAGCCTCTTCCAGTTAGTGGTTTAACTGGGTGTATGGTTATACCGCCATTGCTCGGTCGTCAGAGCCTCTTCGGTTATCTAGCAGGGGGCACCGCGACGGCCGCAGAACCGTCGCCGTTGGCTATTCTAAAAGAACCACCAACGCGAGCAGGTGAGGATGACATTAGGGTCGGATAAGATGTTGTATTCCGTTCTCCCCTTACCCCCCCTTTTTAACAGATTTATTAGGTCAAGGTTATATCAAAAGCTATGGGCAGCAGTACATGTTTGGCGAGTGGTACAGCACAATTATTAATGTGTGTAGTAATCCTTCCGTGCACGCGCGCCGCGAGTGTCCGCTATGCAAATTCCACGTGTAACATTAAATAACTACGCTGGATGTTTCCTAGTTTATTTATATAGGTAGCACTAGGTTCAAACTATGGTTTCTCTTACTTTTTATTATTAAAAAACTATAGAACGGAATCAAAGGGTTTCGCTTTGGCGCGGGGTTTTTGCGTACGTGGAATCGAGGTTGCGAAGACTACTACTTTTAAGACAATGTGAAGAAATATGCTGAAATATATCGTGAATATATTAAAATCGTTAGGTTAGGTTAAATGGGTTTTGTTTCTCCTAACAGCTGCTTTTTTATTTCATAAATTCGGCAAATTAATAGACAGGTCACCTGATGATAATTGATCGCTGCCACCCAAAAATATCCACACCGCTTGCATCATGGACGTGTCGCCGGCTTATCTAGTCGGGGAAAAAACGTGAAGGGAAAAGGGTGGAAAGTGGAAAGGAGCAATCCAGCAATCTCACTCACGGAACGAATCGCGACGGTAAAGCTATTACCTACCAATAATTTGTTTCTTTAATCATTCACAACTCAAATTTGGGAAAAGGATGCACAAATACATAATTGGGACTTGCAGCCTTTTGTGTCCTGGTGCAGCATCCATTTGATACTTACTCACTTATATCGTCTAAAATAATTGCCAAAATTATCGATAAGGATTTCAAAGATATGTTAAATCGCATTGCAACGGCGTGCCATCCGAATTGTGAATGATACAGACTTTAAGAGTAACTTGGAGGACTGTCTATATCACGGCGAATGCTCTGAGGAATAGATTTGATCAAAGAATACCACCTACACATTACTTATGGTTGTGGGGCATAAAACCAAGAATCTTTTTACCTTACCTTAGAGAGTTAGGATCAACATTGTATTGACATAAAGCCGTTCTCTATATCCTATCTATCTTTAACAAGAGGTTAAAATAGCTACCATTACTATATAAGTATAATTATAACCTTCATTAAACAAAGATTGTCATATTTATTTATCTTACTTAGCTATATATAAATACTAGCGGCCCGGCCCGGCTTCGCCTGGGTGCAAATACAGATTCCAGTCCATATTTTATTTAAAATCAATATGACAGCTGTTGTCTAAACTGCTTATCCAGTTCCAATTCCATCCTATACCTATTCTTATGTCCCATTTTATCCACGTTATATTCTATTCTATCCCATCTTTCCAGATTCAAATCATTATTTAGCTACGGAGATATTATAACACTGTTAATACTCCGACGACACTCATTGAAATCAATCAAAAGATACCATAGCTGACCCGGCCACGCTTCACTATGGCTTAGTTATTATATGATTAATTTTATATTCAATTATTTAGCATAGCTAAAAAGCCCGACCCACCTTTGCCTGGATGCAGTTATTTTTTTATTTTACTCCACACCAAATACATGTTATTTTTCGTATAAGCTCTTGTATATCTAAACATGCTGTAGCTATCCTACTGTCCTGCTCAATTCCGTCCTATCTAATCTGTCAGCTATCCCCTACCTCCCACTCTATTATATCCCTTTTCTCCATATCCAAATAGTTATAAATTTTTTACATTAAACACTTTAGAGATTTTGATTATCCATGCAGTATTCCATCCCTTATTTCACCCCCACTATGCTGTTTTCCAAAAACATTACGCCATTACTTTTTGTTTGTAATAAAGTGATGAAATATTAATTTTCATAGAAATACACTCACACTCAAACACACAATTAACGTAGTAACAATTATATTTAACTGGTTTCTCAAGACACAGGCAACGCCTAATTTGAGAATCCCTGCAATATTCTCCATAATTATATAAAATTGTTATTTTATTCAGTTCAGTTCAGTTTTTATTTTAAGTGTTATTTTATTAAAGATTTTTCATTTTCAAGCGACAATCTATTTTGAAAAGAAGTAAAACTTCTTACGTGTGAATATTATTTCTTTAATTGTCCTATATTTATGTAGCGTCATAATATAGGTACGTACTCTTTAGTTTACACAAAATAAATTTCTGAACGTATGCATATTTGACAACCAATTTAAATGTCTACCACTGTCTACCACTTTTCATTACTGTCATTAATTTACATCTTTAAAATCTAAAATACGCCATTAATCGAATATTGAGATATATGTTGTCGATTCGAAATCGTTATTTAAATACGTTATTTAATTTGAGGGAAGAGTTTACCGTATCGACGGTATGAACATTAAACGTTTGACAGCTACAAACCCATGAACATTTTGTATGGCAAAATGTTTTTTCCTTGTTTTTTCCTTTATTTTATACTTTCTTCAATTTAATCGAGATAAAAACTATCTCACCCTTTAAGTTGGAACAAATAACACACATCTACAAAGTTTCATTATAATCAGTTGAGTGGTTTAGGAGCCCATCGCGTACAAACAACGTGACACGTAAATATATATATATTAAGATATGCACCATATCCCTATATTTGTTAACTGAAACATAACATGCATCTAAATATCTAATGAAACCTTTTGTGAGAGATAGAATATAGAGAACGGCTGATAGTAATGATAGCCATTCTAACCTGTTGTTAAAGACAGATAGGATATAGAGACGGTAAAACATCAACACACAGACTGCCCTTACCATGGCTGTATTATTAAAGATTTCTTTGAGAAATGGATCGAGGTTACGAGTAAGTGCTGAACCGTTGCCAAACTATCCAATATTGTAAATCGCGCTGTCCGTTTTATTGTTTGTGTGTGATTTTATTTCGCTATCGGATTGATTTGATTGTGTATTTTGGATGGGATTTTCACGCAATAAATTTTGTTTTGTGTATAAAGTTATTATTAGATAAAGTGGAGTGTGTGTTTTATTTTTGATCTGGTTTCTATTTTGATTTTTGAGGGCTTGTTTTTGTATGTTGGTAATGATTTAAAAATATATACCAGTTGGAAAACTTAAAAATAATTTAATAGTTATATAAACTTTCATAAAAGTATAGGTTTTTAGAAATTATAACCACCTACTGGTGGTAGGTTCCTCATATGTGAGAGGCTGCCTGGGGGGGTAACACCGCAATGTCTATTTCTCCCGTCAAACAGCAGTTCAAATGCACTGTTGTGTTTCGAATGGAAGGACATTGTAGCCAGAGTAACTACTGGACATATGGATACTTAACATCTTTTGTCTCAGGATGGCGACCGCAGTGGAATACAAAGCATTGCTTTGTAATTCAAGGTGTTGTTTGGTTTTGCTTCTATTCATGAGCGGTCGCATCGCTTACCATCAGGCGAGCGGCATGCTTGTCTCGCCATTCAATGCAATAAAAAATAAAAAAAAGCTATTTTAGTGACATAAGGAATTAATTTTGAAAGATATTCATTACTCATTAATTTATGTGAGTGTTAGAACTACATTGTAAGACTTTCCGTTCTTCTATTGTAATTAAGGCCAACGATTTGGTACTAAAAGAGAGACTTCTAAAATTGTTTATTATACCATTCATCCAATCATTCTAGAAAATAGAATGATTGGACCGTCTGAATCCACTTAACTACACAAAATATTATGTGAGTTATCGTATAGCCGACTTTTACAAATTATCTGTGTAATGGAGGCAGCTACTCAAGAAGCTTATACCCAAATGGAGATTGTATTCCGTATATAAAAGTGAAGCACAAAAATTTGACCTTAAATGACGTCGCTGTTATCTTCTATCCTTTTCTATCGAGTGACAATGAATGAACATAATGTCATTTTCATTCATTGTCACTCTAAAGAAAAGGATAGAAGATAACAGCGACGTCATTCAAGGTCAAATTTTTGTGCTTCAGTGTTTTATACGGAATGCAATCTCCATTTGGGTATAAGCTTCTTGCAGCTACTGTATCTAGCGGACTGAAGTTTCTACAGCTGTCTGCAAGATGGCGCTATTCTACTCAACTAGTGAAATTCAAATTAATTGATTGAAGTGCTTTTTGTTTTATTTTTGGGAAATAATGAGATCCTGGATTCGATTCCTAGGTACATTATTGAACGTGTTTTATTTTGAACGTGAAATTATTTTGCAAGGAAATAATATTTTGTTTTTAGGCCTATGTTCGGCAGTGGGCTTCTGTGGCTGAGATGATGATGATAATATTTTTTCGTGACAATCGTTACAGAAATATACATAAGTTGTTAAAATCTAAGCCTAAGCTAACTGCATCAACCAAACTGCTTTGTGGGATAATTGATAAATGTAGTTTGACATGAATTTTTTTCTTAGACTGTAATTCAAATTCCAAGAAGATTTTTTCTATTTTAGTAGCTACTAGTTAAGGAGGCATCAGACACAATATTTTTTATGTAACTTTTAAATTATGAACGAGATATGAGCATGAACCAAGTTTTCTCTCATACCAATCCATCAGCGACGCCCAGTCTTATTCTTATTTCTTAGCTACATTAAGCTAACAATGTTGGCCACAAATATTTGCTCATTACCGTTTGACACTAATTTGTAATGTCCAATATTGGCGGCAATAATAACTGAAATGATTACAAGGCTGGCTTTGTTTGATGTTTGCACACAATGTGCCCGCCACTTGGATAAATATTGTGAAACACACGTAATGTTATTTGCGGTTCTGCTGAATTCGATTTTAAATGAGGTTCGGCTCTTCCGTTTGGGTTAGGTTAGGTTATGATTTTAATGTACGTTTTATTAATGTGTCTTTAATACGTATTTTATTACTGAGTGGCCTACATTTTTATTACCGAATTACCGAACATTTAATAAAACTTTAGCCTTGATGTAGTTATTATTAAAGCTGTATGAATGTGTCGACCAAACTGTGTGATAAGACTATCTTATACTCTTAAAAAATCAACGATAAGCTTTGATGCTTTGTTGCGATTTGTTCGATGAGCAAGATTTCCGGAGATCGTAAGCTGATGGATTTTTGATAGTAAATCCTTTCATAATTATTTATTTACCCGTTATATATGTTGCATATTGTATCGAACACTATCCGCTAATATAAATCTGTATCTGTATCAGCCCATATACGTCCCACTGCAGGGCACGGACCTACTCTACAATCGAGAATACGATTGAGAGTGGTTAGGCCATATAGTCCACCACGCTGGCCTAGTGCGGGTTGGCGGACTTACATACCATAGAAATTCTTATAAATCGCTATGGTATGCGGGTTTCCTCACGATGTTTTCCTTCACCGTTTTAGTGCGTGGTGATTGATTATCAATACACACATGACTCCGAAAAGTCAGAGGTGTGCCCTGGGATTCGAACCCGCGACCACCGTGAACATGTAGGCAGCCACGTCTAGTCCGTTTACCAACAGGCCACCACGCACTTTAATTAAATATGTTAAACTTAAAGTACGCATGGAATGTGGAAAAATATTTAAAAGTTTCATAACATTGTGTAATCCGAGCGACATTTTTATTACATAGATGTGATAAACGTGCGAGCGATTAGCCTGATGGTAAGTGACCACAATTACTTGCAAATTATACAGGTACATACATAAGCTCACGCTTTTATTCACGAAGGGGAAAAGAGGTTAGATATTATAATCGCACATAATTATTGGGCTATTTTCTATCTCAAGATATGACAGACGCGTGTATTGTTATCATCATCATCATCATCAGCCCGTTGCAGTTCACTGCTGGACATAGGCGTCTCCCAAGGTACACCACAGAGCCCGGTCTGTAGCTTTACGCATCCAGTCCCTGCAGGCCCTCTTCTGCAAATCATCCCGCCATCTGGCCATAGGACGTCCCACGCTACGTTTGCCAAGACGCGGTCTCCACTCCAGAACACGCTTACTCCAGCGGTTATCCGTTCTGCGACATATGTGGCCAGCCCATTGCCACTTCAACCTACTAACTTTCAGAGCTATGTCGGTTACCTTGGTTGGTTACTTTATGTTGGTTCGGGGTGTATCGTTATGATGGGCACAAATGTCAGATAGGCACAATGGACACAAATGCCATTTCTAAGCAACTTATTTAATACTTTTCTATCAAGAATTTCTTCAGCAACTTGTGGAATCCTTCTGGATCCATCGAGTCCCTACCATATTTATTAGGTCTTTTATTTAGCAAGGTAGAGGCCAATCGTAATTTCACAGCGTTACACTACCAAAAAACAGCTGCAAAAGTTATCTTATTGTGAATGCAGCAAGTCGAAGCTTCTCAATTATGTTGAAAAATATTAAAATAGCTTTGAATACTTGTTTCGTAACACATCAGGGATCATATTTCGATAGAAATATGGACAAATTATGCCAGATCTCGCCGTGGGCTTCAAATTTTCCATAATGCTGGATTGTGAAACGTTTCTATGTTTAGGGTTGTCACTGTCATTTTTTCGTCATTTTTTAACACAGGGTATATACAAACTGCTACCTAAAACGAAGCCTGTTGGAAGTATTAGTGACTTTATACAAAATGAAGTCTTAGCAAAATCGATGCTTTTTTGTGATTTGTTTATTGTCTTGTTTGGGTGGTCAGTCCATAGTTCTTGCGCACGAATGATGCGTCTTCTCAAAAATGCTAATAGCATTAAATAGGTAACGAAAACTAAATTGCTAACGAAATATAGATATATCAATATCTTATAAAATAGTGTATGACATATTGATTTTTATTAGACACTATTGTTAATAAGGTTAGAATTACGTTATTTAAAAATAATACTCTTAGAAAATTGTACATCGTCGTTGTGTCCAATAAGATTATATCACGAAATCTCTACGTGTCTTATTGCTTCCACAACTAGCCATACACAAATAGTAATGCTGAAAAAATAATAAAAATATATTTTGATAACCAGAGATTTTTTGTGTGCCAACCCTATAGACATTTAACTTTTCGAGTTGGCGCCGCGCGCTCAGTAACGTCGTGTTATGAGTTTATTAGTCGACACTAACTGCCGTGGTTAAATTAATCTCTTATAACTGTACACTAACTGGTTTTGGAGAAGGGCATACATGTTATAGTTATGAACCGTTTATACATCTGATAAGCTTAAGTTCCGTTTTATTGGTCTAGTACCGGCATGAGATATCGACATGTTATGTTTTTCTAAAATAATTTACATAAAATGCATTTCCTTCGGTAGGAATCGAATGCTATAGGTTTTGTATATACCTAATAAAATTAACAGCAATATTTGCATTTATATTTAAATAAATAAATAACGTCCAGTCACATACTAAGAACGAATCTTGTGTCGTGGGTATCAGGAACTACGAGACTCATAAACACCCAGACCCGAAAGAAATAGGTATTTGTGGATCACATAAATATTTGTCCCGGTGTGGGCATCAAACAAGGGGCCTCACGTTTCCCAGCCGGCGTCTTACCAACTGCGCCACGGAGGCAACTAACAAAAGTAAAAGTATTAACATCCGAATTAAAATCATTTTCAAAAGAGATCTCTCAAAGCTGTGCTCTAGTTTAGTAACATTTCGACATAATTTCGTGGAAGGTAATCTATATAGGTATTATTATCGAGATGTAATGTTCAATCGCCCTTTACGACTCGCCATTATGAACCGAACTACGTTGAGTGAGTGGAGCGCTGTATGCAGGAATAAGCCATATCAAAAAATGTTTATTACTTGTGCATATTGGTTTATTTCAAGTTATCGTTACTGCCTGTACGGTATTTTGATGCTAATATCTATAATACTATAAAGTTTTATCAAAACCCGTACAGCAGTTCTTGCGTAAGACACTAACAAACATATGTACGCTATACAATTGTACCTTTCTCTTATCTCTACAAAAATAATAAAAAATACTTGTAATTTCTCTCATATGCGAGCGCCTGCTTGTGTAGGTACCACTGCAATGTCTATATCTCCCGCCAAACAGTAGTGTAAACGCACTGTTGTACTCCAGTTTGAAGAACATTGTAGCCAGAGTAAAAACTGGACATATTGACACGTAACATCTTATGTCTCAGGATGGCGAGCGCAGTGGAATACCATGCATTGCTATGTGATTCATGGTACTGTTTCTTTTTGCTACTGTCTATGAGCGCTCGTACCGCTTATCATCAAGTGAAAGGCATGCTAGCTTCGCCATTCATTACAACCAAAAAAAAAGAAAATGGATTTGATGGTATGTGCTGCGTAATACTAATAAATGATAAACTAGCGATGATTAAAAATTTGTTCAATGATGTATGAATCTCTTCTGCAAGCGGTAGTTGTCTGGCAACACTGAGTGCTCGGCACGTGCGCATGCGTCGCGCCGGTGTTGCCAAACTAATGTGTCTCTATGTACTCTAACTGTTGCGGTGACTTGCGCCAATTCGCTAAATTGTAAATACCTACTGTAATTTAACATGTATACTTGTGATTATGAGGCGGACAGAGGTGCTAAAAGGTTTACCCGTAGGGAAAATTATTTGCAAATTACTTCCTATCTAAGATATGGCAGGATAGAGCACCAACGTTATTTTAGACACAAATTTTACCATATCCAGAGTCGGAAATTACCTTCAGCTTAAATATTTGATATCTGCTACAAAATGAATTGCTATAGCTATTGTGTTGCTATAGCCTTATAACTTCCATATATTTAAACGATTGACCTCATCTAAAAAATATGTGTATTGGTCTAATGACTTCAGCCGATCATTTGCTTGACGACAATAATTTTACTCAATAATCCATAGCGTCTTATATACCAAAAAGCCTTCATAAAATGTAATACCTACCAATTAGTATATAAAATATGTTGCCGAAAGTATAATGTGAAGTAACAATGATATATAAAAGGTAAGAAGACGTGTTATTGTTGTTCGCGAGGTTGCCGATGTGTTTGCATCGAGGCCCTTCCGCTTCCGGCTGCACGGCCCTTACGGCGAGGATCCTGAGTTTTGTTTGTGTTTGTTATAATAACTTTGGTGTATGTACAGGAGCTTATGCAGATACTGATATCGGTTGCCATAAAGGCAATGTGAGCGAGAAGTCAGCTATTAATGAAGAGGTGTCGAGTTGTATCAACAGTTATTCGTAATTTTTTTGTGGGATGGATAATTGTTTTGGAGTTTTTGATAGTCACGGTTGAGTGGCAGAAATACGCTATATACCTAACTAGGCAAAGCTAAACTAGGGTTGAAACATATGGCAGGAAGAGATTTTTCCCAGAAATGCGACACACAACGCAGATCAATATGACGGGGTTTTAATATAGTTCTTATTAAATTCTTTATTGAAAATCTGAAGCCCTTAATACTTATATAAAACAACTGGTCTGTTTATCTTACGGCCAATAATAGATTTACATTTAAAAATATAACTTATATAATATATAAGCATAGTTAAGATAATAACAAAATATAGTTAGTTATGAAGGTAAATCCGAATATCATGATTTAGGAATCCCGGCATTCTTAAGATACTGTTCATATACCACCTATTGCATTTCCCTGTATCGTAAGTAATGACTTCAGGTGCGCCCATTTTCTCCAACTTGGCCCATAATCAACAAAACAAAAAACATTAATAATTTATAATTTTCAAACATCCTTATATTACTTTCTGAGTACAAAGGCATTCCCCGGCATAACACCCATCGTAATACGTCATTATCCGGATCTTTCCCGGGTTTAAGCGTTAAGCTTCATTTCACCTTCGCTTTTGTGAGCTTTCATAAACAAGAAGCTTTTTAAAAATACCCCCTGAAAGCACTTATGCAAATTTGATACGCGACTTAAATGGTATTAGGACGTCGACATTCAAGAGGTCTTGGAAGGGATGCATCCAGCTCGTGATAAGCTACGCGATAATGTTACATAGTTGTAGTATATTATAGTTTACTTTTTTGTTAAGGAACTTGTCTTCAAGATTTGTGTGTAGTCCCGCCAGTTCGAATTGGGTATATACCTGTAATGAATGTGTAGATAATAAATAAATAAGGGAATGGTTTTTATAAGGATTTTAATAATTTATTTAAATCAAATGTTTTTCTTCACCGCTGTCATATTTATTTCATGTAGCCGAGTATAATAAATAATAAATTAATCATTATATTACAACAAAATCTTGCAATGTAATGATCGTCGTCAATGATAAATGATAATCCACGTTGAAAAAAATCAATAGGGTACTACTATAAATTGTAATAACCTATTGGTCTATTAGTGATTAACTATCATATCTGGAACTCTAAAATCCATATTTTAGATATTATCATCTGTTTCTACCTTTCAATTCGAATAATATTGGATTCTTTTTATATATTCGGTTGCCTCGGTGGCGTAGTTGTACTACGGTACGGTTACAAAGCTGAGGTCTCGGGTTCGAATCCCGGGTTGGGAAAAGTGATACTGGATTTTTCTATTCAGTATCAGCCCAGAGTCAGGAATTTGTGCCCGATATGGCGATAGGCTCGCCACCTATCACATTGTGGGACGGAACATACAAGGCGAAATGTGGGTGCCCCTGGCACCTCTGCCTACCCCTTCTGGGAACAAGGCGTGAGTTTATGTATGTATGTATGTATGTCTTTTTATATATTTTATGTGGGATAATCTAGTAACGAAAACAATTTTTCACACTTCATGGAAATTGTACTGAAATAAATAGGTTATAGTAGTTCAGATTTAGAGTACCACAATTGCAATTTGTATTAAAGAGTCTTAATTTCTCAAATGTTCACGTTGGATTCTAATTTGGTGATAATTTAAGCACACAAGCAAGTGAATTTGTAAATCTGCCCACGCCATAACAGGTGCTACATGCCTAACGTGACCATTTATTTTTTGTGCCAGAGCGGGACATCTGTGGAATGAAATAATAATAATAATGAAGTTTTTACAAGTTTTTATATGAGTATGAAACTCTAAATTTTCTGAAAATCTGAATTTTCGTAATTAAAATAGCTTTCATTACTGCGACACTCAACTGTTTTTTATCACTTGTCCATATTTTGTTAATGTGAGAAAAAACTCTTTCGATAGGTGCGTTACTTCCAGGCAGGCACATAACGTACTCAATAATTGTGGAGAAGTTTTATAAATCAAGATTGTATTTAAGAAAGTGCTGGAATAATTCGACCCCACTGTTTTTAGCTGTAGTTTGGTAAAGCATTTCGCGCTGGAAATACATTTTAAATTATCGTTTGGTCTGTTTGCAAGAGCGGGACTGTGTAGGCCTTGCTGGGGACACCGGGACAGACTTTCTGAAAGCGGGACTGTCCCGCCCAAAGCGGGACGTATTGTCACGTTATACATGCCATATCATTGCTCAAAACAGCATATTTCGTAATTAGCCCTTCAAATGTTTGGCTTTATATCTGTCGACCATTCTAACAATCGATCTTTTGGCCTTGTAATGATTTTAGTAATTGGGAACCAATATTGGTTATTACGAATTAGTGTCGAACGATAATGAACAAATATTTGTGTCCAATATTTCGTGACTGACGTTGTGAAAAAATGTTTGGGCTGTTAATTATAGAGGCTTTTTATCGCCTTTGGAAATTGAGGCTCTCAAAGTAGTAAGATATATTGGAAGATTAATTGAAATCACATGCCTATGGGTGTCGCGTTGGCAGTTGGAACACCGATTTTATAAAATTTTATCAATGGTGGAGTCACATAGTTTTGGAGGAAAATCTAATCCCGTATTAGATTTTTTGGGATTTTATTATTTTGGATATGTGCAACGTAAAAACCACCTATTTTCTAATCTTGAAAAATACTTTATAGAAGCAAAGCAGTTGTGTAGCATCTCTAGCAGTATATCAAGGGGTTTATCGAGGAAGTCTCCCTCAACAGCAGTACTAAAGTATTTTTGTATGTTTAATTAGTGAAATATGCTAAACAAGATCGTCTTGACCTCGCCCGACCTCTTAGATTTAATCTGGGCGGACGAACCGACAAATGGGATGGCTCTGGGGATGCTGTATTTGGGAATTTGTTGTACATATTGTGAGTCATAGTACGTACCTGTGCAAAAGTGGTGGTAGTATTTTTTTATTATTCGCTTCTTTCAGACTTGTTACAGCCGCTGCCAATAAACAAACCCAATCCAAAATTTGCCGTTTTAGATTGACAGCTCAATCGTTTTTCTGATACTATATTGCCAATAATCAACCTCAGTAGTGAATAAACTATGGCAACATGACAGGAGACCAATCGAAAAGTAGAAAACAATTGACAACAAAACAGATTGACTTCAATCTAAATTTTTTCGATTGATTATTGGCATCGGCCGTAAATATACAGCGTCTTTTTTATGTAGCGATGGAGAGTACTAATTAAATACTTTGATAATTTTACATTTTATGGACTACGCGGTGATGTGTTCTTTTTGCCTAAGAACAATTGCTGTACGATAACTTGTGTAGAGCGGAATAGTTACGAATCATAGAATCAAAGATGTCAGTAAAAATAAGTAGAATATAAAACAAAATGTGATACAATAAATAATGTAATCCCCTTATAACACTTGGTTATTTGGAATAATTTGCTAGGGTGGCTAAGGCCCCCAACTGCCACCCAACAAAACTATTCCGGCCCTGTGCTGTCAGTTGGCGATGTAGTTAAATTCTAAATAAAATCGGGAGCGTTCTCATTGAGGAGTTTCGCGCCTTCCATCCATTCTCATTGAAATAGGTTGTTCGCATTTACACGCTGATTGTAAATTCTTATTACGTTTTTAATCTAGATTAATTGTTAGATTTGACTATTATTTATTGCTACTAAGGTTTTTAGAGCACGGAATGTGATTACGAAACATTTTTATAATACAGACGGCGATTGTGAAACAGGAGGTTTTGAGTTCAAAATATAAAAACAGTTCGCATTAGGCCAGCGTGGTGGACTATATGGCCTAACCACTCTCAATCGTACTCTCGACTGTGGAGAAGACCCGTGCCCTGCAGTGGGACGTATATGGGCTGATAAAGAAGAAGAAGAAGATATAAAAAAAATGATTGTTTTGTATGTTGAACATTGCGGTCTACCAAATAGGCGTTCATCCAACATAACTATAGGCTTCGTGGGACAGGAATATTGCTCATCTTTATACTGCCAAGGTAAAGGGATGTCTGTATGAGTGAGTACCCCTACCCTCTTCCCATCCTATTTCTTCCCGTTCCATTCCCGAATGAATGGACCGGCAACACATCCATGATCCAAGCGTTATGTATGTTCATGGGGACAGTAATCATCAGGTTTGCTAGTTTGCCGAACTCATGCATTAAAAATAATAAAAAACCGGCCAAGTGCGAGTCGTATTTGCGCCCGAAGGATTCCGTACCTATAAAAGAAACCCTAAAAATTATACGTATGGTATACCCCCTAATATTTTAATTTTTTTATTGTATTATTTATAGTATGTATTGTTGTAGAGGTAACGGAAATACATAATTTGTGAAAATTTCAGCTTTCTAGCTATTACGGTTTATGAGATATAGCCTGGTGACAGGCAGACAGCGGAGGCTTAGTGATAGGGTCCCGTTTTTACCTTTTAGGTACGGAACCCTAAATATGTACTACAAATGACGTCAAAAGAACCTCGTAAAATGATGTGCTGTTTTAATTCCCAGCGTACATACGTTGTTCCCGACCTCCTTTACATCGCGTACGCCTTGTACTAATTCCACCATATTTTCGTGCGAATCTCTCTCGCCACGTGCTAAATTCGTAAAATCTTTATATACGATGTATGTTTCCAGGGAGATTACTTTATTTTACGTCATTCATTGTTGCTTATTAGTTGGTATCGTCTATTTTTCCTGCCAAACAGTAGAGTAAATGCACTGTTGTGATCCAGTTTAAAGGATATTGTAGCCAGAATAAAAACAGGACAAATTGAGACTTAACATCTTATGTTTTAGGATGCGAGCGCAGTGGAATGCATTGCTTTGTAATTCCTGATGTTGATAGCTTTTGCTACTGTCATTGAGCGGCTGTATCGGTTACCATAAGGGGGGTTACTCTATAAAAACGAATTTCGAATGTTCGGGCGCCGTCCATAAAACTTCACTAACGCGCCTAGATACTCCACAAAATTTTGGATTCCTCTGCCGTACGTCGCAACCAATAAAAAAATTGTATTGATTTTTAAAAGTGGCAATAGTTACTCAGGACGTCAAACATTCGAACATTCTAAGTTCGTATCGTTTTTATAGAGTAACCCCCCAGACGAATGCCATGCCCGTGTACCGTCGTGTACCTTCACTGCAATAAAATCTATTCCTCTAAGTAAAAATATAATTGATCGATGATCCGAAACTTCAGTCCTTGACTTATATAATGGATATTATAAATGAACCTGTAGGCGTTGACGAGTGTAATGCCAATTGTACATTCTAGGGCGAGAATTCTCAGACGGCGATACATTTTTTTTATATTACTCCTGTATTTATTGTTACAAATGGACCTAGTTGCGGAGTATTGTTAGAGACTAGATAATTAAGAGATGAGACAAATGTGAATGAAGTTTATTTGCTTGTATTAATAATGCTTTTGAGAGACTTTTACAATTTATGTTTAAAAAAAATATTACGCATCAAATTATTACACATATGCCTTCTTGCAACTTGGAAATAGGTAATATATTATTGCTTGTTTATTACGAAGTAAATGTGTTAAGAAGTCCAAAAGATAGAATATATTATATAGTAGATAAAATTATCAATAATCAAGCTATTAATAGACTTAATCAAGTTTTGACCGAATGCCAGGATTTGAGAATTGATATTCTCGTTATCAAGATGATGAAACAATGTCATACATTACAAAACTTACACCACGAATAATATGAACAAAAATATCAGCTCTACCATATAAAACAAGTAAATTGGATGGTCTTTAGCTATCAGAGAGCCCAGCTTCCGATATCTCTAGAACGAAAATAAAAAGTTCTTGTGAAATTCAATTACTGGTTGTGATGGTAACAGATACAATTTTATTTAATTTTTTATCATCAGCAATTAAAATACATATAATTATCTCAACTTATTAAAACATTATATTTTAATTGTTGACGTACATGAGAATATTTAAGCATTATAATTATGCAAATTGTGTTTTTTATCAGTCTGATGCTAATTGTTATATATGTGTATTAATATGTTTAGATTTAGAATTGAATTGCTTATTTATTAAGAATACTGTCGGGTCATGGTTATCAATTATAAAATTTAAAATACGTGACCTTGCTAACTGATCATTTTGGTGACCATTTCGATACTGTTGTTATTTATTTCAGCCTTCATTTGTCAAAAATCCGCTATGAAATCTTTGTTGGAGGTCTGTGTTGAGCAAATATATTCTTGCCTGGTACGCCGTATGATATTGATGTAGTTTTAATTATTATTATATTAATGGAAGCATTTATGAGTTCATAAATGAATGAATCAAATTTGTACTTAACACAAAACTGGAAGCCGATTTTATCTATTAAATAAAAGAACATTGCGTGAAACTTAATCTTTTTCTACTCGTTCTAATTTCATAGTTATTCAGTTAACAGTCTTCAAATAATAACTTGAGATTCTCATTAACAAGAATTATTACATATTGTATTATTGAGATGTGTGTTAATCTGAATAAATACCGTGTCAGTGTGTCTTGGTGTAACAGATTTAATTGTGTTATATCTACTGATGAGAACAAAGGAAAGATACCTATAAAGTCATTGAAAGTCCAAGAAACCGATGAAAAAATATCACCTGCTGACTTGCTTATTATGAAATTAGCAGGAATGAGGCTGACCTAGTAAGGGCCCAAACAAAGTTGACGAAACGTGTGAAATATTTGGTACTACCAACACATAACTTATTATAATCCCAAAAACATGCATCAATAATGATATCCAATCATCATTAATGTGTATAATCAACATAAATAATGTTATATATGTCGTGGAAACACCAAAACATGCCTAAATAACTACGGAGGAGCGATTAAAATGTAAATGGAGACGTGGACGATAATACATGCATAAATCAAAACGCATTCGATTGAGTTGGAAAACTACTGGACGTGAGACTTTAATTAATGGTATTGCTTTAAAGAGACAAAGGGCTGAGAGGGATTGCGTGGTTGAGGTTACAACAGACGGGCTTCAGATTTTGGATATACCGTTATGGTAGCTGTGTCGATGACTATTTTATTCACATATACCTACTAATACAACTCCTGGTGCTTGTTTCTCATATGTGAGAGATCTGATTGGGTACCACCGCAATGTCTTTTTCTCTCAACAAAAGGCAGTGTCAATTCACTGTGTTTCGGTTTGAAGGACATGGTAGCCAGAGTAACTACTGGACATAATGAGACTCAGTATCCTTTGTCTCTGGATGGCGAGCGTATTGGAATGCCAAACTTTGCAATTCATGGTGTTTGGTTTTGCTACTGTCCATGAGCGGTCGTATCTCTTACCTTTAAGCGAATGGCATGATCGTCTCGCCATTCATTGTGATAAAAAAGGACAGGATCAAACGAGTCATTTAATGAGCAGTGGTCATAACAATACCGCAAGAGTTTTAGATAGCCTAGCTTTGATTATTTTATTTCATTATTATTGAGAAAGCACATCTATATGCTCAGTAGAAAAACTTCGTCTATGTTATCATCGTGTTATGTGCGTGGTGGCCTGTTGGTAAACGGACTAGACGCGGCTGCCAATATGTTCATGATGGTCGCGGGTTCGAATCCCAGGGCACACCTCTGACTTTTCGTAGTCATGTGTGTATTGATAGTCAATCACCACGCACTAAAACGGTGAAGGAAAACATCGTGAGGAAACCTGCATACCATAGCGATTCATAAGAATTTCTATGGTATGAAAGTCTGCCAACCCGCACTAGGCCAGCGTGGTGGACTATATGGCCTAACCACTCTCAATCGAATTCTGGATTGTAAAGTAGGCCCGTGCCCTGCAGTGGGACGTATATGGGCTGATACAGATATAGATGTTATCATCTATTATAACTACATCCAACTGGAGTAGGCAGATAAATAACACCTACCAAATAACATCCATCAGTCACATACATAGTCCTGATCCCACACTAACATCGAGCCTTGTGTCGTGGGCATCAGAAACTACGAGAGACTTTTCTGTCTCACAAACACCATCCGAAAGAAATATATGCGGGCCGCACAAACATTTATCTCGATGCGGGTATCGAACCCCAACCTCTCGTTTCACAGGCGGCGTCTAACCGCCTGCGCCACGGAGGCTGTCAATCAAGTGACTGTAGATATCAATACGGGGCACAGATAGTATGTCAGAAACGTGTCCTGTCTGCCGATCAGTAGTGTTTGCGTTGATTCAGTCCAGACCACCGCGTCAATGTAGGTCACAGCAATCGCGCCCACGCATATAAAACTATCACTCGAATAATCATCGCCGCCCCACTTGGAATCGAACCCGCCACCTTTATTTATAACGCTGTTAATGTTCCGCCTATTTCCTATGTTTTGTGTGACATTTTGAATTAATATTTATACGACACGCCACGAGTCGGGGTGAGCAACATGTTATTTTGTCGTGTCCTACAGGAATATACGTATAAGCGTATTGCTCTAGTTAAATCTGTGCCAGCCTATATACGCTCCAATGTAGGGCACGGACTTCCTCTAAAATCATGAGTATGATTGAGAGTGGTAAGGCCCTATAGTCCACCACGTTGGCCCAGTGCGGATTGGCAGACTTACATACCATAGAGATTCTTACAAATCGCAATACACACATACACACATGACCCCGACAAGTCAAAGGTGTCCTGGGATTCGAATCCGCGACCACCGTGAACAAGTTGGCAGCAGTTACTACGAACTTACACACGCACTTTTTAAGCACTCTCTTATATACATATTACATTTACATACATGCAGTTATTAAAAACTTTTGCTTCTATCACCGTTACTTCTAAATAATTTGTATGTGTTTCTTGTTCCAAATAAACTTTATTATTATTATTATTATTATAAAGAAACAATTTCAAACAACTTTCCCGACTTATCCATTATTATTTCATACCAGAAATACACGTGTTGTCTTTCAGAATTAATTTCGTGGTAGCATCCACTTTGGCTCAACCAAATATTTTGTTTCTCTTATGTTGTTTTACATTTATCCCAAGCTTTACCGTCCTATTTTGTTTAAAGAGTTATATTATCCCACGAAGAGATAGAATCACATACAGGATCCGTTTTTTGTGGATGTTCATAGGTTATTAAGTATTAACCCATGTTATGGTTTTATCCCATGGTTGCCTGTAAGAAATTAACTAGTGTGATAAGGCCACCTCTCATACTGTTATTTTTATTGTGAAGTTTCTAAATAGTATATCTATAATTATAACTATATAACTTGTGTATAACAATAAATTGTTAAGATGACGTCAATCTCCAAACAAACACTTCGTAACGACTTTTTTTTTTGTTAAGGTGTACCTGACAATATAGCAAAGTGAAAATTAGGACCACATAATACGAGAATATTTCATCAATATTAATATTATATTAATTTAAATATTTATTCGATTAATATTGTCCAATGTCTGTGTTTTTTTTTCTTCTTACGTCTGTGATGTACTTGATATATTATTTTCTTTATTATAATCGACAGAATGATGTCATGTTTTGAAAATTTTGTTTAATTATGTATTGATAAGTTTATAATTTATTAGGTCCAGAATTTCCGCGAAACTTTAACTTTTTGTGTTAGTCTATTCTAATGCAGTTAGTTATGCAAATTTTTCTGAACTTGTTTAGTTTTAAATTTGCTTAATCAATAAAATACATAGTCATGACCTTACCCTAACATTAAGTCTTGTGATGTGGGTATCAGAAACTACGAGAGACTTTTTATACTTTTTACAAACGGCCATAACCGGAACAAATACCTGTGTTTCATACAAATATTTGTTTCGGTGTTCGGATCGAACCCGCGTCTTCTTGTGTCACAACCGTCTAACTAACTGCACAACTGAGGCTGTCAATGCTTGTTCTTTGTTTTCAAGTATCAACGATTCTTACAATTGCTATAGAAACATACGATACTAAGCATGGTATAGACTGACTCGGTTGAGAACTACCTACAAGAACTAACACAACTAAAAGCTTTGCCCTCGCGTTTATTGTTTAGAAAAATACCAAAATGCTATTTATACTTCTCTCCCACCTATATCGAAAAAGTTTTATAATTTTACCCAAATTATTTTAAGTACTAAGAAAAATTGGGTCATCTATTTTACCTCAATTACCCAAACAACAAAAACCTGTGAAACCGTACTGTAGTATAACTACGCCACCGAGGCAGTCTAGACATTTAATATTAATCAAAAAAGCTACTGGCTTGCCATTATTGTACCCAAAATAGTCTTACGAAATCATAAGCATACATTGCATTTCGGAATAAAAATTTCATCAGCTCCATGAACAAATGCGGAAGTATTGTAAAGAAATGAAGCTGCAAGGTATTCAACGAATGCTCCACGCATTATCACGTTATAAAGACGATGTACATTTGTTAGTTCGGCCTTAAACTGTAGGAAAAGATGTCGCGCGAGGTCGATGCCTCGGACGGACTTATTGCGGTGGTTGGGGGACATATTATAATTATTTTATGATGCATTATCTTAACTGCGTGGTGGCTGCGGGATTAGATCTCAGGCAACAGCTCTGACTTTTCGAACATCTACACATTTTTCATCGTGAGGAAACATCCATACCATAGCGATTTCAAAGAATTTACATGGTAAGTAAAGTCCGCCAACCCGCATTAGGCCAGCGTGGTGGATTGTACGGCCTAACCACTGTCAATCGTGCTTTCGATTGTAGGGGAGACCTATGAATGCCCTGAAGTGGGACATAAAGATGCACAATATTAATTTAATTTGACTGTTTTTATCACCTTTTTGCTTTGTGTAAAAAAATTATTACTAGTATTCAATAAGTACTTTCATTTTCATAGAAACATAATAATTTTATAAGTGTATTTTATTTCAGAGACTTATAAATGTAAAAAGCTACTCACGCAGTTGCGATAACAAACCAATTAACCTAGCTCGACACAAAAAAATACCTCTAAATAATTGTGGGTCCCAACCCCCATATTTCCTGCCAAATCCGTCCCCATTCAGCTAATAACATATTGGAAATGTAGGAACACGGTACCACAAGGTTGTGACGTAGAGGGAAGCCGGTGGACGCTGGCCCTGAGTTGGTCACGATGCGTCAAACACCAACTATTTCTGATGGGAAATTATAACAGAGCTGGATTCCGGAAATAACGTAACATATTTTGAATTTAAAGTATTTCGGGAGTTGTTTTTTAGTCTGACATATATCGGGGCTTGGCACAAAATGATTTTGTAGGTTTTCTAAATTTATATTATAATATTAAAGGTTTTTAAAATAAGACATTGCAGGAAGTTAGTATCTACGTTGGAAATGTAATTAACTTTTTGTAATTACGTATTTAAGATAAGTTTCGTTTGTAATTCTTAATTAAATATAGTGGATAAAATTGCATATCAAGAGTTCATCGCAAAAGAAAAAAAAATCGTTCAAGGTGCTAAAATAGCATGAATACTTAAAACAAGAGGGCACAAATAAGATCATAATACAAAATGGCTAAATACGATTCCAATAAAAATATTGTAAAACACATTGTACAAAATACTTAAATATTACAAAGTGGTCCTCCTACGCCTCTAAAAAATATTATAAAATAACAAAGTTTAAATTTCCTGCATAAATACTCGTCCGTTATTACAAAATGGCGGCACAGTTTTTAATGCAATGGTCACTTCAGCAAACAGCCTTGTTGTAAATGGTTTTTTATTTACTATAGGGTACATAAAAGAAACATAAAGTATAGTGCCAAGCCGATAAACGAGTAGATCTTAGATCGGAACATTATATTTAGCTCAAGGACTTTCACTGAAAATATCGACTATGTGTAAATAATAATATGTGTAACAAATACCATTATCGCTTCAGACAGACACTTCGCCGTGGTTTTATGTGCATTTTTATTTCAAGCGAATGCATTAATGTCGCATATTGTTGTTAGGGTTGGCACTATTACTTTTGACAGGCGGTTTGAAGCGGGTAGGAATTTTAAGCTTATATTTGGTGTAGACTTTTGGTGAGCGACGATCTAACGACTTTACATATTAAATGCTACATTTTGAGTTTTAAATGTTTCACATTCAGTGATTCCGAAACGACATTAGTTGTGCAATTTGTCTTCTTTAATGTCAAGTAAAAAGACAGCATAATTATTGCGAGAATGAAAATAATTTGAATTAAATGCGATCCTTAAATCTGGCAGCACAAAATACTAATACAACGAGCTCATAATGTAGATAAATAACCTAATCAACTATAGTAATGACTTATAAATGATTCAAAAATTGCTGTTACAGTAGCAACCCTGCATCGTGATAATATTGAACATTCAACGTGATTGCGCGATTTGAGAATAAAGAAAAAAAAAATGTAACGTTCACATTCAAACGTAACTGTCAAGTGATTTATCTGTTTGTTTCGCTTTTCCGTGACTTTATTTAAACGCAGTGAAAATTTCACGACACGAGGCACGTGGCACCCCTGCCGTTTAAATGTACAATGCCGAATGGTAGCTATTTTTATTAAAGATTTTTTTGGACTAGGCTAGGATATCTCCTGAAACATTATTTTGAGATATTTCTGGAATACACAGATTTCGTAAAATATAAACTTTTTTTAACACCTATTTCATCCCACTGCTGTGCAAAGGTCTCCCCCATGTCTGTCCACAATTTGCGCTCTAAGGAAACTTTAGGCCACATGGGCTCGAAAGCATCCCAGTCGTCTCCAGCGTTTTTTATTTCTGCCGTGGCGTCGTCGACCATCAGGTATCCATTGGGTGACGATATTTGCCCAACGATCTGAATGCATTTGAGTCACATCGCCCGCCCAGTTCCATTTAATGCTGCTTTGCTTCCCACGTCTACCTGTGTTCACAATCTCCAATTCTTTGAGTAGCACTTGTAATAGGAGATAGACCTGAAACCAATATCTTCCATTGTATTGTATTGTATCAGCCCATATACGTCCCACTGCAGGGCACGGGCCTACTCTACAATCGAAAGTACGATTGAGAGTGGTTAGGCCATATAGTCCACCACGCTGGCCTAGTGCAGGTTGGCGGACTTACATACCATAGAAATTCTTATGAATCGCTATGGTATGCAGGTTTCCTCACGATGTTTTCCTTCACCGTTTTAGTGCGTGGTGATTGACTGTCAATACACACATGACTCCGAAAAGTCAGAGGTGTGCCCTGGGATTTGAACCCGCGACCACCGTGAACATGTTGGCAGCCGCGTCTAGTCCGTTTACCAACAGGCCACCACGCACTCTAATAATTAAATAAACAAAATATTTTCTAGCTGTAAAGAAGAAATATTGCGAGAAACTTCCTCAGCAACACAATATTTTTTTTGTTTTTTTTTTTATATTTCGAAAGCAGTGATACCGGATATGTTTACAAAACTTGATTTACAAAATTTTATCTTTAATCACGCTTGAGAACTACGACTATCTAGTATTGATGATTTTATTATTTTTATTGCGATGACTTGTGAGACGAGCCGTCCGCCTGACGATACGACTGCACATGAACAGTAGCTAAACGAAAGACAATGAGTATCCAAGCACTGCTTGGCATTCCGCTGTGGTCGCCAACCTGAGACATGAGATGTCCAGTAGTGAGTCTGGCAACATTGTCGTTCAAACCGGAACCCAACAGCGTATTTACACTGCTGTGTGGGGCAAGAATCGGACCAGATGGAAAAACATCGTGCGCGAAGGATTGCTTCCATGATGAGTCACGACCCCCAGCATTGGGGAATCGACGCAAGGAGGAGGAGGAGTGGGGGAAAAATAGACATTGCGGTGGTCAGTCAAAATTATTAATGAAGTAATTATAATAAGTACATAGATCAGTAATTTATTAGAGTCTGTTGGATTGTTTTAGTTGCAGCAGAGCAGTGGGATGTTGTGTTCGTTTCCAAGTTCGGGCTATCTATTAAGTGTGGGATTTTAATTTGTAATAATCACGTATGGGTTTCTTTGTTCTGAAAATACACGAGATAGACTCATGACCTGCCACACTTATATCATGAAAATAAAATAAGGCTTGGCGAAGTAGTGGTAGCTCCAGATCCCTGCCTATCTTGAAAACAAGCTTCAATTTATTACAGTAAGTATATTTTGTTTTTTTATGCTAACATACAAAATATAATCTATATTACGATAAGCGTTGAGTCAGAACCTTCTCGAATTATCGGCATTATCTCACGGCCTCATCTGACATATTTACAACAGTAAAAGTATTTAAGAAAAATAAAATCATCTCAATAAATGATGGCGGCCGGTAATGACCGGACGCGATATTTTTTTTCACTCTGCCGTTTCCTGTTTACGTCTCATATTTATTGGATTAATTAAAACGCTGTCATGAGCCGCGGCATTAAATTGTTTTATGTTAACAGATGCAAATAGTTTCTTTGTGTTGTACAACGGAGATAAATTAAAAGAGAAATTTAATATTCGCTTACAGCGGCGCCTAGTTTATCTTTTATTGGCGCGACAAAATTATTACGCATTTGATGATAGTTGAGTCAGTTTTTGACAAACACTAAAAGATATTATGTTAAAGCAAATCTGTTTTATGTTTGGTGGTAGGTCTCTCATAATATGTAAGAGGCCACTTGGATACGTTACATCGCAATGTCTTTTTCTCCCGCTAAACAGCAGTGTAAATTCTCCATCGTCTTTTGGTTAGAAGGACATCGTAGCCAGATTAATTACTGGATATATTGAGACTAAACATCGCGATCCTGAGACTTACTCAGGATGGCGAGCGCAATGAAATGCCAAGAATTGTTTCATACTTCATGGTGATGTTTTGCTACTGTTCATGAGCGGTCATATGCAGGATCGTCTCTTTATTCATTGAAATAAAAAAAATGTTAGCCAATCGTACAATCCCGGTGAAGCAAAACCATTTGTTAAATAGCTTAAACGGAGTACTTAAACGTATGCCGAAAATTATCTTCGTGATATATTCAAATGTATAAATAATATAATTTAGAATGCACAAATACTTTCATGTTATCAAATAGTACATTATCAGTAGAATTTGCCGGGCCTCGCTGGAAGGCCGGTCAAGGAGCCTCGGTCGAATAAAATGAAAACTAGTCCAAGGGCAACGTAGCTCCGCTGTTACCGCGGAAGGAGAAATATTCTTTATTAAAATACTTATTTAAAAGTCCAACCTTCTATTGCCTCTCACAAAATCGACTGGGAAGGATTATTTTTTTGTCATTCGTTCGTTCACTACGTCAGTTAGACAGTTGTACTACGGTACGATAAAAAAGTCTCAGCTTCGAATCCCGGTATGGGCAGTGATATTTTTTGGTTCAAGAATTTGGGATATGGTGATATGGCTCGCCCCCTATCACATAGTGAAACGGAAAAGATAAGGCGAAAGTGGCCAATATTTCTTTCTTGCTTCTATGATCTTTACCTTTGTCCACTAATTTTTATAAGTGGCAATTCACCTTAAAGTCTTAAAACTGATGGCCGTTTTCCGAACTCATACACTAAAAAACAAGCTTAGGCGGTCGTACAGATTGGCATTATATAAACCAGTGTACTGGCGCAATCTCTTCACAAACACAACGCAACTACAAAACAGGTCAGTCAGCATCGTGACCACGAAAGCTGTAAAGTAATCGAAACGTCGGGAACTCAAAAAATGTAAAGAAAAAAAAAAAAAAAACTAAATCCGCGATAAAATCCGTAAATAATAGTTTTATTTCAATGTGTAACATTCGCGTAAATCTAAGAAACCATTATATTATAACATTTTTATTCTAGGACACTTCTATACCAGCAGCCGCCTCATTTAATCCGTTCAAAATATATTACATTGTACAATAAATGAGTTCGACGATATATCGAAATAAGTGCACTCAAAAAAAACCGCTAATTGCCTACAAATCATAAAATATTTTTCATAATTTGTTGTTTATTGTTGCATGCAGGCTTCCAACAGCTTATTGTGTTTATTACTGGAAGTTTTTCGGAACATGCTTCCATTTTATGGAGAGCCTATGCTCAGTAGTGGACTTTCTATGGCCGATAAGAGAGAGAGAACGAAAGAGAGGGTATGTATGTTATTGCGAAGTAGTGCGTAGTTTGGATCTCTTATCACGGCACTAAAACTAGATAGTGATGTCATTAATTCGTTTGTACGATGCCATTAACAGGCCAGCGTGCAGGCCACTCATTTTTTACGCTGTCTCGTTTGGGACGCGGTCGGACTGCCCGCGATTACATGGGCTAAATATATTTTTAAGTAATATATTTCCAAACACTTTTATAGAATAATGTAGGTAAAAGTTTAGTTTAAATAAAATTAGCGAGTTGTTGAGATCCGCACCACTCTTGACTCTACACTCCACATCGCCCTTCACACCGCCGTGGACAGAACCATATGGAAAAAACTCGTTAGGATGAAAACGATGCATAAGGAAGGTCACGACCCTCAATATTGAGGAGCACGACGCAAGGAGGAGTGAGTAATATATTTTGTGTTTTAAACTCAAAATATTAAGCTAGCAAATTAATGTCATTAGTAGTACCTACTCCACGATTTCCTTTGATATCACTTTTCAATAAAATACTAATAATAAAATTAGTGAACATTTATTACTAGAGGAGTAATTAAATTATTCCCTCGCGTTAAAATGCATTGTATCAAAGTTCACACATTTTGCAAATGAGATACCCTTACTTATTATTCTTACCTTAATGAAAATAGTAAATATCATGATCGCAACCAAATCATTGTTTTAAATGTTTTAGAATAATTAGTCTATACATTTTCGACTGGTCGTTTATTTCTTCATTGATGATTCTTTTTACACAGGCATTGCATAATGACTGCACTGCACCCGATGGTAAGCGCAAATGTTGTCCAAGCAGAGTATCGAATGGAATCAAACGGCAGTCCATGCCGTTCGATAGTGCTTACAATAATGAAGATGCTACAGAAAAGGAAAAAGTGTTAGAAGGGTACATGACAAACTGAGCTAGACAGAATTCACGACTTACAATAATGAATACCGTATTGATACACTTAGAAATAAAATACAACTGTCACAAAATCGCTAAACGTTGTCAGTCCGACCGCGGCTTAAATTCATAGTAATAGAAATTAAAGAGTTCTTCGACATCCAATCTATTTGTGCCGTGCGCGTCCACAAATCAGTCAGCCGGCTTCCACACATTTTTTTGTGACGTCACGGGAGAACGCGCAAAAATATTTCAACAAACCTCGAATTGCAATTATACGCTCTGAGTCATACACTTTTTGAGTTTCACTCATAGATATTTCTGGTACAGTTGATACTAATGTTTGGAATTTGGAGTATCATTTGGTGTACGTACCTACATATGCATTGATGTATCATATTGTTTTTTCTGGGTTGTGAGTTGTGACTGTATTTTGCCTTGTGATAAGTACAGTTGCGATCTAGATAAAATATTGACTTTCAATACACGTTTATCTCTCTTCTCGCCAAACTTATTTCACTTTGCAATTGTTCCTTCATGCTATAGATTAAGAGCTCAGGATTAGAGCGAAAATATGTGAGCTGATAGACTATTCTACAGCTTAATAATGCTTTAATAATGAAGTTATTTGTATTGCAATGAATGAGAGACGAGTATACCATTCGCCTGATGGTAAGCGATACGACCGCTCATGGACAGTAGCAGAACAAACAATAGAATGAATTACAATGCTCAGCAATTCCACCGCGCTTGCCGTCCTGAGACAAAGATGTTAAGTCTCAATATTCAGTAGTTATGCTGGCTACAATATCTTTCAAACTGGAACACAACAGTACATTTACATTGCTGTTTGGCAGGATAAAGAGACATAGCGATGGTACCAGTACCACCAGTAAAAGTTAAGTAGAGAGACCCTGTTTAGGGACTTGCCTTTCTGCGTGGTATTGCAGGCAATTATCATCAGATACACTTCAAATATCATGGCTGTATAAAAAATAAGATTTTTACCAAATAGGAGGTAGCTGAAGTTAGATATTTTATACAACTTCACTCAGCCGGAAGTGCGTCCATTTTGGGCGGAAACTGACCTCCAAACTAGTATTCCCACGGGGTACCTATGTGGCGTTGAACGTAACACAGGCGTACCGGCGGCCGCAATGTGTTTAATTATGTACACGCGGTCACACAAGCTTCATATTAAACACGCCCGCATTACGCGCGAAATTTACATTCAACATTAAAAGCTAATTGTACTTTTTGCTAGTTATTTGGACAGTAATTGATATCTTTCATGGCATTCCATATACCGTTGGGATATAGTATGTTGTGGATCAAGAGGCTACAGGTTTCTTTTTTATTGCTGTGAATGGTGAGACGAGCATGCCGTTCGCCTGATGGTAAGCTATACGACCACTCATGAACAGTAGCAAAACCAAATAACACCACGAATTACAAAGCTTGGCGTTCCACTGCGCTCACCATTCTGAGGCATATGATGTTAAGTCTCAATGTTTGAGACAAATGTACACATACTTGTGACCTACAAATATTTGTTTCGAATTTACGCGTTGAGACAATAAAGCCCTTTATTCTCCTCCACTCACGACACAAAACTTTATATTTTACTGTGGTTTTGTGGTAATCATGTGTTTATTATTGAGTGTGGTGCATTTTTTAAAGCAGTCTTGTCTAAGTGGTTACTCGAATGCAAAGGACCGTCTGAGGGAGGTCCTCCGCATTGTCTGTTTCTGCAGTCAACGAGAAATTTTCAAGTACCTACTGTTAATTTCGGTTTGGAAGGTACTGCGATCGGCTATTTTTGGGTTGTACTCGTATGAAAATCAAACGTTGATGGACTTCACAACATACTTACGAAATTGTTGTGCAGAAGCTTTAGATGTGTGGGTTTACGCACATTTAAAAGAATTATTAACTATATAAAATATGGGTACACGTGAGTTCCAAAATCCAGAGGTGTTTAAGCCCAAACCTCCTCCATTCATTTAGGCCCATATATTATAATATAAAAAATTTGTTTCCTAACAAATTTGATGCGAAATAACAGGTTACAAAATCACCAACATCTGGGCACAAAATCACACACATTTGCTTACTCAACACTCAACAGCGAACGGAAAGTTGCGTGAAGCGAACTACACGGAAGAGCAATAAAATCGACACGTATCAAATCATAAAACCATATGTTATTTATTTGATTGAGCAAGCGTGGCGTGCACTGAGCACTCTAATATTGTTTAATTATCAACAAACTGCTGTGCGAACGTTACGGCCCACGAAAAGAAGAAATAAAACCATAAATACACCTAGCAACAAGTCCCCTGCGCGCGCGCATATCCCGCACGGGATGCTGAGAACAGTATGGCTGATTGTCTCTGATCTGTAAATGCACATGCTATTATTGGTTTTCTTCGTAGCATAGGTAAGGAAGTCGCTGAAAAAGCTCTATTTTATATCAAAATAATGTTATACATAGAAGTTGTTCGAAAGTAAATACATTGGTCAAAAATACTCGGCAACAGTAAGTTGTTTTTTTTTTGAATGGATGAAGAGAATATAGGCATCAAGAAAGGATTTATTGAATCGCGGACAGCAGGTAATCTCACTTACTGAATGAAACCGACAGGAATACAATTAAGTATTTCACGATCGTTACTGTTTAAAATACAACATTGGCAACACCAAAAACTTTTCCAGTTTATTTCTAAACCTATATTATATAGAAGATTGAAAATAACATAGACCCTACAAAACTATGAACAACATAGTTATATCGATGTCAATATGACTCCCTTGACTTTACCAACATTGACCTTTTTATTACATTTACATAGAAAAATAACATTAATAGTCAAAAAAGATGCCAAAAGCCATAACGAATTTGGTAAACAAAGTAATTTATATAATATCTGACATTATTACAAACATCTGTAATAGACACGAAAATAAACAGGATTAGTTTTAATAATGAAGCGAGCAATAATATCTGTTTACGACGTAACAAAAACTAATCCTATTTAGCGCCGCTTGTATTATTGAATTAAATGTCTGGGAGCATATTTCATCAAGTGATGGAAGTTTATGGGTCGCTTTACGAGTTACATTATTCAAATTGCAATTATAACGTGGAGAATATTAAATATAGCAGCCAAACTTAATATATTACACACACAGAAACCTTAGAAGTTAAATTGTTTTTGTTTTCTTGGCAATATTTTGTCTTTTGGCTTTTGCTTTTTTTGTTTCAATATGTAACAATATGATATTGTGTGAAAGCATTGATAATAAAGAGATTTTATTATCAAAATTCAGAAATTATTCTTTAGGTTTTGGTTTGTAGTGTCTTAAATTAAGATCTGAATTGAATTTATAGGTTAAAAATCTTTCTTTAAATATTATATCCCTGATGAAGTCTTAGTGTTTAGTTGACCATCTTTCAACACCAACACATAAGGGGTTTGACCAGGTCAACCCAGTGATACAAACTTAAGAGCAGCATGAATACACGCAGAATTTGTGTTGTTAGTCACGTAGCCGTCATGCACAATGGCGGCTTAAACTAATTGCTACCCATGTGATAATGTGCCTGCAGTACTCTATATATTTTCTAACATATAACACAAACATGCCCACACCAGAGGCCTTGTAGAGGTCGAGAGAAAACACAAAATATGATAAGGGTTTAATTATTATAAGTTTACTGATAAAAAGGCTTTTTAATTCTTCAAGAAATTATTGAGATTTGTCGAACTAAACGACGCACATATAGATGTCTGAACAAATAGAAGAAACTCGAATATTCGAGTACCACCTAGGAATCGAACCTGGCATCTTATGGATCACAGCACATTCGCACTGTCACTAGAGGAGTGAAGTGAGTTTTGTTTAAATATTAATAGATGAAAACTTGGATATTATTTTAGTTTCATAGTTAAGAATTATAATTCCTTTATTTGTCGACTTAGATACCATAATAGTAATACAATACGTGTAGATGATGCATTATGAAGCATTTTGCAATTGCATTATGACAATAGTTGCCATACTGCCCACTCCGCGTACAGTGGATCGTAGATTGCGGATCTAGGTCGGATCGATGACCCGTGCCGAGCAGAGCCGAGTGCGCCCGAACTCGCCCGAACGCTTCCGATCTTGTGCGAATGCAGTTTAGTATATTTTTTTATCTAATTTATAGCGCCCAGATGACCATTTAAATTTAGTTAATGGGACATAAGTAGGTAAATTTGATGTTTCGAAGTTTTTAGTTATTTATACATTTTAGGTGAGGCGAGAGTTTGTTGGATAATATTTGATATTTTGTGTTGGTGACGTCATTTGTTATAGCGTGGTAGAAAGAGGAATACACAACACTGTGATAATTACCTTGATTAATTCTATAATTGATTGTTGGAGCAGCACCGATGGCACAGTTGATTATGATGGCGGCTGTAAAACTAGCGGTCGCGAGTTCCATTCTTGCACCGAGATAAAATTATTGTGTGATATATAAGCATGAATTTACAATGTGGAACCAAAAATAGTAATAAGTAATGTGAATGAGAATACAAGTTTCTACAGCATTAGATAACTATTCTACACTAGTCCTCATTCGTAGAATCGATATAATGAAATTTTATTGATATTAAAACATCATACATTTTGTTAATTTATTAAGTATCACGTTTCGGTTTAAAATACAAATATTATTATTGTATTAAATGCACCCACACATCCTTATACATAAGCTTTTAATAGACAAGGGAGACCCAAGCGATGACAAACTAGAAATGCTTACATTTTTACTTATATTAAAATTATGAAAGCTTGTATACATTCATGCATAGACGTATGAGTGTTTGTAACTGAATGTATTCTAATAAAAGGTAAAGAGTGATCTGACTAACATTACCACATAATCATCATCTCAGCCACAGGAAGTGCACTGCTGAACATAGGCCTCTCTTAAGGATCTCCACATCGCCCTGTTGGAAGCAGCCTGCATCCAGCGACTTTCTGCAACCTTAGCCAGGTCTTCCGTCCACCGTGTGGGCGGGGTGGATGGCGGTCAACTGTGAAGTGCACTCAAAAACTACATACACCCAGGCGAAGCCGGGCCGGCTTACTAGTTATCTATACCTAGTTGCGAAAGTGTTCAGCCAGTCCATCTTTTACAAAGTAACACAACAGCTGAATGACATATTTATTTGCATACAGATAGTTTATTAACTAGAATGACATCGGACTCATTAATCTCGGAAAAAAAACTTGTAGAACAGACTTCAAATATAATCTATGCGAAGTTAATAAAACAAAGAGGTTTAATTATGCGTTGATCGCTAAAGTAGACGCTATCTGGGCTCTCGTAAACTTTCGATACCCAAAATCTTTGTTAGGGGTCTCCAGAGAAGCTCTTGACCCAACTATTGTACGCACTAAGCACACTCACGACCACTTCAGAAACTTGCCTACAGGCTACAAGTGCCAATGACCTTTGATATTTATTATTTATCAACTCCAAGTAGATATTTTCCTGAAATAAATACTTATTTGTTAGTATTGAACAATAGAAAATAATGTAGCAATGTTGTGTCTAACTTAATAAAAACATGCGAGCTTTTATATAAAATTTTCTTTTTAATGTAATGGTATTTGACTGACAATATACTTATCGGAACTGTTATTATAAAGAAAGATTTAATTGTTTGTTTGTATTGAATAGGTTTTGAAACTTATGGACCGATTTGAAAACTTCTTACACCATTAGATAGCTACATCATCCCTGATGAACATAAACTATAGAATATTTAAAAAATAATGTATTTGCATTTGAGCGGACCTGCTATAATAAATATACTGAAATGCATCAGAACATATTCATTACAAATCAATACAAGGTATATATTATTTGAGAATGTACGTATCGTAAGGGTCATTGACTGCAAACGATTAAGCGGGATGACATATCACTCGCCACATTGTGGCGGAGTCGTTAAAAACGCTATTAAAATTTGCAACTGAACCAATAATTAAGTTTTATGTGTTTATTTTGTTCGATGATTGCCAAAAGTAATTCTGAATTAAGAAGTTGCATATAATAAGAAGCTGTAGATACAATCTCAGATTTAAATGTTTCGGGTCTGGGTGGTGCATGCACATGTATGCATGTCTATTTTTGTTATTAAGCCAACAAAATAATTCGACAACAATGCACTTGATGGTAGGTGCAGTTCAATTTAAATAGCATATCCACCAGCGGAAAATAAATTCACCCAATAGTTATACATAGTAGTTCTGAACCTCACTCTAAGATCAAGTGTTTCGTCGTAGGCATATATATAGTTTGACATATCATAGAAATTCATATAAATTTCTATGGTATGCAGATTTTCTCACGAAGTTTTCCTTCACCGTTAATGCGTGCTGATTGGCTATCAATACACACATGACTCAGAAAAGTCATAGATGTGCCCTGGAATTCGAACTCGCGACTACCGTGAACATGTTTTCAGCCACGTCTACTTTTTACAACAGCAACAACTTTAACTCCCTGTTATTACAGTAAATAATGGAAAATGTATAGTTTTGTATGAACCCGGTTGTAACACAAACACGGGTTGTCAGTTGATATCGCTGTGACGGACACGCGGATTGACGGCCCGCTGTTTATAAACGGCCATGTCCAAACAAATCCACTCCAACTTTCTAATATATACGTAATTTATATAACACTAGCGTTTTTATGTGGCTTTCGCTGGGTTTTTTATCGAGTTTTCTTTAGGAATGGTTTTTAGTCATTATTTTTGCGCGGCGTTGTTGATTTACACGACGAACCTTTTACATTACTTTTATATACACTTAGTATATATTATCCTATCAAGACCTAAGAGGTAAGAGATCTACAATAATTCTGATGAATACTTTGCGAACACCTTAAGCTTTGTGCATGAATTACAGACCGAACTTAGGGTTCCACTGCTAACAACTTTATGCTACGTATGTATACGCTCTTTCTATCTTTTTTGAATATTTTTTTCGTTTACCATCACTCTAATTTCAAAAGAATCAGAATGAAACCTCAAGAAATACTAGGCAATGTTTCGAAAAATTAGAACCACTAACAAAAGCTGGAAAGCTTCCCTTGGGTATTTTAGCTGGTGACTTACCTGTGGCAGGCTTTTAAAGTTAATACACGTTATGGCTGAAATGGGTCCTCAACTAAAACCAGAGCTGAAATACAGATTAATTAGTTTTTGTATTATGCACAATGGAGGCCTCTCTGGTAGTGCTAGGCCAAAGTACTGTATCGGCCCATATACGTCCTACTGTAGGGCACGGGCCTGCTCTACAATCAGAGTACGATTGATAGTGGTTAGGTTATACAGTTCACCATGCTGGCCGCATGCGGGTAGGCAGACTGTACTAGAGCAAAGTGCGTATCATTTATTTCACTAAATGTTCAAAGTCGTAACTTGGATTACCAATATCTTCATCAAACTTTTTAGCAATCATAGTGAGTTTAAGTTGTCACAATTCTATTTACTACCCATTTCCAAATCATCATTTTCAAAGTTTTGATCACATAACAAAATATCAAAACAAATCTAGATCAAGATATGAAGTACAAAAACCTGTCCGAAGTCAAACCTATTGAATTGAGGCGATGGTGGCACCAGCCCCCTCCCCCTCCCCCTCCCCCGGGTGTTTGTTGCTAGCCGCGGTACAGACAGACAAACAACTTTCATATAGTGTTCGCTCGATCGGTGCAATTAAAGTTAAAAAGTAGAAGCGCCCAGGCCGGCGCCACACTCGCTTTCTAATACCTACCGTGTTTGTACAGGCGCGCGCGAAATCTATTGAATATTTCGAAAGTTGTTAGAAATGTTCTGTCAAGGGTCAATATGCAAATTGATGTACAGAAATGTACTACTATTTTTGTTGTAAAGACTTCGATCAAATTTACACTAGATTATAAGTAAAGGACTAAAAAACGGCAAGACAAATAAGAGCACAAATATTTTAGTTTGGTCCCAAAAACATAATAAATCTTAATTTAAAGGAATAAGGTATATTGTTAACTGAAGTTGATTATAATTGAAGACTTTGCTACATCTCGTAGTTCCAAATTCAAATGTATAAGTATAAGCAACCCCGGCCACTTTTGGCGTGTGATTTTGTTCCGGACCCTGTATCTAGTATTATATATATTTGATCGAAGAATAACGGTGAATAAATGTAGGTAAGACTCGTGCATTGAAGGTTCTATATCACAAGGTCACACACTATTAGAGTCAATGCCGTTCAAACATCCTTCACTGTAACTCCTGAATGCTAGGAGCGTGGAACACAAATAATAGACACCATGTATGGTGTTTACCACACAATCCTTTAATGTTGTTGTAGGTTGAGTTAAACGACCACTTCACGATTACTTGTTTATTGGAGTTCACAAAGAGTTTAGTTAAAAGTTACACGATATGTTGATTGCCTGATGGCGTTAGGTGAACTAATATATGAATATAATAAAAATGACGTGGTAGCGTAAAATGCTGACTCGGCCGCGCAACTGTAGGTACGCGGCGAGTTGCTATGTACGGTTTATATTGCATAAATCGTACATATTCCCTAGGGCGAGATGATATGATATAAATGAGATAATAAGGCAATATTAACAAAATTTCAACTTAAAGTCTCTAGAATATCATACAGTTAAACACTTAATTATCACTTTCACTGAACGGTCTTCGGATTATTGGTGACGTGGCCGTGTTGACGCAGGCGTACGTGTGGCTTGATCTTGAGGCCAGAGCGTCTCTAGTAGACGCGTCGCGACGTAGTTGCGTGAGTGGTATACCAGGTTCAACATGTCGGGCAGTTCCAACAGATCTGACAGGTTCACGGCTATCAGCAGACGAGACAGGAAGCGTCGCCGAGCACTGTGTTCGGCAACGGCACCACAGGTAAGTAGAGATTGCGATAAGGGCACTGCCGGCTAGCAGATATAATACCACATACTGGTGCACGTCATGAGAAGAGATGTAGTTGTATGATACACCACTCGCTTCTGCCCGTTTTTGCTGTTCAATCTGTTCATCAATAGCATTCTGCAATGTATCGTAAGACTTGACTCTATATTCTTTAGCTGTTTTGATGCTTTGTCTTGGTATAGACAGATTGAATATTTTGTTGATAGGCGGTATGATGACCTTGTCAACATCTGGTTGTAAGGTCAGGTAGTTGTTTTGCTGCATGTGCGAATAAATGGTTAATGCCTCGCCCTTGATGATGCAGCCATCCGCGAGGATGATAATACCAGCGTTGCTGACTTGCTCGACTGTAATTTGAGTCCCACAGATGATTTTAATTGTTCTTTGTTCGCAACAAAAATACAGGTACGTATTTAGTTTGTTAAGCTGTGTCCACATGTCCGCGCATAATGATATTTTGGTTTCACACCGATTTGTTGCCTCGTTTTTGACACATAGGTTATCATCGGCCTTCAAGTGGTAAATCGGTTGTTTCAACGGGCACATAAGACTATTCGTGTTGTAGGGTAGACACATACGTAGATCATTCTCGGATAGTGGCATGTACGAATCCTTCTGCAGGTTTATAGCTACGTGGCTGGCGATTGGCAGAATACTGATCATTGACTGCTGTGTTTGAAGTGGAACAGCGACGAGTTTGTATATCTCGTAGTTGTCTCGGGTCATTAATGGAATTTTGATTTCAAATATAAAATATTTAGTCGTCATTCGTGCCTTCATTCTTATTAAATGATACAGTTTAGGCAAATCCGTCTGTATGTTATCTATAGGAAGGCTTGAATCCTTGGATAGTAGTCCAGATATAAGGTTCAGTTCTGCTTTGAGCTGTTCAGGGCTTAAGAGATGAATATTGAACTTTCCATAGTGAACTTCTGTTATAGTGTCCAACAGCGTTTCTTGCAGATTCTTCATGTTTAGAAGAATGTTGTTGGCGATTATAGACATGAAAGTAATATGGTTAACTATCATAATGTTTTTGACTTCAGTCGCAATCACATTGTTAGTCTTTTCAAGTTCGGCTAGCTGATTATTGTACATGTTGTGTTGTTTCTCGATTATTTCCTGTACTCTTTTCAGTAGGTTATTTTCTGCTTCCACAATCGATGTCTGATTTTTCAGTAACTGTGTCAGGTGGTTCTCATTCTCCTTTATTAAGTTTATATCTTTTTCATATTTAGCAGCAAATTGTTCATCAAGGATGCCGAACAAGCTATTCGCTAGGTAGCCAACTCCATTGATAAGGCCTCTGCGTTGTCTATGACGTTTTTGTTGACTGAGTAACAAATCACTGTAGTAGGCCAATTCTGAGTAACCGTGACGTAGTTGAAGTAAGACGACGTCACATTGGCTGATCTTCCTTGAGTTTGAGCACGTTTCATCTAAGCTGGTGATGTAGTTTTTAAGTATTTCCATACCTCTCCAATAGGGATTCATGTCATAGTACACGATTAGTTTCCATTCATCGCGAACAATATGCATGTCCTTGAACTTGTCGAAGTAAACGCTTTGGTTTCTATTTAGATGGCTTAGGCTGTAGTTACACTGGGCAGGACACACGATTGATAAAATCGATATGATGGCCCATATCAAATTGCATGATCCTTTGCTTTTTCTTCTTTTAGGCTCTTTCAGTTGTGTAACTTGTTCTGCCACATTTGGAGTTGGTGTTTCCTTGTTTTCATCTTGTTCTTTTATAGGCAGCTTCGATAGTTTAGTGATTGGGCGTTTCAAAATTCCACTTTTCGTCTTGATGGTGACTACGCGTATGTATCCATCCTTCCCTGGGTGTATATCGATGACTCTTCCTAGACTCCATTTCCCAGTAGGATTGGCATCATGAATGATGACAATATCGTCAATGTTCATATTTTGATGTGCTCGTTGCCACTTGCTTCGAGGTAATAAATTAGATAAATATTCAGACTGCCATCTTTTCCACGTATCCCTGAAGATTTTTTGGACGAGGTGCCAGCGTGTTCGTTCATCAGTCTCAGTCTCTATGATAGTTAAATTAGGACCACTTGAGAGGAAATGCGACGGCGTCAAATAATTTATGTCGTCAGAGTCTTCCGTAAGTGCTAAGAGAGGCCTGGAATTGAGGCAAGCTTCGATTTGTGCCAGAAGTGTAGAAAACTCCTCGTAAGTGAGTTTCTGCTCTCCGATGACTCTGCGCAGGTGATACTTTAGGCTCTTCACCGCAGCTTCCCAAAGACCTCCTGCGCTTGGCCACAGTGGTGCGATGAAATGCCACTCGATTTCCATATCTGTGATAGCTGAGAAGAATTCTGGGTCAAGTGTTGTCTTCATATTAATTATCTCTTGTTTCAAGATTTTGTTGGCTCCGACGAAAGTAGTGCCATTGTCACTGTATATGTGACGTGGCGTTCCTCGACGGGCAGCTAATCTTCTCAAGGCTGAGAGAAAAGCTGAGGATGTAAGATCTGAGACAAGTTCCAGGTGTACTGCCTTCGTGGCCATACACACAAAAACAGCAACATATCCCTTTCTTGTTTTTACGCCTCGACCTTTATTTGTTTTAATATCGATGTACCCGGTGTAGTCAACACCTGTGTTATAAAACGGTCGTATCAAGTTGCATCGAGGCGCCGGTAAGTCTCCCATCAGCTGTGTTTGTTGAATAGGGTTATGTCTACGGCATTTTATACAATTATATATTCGTTTCTTGACAGCCCTGGTTCCACCAATTATCCAATATTTTTTTCGTAAATTGGCCAATGTTAGGCGTACTCCACCGTGGAATGTTGTTTTGTGAGCATTGTCAATCAATAGTTCGGTAAAGTGTCCTTCATGTGGAATTATGATAGGATTTTTCTGATCTTCGTCGATGGTCGCATTTTTTAATCTTCCTCCCACTCTGAGAAGTCCTGTTTTGTCAATAAATGCGTTAAGGGATAATAGTTTGCTTTTCCGGTGCACTTCCTTTTTCTGTTGCAAATTTGAGATGTCATTTTCAAAGGACAATTCTTGTACGTATTTTATTACAATATACATAGCATGTTTTATTTCAGATAATGTTAAATACTTCGGCAGCTGATGTTTGTTACGTGACACCACACGTAATATCCATGCAATAATTCGAGTAACTCGATTAATGCAGCTATGTCTGGTAAGTATGTCACCGATGACGTCATACGTGTGACGTTGTGTGGTGACGTTTGTTTGTATTTTTCTTAACTCTTCGTTCGTTTCGTACAATTTATTTGTTTCTTTTTTAGGTTGATAAGTGGACAGCCATTCCGGACCGTGCCACCACAGATTATGTTCCTTGAGCCGCTTCGGTAATATTCCGCGACTTGCGCAGTCCGCTGGATTATCTGATGATTTAACATAATGCCAGCATGTTGGCGGCATCGATTCTATGATCTTCTTGACTCTGTTGGACACAAACGGCTTCCAGCGACTGTAATCGCCTTGGATCCAGCCTAGGACAGCAGTAGAGTCAGACCATCCTATTAGTGTTATATTCTGGTTTGATTCAAGACATTCTATAATTTTTTTCATTAACGTAGATAATAGTAACGCAGCACATAGTTCGAGTCTGGGTAATGAAATCATTTTCTTTGCAGGTACGAGCCTTGACTTTGCTGCAACGATAACTGTCTTCTTGGGACTCTGTTTAACCTTGCAGTATATGACACATGCGTAGGCATTTTCCGATGAGTCACAAAACCCGTGCAACTCAATATCGTCTCCTTTTGTTATTTGTAGCCACCTGGGTATTTGCAGTTGATTGATTTCAGTTAATTCCGACTTGATTTTTGACCACTCTTTGTTTATTGTTTCAGGCACTTCGTCGTCCCATCGTAATTGTACTTGCCACACCATTTGGAATATCAGTTTCAGTTTAGTTGTTACAGGGCTTAGCCAACCCAATGGGTCAAAAATCTTCGAGATTTCGGAAAGCAGAGTTCGTTTTGTTACAGGATTGGTTGATTTGTTATCGATCACCAATTGGAAAGTAAAACTGTCTTCGTTTGGATTCCACCGTAGTCCCAATGTTTTTCTTGAGTCTTGGTGACGAAAGTCATATGTTTCAGAAGATGTGTCGTTAAATCCTTGCAAGACAGGAAAGTTGGATGACCATTTTCTCAAATTAAATCCACCTGACTTGAGTAAACTGATAAGGTCGGTTTTTAACCTTTTTGATTGTTCAAGGTCATCGCAGCTGCAGAGTAAGTCATCCATATAGAATGAAGTCTCCAAAACAGCCGCAGCTTCAGGGTAATTATGTCTTTCGTCATTGGCGAGTTGTTTAAGCGTCATCATGGCGAGGAAAGGAGCCGCTTTTGTTCCGTATGTCACAGTCGTTAAATTATATTCTTGAATTAATTGGTTGGGAGAATCTCTCCACAGTATTTTTTGATAATGTTGGTCGTCTTCGTGACATAAAATTTGCCGAAACATTTTTTCAATGTCAGCTGTAAAGGCTATCTTGTATATTCGCCATTTTAAAATAATCTGCATTAAATCTGTTTGCAAATTTGGCCCACTATACATCATATCATTCAAACTTATTCCCGATGTCGTTTTCGATGACGCATTAAATACGACACGCAGTCCTGTAGTTGTAGATTCCGCGCGTTGCACACAGTGATGCGGTAAATAATAGCTTGGTTTCATGTTACTTTGACATAATTTCATGTGATTTAATTGTAAATATTCCGACATGAATTGTTTATAATCTTTTGCCATGTTCTGGGATGTGTTAAATTTCCTTTCAAGTTGCAAAAATTGTGCTGCAGCTCTACGTCTTGATTCTCCCAGTTTCTCCTTAATATCGGAATGTAGTGGTAGTCGTACGACATATCGACCGTTTTGCTGACGTTTTGTTTCAGTTTTGTACTGATTAAGGCATAGTACGTCCTGTGACGACATTGGTGAACTTTCCTGGACATCCTCTATGGTCCAAAATCTGTGAATGTCCTCTAAATTATTCAAAATGACATTGCATTGATATGACCTCATGTTGCCACAGAGTATCCAGCCCAGCTGCGTTTGTTGAGCAATGGGCTGTGTTTCCTCTCCTTTGATTATGCCGCTTAGTATGATGTTAGAGTAGACATCCGCTCCGAGTAGCAAATCAATCTGCCTGCTGATGTTAAAGTCGGGATCAGCTAGTTGGATGCCTTTCAGATATTCCCAAGTTGATGGTTTCGGGAATGTTCGGTTAGGTAGATTGTTATTCAAATTCGTCATTATGTACACTTCTGTGAATAAAGTGTAATTGTTATTGACAGCGGAGCATTGTATAGTCAACGCACCCTTGCAATTATTCTGTTGCGCGCCGACTCCGAAAATTACTCCCTTACACCTCTGTCGGGGTAGCCCGAGTATCTGCGCAGCGTTTTCGGTTATAAGGGATATTTGCGATCCCTGATCTATTAGGGCTCGTAACGTGACCTCCGAGCCATCGCTGGCCTTGACCTTGACCATAGCAGTGGCCAAAAGTGTCTCAGATAAATCTTCTAAAGACACGTGGCTGCTTGCCGTTGGAGTGTTTTCGAAGTTAGTTTTTTCGTTGTTGTTGCTAGGCGAAACATTGTCGAACGAATTATGTAGTAGCGTATGATGGTGTGCGTTACATTGGCGGCATCGTTTCTCAGACTTGCATTCCTTGCCTTTGTGGTTGAATAAACAATTTTTGCATAAATTGTGTTTTATAACAATTTTATTCCGATCGTCCAAATGTAGCTTAATAAACTCGTTGCAATGGAATAATCCATGATCATTTTTACATATTGGGCACTTATGTTACTTGGCGCATTCCTTGTCTTGTTTAATGTTGTGTTATGATTTTTGAATGATTTATTTTTCGAATACACGTTCTGGTTTGTATTGAATGCTTTATATGCGTATTGCTGGTTAGATGAAGTACTACGACTTTTTTGATTATCTTGACATGGTCGCTCTAATTTGCGGCGTGCGCCTTCCATGGAAGTAAATTTCCGCTCTAAGTAATTCATGAATTCCGTTAAAGTGGGTAATTCACGGGGTTTTTTCAAGGAATCAACGTAGCTGTCATAGGTATCAGTGTCCAATTTATGCGAGATAACACGCACTAACATTGGATCCCACGTGGAAACGTCCACACCGAGGGCCTTGATTGCGTTAAGGTTCTCATTAACTGTGTCGTGTATATGTTTTATGGCTCTGTAAGTTTGGTACTGTGCTGTTGGCAAGTTCAAAATAATATCCATATGAGAATTGAATATTGATTTTTGGTTGTTGTACCGATTATTGAGAATGTCCCAGCAGACTTGATAGTTGTCAGAACTAATTAATAAGTGTTGCACCAATCTTTCAGCTTCACCCCTGATTTTCGATTTCAGATGTTGCATTTTCTGGGCGCTGGACAAGGATGGGTTGGTGTGTATTGCTTCATTGAACAAGTCTTTGAATGATGTCCAATTTTGGTAATGACCACTAAATGTCGGTATTTCCATCTGTGGTGTTGAGGTTTTCTGATAAGCAGCCGATGACATTCTAGTATTTATGGTTCTTTTCATTGCATTATACTGTCGTTCACAGTTTTCAACCATTTCTTCGTAGTTATCTTCGTCCCCGGTAACATTTTCGGCATCGATTTCCCAATAGAGAGTGTCGATGGCCTTCCACCTCGATTCAAGGTTCTTCAATGTGTCTTCAAATTCCCACCTTTCGTTAATATTATCGGTGTTAATATTTGCCAGAGTCTTCGCAAATGCCTTGAAATTGCTTTTTTGTTTACGCAGCATTTCTTCAGTTTTGCTAGCGTTACCTTGAGAAATAGTTTTTACAGATTCTTGATAAGCTTCAGATACGCCCGATTTTTGAGGCTTTGTTATACGTACAGCTGGGTTTACTGGAGATTTTTGTCTTTTCTGTGGGTTTTCCCCGCAAATAAAGGTTCTCCGAGTTTCGTTGTATAATAGTTCAGTTTGACTATAATGATCTTCCGAGAAATATGGAAAATTGCGTTCCTCAAAATCACACAATGCTGTATGGTTGGCTTGGAATTCCGCCCAATAGGCGTCTAGAGTTTCCACGCGTTTTTTGATATAAGCTGGAGATTTTCGTTCAGCTGAATCTTTTTTGAAGTTACGGAGAAGCTGTTCTATCGCTTCCACCAATTGCTCTTGGTTTGTTAACAGATCCTGTACACTGCTCATGTTGTAAGTTTCTGCTTTTGTTGTAGGATAGTTTTGGTAGTACGACTTATATCCCTCTCACGAAATATGCGCCTTCTCAATTCGACTGGGGAGGTCCGCTTGTGGAAGGCCAGCCGAACCGATTCGCTTTCGTAATCGGAAATACACTTCACACTACCTTGATTGATGTTAAAGTTGCGTGAATGACGATCCAAAGGTCACTAGTTCAAATCGAAGGACCAAAAAGATGTATGGTGTTTACCACACAATCCTTTAATGTTGTTGTAGGTTGAGTTAAACGACCACTTCACGATTACTTGTTTATTGGAGTTCACAAAGAGTTTAGTTAAAAGTTACACGATATGTTGATTGCCTGATGGCGTTAGGTGAACTAATATATGAATATAATAAAAATGACGTGGTAGCGTAAAATGCTGACTCGGCCGCGCAACTGTAGGTACGCGGCGAGTTGCTATGTACGGTTTATATTGCATAAATCGTACACACCAAGAACCACCACCTGAATAAGATTTCGTTCATACATGGATTTACTTATTCCTTAACGTTTACATTTTTTTTATATATTACTTGCTGGGAAAATTTGTAATTCTAGGCGATTAGAAGTACGTATGTTGCTGTCACATCTCGAGGCCACAAGGAGATTAAGCAATTTTAAGATGTAATGTACTTAAATATTACATAATAGATATATCAATTATAGACTATAGACTGTCCCGCCCTCACTCCGGCCTTTACAACTCCTGTAAGCCAGGATCAACAGTGGCGCGCATTTTAATGACACCAAGTCTAACTTGTCTTTAGTTTTTAGGATTAATAGGAGGAGATGGAAATAAATTATTGTCCACTTCCCTGCGTGCAAAGCGGGTGACCCGTGGGTGGTAAGCCTTATGGGAGTAACAAACGCCTATTAAACCTAAAAATGATAAAGCACCGTTATCGGTGACTGTACCTGCTAGTGGGACAGTCGCCCACCGCCTAGCAACAGCGATCCCGTACGTAGCGGAACCGAGCGCCACTGCACTATCTACACTGCACCTCATGTACCGTCTACCGACAGATCTTATCTGCACCCATTGCCACTTTCATATAAGGCTAGATCAATAACGTTATATCTATATTTTTTGCAATTGAAGTGGTGCTTGCGTGTAGGTCATTAAAGGTACCGTAACGAATGGGTCGGCTCAAATAAGGTGCTACTGTTTCACACAAAGCAAAGTTAAAGAACAACTGTTGCTTTTTAGTAAGTGGGTTTGCTAAAGAGTTAAAGGTGGTGGTAGAATATTTGTCGATGCCCGGATAACGACTATCACAGTTATTAAATAAATTAATACACCCAACAGTAACATACTTAGTTTTGGCCACACATTAGTATCAATTAAGTGTTGGGACGAAGTGTCAGAAACTATGAGAGACTTTGCGGTCTTAAAAACACCCAACTGGAGACAAATATTTGTGGCCCACATAAACATTTGTGTCAGAACTGGAACCGAACCTGCGGCGCCTCGTTTCACAATCGGCGTCTAACTAACTGCGACACGGAGGCTGTCGAATGTATTTCCTACGTATGAAATGAGTTTAGTTTTTAAGGCTTATGTAAAGCAAGGTTATGGAGGACTGGAATGCAAAAATACAAATAGTCTATTCGAATTCAGAGTATACTAGACAGTACTTAATGTACAAAAATACGTGCGTATTTCTATATCCTCCTAGCGCCCAGAAATTTTTGGAGCTCGTAGTCATTATGACCCAAAGGTCCTTTTAGAAGAACATATTTATGTAAAACCCGTTACAGCCTAAGTTTTTTTTTCACGTTAGTGTTATCCATTTGATGTACATACGAGTAAGATTTTCAGTACTACGTTGTGATAGCCCATAGATGTTTTTACAATTAAAATTATTTTATTATAATCCGTAATGAAAATAGTACTTTGGTTTGTCCAAATATCAAATACTAATACTTTTTTAATATATCCTTTCAAAAGTTCCTTGGGCTGCAATCATAGTCGGGTCCCGAAAACGTTTGGGCGTTTATGATGAACTCGATTATGGGTGTTTCAAAGGCGCTTGGGCGGTAGGAGGATATATAATAATAACTAAATCAAATTTTAACTGTAATGAAAACCGTAAGGATTCTATATACTATAGGTTTTCTGTCATTTTTTTTGTTATTTCATGTTATGTGGTGTGGTGTGGCACTCTCAATCGTATTCTCGATTGTAGAGTAGGCCCGTGCCCTGCAGTGGGACGTATATGGGCTGATACAGATGTTATGTGGTGTTCAATAAAGTGTTGTGTGTGTATACTTATATGCACATATTTCAGAGTTTTAAACTGTAATTTAATTTTAATAATTTTCTGTTGAGAAGAAGACTCGTGGTGATTAGTAAGACGTATAATGGACTGACTTAGATTTATGTATATGTATATAAATATACCTATAAGGCTTAATCTATGTAAATATGGGCTGGGCTTCATTGTCATATTTCATAGAAACAAAGAAAATAGAAATGGATTTTATACAGAATTTCATAACGGGTACATCTTTAAATAAGATCTAAATTACAATACAAGTCTGTCAGTGAAGAGATAATTTATTGTAGGTCATTTAGTTTGCACTGGCCGTTATCTACTAATAATAAATTTAGTTATAACAAAACATGGCAATTATTATATAGTTTTGTCCGTATGTTATAAATTTTAAGAAGTTCGTAAAATTAAACAAGTATTTTCTTAGTTTTTTACGTATGTGCAAAAATGGTTTTTATTCATGGTAGTTTTACTTACAAATCAAATGTGGGTTTACATAAAAAGGGTACAAATGTTCGTAGGAGTTAAAATAGCGGCGGCCTAGTTGTACTACGGTGCGGTTACAAAGCTGAAGTCTCGGGTTCGAATCCCGGGTAGGCAAAAATCTTATTGGTATTTTCTATTTATTATCAAACAAATCAGGAATTTGCGCTCGATATTGCGATAGGCTCGCCCCTACCACATCGTGGGACGGAACATACGAAATGGCTCCTCTGCCTTACCCCTTCTTGGAAAAGGCGTGAGTTAATTAATGTATAAATGTATGAGTTATTATTTTTCTTCAAAGAATAGCTAAAGGGATGTTGACGTTACTAGAATATATCTTAAAGGTTGATGTTGATAATATTCCTTTAAACTGTAATGCACTTTAATTGTGCTTACGTAAAAGTATAAATGCTGAACTTTGTATTTGCGATAAATGATGATGGTGACAATTAACTTACTCGACCAAAACATTATTTTTAAGTAATGTTATACCTACTAATTACATCTAGTCGAATTTGGACTGGGCCGCATAGAAAACTTGTTACTTCTCATTTTCAGTCAATTTCATATTACACACCAAATAGGGCGTTAACCTACATGAACTTTGGCCTTTAGCAATGTAGACAAGAAAATTAAAGCGATTTCCATAAACCCGCAGTTCAGTTTACGACTACCATAAAATTAATATTGGAGGTATGGCACTCAACGCCACATTGGACTAATGAAAATTAACACGTTAGATTTCCAAAATAATATCATTTTATCGTCTATAATTCACTAACTAAACACAATTTGAATATAATTAACATTTACTAAGCTTAGAAGCTTGTAGAATTTCATAAATAAATACAGATCAATAAAATGTCCACAAAAGGAGAAATTCTTGTTTCAAAAGTGAAGATGATTTTTCCTGATAAAATGTATTAATGATGATTATTATTTAATAATTTCAATGAATACTCATGTACAAAAGTAAAACAAAACGACACTATGAATAACAAAGCAATGCTTAGCATTCCACTGCGTTCGCCATCCTGAGACTAATGCTGTTAATTCTCTGTATATCCAGTAGTAACTCTGGCTACAATGTCCTTTTCAATGTTCTTCAAACCGGAACACAACAGTGTATTTATACTGCTGTTTGGCGGGAAAAATTGTCATTGCTGTGGCACATACCCAGGCGGCTTCTCACGTATTAGAGACCTACCAACAGTAAAGATATTTTGCCGTCACCTCTACTTCAGTATTTGAGTTTACCTGATGCTTGTAATGGTTATTCTCTTTCCATATTCTAATATTAATTTTAGACAAAGCATCTAATTTCTATAGTCTTTAGTCTAATACTCAATTTAGATAAGCTAATTAGTGAGGTACAAAAATTCGCATAGAACTAATATTTGTTAGTAATATTCGGAAAAATATTATATGATGTGAACTCGGAAAAGTCTACAACGATCCATCTGGTTTGGGCCTAGGTGTTGTGGGACAAAAAAACAGTTTGTTCTATAACACAATACTTGACTGATCCTAAGGATTATATTATCTGTGTATTGCATTTATATAGCCACCGTGGCGCAGTCGGTTAAACACCGCCTGGTAATCAAAAGACCGCAGGTTCGATCCACGCACCGAGAGAAATGATTGTGTGGCTTACAAATATTTCTTTCAGGTCTGGATGTGAGACCGAAAAGTCTCATAGTTCCTGATATACGACACAAGACTCGATCTTAGTGGGGTCAGGACTATGTATATGACTGTTGGGTGTCATTAATTATATAGTACTTATCATTCCTTTATTACATTTGGATATAAATAGCCTGCGAATCAACGCGAGCGGAGCCACATATCGTATCTAGCTAGCTGTACAAAGCGCGACTTCGGCCGCTAACAATCGCAAGTATAATTTATAGCCGCAACAACGTTGCAAATATCAATTGAAATGTTGTGCCGCGGTCGCAGTGGGAAGGGGATGTAGAGCGGGGAGAGGGGGGGGGGTTTACGAGCCACTAACGCCCAAATACTGGAACGCAACTTAAATATAAATGGCGCTTAACTACATTAATCTCGATTAAATGTACTGGCTAAGTGGGCCGTGCGTTGTTAAGAGCAACTTATTATTTGAATGTCGTTCCAGTATTCGGGCGTTAATCACTCGCTCATTAACTGTTTCATATGAAACGTTTTGTGCCGATTTGTCATTTGCGGCGATTATACCGAAATAATATGTTGCAGTTGAGATATGATGTTATATTATGATGTGCATCCAATTGGCTGTGTGCATCTTTAGCAGGTTTATGTTTAGTGAAGATTGCGAAGTGTCTCATTAATTTATTTGAAAGCTAGTGAAGGTTAAAAGGCCTCCGACCCTCTAGGTTTTATTTAAAGCGATCTAACTCCAGACTTCTTGTGGGCATCAATCTTGTCTCGCTGTCGTCATGTTAGTCCTCCACGATTTTAAGATTTAAAGCGGTCAAAAATAAGAACCAAAACATCATCGATCGTAAAAACAATAATTTCAGTGATCGAAATTTTACTGTCACCATCCACCGTGCCAGATATTCTTGGTATTATTAAGTGTATTTATTATTTTCAGTCAAATCTAGAATCATTGCGCTAATTATTACTGCTAATCATAGTTTAGATAATGAAGCTTAAAAGGTTAAAAGGCTGATCAAAGTATAAAATAGATATGATTGTAAAACAGCACAGCGTATTTAAAGGCGCGTTTATCTGAATCTAGGAAGTGAAATAAATCGTGTCACGGGGTCGTTGCCGGGCGACGCGGGTAAAAAATATATGTACGGCATAGTAACTAATAACCACATACATAGTGTGTTTTAGTTTTAATAGTTATATATTATTACATGCTAATAATATATAAAATATATAAGTGGGAAATTTGGTAATCGATAGAATATAAATGGACCAATTTTTCCCTTCATGATAAGTTGTTTTACTTATATTATCATCATTATTTTCATGAATACCAACTGTTTTATAATGGAAATAAGTGTCCCGCAATCTCAGGAGGCAAGGCCAACTTTTTTATAATCGAAAAAAGTGTCTCGCAATCTACATAGACTTATTAGTAAGCGCTTACTCCCACACTGATTTATTTATTTTTTTTATTGCTGAACACGTCAGTGAGTCACGCAAATTAACATAATATTTGACTTTTGATTTTACTAGCTGGCTTAGCAGCAATTCTTCCGCAAATATAATACTTTCACATCAAAAGGTCGCGGTTGTACTGATAAGGAAACTCAAGTCTCCACAGCCCATTAACACTACCAGATCAGTAGGTAATACTGTGGATTAAATCCGCCATAATCCATGAATACTTTACGACCTATAAATCGTCCGAATTACGCACAAGTCCCCTATCCTTACGCAATCTATTTCATACGCACAATTACGCACGAAAATCGCGATATTATTTTCGCTTTATATATTTCGCATTGGGGTAGGTTCTACTCGGGTCGACGACACAAGGCACGCACACTCTCACAAAACCGACCAAGTTTAAACTTCACACGAGCTATAACCTCAAAACCATGTCCACTTACAATAAGGGCGAGAATCGCTTGCACCAACCGCGCATGCATTTTGTTCTCATTATAATCGAATGCATTTGCCGCGCGTGTGTGCGTGTGTTCGAAAGATAATTCTAGTGTTGTGAAACAATTACGATTTTTTTTGTCGAGTATTTGTTTTAGTTGCGATTATGTTGGGTAATTGCGATTGGTTCGGGCTTAATGTGGTGTTATTTGTCGACGGATAATTTGTTATGCGATACGGTAACTAACTATATTATGGTTTGTAACGGCTTGTATCGATATTTTTTTCCGCGAATAGAGATTGGATTAATTGGAAATAAATGCTTTATTACAATTGTTTTGTATTTTATGTCCTCATTATTTTGTTATTGTGTTGTATAATTTACATCCTGTTTTCATGTTACAAATAATATGTCTTATCTGATGACTGCCAACGATAAATACATTATTCAAAATTATTTTTATCATTTCGACCACAATTAAACTTTGGACATTTATTATAATTGTTATTGCATACACCAAACAGACGAAGATATTCTTAATATAATAGTAACCTGATAACTATTACAAATTCGTTTGACCAACGAACTAATATTTTATTTATGAAATATCGTGCACAATAATTATTCTTTAACCCAAAAAGTATATATTATATGTATTAAAAACTTCCTCCACATAACAGTGCAAGTGTTTACAGGATTACATTTCTACATTAATTGATAGTTCTGTCCTAGACCTTACTCAACTTTATCGACAAACAACATCGATAATATCGATAGTACAAGCCCCGACTCTAAAGCCTCGGGCACTGCACTCACCCACACATGCACACAGTTCGCCTAGCAACTGAAGTGAAGGCAGAAAGATCTACAGTGCTCACTCTCACCCATACATAGTCATTATACACGTGAGAACCTATTGAACAACATCCATTGCTGGGTTTGTGTACTACGCGGTAAGATACGCTGAAGGTAACAAGCAATGGATGTTTCTGTAGAGGACAAGTCGTATTCACCGTTCTCGCGGTAGAGTTTCATAGAATAACTATTTTCTAGGTTGCAACAAGTAAAAACAAGTTGGCTCAGGGAGTTATATTTTAAATGGCGGATGCATTCGCCATCTAGGACGGTGTTAGGTTTTCTAAAACATGCTAGAAAATGCATGCATAATGCAATCGAGACGGGTTTGAAAAAATATCACCGGATAGAAGTAGCGGTTTCACTTGGTTTTATTTAGTTACTTTGTTGTTTTTAGTATGAAAAATTAATGAAAAATTAGAACTAATATTTTATACCAAACAATAGTTTAAAAACTTTAAAGGCACTGGATAAGATGACAACTGTCAGGTTCTCATCTCGATTTTGGTTAAACAATCTATTTGTTGTTTATATTTGCGAAATACAATGCATTTACGAACTTGATATTATGGCTTCGCATTTTAGCAGTTTACTGAACATACAAATACACAGCCATTATCACGGCAGTTTAAAAGTCATGAACCTATGTCGACTCTGATTAGTTTCAGAATTAATTTTAACGTTATATCTAGAAGCTTCCATTTCAGGCAGAGTATCTTTTAGTATTTATATAAAGCGTAAGGTGCACCTTACGCATATCCATATGATAGTGAAGAAAAATATCTGAAGACCCTGACATTTGGACTAAATGGAATTAGATAACAATGCTAGAAAACGGACCCTGTCTCCCCCATGTATGACAAACAGGACTCTAGATCCAACCAATTCTTTTAGGAAATATCCAAAATATGAAAACATTCATCAAATAATAATACATAAATAACACCCAACACGGTGAAGTAAAACGGTGAAGGAAAACATCGTGAGGAAACCTGCATACCATAGCGATTTATAAAATTTCTATGGTATGTAAGTCCGCCAACCCGCACTAGGCCAGCGTGGTGGACTATATGGCCTAACCACTCTCAATCGTACTCTCGATTGTAGAGGAGGCCCGTGCCCTGCAGTGGGACGTATATGGGCTGATTAAAAAAAAAAACACCCAACAGTCACATACATAGTCCTGACCCCACACTAAGATCGAGTCTCGTGTCGTGGGTATCAGGAACTACGAGAGACATTTCTCACAAACACCCAGACCCGAAAGAAATATTTGTGGGCGACACAAATATTTATCTCTCTAGGTGCGGGGAACCAACCAGCGGCCTCTCGTTTCACAGGCGGAGTCTAACAAACTGCGCCATGGAGGCTGTCAAATATTGATTTTCTTATATAATTTCATCTTGAATAACTAAAACTAACTAAGCGATAATCACGTGCCATTAGCTGGTTTATGTAAGTACTTACGTATTATTTAAATAGACGATTACATACATACGTATATAAACTCCCGCTTTTTTTCCAGAAGGGGTTAGCAGAGGTGTAACCAGGACACCCATGTTTCGTTCATTTTCCATACCACGATGTGATATATGGCAAGCCTATCCCATCTGGGTAGGCAGAAACAATAGAACATCGGTGCAACAATTTTGGCAGTCATTTACGAACTATCACTCCGCGGCTTTATAGGAATGATGCCGATCGTAAAATGGCGTTTGCAGACACCATTTCTTATTGAGATTAATGAGATGAATTAAAAAAAGGTGTACTGTATCAGCCCATATACTTCCTACTGCAGGGCACGAGCCTCCTCTACTATCGAAAGTACAATTGAGTAGGGTTGGGTTAGTGTCAACCACTTCTTCTTGCCCCTCTTTGCCACCACAGTCCACGGAGTCTCCGTGGATGTGGTGGGTTGTAGGGGCGGGTGTGGCGTCTGCGACCGAGGCGGGGCGCGTTTACGGTTGCCTCGGGCACGTCGTCGCGGTTCTCGTTCAGCCACTTGTGCTTTAACCGGAGCAGCCGCAGTTGGCCGGGCTGTCGTCGCAGTCACTTTCGGCCGCGGAGCTGCTGCAGGACGACCAACAACCGCAGGGGCAGCCTTTGTTTTTCCCGCTCCCAGGGCAGGCCATGAGTTGGCCGGTATTCCCACGACGGGTGGCTGCGGCGTCGGGGCTGCCTTGGCCCTGGCCCGGTCGGCGGCCAGCGGGGGGCGGAGAACCGGCTCCGGAGGCAGACGCATGGCGATCGCCTCAAGCCTGGCATCAACTTTTGCCATGTGCGACTCCAAAAGTTGCTTCAGCGCAACTACCTCCGGTGCATCTGAGCCCGCCACTGACTCAGCCGCTGGCTGCTGCTGCGTCCGGACCATGGCCATCAGGTCCTGCAACATTTTCCCCTGGGCGGTGAGGGCCGCCTCCAGCGCCGTCACCTTGTCCCGGAGGTTGGCCTTCTCCGCCTCGGCTCGGGCGAGCTCTGCTGATGGTGGCTCCTGCGCTATCTCTAGCAGCTCCAGCACGAGGCGGCCTGCGTATTGGCGGGAACTCTGCCCTGGGTGCTGGACGCGAGGACCCTTTCGTCGGCTTTCTTCCGGCGAGAGGAGGCGTCCGGGCGTGGGCAGAGGTTGGTCCCCCGAGAGGTCGAGGCCATTTTGGCCTCCCTCCGCAGTTCCGCTGTGGAGGAGTGGCGTTCCAGGCTGGAGAACCCTAGTGCTGGTACGAGGACCGTCGCGGCAGTGCGACCTGTCCTCGAACAGTGGCTGGACAGGCGCCACGGTGCGCCGACATACCGGCTGACGCAGGTGCTCACCGGGCACGGCTGCTTCGGTGCGTACCTGTGTCGCATAGCCGGAGCGGAGGAGTCCGCCGTGTGCCACCATTGTGGCAACTGCCGTGAGGACACGGCCCAGCACACGCTAGAGGAGTGCCCAGCCTGGGACGAGGAGCGCAGCGCTCTCGTCGCGGTCATCGGAGGTGACCTTTCGCTGCCGGCCGTGGTCGCCGCCATGGTCGGCAGCCGGAGTTCGTGGCGAGCCATGCTCTCCTTCTGCGAACGTGTCATGTCGCAGAAGGAGAGCGCTGAGCGGGATCGGGAGCAGACCGATCCCGCTCGTCGCCACAGGAGACGTAGGAGGCGCCGGGACAACAACTAACCCGGCGCCGCAGAGGCCACGCGGGGCCGCCGTCCCTATCTTGGCGGCCCCCGAGACGTGACGCAACACGCGTCCAAAGCTGCGTCGCTAAGCGGCAGTGCACAAGGAGGCGGTCCTGGCGCGTCCGTTGAGCGGTATCCCGGGGCCGTCTCCAAAGTGCACCGATGGTGGCCGACGCGGGGTTTTTAGTCGGTATTTCGGTGCGCAGACTACGATAGGGACCCGACCCAGCTCCACGTCTCGCTGGGCCGGAAGGCGCACCGGTGAGTCCGACACACCCTCGCCCCTTGGGGGGTGGGATGGTCCGTAAAGGGATTTTCCCCGCGAGAAAAAAAAAAAAAAAAAAAAAAAAAAAAAAAAAAAAAAAAAGTGTCAACCACGCTAGGTCATTTCGGTTTGGCGGAATTTCTTTGTAAAGAGGTAGAGTCATCTTAAAACTTGTTGAAGCCTTTAGTATCAATCATCTGATCTTAACTGGCGACAAACAGAAAACGAAACAGAAATGAGAGCTTTGCTGTTATAAAGATCGTTGGGAAGGTCAGGGAGAGATATTGAGAGAGCCCCTCTCCTCCTCCTCCTCCTTTATTTTAGTGTCGCCATGCCTCAAGCTCAAACACAAAATATAACAGAGCCACCGTCAATGCCAAAACACAACATAACACAGGAGACAAAATGCTGGTGGGTATCCGTTCGATTGGCAACCTTTGTACTAGGGAGGAATATTTATTTTTATGGCCCACGCAAATTTATCGCGTTTCGGGTTGAACTGGTTCATAATAGAGAAAACGATTTAGAGTGGTTAGGTCAATAGTCCATCACGCTGGCCTAGTGCGGGTTGGCGGACTTTACATGCTATAGAAATTCATAAAAATCGCTGTAGTATGCGTATTTTGCCACGATGTTTTCCTTCACTGTTATAGCCAATCATCTTGCTGAAGCTTTCCAGTGAAAGAGGAAAAGTTGTTTAGCCCCCATTTCGGTAGGCAGAGGCAGGGCCAAAGGCATATGTTAGTGCCACTGGGCTAAGGAGTCTTTTTTGGTTTAGGTTTTTGGGTTAGGGCTGGAAGCCCGGTACACTAACCATTTTACCCAAGCTGGCCCATTGTATGATGCATTTCTTAGATATATTCTATTAGAACGCTCGAATTCCGCCATTCATATTGTTGTCAAGACTACAATATTATTTAAAACATTATTATTGCTTTCCTATCAATATTGCATACGTAGTGACCTTAATAAACCGCTTAGCATCTAAAATATTAAAGCAATGTCAGGAGAAATTTATTTTTGTAAATGAAGTACATGTTAAACACGATGTATAGTTAGGGACAAAGAAAAGGGTACTTAATTTATTAATTATTTTTGATAAGCTGTTAATTGGCACATATTTTCGCAATAAATAAGTAAAAAACGTTGAAAAATAGTTTACCCAAGAAAACTCTCTACATACTTAAATTACGCTATTATATATTTATTTATTTATTTATTTATACACTTTATTGCACACAAAAAAAAAACAAATAAAACGAAAATCACAATCATAAAAGTACAATTGGCGGTCTTATCGCTCAAAGGCAATGTCTTCCAGACAACCATGATATATCATGATATATCAGATACAATAAAACAATAGACACGATCTGATTATGTTCCAATGTCTAAAGCAGGTTCTAACATAAAAAATAGCGCAGTCAATTAAGAAATTTCCAAAATTAACTACACTACATTGAGATGTAATCAAAAATACAAAATCCATTTACGTTGCAACAAAATTCCTTCCTATGTTATTTCCTCACAATTATTTTCAAACCTAAAATACATTAGTTTTGTTTGCCAGTTCGTGTATGTAGAGCGCAGAAACATTACATTGTAGCGGTGTAGTGCAATAACACAAATTGTTTGCGAGAATAAAACACGTCCGAGGTGCGGTGATGGACCATTCATACTCAACATCCGACAATAACAAGGAGAAGCAGTGCTGGACACGTATATCGCTCAGTTCTGACTGTTTGTCACCTACCAGTCACAGCCGCGACCAGTCTTTTTTTTATTCTGTGTTTTTTTATTAACAATGCCTGTGTATGTTGCGACTGTGACAAATAAATCGTATTTCTTTCTTACTTTCTTTTCTTTCTTAGTGATACTAACCTGAAAAGGAGAAAAGCCCTCTAACATAGACAAGCGGGGAACATAGTAATCTCTCTCTCTTCAGCTAAAGGAAATCGAATATAAATAATATCAAACACATAATGGGATTTTCGTTTTTTTTATTGCTTTGAATGGCGAGATGAGCATGCCTTTCGCATCGTAAGCGATACTACCGCTCATGAACAGTAGCAAAACCAAACACCTTGAATTACAAAGCTTGGTATTCCACTGCGCTCGCCATCCTAAAACATAACATGTTAAGTCTCAATGTGTCCAGTAGTTACTCTCCATTGTCCTTCAATCCGAAACACAACAATGCAACACACCAGTTACCACAATTACCTATACTGCTGCCTGGCAGGAGAAAAAGACATTGCGGTGGTACCTACCCAGGCGGCCTCTCACATATGAGAAACCTACCACCAGTAACATTGCGGTGGTATCTAAACATTGTATAATCATATGAGGGACAAACAGGCAATCTAATAGTGCCTCTATTTTTTGGGTAACTTTCAACTTTGATTTTGTGTTTATATATTGACTTATTGTTATTTGTCAATTTTCTGGAAGGCATTAGATATTAACAGGGCTACAAAGATCTAAATGTGTCTAGTGTAATATTAAATAGCTGTTACGCAGGTGACAAAAAAAACTGTCAGATCGATAAAAGAGTTCTTCTTTTCAAATGTAGTTTGGCTCCACCGTTTCATCGGTGATTTTGCCAATGTCAAGTAGTGTGTTGAGGGTAATAGTCAGAGGTCAAGTAAGTAGAAATTATTTAAGATAAACGTGTTATCTGGCATAATTAATGTGTTCTATTTAAAACATCCGATATTACACTGCTAACAAGCGCGTTCGTAAGTCGTAACGAGCAACGTTTCAGAACAGTCAAAATGTGTTGTTGTTACATTTTAAAACTGGTAGATTTTAGGATAATATTGATACTAAAATGTATATTTAGACTTACGATAATTATGCTATGCTTCATTATTTCTTCCCGTATTAAAAAAAATACAATTGGGATACCCAAATGCGTTACAAGGTTATTTGCCGGCGATAAAAATGTATCACAAAAGTGAAGTGAGCTTAAATACACTATCATTGGATGTTGAAATCAAGAGTAAATTTAAATTAATTTACCTACTCTATCGAAATCAAAAGAATAATTCTTCATACAGCCTAAAAAAATATTACATAATATTATGGTGGCCATTCTCTTGGGCCGCACTTGTACGTGTTTAGCTATGCGATAATGTTGCGGTTGGTCATGGATCACGCATCAAATAACCACGTCTAAGCATTATCAGTACATAAAAATATGTGTGTTTACGTACACACAAATGTGACCGCAACGACACTCGTGTTACGAAGTAAATTCCTGTGAACGTAATGGTGTAAACAAAACAATACAAAGTTTGAGATAAGAGGTTTTTAAAAACAAAGGTTTGTTATGTTATGGTGGATAATTTGATGTATTATGGAAAATGATAAGGTGAGGTCACCATCGTGGTCAAGTTGTCAAGGCCTTTGCCTGTCCTAGGTCAGGAACAAATGAAAATATTTGTTCAGGAATTACAAAGTGACTACAATAAGCTTAGTACCTGTAATATAATCTAAATAATGCGATCATACAGATGCGTGCGACAGAAAACGAAGCAAGGTGGTAGTTTTAGAGACTGCAAACAAAATACAACTAAAAATTCACAAAAAAAAGATTTATTTTAGTTTTTTTAATTATCGTAGTGTTTAGGTGGTAAATACGTAAAATAATAATGTACTTTATTTTTAAAGACGCTATGATACACAAGGGTTCAAATTATTATTTTAGCATAAATCCAAAAACGACTAGGTATAGTCTGAAAATTCATTTGTTTTAATTGTTTTGCATCTGTATTTAGTAAAACTACGACCTGGTTTTGATTTCGGTTGCAGTATTGATATACCCACCTTGTAGATGAGATGATTATTACATAGCGATTGATATTAAAATATTATCTGCTGACTGCTAGTAACCTGATAAACATAGGCTAAAATCAGACCCTCGGCAGACCATTGTGTTAAATTTTTCACCTTCAATCTTCATATACAAATTAAAATAATGTTATTTATTTATTAATAAATCGCTATGACTATATGGCCTAACCACTCTCAATCGTACCCTCGATTGTAGAGTAGGCCCGTGCCCTGCAGTGGGACGTGTATGGGCTGATACAGACAGACAGATTACAGATTTATTAATAATTAATTAATTCAGTCATTTTTATGTTTTATGACACGATTCGGAAAGCGGTTTTTTACTACAGAAGAACAGGCAAGATACTCTGGTGTTAAGCTTTTCAAAATCAGTTAACATACAGTGATTATGATGGGTACTATATGGATTTTCTATAACCAGATATAGGGTGATAGTGCTGTCAATACATAATCCCAGAATGTTTAAAAAATATAACCAAACTCCATAAAATAATGTCTTTCCAAATAAATCATTTGAGTTTCCCGGGGGTTTAACAATATTAATCGCCCCTCCTCTTTTTTTCCCTATTTTTGTAATTTTACAAGGCCAGCAATATATTAGTATTCGTAAATTTTATACAGGGTATCTCAAGACTGCAACCGAAAACGAAGCCGGGTGGTAGTTTTAGTGACTACAAACACAATGCAACTAAAAATTTCGCATAGAAACCCGACAATTATTTTTTATGACTTATTTAATATCGTCATTTTTGGGTGGTAAATCCATAGTTTTTGATAAAATAATAATTTAAACTCTTTTATACCTTAGAGTATTTATAAATAAAAGGGTATACACTATTATTTTAGTAAAAAATGTAGTTACCACCCAAATATGGCCATAGGAAAAATATAACAAAAAAAAGTGTCCCTTTTTTTTGCAACTTTTTCTGTTGCATTGTGTCTGAAGTCGCTTAAACTACCACCCGGCTTCGTTTTCGGTAGCAGTCTTGATATACCCTGTATGTTTATATACGGCATATACAATGTACGGTACATTAGGTTTACCGATTAGTCACGTGTCCGACCTACGCCAACAATGAAGTTATATAAACTCAATCGCCGTGTTGAACATTGAAATCAATTATTTTTATACTCGCACGGTAAGGTTACTTCAGTGCGTTTCAAGGTTAATGCAGTACATAACAAAAAACTATCCATCAGAATCAAAAAAGTACTGAAAAATAAAACAACAAATAAATTATATAATAGGATCTTTTTGGAGTGTGTATCGAAAGATAATCACCTCGCTCTATATGATGAAGGAAAACATCGTGAAGTGTCTATGGTACGTAAAGTCCGTACACTCGCACTAAGCCAGGGTAGTGGACTATATGGCCTAACATTTCCCAATCGAACCTTTGGTTATAGAGGAGGCTCATGCCTTGCAGTGGAACGTGTTAGGGTTGATACACATTTATACAGAATAGCATCCCAGAATAAATTCTACGATTAATCTTTTTGTCTATTTTGTGATGTCTGAACTACGTGCTTTCATATTGTTATTGCAAAGGTCCCGGATAAACAGCAAATAACTTATCAGATGCGTACATTTATGCTCCGTTAAGCGATTAGCGCCGCCTATGAACATCTACTAGACTTGAGCGGAAGACGATCTAATCTATTAAAATAAGGGCAAGTAAGGGGAGGAATGAGAATGACAAGGAAAAGATGGGAAGAAGAAAGGGATATTGGGCTTTGGCCTTAGGTGATTTCACGAACCGAATCAAAACACCATAGCATCTTTTTAAGTCCCCGTCTTTTCAAGTCCTTTTTTTATTGACGGACGGACGGATGGAAGGACAACGAATGACGAGACAGCATGTCATTCTGATGGTAAGCGATACGACCGCTCATGGACAGTAGCAAAACCAAACAACACCATACATTATATTTAGCAACGGTAGGCATTCTACTGCCCTCGCTATCCTGAATCATGAATCTAGGCTGAATAACATTGTTTTTCCTTCTCCACTTTTATATTAGCTAAGTAAATACTCAAGTGCCCTCCAAGAAGGATGCAGATATCCATTTTAAAAGCTACGTGTAAGCGATGTATCGTCTTTATTGTCTACTCCACCATAAGAGGCACGAAGGAGGTCGCCTAGCAATACAGTTGGGCAATAGTGCGTCGGATCTCGCGGCGCAAGTTCAAACGCTCTTATCTCGGTAAATATTTTGCCGGCCACAAATTGCCCTAAAATATTGTTTCGAAAACTCCAAACAGTGTATGTTTGCTCCTAAGTGCTTTGTCGGTGAGATTTTTCGGAATTTTCAAGTTACAATGGCTATCTCTGAGGATCGTCGGTGCTTTTTGACTGCACCAAATAAAATGTTTAAATTGTGTTCTTATTTGCTAGGTTACAACATTTTGAGGACGATATCTAGCGTAGCCTGTATCACGGTGAGTGCTCTGAGGAATTGTTCAACTTGCTCCCCTCCTCTCCATTCCTAACCAGAACCACGCGTGCTGGCTTGCGAAGCCATAGCTTGACGGTCCACACCATCCCGACGCGAACCAAACGGTTCTCAAATTCGTTTCTGTGCCGCACCGTCAGGCTGTGGAATTGTTTGCCGGCGCACGTGTTCCCTCCTTCCTACAATCCTGGGTCCTTCCGCCGTGGTGTGAAGAGGCACCTAAGCAGGACGGCATAATTGTTTCCATTGGCATGGGACTGCCGTCCGATGCCAATGGATACTCTGCCTGGGCGGCATTGGCACTTTCCATCAGGTGCAATGCCGCCGCTATGCCAGGCCATTATAAAAAAAAAAAGTCCTTTCGACACACGGTTTGCCCATAGATGCTACATTTTATGTGGTAAATGTAGTGCAATCTAGATAAAATTTCGTCTGAAGACAGATGGTTGTGATGAACTGTAAAAGTCTATAACTGGCTATTCTATACTAAAGAGACGATTAAGAGGGCTTAGTCCACAGTCCTAGATAGTTGCCAATTGTGGATCAACGGCTCACGTATACCATAAAAATTCTGTTGGCGATAATATATAATTAGTTAAAATAATAATGCCGGGCGGAAGAATTGTACTTGGTAATCTGCAACACCAACAATCGTAGCTTAATTTAATTTATGAAATTTAAATATATTTTTACCATAAGTTGACAGTTTATGGTTTTCCCTGCCCGCTGCCGCCTATAACTTAAACCTTTCTAGTGTTCGAAGGCACAACACAGGGTATTGTGGGATATTGGCCAACATAGCGATGGTCGTTACGCACTCAGTGTCGACTCGACAAGCCCCTACCACTGGTCTGCGTAAACATAACGTATTGTGCAACTACATCTAAGTTGTGAATTCGCAATGTGATTCATTCGAAATAATTCTCATTTATGGAAACTATTTGGGTTCACCTTTTTGTGTACTCTAGTAAGATGACGACTGAATAGTGATGAATATTCCGTCTTACGAAAAAAAACTGACAGAAGTAGCTAGATATAGTACCTGGATGAGAATTATGTAGGGCTGTATGAAGCTGTATGCACTGATTAGTTAAACAAACGTGATATACTCGTTCGGGTAACTAGAGAGTTTTATAACATGTTGAAGATCAAACAGCAACTAATGGCATATTTTATTTTATAATCCTTTGTCAATTTACCAGGATCACGAACTAGTTAGTCATTTCTTTGATACTGTGACAAGCATAAATGACCTCTACGATTTCATTCCATCTGTACTTCCACACTTGTACGATTCCAATCAAGAGATTCGTTAATTATATTGCCAGACCAAATAGTGGGACAGCTTGCTTGTTATATATTATTCCCATAATCCCGAGTTCCACCGTCGTAGCTGGTAAATGTTATGTTGGTTATGTTGAAAATAATTATTACGTATAGTAGGAGCTAACTGTTTGTTGCGAGGCGATACTTTCTGTAGATGGCAATACCCTTTTTGTCAGTTACAGTGCAGCCACTGCCAACAAAAATATGACATGGATCAGTGAAACTTATTCATAAATTATGTTTGTGTTCATTAATTCTATTTCAAGATGTTTGTTTTCTATTTATTGTACTTTGGACTTTTACTTTGACGTAATGCCAATATTAAATATTTTATGATATATATATTTAATAAACTAATACTATCTCATGTAATATAAACTGTTTATTACCTAAATAAAAGATATGTTTTTTTATAGTAGGGGTATCGAGAAGGCTGCAGTTTACGATCAACCCGCCTTCTGTGGGACCACGCCCTTACGCGGTACCGCTGCACTAGCGCTTGTTTAGTGCCACACAACAAATAAAGAACAGAAGGTAAGACTTGTAGATAAGTGGAATATACTATACATGTAAATATTTTTTAAATTGTTTCAGTATATTTTAGAAATAAAATATTCTTTTCTGCAAACAGGACACGTTCGAATAATGCATTATTTGTTTAATAGTGTTCCGTTAGTATTTCTGTTTCATAGGATATCATTTTAAAATGTCAATGAAAGAGGGGAGTCAATCTCACCATTATGCTAGCCAAATCAACGACACTATGTTACCATAGTAGGCAATGTATCTAAAGAGTTAAGTACAGAGCTACACAATCATGTGATGATTATCATTTTTTGTTTGAAACATGCCGGGAACACTATATTGGTGAAGGAAAACATCGTGAGGAAACACATTAATTTCTATGGTATGTAAAGTCCACCAACTTGCACTAGGCCAGCGTAGTAGACAGATACGAATATCCACGACTATAATAAATACTTCTCACTAAGGCCTCTCTACTATTCTTGCTGTGGTACACGAGCTCGCAAAATTCGCTTAGTTGACGCAACGATAGCGGTTGAGTTTTTAATCGGCGCGTGGCGTTTATGGCCGCGGCACACGCCGGCAAACTATCACGTTCGTAGTAACCGCTGGTTATGAAACGCGCACGTTCACTCATTACTATTGTTCAAAGAGGCAAGAGCAATATATATTTATATCGCACTTATACTAAATTTAGCTTATACCAATTTTTATTGCAATAAATGGAGAGACGAGCATGCCGTTCGTTTGATGGTAAGGTATACGACTGCTCATGATAGTAGCAAAACCAAACAACACCTTAAATACAAAGCAATGCGCTCGGAACCCTGAGACAAAAGATGTTGTCTCAATATTATGCCCCGTAGTCACTCTGGCCACAATGAACTATATATTATATAAAAACGAATAATCTATGCAATATCTCACAGATAGAATTCGTAACTCTTATTGTCTAGAGTCTTATCGGTTGATAGAACTCACATAACTTTTAACTGCAAAAAAAAATTTCACTCGGTATTTGTTTCGCCTTTAAAGAAAACCTCCAAAAGTTTGTGATATTTCCTATGACTAGTGAACTCCTGTTAACTAAAATAATGATGATAAAAGAGTAATTACTTATCAACACATGCCTTCATGTAGAATGTGGAAGGTTTGACATGACATGGTCATACCTGTATACCTCAATAACTTATTTAGCTAGGCCATACGTCTTAATAAGTCTACCCGCATGACGTTATATGATTTATGAGACAATGAATCATTCATCGCTAGGAACAATTACTTATCGTGAAATTATCGAAATAAATAATGACAACCTCCGTGGCGCAGTCGGTTAGACGTTGCCTGAGAAACGAGTAGCCACGGGTTCGATCCCCGCACCGAGAGAAATGTTTGTGCGGCCCATAAATATTTATTTCGGGTCCTGGTGTTTGTGAGACGGTAAGTCTCTCGTAGTTCAAGATACCCACGACCCAAGACTCGATATTAGTGTGGAGTCAGGACTATGTATGCGACTGTTGGGTGTTATTTATTATTATTTAAGCATTATTTTATGTAAATCACAAGTAAATTGTAACTTTTGTGTGTAATGGAAAACCCGTCATCCTCGCAATCGCCGTTCACGAAAATGACCGTCATTTCAGATCCTTAGTATATTCGGTTATTACTGGGTCAATATAATTGTACCGACAATATTTAGCTAAATTCTGACAGAACCCTACGTAACAATTCGTACCTATATCAAATTTAAATTAATTTTTATTTGGAATTAATAAATTCCGATTAGTCGACTTCAACTTTCCTGTCACTAAAATACCATGAGTCAAAGTTTCATGTCACCCGTCAGTAATTAGAAGTGATTCGTCAGCAGTCAGTCGTCAGTCGTCAGTCGTCAGTCGTCAGTCGTCAGTCGTCAGTCGTCAGTGAGCGCGGCGCGTCACAGCGTCAGGTGCAGGTGTCGCCGTGTCCTGCCTTGAACCGCTTCATTACCCACGCATCGGATTTATATGTATGCATTTTGCTGCTAGCTGTATATCATCGATATATTTGTCGATAAATATTAATATGAAACTATTTTATATGGTATACAAGTTGATAAGTAAGCAAATTGCTCGATGGAAAAGGATCACTTACATACAAACACATTCATAAACTTACGCCTTTTTCCCAGACGAGGTAGGCAGAGGTGCTGGTAGCAACCTGTACCTGTACGTTTCGCCTCGTATGTTCCGTTCCACGATGTGATAGTAATGCGAGCCTATCACAAAATCGGGCACAAATTCCTGATGAAATTTGTCCATGAATAACAGTAGTATCTTTTTTACTAGCGAGAATGAAAAACAGGAACACATAACGCCCCAGATGCAGTCTGCAGTTTCTGTATCAGAAAAATGTGTACATTTACGAATACATGTCAAATAAAAATTTTTATACACATTTTCTGATAGTCCTTACAAAACAAACTTGCAAGATGTTTTGATCCTTCTGATGAGAAGTATATTTAGTGAAATAAGCTCCTTAGATACTAGTATAGGAGACTATCCCGCCCTCACACCCGCCACTGTAACTCTTGTGTCGCAGGATCCACAGTAGCACGCAATGACACCGAGCATTTAAACTCGGCGAGTCTCCGGGAATGTCTCACTTGTCTTTAACCCGCAACGAAATCAATCAGAAAGTTATTAATAGGAGGAGTTGGAAATAAATAATGTCCACTTCCCTCCGTGCAAAGCGGGTGACAAAACATTGCACTGAAGAGGTAAATAACCTCACAAAAAGACTTTTACAGCCGGAGAAGTCAGCTGTAAAGCACCACGGAATTCATTATTACATTTAAATGGGACCTATTATGTGAGCTGTTATACTTGATTCCAGTAATAGGTTCTAGTATACCATAGTGATTACGATGGCAACACAACACTAGTGATATAGTTGTGATGCAGCGGTTGCCACGTGCCAGCTGTCGGCCGCGTCGCCTACTCGCCGCGCGTGACCGCATCTCGCATTCACTGCCTACTGCCTAGAAATATACCTGGATTTGAATCTAACTAGAAGCCGTAAGTGTATGAAAAACATTTTTATTGCAATGAATGGCGAGACTGGCATGCCATTTACCTAATGGTAAGCAATACGACCGCTCAGAGACAGTAGCAACACCAAACTAATAAGTTAATTATAAAACTAATGCTTGGTATTCCACTGCGCTCGCCATCTAGAGATATAAGATGTTAAGTCTCATTATGTCAGTAGTGACTCTTGCTACAATGTACTTCAAACCGTAACACAACAGTGCATTTATACTGATATATGATAGACCTACTACCAGTAAAATCCATCAAAATCATACCTGTATGTGAATTTATTCGTGCAAGTGTAAGATAGTGCAAATTTTGTTATAGTAAAAATAGATTTAAACTTAGCACATCACTACATAGTATAAAACAAACTCGCTTTCTCTGTCCCTATGTCCCTTTGTATGCTTAAATATTTAAAACTACTCAACGGATTTTGATGCGGTTTTTTTAATAGATAGAGTGATTCAAGAGGAAGGTTTATATGCATAATACGTACATATTATTGTATAGAAATCTATTTGTACCCGGGCGAAGCTGGGCCGGGCCGCTATTAAGATAATAAAATGTTATAAGTCTACACTATTATATTAGTAATTGTGCAAACTGTAAAAGTAGTTAAGTGAATACATAAAAAAATAAAAGAAATAACTAACGCCGTCTACTAGATTAATATCTGTGGAACATACCTAGATACAGCACATTTGTTTTCACTCGCATTTGAAAGTCAATTTTGAGTGTTTGCTTGTCTTTTGTTTTTGTCTGATATGGAGTTTGAATGATTTATTTGTGTTAAATTAAATATTGTATATATAGTCTTGATGATTCACAATGTTTGTACCTAGCAATCTACTTGGAAACTATGAAAACGGATAGAAACCTTTCCAAGTCTTATTTACTATTATTTACTTATTTACTTATATTTTTACCTGTGAATTTATAGTTAAGATATCGGTGGTCTTTCTTAAAATCTATTTTAAAAATAAACAACAGCAATGGTAATTGTTGCATCAATCAAATAATAAACATTTAACACAGCTTACAGTACAATATGAAATATAATATAGATTTTGCATATATACATAAACTCACGCCTTTTCCCAGAAGGGATACGCAGAGGCGCTGGTAGCAATGAGCACCTGGAATTTGAGGCGCTATGGTTATATTCTCGCTATGCAATCGTGGTATGAAACAAATAAGGCGAAATGCGAGTCTATAGATTTTCCAATAATTACAATTAATAGTTTCCAATATTTAATCCCTCTTAATCAAACTAGGCCCAATAGTAAAGTGACTATTGTGGGGCGCAGGCTCAACAGCAAATTAATGCGGCACAGGGCAACATCTCACCGATCGGTAATCGGTAAATCATGTACAACTAAAAGCTATATAAATAGGCATAATACAAGTATTATACAAGTATATATATATATATGTATATATATATGTATATATATATATATATGTATATATATATATATATATGTATATATATATATATATGTATATATATATATATATATATATATATATATATATATATATATATATATATATATATATATATATATATATATACATATATATAATACAACGTAATAGCAAAATATTATAATAAGTGTTAATTCATTATAAATAGCATCTGTCACAAGTAAAAATATTCTCATATCTTATAAGTTTGTCATACATTAGGTAGGTACTGGTTGTTGTTTGTTATTTTATTGTATGGATATTCTATCTATACATATAATAATTTATCATGTTTATTAAATGTATTATTAATCGAATACTTGCTTGTAGAGGAATTCTGTGCTTATCCATGAGCGATAATTGACAGATACAATACAGTATTTGGCCTAACCGCTCTCAATCATATTCTCGATTGTTGCGGAAGGCTGTGCTCTGCAGTGGGTCGTATATGGGCTGATACAGATACAGTACAGTACAGGGTTATACAGGGTATATCAAGACTGTGATCGGCAAACGAAGCCGGGTGGTAGTTTTATTGACTTCAGACACAATGCAACTAAAAATTACACAAAAAAAGTGACGATTTTATTTGTAATTTTTTCCTATCGTATTAGGGTGGTAAATACATAGTTTTTCCTGAAAGAGTAATGTGCGCCCTTTTATTTTTAAAAACACTATGGTGCACCAGGGTGTACATCTTGTTTTAGCAAAATCATGGTTTTAACATCCGAACACAACGATATTTAGAAGATCACAATAAAATTGACGGTATTTTTGCTTTGTGTATGAACTGTGTAGTAAATAAAACTACCACCCGACTTCGTTTTCGATCGCAGTTTTGATATAACCTTTATTGTTGCTGACAATTTCTACCCCTAATTAAAATTATTTACTAATGACTCTAAGGACACGTTATACGTACATAAAATGAGTAATATGGTCTCATCTAACTAGTATGCCAAGTGCTCCATGTATTTTTGTTTTGATGACATTTAGATATAAAATATGAGATCATAAGATATGTCGTTTTGTGCATTCGTGTGTAAATGTTAATGTGTTTCTCGCAGAATGAATGTCGTCAAAGATTAATGCATCGTACAACTTCATTGGTTTGGAGAGTTCAACTGTAAAAATGGAAAATATATCTAAATGGCGTGATTAGTCACACTATCTTATTAACGTCATTATGATATTCTTCTTAAAATAGATTTCTTAAATACAGCGATGAATGGCGAGACAAGCATGCCATTAGATTGTCTGTATCAGCCCATATACGTCCCACTGCAGGGCACGGGCCTCCTCTACAATCGACAGTACGATTGGGAATGGTTAGGCCATATAGTCCACCACGCTGGCCTAGTGCGTGTTGGCGGACTTGCATACCATAGAAATTTTATAAATCACCATGGTATGCAGGTTTCCTCACGATGTTTTCCTTCACCGTTTTAGTGCGTGGTGATTGACTATCAATACACACATGACTCCGAAAAGTCAGAGGTGTGTCCTGGGATTCGAACCCGCGACCACCGTGAACATGTTGGCAGTCGCGTCTAGTCCGTTTACCAACAGGCCACCACGCACTTCGATTCGTCCATTAGATTGATTGTAAGTTTTTTATTTTTTATTTTTATTGCTATGAATGGCAAGACGAGCATACCTGTCCCCTGATGGTAAGTGATACGACCGCCCATAAACAGTAGCAGAACCAAACAACACCTTGGATTAAAAAGCAATGCTTGGCATTCCACTGCGCTTGCCATCCTGAGACATAAGATGTTGAGTCTCAATATGTTCAGTAGTTACTCTGGCTACAATGTCCTTCAATCCGAAACAACAGTGCATTTACATTGCGTATTTATTTCAAGGTATTTATATATGCTTATAAAGTAGTTTTATATTCCATAAAAATTAAACTGTTTCCGTATATTATACAGTTGACATAAATATAAATTATGGTGATACACTATTAAAAATTACTTTGTATTATTCGCGGAAATAGGATGTGTCGAGAATAAAATTGACATAAATATCCTTTGTAACCTGTTTTACATAGTTGTTGATAACTATTAATTTAGTTACAGTCATTGACATAAATGTATGGCCAGGACGGAGCACGTAGTGTTCCAACGTAAGTGGTGCGCGCGCTCCAGTACATCTTTAGTGGAGCGTTACTGAAATAAGACATTGAAAATACTTGCTTGTGTTATAACTGAAAGTTAAATGAAAATGAAGAAAATATTTTATAGTACCTTTTAGACTTTTTTTTAGCGCAATTTTCACTTTCACGTCATCTTTTTGAAACTCCAATTGTACCGAAGGGCTTATCATTAGTTTTTAAATCAATGCTTTAAGTATTATTAGTCTGTTTATAAAAAATAACATGGATAATATGTTATCACACAGTTGAAGTGTAGAAAGTTTTTTTTAACTTGAATTAGAATCGATAAATTATAATTTATCTTTAAATCTGCAATTTTTCGAGGAAATCTGAAATTTTTTATCCAAGAATATACATACATCTTGAAATCGAAGCGTTAATCTTCTGGTATCCATCGCAGATACCGTGGAATTCAATTTCCTCCTGCCGTCAGAGGTTTATTAAAATATATATCATTCGCCCGTCTTCTGTTGAGTGTTTTATTTCAATTTCGGCGTCTCCGTAAATTATTATGTCACTTCTGAATTATTTCTGAGCAGCTTTATTTTTACTTTTAATGTCCTGTCTTTTTATTGAATAGCATCCCCATTTATTTCATTAGAAACATATTTATTTATATGTTGTGTTACCATTTGTATGAACGATAGATTTTTAGGGATTGAAACTACTTATTTTTAATCTGAAATCCTATAATTGAAAAACGCATTATATTACTTATGCGCATAATTTATCTGGCTGGAGAAAAGAAATTTCAAGTCTGTGTTGATTATTGCCCTCAGTCTTAGAAATAAACTATCCAATGGCATATACCAGTCTATCTTCGAACAGACAATTGCGTACAAACATGTTCGAGGTCAGTGGTGTACGGAAAATAACACTGAATACCTTTGAATATCATTTGAATCTAGACTGCAAACTGATAGCATTGATTTTAATGTGGATATTTTTCATAAAGAGCAAACAAGAGGGCCGTGGAAATGTTTCTACTCAAGGTTTTTAAGATTGTAAAGGTCGTCAATTTATGGTTAAAAGGAATTGCAAGCACTTTTTACAAAAGAAACTTGTATTTAATTTTAGGATAGTAGGTCTGTCATATGCGAGAGGCAGCTTGGGTAGGTACCACCGCTATGTCTATTTCTCCCGCTAAACAGCAGTGTAAATGCGGTCTAGTGAACTGGTTTAAGATGCGAGCGCAATGGAATGTCAAGTATTGCTTTGCAATACGTGGTGTTTGGTTTTGCTACTATCCGTGAGCGGTCGTATCGCTTACCATCTGGCGAATGGCATGCTAGATTCACCAGTCAACGAAAAACAGAACTGTACATAAATTAAAAAATGTATTAGGTCCAACATGTTAGGTGCAATACAATCCTGGGTCCTTCCGCCGTGGTGTGAAGAGGCACCTAAGCAGGCCGGCATAATTGTTTCCATTGGCATGGGACTGCCGTTCGATGCCAATGTATACTCTGCCTGGGCGGCATTGGCACTTTCCATCAGGTGCAATGCAGCCACTATGCCAGGCCTTTATAAAAAAAAAAAGGTATTTTAGATCAAAGCAAAAAAATATTTTAAAATGCGCATGCGCAAACTGGCCGGTATGGCGTGTGGAAGCGAGACGAAGGCACTGAGTCTTTATTGTTTTACATTCATTTTAGATACATTTAATTTATTTAAGTTCCAGCTCAATATTTATTAAGATTTATTGTATGTTGGCCAGCGTTCACATGTCACTCTAGGTGACCACTGAAAATCAGCGTTGCGCTGTGGCTCACGCCGCAGGGCGACATTATGCTGAGTGGTCACCTAAGTGTCACAACAATGCGACGCGCAGTCTTACATTACCTATGTGTTACTTATATACTTATTGTTTTCATTTTTTCTGTGTTAATGTATGTAGTGTCAGTGTGTGTGTGTTGTATTGTGGTGACAAATAAATCTGTTTTCTTTCTTTCTTTTTATCAAACTAGGTTAGTCATTAATCTGTTGGACAAGACCTGTGGATATGAGTCACACTTTTTTATGAGTAGGTAAAGTCGATTTTTAATACAAATCACGCTGGTGTTAATCTTTTGGGAATGATTCACACAAACGAAAATCTTCATTCGAAAAGTACATTGTTGTTCTCACGAACTATGTAGTAAAAACTACTGTTGTTGTTTTGCAGAAGTTATTTACCGTAAAGAGGTCTGTAAAAATACATGTTCTTAAAGAAAATATTTTATTAGTTTTGGTATTATAAACCTATAGCCTAATTGCCTAAACTTATTTTTCTACTGAGACAACAAACGCAATGAAAAAACAAATTTAATTAAAAATCACAATCACCTCCAAACATTCCGAATTCGTACATCCCATCACGATTTCCAACCCTTTATTGACACTACTTTCACCCTATATCAAATGATTCCCTGGTAATCTATCACCGTCAGTGTCTCGGGGACAGATCAGTACCGGGACACATCAATAACCTTTCTCCACACTCTATGAAGGGAATTAGACGAATTTCCCTCACGATTTTGGCAGCTAATGGATGTGGATTGCAGATTTTTTGTTTGGTATAATTAAAATACATAAAAGAGTAACATTGAGAGTAATATTAATATTACTATGTTATTATTATTTAATATTAATATATTAATATCTTACTCCTAACTAAGGGAAGCGAAATTTCAGACGCCCGCCTAAAAGGTGAACGGACGAGCTGGCTAAGGTTGCTGGATGTAAGCCGCTGCCAACAGGTCGATGTGAACATCCTTGGGGGAGGCCTATGTTCAGCAGTGGACTTCCTGTGGCTGAAATGATGATGATGATGAAAATAGTAAAAAGAGGACATTTAGTTTTGATAAATTCCTTGGGTAGTGCAGTGGTGTCCTTCTTGTTGATAAGACAAGCCTAGTAAAAAACTAGTTTAATCAAGAATAATAGTAAAATCTTGATGTCCACCAAGATAGCTCCCATCGAAGATGATGGTAGAACACCCGTCATACTGGGAAGTGCACAATTAGCATTGATGTATTCTGCTTCAGTAGTCTGAAAAAATTATATCGACTGGCAAGAGAACATAATTCTCCAATGAATTCCACTTATCAACTGCATTGCAATTCATCTATTCCATAAAAAATACCTAACCTAAAACACGCGTCCCTGCGAGGCCCATGGTCCGGTCACCTTCAGCGCTGGTCACGTGCCAAGTTCCTTGCTCCCGTCGTCCCGTAATGAGACGCATCGTGACTCCCATAACTATTCAATCAGAGTGCATTATGCATGAGGTACTATTTGATTACATTTGCTTTACATTGTGTAGGAGCGACGACATCGACAGCTGTTGTCGTTTGCTAATTAGTAAGGACGATGGGTGAAGTGAAATAACTGCTTTCAATAAATAAATAACAGTCAACTATCACATACATAGTCCTGATCACACACTAAGATCGAGTTTCGTGCCGTGGGTATCAGAAACTACGAGAGACTCACAACTGGCGTCTTACCAACTGCGCCATGGTGGCTGTCAAAAATAAAAGAGGCTGGAGCTGGAGGCTGCAAAAAGGTCTTTTAGCAAGTTCTGGAGGATATCTGAAGATATGTCGACCAGTTAATTTATTAAAGTATCTACTTACAAAAATACGACAGTATACCAAATAAAATATCGTTCGAGGCAAATATGACGAATTTAAGGATATTAACGTTCGGCGTGACATAAGTCTATTATTCCAATATTCATAAGATTTCTAAGTAGTATTAATATAGGTATTATATTTTCATTTTCCTTACTTGAGTGACAAAAGAATGATGCATCGCTGTATTAACTTTCAGTTAAAATAAGGAAAACTGATTTCTTGGAAGTTAAGTTCATGCACTTACTTCATATTCAGAAGTCATTTTACTTTTGAATTCCATTGATTTAATATTGGTTTTACCTTCAGGTAATATTCCGTGAACTGGTGTTTTTAAAAAGCATGAACAAATTCTTTACACTAGGTTAAATTCCAGCAAGCTTGATAATTATTATCACTACTATAAAAAGGGTAAATTCTCAGTTTTAATATGTGTTATATATATAAGAGTAGCACGCAGAATCAGCAAGCTAAAGTGGCAGTGGGTTGATCACATTTGTCAAAGAACCGATAACCGTTGAGGCAAACGTGTTCTGGAGTAGAGACCGCGTCTTGGTAAGCGTAGTACGAGTATAGGACGACCTCCAGCTAGGTGGAGTGACGATTTGCGAAAGGTCTCTGGCAGATGGTGGATGCGACAGGCAGAATACAGGGTGAAATTGCGCAGTTTGGTGCTGATTTTTTTCAGCAGGCTGATGATGATCACAACTACTGTCTTCAAGTAGATTCCTAGATAACAACCTAGCAAATCAACCCTACATTTTTTTGTATAAAGTAAATTGGTTTTTTTCGAGGTAAATAATCACACTATTTGACTTAGCTTACTTTATAGTATAGTGTTGGTGCTTTACAGTTCTTGTGGCAACATATATGTGCCGAGTTCCTACTATGTCGGAACCCAAAGCCGGACTTATAATTATTTCAAATCTCAAAAATCTACTACACACTAAAAACCCTGAATTTATTTTTGCCTGGAATAGAGATAGATTCCTCTCTAATACATAATGAGAATAATTATTAGGCAGCTGAAAAATAACAAAGTAGCTTATTGAAGTCCTGCATGTTAACTATTACAATTTGTGTAAGTATCTATGTTATGGGCCAAGTGATTAATCCGGCATTATTCATAGTGCCCGGGCAATATGAATAATGCCCAATAAGAGCGGGCAATGTGATTATAACCAATCAATTTATCACATTGCCCGGGCACTATGAATAATGCTAAGTGCCTAATGGGCAGAGTGATATAAAGGGAATCAAAATCAAAACAATGAGCCGAAGTTGTAGAATTTGGAATAAGGCAGCACGATGGGGTGGGTTGGGAGGAGTCGAGGGGAAGGGGGAGTGTCGCACCTCCCCTGGTACCACTTCCCTGGAAAGGTAACGCACTATTCTTGAGAAATATCTATTATGGTAACCTAGCCTTCAAACTTTTTCACTTGTTGTCAATACAAATTAGCTTCTGCATCGTCTCCGGCGCTACGGGAAGTTCAGCCCCTTCGCCCTTGCGTAACAAAAGATAGACACCCATGCTCACCTCCGCAGCTTCGGCTTTCTGGTCGCCTCCGGCGACCAGCCTCAGCCGCTACGGCTCGCACGGATGCCTATCCTTCGTTACAGCGGGCGGGGGCTGCTCTCCCTCCGCGCCTCCGGCTTTTTATATACACTCTAGGGTCAGTACCCAAAAGACTACGTGAAGTCGGGGTATTCCAAGTCGGTTTTGGGGCACAGTCGACCTAACTGATCCATAAAGTAGGTACACTAATTTTCTTCTGAAGATAATGTTTCAGTCGTTAAAACATAACTAAACATAAGCAGATCAATTCAACCTTTCTAATTTATGGGTCTATCGGAGATGCGACAATGCGGCAGCTCACCACGTAAAAAATCACCTATGAATCCCATTGCCCGATCATCATGTAGCCATATTCATAATGCCCGGGCAATGTGATAAATAGGTGAGTTTAGATTGTAATTAATCACTTGGCCCGATATGGCTCGGCAATATTCATACTGCCCGGGCATTATGAATACTGCTCGCATTAATCACTTGGCCCATAACATCTATATAATATAGATTTCATAGATCTACAGCTTCAGCCCTCAAGCACTATAAACCCCCAGATAAATTTTGATCTACACAATCCCAAGGGAATTATCGCCCATTCCTCCAAATCTATTACTATTAGATACTAAATTCCATATCATAAGTCAGTCAGACGTTACAATTGCCATCGTAATATGCCTAAACACCGCGCTTTCAAAACAAGATGGTTGCCAACACAAAATGGCGGTACACGTGTACATATTACACGTGGCATTTAATTGAACGTGTCTATTTGGAGTGGGTATAAAAATATATGGCTGTGAGAAATTGTTTTCGATGCGGTGATGCAAGTTTATAAATACGTTCGGACAAACATGTTTTTGTAATATCGATAATTTGTACGAGCCAAATTGCGGTGCGAGTTTAATGAATTTTTGGCATTATCATCATCAGCCTCAAGAATGAAGTTAGTCTCCAAAGGTTTCCTGTTGAAAGTGATATCAAAAGATTTCCAGAAAGTTCTCTTTGATCACCAACCTATTTTGAAAATAAACGGTAATTCATGTATTTGCCAGTACGTGGTTTAAAAATGAGATTTTTGTGGCCTCATTGGCTTTCAGTTCTTTGCGCAATATGCCTACTGGCACTTTAATTCGCTGATCTGCTGGGCTGTGTGGGAAACTAATTTTTTTTTCTTAAAGTAACATCTTATGTCTCCAGAAAGCGAGCGCAGAGGAATGCCAAGCATTGATTTGCAACTCGGGGTGTTTTTTGGTTTTGCTACTGTTCATGAGCGGTCGCATCGCTTGCAATCAGGCAAACGGCATGGGCGTCTCGTCATTCATGGCAATAAAAAAATCATTAATTGTGCTTACTTGCATCTGTACTGTGTGTAGGTTACAGCTTGAGATAACCTGGCGATGATTTTATTTTATATTTGTAAATGATTATCTTTTTGTTGTTGTGGCAATACACGTGTTTTAATATATTTACATAACGTTGTGGGATCGATATGTGCAGATGAACCACCGCCAGAAACTTTCTCAGCAACAACATGTTTTGCTACAAGATGTCACTTCATTAATTAAATGACAAAATTAATTGCGACAATATATTATTATATGAGAGATAATTGTTATTTACGTCCCGTGCAAAACAAAAGACGCTTATTCGACTACGTTAAGTAGGTAGTCATTGTATTTTCATATTTTTATCAAAATGTCATCTACATTACTATATCTGTAAATCTTATGCGATATTATGCAATTCTCTTATAATTAAATTAGGTAGAGGAAGATAATTTAATAGTTAAAGTAGATGTTTAAAATCATCATTAATTTTATTTTTGTGTCTGTGTGCTTAAATCATTCGAGATACATTGGTGAATGGCTGTAATGGACAAATAGGATATAATCAAATTAGGATGGTAAAGTGTGCTATACAGTTAATGGAGATAGGGATAACGGATCTTTCAAGTCCAGAAATATTTATGCTACCTAGGAGTTCAACGCAGTGTTGTAAAAAAGCTCGAGTCGGCGCTTAAACGCTCGAGTCGACGCTCAAGCAGATAGCTCGTGCTCGAGTCGGGACTCAACTGAAGCGCTCGACGCTCGAGCAGTGGCTTGAGCGCTCGGCTCGAGCTTGAGAGCGCGCTTAGATTACATAGTTAGAGAAACTGTAAAAAAGATCAGTATCTGTATCAGCCCATATACGTCCCACTGCAAGGCACGGGCCTACTCTACAATCGAGAGTTCGATTGAGAGTGTTTAGGCCATATAGTCCACACTAGCCTAGTGCGGGTTGGCGGACTTACATACCATAGAATTTTTTATAAATCGCTATGGTATGCAGGTTTCCTCATGATGTTTTCCTTCACCGTTTTAGTGCATGGTGATTGACTATCAATACACACATGACTCCGAAAAGTCAGAGGTGTGCCCTGGGATTCGAACCCGCGACCACCGTAAAAAAGATAGTATAATTGAAATAAGACAATTTCAATTTTATTTTTAACGATATTTATATTATAATAGTAGAAAAATACTTATTTATTATTAGTATACAATATGCCATATGATCTACGCCATAAGGCCCAAATTACATTACAAGTGTGGTTTAGCTTTTTGTTTGTTTTTGGTTTTTGTGTTTTACTGGTGGTAAGTCTCTAATATGTGAGAGGCTGTCTTGGTGGGTACCACCGCAATGTCTATTTCTCCCGTCAAACAGCAGTTTAAATGCACTGTTGTGATTCGGATTGAAGGACATTGTAGTCAGAGTAACTACTGGACATATTGAGACTTAATATCTTGTGTCTCAGGATGGCGAGCGCAGTGGAATGCCAAGCATTGCTTTGTAAATCAAGGTGTTGTTTGGTTTTGCTACTGTTCATGAGCGGTCGCATCGCTTACCATCAGGCGAACGGCGTGCTCGTCTCGCCATTCAATGCAATAAAAAAAAATAGCTGAAGTTTCTGTACAATTCCTGACTACCTACTGATTTTTCTTAGCAACTAAGTTAAATTAAATACCTACCTAAAATCATCACACACCTTTGCAACACTATATTTTTTTAACCATGAGAAAAGTCACATACTGGCCTGTATATTTTCGTTACTAAGTCTGTTCCTTCTTCTAGTTATGACTAGCTGTGCCCGCGACTTCGTCCGCACAGTTCTTCAGTAACTTCACAGTTTAACAAAAAAGTTTATTAGGTCTTTTAGTTATTTTTTAAATAAATGAAATTTTCTACAGCAAATGTAGCCTAAGTTACTCCTTATTATATCAGCTACCTGACCAAAAATGTCCCGTTAAAATCGGTCCAGCCATTTCAGAGATTAGCCGGAACAAACAGACAGACAGACAAAAAAAATCTAAGGTCATTTTCGTTATAGGTATCGTGTATATAACGATATGAACTTGGACATTTTATTTATTTTCACTTTACAAACAGACACTTCAATTTTATTTATATGTATAGATAAGGCCAGCTTATACGACCAAAGTCAAAAGATAAGTAATACTCACCGTATCTACCGCCCCCCACAACTCCTAACATTTTTATTTATCACAATTTTTTCATCTATCCGTATTTAAAAACTACAACGCTTGAACGCTCGAGCGCATAACTCGAGCATGAAAGTCTAAACTCTCAACGCTCGCAAGCCTTAAACGCTCAAGCGTTTAACGCTCGAGTCTAAAACGCTCCAAAGCGTCGACTCAGCGCTCGACGCTCGACTCTCAGCGCTCATTTTTACAACACTAGTTCAACGATAAGTTACCTACTTACACAACTTACAACATCCTTACCTGTTATTTTCTTCTTGTTATTTTTTATATTTAGTCTCACTTTGTTTAATTTATTGTACTGTAAAATTTTTATAATTATTGTACTGTGTTGTATGCGGCTAATTTGCGCGATAATAAAGCGTTTTTCTTTCTTTTCTTTCTTTCTTACTTTTGGAAATAGAATGTTCGAGATATAAAAATAGAAATAATTGGTAAGATATTGGTTATAAGAGTGGTAAAGGGCTTATAGTTACCTTATTGATTATAGATACCGCAACATAAAACCAACCTTACCTACTCTTCAATAGTTCATTTTCTACCAAGCATGAACACTCTCCTGAAATTTTCATGTCACACTTCAAACTATCAAGACCCTTACACATCTATTAAACATTAATATTTCAGCAAACTTAGAGGTCACGAAGGCCTTACAAAACAATCTAAGTGTGTTACCGGCGAATTAATTAAATTACATTATCGTAAATCTCGGTCAGTTTTTGGAACAGTAGTCTATATTTAGCGTCGCGAGATCCAACGTTGGCGGCCGGCCAACTCGCGGGGATAAACCAGATCTGGAGATAGATAAGCCTCGTGTCTGAATGAGCTTCGGTGGAGGATGGTTTGGTAGCTTCAAAGGGATATTTTAGGGGAACGAAGTGCACCTGATGGTCAATGCAAGTGTATAGAAGCGGAGTTACATAAAGAGCAAAGGTGAGCTAAATACGTCGCAGGCCAAGGGTGCTCGTGTGTGAGATTTCTCTCTTTCTCTTCAGCCACAGGAGGTCTTCTGCTGAAAATAGATTCCCCAAGGTTGCAGGAAATACCTTGATGCAGGTCCTGTTCAACAGGTTATTGTGGAGATCCTTGGGGCCTATGTTAGCATTGTGATTGCTGGGACTAAATTAAATCAGGTCGGTACTAGTATTCATGATTAGGCTCATCTGGATAAAACTGGATTAATATACGTGAATCTGAAACATGCAATGGTCAATATGGGACCTTAACACAAATTATAAAGTATATCTTATGATAAATGGCGGGTACCGCATGCTATTCGCTTGATAGTAAGCGATACGAACGCTCACAGATAGTAGAAAAACAACACTACTCCATGAATTACAAAGCAATGTTTGACGTTCCACTGCGCTCGCCTTCCTGAGACATACGACATTAAGACATATCATGTTCAATAGTTACTCTGGCTACAATGTCCTTCAAACCGGAACACAACAGTGCATTTACACTGGACAGTTTCCAATAATCTCACTTACTGAATGAAACGAAACAATTAGCGATAGATTGATGATTATTGGTGAGAAATGTCGTCACAGTTACGTTTACATAACCCACCGACAGATTGATTGAAAACATCGTGTGTTGGCAGATGATAAACATGTGTGGAGTTTATTGTGACAGTTATGGGGTTATTTTTTGTTTCTATTTGTAGTCTCTGATTATGTAATGGGCTTAAATTAAATTATCTTGTCCAAGTATAGAGGAGTGAAGAATATCGACAAACCCTAATAAAAATCTAAGGCCATTGAACGATAACCAAGACGGTATATGTATAATCTATTGAGGGTTGTTGGTACTTAAGACTTATTTTTTATTGTTTTGAAAACATAGGAAAGAATGAACATTAGTGTCTCTCTAAAATGGCTCAATCAATTAGAATATAGAATGAAATTCGTAGAATACATGAGAATTTATAAAAAAGTTATTTGATTTCTTTTGAATATTAGTTTTAAGCATCCTTCGATTAAAATAGGTACTACCACATACCATGTTCAATAACATATCATTCTTGTCTTCATAGCTATCATAAAGAAAATACCATTGCCACTCTATCAACTCGGATGAAACGTGACTTCAAAAGGTTTTTACCTAAGAATTTCCCGAGGTTAATGAACTGTGTCTAAAAACAGAGGGTTGGTCTGCCATTTGTGAAATATTTTTAGTAACTCTGATAAGACACGAAGCGCCACTCAACCGGGATGGAAGCACGAATTAGCGGGGCGAGGGTGTTTCACAAACGATTTTTGTAGAAATATAGGATTTGGTGAAATAATGCGATGTGGCTTTTGGAGTCGTTTTAGGTGAGCATAAGCCTTTGGGCTGTCTTTTGCATACTAGAGTGTAAGCTATGACCGTGTCATGAACGTATTTGGGCGAAAATAAAGCTAATTTTAGATTTAATAGAAAGTAATGCAAGTGTTTTAGAAAATAAATATAGAATTAAAATTAAGAAAATTTTGCAGATTTGACTTCTATTTTTCTTTTATTTTTGGTATTTTAAATCGTTTTCCCCGATGAAAAGTATAATAATTACGCGAACAATCAAGTCTGTCCCTTACTTTCAAATCGTCCAAAATAATCTAGATTCTTTATAAGATTTTTCGAGACTCATCTATTTTCTAATGATAGTACAATCAAAACAAGTTTTATCTCATTAAAATATTTATGAAGGCGCCTCGTTAATTTCAGTGTCCTTTGCAGTCACGAGAGTTCACAACAAAAATAAAGTTAGTGGGTTAAAGGAGAGCATCGCTTCAGCTGCCGGCATAAATATTACCGATGGAGCTGTGTGTTTGTGAAGCCGCGGCCAAATCTGACAGCGTCAGGACTGACGCAAATGTTTTTATTGAATTATGTAATATTTTTCAATGATCTGTCGGAACTAATGTGAGACTCGCTCGTTGTTTGAGTGTCGTGTTGGAAATTTATACTGTCGTTTAATTTTTTTGTTTTGTATTTATTTTATGTTTCGATTATTTATTATTTAAATTGTTCGAGTTTTCTTTTATTACAATGAGTGGCGAGACGAGCATGCCGTTCATCTGATGATAAAAACTAAGCTACAAAGCCATTCAAACTGGAAACCAAATGTGCATATACACTGCTATTTGACGGGAGAAATACACATTACATTGGCACCAACCAAAGCGGCCTTTTACGAATGAGGGTCCTACCGCCATCAAAAAGTTGACGCAGATGTTGAAGCATAAGTTACTATGGGGGTCACCATGGATTTTTCATTAAAGTACCAATTATACTAACTAGAAAAATATCAAGTTTTTTATCACGAAACCCTATTAAAAACACAATATTAAATATAATTCACCCCAGTCCATTCAGACAGTACACGTATTCTCTTGACAAAGTGTAGCCGTTTGACGTCGATTACCCAAGTATTAATTATCGAGTTGGCAGCGATGCTGGATGCACTACACGTGCCGTGTGACAGACACGCGTCCCTTGCCATGATAGACTCGCTTTCATATGTTCAGATATAGAATATTGCATCAGAATTGTTCATACGTGAGCGAAACTCTGGTTTGATTAAAGTTTAACCCATTCTTTCACAGATCTAGGTTTTTGGAAAAGTGGTAGCGCTGTAATGCGTTTTCCTGGATTACTGTATTACTGTACAATTCGGCTAGGATTTTACCACTAGTTTAGAAAATTCGACGTGAAAGGACGGTTTTAACGCGAAGTTACAAGAGATCCTAGCTCACTTCCTGCGTATTTTCTTTCTTTATACCAACTAATAGGGTTGTACACATCAACGTTAAATTAATAACTTAACAACCGCTTACTAGTCGATCTGCTAGTTCGTCTGAGGGAACTATGAAATTTTTATCCGATTCTAATAATGCGTGGTGATTAACTATCAATAAATATGACTCTGAAAAGTCAAAACCGTGCCCTGGATTTTGAACCCGCGACTGCCAGAAACGTGTTGGCAACTGCGTCTGCTTTGTCATCAAAAGGCAACCGCAATTTTTTTATATTTTTGAATTCAATAAGAGTAAACCTGAAAAATATTTGCTGGAAAAGCCATAAACATTTTATTTAAAAGAACTATTCCGAATGAAAATAAAACAAACAATTTCCGCATGGCGACAGAACGTTCCGATGTAACAACACATCCAATTCCAGTACAAAAGAAATATGAATATGTCAGTTTGTTTTATCGACGTAACGCGATTTATAGTCTGAGTTTTTCTCTGTTTTCCTCCCCGCCATAGCTTATTTGTCTAATGCCTTACATAGCAGTTTGTACCGCACGGAAATGCGGAAAATTGTGTTTTCTCGTAACCTGATAAATTAGGGGGTAATGTTATTTTCTGTGCAAAGCTTTGGTTTCTATAGTTTATTATGATTTGCTTCCCTATTTTGATGAATGAAGTTTTCGTTGAAACTGAAATTACTTTACTTCGGTATAGCCCTGTGACGTCAAGCAAATATCACGTTGATGAAGCCAATTGGATCAAAGCGGTTGCGCTTCATAAAATTTTGACTTTAAAAGTAGGTTGTTTTTTAGTCAGTGGGAAAACATACCTACATACATAAAGTCACGCCATTTTAACAGAAGAGAAGACAAAGGTGCTACCAAAACGTTTATAAATGACAACCTTCGTGGCTCAGTTGATTAGACGCCGACTGTGAAACGAGAATGCGCGTGATCGATCTCCGCTTCGAGATAAATTTTTGTGAGGCCCACACGTAATTGTCTCGGATCTGGGCGTTTGGTATAGTAGAATTGTATGTTTATTTTATTTTCACACTTATTTTTATCAATTTATAAAATTTTGTAGAAATTTTTTTTTGTGTTCGGAACTTACTTATCTACCAAGTAAATTCCTTAATTCGCTTTGTTTTCAGGTACGGAGCGGTGAGTAAGCGTGTTAATTTATAATCGTGTATAAAGGAGCATAAAGCTTCATTAATCGGACACATTCTGCCTCGGCCGGGTCGTTATATCGCGCACTTTATCGCTCACTCGCTTATCATAATGTTTGACAAGGTTTGTATCAGAAAACAATTTATGCAACCAATTCTCGTAATTGAGTGCACATTTGTGTAATATTCTTTAATTAATGCATTTTAGATGGCTTGTGGGTAGATTTTTTTAAATTTTATTCTTTAAAAATTGTGTTTTTATAGTTAGTAAAGATTGCGAATATTCCATTGGAGATTTACTATCTTTGTTGTTAACTAACTGTTGTATATAGTACTCGTAAGAATTATTCTATAAAAAAACAAAATTTACTATAATGAAAATACCTTACTACACAATGCTCAACATTATCATAACTGAAGACGTAGCTCGTAGAATAAATGCTAGTGAAAGGTACAAAGACCCAAAAGAAAAACATCAAATATTCCTATACTTAACCCTGAAAACAAGATTATCACAGATTCAAATAAATCAGTAGGTAGGGCACGTTAAATCGAATGAACGCGGGGCAGGTCACGTACGCAAAAAAGGGGTTGTTAGGACGAGAGCTGATCCTACGTGGGGTTCGACTGACGTGGGTTTGTGAAGATGCGGGATTGTGGGATTGTGTGTGGGATGATGGGGTCGTCCGGCGAGTCCGTTCGTGCAGAAACCTTAGATAGTTCTCGTTGACGAGGTAAGGGACGGTGTACAGTCATGGATAAAATTATTCTGATTTTTAAATTAAACGATTGGGAAGTGAAATTTACTGTAAACTCAATAGAGTTTCTATTGGCCTGAGATGGGTAGTTAAGTCGACTGATGGGGTATGGTTTTTTCTAGTAAAACAGTAGGCATACCAATGGTCTTTCACTTAAAAGTCCATTGCTTTGATATTACATTTCTTATAATTACCAACTAATTATTTTGCACTTGTTTTTAAACCTATTTTAGCTATCTTATATTTTATTTTCTTCGCTCAAACTGAATTCAAAAACTTCGATTAGTAAAATAGGCTGTTTCAACCGTGTATGTATAAGGCATGTAATTTTATAAAAACTATTATAAAAATAATGATTTTCACATGATTATAAATGCTGAAATTATAATTTAGTCTATCAAGCTAACATGTGAATCTCACAAAAAACAACGTGCTACTTCATAATACCCACTTTACATATTGAATTTCCCTCCAACATACATAGATACATAAAGTTATGTCTTTTCCCAAGAAGGATAGGCGAAGAGGCCAGTACACCCACATTTCGCCTATGAGCCTGTCGCCATATCAGGCACGATTTTTTGACTCAGTGTTGACATTGAATAGAAAAATCCAACATCACTTTATCCGACTCGACATTCAAACCCGACACCAGTAAAACTATGCCACCGAGGCAGCCCTTTAAACACTGGTAAAAAAATAGCACTTTTGTTCGCGACTGTCCACTTGGAATATTTTTCGGTCCGGCGAGGAAGGTCTGACCCTCGGTACCTTTTAGTTTAACTTTATATTTTTTGAGGTTACAAAAGGGAAAGATGAAAAATTATGCCTATGAGTAACTTATTATGGAAGTCGCTGAATTCAGCCAACCTTAATTTATACACTTGTCCCTTGGCATAAAGGGTTTGTGAATAGGTACGTTTGAGTTTTAAAACGTATATTTGTATGAAGACTGGTAGAATGTCTCATTATTTTATTATTGAAATGCGTTTTGTGGCTCGTAAAGTCGAAAGTATCAAATTGCTTCTACCGGGTTAATTTTACTGAGTTACAGAAAATCTATGTGAAGTTATAGTCTTGATATTATATTTTGTTTGTGAGCGATATTGCCAAAAAAATTACCTATTTTTATTACTGTACACGACGCGACGGGTCGACATGGCAATTTTCTAGTAATAAACTATCACGTTTTAAGTAGTTTATATCGAGATTATTTTTGCAACACAATGACATAAGACAATAACATTTATAACTGCAATATCTGCACATGGAAAATATATGAGAAAACCTATTATGGGAGCGCTGGAGGGTAATAGAAGGCATAAGAATGAAGAAGAAATGTTTTTTTTTGCTTTAGCTTTAAAACTTACCGCAGTTAATTTAATAAACAATATACATAGTACACTAATAACAATGTGAGCGTCAACGAAACCAATAACCAATTCCTTGCCATAAAAAAAGATCATTGTTTATAATTTAATTATCTAAATACCCAGCTTGACAACGATTGCGATCATTAAACTCTAATTCAGTATGGAGATTAAACAAATGACGGCGAGCGCAAGATTATTGCATCAGTCGTAAACATCATTTATATTTATTAATACACCAGTTATAGGTATTGCATTTGCATTTAAACTCATTGTATTTCACGTTTTATTTGAGAAGGAATTTATATTTTTCGCTGTTTTTTACTGCCATTGTTTTTTTAATGTAAGTGGTATTTAACTATGAATGGGTTGCCTCGAGGTAATGTACGCGTATATTGTTACGAGTGTTTGCGTTCGAATCCCAGATAGGTAATTAGTAGTTATTAAGCTAAGATGTCCATAATGAGAACAAAATAAGCTCGAACTAAGTATGCCAATATTGAGGGCTCCGACTAAACCTTTGGGGATAAAGGCATGAACATAATACATACCTAATATTATATTACTTATCATAAGTCATGTGTGTATTGATTGTCAATCACCACGCACTAAAAACGGTGAAGAAAAACATCGTGAGGAAACCTGCATACCATAGCGATTTATAAAAAAATGTATGGTATGTAAGTCCGCCAACCCGCAATAGGCCAGCGTGGTGGACTATATGGCCTAACCACTCTCAATCTTTCTTTTGATTGTAGAGTAGGCCCGTGTCCTGCAGTGGGACGTATATGGGCTGATACAGATACAGATATCATAAGATAAAATAAAGTTGCGTCCTGGGATTCAAACACGCGGCGACTATGTTATCGATTCGTATAAGGACATACCAACAGGCTTACTCCCACCGCATCATTACACTGTAGCCTAATTTTTGTACCAACCAAACGTATCAAACAACCAATCTATGTAAAAGAATACCAATAAAGCTACTCAAAATACAAGCAATACTACTCACTTAAATCTCCAAAGTCCTGGTCAATACTAGAAACATTACAATGCATTGCAGGAAAACAGCCGAAGCGCCGCAAAGAACATTATGAAACTTATTAACTATGTTCGGAAGTTGCGGAGTTTTCCTCGCGTGCTCCCCGGATGGAGCAGTAAAACGACCGGGGTACAGTGCTGGCCAATGTGATAGGAACACTGGGAGTATCGAGTATTTGATACCGTATATACCTTTAATTTCAAATGTCAAGGTATCACTGACTTTTCGGAGTCATGTGTATATAGTCAATCACCTCGCACTATAATGGTGAAGGTATAAATCATCAGGAAACCTGCGTACCAATATGAACCCCCACAAAGCCAGCGCGGTGGACTATATGGCCTAACCACTCAATCGTAATATCTATCGCTTTAGTTTAAATAGACTAAAAGGTAAAGGTTTCAATCAATTATTTTTATTTATCGCAATTATTATAAAATATGAACTCAATACTTATAATATTACTAAATTTAAATATAGTTACACACTTTCCTGTGCTATAAAAATAAATTGAAATACCTAACAACACATAAACAATCTACTTATAATAAGGGAAATATATTTACATTAATGCACACATAAAAAGCAACAAATCAGTTAATTTAAGAGTAATTTCCTCTCGGAAGCGAGTGAGTAATTACGATAGGAACCGGTCCGGTCACTACTGCACGTAGCCAACTGGGGTCACTTGGCTAATGAGTTCTAGAAGCATTTTCTATACCGATTTGATATGGGCAATTTTGTAGAAACGCACGCCAATTTCATTTATTGAGAACAATGAGCGGAATCTACGAAGTTAATATTTTCATGCATACTCGTTGGTTATGTCTTTTTAGTATATATTTTTAAATGTTACAATATATTAAAAAATACCTTATTTTTTAAGGATCCTGGGTCGTTCCGATTCGCCATTCAAGTTCGCAGATTCCCATAGCTGACCAGCAACATTGAAGATTCAAATATGAAATGTTTATAGATATATGTTTATCCTCTATTACCGCTTGGGACAGAAATAAATTCAACGAAATTTATTTTTCTTTAGCACTACCTCTATTACTTAGAGTTTACGGGCATAAACATATTATGTACACAGTTTGATTTTCTGTCGCAGGTAATTTATTAATAAATATCCGTGACCAATAAGCATATTGGAATATTATATATAGTTTCCGAAACGAAAACAATAATACATTACTTCAACATAAATGGAAAACAATATTAATTTGCTTTATCCTTATCGTTTCGCTATAATATATTACCTTACCATAAACGGAAAATATAATTTATTTGCAATATGTAAATAAAATTTTTGTAATATTCTTAAATTTGCTGTGAACAATTAATAAAACCTTAGGGAAATTAGCGTGTCGTTAATCATTGATCAGGTGATTTTTACTACCGGAACATGAAGTCATATAAAACATATACCAATTTAATAAATTGTAAGTCAGTTTATCTACTTACATGTCGTTGACAAGATTTTGTTACATCTTAAGAGTCATATCGCCGTCGGATTTTCGGTAACATGTACGTATATAGAAACATACATGGGTATAGGCTTCTACACAGTAGAGCCAACATTCGAAATCCGGTGAAAGTTATCGTCGAGGAAGATAAGAGTCAATTGTCATACTTATGGTGCATTTTAAAGATACGAAGACAACGTAGAAAGACTGACCTTAGTACCAGCCAAAGTATCAACAGATTGAACGAAAAAAAAGTCCTAAGTCACTACTATATGGAAAAGTAGAGAAATAAATAATAAACACACCCAACAATCACATACAGTCCTGAACCTACAGTGAGATCGAGTCTTGTATCATGAGTATCAAGAACTACGAAAGACTTCGGTCGCACAAACACCCGGATCAGAGACAAATACGAGTACTCGTAGTTCACGCATACTATTTGTCAAGTTCGTCTCGTGAGACTGAATTTCGTAATATATGTACTTCCAATGGCATCTCCTTAAACTGCTACGAAAATGTGAACATGATTCATATCAATTGCTCCATGAAAGTTTAAAGATAATATACGTAACACTGTTGCGAGATTTGTGTGCGAATTAAAGTTGCGTAAACTACATTTATTTTAACCTCGTATCGTATAATAATTTAAAAAGGTACTCTGCAAGATTATGACGCCGTGTTAATATATAACCCACATATACAGATAAGATCTCGTCTTCTCGTCGTAGTTCCCCAACAACGCTTAGTTTGCCTAGCTTATTTTCACCCCAACGACTTAAATAGGGTTGCTAAATCACTACATAGTATACAACAAAGTCGCTTTCTCTGTCCTTATGTCCCTTTGTATGCTTAAATCTTTAAAACTACGCATCGGATTTTGATGGGGGTTTTTAATAGAGAGAGTGATTCAAGAGGAAGGTTTATATGTATAATACGTACATATTATTATACAGAAATCTATTTGTAGCCGGGCGAAGCTGGGCCGGGCCGCTAGTATCCTATAAGATAAATCATCATTTTAATAAATCAAATTGGGAAATTTTCTAACTGAAACTTCAAATTGTCCTATAAGACAAATCGTAATTTCAATTACTTAATTAAATTAGGATATTTTCTAACTGAAAAAATTCAAACAAATTGCACCAACTAAGGTTCGATCAGGCTTACAGCCTAGATATATGGCATCTAGACTGATTGCCTAACGTCATAATAGCAAAAATATTTAATAATGTATTAACAGGAAAAAAAAACGTTTAATCGTTTTCATTATAATAATAAGCACAATTATTGTCAACAATATACAAGAATTAACTCAAAAACGTCCTAAAAATCAATGCGTCCATTATTCTGTCCAGCAGTGTAGTCGAGTTACACAGCAAATAGTGCTGGGCGGGGCGGCCGGACGCGAACAAAAGGTAAGTAACACCCCTCTTTCCCCCTCTTTCCAGGTAACCCCTCACTACCTTTGTTTTAACGTGTTATTACCTCTTTTATTTAATTTGTAGGTGCATTGGTGGGGGAGTAGAGAACGAATGGAATACTATGTTGTTTTTGGTCTTGTGATTTTTTTTAGAAGTGTTTTTTTTTTTTTCAATGAATACTTACAATAATTTTAACGCCTCGGTGGCCTAGTTTTACTATGATATGATTGCAAATCCGAGGATTCGAGTTCGAATCCCGGGTTGGGCAATGTGATTTTTGTATTCATTATCATCAGCCCGGAGTCAGGAATACGAGCCTGATATGGCGATAGACTTGCAGCCTATGACATCGTGGGACGAACGCAAGCGGAAACGTGGGTGTCCTGATAGCACCTCTGCCTACCCCTTCTGGGGAAATTGCGTGAGTTTGTGTACGTAAGTATGAATTTTCAATACTTACAAGTTACATAAATACTATATAAATAACATTTGCTGATGGAAGCATATATATACTCTGATTGCCCTTTAGACTGCCTTCTGTTTATCCTTTTCTTATTTTCCATCTCATGGTTCTCTGACATTGCCTTTTAGCGACAAGGCCGCTATTTGTTACTTTTTTTGGGCAATGAAGTGTATATAAATAAATAAAATAAATAATTTACCCCACGGCAGAAAACCTGACATAATCACACATGGTCACGTGTCACTCGCGCAAGAAAGTCCCATTCCTGTTTCTGGGCCGACATAATTATTGCAACCGGCGAGAGATTATCTCATCTCTAATTCTATTTGAATTTCTGTAATTATCATCACGTAAATTTTAATTTATAATAACTTCATCGTGCTTATAAATACGCGAATTTATACAGTTCTTCTGACTGGCCAATTAGAGGGACATTTGAATAAAATAGAAGCTGTAGGAATTATTTGCAATATTAATTGACGCCCAAATGCAATTGTGGGCTCGGGTGCACGTAAACGTGGAATAAATGGTAATCGTCAACTCGACTTCAATGTGGTACGAGTCATGAGCGACAGAAGTTTTTGCAGAAAGCTATACATATATACTTCTCATCAGAAAAATCGAAACACTTTGCAAGTTTATGTTTTGTAAGGATTATCAGAAATTGTGTATAAATTTAATCGACATTAGGATTTGAAAACCTCATATTATTTAGTATTCAATGACTTTATATACTGGGTATCTCAAGACTGCTACCGAAAACGAAGCCGGGTGGTAGTTTTAGTGACTACAAACACAATGCAACTAAAAATTTCACAAAGAAATGCGACAATTATTTTTTGTGATTTTTTAAATATCGTCATTTTTGGGTGGTAAATCCATAGTTTTGGCTAAAATAATAATTTAAACTCTCTTATACCTTTGAGTATTTATAAGTTAAAGGGTATACATAATTATTTTAGGAAAATATGTATTTACAACCCAAATATGGCCATAGGAACAAAAATAACAAAAAATTGTCGCTTTTTTTTGCAACTTTTTCTGTTGCACTGTGTCTGAAGTCGCTTAAACTACCACCCGGCTTCGTTTTCGGAAGCAGTCTTGATATACCCGGTATATATTTCTAAATATACACACTTTTTATGATAGTCCCAACAAAACATAAACTTTCAAGATTTTGTTATTTTCCTGATGAGAAGGATATTACAGTGTAACAATTATATGGTGTAATAATAATATTAGTAATAATATTAACACCCAACAGTCACATACATAGTCCTGACCCCACATTAAGATCGAGTCTTGTGTCGTGGGTGTCGGGAACTACGAGAGACTTTTCGGTCTCACAAACACCCAGACCCGGAAGAAATATTTGTGGGCCGCACAAACATTTCTCTCGGTGCGGGGATCGAACCCGCGGCCTCTCGTTTCACAGGCGGCGTCTAACCAACTGCGCCACGGAGGCTGTCAAAATGATATTTGTTAATAAAAATATTTATATTGTAATACCAAGGGACTTTAGCTCAAAATTGATATTGAAAATTCGATTTTGTATCAAAACAAAAAGAACATTTCAACGATTTAATTATAGAATTCCAACGCAATGGTTAATCTAAAATTCAAAATAGTAGATAGAAAATGGCCTACAAAAACAAACCAACTGGTACAACAATTTATAAATCACATTTGAATTATTTGATTCGTTAATTTCCGTGTCCATCCTTAAATATCAAGATTGCATGTGATTTTCCATTAATCGCCATCGCTTGTACCTTGTCCACACTACCCGCTAACAGCTTGTCATGGCATATTTCGCAACATGCATTGTATTGTTGCCACGCTCGCGACAAATTGCTTCGACAGAGCTTCCGTCTAGAAACCTCTTCAGACCGATGATAATAATGGAAATTGTCTCGCCAAGTTACGACAGTGTTATTATGAAATAACCAGAGTCCTATCTTAGATAATTAGTATTTCTAACTTTAAATGAATTGCGAGTAAACCTGCATAGCTGGAGGTAAGTTTTTAATGTAATTTGTGCATAAAAAACAATATTTCATTTGTCAAGACGCAAAGGAAGCCTTGATTTTATATTATTATTTTAGCAATTAACTATGTATTTACCACCAAAATACTACATTTGAAAAATTGCAATAAAATCGTCGCTTTATTATGAATGTTTAGTTGCATTGTATCTGACGACACTAAAATTAACACCTGACTTCGTAAGGTTGACGTCTGGATATACCCGCTATGTTTGAGTCATGTTGGAGTACACGATTTTGCATCCAATTCTAATGACATTGTGTTTGTGGTTATTGCACGGTTAAAGATGGTTAGTTACTACACTAAAGAGCAAAACTTATACTGACCTATTGCAAGTTACCTTTCGGATACAGGTTATATTATCTGATTTCGAGCAGATGGACATAATTTTTTAATGCAATGAAAGGCGAGACGAGCATTTTATTCCTCTGATGGTAATCGATACGCTTAAGTACGATATGATAGTAGCAAAACCAAATACCATAAAATACAAAGCAATGCTATGCAATCTTTTTCGCTCACTATCCTGCGACATCTTATGTTAAGTCGTCAACATGTCCAGTAGATACTCTGGCTACAATGTCCATCAAACCGGAACACATTAGTGCATTTACACTGCTGTTTTGCGGGAGAAATAATCATTGCAGTATTACTTACCGAGGCGGCCTGCCACAAAGAATTACCACCAGTTACTAATAAAAGTTTAATTTCGACAATATTTTTTAAGGTGTGTACTAATAATAATTTAATTATCATTTAAATATCCCTAGTTGAACTAACAAGAGCAGTCCAAGGATATCCTGGTCAATAAAATGGAGATTTCATAACAAGTTGGTAAACATCGCGTGACTGCCGACACTACATCAAGTCGCTGTTACTGCTAATCACTACGATTATAAGCACCTTGACAATATCTACTCGGTAGCTGTTACTTTTATTATCTGTTATAATATAATACAAATTCAAAAAGCCTTATTCCCACATATTTTATAAATCTATTTGAATTATGGAATGTTTCGTCTTCACTCAAATTTAATTCAAACGTCGTTGACGAGACAAAATATTCGATAATTAAAATAGGTTTATTTACTCCACAAGTAAGGGAGTTTGTAAGGAAATAGGGTTGATGTTATTTAACTTTACATTTAAATTACAGTTTTTGGACAACAAAGTGGATAGCGGTCATTATACATGATGGTACCAAACCTGTCACTTTTTTGGGTAAAGTCTAGAGTATATAACTACGCTTTGTTTTAATTTACTAAGGACAAAAACAATCATATACGAGGCACAACAGTAGGAGAAAATAGATGAAAGAAAATACATATATTTTGTTCTATAAGATCAGAAAATTTTATCTAACAACAAGACCTCGTCTGTCCCTATAAGACTTACTATGATGTGTATCATAGTCACTTTTTCATGACATTATAAAATAGTAAACTCCTAGATATGAAAGGAAAATACAGAGATGTAGAACAAAAACGAGGCTCGAATTCTAAATGGATGTAGTTTTATATTTCAGTGATAACCGAATGGAATCATAGTTCTCGTTTTACGAATTCGAGAACAAAGGAAAATACACGTAGGCAGAGATACGAACTTTTTTCAGTTGATTAAAAATCTCTGGAGCTGTACCTAGTGGAAGACACAAAATACACACATACAAAAAAGAATAACAATGAAAATAATCTAAAGAAATACTCTGCCACGATACCTGGTTTAAGACACAAAGAAAACACACAGTAAATAATATCACAACAAAAATAATATCTTGAAACAAACTATATACCTAGGTACTTACCGAACCCGCCCTTGAAGTTCGATGCTCGGCGCTGACGAGAATGTAGTCTATTGAAGCACCACGCCAATTTCACTACACAACACTTCACTTACACTACACATGATTTCCACACCTTGAGGTATTATACTAGAGCTGACATTGGGATCAAAATCGTTGCGTATTGTGCGTACACACGGGTACATAGTGAAGCGAGAGGGAAGATAATGTTACTTCGTAGGCGTGACAGAGACAGAAATAGAAGGGGTGGTACGGTACCCTTCATTTTATTACAAACATTTTGTTTGCAGTGTTCCCTTTAGTATATTACCTCAATGTTTCCACAAAATCTGCTTTTACTACAATACTTGTAGCACATCACTTGGTTTACCCGAGAAACCGCACTACACTTGGTAAGCGCACAGAACTTCACAACACATTGTAACCGTAATTAAATTTAAAGATTTTCACTACACTACTTCTCAATTCAACACTTGTAATACCTACCAATTGCAAATAGTTCACAATATTACCGAAAATGTGCTAAAATCCAGCACAGAGTCCGAACGCGTACTATCCTTTCTGAAGCATTCAGGGGACTATTTATAGACTTAGTGGGAGGGGAAACTAAGACGTAACTACCCTCAATTAAATTATATTTTCAATGAAACTATAAATACGACAGACGCGCCCTCTATCATTTGTTGAATCAGGAATAGGTTCTCCGAGTTGTAGATGACTGGTGAAACTTCTCCCTACCCACATGTAGTACATATACAGGGGTAATCTTATGTCTGAATGTTTAAATAACAATACAATTGTGGATAATTACTGTCTTTATAATTGTTTCGTTAAATATTTTACTATAATGTAAAGTATTGGAATATAATTGTATCGGTAGTCTATTGGCTTTTATAGGCTGTCAACCGTGAGGGCTTGGGATCGATTCCCGTGTAGAGCAATATAGCAAGTCACTGTATTCAGATTGCTGTAAAATTTCTTAACTGAGGTCTATTTTTAACAATAAATTTCTATAGGTTGCAGAAGATTATCATGATTCATGGCTTGTTTCATAATTTATCTAACCATGCTGAACATATGTCAATGTTGAAATGGAATTGTTGAAAATTGTCGCGCTATGCTTACTTTATTTATTGAAAGGTGTAAGTCTTCACTCAATATTGGTCTTATGTGACTTAGTAGACTTTGAATGCTTCAAAAATTACAAACATCAACGGCATTGTATTCTATAGACTATAGAAGCACTGGCGAAAACTACTGTCATTATTTTCCATATTTAATATTCCCAAATTACCCCGAAATCATTGTTCAATAACTAAAATAGCCATATTTGACGTAATAATTCAGCACCAAGAATTAAAATATAGCACATTGTGTACAAACTGATATTCTCTACTAACATATACATACATATGCACGTAGAACAATACCAAGCTCATAAATCCGTCCTTGGCTATTGTTACCAAAAACAAAGGCTTTCTTCTCTCTCGCACTCACTAGGTATTTGTATTGCTATCTCGTTCACTCACAGTTGAAATAGTAATTCAAGCTTCCTGTTTGTAAGTTACTAACATAAAAATCCAACTGAACTTATTTAACGAAATAAGGCTGTTGTTTATGTAAATAGACATGACGCCATTTTTGTTCCTTGTTACTTTGTGGTAAAAGTGTAGGGATATTTTTTTATTACAAATTAGAGTTTCAAAATTTGGTAAAGTCGTAAAGTTTTTAATGTACTGTGGCTTTTTAAATCAATAAGATCTGGAATTTGCTGGTGATAGGTCTCTCATATGTGCGCGGTCACCTGGGTGTAAATGCATTGTTGTGTTTCGGATTGAAGGACATTGTAGCCAGAGTAACTACTGTACTTATTGAGACTTAAAATCTTCTGTCCCAGGTAAAGGTGCTACTGTTCACGAGCCGTCGCATCGCTTACCATCAGGCAAGCGGCATGTTCGTCTCCCCATTCAATGCAATAAAAAAAAAACTTTCATTCTCGTTAATTCGTAAGTTGTCTGATTTATGTATAAAAATTGGCAAGGCACATTCAATCTTCAATAATGTATAGTGGGTTTCCTTGTGCTGATTATAATATTTCTATTAAATCAGTTGCTCGCTCTTTAGCATAGAAGAGATAATAACCTTTGAAATTACTATGTTTAACTTATATCTAACTGAATGCACTGCATTATGGTTTATCGGTAGCATCCCATTGAGAGTAAGTTATTGTTTCTGCCTATATTCTTAGAAAAGTGGTTTCACTGACCATTTGTCCATAAAAATCATGTCTTTTTATCTATAACACGATATAAACAAGGTTGTATAAAAAGATTTGGAAACATTTGGGTCTTATTTCCTTTAAGATTTTTTTTATCCGAATAATAAATTACACAATCTTATTACTGTTAAAGTGACATTTAAAACAACTTTTATTTTGGTCAGGTTTTATTTCTTTGTATATTTTTGTTATTCATCGCCTTTTTTAATATTGTGGTAACATGGCCTGCGAACAGAGGAGTCCTAAGCTTGATTTTCAAATCAAAACTTAAGTATCATTATTTCGAATTGTAAAAATGACATTTTATTTGTCCAAGACTGCATTTAATACCCGATATTAAATATAAGAACGAGGTTTAAAGAGAGTACTCTCCTCGAGGTAGGCAGCGACTTTATTGTGCTGGTCCCCTGGCACTACGGAGGTCCATGAGCAGCGGTAGCCGCTTACCATCAGGCGGGCCGCTAGCTCGTCTGCCTACATGGCAATAAAAAAAAATGGCGACAGAATCACATTTTACCATATCTTGGGATGGGGTTAATCTCCGTAAACGACGAGCAGCTCTAGTGTTAAATCTATCAACGCCTTCAGAAGTAAAAGCTTGAGTTACTTTTTTGCTTATTCAAAGAATACGACGAAGTGACTACATTGCTTCTAGTAATACATAAAAGTAGGCAGAAAAGCATGAAAAAAACAAAAAAATGCGCAATTGGCGGTCTTATTGCTTGAAGAAATTTCTGTCAGACAACCATGGGCTGGATAAAAGAGAACTTCTATTATAAGTGTATTACCTACAGCCTAGATATATCCCGCGAAGAGAGCATAATATAACTAGCAGTCCGGCCTGATTTCGACTGACTGCAGATATTTTTTATCGGGAAAGATTTCAATAAATTTTCCTGGTTTTTTAAACATTTTTCAATACGGCCTACGGCTATAGGTCATGATATTATATATTCTTTGTCGATAAATGGGATATCTTAATGGGATTTCTTTATTAATTTAAAACCAATATAATTTTTCAAATCATGAATCATCATAATAGTCCCTAGACCCTAAGAATTATGATAGGTACACTGTAATGCGACTTCGTGACTTCCATTCCAGTAACAGACAGGGCAACATTGTATGTCTGTCTGAAATAACATCGTTTTCATGAAGTCACAATTATGTCACTATAATTATTTTCCTGTTAATTTAAAATGGGATTATAATTGGTAAAACCATTTTGAAGGCATGTTTTTTTATTTATGAATGGCGTAGACTGGGAAAGCACCATTGATGAAGGAAAATTGACTTCAAGTAATTTCGTAGTATTTTTTCATGTATGAGTAACATTTATGTAAGTACTGATGATAGACCTCTCTTAAGTGAGAGGCCGTCTGGGTACCATCGCGATGTCCATTTCTCCCACTAAACAGCAATTTTGTGTTTCGGATTGAAATACATTGTAGCCAGAGTAACTACTGGACATATTGAGACATAACATCTTATGTATCAGGATGGCGAGCGCAGTGGAATGCCAAGCATTGCTTTATTATTCAAGGTGTTGTTGGGTTTTGCTACTGTTCATGAGCGATCGTATCGCTTACCATCAGGCAAAGGGCATGCTACTCTCGCCATAGTCTACTATAGTTTATGACCCAACGACCTTTTTAATTTTTAGTGACTCTCTCGTGTATTTGTCACTTTCACAAATTATAATCGTAGCTATTGCGTGAAGGAAGTGCGCGAGCAGTTATTCCACTCATTTCCGACTGAAGCAGACCCCAACTCTTTATATCTTTATGCTGCGTTATCACGAACTGACCCGAAATAAAAAACATCGTATATAATCAAAACAAAGCGTTATCTGGTCGGGCCGCGTTCATTTATTATGGCGATATTCATCGGCCAGCTGTGAGCGTTTCCATTGGCCCTGTAAAGATTAAAGACGTGACGTTTTACTGCGGTACGTTTACAAAGCTCAGGGCTCGGGTTTGAATTCCGGGTCCGACGAATTGGTTTTGGACTTTTCTACTTATTATCAATCTGGAATAGGAACTTTGTGCCCGACGTGGTGATAGGCTCACCCTCTATCACATCGTGGAACACAAAGGTGAAACGTGATTATCCTGATAGCACCTCTGGCTATCCCCTCTGGGAAAAAGGCGTGTGTTTACGTATGTTTTTATGTACAGATGTTAGTATTAATAAAGTTAGCATGAATTTTTATAGGCTGAGCAATTTGTCTTTGTGCATTATATTTATGTACACTGTATACTTTGAACCATTTTGCTAACCGCATTTTTATGCGTAATGGACCCATGTAAGTTGGGTATATATGATCGGGTGCTTTAACGCTATTGAAATACTCTGTACTCAATCGGAAATACGTGAGGCTTTTATCATACCGTAGATGATGGTACCATTGGAAGAACACATTTACCACATTACTGTTAAATGACCATTTTAGCTCGACAAACTTATATAAAATAGACTTCAAAACTTTTGTTTAGGAATTACAGCCATAAACAGATAGACAGCCTCAGTGGCGTTATTGGTTAAATGCGGGCTGTGAAATGAGAGGCCGTGGGTTTGATCCCCGTACCGAGACAAATGTTTGTGATGCTCACAACTATTTGTGTCGGGTCTGAGTGTTTGTGTCCGATTCTCTCGTAGTTTCTGATACCTGCGACGCAAAACTTAATTGATCTTAATGTGGAGCCAGGACATTATATTCAAATAAATGAATATGAATACATTCATTGCATTCATAATATAATTCTACAATTGATTTTGTATTAGATTATTGTAAAATTATATTTGAATTAAATTGACAATTTACAATGTAATAACATTTTCAAATCGTACATCTCTACAAAAATATGTTCAAGCCACTTTGTAAAATCATTTTACAATTATCACAACCAAGAATAGTTTTTTTGCCTCCGACACGACAATAATATCGTGGTACAAAGAAGCCGCGCCCCGAGGAGATACACTCGGCTGCCCACTTTCCATACCTGTGCCCTTTGTCCGCCACAATTGGAACGGTAAATTCAATATATCTGAGCATCGGGTTATCATTTCACCAATTGTTGTTGAAAGCCCTTGTTTCAACCAATTAATACGCATTTGTATGTAAACTAGTTTCGAAGGACTTCGGCCGGAAATGCGTTTAAAATGTTTTTTAGGGTTCCCTGTTTGTAACGGTGAAACTGTTTTTTATATGTTACTTTAGTTTGTCCGTTCGACTGTCAAGACATGTGAATTATAAGCTTCGTAATTTTCATTCACGTAGAATCTTGAAATTTGACAAGAACGGAAGATATCACAGTCCAGAGGAATAATCGCAAAAAAGACGAAAATATCCGAAAATAGTTTTTAATATTTTTATCTAATGGAATTCAAAGATAAATTTGTATTTTAAGTGGCCCTGTCCTCTCCATTTTCTTTCAGTACCATAAAATTTATAATCGTCATCATCATCATTTCAGTCACAGGAAGTCCACTGTTGAACATAGGCTTTCCCAAGGACGTCCACATTGACCTGTTTATAAAATTAGTTCTACAGAAACGTTGTGGTGGTTATGTGGTCTGAACAGTCGTTATATATTGATATATCAACTGTATGGTACAGAACCCTACGGATGTTAATCCAACTCGCACGTGGCAGGTTTTTAATTAAATGAGTGAAAGTGTATGCGTGCTAATGAATCATTTTGCGAATATATTTGTGTATTGTTATTCTACGAATGGAAATGAAATATGTAAAAACAAAACGGAGTTGTAAATAGTTGTTTGTGAAACGAAGGTTAGTGGGTGGTAATATTGCTACGTTAATTAACTTTAAAAGGGGTTGTAGCGCGGGGTGGATTTTGTGACACCGTCGGGTGGTAAGACGTAACTAAAAATCAGTTTAGGGAAAGATTCGGCAGAGAGGTTACAATATTTGTTTTGAAGAAAAAAAATGAAACTCGATCATGAAACTTTTAATGAGAGCGCTTAAATTAAATGGTATTTAAGTAACATCGTATGATGTCATTTAACAAAATATAGGAATTTATGTGAATTTAAAATACTACCCATTGGTGTATAGTGATTCTACTGTTGAATAGAAATTTAATTGATTAGAAGGTTTTAGGAAAACCTCATTTATCCATACTCTTTAATCTGTGTGATTTAATTTTTCACTACAAAAATTTTTCGTGCCGCACTTTTCAGACATGCTGGCAAACGCAGGACACAATTTATCATGCTTTCAATACTTATTACTACACATTTTTACTTACTAATTTTGTCGTGTTATCTAAAACCCCCTAATGTCGTACAAATGGGTTAAATCTCCGATTACAGTAAGCGATAATGTCCATAAGTTTATCAATAAGACTTGGCCATTAGTTCGCTAACTACCGGACGAACTAAATCACCAGCCCCCGTCTCCCCCTAGATACGGCTACACGAAGATGTAGTTTGGAATTAATGTTAAAATGTAGCTGCAATTTATACATTTTGGTTTAATTAAGATTTTAATGGAATTTGTTATTAAAGTGGCTATAAATTGTGCAGAAAATTTTGTTTTTAAAGATTTAAATGTTTCTAGAATTTATTGCGAAAATAAAAAGTAGTTTTTATAACGTATTTTAGTTTCACTGCCACAAAATTAGGGTTAAAATTCCTAAATATTTATGCATAAATATGTAAAAGTGAACTCAAAAAGTTGGTATTTTTAGTTAGTTGGAATTAATAGTTGTTGCTTCTATATCAGTCAACAATCGTAGCAATAGCAGGACATGGACCTCCTTTACAATCGAGAGTACGATTAAGAGTGGTTAGGCCATTCAGTCATTTAACAAAAAATCTTTGGACTCACATTTTCACTCCTTTTTAAAATATAAATCATTTTAAAAGGTTTCCTTTGCAGTGACACAAAGCATCCTGCGAACACGCTCGCAAAAGCCACGCAGACGCCGACTGAAAGCGGGCCTTTCACAGAGCACAACAATATCAATCATCCAGCCTTCCCCAGCCTCCTGCGGCCGGGGAGACGGGGCGATCTAGTAACTGAACGTATTAATGTGGCATGACGTGGTGTGTTGATAGTGTATTTTAATATTACGTAAACATGTATAACTGTTAAATGAAATTGAATAAGGAATACTTATTATCAAATGATTACTTATTTACAATTAATACATCATTTGAGTAAGTTTTTTCTTATTTAGATTATAGAAGGGTTGCTATAATAATTTACAGTGTATTTGGTAACGTATGTTTTATTCAAGGTGTTGTATTTTTGGACCTTAGTTGAGTTAAAGTGTACCGTAAATTAGATGACAAATAATCGTCGTCTTATTGTCATAATTATGTAATTGATTTTGATTGAATTTGACAGCCTCCGTGGCGCAGTTGCTTAGACGCTGCCTGTGAAACGAGAGGCCGCGGGTTCGATCCCCGCACCGAGAGAAATGTTTGTGCGGCCCACAAATATTTCTTCCGGGTCTGGGTGTTTGTGAGACCGAAAAGTCTCTCGTAGTTCCTGATACCCACGACACAAGACTCGATCGTAGTGTGGGGTCAGGACTATGTATGTGACTGTTGGGTGTTATTTATTTATTTATTTATTGATAACAAACAAGCAAGCTCCTTGATCCTTAATTATCACCAGGGCACATAAACACCCACAAACTTAGCTCAATACTTTTTGTTTCTTTATAGTGTATTTATGTTTGTGTGTGAAAGGTATAAAGTTTCCTTCCGTGGCGTGTCGCTAGTGTGCCAACACACCCCTGTTCCCGAGCCAATGTAGTGGAAATAGCGGGGCCCAGATGTGATTTATAGCCGGGGATGTGGCACCGTTTCCGTAAGTGCCTCTCTGTAAAGTTCAGTGCAACCTTAGTCGAAATGTCGGAGCACGACGCACCCTATTAAACCGAGGTTTGTGTTAACCTGTTTATTGTACAGTTTATAGGTAAATATAGTGAAGGAAACAATCACAAAGACATAAACTCAAGCTTTTTCGTAAAAGGGGTAACTGGAGGTGGTTGCAACCAGTATACCTACGTTTAGCTTTATGTGTTCCGTCTCACTATGTGATAGGGGACGTGCCTGTGGCCATATCGAGCAGAAATTCCTGACACCGGGATAATAATGAAAATTCCACTATCACTTTATCCGACCCAGGATTCGAACCCGAGACTTCAGTTTTGTAATCTTACCGTAGTACAACTACGCCACCGAGGCGGGAAACAATCAAACTGGTATAATTGTGGCGATTGGCGAGAGATCACCATCGCTACATAATATCAGTGTATATTCTTAACGGGACTGCACTGTGGCGTATTTTATATATATATATATATATATATATATATATATATATAGCTCGTATTAGTAAGATGTTAGAAGAATTTAGTAATGAGCGCAAATAATAAGACCGAGTCTGCGACACAACTGATTTATTATTTTGTTACCCGCCACCACAAAATATCATTTACGTTCCATATCTCACAGTATTAAAATGTGTTTTACTGATGGTAGGTTACTCATATGTGAGAGGTCGCATCGTTATATACCTCCGCAATGTCTATTTTTCTCGCCAAACAGCAATGTAAATTCACTTTTGTTTTCCAGTTTGAAGGACATTGTAGCCATTGTAGTTATTGGACATAATATTGGGACTGAACATCGCATGTCTCGGGAGGGCGAGCAAGCATTGCTTTGCAATTCATGGTGTTGTTTAGTTTTGTTACTGTTCTTGAGCGGTCGTATCTCTTACCATCGGACGAATGGCAGGCACGTCTCGCTATACCCTGAAAATTTTTAAAAATAACATAATACAGTTCACTACTTTACTTATTATAAGAGGGTGTGCCTTTGTGTAAATAATGATAAATATGTCATCATTATCAATGGAAGTTATAGCAAGGCTTAAAGTTTAAGCTTTCCCAACAGAAAACATAAAAAAAATATTGTAATGAATATGAAACTTAAGTAGGTATGTTTTGATATTCTTTTGTTTCGATTTGAGAGTATTCTTGGTGTACTTGGTTAAGATTGATTGAGACTACAAGCTACAAGACAAACGTTTGGGTAAACAAGAAATATAGGATGTTGAAAGACGACTTTCCTTCGCATCACATTTCCTGGCCAATACGAAATTATACGACAACTTTATTATAAATAAGTCAGCAACACTAAAGGCCGATGTGAATTTATGTATTTTTTAATATGGCGAGACTGTGTTTGTATAAATTGGTGTTAAAATGTGGCGAGTCCCCGAACATGGCAGTTATTAAATAAATATGTTATCCTTACGCTGTATATTACACCTCATTATTTATACGAGAGGCCGCAGGTGGCATTAAAACTTTATTATAAGCATCATCGGAAGGTTTTTTTTGGAAACAAAGGTTTTTTGGGGTCAGAGAAATCGCAGAGAGTCATTGTCTCAATTGTTACGATTTTTAAATTATGTATTGTCAATGTTTAGGCGCAATTTAGCCAGTTCAAAGTATATCAATAAATTCTTTGATTATGATAGTTTCTTTATACCCATCTCCCCCAATAACCCTTTTCCAAAGACTGAGTAGACTCACAAGATGAACTGAAGAGGATTTTTTATAGGGAAATTATCTGGGATACACGCACTAGGCGGGAATGCAGGATTTTCATAAACCTCATGTTGCTGCATCAGCACTTTAGAGAAACTACTTAACTTTTAACTTTTACTGGTGATAGGTCTCTCATATGTGAGAGGCTGCCTGGGTGGGTACCACCGCAATGTCTATTTCTCCCGTCAAACAGCAGTTTAAATGCACTGTTGTGTTTCGGATTGAAGGACATTGTAGCCAGAGTAACTACTGGACATATTGAGACTTAACATCTTGTGTCTCAGGATGACGAGCACAGTGGAATGCCAAGCATTGCTTTGTAAATCAAGGTGTTGTTTGATTTTGCTACTGTTCATGAGCGGTCGCATCGCTTACCATCAGGCGAACGGCATGCTCGTCTCGCCATTCAATGCAATAAAAAAAACTCCAGTCCTCTAGTGTCTAGCTTGTAGCTACTACTTAGAGGAAGTTATTTCACCCTCGAAAAAAAATATCTAAACAGAGCGACGTTTGCCATCACTTTGGCGTATTCATTTACGAGCGGAATCGGTAAAGGCTACAAGATATAGCGGGACGCAAACTGGTTCCTACGGATAACAATACATATATATATATATATATATATATATATATATATATATATATGTAAATATGGCAAAGTCTGTATTCATCCTGTGGGTGAAACGATAGTAGTGAAGGATTGTACAAATCAAATAAATAATCAGTTGTTATTGTCTAAAATTGTGTTATTTAATTACATTTTCCACGGTTGCAAAACGATTATCTAATTATAGTTTCTAAAAATATATGTATAACATTCGCTATTTTGGTTGTAATAAAACGTAAACAATGCGAGTGTACGTCAGTCTTGATCCGGCACTAGAATTTTCTATCGTAGGTATTAGACGTTTGGTAAAACTAACAGAATTTTCTAAAATAGTCATAAATTAGGTGGAATTCACGTTTTAACAATACATACATACATACAGTGTATATGAAGAGTGCTACCGAAAACGAAGCTGAGTGGTAGTTTTAGGTACTTCAGACACAATGCAACTAAATTTTGTGCAAAAAATTGTGATGATTTTTTTTCGTTTTGTTTTCTAATATCTTATTAGAGTGTTACCACTCTACATGTATACATCGTTTTTTCTCAAATAATAGTGTACACCCTTTATTTTCTAAAGACGCTATGGTACGAAAGGCTTTAAATTATTATTTTACCAAAAACTATGGATTTGCCACCTAAACTCGATGACATTTAAAAAATAATTTAAAAAAATTGTCGCGTTTCCTTGCGAAATTTTTAGTTACATTGTGTTTGTAGTTACTAAAACTACCACCCGGCTTCGTTTTCGGTAGCACTCTTGATATACCCGGTATATACAAACATAAGTGTCACGCCTGTTTCCCATAGGGGTAGGCAGAGACTATGGATCTCGACTTTGCTCGATCCCGACAGACTACTTTCGCTTCGTCTACTTTCATTAATCTCTTCATGCATTCACGTCGTTTCAGGGTACTTTTAACTTGACCCTTACGGAGGGTGCCATCGATTTGATAAATGTTTTCCTTTTAACAATTGTATCTGTAAATAAAGCAATATTTCTCCCCGCCAAACAGTAATGTAAAGCACTGCTGTGTTCCGGTTTGAAGGAAATTGTAGCCAGTCACTACTGGACATATTGAGACTTAACATCTTATGTCTCAGGATGGCGAGCGCAGTGGCATGCTAAGTATTGCCACTGTCTATGAGCGGTCGTATCGCTTACCATCAGGCGAATGGCATACTCGTCTCGCCACAGCAACATAAAAATATATGTTAGCTTATAAAAAAATATCAATGTTTTGTGTGTGCCTGTGCGTACTTTCATCGCGCTGCAACAGCTTTGTTTTTGTTTAAGTGATATTTTAATCTGTGGACACTGTTGTTTATAATGTACTGTTTAATTGTTTTTAATTTATAAGTATCATGTTGTTTCTGTAGTTTTCCATATAAAGTAACTGTACTGTACTGTATAAGCCCATATACGTCCCACTACAGGGCACGGGCCTCCTTTACATTCAAGAGAATGATAGAGAGTGGTAAGGCCGTATTGTCCACCACCCTGGCATAGTGCGGCTTGACAGACTTTAATATGCTATAGAAATTCTTCCGAATCACTATGATATGCATGTTTCACGATGTTTTTCTTAACCGTAATAGAGCGTGGTGATTGACTTACAATACACACATGGTTCCGAAAACTCAAAAGTATGCCCTGGGATTTGAACCCGGCACCACTGCATACATGTTGGCAGCCTCGTCTAGACCTTTACCAACATGCAGCACAAAGACAAAAAAATCAATTTTTATTCAAATCTTATTTATTAAGTTGCTGGCACTGTAAGTTGTGGGTTCGATTCTCGCTTCGAAATTCCTATTTGTACGTACAATAATATTTGTTGCCGAACGAAACGTCATGATATGACTAAGATGTTTCACACATTGTCTCTGTTCTCTACAACACAAGTTTTGTATTTAAAACTAAAGTTCTGATAGAGTTTTTAACTATTGGGAATATTGATTTTGACTACTTCAGTGGTGTCATTGTACTGGGTTTCGGGTACAAAGCTGTCTCAGATTCGAATTCCAGGTAAGGCGAAGTGACAATGGATTTTTCTATTCATTATCGATACAAGGTGAAATGTGGGCGTCCTGGCCCTTCTGGGAAAAAGGCGTGACTTTATATATTATGTAGTTTGTTTATTGGGAATATTGCTTATTACTACGCTTTATCGCACATTTACTTAGGTTACGTTCTTGTTATTATTCTCATAAATGTTTCAGAAAGCGGCTCAATTTACCAGCCATGTATGACGTCAATATTTTCGGGAAAAATATTTGTACGTGGGTTATTTGTCCTGTTTATTTATTAATTATAGATTTACCAAAAGGTAAGTTGAATACTGCCCACAATTACATAATATTTTAAGCTAATATACTGAAGTTCTTGAAATAAAGTCAATTAATTTTTAATCCACAAGTATATAATTAATGGTAACGAACGTCTTAATAAATCAGTAGATTTTTCTTTCTTAAATATCTCCCGATATTTTTTTCCATTAGCACTTCTAAATTCAAAAATTTCTTTTGTGACGGGGTGAATCGAAACTTATGGCAAATAGAAATATAGTGGTAGTCTTGATTAACAATCGATTTGATTAAATTTTATTATAAATAAGGATAAATGATGATTTTAGACCATTTTTCTCCAAAAGCGAGCCATTATATTTGGTTCCTACCGTAAATTTGGAATTCATAGTATGGATGTTTAGTAGTACATTAATCAAGAATTTAAAAGGATAAAAGCAATTTAACGATTTAAAAGATTTTTTAAAGCTCAGCATATTATAAAGATATTTTCCACTTTGATATATTCCAAAAAAAGTCCTAACTTTTTTTACCAAAAAACAGTTTTTTTCTGAAAGTTCCCTATATCTTCTAAAAAGTAGCTATGGGTGTTATTAGGGCAATTCGTCGAGCCTATTTGTGTATAAAGATGTGAATAGGGGCGCCCCTGTCGTATTGTAATTGCACGATTTTAATACAACATTAATATAATATGTAGGCTGTATATTTTACTTTCCTTTGTAAACATAAAAAAGTTATGTGAACAATGATGGTAAAAATAAATTAGTGATGTATTGTGAGGGTATAAAAAAAAGAAATAAGAGTAATATTGAGGCGATAATTTTATTTGATTTTCTGATTCCTGAAACTTTGGTGCCTTATTCGGGATCAGAAAAAAATATTTTGTTAAACAAATATGGCACTAAAGAGACTATGGTCTGATTTTCCGATTCCAAAATAATTATAATTAAATGGAGGGTAGTTTTGCCTCGATGTTTTTTCTCGCTTAGTCTGTAGTTTAGTGTGTTTTAAAACAGGCGCGTGTTTTGCTATTTTGATCGAAATTCGATCAATTTCGAAACTTATGTAAGTAGAGTGATAAGAAAGTGTTGTTTGCGTTCTCGAGAATTCTTGGTCGTGTAGTTTCCAGAGCGTGTGATGAGGCTTTGCCTCTGTACTTTTTAGTATAATTTCGGTTCTGATGTAGACAATTTGGTGCCAATAGTGTCACAAGCAAGTGATCTGTAGTGGTAATGTAGTCAAGTGCATATATTATGCGGTGTAATAAAAATGCTGTGAGGCATAAGACGTGTAGTGTAGTGTGTAAATCAATCGGTCATGTCGTTGCAGTGCATTCAGCTTCGGGAACGAGACTCAGGTAAGTCGATACAAGTATAAGGGATTACATTTATTCAGCGTCAGTCAAATTTTTCTTCAGTTATATTTATACAGCTTTGGAGGGCTACTCTATACCGACACGAAGTTCGAATGCTCGACGTCTATGACGATACAAATGTACGTCGTAACTATAGACCCAGTTCGGAGGAATGATAAGTGTCGTAGAGAATAGTATTAAAAGCGGAGATTTTGTTACTTAACGTGAACGTCGAAGTTAGAAGATTCGAACGTCGTGTCATTAAGGATAGAGTAACCTCCAAAGATTATATAGACACACAGTATATGTAAACCATCTTGGCGAGCTATGTCGGTTTAAATGCTTATAACAGTACAGTGCTGAATAGACAGCATGCGAATTTTTGCTACAAGATAATAGAAATTGTAAGCTGAAAGAACGCGTACGCCTTCATATAAAACTTGTATGGTTAGCAGAATTGAGCTGAATAAGTCTAGTCAATAGTTTGTCTTGCATGGTATGATTTTTATTGTGTTATTTGTCTCTCTGTGTGCATTCTGATGTCCCGAGCAGCTTTAGTTCCAGAGTAACATTTTAATGTTTTTAGCAAAAGTTAAAAAAATAAGATTCTTAGCACTGTCTGCAACTATTTATGTTTATTTACGAATATTTTAAGAACCACAGTATTTCGATACTGTATTCAAGAGTCTACTCGTACTAAACAGCATTTATTTTGATGTGTAGCGGAGCTTCGCTTTGGTTTTGTTTTTAACACGCCTATCAGTACTTTACCAGCTATTAATAACAACATTTACATATTTGTGATTTTTTAGACTCATACGATTCGGAAAACAAAACCCCATGGGTTACAGCTCATGGATCAATATACTATTGAAACAAGTAATTATAATTAAATTAAATAAAAAAGCTTAAAACACAAAGATGAAAAATAATTGAATCAATACTTAAATCGCGTTGCCATGCAACCTTCTTTAAGGTAAATAACACTTATGTTATTACACAATCGTATTACATAACACATTGTAAACTGCACACACAGGATGTCAGAATATTGTCGACATTGTTATTTGTTTGTGTCGCAACGTTGGCACTCCTGTTCAAGGTGAAGATTACAAGACAGCAGTTTAAAGTACTTGTTTACAATATTCAATTGAAATTGAAAAACAAGAAATGATGGTGAAAGCGGATTTTGTAGCCACTGTGCCAATTGGTTGTATGTCAATGCTTTCTGTTTATTTCTCGAATAATTATAATACACCACGCTGCAGAAAACCATCGTGAGGAAACCTGCATATCATAGCGATTTGGACAAAAAATTATGTTATATAAAATCCGCCAACCCACACTAGGCTAGCGTGGTGGACTATATGCTAATCACCCTCGATCGTACTCTTGATTGTAGAGGAGGCCAGTGCCTTATAGTTGAATTATGTCTGGGCTTAATTGTGAAGTCAAACTTTCGGAATAAAATCAGCGACATCGCTGGATGCCCAACAGATCTTTCCTCTCCCCTTCCAATTTGATAGACCAGCAACATATTTGTGATCCAGGCATTGTGGATATTCACGGGTAGCAGTGATCATGTATTATCAGGTCACCTACCGTATAAAAATAATATGCGAAAATAAGTCGCAGGAATTTCGAAGGTACGAGAATCCCACTAGGCCATTCTCAACCATAGAGAAGGTTAACCGGTAATGGAAAGTTCCAACATGGTGTAGTAAATAAAGAAAACATGTTTTTAACAGGGATGTTTTGATATCAGACTCCATACAACCGGTGTCCGACCTTCGCAAACATGTGGCCACGAACATTCCTGGCGATGACAAATTGTTTACAACATTACCAGTGGCATCAATGGCTGAATTTCATTAAAACTTAAACAACTGTATCAATAATTTACTGTTTCCAATTTGGGTATGACTCACAAAATTTCATCTCAATTGGCTCAGACAAAGAAACTTTGTTAACAATTGTTTTTGATGTTCATAATATTTTGAATGCTTACGATTGAGATGTTATGACATGAGCTGCCTGTAAATTCGGCAGCTTAACACAAGTCATCACTTTGACGGAGAGAAGGAACAGGTTTCATAATTTAAAAAACAAAAAGTTGCAAAGTGCTTATACGTTTATTCATTACGGATACATATTCCGAAGCTGTGGTAGTACCTATTAATTTAAGATTTGGAATTCTATACAAAAATTACAATATCAAGATTGATTTCGACTATCACAATTACTACATTGCAATATCCCGTAACAGTTTTAATCTGAACTCTTATTGTGGCATAAAAAGACAATTTTAAAATTCCATCTTAAAGTTTCCATATTGCTTTTGGATATTAACTAGCATCAATCTTCAAATCCATTTTTGAGTGCAGTTATCGATCACGTACCTATTGAGCTTCGCGCCATCAATCATTGCATCATTATCTCTTTTTGCATATAAATCTTCTGAGTCGTCAAGATTTTTAATCAGTGATCCTTTTATTTTTTGCTATGTATGGCGATGTCATGTCGTTCGCCTGGTGGCAAGCGATACGGCCGCATCATGAATAGTAGTAGCAAAGCCAAAAGAACCTTGAATTGCAAAGTAATGTTTGGCATTCCAGTAGGCTCGCCATCCTGAGATATAAGATGTTAAGTCTTAATATGTCCAATAGTTACTCCGACTATAATGTCCTTTATATCGAAACACAACTGCGCATTTATAAAGCTGTGTGCCGGGAGAAATAGATATTCGGAGGTACCTACCCAGGCGGCCTCTGGACTAAATTCTGTTCAAATGTTCAAAACTATCCAATACGTCCTAATTACCCTTTCCAGTTACTTGTACACACCCATTCAGCCCCATATCCATTGACGCGTGAACCAATAAATCTGTAGCTACGCCGGTTGTCAGCCCGTAATGTATTGCGTTCGGGGCAGAAGTAGGCTTTTATTGCGTCACAGGGCTGTTCCATGAGTAATGACCGACAAAGTTTGAATTAATGAATAACTTGGAGACTGAGATAGTGAATAGGATTCTTGTAAGAGTAAAAGAGATGGAGAGATTGTGATGTCATGAGATAGTATTTGGTTGATTACGGAGCTTAGATCAGTGATGAATGATGTTTTTGGTAAAGGAGCGGAGTAGTTTTGAGATCGTGAAATAATTGCCTGCGCAATATTTGGTTTAGGAGCTATGTTCTTTACAATATAGAATGCTGTAGTAGAATTGTTATTAGTTTCACCTGGATGTTGCGGTATCTCGGATATCCTTAGGCGATTTCTTGTTGCAGAAATTCGACGGGAAGTAATACTTTTGCGTTGAATTTTATCGATATTCATTAAAATTACAGGAGTTTCAATTATCTTTATCTTTTTCTCTTCCTAGGTTTGGGTGGGTGGTACCCACTTCTTCATTCTCAAGGGAATGCAAAGTAAAAACGAAAACGAGTTAATAATTTTTGATGTCAGATAAGCTGTCTCCTTTGCATATCTAATGAAAAAGAAAATTGGTTGTATTGTACTATTATTATTTAATTTTGTATTGTTAAACATAGGCAAGGATATTTGTACTATACCTATTATTCTACAGTATTAAAGCATTCATAAGATCTTTACTGTCTTGACGTAATACAGCATCTCTATCAAACGTGCTGAGAATTCGTACTTGCGTATAAAATGACATTTACATACGTCACAAACGCGACGAATCCACAATGTTTGTCAATGAAACAGAGCTCTGCCGTCATAGTTTTGGCATAAGATCTTGTTTATAGCGAGATGAAAAGAAAAATACGACTATTACAGCTAATTTATCTAACAGTTTAATGACACTATTTTGTACATGCTTTACCGCTACTTCATCCATGTTTATCCCTCAGGACTCAGGTTTTTGAGAGATAAATAATATAGGCACGTCAAAAGCAAGTCGCAAAAATAATGTTTGTCTAATTAGTTCAGTGATCGAAACTGAGTTGTGATACGTTAGGTTGTAGATTCGATTCCAAAGCTAGGCACTTGTACTAAATATATTGATTACATTTTTTAATATCACGAACTCTATTAAATTAAGTTAATTTAAATTGAGCGCGATTTTCACGGACGTCCTGCAACTCCAAATCTACAGTCAGCAGTTCACATTTTTTGATAACCTTTTCATGAATTAAAATTTGTACGTACTACTCTGTAGTCGTAAAATATAACCAAGTCAAGTCATCTATGCCGAGAAATGCCATACGATATTGAAACTAATTATTATTTTGGATGATAAGACAATTCCCAATCTCGAGAATGTGTAGCGACTTATGTTGCTGACTGTACTTAAGAATGCACTATCCTTAGTTATTAAATCAATGAGCTTATATATATTTAAACTGTGTTTGTAATTTAGTAATCTTTATAACCATCGACATAAATCAACAGATTTCCTTTGTGTTGCGGCGCGGCGCCTGAATGCAAATTAATTATAAACACAAAAAATTTTTTGTCCCTGCCGTATGTGTTTTACATGGTCAACACGCTGTTTGTCTTATATCTTAAATATAACTAGTAAAAGAGGCCTTGAAACTGCTACATATTATTTGGAATCTTTGTTTTTTTTTTAAATCCCGCTTCAATGTGCTGAAGTGGCGTTTGAGTATTCTGACGTAATCATATTACGAATCATTTGGCGCGATTTATCTAGTCCATGAATAACCCTAACATTTTAATAATTGATTCATTGCCGGTCGTTCAGAATACAAGGGTAAGGAAAAGAGAAGATTAGACCTTAGCAATTGCGCCTACCAAAGAAAAGCGACATTGATACTGTCGTTTTATATCAGTAGGTATTATTGAGCCGGCCAATTCAAACACTAAAATTTTTTTTAAAACATAAATAGTGCCCCTAACCCTTTAAAATGTAAATTATACTCATAATAAATAGTGATTAAAAGCCTCACGTCCCATTAAACTGGATTGACATTATCAGAAATATTCTAGACTTGCAACAAGACCTAAACAAACAAGTTAGGTAATCGGCCCCATTCCGTTGTTTTCGTTTACATAATTGTAATATTATAGTTTGTCTCTTTCGCACTCGCTGTGTGAACTGACTGGGCGTGGAGTCAGCAGTTAATTGTTTTTCTTGCTGATCAGCGGTTTGATCACGTGAGAGTGTTTTTGTTTGTGTCACTGCTTTCAAGGGCAATATGGTACTTACTTCTCGAAAATCAACCTGAATAATCACATGGATGTATCAGCCTATATATGTACTTTCCACTGGGCACGAAACTCCTCTACAATCGAGAAGACTATTGAAAGTTAGGTCCTATAGCCCACCGCACTGGCCTAGTACGAATTGGCTGACCTTACATATAGAAATTCCTCCAAATTCTCATGATATGTAGGTCTCCTTACGTTGTTCGTCTTCACAGTTATAGTGCGTGGTAATTATCTATCAATACACACATCCTAGAAAAGTTAGAGGTATACCCTGGTCAAGCCAATTTTCTGTTCCAGTAAAAGCCTTCAAGTTTTCTTTAATATTCTATCATCTTGTATCTTCAAAAACGCTGATAAAACATGTTCATAAGCGATACCTATGTTATTATATCTTGTAGTTGTTTTAACTTACAAGTTCTTAAACGAGTTTATATATTGTAGATAATATTCTTTAAATCATAACAGATAGGAGAATGCCCATTTTATTTTGAAACTTTGTATTTCTTTAATGAATTTTTAGCATTATTGGTGTCTGAATCAACGATATTTTTTATCGATAGAAATCTCTATTAATAGGCATTCTCATTTTTTTTATTTTACAAAATCTTTCTAGCAATCTATACACCGTGTTTCCTTCTACGTGATGCTGTCGACTTCATTCTCTGTCCGCTGACATCCAAAGGCCACTGGGGCTCGTTCCATCGCGTCGATTTAAACATTTTACTCACGCCTCTAATTGGAGTATCTTTGCGCAGGTGCGAATCCTAACGTTTTTGTGGGGGTTAAGTAGTCGATAAACACGTTAGTTTTCTTAGAAAATAGCCTATTAGTACAATTAATTGGATGTTATGTACGTTGTAGAAATGTTAGGTTTACAGCGTCTTTCATAATTATACAGTTATACCTTATATTGAGTTCAATATTGTCGTTAATAATTTAGGGATTGGCAATGGTCGGGATAGAAACGTCATGCTTTAGTACTGAGTGTATTTTTCCTCAATTTTAAATTTAAATTTTCATTATTCATAAGATTACTGCACAAACACCACGTCAGGACTAATTATAATAAATAAGTAATAATAAACTAGATTTCTTTATAGAATCAGTTGCGTGACAAATTTGATTTATTTTATAGTAACTATATTTTTCTAAATTAGAAATTCCTTAGATATTCTTTGACATATTTACTATTGCTATTATGGTTATTAGTTATAATATTATACTTCCTGATACATATTGCATTCTTAGTATTATTATATGTATATTGTGACTATATTGCTACCTATAGGTTACCTGGTAGAAATGGCTATTTGTGATAAGGTTACTCATTGGAAATAATTATTAAAGTGTGCAATGTTGATCCTTTAAACTATGTCGTCATGGTATTCAATAAAGAATATTACTATTCATCAAAGCACACACCAACGGAACGTAAGAACATATTGAAAAACCATTAATTCTTAATTACATGACACCTTAAGAATTTATAAATTAAAGTGTGTATTTCCTTAAATTCTTACATTCATACGTGGGTCAGTCCCCCAAATATTATTTAAATACGGTCCTGTGCTGCAGGTCATACGTCACCGAGGCGTCCCAGCGGAGATCACTTTGCGAAATTGTGTTCCCGCGGTTAAAGGGTACCTACCGTTCAATCTTCTTGAAAAAACGCTCGCTTGGTATCTCGCCGCCTTAATATTAATATATAATCTGATATCTTAGTTATTTTTAACAACTTTTTAAGTGCCTTAATAAAGTTTTCATGGCCATTTGGAAAATATTATGCGCTCTTTTATCAGGGTATATTACACAGTTGCCTGATTTAATGCTTTCCACGAATTTGAATGCTAATTAGGAGAAACATGAATATTAAAAGTAAATACTAATTAAGTGCCCGTGGCTACTTCTAAAGAAGATAAAAATTCTTCTACTTCCCGAGTAATAAAGTTACGCATTTGAACTAGAATTTTGAAATGTGTGGTATTAAAATGCCCTGTTTATAATGGAACACATGACAATAGATGTGCAATCAGTGGAATGACACTTCTTTCGTTAGATTACCAAGTCAACATTACATTTCGACAGTTTTCGTAACGCAATGTGCGATTAACTGGCCATGAAAAGTAGATAGCATAGGTTAGTTTTTAACGTCGCCACAAATATTTGAATGGTCTAGAACTGTTTGATGGCCTGGTTAATGTGACGATCCATGGAGGAGATTCATAGCGATTTATAAGAATTTCTATGGTATGTAAGTCCGCCAACCCGCACTAGGCCAGCGTGGTGGACTATATGGCCTAACCACTCTCAATCGTACTTTCGATTGTAGAGTAGGCCCGTGCCCTGCAGTGGGACGTATATGGGTTGATACAACAACAACAACAACATGGAGGAGGCCTATGTTCAGCAGTGGACTTCCTATGACTGAAGAGAGATAGATAGAACTATTTGTCTCAGGTCCAATTTTTTATTCTAATTCCTTTGACACTAATATTATATATATATAAAAAAATATATACTCAATAGTCCCATACATAGACCTGACTCCACATTAAGATCATTTAAGTCTGGTTTGTGGATATCAGAAACTAAGAGAGACTTTTCAGTCTCACGAACACCCAGACCCGAGAAAAATACTTATGGGTCTCACAAACATTTGTCTTGATGCGGAGATCGAAGCCGCGGCCTCTCGTTTCACAGCCGGCGTCCAACCAACTGCGCCACGGAGGCTGTCAAAATATAATAATTGCCAATATTAATTGAATCATGATCTAGAACTATTTTTTTTTTGCGGGTCTTAATTTAAATTACTACTGGTGGTAGGTCTCTCATATGTGAGAGGACATCTGGGTAGGTACCACCGCAATGTCTATTTCTCCTGTGAAACAACACTGCGTAAATGCACTGTTGTGTTTCGGATTGAAGGATATTGTAGCCAGAGTAACTTCTGGACATATCGAGACTTAACATCTTATGTCTCAGGATGGCGAGCGCAGTGGAATGTTGCTACTGTTTATGAGCGGTCGTATCGCTTACCATCAGGCGAACGGCTTGCTCGTCTCGTCATTCATTGCAATAAAAAAAAAATGTATGACACAAAACTTGTCTCTTACTGTCAGGACTACACATGAATATTTATTTATTTGTGTAAGTAATATCTTTAGCAATAACTCCGAGATGTTTTCGATACATAAATACATTGCCAAATATCGTATCTATTTGCAATATTTTTATATATACACTTGGCAACTGAACGGAACATAAAACATGTCGTCTCATTGGTCTAGTAACAACGTGAGTTTTGGACCATGGAGTCCTGGGTTTGATTCCCAGGGTTGTAATATGGGAGGTTTGTAAAGTCCATACTAAATCAGGGCACCATGGTAGATAGCTAAGCGCCAATATAGTACAGGCAACGAAGCAACGGTTTACTGTCCGCAATGCATAATTTGCCAGGAGTTTTTTGTTTTCATGAAGAGGTGGCATATGACCCCACTAAGTTAAAAACCCAAAATACTTACAAAAATGGCGTCCGCTAGAGCCGCCATTTTGGAAAACGCGTTTGAAGCCATATCTCCGGAACCGTCCACTTTAGGCCCATCATGCTAAGGACCTTTCTTGTATATTATTAAATTTCCCATCTTTTTTGTTCAATATTTTTTTTTGTACCATTAACCGTTCGCGATTTACAATGTTATTAATTTTCATTTTATACCTTTTTTACAATAAATTTTACATGGATTTTTAACAAAATTTACTATTTCCTCATTGCTTTGTTCCCTTATGCCATCAGTATTTAATTAATTACGTGATAATCATGGAGAAATCATTGGATTTCATAATTACGCTATGCATCCTTCGTTTCCATTGACCTTGATTCGGTAGTACACCATTCAACGCGCGATAACTTCTAAAATATTGATTTTAGAGAAAAAAAGTATGGGTGAAAAGTTGTTAAGAATTTATTGATTTAAAAGTTTAGTTATTAACAGTTTTTTGTTTAAACAATTATTAACAGAGATATGGGCAAAAAGGCAAGAATATATTAATAACCTTGTAAATCGCGAACGGTAAATGGTACAAAAAAAATTATTGAACAAAAAAGATTAGAAATTTAATTATCTACAAAAAAGGTCCTTAGCATGATGGGCCTAAAGTGGACGGTTCCGGAGATATGGCTTCAAACGCGTTTTCCAAAATGGCGGCTCTAGCGGACGCCATTTTTGTAAGTATTTTGGGTTTTTAACTTAGTGGGGTCATATGCCACCTCTTCATGAAAACAAAAAACTCCTGGCAAATTATGCAGGAAAAAATGCTTCGTTGACTGTACTAATAGTTACATTCAAGACAAATAAGTACATTCATGATTCATTTAATTTAAAAATCATTTAATTACTTATCCTACGCCTACGTGGCGTAGTTGTTCAGACGCTGACTGTGAAACGAGAGGCCGCGGGTTCAATCCTCGCAACGAGACAAATGTTGGTGTGATCCACAGGTATCTGTTTCGGGTCTGGGTGTGGGTGAGACCAAAAAGTCTCTTGTAATTACTGATAACCACGACACAAGATTCGATGTTAGTGTGTGTTCAGAACTATGTATGTGACTGTTGGGTGTTTTTTTATTATTATTTAATACAGTAATAGTGGATACTTTCTCGCCCACGCACCCACTGCAACTTCTGTCAGCCAGGATCACAAAGAATTGACACCGAGCTCCGGAGCTCGGCGAGTCTCTCATGGGCACTAGCTTTTCTTTCACGCGCATATAAATTAATCGGAAAGAAAAACAAATAGGAAGAGTTGGAAACAAATAATTGTCCACTTTATTCAGTATCAGTAGGCTTGTTAATCTTTAGAGCTTAATACGTACTATATAATTGACTAAGGCTTAACAATAACATTCTTATATTTTCACTAACTTTCCATTGTTACAGAAAATAACACTCATCATAATTGCGTAACAAAGAACAATTTTAATACATTAGTGTGTCAAAAACTGCGTATTCATATCCACTAAAAACACCTGTAAAATATTATAAATACATATAAACAAAGTTGTCCCTAATTTACAAACGCCATAACAAAAGTTAGATAACCCGACCACATCTGACCTACTTATAGAGCAGGAAGTAGGGGAAGGGGGCGGGGGGAAGGGGGAGTTGTGAATAACAAATTAATTAAAAGCTGCTATCTATTGCCGAGGACTTCCTGTCGCCAACAAATAGTTTTATCTGACTCATTATTATGTGCATGTATTGTATAATTGGATATTGGCCATGGTTGCGCGTGGCGTGAGGCCGGGTGTCGAATTTTGTAATAAATAACCTTTTTTTTTTTTTATTTATTTATTTATTTATTTATTTATTTTAATGCATAAAACATGTGTATAAAGATGTTATAATATTCGTGTCGTAACATACATGTTCTGCTAGAAGGTATAGCATGCAATATTATAATATGTCTTAATCTAAATAATTATAATTATATGTATCTATTTATTTAAATAATAATTACATAATAATTATATATCACTATAGTCCATGCCAGAGTCAAATGTGCTCCTTGATTTTCGCCATTTTAACCTGTTTTGAAATTCTGGTTTCGTAGTAGTAATATAGAAATTAGAAACTGTTCCATTATTGTTGAAAAATAATATAATCAAGAGTCGCAGAGCTCTATTGATAGCGTTCGTATATAGTCCTGACCCCACACTAAGATCGAGTCTTGTCGTGGGTATCAGGAACTCCGAGACTTTGGTCTCACATACACCCAAACTCGAGACAAATATTTTTGGGCCTCACAAACATTTATCTCAGAGCGGAGATCGAACCCGCAGCCTCTCGCTTCACAGCGTCTAACCAACTGCGCCTCGGCTGTGAAATATCATACGTCATATAATTACATGAGTGACCTAATTACATATTTATAATTTTAAGGGGAGTTAATTTATTATTATTGTACTCAAACGTAAATCTCCGAGCGTATATTTGTGGATATTATTGCAGATAAGTGCAGGGTAGCTGTAACGCAGATAGCCGAGTGATTGACCTGCCGCAACATGCGTGCCGAGCCGCACGTACACTCCACGACATACGCATCCACAATACTGACTGCAGATTTGGCTTTCTATATGTTAATTTCAGTGTTGATTGTAGTTGAGTGTGGAGTTTATACTTCTATAAAATATTTGCTGGTAACTTTAAGGTTGAGAGCCTCGGAGATATGTTGAGGATATGTGTAAAGGATATGTTTAGCAGTAGACTTCGTGAGGCTGAGATGACGATGATGATGAACCTAAAGGTTCAAATAAGACCGGAATTCACTGAAAAAAGGTTCAAAATGGCCACAATTTTGACTAACAATTTGGAGCATCAGATTATAGGGACTATCGGATATTTATTTTGATAGCTATCGGATGTCATGTAACAATTTTTACAAGCATTTTGACTACTAAGTTTGTTGTATTCAATTCATGAAGAATTTTTGAGCAGTTGCGTACATACTAATATAGAAAAACTCACCCCTTTTTTCCATAAGGAGTAGGCAGAGGTGCAAACAGGACACCAAATTTTCGCTTTGTATTTTGCGTCTCACGATGTGAGCCATTCATTGTATTTTACAAATCAAACAAAATAATATACAGTACCAAAAATTTGGTATTTATTTGGGATCAATGTGCACAACTCAAGATGCCTTGATCAAACCTCATATAGCATAAACTATATAAGGAAGGATTGAAGGACATTGTAGCCAGATAACTACGGGACTTATTGAGACTTAACATCTTATGTCTCAGGATGGCGAGCTTAGTGGAATACCAACCAATATTTTGTAATTCAAGGTGTTGTTTGCTTTTGCTACTGTTCATGAGCGCTCGTTTCGCTCATCTTCAGGCGAACGGCAAGCTCATTTTGCCATTAAATGCTATCTAAAAAATAACTTCCATATGAGCGTCTTCAAGTGTGAACTTCCACATCTGCGTCTCCAAGTGTGATGATCTCCGAAGCTTGAAGGTGCAAGTAGTGATTCTATTACTAGAGCGCATGTAACTGCAGCGGTTAGTGTTGGACGACCGCCAACACATATTTTGTAGCCACTTGCATATCGGCCGTGTCATTGAACTATAATTACGGATCGCCACCTCCGCCGAGATTTTTAAAACATAAATAGATCGTAACAGGTGCGGACATTGTTTATTGGTTTACGTAATAGCTTGTTTGTTAGTTTTGGGAGTACGTGACTGCAGACTGTACTGTGTCAGTTCACCACACTGTTCTAGTAAGGGTTGGCAGACATGTAATATAAAATCTCGTCAAGATATACAGGGTATATCCATACTTAGGCTCAATTGCACAAACTAACTTTGCCAATACCTTTGCCCTTGAAATTGTCAATTCCATACATTCGCAAGGTCAAATACATCTCAAATGTATGGCGATGACATTTTCATAGGCAAAGGTATTGGCAAAGTTACTTGGTGCAACTGAGCCTTAGTGTCTATAGTCACTAAAACTACCATCTGCCTTCGTTTTCGGTCGCAGTCTGATTATACCCTGTATCTGTCTGTATGCCCTATGATCCAAAATGAAGTTGGAATATTCGAACGTTTGAAGTGCAAAGTAAGTTATAAGTTTTCCATTTCTTATAATCACTAATCAGTAGTGTTCTATATGATACTTATCATTCATTCCAAGCTTAGAATATTGTGACGACATACGATCGACGATTCGCATATTTTGTGAAGTACCTAAGCATATTCACATTCTATTCACATTCATACCATATTCATAGAGTTACCTTCCTGAATCTATAAACGTCCCACTGCTGGGCAAAACACTCTTTACAACCGACAATTCCATTGAGGCTTAGGCCGTAATCTTAAACATTGCCAAGCGCGGGTTAGCGGACTTTATATCCCATAGAAAAAAATGTTTATATCCTTATATTATGCAGGCTAAATGATGTTTTTCATCACCTTTAAGAATTCAATTCAGTAAAACAAAGTGTTTATTGTAACAGATCGCATAATGATGGATAACTTTCTTGACCCGGCAAATGTTAAATAACAAACTACGGAGATTGTTTTTTTTTTTGTACAAAACTAAAAACAAGATGCTTACATAAATCTAGTTTAGCTCATTATTATAGCGCAGGAGTAAGAGCGATTTATTCTGCGAAAACATTCTCTTGATAATTTTCAAACGAGAAGGAATGATTCTTGGAAACCAGCGCCGTTTTAAGAGCCGAGAAAAATCTGTTACAAGTAAATTATTATTCATAAGAGCTTTCTTTTAAAGAAGTAAATAGTAAGGCATTTTAATAATTAAGATTACATTCATTGACATAAATATACATATGGACAGGGCGAAGAGCGCGTAAAGTGTTCCGACGTAACTGGTAATTACTTGTCACTTACAACAATTTTCAAAATGCTTGCTTTTATTATGCCTTGCGTAATAGAAAAGATATTCTTATAACGGTTAAGGCAAAATCTATTAAATTTAATTAATTTAATATTTCCTTTAGCGTGATTTTCACGGCCATCTTTTTGATACCCAAAATGAACTGAAGGGTCTATCCTTAATCATCAAATCAATGATTACATTGCAATTGACCGCTTAACCAAGCTAGCTTTGTCCCACAGAACACTAACGAGAAGTAAAAGTTCCTCATAATCATAGTTCACAATCAGGTTTTGATGTTTATCAGCTTTCCTTTCACTATATAATATAATGACAGCATATTATTCTTCTTCGTGTTACAAGACGTGTAAAAGGACAAAATATTCGATAACTAAAATAGGTTTTTTTGTTTATGAATAAGGCTGAAGTGTTTATTGATGTTACGATCTCGATTACTTACCATCAACAAACCTTTTTGTTATCAACGTTCGTCATCTTTATACCACGAAAATCTATCTAGAAATTTCTATCAGGTCAAAGCCCTCAATAGTACCACATAAATATAATTCTCATGTAAACGCAATATAGGCCAAACGATAATTTTAATAACTTGTGTTTGTATTAAATACTGTTGGCTTGCACATTGATTGCATTTGGTTCACTGACCTACTCCAAGGATGGTGTGCAGCGCTTCTCTGCTGCATCACAAGCGAAAATCAATTCTAATTTGTTACAGATAAGATTTACTTTAGATTGGAAGACACGGTTCGTATTGTGCGTATTGTAGATACAGAATTTAATAAAAAATTGTATAGTAGTAATTTAGTTTTTGTTACACTGATATGGGTAATTGGATTTGACTTGCATTACTACGGCTGACTGGGTACCATTTTTTATGTTAAAGCCTGTTTAGAGATTGTAGAGGTTGAACTCTTTATTGCTATGTCACCATTAAGCGCCCTAAATGTAGAAAGTCACATTGAAAGTGACCAAAGTAAGAACATTACTCTGAAGTATCAGACCAAGATAATTCAAATCTTAATTAAAGTTTTGATTTAGCAGAAAGTTTATGTTTCTAAAAACGAATACAAAGGATTATTCAAAAACATTAAGACTGAAGATAAGCTGTAAGGCATCAAAAAATCATCGCCAACAGAACTGAGGTATTTTTTTTGATTATTCAATCAATAATCCAGTACTAAGCAGAACACATTAGGATCTTCCTGATATTACAACCGATCTCTACCAAACCCCTTCTTTCAAAATATTACCAACAGTTTATCAGTAGGTATAGCCTCTTTGGATGTTTACAGCTCTGTTATGGCAGCGATCTAGCTATGACGACCCTCACCTACTTTGAGGTCGACTAGTCGCTTGCACCCGCCGAGCGCGCCGGTCGATACTTTAAAGCATTGCGCACATTCACACAACTGTGGAAATAAGAAGAGTCTGTTGCCATGCTGCGTGAGAATTCAGGGGAATTGTATCAGAATTTTGGAATTGAAAAATGTGTATGAAATTGATTATCCGTCGCCATATAAATCTCTTGCCATTGAAACGATTCTCTATGTATGTTGAGGCCTATATTAAATTGGAATACGATTATGGGTGGCATTATTGGTACGTCTTCCTACCCTACGTTATTGGGGACTCAATTAAATTTCCTCAGTCCCTCTTTCGATTTCTTTTCTCTCTTTATTAGTTCAAAGGTTGCTAGAGTACACATTCATGGTCTCCAGATAAAAATATTTTCACATGTCAAAAAGCCATTTATTTAGTGGTCCTATGTGTTGTGATACAATATTAATTGTCGTAGCCAACAAGCACAAAGCAAATCACAAATGTCTGGCTTTCGTACTAACGAATAACTTTATCGACAATTTGATCAGTATTTAGAACTACAAATTTATTCTTATTTTTTATTTCATCTATGTAATCATCATCTACGAACAAATACACAAAAGAACCTTCCAATGACATTTCCCTTGTAAGAATCGAAATCGAATATTCCGAATATTCTAGAATTTTTAAAGGTTCTACACTCCAGCTAATTCTAATGTGTCTTCGCCTTTAGTTCTGTAGCCGAGCGATAATGAACTATACATTGAGTTTAAGATATCTATTGTGAACAATATTAGTAGCTATTGTTATAGTATACATTTTGTTTACTTTGAGCCAGTGAATGCACAATAAATTATTAAACGCCTAGGCAGCTGATGTTTTCGAGATGATAGGTGTTCCAGAGTATACGGTTGGATTGACATAAACAATGTTATTGTAGATAATAACATTTATATTGTTTCGAGAAGATTTACTATAAATTGAGACTCATAATGAAAATATATTGCTGAGTACTTAAATATAATGATATCTAGTTACTCACTTGATACGTCCTATTCGGGCCTCCTCTACGATTGAGAAGGTTTAGGCCATATTCTACCATTCTACAGTATTTTCGGACTTATGAAGGATATTTTCACACACTTTCAACATTTTGTATTTGATTCATTGCGCAAATTTTTTCACCATGTAATATCTCAACCCTTAAAACTAGTGAGTGAGTGTAATAACTACCAATAAACGTACACGTAAAATCTAAAAGCTAGCAGTATATAGCCTTTGATTAAAATTGCATGTATCATTTTTTTAGCAATGATGTTCCTATACAACTTTTGATTAGTTGCATTAAAAATCCTAAGATTCCGAGTTTTCTTAACCCATTAGTGATGACCACTTGACAAAATTTCTGTCTGCCATTGACCACCCAGTTGGTTGACTGGTTTGGTTGTAGGTTAATATAGTAGTAGACGTTAACATATAGAGCGCTTTTTCTATCTATCCATGAATAAAACATGCATAAAATTATTTTAAGGATGGCTCCGCAGACTACTTGGGATGCTTCCAGGGACCAGGTTCGTGAACCAACGTTTAAAAACAACTGAAATAAAATAATGTTGTTCCTTCATAAATTATTTTCATTATTAATTAATAGCCCACATGGCGCAGTCGGTTAGACGCCGCCTGTGAAACGAGAGGCCGCGGGTTCGATCCCCACACCGAGAGAAATGTTTGTGCGGGCCACAAATATTTCTTTCGGGTCTGGGTGTTTGTGAGACCGAAAAGTCTCTCGTAGTTCCTGATACCCACAACACAAGACTCGATCTTAGTGTGGGGTCAGGACTATATAATCTTGGGTGTTATTTATATATTTATTTATTATTAACTTAGTTATATTGCAGTTGAAACAGAAGAATAAATTTTCAAATGAAGCCCAGTATTTTGTATTACTCGTTCTGAGATAAGCAGTGTTTGTGCGAGAATACACGAACACAAATCAAATTATAATAAATAGTGCGTAAATCTGTTGCCAGAGGATTGATATCGGAACGTAATGGGGACAAAGTCTGAAATTAAATGCTATTATCCATGTTCATGCAAATAATTATTGTTTATATGCTAATTGAACTGTGAAAGGCTGCTTGTTGAATTTAATGAGAAATACGTACAGGTTAAAGCCTCTTTTGTAGTAGGTTAGAAAGTAAAAGGATCCAGGGAATGAATTTGATAGGCAGTATTGATGTAAGCTTAGAATTAAAAATATTTTTAATAGATAACTACATTATGTAAACAAAAGCTATTAATCTTTTAAGCCATCTCAAAGGGAAAAAGAAAATGAATAACGAAAAATAATGAGTTCTGAAAGAGTTTCTTGCTCTCTTTCTTCAAAGCTACAATACATTCCGAAGGGTTTGTAGTTTTAATTTACTATTCCAAAAACCATTTTAAGAAGTACAGTATTAAGAAATACTTTGAATTTTGATGTCATTATAATTCAGGTTTCGCTTTGTTTATTTCCTTCCCTATTTAGAGGTCGATCCTATCGCCAAGATTAGCACAAATTACAGTTTCAGGTAATTGTTAAATAACATAACAATAAAAACAAAAACAATTGATTTGTGGAAAAGTTTTATTAAATTCCAAGTAATACGCACTATACTGATATTTCAGTTGTTGATATTTATGCAATTATTTCGAGTTGCATGTTTACAATAACTCATGATATATTGTTTTTTCCTCAACACCGTGTTGTCAAGTCAATTGATTTGATTATCAGTATTATCTGGTTATCAAATGCTAGTTGTTATTGTTTTGTTTATCTCGCTATCTGCAGACATGTGGACAGACGGACTGAATAACATGTTTGATAATTATTATTAGATATTTTATGATTACGTCATTATTTTGTAGCATTAGAAACTAGTTTGTCATATCTTGGGTTACATTTTTGTGTTAGATAAATTCAGGAACGAAGAAATTTGATTATCAATTCCTGCGGTAGAACTATGTCAAATATTTAAACGGTATTTAAGAGTACACGTATAATTAAGTGTCAATGTTAGAAGGTCTCTTTCTGCCTCGAGATTAGACGTTCGATTCGCGCAAGACCAAAATCATTTTAATACTTACCTAAGAAACATACGTATATAATATTCAGCTTTAATACTATAACACAATAATCCAGTCCATCCAAAGGTTGCCTGGAAGAGATCGCAGCTAGCGACAAGGCCGCCTATTGTAACCAGTATATTGTTTTTAAGTATTTTGTATGTGTCTTTCATTTTGGTGTACAATAAAGCATATATAAATAAAATAACCCTAGTAAAATTAAATTTTATTCAAGTTTGGAGATATCGTAATATTTAATAGATAATAATACATAATTCTGCCACCTTAAACTTAAATTCTTGAGTCTAACAAGGATCGTGTTGACATGCAAATTTATAATGATTTTGCTTTTGAATATTCTTTACTGACACTCTTTTATAGCTGTAAGCCTTTCAGAAAAAACTAATGGAATTATTTCTTTTCTATTTCTATGAGTATTTTATTTCTTTTATTATACGTTCGGAGCCTGTAGATAGAGAGAGAATAATTATTTCCTTTACAGTCAAAACTAGTAGCATGCTATATAAGCCCATACCTATCTACAGCTGTACACTAGCCTCTACAACTAAAACTCCGACTGCAAGGGCTTAGGCCATTATAATTACAATGAATAGTCTAAAATATATGGGTGAATATACAAAAATTGGGTAACTCGCTGTCATCAGCCAATATATACAAAGTCTTATTATATTTTATTGAAATAACAACTTATTTTAAAACAATGAAAAGTCCTTTATATGGTCACCCAATTTCACTTATTCATTTTAAATACAAGTTAATAAAAAAACAAAATTAATACTTAAAATGTCAGTCCTTTGGCATGTCACAATCCCGAAAACCAACAATCAAGTGACTATCTATTAAACATTATCATTGATTTAAGAAAACTTACTAATTTACTACAATTTGTGATGAACATAGTATTATATACTACAACTTTCATAATGCAATGTTCTCCAATTTATTTAAAAAAAAATAAGAAACTTTGTGTTTGTTTTCATCCGTCAGTCCGTTGTGTGTTCTTTAAATTTGAAATTCTCGCCATATATCACCGAGTCAAGGTCAAATCCCTGTTTATGTATTAATGTTGGTAATGAAGTTAGTTGCGGACAGCACAATTTGACGGCCGCCATAACTGTACGAGTTCTTGGGTTGTGTTTGTCTTCTATACACATGCAAAGCCAGTCAAAATTTCAGTCCCGTGGTGGGTCGTTATTTTCTTGTTAATCTGAGGTTTATTATCATTTATACATAATTAACTATGATTTGTTAAAATGTAGTTTGTTCATATTCGAAATTATCAAAAAAAACATTAGTTCTGATTATAACCTCAAATTATGTCTTTTTCGTCAATCCGCTGGCGTCAGTCCTTTGTCAGGTATCGCGCCAGAGGATTTAATTGTCTCCATAATACTGCTTTTTGTTGTTGTTTTAGAGCACTTTTATCTTAATTGCTACTGTTTATAAGCATTTCTATTTTATATTTCAGTTTAGAATATCATACGGCACACTAAAAGCAATTTGACTAGGGAAGAAGATTAGAAAAAAAAGAGAAGCCGAAAAGGCTCGCTTGGCCAGAATTAAAAGTGCCCCATTAAATTAGCGGAATACAAAGAAAAACAAAAACTTCAGTACTTAAGGAAATAACTAAAATTTTTAATAAAAACCTACTTCAAAACAAAAAACCACTAAAAACCAAAAAATAATAAAATATTAAGTTACGCATATATTTTGATTTGTTGGCTAGTCAAGTCATTAAGCAAATTAATCAACATGCACAAGTACAATGAAATAAATATTATTTTTTGCTTTGCAGTGGTACTTATTATTTTAATATTTTTTGTGGTTTTTGTTTTGAAGTCGGTTTTTATTTTTTTATAAAATATTTTAGTTATTTGTATATTTTTAGTGTTGATAGGCATTTCAATGAAGAAGAGTTGGTCCCACAAGGAATATGTTCTTTCCGATGACAGTGAAATCGCTAAAATCAGTTAAAGCTGCCGAAGATATTGGTATTTACGTTTATTTTAATTTTATAATTATTTTTAATTGTTACTAAGTGATTTGAATACTTAAAAGACATGTGCCATTATTAAAACTAAGAGATTTGTACTAATTCTTATTAAATTTCATTATAATTCTTAGAAAATTGTGTACTTTATCAGTACTATGTTAGCCTCGTCAGTCCAGTGGCAGTCAAATTCAGAAAATTTTAAATATCTCATAATTTACTTAAAAAAGTGACTGGCCCGATTTGGAACAATATAATCATTAGATTTGTCATCATATGCACCCGAATTTGTTATAATTTGATTTAATTATTATAGTAAACAAAATATCCTCAAAAGTTACCCAACTTTTGTATAATCACCCATATTATGAACTAGGTGCATACGGGGTGTCGACCCGACCCCAAGCTATCGTAGTGCGCTGTCAGATAGCAACTGATTTATAGCAATGCGCCTGCGCAGCCACAACCGCACTGTCATTACTCGCTAATATTGTTATGATGTTATCTGCTGTTTATAGTCTTAATTCTTGTTGAAAATTATGTAATTGTGAACTTTTAAGTGTATTTAATTGGATATTTTTGATAATGTTGTGTAGAGAACATCATATTTCTTACTACAAAGACTCAATCAATTGTCATAATATTTATTTTATTTCAAATTATATTTCGATGTTGTTCATCTTACTGGTTGTTATAAATCACTAAGGAATACAGACAGCGCTTATAATGCTACAGCGTGACATTAGCAAAGGCAAAACAACAAAATAACTATCAATCAGGAATTATTATAAAATTTAATTAACTTCTAAATATTCAGTCAATTTTATAGCTGACACTCAAAAAACTCTACCATAAAAGCTCGCTAAGACTACCCAAAATTAAAACATCAAAACACAATTAAAAAAATAATTAAAACAAAAAAGTCCCATTGAAGTTGTATAATACGTTCAGAAGTTAGCACACATCACACCATAGACTGAGACAAACAACTAAACAGCTTACGGAGACAATAATAATAGAATGCTAAAAGGTATGACATCGTGACCACAACAAAACTATCGAGTTACGAAACGTTCGTAGTTATTCCAAATGCAATATATTCGAGCAGGCTGTGTGACGCGAATTACAATGCGCGGGTCAACGACGTTTTCATCGGTTGCAACTGCACTGGGTGTGGATGGCTTCTTGCAAAATGACTGATGTTTTTGGTCATAGAAGTCTATCAAGCCTGAGCCTGATACCGGTCTGAGAAAAGTCGAATTTGGATGAACCAAAAGTTCGACATATTTTATTTCTAAGGAATGCAAATTTATTGCCAAAGTTGGCCTGCTCGTTGGTTGATAAACTGTTGCTAAATTTAGTAATTACTTCTAGATTTTCTTTTTGTTTTACTTACTTTTCCTGCCTCCGTTGTTATCTCAGCTTTTGCTGTGGTTTGCACTTTATCCTATATCTGCCAATTGACTTAATTTTCCTCGCTTTTATTTTAATGTTACATCTCTGGGAACATAAAACAATCATTATTATCATCGATCTTCCTAGTTCCTTAATCCTGAGCCCCGTGTGATATCTTCAAATTGAGATGATTAAGAAATTAAGAAGAACAATCTGTATCTGTCTCAGCCCATATATGTACGTCCCACTGCAGGGCAGGGGCATCTTCCACAATCGAGAGTACGATTGAGAGTGATTAGGCCATATATTTATTTATTTAAAACTTTATTGTAAACCTGACACTAACAATAAAGAAATATAAGAGATGAAACATAAACTTACATAAGGTGGTCTATATACTCTTTTTTAATTAAGACCAAACGTCACAAAATCTTTTCAACTAAATACCTTATCCTACACATTCCCGCAACGCAAGCAAATAGTCGTGGTATAATGAGTAAGGGTGTTTCACAACTAGCATAATTGAGTTTGTTGTAAATAGAATAGCGATTGTAATTGCTATCGTACCGACAGCTGAGGCCGCCTGCTTATTTATCGTTTTGGTCGTGAAAAAACATATGTGCGCAACCTTCTGATGGGAATTGTTAAATAAAAAACAAAAAACTAATAGCAACAAGATTATATCACTTAGTACTTAGGGACTATTGGTTTTGTTGTTTTAACCAGGTTGTAATTATCGACGCTAATCTAATAGACGAGAACAATTAATGACGTTCTTATAAAAGTGTGGAGCTTTCTTAATGGAATTGGTTTATTGATCATGTAGGAAATTAAATAGATCTTATGACAAGTCACAACATAGTACCTAATCTATACAAAATACTTGATTACTTATATTATTTTATACAACTAATAACTGATGCACTCTAAGTATCTGAATTAATCGCGATGGCAAAGTAATTTCTTATGTATTTTTAATATAACCATAATAACGAGCAATTAGTATTATTATTAGGAGACCTTTTAAAGAAAGGAAAAATACGGAGTCTTCGAAACCAACAAGCGTGTATGAAGAGAATAATGACAGTTGAAGAAGCTAAAGAGATATGTATGGACCGTAGCACTTGGCTCTCAATAGTCTCTGCCTACCCTAATGGGACATAGACGTGAGTTTATGTATGTCTATGTTAGTAATGAATACTCACGTCATTGCAGTTAAGATTGGTTGCAGCATCATCATTATGCCAAGAGATGACAAAAAAAACTGTTAATCTGAGATTAGTACTGACAATTACAATGAAAAATGTATGATAATGTTTGATTTTTTTATGCCAATCCGCCCAAAAGTACCCCCAATTATCAATCTACATGTACAAGTAATATCAGGGATTAAAATTGATCTAATAAGGACAATGTAAGTTTATGGTACAGTTATATTTTAATCGTCAGTGCTTTAATGATGGATTATGCATAAATAACATTTATTATTCACAATTTATTCTACTTCGTTGTTTACACTGATAAACAATATTAATATTATAATTCAAAGAGGAAACAGCTTGTAACAAAGCATTCATTTGTTACATTTGCTTGTTTGTGCTATTTGTGTTTATTTATTTCTCGAGCAGTTTTATTTCCGTCCCATAATAAAATGTACCTTTTTTATATTCGTTGCTAGTACAAAGTAATATCAATATCAGTTCATGTACGTCCCACTGAAGGATGCGGGCCTCCTCTACAATCTAGAATACAACTGATAGGAGAAAGGCCATATATTCGTACACGCTGACAAATATTATTTGAAATTTAATATCAACAACACAGTATTACATCGAGATTTTATAAAGTATTTAACTTCCAGACACCACCACCATTAATTTAATTAACAGCCCTACATTAAATTAATAAGGACACTACCAGCTGTTGAAATCCTGGTTGACCCACATAATATTCGTTACTTAAAAGAGCTTCAACTCTTCAAATTCTAAAGTGTTAAGCCTATTTGCTTCTGCATGAGCTGCTTCTTCATTGACTATCACAAGAACTGGGCCCAAGTCATCTCTTTGGTTTAAAACGTATCTGGGTGTTAATCCACTATTTTAGCCCTACATAGATTTACGAGCCTCACAACTCTTTTAGATCGATTTTCAATCGTGCTACAAATCATATTCAAGTAGATTCTATTGCCATATTCTTGTCATTAACTACTAATTAACTAAACGCTACTTCCAAAAGTTATGTACCCAAGTTCGAACCCGCAGCATCTGTTATTCAGCTGCCGCTTAGGCTACTCGTTATGGTCATACGCCTTAACTTGAACTAAGGTAGCAGCTAGACCTTTCATGGCTGAGTGGGTACGTTACCCTTCAGTTTGTTGTCAAGACGTCAACCAACCAAGGTCTTGGGTAGTGCCTAAGTGTTTAAGCATGTTTTGTAATAGCAGACTAAATAGATGAGTCTGTTTTTGTAAATGCAAATTGTGAAGCAAGTGTTGGATCAAATGTTTTTGAGTTGGATATTGGGTGAACAGAAATTCTGCTTAACGTATTACATCGATTTAATTGAGAGAACGAGAAGAACGAGTCATATCAATAAAGTAATAGTGTTTCTTTTTATGCCATGCCTACATATTAAGTAAATGACATTGAAAAAGTAGATCTACAAAGTCATGAAATAGGCGGCACCTTTGGCTTCCAAAAACCTGTTAGTTCTTTTGACAATGAAATTGACTACACCTAATATAAGAATAAGTTAATAGATTCTTAGTTATGGACAATGAACGCTGATCAAACTTCTGGACATTTATATGGCTGTAAACTGACTTTACAAACCTATATTAAAAATAACCCTGTATTGTGCATTTATTCCACCACAATATTAAAATGTTAAAGCATTTACACAGCATATAATTAAGTGAAATAATAACACATGAGTCACCGGCGAAGGTCGCTCACCTGGTCGGCAAAGAATACTCGTATCTATTTACACGAGCCCTGTACTAATCAAACAAAACAACCAATTATACGGGCCTGAATCATCATGCTATGGCTTTGTAGTGATAAAACGCCAGTTGTAATATAATTGTGGGCTTGGTAGTTGTTCTACGGTACTATTATTTGAAGCGGGTTCTAATCTCCAGTCAGGCAAATTGATATAGGATGTTTCTGTTTATTATCAGCCTGGAGTCAGATTTTGCATGATATGGCTATAGCCATGATAGCCTATAGGCTATCTCCCTATCACATCATGCGAAGGAACACACCAGGAGAAAAGTGGGTGTCTTTTTAAGCACCTCTGCCTACCCCTTCTGGGCAAACGCTAGAGTTTATTTATTTGTGTAACCGATCCTGCATAGTCTCAACCAAGTGTATTTTAAAGAATCCGCTATTTTCTCTATGCTTCATATCCAATGAAAGCCTCTATAGCGCAGTTGGTTAGACGCTAGCTTTGAAAAAAGTGGCCTCGGGTTCGATATCCGGTCAGAGTCAAATTTTGTTTGTGCCCACAAGTATTTGTCTCGGGTCTGGGTGTTTGTGCGACCGAAACAACACAACAAGACTGAATTTATCATAATCTGGGATCGGCACTATTTATTTATTATTACACATTTACATTTTATTTATTGCAAATGAATTCGACCAGAAATATTCATTATATTCGACATAAACAATTCTGCTTTCGGGTTTCGTTTTAGTAACGGTAATATCGTCCTCCAAAGATCAGGTTGCCTATACCAAATTCATTATGACCTGTTCAGTGGTTTAGTTCTCAAAGGGTAATATAATTGCTTGAACATTTAATATTTCTATGGAATATAGATCTAACTGCCATGCCGTTTGAAATTATAATAATTGTGGTTGATTTATGTGGTTTTCGATAAGTAATTTTAAATAGTATTAGTAATGTTGATTACACGTTTAGGTGATAATTAAATATTAAATCACATGACGTTTACTACTCTAACATCAATTGAATGTCTAGGTATGTATTTGTAAGCGCACCACACACCGAAGCCACCGACCCGCCGGCACATGTCGACAACATTGAACCTTATTTATGACTTTGTTGAGTGTCTCCGGCAACTGAGCAGAGGACATGCCGACAACATGTCGGCGGGCAAAACAGGCGGCCGGCGGACACGTGTCGCCGATATGATTGTTTCTCATAGGCCGCCGGGTAGTGTATTTTTTTATTTGAATGGGAAGACGATTCATACCATACCGCCCTGACAAACAAACAAAAAAAGTTCGAACAAGAAGTTGCAATAAAATCGAATAAATAATTACACCCCACCACTCACAACTCCCAACTATGATCGAGTCTTGTATTATAGGAATCAGAAACTACAAGAGACTTTCTGGTCTCGCAAACACCCTGACCTGAGCAACTACCTGTGAATATATTTGTCTCAATGCGGGTCGTATCTTCGTCCTCACGTTTTACTTAATTTAACCCACTGCACCACGGAGGCTGTCACAGTTCATACTCATGCACCTTGCTACTATAACTAGACCATTGATGCATGACTGGGCCATATTCATACGTAACACAAAGTGCGTAACATAGTGATCGATAGCATAGTTGGCAGCGGAACGGATTGCCAACGCAGCGGTCGTAAATACAAGCCCTGGACACGCAACTCTGACTTATATGTTTATTCATATTATTTGCTTAATTGAATGTTAAATGAAAATAACGTGAAGGAATCTATACACCTTTATTGATACTAAGATTAATTTAATTGTCGAGATTTACTGATACTAAGAGTTATAAAGTTGCAACTGATGGTAATGGAAAATTCTTAAAATAGAAGTTGACTGTTGGGCAGATTATTTTATCTGTCGTCTTTTGGCATAATTATCTAGGCTGTTCAATAGATTTTTAAGGTTAAAATATTTTTGAGTGGATTATCAACCTTCACTAGACCAGCGAGGTGGACTAAGACCTGTTCAATAACAACGGTCATTTTTAAGGAGTATTTTACATTCTTATTGATTTGTTTGGCAGGTTATTATGTAGGTCAAGCATCGCTTTGTGTTAACATTTCAGTGATCATCGAACTTTTTAATTGCAATGTGTCTTCTCAGTAATCAACAAGGATACCTATTCATTACTAATTAATTCCCTATTGTTGCACATTGTATATAGTGCACATTCCGTAGTCTTAGGCCCGGCGCCCATTATCGGCATCGGCAAGGAAAAGGATCCTTCGGCATCCTACATGCAAGCGCACACTATCGGCAATTATGCTTTGGCATGCTGCAAAGTTCTTAGGGATGACGAGGCGTCCTTAAGGATGCCGCACCGTCCTGTAGCTTGCCGAAGCGTCTCAACTCTCAATATCGTATTTCTGATCATAACAGTCTCAGAGTTGTTACAAGCTAGTTGTCTGAATTGTAATTAATATGGTGGACTGGGATATAGTGTTCATAGCAACTCTTGCTGAAGAAGAAGAGAAATCTAATCAATCAAGAAGATTTTTTTTTTTTTATTGCATTAAATGGCGAGACGAGCAAGCCGTTCGCCTGATGGTAAGCGATACGACCGCTCATGAACAGTAGCAACATTCCACTGCGCTCGCCATCCTAAGACATAAGATGTTAAGTCTCAATATGTCCAGTAGTTGCTCTGGCTACAATGTCCTTCAATCCGAAACACAACAGTGCATTTAAGCAGTGTTGTTTCACGGGAGAAATAGACATTGCGGTGGTACCTACCCAGATGGCCTCTCACATATGAGAGACCTACCACTGCCTCCCCTCGCCCCGCAGGGCAAACTATCCCCCGAGTGTTGCCTCGGCGCCGGCGGCGTACCGAAGGTTGCCGAAGGATGCCGAAGCATCCCGAAGCATTCTCAAGGCTGCGGATACACCAGCCTCAAGCATACCGAAGCGGTATTTTTGTTATTGCGACCACATATCACGGAAATTTCTACTTTATTGCCATTATGTTATAGTATATTGCTATTTGCCACCTAAAATCCTCAGTCGTACCGATGCCGATAATGGGCGCCGCGCCTTAATCAAGCGGCGTTTCTTTGTGCTGGGGTGATCGGTCGCACATGTATGTACATTATGCACATGCACAATGCACAAGTATGTACAGTATGCACAACTGACACTTGTGCAAACGCACGTGAGTAATCCACTTCCTTTTTGCACTTTCTTTCTCTAGAAAGTGTTTCTGAGTGTATCAGAACTTTATTTTATTTTATGGTAGTATTTCAATAAAAAAATTTACATTATCTGTTGTTTTAATATAGCTGCGAACTCTTTGATGATTTGCTTTGATATTATATGATACTAGCTGTGCCCTAAGTTACTCCTTGTTATATCAGCTACCTGACAAAAAAAGTCCCGTCAAAATCGGTCCAGCCATTTCAGAGATTAGCCGGAACAAATAGACAGATAGACAAAACATTTTTAAATATCATTTTCGGCACAGGTATCGTGAATATAACGATATGTAGTAGGACATTTTTTTTAGTTTCACTTTTAAAACAGACACTTCAATTTTATTTATACCTATATGTATAGATGTATAGATTACATAATAAGATTGGGTTTCCCGGGTTGGGAAAGTTATATTGGATTTTTCTATTCATTATCAGCCCGAAATCAGTTTGTGCCTGTTATGGCGATAGGCTCGCTCGCTCGGGACGAAACATACAAGGCGAAATGTGCGTGACTTTCACCTATGCCTACCCCATAGGCGAAAGGCGTGAGTTTACTATGTACATTATTATTGATGTAAAATTTTGGTTTAAAAAATCTGTAGATATGCATTACTAAATGGTCTCCCTCTATCATAATTTAATATACTTATCAGTATATGAAAATATATATTTTTTAAACTAATGGCTTAGTAATCTACATAAATTACAATTATATTTTTTTGTTAAGGTAGGTCTTTGGCGTCGACATATTATCGAGAGAATCGTTTATTACCTTCGCTATTCCCATAAAAAATGACGATAATGCATTCGTATTACTATTATAATTATCAACACCACACTTTTAGTTACACTCGAGTGCTCTTAAATATGATTCCACCCTAAGATATAAAGCAAAACACATTGCTCCGAGAGTTCCGCGTACAATTATTTTTAACTGTTCAAGCACCATAATTATCCTTGATGCCTAGAGCGGTGATGATAAACAAATGGAAACCATGCGGCCGGCATAATTAGAGCAAGGACGTTCCGCACACGTAGTGACCACTGCGCTATATCAAAACAATTGTAATTTTTACAAGTTATTTTATCGTTTCCCGGTGGTAGATTTTTGTGGTCCAGTTTTAATTACAATCGTCTATATATTTGTCATTAATAACCACGAGATTACTGGTGCTGAATCTCCGTAAAGATTTGAACACTGTTGGAAATGGTCTTTTCCTAGTTTTGTTATTGAAATCCTAGTTCATTTTACATTACATCATTTAAACTAATTATAACCTCCGTGGCGCAGTTGGTTGAACGCCGCGGATTCGATAAACAAATATTTGTGTGGTCCATAGGTATATGTTTCAGGCCTGGGTGTTTGTGAAACCGAAAAGTCTCTCATAGTTCCTGACACCCACGACACAAGACTCGAACTTAGTTTGGGGTCAGGACTATATATTATGCTCACATGTATCTGAATGTAAGGTGTCATTTATTTAGTATGTGCTACAATTTTCAACTTTTATTACGACTGTATATTGGTGGCTACGATCGTATTTCTAACCACATGATGTTTGCTTAAGAGACTAATAGAATAATAGACAACATAATTACATTAATCAAAATCATCTGGCATGCAAACATTCATTTAAATATCAGCATACAATCCGACCCACACACTGAGCCATTCATTCGCTATCAAAGATCTTCGACCTTCAGTTTTCATTTTACTCCTAATTGCTAACAACTTACGTGATATGTACGATTTAGATGAATCTTTGTGGTAACTTGGGACGTAATAGGTCCATGGCCTTCCTGATTCATAGCCTTATATAGATCTAGGAAGGTCTTTATTAGATTATTAGGTTCGTTTTTAATGACGGTTATATTTATGGTATATTTTAAACGTCGTTTCCAACTCGCTAAGGTGCTCGCTAAGGGGAAAGCACACATAAGGCGAAATGTGGGTGTACTGGTTCTTACCAGCATCTCTACCTGCCCCTACTGGAAAATGGCGTGTAATTATGTATGTATCTGCTTAGTGCTACTTGATAGACTATATAAAGGTCCTTTGAAATACGCGTGTATGACTCTTGAATATGCAAATTTCTCACGACGTTTTGCTTCAATGTTGTCATGATTAATTATACCTTATTTCGAAATGTCAGTAGTGTTTACTCATACACAATTGTTAGACAAGTCGAAAGGAAATAAAACCTGTTTCAATTGTGATAATTGAGATATTCGAAATCATTATGGATGTGCCAGGGGTGCAGCAGGTCGGATTAATTCAGGTCACAGCAGAGTCTAGGCACGGCGCGTGATCGCGTTGTTATTCTGATGGTGAGTTAGTTAATAACTCTATCGGACTGTCAACTGTCCTCGAGTGCCTTCTGTCTGTATGTTTATTGTATCTTATATAGGCGCTAGGTTTAATGTACGTATGTAGACGCTGATATAATTGTTGTTTCGAAAAACAATTGGTACAGCGCTAGATTTAAGTATGACCACTCTCAATCATACTCTCGATTGTAGAGGAGGCCCGTGCCCTGGAGTGGGACGTATATGGGCTGATACCTAGACTTAAGTATGAAGACGCCGATATAATTATTAGGTTGGAAAGCAATTAGTACAATCATATAATACAATAACACCCAATAGTCACATGCTAAGACCCCACACTAAGATCGAGTCTTGTGTCCTGATACCCACGTATCAGGAACTACGAGAGATATTTGTGGTCCGCACAAACATTTCGCTCGGTGCGGGGATCGAACCGGCAGCCTTTCGTTTCACAAACGGCGTCTAACCGACTACGCCACGGAGGCTAAATTAGTATTAAATAGTCTAGTGGTAAACAATGTAGTCTGTGTAATGTAAAGTCCAAAATACATTTCCAGTATTATTTTTTTACCACGCACGTGCAAGCTCTGGAATGAACTCCCTGCTTCGATGTTTCCCGAGCGTCATGACATGTCCTTCTATAACGAGGCTTAAAGAGAGTACTCTCCTTACGGTAGAACGCAACCTGGCAGTGCTGTATCCTTGCTATCCAGACGGCCTCTCACATAATATGAGCGACTTGCCACCAGTAATCTTTAGGCCAAACCAGCATTTTACGCTGACAAGATAAAGATTTCTCAGAATTATTTCTTGGTAACCAACACTCCCCAGTTTTTATTACCCAATTATCTACGATTTTTACTGATAGTGTATTTTATAAAATATATTATCTAATTAGTAATATTTAGTGATGAGATAGTGACACCAACTGGATCCTATCGTCCCTGGATACAATTATCCTACTATCTGTCCACGTAATAGGATTAAAAGCGGATATAACCGGTTCAAACCAGTTTCATCAACCTAATTTATTATCATTTTTGCAAATCGTACTCTGCAAAAAGCTATGCAATTGTCAACTCTATTTTGATGTGGTTCAGGTTAAAATTCGAATGCCAAGTTTAGTGAGATATGTTGCTATGGATTCAAAGATTAATATATTCAAATAATATTATATATAGTTTTGGTTGATAAACAGAGAATGGAGGTCGCATCGCGTGTTATCTCAAGTGGTTGCGCTGTTTATTAATTTATTCGTGTGTAATTTTAAAGTATTATGGATGTTGTTTGTTCAGCTCTCTGTGCCAGATACTGATGCTGGTGGGTTGTGCACCTGATGGAAATGTACCAGGATAATGGATACCATACCTTGGGGATATCATATATAAATATTGTTTTACTGGTATGAGAAAATAACTTCAATATACTGCATGGGTAGGCCGCTGTCTATTTCTCCAAACATTAGTGTAAATGCACTGCTGTGTTTCAGATTGAAGGGCATTACACGCAGTAACTACTGGACATATTGCATTGCTTTGTAATTCAAGGTGTTGTTTGATTTTGCTTCTGTTTATGGGCGGCCGTATCGCTTACCATCAGGCAAACAAACATGCTTTTCCCGCCATTCATTGCATTGAAAAAATAAACACATGAATGATGAATAAGAATCTTAGCCGGCCGCCATGAGACCGCCGTCTGATGCCTTTCGACCCTCAGTTTCAACGGCATTTGCACTTACCGCCAAGGGCAATTTAGTCACATGTAGTCAGAATTAAAAAATATATCAAATCAAATCAATCAAATCAAAATATTCTTTATTCAAATAGTCTTTCACAAGATCTTTTGAATCGATCTTTCTGCTTCCACCGCTTCGGAACTTGTTGTAGCTGTGAAGAAGAAGCGGCGCAAGAAACTCCCTCAGCAACACGAACTATCTTTTACTTCTGTGTACACTTGATGGTAAGCGCGATGCCGCCCAGATATCTAATAGCATAGGACAATAATACGGGCCTGAAAGCATACAAATATACAAAGGATTAAACGTAAACGCACACTTATTTGGGGCACCGTGGCGGGGTCTTGACCACGTGCGATTGTTCGATGGATACGAATCAAGAATATCTTACCACTAGAGAAATTATCGCTAAAAATAATGTTATTTCTTGCATTTCAGCCTCCGCAGTTGGTTAGACGCCGCCTGTGAAACGAGGGGCCGCGGGTTCGATCTCCACACCGAGAGAAATGTTTGTGCGGCCCACAAATATTTCTTCCGGGTCTAGGTGTTTGTGAGACCGAAAAGTCTCTCGTAGTTCTTGATACCCACGACACAAGACTCGATTTTAGTGTGGGGTCAGGACTATGTATGTGACTGTTGGGTGTTATTTATTTATTTTTAATATTGTTACCGTAAGACTCTATTTAGGCTACAGTAAAAAATGAAAGCTAATTTAAGGAGACTTCCTCGCAGAAAATAAGCATTAAAAGGAAGTAATACTTAAAAGCTATTTGCTTAGAAACCAGAATTATTATATCTATTACATACTATGATTGCTCAACGAGTATGTAAAGTAGATAAACTCGCGTTTTCTTGTTTAATGGCATCATTAGTTTTATGAGCTTTACGTGCATACATAATCGTCACACCTGTATAGGTATTGGGGTAGGCAGAGACTAGACCGCCAGTTTCCTCGATACTGGCATTACTTTCGCTTTATCCACTATCTACCTCTTTATGTATTTTCGGCGGTTCAGGGTTTTTTCTGATCCTTGTTGTGGATATCATCAATTTGGATGGTGTAAGTTGGACGAGGTCGGACCCTACCGACTTTTGTATCCACATTTGCCTTGTGATTTGCTTGTTTAATCTGTTTAAATCTGTCTATTTACATGACCAAACCATCGTAACATTTCCTTTGTCAATTATCGTAATGTAATTCATGGTGTATTCATTATTATTTAAAAAATATATTCTGGGTAACGACTCAAGGACTAGAAAAGTTTAGTACACTGAGTTATTCTAATGCAATTAGACGCCCCTCGCACCTCTTCGATATTCTTAAAACGATTTGTTCATCAACAGTACATTTAATTAGAATAAACTTCATACTGATAAGGAATTACACATGTGGCTATTTCTTTCTGTATAGTGTTACTTTTAGTTATAAAATTCCTATTATAAACTTCGTTACGAATAAAATTAACAATTACATTTACAAATACTTCAAGGAAACATTAATAAACAAATCGTGCATGTAACGAAGCGAATTTTCGGGTTAAAAGTCAAAATTATTAAAATATACCGCGGTGTACCGACCATTATGCAATACACTTCCTGATTAATTTAAATACTGATTCATACAATTTCATTACTATTTATGAACGTATTTGTTCAAAAATACAATTATAATTAAACACATAATACTGAGTCGAAAACTTACATTAATGTACTAGTCTTTTTCTGTGATTTTTTTTCTTCTGGCCCGGCATAGTGGCGACAATTCACCTGATGGTAAGCGCAAATGCCGCCCAGGCAGAGTATCCATTGGCATCGGACGGCAGTCCCATGCCAATGGAAACAATTATGCCGGCCTGATAATATCGAAACTACGAGAGGCTTTTGAGTCCCACTAGGCAGTCCACCTAGACCTATTAGAATATACTATAAATACACTCAACAGTCACATACATAATATGTAGTTCTGACCCCTCGTCTTGTGTCGTCAAAAACAACGAGAGACATTACAGTCTTATAAACACCTAGACCCAACACAAATGCATAAGGTTTACAGAAAATTGCCTCGGTGCGGGGATCGAACCCGCGGCTTCTCGTTTCACAGCTGAAACTTTGTTAACATAGGAGACACAGAGTGTAGACGAATATACTGATACACTACACGCCTAAGGACAATACACTTTTGACAATTCCGTGAATCTCATAAGCGTGTGTAAGTTTTGTTTGCCGGGGCACGGGAGGGGGGGGTGGAGGTTAGGAGTGGAGGGGGGGGGGGTGAGGCACGAGTTTCTATTTGTCGAGTGTGGAACGAACGGAAATAAATAGAGAAACGACTCTATCTGCCAGACGTGACTTAGTACAGATAGCGTGTAGGGTGATTATAATGGAGGAGGAAATTAGGACATTCCCTGTTTCTTTTTTAGTAGTTTCAAAATCAAATGAAGTTTTATTTGATAGCCATGATCGATTGAATTATTTTAAAGATTTTGTTCAAGTATTGTATAATAAAAAATGTTTTTCTAGTGTTTTCTTGCGAAAGTTTAGGATAGAATGATATTGCTAATAAATAAAATATTCTATTGGTCTGTCTTTTATAATAATAAATAAATGAATATTATTTTACGTAGCTTTAACAAAATAAGTTACTACATTTTTATATTGATATCATACTCGCATTTCGCCCTCAGGACGGCTACTACTAATACTAATATGCCTTCAAAAAACTGCCAATATAAACGCATTTTCGGGTAAAATGTTATAATAAAACTTGCTATATCAGAAAATCACTCCAAAAGCAATCTCGATGCTAGATAATCCTGTAATATTATTCAATATTGATGGTCACCACGTTTCATATCTATATTGGTGTAGTCGCGAGGCTTTTGACTCGGTCCGTTTGTTTTGAGACCACTTTCTAAGCGCTCGCGTGTGACATCACAGCCGCGTATTAACACACATTACCGAACGCTTACACATGTGTCATTCACAACAAACAGCTGAAGAACCCTCCAGATATAGCGTTTTTTCTCTCTCATATGTGACAGGCCGCCTGGGTAGGTATAACCGCAATGTCTATTTCTCCCGTAAAACAGCAGTCTAAATGCACTGTTGTGTTTCGAAACAAATACTTGTGTAAACCACAGGTATTTGTTTCTGGTCTGGGTGTTTGTGAGACCGTAAAGTATATCGTAGTTTTAATACTCTCGAGACAAGACTCAATCTTAGTGTGGGGTCAGGACTATGTACGTGACTGTTGGTGTATTTATTATAGTAAAGGTACTAGATTAGAGGCCACGTACAGGCAAGCACGGACGCCCGCCTACAAGGCGGATGGACGATCTGGTTAAAGTTGCAGGAAGTCCCTGAATGCAGGCCGATTCGGAAGGCGATGTGGAGATACTTAGGGGAGACCTATGTTAAACAATGGCTGAACTTAATTTCCTTTGGCTGAGATGATGATGTACAGTACCAGTCATTTCTTATGCGACTTTGATAATACAAATAAGTAAGCTAAGTAACATAGTATTCAAACTTAAGACCACAACAATCTTAACTTCTAATACGTTACTAATCCTGACACATCCAAATGTTAACACATACTTTAGAAATACATAATTTAATATTTTCTTAAACCAATTTCATATAAAATAAACCAGAAACATGAACTAGAGCAGATACAAGCATGGCGTCGCGTCGTCTACGCGTGTGTTAGAATACTGTCACAAAATACCGCAACAATTTTATAAATTTTATTAAAACTACCCATCGTATGATTCACAAGTAGTAGGGAATCGGTTATATAAAGCGTTGTCTCACTTGGATCGTCACTTTTCAAGTGACAACGACAGAGGAAGGACCTTATCCTCGCCGGTAGCAACCAGGATTGGCAAGTTAAGTTATTAATATGACGTTTTGTTGCTCATTGCTCAGAATATTTGAATATTATTCTCTAACATTGTAATTATCGATTGACGTTGAATTAAACCATATTATTATAAATAGAAATATAAATAACATTTAATATAATTGATAATTTTGTAACATTATAATAATTATTAACCATTATGTTAAATGATAAATATTAAAAATTATATGGTTAAAAATATAATTATAGATAAATCTATTGAAATATACATGTTTATATTATTTTATATACCTTTTCCCACAAAAATTCTAACATCAGAAGTGGGATCGTGTCCATTACTTTTTATATACAAATTATACTTTTGTTGCAAGGATGGATCACGGCGTTCTGACGGACCTTCACATATAAATTAAAGACGCTGTTACCTCTACGCGGAACGACGATACTGCACTTTCGGCTTTTAATCCAGCCACAAGTGACCTGTAAAAGACTTCCTTAAAAATGGGTTGGAGAAGTTTAGACTGTCGCTAAGGCAGGTAAGGCCCGACGGGATCTGTATTAATCTGGCTCGAGCGTTGTGAACCTGCGACGAGTCTTTAGTAATAACATCTTTGTAGGGTGTTAAAATAATTGAAAAAGAAACTCGCCGAATATTTAAATATTTTCCCGCACTTTGATTGTATAAGTGGGACAGGAGATTATTTTTGTATTGTGTTATTTCTACATAAACGAATAAGAAACAAAAGATTGGGTATTCGAGGTATTCTACTTGGCAGTTCTTATGAGATTTATTTAATGTATAGATGGTGTATTAGTAGCACCATTAATAACTATGTGAACAAAGTTTCAAGTTTCTTTACTATTGCATAGTGTCACTACAAGTTTTACAATGAAATGGTAATTTAAATTGTGACTTTCTCGATTCTGAGACGGTGTAACTATTATTGTCTATATTGCTTCGTACATAGCTGTTGAATATGTGATGTTGTAGACAAGATAGTAGAACGAAACCTAAGATATTAGCAGCATTTAGTTTCGTCTAAAAAGTTGCCTTTTTTAGTCATTCCCAAGACGGTATATACGAAATAAAATTTAAAAAAATATTTTAATGTGAAAGCATTTATTTGAATTTAGAAACATCCCATATATTATATCAGGACTAGATTAGTGACTTATTTGAAATACTTGTATTTAAATCATTAAAATCCAATAATAACCAAACACTAGACTGACAATTTTCAATGCATACCCAATAGTAAAAAAAAAAAAAGTATTAAAATACAACACCTGTCTCCCTAATTACGTATCAGTGGAACGATTGTGTTCATATGGTGCTAGGATAATCTGATACTCTTTTTAAAGAGCTGGTAATGTTAAAAACTTTATGTTATTTTATCTGAAAGTATTTTATTTGATAAGTATTTTGAAAAAGGCTATTTTGAATTTTATACTTAAATACTAAGAGCAGAAGAACTTTGTATTTGAAATACTAAATTGGAGAAGTATTTGTATTCTGTATTTAAATACTTTTGAGAAGTATTTTGTACATCTCTGAAATATCACATTCTGAAGCAATTTGGCTTAACCTTGATTCAGATCTGTCCGTGTTATTCTGAGATCACCTGCAAACATGGAATAATCATAGTTTTTGGAAATGAGTCATTTTATTGATACATAATATATTAAATAATGATCTTAAGTCGAAACTTCGAGGCACCCTAGAGTGTGCTACAAATGGAACACAATGTTGGCCATTGATTGATACACGTTCTTAATAAATTAAGTAAAGTAATATTTTGTTGTATTTAAAATTCGAGCCTCGTTTAGTTTATAACTGAAATAAAGTTTTATAAATTAGTATCCTAAACACATTATCAAAAAAAAAAAACCAAGAGATTATGGGTCAGGGACCAATAAGTAAATAATTATATGGCAGACGCAAATGCAAATTTGTTTAACAGATTTAACACTCTGGCAACTAACATGAGATTTCCAAAAAAAAAAAAACATTTGTGAATTAAGATAGTTATTGGTTTTGTAAAAGGACTTCCTTTTTCAACAATTGATGTTACAAATGTTAGTAAGCAACTGAAGTAATATGTTAGTATTTGACAAGTAGAGGATCAATTCCCTCTTTGACCCACGGCACTGTTCACACAATGTTGTAAATACGTAATTAAATGATGTAGTTAATTGCTAAGCACAGATTACAATTTAAATAGGTGGTATGTTGTCCGACATTTTGTGGGGTCAACCTTTTTATAATTTACATTTTATATTGATGTTTTAAATATCGGGACCATCAGATTCTCAATATCAGTTCTCTGGAAGTTTCAATAATAGTAGAATTAGTTGAGCTTGTTGATATCCGGACAAACTGAGTATAATTTGGGAATTAAAAGCGAAACGTCAGATTGGCCGAACGATTTATAAAAATTAAAATGAATCCATTAGAATGTTTTAACATTTCGATTCACTACCCGGTATTTACCCTATATTTAATATGCAAAGTTACCCATGTATATTTTATTTTGATACAGAAATAGATAGCAAAATACTATGTATACATACATAGTAAAATACGAAATCAATATGATCTTTCGCATTTATTGATTGGAATAGAAGCAGATATGTACCTGTCGTTGTAAAGCAAAATTTACTATGCGGCCCGGTGAATCGATTGAGGAAAATATTTCCGTTGAAAATGCCGTGAAACATGTTTCTTTGTTTTAGAACCCAATGTGTATAGTAATAAATACTCATGATTTGTATATGATTGTGATTAGGATGTGATTAGGATGTGATTATGACGTGATTTATGACGAGACTATGACGAGACTATGACGAGATTATGACGAGATTATGATGAGATTATGGTGAGATTATGATGAGATTATAATGTGATTACAGCAGAACAAGGTATGTATGAAGTTTAATTAAGAGATTTGAGTGGATGCAGTGAGCTCACTGAATGGACTGATGTATGTGTGTGTGTGTGTGTGTGTTTGCTGCAAAGTTGGCCTGGTGTGATGTCTAGACACCACGAGGCAGCACGTGGTGGGACTGAACACGACAGCCCAACCTGACAAAAGGTCAATGATGATGAAATGGATTATAAAATGCTGGGTATACTGCCCTGGTGAAAGGGTTTGATACTATGAACAGCACATAGTAGACCTAATCACGACAGGTGCAGGAGAGATTGTGAGATGTTAAGGGTTGGTGTGAACCCGAGGAGGTGTCAAGCATGTTGGTCCCGTGGAAGATGGACACCATGAGATAGTGACCAATGAAATATTTTCACAGCTCCCTTATGATCCCTTTGCTTTTGTTTAACATTCATTGGCTGCGGGTGATTAAGCTTCACTGACTGCGGGTGTTTGGTTGAACAAAGCAAGGTGTATCCTGGTCGGCCACTGCCCTGATGCTATACTGAAATTCATGTGCAGCAGGTGATAGGTATAGCATGTCAAGGCCAGAGGTCATGGTATTTGTAATGAGAAATATGTATATATATAAATATATATTTAAACAAAAAAAAAAAATTTGGATCCGGTAGTAAGACTAAACATACGGGACGTTTCGGAAATACTTATGGTCGTTGTCTTAAATTGGACCCAAAACGAGCCTACTGAGTCTTATTCACTGGATATACTCAGGACTGGGTCGCGTCGCGTAGTTCCAGTGGTAGTGTAAGCCCACTGAGTTTGTTTCGCCGGGTCTTCTCAGGAAGGGCCGCGTTGGATCCGGTGGTAACAATAAACCGCTACGCACCGTTGTAATAATATTCATGGTCCACTAATTAATTTAATTTAATTTAATTTGACTAACGTACATATTGTATTTCTTTGAAAAATAAATTACCATAAAGTCGTAACTAATACTTTAAATAAAATAAGAATAAAAAGTAAACAAATAAATAAAACTAATTTTAAATAAAAATAAAATTAATTTAAAATAAATAAATTACATAAATAAATTAATTAAACCAAGAAATTAAAATAAGTAATACTAAGTATAGGAAATATATTGTATATAGAGATTAAGTTCTATGTGTATTGACTTGTCATAAGAGCTTTTAAATTACCTACGTGACCAATAAATACATTTCATTTCAAGATATTAGGCAGAAAATTAAGTAGAGCAACGAGACTGGACCGTGTTAGAATATTTTATTGTACTTCGAGAACGAAGTACATGTCAGTATGGCCGTGTTAGAATACTGTCACAAAATACCGCAACAATTTTATAAATTTTATTAAAACTACCCATCGTATGATTCACAAGTAGTAGGGAATCGGTTATATAAAGCGTTGTCTCACTTGGATCGTCACTTTTCAAGTGACAACGACAGAGGAAGGACCTTATCCTCGCCGGTAGCAACCAGGATTGGCAAGTTAAGTTATTAATATGACGTTTTGTTGCTCATTGCTCAGAATATTTGAATATTATTCTCTAACATTGTAATTATCGATTGACGTTGAATTAAACCATATTATTATAAATAGAAATATAAATAACATTTAATATAATTGATAATTTTGTAACATTATAATAATTATTAACCATTATGTTAAATGATAAATATTAAAAATTATATGGTTAAAAATATAATTATAGATAAATCTATTGAAATATACATGTTTATATTATTTTATATACCTTTTCCCACAAAAATTCTAACACGTGCGTGACTCAGTGTTGGTTTAGCATACAATGCGGGGTCGCGGGTTCGAGGTGCCAGTACTAAAATTAAACTTTATGTGAAAGGTTTGTTTTAATATATACGTTAAATATTTTCCATGATATGAGTAATGCTAGTGAAAATATTTTTGTATTCTAGCAATAGTGGATACGAACCGGCTGCCGTAATTTTATCAAGAATAATAAACGTGGTGCTCTAATATCTTCCTGACACAATTACTGGAAGTTATGCGTGTATCCACGAATATGATTTGAATGTAGCAGTGTCGATCGTTGTGCTTCGGTTTGAAGCATAGTGCAGCCAGAGTAACTACTGGACATATTGAGACTTAACATCTTATGTCTCAGGACGGCGAGCGCAGTTGACTATGGAGTGCCAAGTATTCACATACACTCATGGTGTTCTTTGGTTTTCCTACCGTCCACGACATGACCATGCGGTAATATCGCTTGCCATCAAGTGAATGTCACGATCAACGCGCCGTTCATAAAATAAAAAAAATGACATAAAAATTAAAAAAAATAAAAAGAACCATATCAATATACCAGCGCAGTTTAACTAAAGGGATATTATATGACATACGACCCAACATATGACCATCAATGGGTACTACAGATCCCAACAAGCAATAACTACTGAACCTACAACCTCAGCAAATGAGGTCCACTAACAACAAAACCTGCACCACCCAAAATATCAGCCTCCTATCTAACTTGATACAATGTTTTTAGATAACTTAATATCAGTGATAACGTAATCAATGAAACTTAACATAATTTAATGAATATGCAGTGTTTTTGTATACTTCATAATTACATTCATATCTTTATAAGCTTTGTTTACCCAAGAAATACTGGGCTAGACATCTCGGCAGTACAAATATACTTGATAAATAGCGAAATGAGTATTATCATTAGGCTTTTTATGTTTTTTAACAAAGGACTTGATAACACTATCCTTAGGAGGCTAAAACCGGTTTTTGACGAACATTCTGTTCGCCTGATGGTAGGCAAAAGACCACTTATGGACAGTAGTAATGCTTGGCATTCCACTACGCTCATCATTCTGACACATAACATGTTAAGTCTCAATATGTCCAGTAGTTACTCTGACTATAACACCCTTCACACGCAACACAACAGTGCGTTTACACTACTATTCAACAACCAACTTGTAAATTATGTAATGATCACTATATTGTACAGTGGTTTTGAAAAGAGCAACACTAGAGTTTCTTGCCCGTTCTTCTCTAATGAAAACCGCTTTTCAAACTGGATGGTAGATAAAAAAAATGACTGAATCAAAATGATGTTAATGGATTCAATAAATTATTATCATTTTTATTTAAGGGCTAGTGCGCAATCTATTCTGATTTTATTCCACATGTCCGTTTCAGTACCTGTCCTAGAGATAATCTCTTTCCGACTGAAGCTTTCCGCAAAAGTAGAAGCAAGAATATGCATTAGCAACATTATAACGTGTCTTACTATGATCGCTTTTCTACCTGCAGCTGTATCACTATGATACAAAAACATTATTACAATAAATATATGTAAATACTGAACATCTTAAAAAAGCTTCTTAACATCAAAAGGTGGATTATTTTAGAAAAAACTACATACTTATTTACTTCATTCAAACATGACGACGCATTGTGTCTGAATTCAATGCAACCACCTGCATTCGTCTTCGGTTGCAATTTGGATATCTCTACCACCATTTTTTATATCTGATCGTCATTATATTTTGCTAATTAGGAATTAGAAAATAGTTGAAATAAAACTATTTCTTACGAATTTAATCGCACATTAGGTATAATTTTACATTTTACTTAAGTGAAACTAAATCCGCGATAAAATCCGTATAAATTAGTTTCATTTCAGTGTGTAACATTTGCATATCTAAGAAATCATTCTCAACAAATGTGTTTGCAATATGAATGATAAAAGATTATTTAGTGTATTTTTAACAAAGAACAGGAATATTCGCTCATTCTTTCGGAAATATACACAAATATATTCAACGATATATTTGCTACAATCCAAGGACTTTGCAAGCGAAATAGACAATAGCTGACGCTATAATATATTTAAATAGGTCAAAATTTAAACTAAAATAAATGGTGTTTAATGAAGCGACGACACGGAAGTGACAAGACAGCCGTCCTTAATGGAGTTGTTTGTTTCAAAAAGAGAATTTTGATTAACATTTTAAATTCCATTTGGGCCGAATCGAGTTTGGACTATGTGGGTATCGGATTCAGTAAATTATTTTGGCAGTTATTTGTCATTTACATATTACTGATAAGGAAGGAAAAAACTTGTTTTGTGACGTCATTTGACAAAATATTCAGAACTATTTCAGAATATAACATACATTATTATTATTGGCTGTAATATGCATATAGTTTGAATTCAAATTCAATGCTGGTAGATGACATTATTATTTGACAATTGGTTGGTGGCCAGTTGTGAAACGTGAGGGCCCAGGTTCAATTACTGCACTGAGACAAACATTTGTGGGACCGAAAAGTCTCTCGTAGTTTCTGATACCCATGACACAAGACTCGATCTTAGTGTTAGATCTGGACTGTGCATGTAACTTTTTGTATTTCATAGAATGGTGAGACGAGAATATCGTTCGTGTGATGGTAAGCGATACGACCGCTCATGAACAGCAGCAAAACCAAACACCTTGAATTACAAAGCAATGCATTGCATTCCACTGCGCTCGCCATCCTGAGACATAAGGTGTTAAATCTCAACATGTCCAGTAGTTACTTTGGCTATAGTGTCCTTCAATCCGAAACATAGCAGTGTATTGGCACTGTTTGGCGGGAGAAATAGATATTGTTGGTACCAGCCCAGGTGGCTTCTCACATGTGCGAGACCTACCAGTACATATAACTATATTCATTTATTGTTTTCATTTAGTATTACATTTTGTAATTTATTTTACAGGCAAAAACACAGTTCTATTGAAACAAATTAAAATAACAAAAGAGTATTTCATAAAAATGTTTGTAAATATACATACATTTATGCCAGTTTTAAATCACCCAATCATATTTTGTATGATTGTTAAGCAGGGGTGTTGGATTCGAATCCCAGATTGGGCTAAGTAATATTGTATTTTTCTAATCAATATTAAGAGCGTATACACCTTGCGCGCAAAGTCAACTATAGGTATTTCTTCGATAATAATTTCACGCACACATAAGCGACCAAAGCTGTGTGCGTAGAGCTGCCGCGTCGGCTCGCTATACAATCGGCTCAAACAACTTTGATCCGTGCGCTTCAAATATTCAATTGAAATGTAACTGTAATATAATATCATAAAAATATTTTATTTGCATTATAAGTAGACAAATATTACTGTGCAAGCAAAGAATAATACAAATTTAGATACTAATCATATTTTCGTTATTATTACATTGTTAAGTTGCATTCAAATCAGTGTTCAATCAGTAGACACTACGGACGTTTTATTAATCATTTCCTGTTCGAACACATAAATAGTGTTAGGGGCCTTACAACCCCTTACAATTACGAAATATATTTAATTTTATATTACAATACACAACATAATTTAGCCTCGGAATTACATCCCATTATATTACCTGAAACATAATTTATACTCACTACAAAATCATTGTAGGTAATAAAAATAATTAAACATTTTACTACCAAAGTACTAAGATGTGGTAATCGCAGTCCGCGCGTGGCTATTTTTACGACGCACGGCAAAAATCGACTGCAGCTAGGCCGGAGCGACGAGCGATACGTCCTCCCTCTAGAAGGCCTCGCGGCGGTCTGATTTGATCTTCGTCGGACAGCGTGTTTTATAGTGGTTTTTAAAATATTTGTAGAAAACATGAAAACTAATTTTGTTGAAATATAAAAATGGTAGTTTATTGATAAGATGTTCTTCTATTATAATATGCAATTGCTATAAGAAAATATGTACGATAAGTTGGTGAAAAAAAATATGTTCTTGACGAGAGTTTCTGAATAATTTCGCATTGTTTAAATTTTTATTTTTCAGGAACTAAACACAAAAAGATTATTTTTATTAGCAAAATCCCTCCATAAGGGTCTTATTATTCTGATAATATTTTTATTTTCATCTTATATTTAGTGGTTTCGGATATCTTAAGCTTCTAAATTGCCATTTAAAGCCTAAATAACGAAACTTGTGTTCAGTAATCCTTATAGTACTCACAAATTATCCATCAATCTATAATGTTTTCCACCAAAATCCCTAGATGACAATCTTTTCTAAAATTAGTAATAATTATTTTTCCTTTAAATTGTTTATTGGTGGCTATTAACTCATTTGAAAAGTCCGGTTTTTAAGCCAAAAAGCGCGTACAGGGTATAAACGCTCTTAACGCGGAGTCATACGACGAATCGTGGGTATTCTGGTAGCAGTCTGCCTACCCCTTCTTATGTTTTATCATGTATGCCCTACTGCTGGTTACATATCACAACCCCATTCTTTAGTTGAAAAGTATACATAATATATATTATTTTTTCACACTATCCCAATGTATGTGTAACCTTATTATTGTCAGGTTAGTAAAAAATCGAGTTTCAGTTACGTCACTATCCTATAATATACACAGCAAAAAAATATTTTCTTGTACGTGTTATTTTTTTATTTGCTTACTGTTACGCGGTATCCTTAAATATAAGTAACTGGAGCTCGAAAACATCGCCTGATCCACAAAAGTCGACATCAGCGGAGTCAAAATACGCTGGCTTTTGTTTGTTACCAATTTTACTTACCACACAGAATCTTTACTCTGTAGAAATCCAATAAATTACTATAAAGTAGTAACTAAAAAATATATATTAACTAGCGGCCCGGCCCATCTTCGCCCGGGTACAAATAGATTTCTGTACAATAATATGTACGTATTATACATATAAACCTTCCTCTTGAATCACTCTATCTATTAAAAAAATCGCATCAAAATCCGTTGCGTAGTTTTAAAGATTTAAGCATACAAAGGGACATAGGGACAGAGAAAGCCACTTTGTTTTATACTATGCAGTGATAATAAATTAAATAAATAAATAACTTTTTTGAAAATATTCTATCGCCTTTGTTCATCAAGGATAATATAGGATTCTAAAGGTGAAAGAATTTTTCAAATCGGTCGAGTGGTTTCAGAGCTTATTTAATGCAATAAACCAATATCTTCCTTTTTTAATATTAGTTTAGATTTGTCATGACTATTAGGAACTACGGAGTACATTATGGTGTAAAAATACTCAGTCTAGAAATATCATCATCTCAGCCCAGTGATTTCTTGCTATTGGAATCAGCATATAATAATTGTTTTTTGAAATATGTATGCTCTCAATTTCAGGAGATAGCCTTCCCCCTTTCACTTCTTCTTACAGAACCTGGATACAACGTCATAAACAATCACAAACATTATTTGATAAGTATACAGTAAGTCGCTGGATGCAAGCTGCTTCAAACAAGTCAATTTAGGATCCTTCGGGGAGGCTTATGTTCAGCAGTGGACTTCCTGTGGCTGATATGATGATGATGATGATACAGTAAGTGGCCATCCGTTAATTACGTCACACGAATTTCATGATTTTTGACCCGTCCTTGCCACAACTGGTTATTTTTGCGAACTTCAATATTTCGTATATTCATCTGATCCTTGCCTATATTCGCAAAATAATCATATCTTTATCTTTACGCGATTGCGAATAGAACAGGTCAATCGCAATGCACCCATGCTAGCAAAATCGCCAGCAAGAATGGATGCAGAGGTTCATGAAAGTGGAAGAAAATAATCAGGACGAGAATGGATTCTGGAGTTGATGAAAGTGTGCTGCCAGAATCGAGCAAAGTGGAGATTCATATTCCCTGCTTCTCCTTATGGGAGATAGGCGTGACAGTTAGGTAACACCTGTGTATCTATATCCACAAAAGAGCATATTAAAAAGAAATTCCTGAATATTGCTTTCTTAAAAAATGGCTGTGCAAAAACCTGTGTCAATTTACTATTTTATGAACTTTAATTTATGCGAAAATAGGTATGTGTATAATATCTATAGAATAAACGCTTCACTCCTAATTACTCTTAATTTGTTATTTATCCTGTACACTAGTTAAATAATCAAGGTAATACAATACAATGGATTAATTGGCTCAAGTGCCACGCCATTTTGAACTTTATTAACTATAAACTTTGTCAAGCCAATGTGGACCTTAAGTAAATGTTATAAGAGTGGGGTTAAAATTAATGAAATGTAGGAATTAGCACCGCAATAACATGTTTATAGTATTGCGATTACGTAAATATATTTTTTTAAATTCATCCTTGAGGCAAGATATGGAGTTATCAGTGCCATTTGTGTGTGTGTGTCAGTGTGTGTTTTGTGTAGCTCTGTTGTGTTTAGGGTTCTACATTTAAATATAAAAGATAGAATAAAATATCAAGCCTATCTTATATATTGTTTAATAAGAATGGCTGCAAGAACCACGAACCAGAACCACGCGTGCTGGCCTGCGAAGCCATGGCTTGACGCTCTACATAATCCCAGCGCGAACCAAACAGTTCTCGAATTCTTTTTTATGCTGCACCGTCAAGCTGTGGAATTGTTTGCCTTCTCGCGTGTTCCCTCCTTCCTACAATCCTGGGTTCTTCCGCCGTAGTGTGAAGAGGCACCTTAGCAGGCCAACATAATTGTTTCCATTGGCATGGGACTGCCGTCCGAATTCAATGTATGTAATGACAAAGATAAATTCAAAATACATAAATTGTATAAAAATGGAGATATTAAAACTGTTCGACAATTTTATTTTGACACCCTCCGTAGCGCAGTTGGTTAGGCGGCGGCGGTGAAACGAAAGCCCGCTGGTTCGATTCCCGCACCGAGAAAAAAATATGTTTTTGTATCCAAAGATATTTGTTTCGGGTCGGGGTGAATGAGACCGAAAAGTGTCTTGTAGTTCCGGATACCCACGACTCGATCTGAGTGTGAGGTAAGATCTATGTATTTAGTTGTTAGGTGTATTTGTATTAAGAGCGTTTATACCTTTTGCGCGCTTTTTGGCTTAAAAACAGGACTTTTCAAATGAATTAATAGCCACCAATAAACAATTTAAACAAAAAATAATTAGTACCAATTTTAGAAAAGGTTGTCATCTAGGGATTTTGGTGGAAAACATTATAGATTGATGGATAATTTGTGAGTACTATAAGGATTACTGAACACAAGTTTCGTTATTTAGGCTTTAAATGGCAATTTAGAAGCTTAAGATATCCGAAACCACTAAATATAAGATGAAAATAAAAATATTATCAGACTAACAAAACCCTTATGGAGGGATTTTGCTGAGAAAAATAATCTTTTTGTGTTTAGTTCCTGAAAAATAAAAATTTTAACAATGCGAATTTATTCAGAAACTCTCGTCAAGAACATATTTTTTTTCACCAACTTATCGTACATAATTTTTTATAGCAATTGCATATTATAATAGAAGAACATCTTATCAATAAATCACCATTTTTATATTTCAACAAAATTAGTTTTCATGTTTTCTACAAATATTTTAAAAACCACTATAAAACACGCTGTCCGACGTGGCTCAAATCAGACCGCCGCAAGGCCTTCTAGAGGGAGGACGTATCGCTCGTCGCTCCGGCCTAGCTGCAGTCGATTTTTGCCGTGCGTCGTAAAAATAGCCACGCGCGGACTGCGATTACCACATCTTAGTACTTTGGTAGTAAAATGTTTAATTATTTTTATTACCTACAATGATTTTGTAGTGAGTATAAATTATGTTTCAGGTAGTACAATGGGATGTAATTCCGAGGCTAAATAATATTATGTATTGTAATAAAAAAAATATAAATATTTCGTAATTATAAGAGGTTGTAAGGCTCCTAACTCTATTCATGTGTTAGAACACGAAATGATTAATAAAACGTCCGTAGTGACTACTGATTGAACACTGATTTGAACGCAACTTAACAATGTAATAATAACGAAAATATGATTAGTATCTACATTTGTATTATTCTTTGCTTGCACAGTAATATTTGTCTACTTATAATGCAAATAAAATATTTTTATGATATTATATTACAGTTACATTTCAATTGAATATTTGAAGCGCACGGATCAAAGTTGTTTGCGCCGATTGTATAGCGAGCCGACGCGGCAGCTCTACGCACACAGCTTTGGTCGCTTATGTGTGCGTGAAATTAACGAAGAAATACCTATAGTTGACTTTGCGCGCAAGGTGTATACGCTCTTAAAACTAGCGGCCCGGCTCAGCTGCGCCCGGGTACAAATAAATTTCTGTACAATAATATGTACGTATTATACATATAAGCCTTCCTCTTGAATCACTCTATCTATTAAAAAAACCGCATCAAAATCCGTTGCGTAGTTTTAAAAATTTAAGCATTCAAATGGACATAGGGACATAGGGACAGAGAAAGCGACTTTGTTTTATATTTTGTAGTGATAATAATCTAAATAAAAGTTATTAACCAGAGCCACATTTGACAATCTTCATAAACAGCATCAAGGAACCAAAACATTTAGTAAGTACCAATTACTCACAACAAAAGTACAAGTCGGTTTAAATGGCGGTAATTGGTGAATAAATGAATATGGTTATAAGATCAGATAGGGTCACGGAATGAACCCTGGCCTTTGCGCACAACGTGTTTGTTAAACCCACTACAATGGAATATCACGATACTGCCGAGCCGCCGCGCCGTGGCTTGTTTGTTGCTTGCGTTGTTTAAAGAGTTATTTTTTGTTTCAATGTTTTTACTAAAAGTTACAAGTTTTAGTATTGGATAAAGGATTAATTATTTCAATTTAAAAAACTGGATAAGGTTGCAGGAAGTCGCTGGATGCAGGCCGCTTCCAACTGGTCGATGTGGAGATCCTTGTGGGAGGCCTATGTTTAACAGTGGGCTTCTTGTGGCTGAAAGAGAGAGAGAGAGAGGAAATAAAATTAAAAAAACTTGGTGGATTCGGTGTTTCTGGTTTGTGAAAATCATGGGTGCAACAAAACAATTTCGAGTTAATTTGAACCCCATATATTTTATTTTAAAGGCTGGTTACATATCCTACTACTCTTTCTGTTATAGATGATCGTGACGGTGATCTCATAGCATTACATAAAAAACTCTTTAATTTGCAACAAAACTAGAAAAACAAAGAAGTTAAGCTTGGAATACTAGAAATTCTTGTCTTCGGTTAAACATTACTCATGTACCAAAGATTTTCATCAGCATTTCTATAATATTACTACAAAAGACTCTTACAAAGATTTCCACAACTGTAAAACGGGGATCCCCATCCACAAAATGTCTAAACTTATCCTACTCAAAGCCTATTACTATGGAACCCCGTCTTTTAATCAGCTCAATCCCGCCTCATTTTGGCAAACACCGAACCCGCTACATCGATAGATAACAATGTTTACACCGCGCGATATTTAATACTAAATAACATGTGCCGAATATCATGCTTCCTGGGTTCTGTTATTGCGGAATATATTAATATTTTATTGATTTACATAGTTGGGCCAAGGCCGTGAGATTACTAAACATAGATACGATTTATAGTATAACACATGCATTGATAGGCCCTTCAGTATATTTGGATCTACGAAAAGATGACCGTGAAAATCGCGATAAAATAAATATTAAATACAATATACTCACGCCTTTCCCCAGAAGGGGTAGGCAGAGGAGCCAGGACACCCATAATTCGCTTTGTATTTTCTGTCCCACGATGAGATAAGGGGCGCGTCTATCGCCATATCGAGAATAACTGACTCCAGACTGATAATGAATAGAAAAATTAGATATCACTACACGATCTGGAATTCGAACCTGAGACCTCAGCGTTATAACCGTGCCGTAGTATATCTACGCTACCGAGGCAGTAATTTATTACCGAGGAAACTAATATGCGTAAAATGATTTTTTGTTATAGCCGGTAGACTATTCCTTAATATAAATATGTATCTATTAAGACTCAACATTTTTAATGTAGTGAGGTGGCTTAAACTTATTTATTGAAACTTAACATCTCATGCCTCAGGATGGCGAACGCAGTGAAATGCCAAGCATTGCTTTGTAATTCAAGGCGTTGTTTGGTTTAGCTACTGTTTATGATCGTCGTATCGCTTAGCATCAGGCGAACAGCTTGCTCGTCTCGCCATTCATAGCAATAAAAAAAAACTTTTAAAAACTTATTCATACAAATAATCTTACGCAAAGTAATTTAGGCATGGAACCCAGGACCTTACATTACGTAGCTTATACACTCTGTAACTACACCAATTATGCGATTATGTTATTAGTAAGAATTCGAAACTAATTGACCTAAATTTTATGTTGTTTTTCCTCGTAATTTGAATAAATTAGTAATTTATATAACCACGGTAGCCGAATAACAAGGGAACTAGTAGATTACATACAAGAGGGCTTTTATATACTTATCTATACATTGGAGTTAAATTATAGGATAATTAATTATTCATGAAGAATTTATCCATATTCTATAGTGATACGTCTGTTTGTGCGTTATAATACTAATGCCAAACAGCAGTTTAAATGCACTGTTATGTTTCGGATTGTAGGATATTGTATCCAGAGTAACTACTGGACATGTTATGTCTCAGGATGGCGAGCGCAGTGGAATGCCAAGTATTGCTTTGTAATTCAAGGTGTTGCTTCTGTTCATGAGCAGTCGTATTTTACCATCAGGCGAACGGCATGGTTGTCCCGCCAGAATAATATATATATATTTTTAATTTAATTATTTGGAAAACAACAGATACAATATGTAACAATTAATAACAACTAGAAATACATAATCCACAACAGTGTCCTCAGATAATATGTTGCGTGGTAAAGACACGATGCTCAGTGTAAATTCAGTGCTTACAATGTTGGCTCAAAGGCGTTGTTATAGTTAGCGTACAGGCGTGATAGTCTCTTTCGATCTAATATAGTTATCAAATGTTGTATCCCTTTTGAATATAGGCACTTCCTGCAGGTAGAAGATAGTCTTGTCACCGAGCTTACTTCGTTTCAATGCAGTATTACTCGTATTATAACAATATTCACAACACTGAATATAAAATTTGGTCTGTAACTGCTAAGATTTTATAAACCTAACATACAGAATTCAAGCAAAGGAAGTGTCGGACGCTCATCGACAAGTTGGACGACCTGGTTAAGGCGCTTCCAACAATTTTATGTAGCGATCCATGTGGAAGACTTATGTTTGGGAAGAGAAAGAGAGAGAATGTATAGCATAGAGCGAAAATTAACGCTTCACCTCGCGTTCCTGTCGGTAGCAGACGCGCGTGTTATGGCACGTGGTGTTGAGCGCCCGTTTGCTCCGCCAGCACGCTCGCTAGCTAAATTTCATTGAATATATTGGTGTCAAGGCCCCGAGTGAATGAACCCTTGCGCCGCGCGTCTGTGGTACACGCGCGTGATAAAGTCTTTTGATTTATTAAATTGAACGCTGGCCGGCAAAACAAATGCAAGTGAAGATGGTTGCTTAGTAAAAAGGAATTGGTAACTTCGATTTGTTAGTTATATTTTTGGTGATTGTGAGAAAAAAAAACAAATTATTTATTATTATAAAAAGTAATTTATATAATATTTTCTAATACGTCAAACACCGTACAATATTAGGAAAGCTTGTTTTTCAACCTGATAAAAATGCGTAAGTAAAGCCGACATTATTACAGACCCATCAACATTTCTGTCTCAATTTCATATGCCAATACAATTAATAACTATAAAAATTCTTTAACTGATTTAATTGCTGAGATTTTGTATTTAAATTGTGTTATTACTACAAATTGGTTCTAAGTGGTATCTTGATATTTTACACTCATGCCAACGAGGCTATTATAAGAAGAACTATAATAACTTATTAATTAACTAGCGGCCCGGCCCAGCTTCGCCCGGGTACAAATAGATTTCTGTACAATTATATGTACGTATTATACATATAAACCTTCCTCTTGAATCACTCTATCTGTTAAAAAAAACCGTTTCGATATCCGTTGCGTAGTTTTAAAGATTTAAGCATACAAGGGGATATAGGGACAGAGAAAGCGACTTTGTTTTATACTATGTATTGATAATAGGTTAAACATTGATATAAAGATATGTGCGTTATGTAATAACAGTGAAAAATAGATCGTATCGGTTTGATAGCAATTCGGATAGAAATACATTGAATATCACTTTATTGATAATATTTCAAACAAATATTCTAGATACCAACAGTTTAGACATCTCTAAGTTTAAATGTATATGTTTTTAAGTCAATACTTTTTATAATAAATAAATGAAACAGAATCCAATGTAATAGAATACCATAATTTAACAGAGCTTCCTCAATTCTGTTTTAACTCAAAAGATATTTCAATTATGAAACAATTACCCAACAATATAAATTGAGTCCTTACAAACTCCAATTCAATATTAAGAATGTAATTGATCCATTATCCAAAACAAAACTCAATATGAAAACTATGAATCGGATGGAAAACTTCATCATGGAAAACGTAATTAAAAACATACATACAATATATACATGAACTCACGCCTTTTTCCCAGAAGGGGTAGGCAGAGCTGCACGGACCACTTTCGCCTTGTATGTTCCGTCCCACGATGTGATAGGTGGCCTATCGCCATTTCGGACACAAATTCCTGACTCTGAGCTGATAATGAATAGAAAAATCCAATATCACTTTGTCCAACCCGGGATTCGAACCTGAAACTTCAGCTTTATAACCGTACAATAGTACAACTACGCCATGCCACCGAGGCAGTCGAACTAAAAACGTTAAATCGGTTTCAATATGTCATTTACATTTTTTTTAAATGTTGAATACATAATAGTTTTATTACGGCCTACTGATTGTGACCACGCCTGTACGCAAGTAATTAAAAAGTTTTAATCACATTGGCAATCTTTTTTCCGTCTGCCGTCCAACAGCCGAGTCTTCTAATTATGACGACTGACGGATAGCAGCACTCGAATACGCTTTTTCACGAAGAAGAAAATTATTGACAGATAAAAAACACCCATTTGTAACGCAAAGACTTGACCCCGAATACATTTAGGAATTACTATTTCTCAAAATAAGAGGCTACGTGGCCACTACCGGAATGTCTATTTCCCCACAAATTAGCAGTGTAAATGCACTATTGTGTTCCGGTTTCAAGGACATTGCAGCCAGAGTAACTACTGGACATATAGAGATTTAACATCTTATGTCTCTGGATGTCGAGCTCAGTGGAATGCCAAGCATTGTTTTGTAATTCAAAGGTGTTGTTTGGTTTTCCTAATGTCCACGATCGGTCGTATCGCTTACCATCACGTGAATGCTCGCTTGCCATTCAACATCCCTTTCCATCCCGACAGATGCCAGGGATCGTCTTCCTACTCAATTTCCTTTGGCTTCCTAGACTGACTGCAATGTATCATATCTAAAAATAATAATATATTTCGTGTATCCGCGTCAATAAAGGTTATCTTGATATACCTTTATCTCTATTTTTGATATTGCAGTTTATGTGACGAACAATGTAACTTTGCACGTAGGCAAATTGAACCCAGCGGTTGCCATAAAAGATTTACTGTTTTCGAGAGAAAGCTTTATATGTCAATTAATAAAAATAGGTAATAAGGTAAAACCATCCGCAGTCTTAATTTTATCAATAACAAGCCTGGAGTATGGATTTTCAAAACGGAAACATCATCATTTATAATTTTGACGTCATTTCAAATCATTGATGTTCAAATTAATTTTACTTCCGAGATCATATTCTGTTTGAATACAGCTTTGTCCACTTAAAATAACGAAGCTATTTATAAAGTCACGCGACGTGCGACAACTTTAATGTTATCGCAATTCGCAAGATATTTCGGTTTTCATAATGAAAATATCTTTCGAGTACAACTATTTTAAGGTCACTTAAAAATATGTCTTAATTTATGGTGTCTTTAAATTCATGTGCGTCTATTAGCCTATATACTGAACATCACTAACAATAAACACGTAAGCGTCGTCGTTAATAGTTTTATTCTCGTATTTTTGTAGCCTATGAAGGTAAAATACTAGAGACATTACAATCCTTTACCTTTTTTCTCGTTCTTCCTACAACATCATTATCATCTTCAGCCATAAAAATCTACTCTTGAATTTGAAGCTATCCCCAAGAACAGTGAATTGATAATTTGTAATAATTGCGCTAACAACTGTAAAAAGCTAATTATTTTCGATCAAAAATATAAGGAACTTGTTTTATTTAGTTAATACCTAGTACCTCCCAGCTGGGCTAGTTAATGAAAAAACCTTAGAAACTAGTCCCAAATTACTCAGAATTAACACACAAAAAATATTTGCAGAAAAAATTAACGTATTGTTTAAACCGAGCATACATACGATATAAAAAGCATTACATAACAACTAAATTGCCTCTCGCTGTACGTAATGTATCTGAATTGTCTCAATTGGCCAGCCCGGCTAATTGTACAGAGTAAAGATTATTTTGGTACGCGGAACAAGTGTCACGGCATATTACGTTAATTGGGTGTAGGGAGACATTAATATGCTGTTCTTAATCAAGCTCTGGGCTTAATAACGTTGGATGATATATTGAGCAACTGATGGCGATAGCCATTTTAGTATTAGGATAGTTTACGTTAAATCTGTCCTGAAATAATACAATTTTAGGGAAAATAATGAGTGTATAACACTGTTGAATTTGGTTAAAATACCTCGTTAATACAAGTCATTGATAAATATCTTACATTATCTTTTATAAACATTACCGCGAGGTACCTCCCTTCTCTATAGTTAAGGGGTAGACCATGAATCGCCAACTTGGCCTGTTGAAGGTCGGTATACTTAAATAATTTTAGCATTATATAGCAAAAATGCCCTTTATTTACTTAATAATTTTTGCATTTGCATTCACGGTTGCATTATACATATTCAGGCACATCAGTGTTCCCTGCTTTCAAACTAAATCATTGCTAATAATTCTAGAATATTAGAGATCTTGTAATACTTTTGGATGCAGAGATCACCAGCCAGTTGTCACAGATACACAGGTCCAGACTTTTACAAATTCATTCGTTCGTTTCAGCCACAGGAAATCTACTGCTGAACATAGGCCTCCCCCAATGATCTCCACATCAACCTGTTGGAACCGGCCTGCATCTAGCGACTTCTTGCAACCTTAAACAGATCGTCCGTCTACCTTGTAGGCGGGCGATACTGCGCTTACCTACAAGGTAGACATATGCCTTACAAATTGGTTTGATCTAAATATAGGTAGTATCCGCCGCGTGCCGGGTTAACTCTAACACCACTTTCTTGACCACTTATCTAATCAACTGCTTTTTGAATCCGTCACAATGGACGAGCAGTTTCGCTAATTCAATTTACTCTGCTTTACTCAGCTCGAAATAGATCAATGTAGGGCCACTTTGACCTGGACAATTGTGCTCCAACCAAAACTGAAAATTCAGCTTTATTTATAGATGAATAAGATTCAAAGTAGACGTGGATGTTTTCATGTGTATTTAGAGTGTTATGAACGAATTTATTAGGACGTTAATTAACGTTTGTTAGGTTTGAACCAGGGTTGTTGATTGCTTGTTAGGTGTTTGTGGATGGAGATCAAGATTTTAAGGTGGATATTTTAATAAACTGAGACATTTGAAGGGCAATCGTGTTAGCCTTAATTATTCATTTAACTAAGAGGATTACACGGCTGAACACCGACTAATATTACTTAGAAAATAGTTCCAAACCCATTGACATAAATAAATAAATAGTTTATTATCAATATTCAAACAAGATAATTTATAAGATGATACTAGGTGAAGAATGTTAAACGATAATTAATTAATGTTCCAGAGAGACAATCGATTGAATCAATCGATGGGGATTGCACAGTTGTATACAATCGCAAGATATGATCTGCTGCCATAATAGCGTTGATCGATGTTCGGTCTGCATTGTGGTCTGCATACAAGATGCAACGTTAATGCACCGTCGAATAAGCATAAAATATACATACATACATACATACATAAACTCACGCCTTTTTCCCAGAAGGGGTAGGCAGAGGTGCCAGGGCACCCACATTTCGCCTTGTATGTTCCGTCCCATGATATGATAGGTGGCGAGCCTATCGCCATATCGGGCACAAATTCCTGACTCTGGGCTGATAATGAATAGAAAAATCCAATATCACTTTGCCCAACCCGGGATTCGAACCCGAGACCTCAGCTTTGTAACCGTACCGGAGTACAACTACGCCACCGAGGCAGGCACCAAAAATATAATATAAGACAGGTTTTTGTATAAATTCATTCTCTTCAACCGGATTGTGCAAAGGTAGTGCCTATTCTGGAACACAAACGAACTGATTAAGTATATTTAGATTCATTTAAATTTATCTCGGCAGTGACATCACGTGCTTTGTTGTGATTAAAACCGGATTGAGCTGGTTACAATGAGAATTGTACCTACATATGGCCGTTTCACTGTTTTTATACTTATACCGGTATCGGATGTTAAAGTTTTATTTGGACCAGAAAAACGAGGGCATAATGGCTTAAAGGAGGGATAAAAGATTACATTGAACACCCTTTTTTAATGCAATTTAATTAAAGTTACTAAAGTATAGTATTCTTAATAGGTAAACTGTATTGTATTACTACGAAAAGTGATCAGGCAGATTTATCTGGTGTCCTTAGATGCGTTGCCAATATCGAAAAACGGATTTTAATGAAAATATAAGAGAAATAGGCGATAAGGATTGTTGAAACTCTAGTAAACTCATTCACTTTGTTACCAATTAGAAGTCGGGTCATTGAATTGAACTAATAGCCTAAATTGGTCACGCCCAGACATTACCGCGTCTTCAAGAAACTTTGCATACAAGATAATACATTAGGTACTTATTAACAGATGGCAATATTTTCATGTTATGCAAAATATGTGATTGCAAAGCTGAGGTCTTGGGTTCGAATCCCAGGTTGAGCAAAGCGATAATGGATTTTTTAATTTGTTATCAGGACGAAGTCAGGAATTTGTGTGTGACAGGCTCACCCTCTATCACACAGTAGGGCGGATCATATAAGGGGGAAATGTAAGTATATTGCTTGCATCTCTGCCTTCCCCTTCTGAGAAAAAGGTGTTAGGTTATGTTTGTGTGCCTGATTAAATTCAGTATTGAATATAGACCTCTCCAGAATTAATTCTATATCAAGACAGGCAGGCGCCCACACAAAATTTTCACAAAGCAAAATAAATATTCGAACATAAGGATCTTTGAAGAAACGATTTTCTCAAGGTTCAAAAAGGTTAGGTTTTCGTTACCTTGTGAAGGAAGATTGCCTCTTGGTAATCTTTCCTTACTAAAATAAATATTACTAAAATCTAGGCTGTGATAAAAATGTAGATCATTATAAATATCAAAGAAGATAATGCCGTCAAAATAAATCCTACTGATGTTCGTAACGTGATTGGTTCACAGGATGTAGTGCACAAATATCGTGCGATGCATAATTTATATTTAATTGTTACTTGATAAGCTATTGGGTTAATTATATTTGGTTACGAGTAATTATTGCTAGGAACGTTATCGGACGACACTCACGTGGTTTGGTTTAGGCGTGTTTCGTAGTTTTTCTGATTTGTATGTTTACTGATAAATAATGATTGTGCTTTAAATAAATTATACCCTATTTAATTTTATATTTTTGATTGTCTGCCAAACACATTATTTTGAAGACAGAAAATATAAATAAATTATTAAGTTTTTGTTATCATTCATTTTTGTTTGCTCTTTTTATTTCACATTTTTCTACATGTGCTGTGTGTTGTGATCACCTCAATAAAAAAAAATCTTGTTTCTATATTCTGGGTATTCAGGTCTGCATGATGGTGTCAATCGGTGAAAGATAAATATCTGACGATATTGCTTTTATTGAAGAAATCTTCAGAGAAATTGTTTTGAAAGAACAGACTTAACAATGGCAAGAAGTATGGAAATGATCCTTCCTCAAATATTTACATACTAGTATGTCATAAGTGCAACTATTTGCTCAACAATCTCGACTTCCTAATATCACAATGTTACAACTTCCTCAATATTTATCTACCATACAAATACGGAACAGTGAACGTGCATTCACATATGCTTTCATAATATCACTCCTATACTTTACTGGGGTAGGCAGAGACTAACGGCCTTATCATAGTATGAAAACCTATTTTAGGTAATAAATGTTTGTCTTCTTCGCTCGAACTGAATTGAACAATCGTTGAAAAGGGACAAATATTCGATAACTACTACGACCAACTTTATACGCAGTCGCAGAACTTAATACTTATAATAATCTACTGTCTTTAGTGAGATCATCGTAAACACTACTCAAACAGCCGTTCTCGGAGCAAACGTGCCTAAACCCCAAACCGCTAGTGTTATACAGACAAAGGAAACAAAATTAAACTTGTTTTCCCAAATAAGAATAGCAAATGTAGGCGAACGCATAGAAACGATTTCAACAAGAGGCCGCTCCATCCCGCACACACGGAGATCTGTGTCGATCTACTAAACACAATTTCCTACAATATCTAAGAACAAACAGACACGATTCGACAATGTGTACGTAACTGGAACACGCATCGCAGTCAATAGTAAGATCTTAATTGTGTTGTTTTCCACACCGACCGGCAGCGTTCTCGATTTACTCTGATACTACACCACTGAATTTATTCTTGGAAAAAATATGAAGTTCATTGCTTAGTTCAACATCCATTAATATATTTGTTTCAATGAATTCGCAGCCATTGCTAACAAAGCCAGCAATGGAATCTAAATTTAGTGAGTGTTGTAAAATTTCGTACCATCAGTGAAGGTCTTAGCTTGCGCCTGTTGTCATTACGTTTAACAGTGTTTACTCGATTATTTTGAGCTGAAAATCACTTTCAAAGGGCTCACAATTGTAATGGGTTTGTATTATTGGATTTGTTTTTTCGAATCGTTCTTTCAGCCGAGGTTTAAGCTTTAAAGAGTTAAATTCGGACTGTAATGTTTAATAGTCTGAGTTGCAATTTGTTTTTGTTGCTGCAGTTAAAGTTGGTGATTTCAAAGTCCTTATATTTTGGAACTGATTCTATGGATTATTCCAGCCACTCCCATTGAAGGGCATGTGTCTTCTTGATAATACCTCCTTGATTCGGGGGATTAAATCACATTACGACACATTGCTCTATTGCAAGTTTGCGAAGATGTTAGAATACTTAATTGACAATGAATACAGATGTGAATCCGAAAAGTCAGATGAGCATAAAAAATAAGATGTTTAACACAATCAAATCAGTGCATGAAGGCATATTAGTAAACGGACCAGACGTGGCTGTTAACATGTTCACGGTGGTCGTAAGTTCAAATCCCAGGAAACACCTTTGACTTTTCGGAGTCATGTATCTATTGCTTGTCAATTACAACGTCTTATAAAGGCGAAGTAAAACATCGTGAGAAAACCTGCATACCATAGTGATTAGTAAGAATTTCTATGGTATGTAAGGTCCGCCAATCCACTAGGCCAGCGTGGTGGACTTTAAGGCCTAACCCTTCTCAATCGTTCTCTCGATTGTAGAAGAGGCTCTTTACCTACAGTAGGACGTCTATAGGCTGATACAGTACACGATTATAATAGCCTAATAATATAGCTAGGACAAATGATAGTGGGCCGAGCATGCTTGTTGAAAAACCGATAACTGTTTGACTAAACTAGATCTAAGCTGATTTCCACGTCCGAGCTATTTTAGTGTGGGAGTTGTTTATGAGATATATCAATAATGCTAACAACAAAATGCTTTTATTAACTGGGCAGATTTATATCATAGATTACAGATAAATGTTTAAAATAATAGTAAAATAAACATCAATAAACTTATTTCGAATGGCTACAAGAAATGCAACGTCAGTGTGTTCCATTTTGGGTTTTTCTGTGTGCGTGCGTTCGTGTGTGTGTGTGCAGTATAGAGACTTTCCTGCCCACACACATACCACTGCAACTCCTGTCAGCCAGGATCAACAGCACACCGAGAATTGGCACCGAGCTCCGGAGCTGGCCGAGTCTTTTAGGGACACTAGCTTGTCTTTAACCCACATCTAAGTTAATTTATGTAAGGATATATTCCTTCCAAGCATTAAATATTTATTTTTTATTTTTAAATATCTTATTTTGTAACATACATCTGCCATCTATCTGTTACTAGCGGTACGGCCCGGCTTCGCTCGTGTGCAGATAATTTTTGAGTCCAAGCCACTTTAGAAATAGGAACTATTTCCCGTGACAACTGTTATAAATATTTAAACTCAACATTATTGTCGTACTTTAAACTTCCCATCCCATTCCTTTGTGTTTGAAAAATGTTCGAACGTATTTCAATTCCGTGCACATCCCACGGGAACACTACATTGAGATGGGATAAAAAGTAAGCTATGTGTTAATTTAGGGTCTCAGCCAGTCTCAGCTAACTCCATGCCAAATTTCATTCAAATTGGTCTAGTGGTTTGAATGTGAAGAGGTAACAAACACACAAACTTTCGTATTTATAATATTACTGGGATTACAAACCCGTAAAAACGTTAGTTATGATTAGTTTTTATTGATTTCAAAACTAATTTTCCTTTAGAAGCAAGAAGTTCACTTCTTGCCCTTTCAATTCCCATAGTTATTTAAATCAATAGCTGAACGTTAGCAGCCCTGCTCCTATCACTGCATTCTTAATCTAGTTAGTAGACGACGTTTACATAATACCAACGTCACAAAACACACAAATGCATGCTTTATTAGGAAATTTGAGCACTTAACACCAGGACGTCTTTGGCTGTATTTAGTATCTTATTAATTTAATTTGCCGGTGTATGCTAATATTTATATAGTTACATAGATAAATAAATGTCTCATTATTTTTTGCATATATTTGAATAGCTTAATTTTAGTTAAGGTCGTAGAAAATAGATGGTACGATTTTTTTTTTGTTACAATGAATGGCGAGACGAGCATGCCGTCCGCCTGATGGTAAGCGATGCGACCGCTCATGAACAGTAGCAAAACCAAACAACACCTTGATTACAAAGCAATGCTTGGCCTTCCACTGTGCTCGCCATCCTGAGACATAAAATGTTAAGTCTCAATATGTCCAGTAGTTACTCTGGCTACAATGTCCTTCAATCCGAAACACAACAGTGCGTTTAAACTGCTGTTTGACGGGAGAAATAGACATTGCGGTGGTACCCACCCAGGCAGCCTCTCACATATGAAAGACCTACCACCAGTAAACCACATTTACGTAAGTAGCCTTTAACGTTTATTGTACCAATGACAAATCTTATTTGATTACCTTATTTATAAACTTTACATCAATCAAAAATCCTGACAGAGCACACAAAACAATGTGCTTCCATTCGCGAAAATATAAAAGGCAGTAAACAAAAGAGATTTCCCCTCCCAGTTTAGGATTAAAACTAAATACGTAACAGCAGATAATAAATTATCACATAAGAACGCGCTATATAACAGATTAACGAGTATACAGGCCAATAAAAAGATTCAAAGGAAAATTACCTGGCATTAGCCAGTATTAGACAGGCCGTAATCGCTTAAGCACTACAAAACTCATTAGGGTCGTAAAAATCATTAAAAAATGGGCCTTTAGAAACGCATTAAAAACCAATGATCTATTCAGATTGTTGCCACGCGAAAATACTTGGTTGTTTAAGATGAGGCTAAGAAAGAAAAACTTAGTGCCAACTTAAATTTTTATTTGTTTTCTACTAGACAAAATATATTAATTATCTCATGGGGCCCAACTATATTAATCCGAAACGAAGTTCGAAACTTCGTGACGTTTTTCGTTTCGAAACCTACTCTAACACGAAATTGGAATCTTCGGATCGAAGAATGAATGATTCCAATATATCGGCAAGTATATAGAGTAGGTACCTACATTCGTATCGTCACAAACTTCGTTCGTCCGAAGTTTCGAACTTCGTTTCGGATGAATATAGTAAATAAAAATGTAAATGTTCGGATTGCCGATATATTCGAATCATTTATTCTTCGATCCGAAAATTCGAATTTCGTGTTACAGAGTAGGTTTCGAAACGAAAAACGTCACGATGATTCGAATTTCGGATTTATATAGTAGGGCCCCTGACTCCTTACTTCTTTGCGTTGTTTCCATTTGATATATTTCCGTTTCAAAAGAAGACATTTTAAGAGGGTTTTTTTGCGATGAATGGCTTGATGAACAGGCCATTCACTTAGAGTCGCGATACGACTGTTCGTGGACAACTAAACAGAACCTTATATTACTAAGCAATGCTTGATATTTCAATGCGCTCGTCATGCTAAAACATAAGATGTTAAGTCTCATTATGTCTAATACTTACTCTGGATACAGTGTCCCTTAAGCTGGAACACAACGGTAAATGTACACTGCTATTAGGCGGGAGAAATAGACATTGCGGTGTAGTATAGGCAAATTGTTATCCTCGCCTTATACTCTCATTCGTATTCCACCAACTTAACCAGGGTTATACATAATCCTGAACGAAGGTATTACTGGATCCAAACTTAGCCAAGTCGGTGGCAAGTTGCACGTTAAATTTTGAAAATTATACGTTTCTTAGTATCCGAACATTGTAGCTGAAAGTATTTTGTGTTAATTACCCAAGTTGGGCGGGCTTAATGCGAGGCGTTCGGAGTTAGTACTTTGGTATTACCACTTCATATTTTTATTAAGTTATAAAAGTTATGGAAATGGTTTTAATGCTCCATCGTGCTGTCGGTGTTGGGATTTTGGGTTTTAAATGCTATTGATTCTGGTACACTACCTTTCTTTCACTTTTTGGATTAATATCTCCGTTAGCTACATTAATAAAATAAATACACTCAACTGTCACATTACATTTTTCTGAGATCTAATTATTAAGAAATAGTTTATGTGTTTGAAAATAGCAAAACTATGAGGGACTTTTCAGCCGAACATTTGTTTTGATGCGGCGATCGAACCACGACCTTTCATTTGCCAACGGGCATTTTAACCAACTGTGCAAATAAACATTTGTACCTATCTCTTCGTGTATTTTGCTATATAAACTTTACTGTCGTTGATATCTTCTACAAATATTACTTATAAGACTATGTATGTGACTATTGAGTATTTCTCAAAGCAAAACGAACCATGTTATCAAGTTAAAAACATCGTTTAAAAACCAAGCCTAAAAATATAAAATAACATTAACGTTGTAATCTAATAAAAAATGTGTGTGTTTTAGTGTATACACATAAGAAGTCAATCTTCTTTATGTATGTGTGTATGTAAAAATAATCTTCTATTTACAACTTTACAAATCTTGCTTAAATAAAGCTAAATTAGATGAAGTTTAAGCAATAGGCTTTTATTTTCATAGACATGGATACAAAAATATGGCGCGTGACGGAAAAAGTGACTTAGAAATAGAAATGTCTTTAATTTTGAAATTTTTTTTTTTTTACATTACTATAAAATTTATGTCACACGTCGATAAAGAAATTTCACTTCAAAAATTCGATACGATAATCTGCATTGTATTCCCGATAAAAAAAGCAATAACTCCAAACTCCAAACCGCATAGCAACAAGCGTTTGTCCCCAACATCGCACCTTTCTCCCGGCCCTTATCAGCTCAAACACTGACGCAAACCCTTCCGCAGACGACCGCCACTATCAGGCACACGCTGCACTATCAGCCATTATCGCTGATAACGCAACACCCGTCGCTGAGTCTTGCAAGCTGTTTGAAACACGACAATATGGGATTGAAGGGAAAATTGTCGTTTTACTTTCTTTCCCATATCTTCTTTTCTTTCCATCTCATATTGAAGAGCAGGCATTTCAACTATCACTTTTGTAGATTCTCATGGGTGCTCTAGATCGGTTTTTAGATCAGATTCAATGTTAAGTAATAAATTGAAAGTACCTAACAGAAGACAGGTGTTGCTAATAAACCTTCTTGTTTCTCCTCATAACTGTAACACGTTTCAAAATTAGTAAGGAGGCATCAATCTCAAGGAATTGTAGAGAATGAGTGAATGAATGACTGAAATAGAATGATTGATTAAATAATTAATTGAATAAGTTAGATATCGAATGCTCGAATTAACGTTGGGTTTTTTTAAGACTTTCATCTCTCTTTGCTCCACTATATACTAAACTTAATATCACTTATTGCTCTAAAATTTTCATAACTTGGAGAAGTGTATTTTAGTTAAAAACGATGTTCCTTGTTCCATTAATCTACCCAAAACAAAGAGCACATTAAAACCAGGAAACAGTTTCAATAATGAGTTTGCAAAACGTTAAAGTATTGCTAAGCACTTCCTGATTTATTAATCTTTGATACGGACGATGTACAGATAATATCTGATCAAAATTAATTTTACAGTCATTTTAGTCGATTCACTACAAAACAATTAAATGGAATCATATCTTACAGATAATTACGTAAAGTAACTTTTGCTGTCTCTTTACTTTTACTCAGCGGGATTGTCGGAGATCCAAAAATCCTTACACCTCCTTATTTACCCCCTCTCCCCTTGTAGGAAGCAACGCTCTTAGAATCCTCTAGTAATGTTATATTACCTTGTCCTGTATACAAAGAAATATGCATGAAAAACTTTGTTATGTCTATCAAGTGTGAAGAATCATTTGATGCCAAGGATTATTGATTTATAATCTTTGATTTCGTATGATAATGTGAAACAATTAGCAAAATTATTAACATAATAGATAAACGCGATAATAAACGGTAAACTTTAAATTGATGTAGGTACCTAAACAAGTTTAAAATTAGGACTCATATTCACGTATCCTTTATATACATCGCTGTACAATTTGAAAACATCCATAACAGCATAACATTATTCACAACCGACATAAATAGCTCGGCCTTAGCGACAACTGAGTCAATATTTGGGTACAATTACTAACAATACCTACTTCATACACATTCAACACCACGCCATACAAAAACGAACCTAAAAACTATCGTAGTACGGTCGTAAATTGTTAACAGCTTGATAATAAAAACATGATTTCCATTGTAACGCTACAAAAATTCACTAGGCAACAATTGTTTTTGTACAATTTTTCATTAAGTAAACTGTTTTGAGTCATGGTTCATCTGATAGTTAGCTTCAACGATAAGAGATGGCGCTGGTAGTCACTTACAAGAACAACGTAACTTCGCCTTAGCAAAACGCTTGTAACATTTTTATATTCCGGTGAACTTTAATGCTAACTATAATACTATATTTCTAATGCTATTTAGCAACAGTTTTAATGAAATAATTCTATAATAGATGTTGTTTTTCCATTATAAGAAGCAAACTAACTCTCTTTTCAGTTTATCTACAATTTATTCTGCCTTGGTCGATGGTAACTTGGTCAAATTATGCTGCCATTGTTTCGTGAAAATGTATGCATTGTGCCGAGATAACTACTATCATAATGCAAAGAGTACACATTAGTGAAAATAATCAGGTGAAAGGATAATAGAAACATATTCTTTTATGCCACTTTTAGACAACTCCACGACATAAATAACTCTCAACTTTCCTTATTCGGTTTTATTGTTTCGTAACTTTATTGGACTTATCAATAGCGAGTTTTCAAATTGTTTTATACGGTTTTTATAGCGATGCGAAAAAAAAGGTATTTTTAGAAAATTTCCGAAGCCCGGATGAAATCTACTTTTATGATCTTTGCAATTTGTAAAGTTAGATTACTGTCAGTGGGCGTGGCACGAGAGCAGAATAGGTTGACAGATTTTAAATTTTCTCTGAGATAACCAAACACTATCATACACGACCTAATAATAGGCATGTGAAGCAGTGGCAGAGAAGATACAACAGGTCGCTGTACAAATTTTGATACAAACCTTTATGGAAAGGACTGCTTTTTTGCTCATAGCGATTATGAATAATATGGTATTTTTAGCATGTTTTTAGCATAATCGTTCTCAACATTCACTAAGATAATCCTTACAAAAGATCAAGTGTTTTAACAATCTTGAGCCGATTTCAAAAACAAGTCAATAATACGATCAAAAAAGCCATAAAAATAACTGCAATTAAAATAAATATAAAACGCGTATCAAGTTGAAAAACAATAGTGATGTGACATCGAAAGTTAATCGAGTGTCGATGGAGGCGCGAGAGTATTAAACATTACAGTCACGAACTATGCAATAATCATGTCGTTTGGCTGCTTGCGGTTAGAAAACTAAATAACCCTTGTTCAGATGCAAAATTAACTATTGCAACATGACGCGTTCGTGATGTAAATTCAATTTGTTTCGTATCAAAAGTGTGTTGCGTTATGATCTTTGGGACATTTAGATGTTGTTTGTTACTTTATTTGTAATCTAATTATATTTGATATTATTTTTATAAACCATTGTTACGTATATTTCCTTTTATTTTAATCATGAATTATTCCGTGTTCATAGTAATGGAAATACCTATTAAGATTACGATCAAAAACTTTCCAAGTCCAAGTGATTCTTTGGTTTCTATGGAGGAAATTTCTTGAAAGGCAAAATTTTTGCATCAAGAAAATTGCTTCGAGTTTTGTTCGAAGCGTCCATTCAACAACTATAACAATTTTCGCTACAAAATTCAATTTGTATAATTTCCAATTGCTAAATTCCGGTCGAGGCGTATAACAAATATTTTCGGTACCTTTAGTGTTTCCACGAGGCGATGTTAGAAATTTTTATAACAGTATACATCTAAGCAATAATTTGAGTTTGCCAAATCAACTCGGGCAGATCCATCGGTTCACGCCATTTTGTGCCGTAAGCTCAACAACCAAAAACAGATATTAGCGTGTCTCATTGTAGATAGTATAAATAATCACTGTTGCCATGTTGGCCGATTCAATTTCCATGTAGAATCAATACGATAGCCTCCTACCGTAAACTCAACTTATTTATCTCGAACGAATTCACTTTTTATGTGTATACACATTTGTATTCACGATATTCCATCCATTTCAGTTGTTTTCTTCAGTCAATTCTGAGTTCAGTCAAACGAATGGCACGGATCGTCCTAACATTAGTATTTTTGGCTCGGACATTGAGCTAGGCGATGTCTATCAAAAATGGGCATCACTCCAAGTGTTAAATGTTAAAATGCCGTATTATTTAAGCGTTATAGGTACGAAACTCGCTCTATAATTAGGCAACTAAGCTGTAAAAGGCGCGTAGAAAACCATACCAAGTGCTCGTTTGACTCAATAATTACATGAAAAAATATCCGAGGATGGGGTTGCACCAGTCTCTATGGACCGGTCGGGCCGCGAGGCTCCGGGCACGACCGGTTCTAACCGGCTGACAACCGGTCGTATTAAAATTTATTACACCGCCTCTCGGTTTGTTTTTAGCTAGGTTAACTTTGTGTTAATGTATGGAAATGACTCTGGTCGCTGTGTATTTTCTTTGTTTTTCTTTAAGTGTCATCTGTTCGGAATATTTAATCTTTTTTATGTGTAGGATAAACGTTATTTACATATTGTGTGGAAACTATTGGAGCGTATTCTGGTCGCGCGCTCGGCGATCGTATGGTTATCAGAATGTGTTGGAGTGGTACTTGGTAGCTGTTGCGGTTATGATAGCTCCAGTGTGTCTGTTATTGTGACTCTTGGCCTCGCCTCACCAGTTACCAGTTACGGCCGGCGGCTCATTAGTATTGTTCGTAGATTGTATGTTTCTGTGTGGGGTGTGCGGGTACAATAATCATTAAAACAATCACATCCATTATTGAAACTATGTATTTTTTTCTTCAATAATTTCTACATTTTCTTTTAAGTTCTATCAAATAAATATCAATTATAAACAATTGATACATATATTATTATTGTTAGTTGTTGTATATGTCGACATTTCAAGTTTAGAAGTAAAATGTTTTTGTTGTATTTTAAAAAGTTTTTTTTTCTTGATGAAAGTGAACTCTAGTACTATGATATTGTGCGTTCAAAACACTGGACCCTACAAACATTTAGATTTCGTTTAAAACTGTTAGTCTATTGAGTTACATTTAATGTATTAATATACACTGGATAAAGAAAATGCATTGGACTGCTGTAAAAGTCACGTCATTTACATAGTGTACTGTTAGTACATCACTCTCTCCCGCCACTGGACTATAATAGACAAGGCATCTCGCGGCTTGCCGCGCCGATACAAAACAATCTTACAAAAAATTACAATCTTTATATTAACTTAAATAACTTAATACTTTTAATAGCTATAATAATTATAACCTGAGATCTTTGCAGTATAACAGAGTCCATTTATTGCCTCCGTTCAACCACGGCACTACGTACACAATAACTCTAACATTATAAATTTGCATGCGTGTTCTCTCATTCATAAAAAGTATATTTTTTTTCTCATTTAAATTTTATACATTACAAAAGTAGTATCACAAACAAATGTACGAACTAGTACAATTACGAAAAACGTACACATATACCGACCCGACAGGTCACATCTAATAAATACACTTACGATACGCGAAATGTACCAACTCTACGCAACTTCACAATAGAATCGAACTCGAAACAAAAAATAATACCTAAGACTAAATCGATCAAGGTATTCAGTATCACACGCGCGGCGGCGACTGAGATCAAGGGGTGCGCACCGAGCGCCGCCGCGCCACTCACGCGACAACCAACCAGCAACCAGCAACCAGCAACCACGATCATCAATAATAACATACAACAACCCTGCAGCGACGCGCGAGGGCGGGCGCACCGGTGGGCACGAGAGAGGCCCGCCGCGACCAGCGGGCCGAGAGAAAGGGGAGGCGGGACGAGATCGACGCTCGCCGCCGCGCGTCGCACGAGCACCGCCCGCGCCGCCGCCGCCCGCTCGCCAGCGCACACCGGCAGCGAATATCGACACTTTATCGATAACAAAGTGCATTTCGCATCTCTGGGCGGCGAGCGGCGCGGGCGGCGGCGCGACCGGCGCGCCACAACTCCGCTTACACTACTACTATACATTACATATCACGCTGTGCTTTTTTTCTCTTATTAAAAATATATAATAATTAATATACATATAATAATATTGATATTTGTTAAAATAACGATACGTAGACATCGAGGAGGGCAGTCAGTCGGCTCGCTCGCATCGCGGCGTATCACCTGTGTCGCTTCACTCCGCCTGGCTCCTGAATAATTTCTTTTTCTCTATCGTGAACTGGGGGCTGATGATGATGGTGCCGCCTCGCGTTAAGTTTCTGTAAAGAACAAAACCTATTAGTGATGCTGCACAGATAGATTCGATCGGCTAATCAATGAATTCGATTCAATTAGATCGATTGATAACAATGAAGTGAATGTGAAACTCACTTTAAGAATTGCGGCAACAGGCTGGTCCAGTTGGTGGCGTCGTGTTCGAGATGTATGTGTATCTCGTGCGTGGTGAGTGTGTTGGGGTCTATCTTGAAGGCGGCGAGCCTGCGGCCCGCCACGTCCACGATGACGGCGGCGCCGCGCGAGCCGCAGGGCTCTCCCTCCGCCAGCGCCAGCGTCTGCCGCGAGGCGCGCGCCAGCAGCTCGGCTGGCACCAGCACCTCCGCCGTGGCCAGCTCGCTCGCTCCCTTGGCGGCGCGCAGCTCGCGCTCCAGCCGCTGGGCCAGCGCCGTCTCGGTCGGCGCCGGCACCGGCGCTTCCCGCCATGTTGGCCCATTCCATGCTGCAACAATAGAAACATACATTCAAATTTCACCATCACAAAAACTCGTTCGTATTCTAAAGTTGAATCTACTGTTTCCAAAAGAATTTTAACTGGAATGCAAATGATTGATATAGGAAAAGCCATTTACATTAGTGGAAAACGGTCGCGATAGAGCAAAAGTAAATGGTATCGATCGCGCCGGGGAGGGGGGCGGCCGGGAGCGCGCGCCTCCAAGGGCAAGGGAGCGCATCGCTCCGCAACAGCTGACGTGTCAGCTGGACTTGACGTTTGCGGCGCGGAGCCGGCCGGCAGCGGGCGCGGCGTCCCCGGTGCTGCTCGCTGGCCGCCGGCACCGCGCCGAGTGCGCGCGCCGCATAGCAACAGCGCCGGTTAGAAAGCCGCTGAATAGAAAGTGGACTCACCTTTTTCACTGCTGAATCCGACACTAAACTGGCTGGTGACCGGCAGGATCTCCATGTTTTCCAAATTTTTACTTATATTGTACACTTTTATACCGAAAAATAAAACGGAAAAACTGTTCCGCGTCCGGAACTTATACTAGAAAAATATCACAAGTCTCTTTTGTACTGCGAATGCGCACACAACGAGCCGGCTTCCGACCGGCGACTAGTTATCGTGAAGAGATCCAAGCGAATACGAAAACGTCCGAAGCTCACGACTGCATCAGATCTGATCTCGTAACCACAGGGCTTCGTCACTTGCCCCCGGCTCACTGTTTGACCCACCCGACCCTGTCGCTCTTTCTGACGGACTGACGATAGCGGGAACCACTCGCACATTATATAGAGGGCTGCGGGCGGGGATGCGGGGGGACGCTCCGCGGGCGGCAGCGGGCGCCCCGCACGCCAGTTTCGCCGGGCCACGGTGACGTGAAGTCGTCTCCACGCCGCTCCGGCCGGCATCCGACGCGAGCCGGCCGGCTTCTTTGTCCAAGTTCCACCGGTGGAACCCAACACCTACAGTGCATCCCATTCTTCTGTAAAAGTGTTAGATAATACTTGCACATGCATTGTCTGCTGTTAGCGTTGTAGAAACTACTAGAACTCTCCAATGTTGTAACACTTGAATACGTTATAATAAAAATGGCCGGCACCGGTCGGACACAATTGTTAATGTCCTGTATACCTATAAGATAGTATGTAAGAATTGTTATTTGTTAATGGATTATGTGTTGTACATTTATAAAAACTGTAAGTATGTCGTGATTAAGTAACAAACTTTGTTACCAAGCAATTGTGTTAGTACGAGCGTATGCTAAATTGAGTTATATTCTAGACTTTGTGTCTAGCAAGTAAATTCCCTTTTGTGTTTTAATTCGAAATGCAGTATGTTGTTAAAGAAAGTATGTCATACAAAACACTTGCGAAATTCGTAAACAATGTACAATCGCAAGACGTTGGCAAAACACGTCAGAAATACTCTGTTCTGCAATTAACTCGGAAAGTCTCTCTTTATGCGCGCAATAACGCTCCGATAAATAAACCGAGGAAATTATTTAAAACAATTTTTTGTGGCCATATTATCTCACAAACAAGTTGGACAGGTTTAAAATATGTCTACAATGATATGTCACAACTGCTTGTCAGAGTAGTAACGAAAAACACTTTTTGGCACTGAGACAATCCGCACAGATCTATCATAATCATTTCTGTCTTTGAAGAGGTAATAAACCGGCATTGTTACAAAGACGAAAATGAAGGTCTGAATTTTTGAACACACAGAATCGCTTGCTAGCCGGCAAAGTTCATTTTAGCAGTTGCTTGAAGTCGTGCTTATCGTATTATACACTCGATAATGTTGATTTGAAAAATTAAGAAGCTGATAATTTGCAGTTTAGGTAGCTTATCAACCGACGAAATCTCTTAAAAGCTGTAGTGAATCTGTCAATTAATATGAATAAGGATTACAACTTAATTTTTTTTACGACTACCTTTGTTAGAAATAGTAAGTTTGAATGATATTTAAAAATGAATACCGTTTCTTGATCTTTCCGGAATATTCTGATAACATGCAAATAAAGCGTTTAATGCAGTTTACATTTTAAAAAAATGTGGGTTAAACTGCACTTGAACACATATTGAAGTAAGCAACGGCAGTCATTGCATCAGCCGACCGGAAACTTCTATTGCGAAAAAAAAACCAACCCACTTCTCACGTTTCCAAGCAAAAACGCACCCTTACTTCCTCAATTTTAAGAAATAGTACGTGCATACTTTATTAACTTTCTTTGTCTCTCCCTCTTTGTTGCCAACGAAAAAGTATTGTTATAACACCTTTGTCCAGATGAGAGAATTATTCAAACACATGGTCAGTATGAACAAAGATAATCGCAATTATCAACATTATCACCGAAGTGTAATACAAAAATCGTTTCACAACAGATAACCTATTTGGAAACACTAAAATAACTGGAACAAAGCGTTATAGAAACGGTTAGTAGATAACGTTTAATTGCATAGCAACCAATATCGGAGCGGTTAACAAGAATAAATAGACAAAAAGAGAAATGGTAGGTTAAAAACTGTTGCTAACTTATGCCGGCCGGCGTTTCGGCCTTGGGTAGCGCACGGTGGTGACTCACGATCGACAACCGTGCAAAATGGCAAAACATTCGATACAGGAATAAAGATTTATTTTTCGTGATGTTCGGTACTATTGGGTAAAAATACACTCAAAGTTCACGGGTCAAAAGCATGCTGTTTCCAACATCGTTTGCCGAAAGCCGTTTAGATTAAATCTATGTACCCTCTTGTATCGATCCACTCACGATTTCGTCTCGAATGTTATTTTGTTGGAGAAAATGTCAGAGCTGTTTCAAATATCTCCAAAAAACCGTGAGGTATGATTTTTATCCATTTTTAGCCTTTGTTTGCTCAATTAATAAATTAACTGTATGATCTGTTTTTGTCTGAATAAAGATAAGGAGGTTAGGGAATTTATCTAGAATCTAGATAAATGATTTTTTGTTCTCTACTAATTGTTATTTGTCAGTCATTGAAAACTTTTTTTTATAATGTAACAGTGTTCTTAGTTGGTCTAAATTTAAGTTGAGTGTCACCGATTAATAAGAAATGAATAAAAAATGGTGTGAAATCTGTTAGAACTAAGGTAAAGACAAAAGACATGTATGAATCATCAGAAACGAACCACAAAGAATTAGTTAAAAAGTGAAATAAAAGCAGCGCATAAAGTAATTGTTTAAGCAAAAAGTGCTAAATATTTGTTCTACCAAGGACATATAATATTAGCATTTCCGTATATAATCAATAAAGTACACATAACAAGTAAAAACTGTGTTAAAACAAAAAGACCGTTTAATATTGTCGGTTATCTCATTGTAATATAATTTACCTCATTGTTACACATCGATATCATTGTGCACAATTTATATATACATAATGATAATGAATATCTCTTCATTGAACCTTGGTGTTATCGCCACAATTTCGTTCATATAAGATACGCATGCAATTATAAGCGTGGCCTTTTTTCCTATTTCTTCCTGAAAAGATACGTACAGTATGAACCTGCCAGAATGTGTTCGGTACAATAGGCTCCCTATTCCTTGATCCTTTGTGTGTGATACGTCTTGGCGGACAATAGCTGCCCTGGCAACGGACACCGCGCCCGGGCTTGTCCCAACCTGTCCGTGAACTTGTCCGGACTCGTCCCAACTTGTATTCAAAACTATCTTTTGTAACACATCTTGATTTTATTGTAGGTACATTGAATATGTCAGTTTTTTTTTCTTTTTATCAGAGTGCCCTACTTACCACATTCGATTTAGTATCTGGTGTTTTACTAAAATATTTTTTTCTTTTGTGCGTTTGCTAAGAATATTAGGTATTACCTTAATGTTAAGTCCTGGTGTTATGTGTTGATGATATCATGTCATAAGTGTAGTTTTTGCATATTAAACATGTTATTCATAATTTTCCTTATTTATTATCCCGTTCCTTTAATTAATTATAACAAACACTCCGACATAGAAGTTTAAAATTATTAACCGCAGCACTCGATAACTCATTTATGGTCTAGTTTTTCTCAATAATGCACTCTGCAGTAGTATGTGTGCCTGTAAGAATATATTTTGTATTGCAGACAAATTTTCCAATCAGGCTGTTTTAAAATTAAAAACAGCGAAGAGAAAAACAAAAGTAACGAATGCTTAGCAAAAACTGCTTTAATATTAATCGTGGTTTGCATAATGCATTAACTACACTTCGATTTAATCAAATAACCCGGCAAAACAATGGAGACGTTGTGCTGAATACATCGTTATACAGACGGCGTATTGTTTAATTTTGTCGGGTTGCATGCCTAAACAGACGACAAATAATTATGTAAACATTGCTATAGATAGAATGTGGAGACGTGACGTCCATATTATTATGTTTATAGAGGGGTAATGATGATAATTGCGTTATGTCAAGCCAAGTGATAGGTCTGGCGATTCGCGATAAACAGAACAGTTGAATATGACACCACAGAATACTAACACAAGGCAAGCTCCCACACAAGCGCACTAGCCCAACGCACACATATACACCGTTCACCGACACGGTATTCGAGACCGGTCGGGACCAGTGCGAGCGCGCGTCTCACCCGCTTCAGACACGTATAGTGCTATTTTCTGTGCAAAGATGGAGCAACAAAAAAGTTATTACAATTGTTCAGTCGATGGATGTTCAAATTCTACTTTAAACAGTGAATTATCGTTTTTTAGGCTACCGGTTATATCTGAGAGGTACGTAGGTATTTATAATGATTTCTTATATTTACGCAAATGTAACATTGAAATGAATCTATTAGACGGATTTAATCGCAGTAAAATCGGAGTTCAGTTGAATCCCAGTGAAATTATAATGTAATAACAAAACTGTAGATTAGATAGGCAAGCGTCGCGCCGTCTGTTGACTTCGCGACGCCGCGCCCGCTGTCTTCTCCCTACTTAGAACTATCTGTTTCCTACTGTTTTAAGTGTTTCGCCCTGTTCCCCCATTCCTCCATTAAAAAAAAAAACAGATATACACCAGCAATAGTTTTCGAGTTTAGTAAATTTAAAGTTTTAAAATGACTCCAATGCATTTGGGTGTGATGGCCATATCTTATAGTTATGAAGCATAATATAACACTATAATTTGTTACCACAATGTAAACTGCCCAAAACCACACGTGCAAAGTCGCCGGACAATAGCTAGTTTTAAGATAAAGTTATGTCTTGTTTCAGGCGATCTGAGTGGTTGACATTGATAAATAGAGAAGATTTAATTGATTCAACTAGCCCACGTGCTCGTGTATGTGAAGCTCATTTTAGTCCGAACTCCATTGCAATAAATTCAAGACGAAAACAATTAAAAAGAAACGCGACTCCGCAACTACTGTTACCATCACCAAGTATTTTTTCAAATAAAGAAACTCAAACAATTGTTGAAACAGCCGATGTAAATGTACAATGTAATCATGTTTATCAAAGACATGTTCAAATACAAACTCCGATACACCTTTCAAAAGACGCTACTCGAATAAACAAACTTTTACGTGAAGTTCAAAAATATCGTAATAGGTTAAAAATAGCCAACAATAAGCAGTCTGATGCCACCACATTTCACAAGTTGTGTGACAAATTTTTGACCCCAAATTTAGCCAGTATTGTTAAACAACAGACGAAAATTAAATTTAGCGGATCTGGGAACAGGTTTAGTACGGACTACAAAATGTTCTGTTTAAATTTATATCACGTAAGTCCACAGGCATATAAACTGCTCAAAGATATATTATGTTTACCGAGTAAACAAACACTAACAAAAATGCATATACCTATAACTACAAAAATTGATAGTCATTTAATTGATGTTTTGAAAACCAGAGCACAATATATGAGTGATATGGATAGAAACTGTACACTAGTAGTTGGTGTTATGAATCTTAAAATGAACTTATTTTACGATATTAAAGAAGATAGAATATATGGTTTCCACGAAGTTAATGGTGTGCAATCTCCTGAGCTCGCAAAGTATGCTTTAGTAGCAATGATCCATGGCTTATTTGAAGATTATAAACAGCCAGTAGGATTTGCATTATTAGCTGAATGTAAAAATAATCCAAGCCTAACAGATTGGATTGACAAACTTATTTCAAAACTTTATTCAGTTGGTTTCTATGTCCGAAGTTTAGTGTCCGATATGGGTTATGAATTTTTTAACTGCGCAAAAAATAGATTAGTATCTGTAGAAAGTCCTTATTTCTTCGTTGGTGATAGGAAGATTTATTGTATATTTGATCCACCTCACTTAATCAAATTAGTGCGAAATAACTTGATTAACTATGATTTTCATTTTGATAACAATGTGGCCAAATGGAATCACATACTTCAGTTTTATGAGATGGATAAGTCAAGACGACTAAGACTTGCTCCGAAGCTTACGGACAGTCATATTAAACCCACAAATACTGAGAAAATGAATGTAAAGTACGCTGTGCAAGTTTTTAGTGCTACCGTTGCAGCTGGCTTATCCACTTACAAAGACTTTGGTATTATAGAGGATTCTTCAGAAGGCACAATTCAAATAATTGAAATTATGAATCATTTATTTGATTTTTTAAATACATCATCGCAAAATGGAAGCACATATCAAAAAGCATTTTGTGGAGAAGATTACCAGATTATCTTTATTAATGATATGTTGAGATTCTTTGCGTCGTTGAAACTAATTAATCCAAATAATGGCCAAAATTGTACTAGTAGAGTAAAATTCATTGAAGGTGTCCAAATAACCTTGAAATCTTTGTTAATGTTATTTGAAGATTTAAGAAATGAAGGAATATGCTATTTGCCGACCAGACGATTGAATCAGGATTGTTTGGAACACTTTTTTGGTCAGATTAGGGTGAAGAATGGAAAAGTTACGGAACGGAAGTTGATTTCTGCAATTAGAAAATCATTTTTTCTAAATATGTTAAAATTTCCTAAAAGTGGTAAATGCACGAACGCTTTAACCACTTTAGATAGTCAAAATGTATATGCTTCGGTAAGCGATGAATGTGACAAAAAAGATAATGAAAGTTGTGTCCCAAATTATGTAATATCCACTTCGGATTATAACTCATTAGACATACCCGATAACAACGCGTTAGTTTACGTCAGCGGGTATTTGTTAAGAAAATGTTTTGATCACCACAAAGATTGTCATGAGCTTACGGCTTATTTAATAGGTGAAAATAATGCACAAAATTATTCACAGGGCACATTTGTCGGGTATAAAGATTATTGCCAAGATGACAACCAAACATTATTAACTGTACCACTGAGTTTTTTGGAATTTGTCGGGTCTATGGAGGAGCGATTCTGCAACTTTTTTGAGCAAAACCACATAAGCTGTGAAATTTTAAAAAGTCTATTACATGAAGTTCAGACTCTGACTTTCTCATTGCCTTGTAATTGTTTTCCACTAGGTTATTGTAAAAAATTGTACATGAGAATGCGAATTTTTTACTGCTTAAAACGTAATAATCGTGGATTTCGACAATTTAGAAATCGTAGCAAGATTTTTTCTGTGACTAAATTGCAATAAGACAATATATTAGGTTTTTTAAATATTATACCAAAACAATAAATCTTTGAATAATGACATACATTCTCAACGACTGCAGAAAAAAAATATATACATTTTTTATCTATTATTTATGTTTTATTCTCAACAATCAATCAAACAATACGAGTGTTATTACCACGATACTTGTTTTCGCACAAGTCAGAATTAACAACTCTAGAGCGATCGCCGGGCGTAGTGTGATTGTAGCAACTAGAAATCAAGTACATACATACACAAGCTTGACTTCTGTTAGTATTCTGTAGTGGCACGCTCAAGATAATAACTAGGAAATTAACATTAACAATATCTGCAATTTGTTATCGATATTGTAATACATTTCTCGAGTTGCAACATGCAATCCTAATATAATTAAACTGTAATGACAGTCATAATTAACTTATATGAATTAGCCGTACCCGTACAAGTAATCTTTATAATCTATAAAGACATTGATTTCACAGTTTAGACTTAATCTTGGATGATAACTGTATAACAACTAAGTGTTACATTTTCAATCGCAATTTTTGTGTGAACTACATCAGTAAGAATTGACGTAATCGGAGGCACTTTGCCAAAAATGTACTTAAACTGCTAAAGTCCTAAATTAATCAAAATGTTATTTTTCTTTGTTACTAGTAGATCAAGTAATACTGTCAAGTCGCTTCATTGGCAATAAGTTCCAACAGTTTTGTTGGACGATATTTGATTATCATTCGTGAACCGTTCCGTGCCAACATCGGAGTGGACTTCTTAAACAGCATGTGTTTTGTGACATGTTCTGATTAATGTCGATGTTATTCTCGCTACACGTTTTGTTATGCTCATTATACCACGTTTTTTAGTTCCTGGTTGTTTAGTTTTTTTAATCGGCTTTGGAATTCGTTGTTGAGGCGTTGACACATAAGATTTTAGTTATAACTTTATAAGATGTAAGTGTTTCGACTATGTTGTTATTAAACTTGTTAGTTTAAGGTATGCATGCACGTTTAAAACTTAAGTAATTATAATAGGTTAATATTTATTCAACAAATATGTAAAACTGACTCATAGATTGTTAAGTATATCGAACTTTTAAAATTGTGTTTTTATATCCAATAAATATTTTAAAAGACATTGTGTTTTTATTTGAATTCTAAAAATCATTTACATTAAATACAAAAATACACATAATCATTACCAAACATTTCATATGTCTGAACTACTGAATACTTTTCTGATGAATTTTACTGCCGAAATATTAATAGAGTTGAGTTCAGAAGCACTTATATCTCAGTTATTTGTGGGTTATCTTGAAGTGTGTTCACTTATCACGGGTCATTGTATCCTGCCCCACTATTTGGCAATTTAGATAAATTACCGATACTTATGTTTACACAAACGCTAATGATTCTGCGAGTGCTGGTCTGATAGCGAATTCTGTAAATGTGTGTGAACATTCGGACTTTTATTACCCTCTATTTAATATAAATTATTCTTAACCTACTTTAAGACATGGTTGGAATAAATTAAAAGTATGTGATAAGATCCTAACAAGGATTAATATTCTTGGAATTTGTTGAATTGGAATAAAGTTTCAGACATTTGCAAAGGAACCTTTATAAGAGGGAATCCAATAATATCTAGTATGATCCTTATGGTTACAAAACAAGAAATTTTCTACCTAGTGTTCAAAAGAAGAATCTATAACCTATAAGTAAATGAATAGATGGCTTCATAAAAACTGTAATTGAACTTTTTAAAAATACCTACTGAAGTAACATAATTAACAGCAGCTTTAGGCAAAAAGTCACCACATCCGACAACAGAAAAAATCGAATCGACAATGAATTCTAAATTTATTTTCTTTCATTTTTAAATCACACAAAAGTTATATAGCCAATGTTTTCATGATAGTTTAGTACCTTGGTACTATTTTAATGGAATATTTTATTCAGTACATATGCAATAATTTTTCACATATACACACTTCCAGCACACCTCACACCTCTGAATTTTTGGAGTCATGTGTGTATTGATAGTTAATCACTACGCACAAAAACGGTGAAGAAAAACATCATGAGGAAACCTGCATACCATAGCGAATTATAAGAATTTCTATGGTATGTAAGTCCGCCAACACGCACTAGGCCAGCGTGGTGGACTATATGGCCTAACCTCTCTCAATCGTAATCACGGTTGTAGAGGAGGCCCATGCCCTGCAGTGGGACGTATATGGGCTGATACAGACACACTTCCAAATGGATTGAAGCCGACTGGCAATGATCGTTAAATTAAGAGGCAAATAATTCTGCAATAGTCGAATCTAGACTCCTTGTAATTTTCAGATAAAGGAAGGAGAAGCAAGGTGACAACTATACGCAGGAAATATCAAGAAAATCTTTGAACCGATACTAAGGTTCAAAGTAAAGCATTCTCCTTTAAACACAGCAACTTGAGTTACACGACACTACAAATCTGTGCTGTCTCCGTTACTCTAAGCTAATTTATAGTTTTTTCGCTTTTTTTAGAAGGTAACTATATTTTTATTAACAGGTTGAGGTTATAAAAAAGTACATTCATAACAAAGTTTTTAATATAAAACACAGTACATGTAGTTTAAGCATTCTAGACAACTAGCTCCACTAGTGTTTATGTTAAACTTTATTACTATTAAAGTAAAACAGTGGTAGCTGGGTAACATAATCGTGGTTTTTATTGTAAATGTAGCTCGTTAACAAGTAGACATGGATTTGTCTATGAGCTGTTGAAACAAATCTAAAAATTAAAACATTTTTACTTTAAATTTAGGTAATATTTTAACTGCCTTATATGTTCTGAAGTATCCTTCAAAATAAATCTTTTTAAGTAACCAAAGGCTTCGTTGTGAAATACCAATTGAAAAATTTAATTTAGCTCAATGTAGTAAATATAATGTGATTTTAAACACACAGACCTTCATTGAACATTCTCTATGAATACAATTAAACTACAATGTGTATTTTTATTACTGACGAAGCAATGTACTCGACTCTTGTTTTCGATGTGAAAATCGTTATCGAACTTAAGTCCATTATTCTATTAGGGGTTGTAAATGTTCGTCATTGTCCACAATTAAATAATACCCTTAGATCCCTCGTGTTTTAAAAAAAGTTATTTCTTTTTAAATTGGTTTATGTTGCTGTTAGTTTTCAATAAAGTTTTATTGGATTTTCGAACTAGATTTATTGACTGTGAAATGGCAAAAGTGAATGCGTTTTTGGATCTTTTAGTACTTTTAGATGTATTAAATCAACTCATAAAATATTTTAAATTATGTTACTTTATATTTATTTGATTTGTAGCTATGGAATGATGTGGAACAGGGTTAGGTTTGTATTTGGACGATATCATTTTTTTTACTAATTTTGTCCGTTAGCTTGCAGTATACACCGAGAACAGGTGAAGCTGTCTTGGGCTTCAGTTAAACGGTACAAGCCTCTTACAGTTCTGATTTGACCATATTGACATGCATCAAGCTGTCTTAAGTAAGCCGTAGATACATTTTTCTCCAACATTCTCAATAATACCTTTGTGCATACCCAGTACATACCTAACAATGAAGACAATTAATACACAGTATTACTCACTTCAAACAAAATTACCTATTAAAGTTTAATTTTTCACCATTATCAATTCACTTTGAACACAATAGAATTAATTTTAACCTAATTATAGGTGTTTTATGCAACGTTAAAACAAAATAACATTCTGAGCCCACCTGCTTAGTAACCACCGAAAAACTACGCTGCAATCTAAAACAATAACATGGTTGTCCTTCTCTGTCACATGGTAAAAACAGTATGTTGGTGAGTGACAAAAACCGTGGTAATACATACATTTGTATTCAATAGCCAATATTATGATAATGGAGTACGAAAGCGCTGTGCGCATTAATGTATTGAAATGAAGTGTAGTAGGTGAGACAATGCTGTTATTGTATACATTATATGTATCAAGGTTATACGCTAACAGAGGGTTACTTAGCCGCGTACTAAGAATAGTAAATTATAATTTATTGTTTGATATAACTCGACGAGACGCAAATTGCTCTAAGTACCTACAAGTAACACTTGCATACCTTCTTTTAAACGAATGATAAAAGTATTTTACAATAGATTGAAAGAAATGTAAACACCTATAAATGTAAGTATTTTGATGCATAATTCCGCATTTCTTGATCTATATAGTGACTGCCTGACTGAAATCGGACGTGCGAAAGCGGCTTTGCTGTTGTGTTTTATTTGGTAAGATTTCTGGGACTTAAGAATTATTACCTTCTTCTTCATCTTCCCTATCATGGACCACAACACTATAAAACTCTTACAAAATGGTTTTATTTTGTTTTAAACATTCTTTGTTTCAATTTGGTAAAGACATAAATTATACCTCCTCCGTGGCGCATTTAGTGTGAGGCTGGCTGCGAAACGAGAAGCCGTGGGTTCGATCCCGCACCGAGACAAATGTTTGTGTGAACCATAAGCATTTGTTTCGAGTCTGGATGTTTGTGAGACCGAAAGGTCTCTCGTACCCTGATACCCACGACTCAAGACTCTTTAATAGTGTGGGGTCAGGAATATGTATGTGACTGTTGGGTGTATTCATTTATTTATACGCATACATAAATAATACTTATAGTCAAATGGAAATCATAGAACATAGCAACTAATTTGTCCTAAACATAAAACGTAATAAGGTTGTAACTAATCCTATTGTTCTTTGTCCATTAGGTACGCCATAACCACGAACGAATTAAAACGTCATCCTATTTACATCACAAATGACAAAGAGACACACAGCCTGGTTTATATTATTATTAGTTTGTTTTTGTGCGAAGATCAGATAAGGGGACTACATAATATCATGCCAACGAAAATAAATTTTATGAAGTAGTTTTAGGGTCTAAACTCTGCACTAACTAAAGGGACTACTAAAAGGACTACTAAGGGACTACTAAGCGCGTATTAGCCAGAAAAATCTTAGTGTAAATTACCATCAAACGCATTAGTGATTTCAAAACCGTTCCGTGACATGAACTGTCAATCCATTGTCGATTTTATTCATTGTATCAATCATTCTAATACTTATGTGTTATTAACGACTCAAAAGATCTCTAAAATTATATAAAAGCAAATTTCGATTTTCATTTCCTCATGTGAATTATTTCAAATTTAATTCCGCACTTCTCATTGAGTATAGAAGTGAATATTTGCACGTAATTGATTGGTGCCGGCCACTACAGCTCTACTGCCCTTTGACAACCGAACAATGGCCCATATTGAATGGGGCACGCAAGCCAGAGGCACATTACATCATCCAGAAGGGGTGGGAATGAAACCGAATTTGCATTCGACATTTATAATTACTAACGGAAAACGAACAAATTTCAAACGAGATAGCAGACCTAGCCTGTTGTGGTTAATATGCAAATTGCTATATAATGAACATTTATATGCAGTTTGGTTTGACAAAAAATATTCGTAGGAAATTATTATTGGTTTACATTGAGTTTAAAGTAATTTTGAAGGATAAATAGTAATCAAACCATAATTAAAGCAATGTTTGAAGTAATATTCTCTTTTATTTCAACAGTGTTATTAAGGCAGTGTTTGACAATCCGGTTGAAAAAGTTAAGAGTTTTCTCTAATCAAAATAACTCATTCCTGCATGTTACCCTACTAAATATTTTCTAGAAGTTTCTGATACAAAAACAACCTCACTATTTGAAGCCAACCTGAACTTCGTTTACCACACATCGGAATTTCAACCCCATACCGTTCACTGCTCAGTAACACGTGGAATATAATTATAAAGTAAGTTTTATGGACATCGCGTACACAAGGGTGTCCCAATCCATTACTCATACACCCCCGAAAATCCGAACGATTTACCCAAACTCATTTGGCTACACGCTGACTCAAAATTACTAATATTTGGGACCATTCCGTTTGATTTATTGTCCCGAGGCCATGTTTTAATGGCTGCCGAGTAAATACGTTTATAATTATCGGTGAAGTGTACGTGGACTACTGTTCTGTGCATGCTAGATGTGATGTCATTGTAATTAAGGTATAATTGGGTTGTCTAACGAGATCAGCTGTTGCTAGTCGATTGTCTAACAGGCTTGACGTATCTTTAGAAGTAGTTTGGTCACTTACAGCTAGTTCAAAAAGTGAATAAGATATATCTAAACCTTTGAGTGAAGTTGGAAACAATTTTGGTGGAAATAAGAATAAAATCTGTGTTGTGTAAGACTGAAGACACGAAGGCAAATCAAATGTGGGTAACGTCTAAACATTCTACATAATTTGAGTAGGTATAATAGTTTTCTTTGTGAATTCATTTTTTTACATAACCAAAGGAATTTGACCGCTGTCTCCTGTAAAGGTTCGTTATATCTAAGCGATTGTAGCTACTTTTCCGGCCTTTGATGATTGAGGACGAAAAGGGTAAGGGAGGGATCATAAGGCCTCCGGCGATCTCAATATGAATGAACATGAGTTCTGTGAAGGACCCGTAGGAACATTGTGTTAATTCTCAAAGAAGCCCTTATTAGTTCATAACAAAGTTTTCTGATGAAAATACATTTCAATAATTTTGTGATTCACGAGAAGTTGTTCCTGTAGTCCCAGTTATTATTTCTTAAATACCTACTTCATAGGCTGAAACATTGTTTTAGTTATTATGTTTGACTAGAATGATATTTTAACACTTTCGTTTAGTCATAACATTTAATATATTAAGCGTACTTTTTTTTTTATAAGGGACAAAAAACGACAGTATGCTAAAACATTAAAATAAAAATATAAACTTAATAGTAAAATTAAATAAACGTACAGCCCACACCATAATCCACATATTGACAGATAAAATTAAAGACTAGGAAAGTCATATTGAACGCTAAATACCCGCTATTTAGGAATTTATTTATTAATGTACCAGATGTAAATATATACTAGGCATGGTGTGTTCACCTCAAGTATATGTCAATTAGGCTAAGTAGTAGTAGTTTATGAAATATTGTATCTTTTTTCTTAATTGAACATCAGTTTAGTGACACTAAAAAAAATATGTATAACTGTAAATTAGTTTCAAAAAGGATGGCTTAAAAACAAAACAGGATAATAATATGACATGCAATGATCACCATATTTTCCACAAATAGCAATCAATAAAATGTTATTTAATTTCCATTACAAAATCGCACATTCATTATATTATCGTAACATTTATTTCTTTTGACCTTGACCCACATAATTATACGAGGGGACATGCAAAGATTTTTATGAAAATTCAATGCAAAGATGCATGTTGTAGGTTTCTTTTGTTTGCAGTTTTACGACTGGTTACCCTTGAATTGATTTCGAATTCTTAAGTACCTATGCATGTTTCCTACTCACATTTTCCTTCATCATAACTATACCTATGATTAATTTTAAATGTTTATCCTGTTCTCCAAATAACGGCGACACCATACCACTCCATTCCATAACTAACTTACCAAAATAGTAATTTTACACCCACAATTGTGTATTTGACTCCATTTTTTCTTGTATTATGTATCAAACAAGGTACTTGAGCATCAATTCAGAATTAAACAAGTTAGAAACATTTTTAATCTTGTGGGAAGAAAAGAAAAGAGATGCAAAATATAACTAGTGACGTCAGTAGTCTTATTATGCCTTACAGTGTGCGCGTGTGAAAGAGACGGTAAGATACACTACGCTCTCACTCTTTCATTTAAAATACTAATATTTTGTTCACATGACAAGCTAGTTTTATACTGTTTTGATAAAAAAAAAAAAATATTTTAAGCGTATTTGTGTTACGTAAAATAAAACAAAAATCGACCATAGTCAAATGCTCTATTGGAAGGCGGTAGCAACAACTTCACCACTATCTTTACAAACCATCGCCTCTTTACGGTTTAAAGCTGATTGTCCTAAGTTATTTGAGTTTTAATCTATAATAACGATAATGGTCGCTCGTTGCACCCCTTCGGTTCTATTGTTTAGTGAACAATGGCGGGGGTCGCATGGCAACAGTCGCTATTGTCGGTCGCTGTTTGTCCGTTTGCTGGCTCGGCAGTCGTGCGTGAAACAGTTTTTTACTACCAATCCCAATTCGCCATTTTTGAATCTAGATATATCTAGATATATAAAATAATATATTATTTTTCGAACGGTGTGTTGTTGAGGGTTTTAGCATCTGTCATTATTATTGCTTGGATGTTGAAAATTCGTCAAATGATTCACATACTTATGGTAATGTGTAAGGCTATGCTCAATAACTATTCAAACAAATGAAATATACTCGTATATGCACTGATATGTTTCGGTGTGTAGGACATTGTAGCCAGAATAACTTCTGGATATATTAAGACTTAACATCTTACGTCTCAGGATGGCGATCGCAGTGGAATGCCAAGTATTGCTTTGTTTCTTTGTGTTCATGAGCGGTCATATCGCTTACTATGAGGAGAACGGCATGTTCGTCTTCCCATTCCCTGAAATAAAAAAACAATATTTTTGTAATACCTCTTGCCCAATGGAAGTTCCATTGTTGTTTTGTTTCTTCTTCATTCGTAAGCCGAATGAAGAAAAAATAATAAGAAATAAAAAGAAACAAAACAACATACTATAGACAATGGAAGGAGAAGAATTAGTTATACTTCGTTCAAGTTTAAATGTGTGTAGAAATATAGTAAAATAGGCGAGGAACAAAGGAAAGGGGAAGCAAGTGATAAACAGAAAAAGGACTGAGTAATGGGGTGACAGTTGCTAGGCAAAAATACATCAGTATATTGAAGGACCCAGCTGTGGCCTATGATTGATTATTATTATTTCTATTGTAGATAGATATATTTATTAAAGTAATCTTATAAAATACTCTTCATTACTTTTTAGAATTGACCTAGGTGCATTTCGTTGGATTCCGGTACCTCTGATAGAATATCCTAATAATCTGATTCTAGTTATTGGCAAATAATAGATTTCTTGTTAAGCTGACGGATTCATGCGGGAGTTACTTGGCGATAATTTTATTGCATTGGGAACTGCTATCTTTATAAAATTTCTGAGAAATCCTATCAATTCTGGAAAATAGTTCTTGGCGATAATGATGTTCTTTTATGCAATATCTAGAACTGGTTGGTTGTTTCGTAAGTTTAATTGATATCTAATTATAATATAATAAACATACTTTGCGCATTTAATGTATTGTTATTTCCCTATATTTTTTCTATTCAGTATCAGCCCAGAGTCAGGAATTTGTGCCCGATATGGCGATAGGCTCGCCACCTATCACATTGTGGGACGGAACATACAAGGCGAAATGTGGGTGCCCTGGCACCTCTGCCTACCCCTTCTGGGAACAAGGCGTGAGTTTATGTATGTATGTATTTCCCTATATAAAATATGTAAATTTGCGTGGTGGCCTGTTGGTAAACGGACTAGACGCGGCTGCCAACATGTTCTCGGTGGTCGCGGGTTCGAATCCCAGGGCACACCTCTGACTTTTCGGAGTCATGTGTGTATTGATAAGTCAATCACCACGCACTAAAACGGTGAAGGAAAACATCGTGAGGAAACATACCATAGCGATTCATAAGAATTTCTATGGTATGTAAGTCCGCCAACCCGCACTAGGCCAGCGTGGTGGACTATATGGCCTAATCACTCTCAATCGTATTCTCGATTGTAGAGTAGGCCCGTGCCCTGCAGTGGGACGTATATGGGCTGATACAGATACAGATACAGATACAGAAAATATTAACAAAATTACTTGTCATTTTTTATGAACTTAAAAATTGTTGTAGCTTTAAACGAACCGATACTAACTTCTTTGTTATAACAAAGTAGGTGCCTATCAAAAACGTCCCAAATGGCATCGAACCGTTTACACCGAAACACCTTTAATTGATCACCGCTGCGCTATATGAGCAGGCCGTCAAAATTCGTTGTACACGTCACAGATCGCAATGAGTGACAAATTGTACACAATCAACATCTGCCCCTGAACCGAGGGGAGCATGAGGTAAAACGTTTTGATTGATCCGTATGTATGGTGAATGTGAATGGTATAAAAATATGGGTATGTTTTTTATAATATTCTTGTGCTATTAATTTGAATAAAAACACTCACCAGAACATGAACGGTATTGTACGGTCTTATAATATTTTTATAGTTATAAGTATGTGCTTATTACAGATGCAGTATTTCTAGAAATATTAACTAAATATGGGTATAAAAACCTGCGGTTATTCTGTCCCAATTCCATTCTTTATGAAGAATCATCAGATTGCGTATTTAGTGACAATGCTTCACTAATCAGTGACAAAATATTTTATCTGTTACAGATATAAAGGGTTATTTCGTACATTAAATAAAAACTTATGCATCTAGAACTCACTTCTATGATTACTAGTTGAGACTCGCGCCACACCGTGACGTATGTTTCGACACCTTTATGTAAGTAACTGGACAGCCGGCGCCAGCTGTTCTCACCCACTTTCCAAATACATCATAATACTTCTATCATTTCACGGTGAGGCATTTCGATTTTTTTAAATGCAAATTGATTTTTTAATCGTCCAATAAGCGAGCTTGGATTGTGCGTAATAACTAAAAGTTTAAAATATTTTTTAATGTTCTCTTTTTTCAGCGAATAAAATTATTATATTCCTTATTCAAATAGTCTTTGTTAAGGTCTTCTTAATCGTTAATTTCTGATTCTTTCTGATACTTTAGTGTTGTAGCTGTCAAGAAGACACGGTGCGAGAAACTCCCTCAGCGACACCAACTGTCTTCTTTTTATAGCCATATACATGCCATAAGAAAGATACTTTAAAGATCTCCACATCGACCTGTGGGAAGCAGCCTGCATCCAGTGACTTCTTGCAACCTTGACCAGGTAGTCTGTCCAACTTGTAGACGAGAATACGGCATTGCGCTTGCCTGCACGTGATCACCACTCCAGAATTTTTCAGCCCTATTGCCATTTTTAAAATGGTTAGTTTTATTATTTTTGATACCTAAGGCTAAACAAAATCTCAATTATTCTTCCCATATCATATTTTTGTACACAAATTATCCAATATTGCTAAATTTGGACCACAAGCTCTAATTTTCCTTACCTTTTTCAATAGCCTAACAGACATCGAAACTTATCAAAAGTGTTCTTGACCGAAATGCTACTACCATTCGTTTGTAAAGTAATCCAAGGGATTAGCTGTACTCGTAATGTGAAGCAAACATCCATTGGTTATCACGCAAAGACAGCCTGCGTGGCGCAGTTGGTTAGTGCCGGCTGTTTAACGAGAGGCCGCGGGTTCGATCCCCGTACCGAAACAAATATTTGTGTGAACAACGGATATTTGTTTCGGGCCTGAAAGCCTTTCGTAGTATTCGATACTCCCGACATAAGACCCGATCTTAGTGTGGAGTCAGGATTATGTATGTGACTGTTGGGTGAATTTATTGTTTCTATTTATTTAAGTATTGCCAAGGTCATCGCAAATGGAGTCGTTGTAGATTTGTGATAAAGAAATGTGTACAAGCGCATGGGGTTTATACAAGTCTTATTTCTTAATGGTGGTTGGTGGATCAGCTGTGATTGTGCAGTGGTGGAGGTAATAAACTAAGCAATATAAATGGTCTTTTTCAAACACATCTTTAATCAAAGTGATTGAGGAAATAATCGTTTCATAGATTTACGCGAATATTACACATTGAAATAAAACTATTATTTACGTGTTTTATCGCGGATTTGGTTAAATTCACGGCAAGTTAAAAAAATGATAACAAAAAATACCAATTCCGCGATTTTTTTTTAAATAATAAATAATTTCAATAAATGGGAAAATACGTATTTTCTATTATGATATCTGTCACAAAAAATGTTTGCTGGCTTTACCATTGCATAGAATTCATTTCATCATCATCATCATATCTGCCACAAGTCCACTATTGAACATAGGCCTCCCCCAAGGATCCCCACAATGAATTCATTTATTTTTGAATTATGAACTAAACTTAGATTTCACTTTATATTTTGTTCTGCATAAAAGTGATAGCGTACACTCCAAAAATAAGCTGGGACTAGAAGACGCAACTATTATTACTAATATATCTAGCATGTTGAATGGTCTTTTAAAACGAATAGTATCACAGTAAAATGACCAAACAAAATAACACTTCAATAAATAGTATCAATTAACTTAACAATCACCCTTTGTACTGTCACTCTAAAAATCTACTATTTCTTCGAAGTCCCAAACTCGCCTCTTCCGGCCAATATGGACCGGAATGTGTTCCATAACAGTACAAGTAATTGTCTGTTTGTCCGGAGGTGCTATTAGCACCGCAGATTGCGGCGAGTTTGCACCGTTTAGCGCCAGGTGGCGGTGGGCGCACCTTGTTGAAATTAAAATGTTGTGCCACACACCCGGGCACAAAGAGAGTAACCCGAAAACGAAAAAAAGGCACCAGTGAAGATAATTTGTAAACATATAAAGCACGCGATTATGTTGTGTTTAAGAAATGTTGAATTCAAAACGGTTTATTTGCTTTAACCTACTAACATAAATAAAAAAATACAATAATTTTGAAACAGCTTAAGGAAATTACTAAGTTATCCAACTAACGGTTTTCCTTTCAAACAGCGCTGATTTTCAGTCACTCCTGTGTTCCTAAGATTTTATTATCAAAATATATTCTTTTTTTAACGAAAAAAAAGCTGATACAGATTAAAAAAAGGATTTATTAATTCAATCTCAACTTTACAACTTGGCCATAAATGTTAATAAGGGCATGTGACGCTCTAGAACAGTGATTCTCAACCACTGTGCCGCGGCACTTTTGTGTGCCGCCAAATTTCAAAAGTGTGCCGCCAAATTTTGCAAATATATAATAATGTTAATATTATTAAATTATATCATTTAAAAAGAAAAATATTTTTAACATGAATATGTATTTAAATCCACAAAAAAGTTAATTATTTTATTATTTGCTTTGCAACGCGTTTTTTCTTAGTGCCAAATTGTGATGAAGCGGCGTGCATAGCAATAGGAATATATCTCAAGGCGCTCTTTGTGTGCCGCCAAATTTTGAAATCGTTAAATATGTGCCGCAACAAAAAAAAGGTTGAGAATCACTGCTCTAGAAAGTAATGCGCTCGACAGTTTGTGGTTCTTGGACTATACAAACTAAACAAAAGGCAAACATATGGGTACAGCTATAAACTAGAATCGGGACAAGAACACACAGGTATAAAATATTCATATAAATAAGAATAAAATTCAGAAAATAAATTAATATTTTCTGATTTATTTACTTTCTAGAAAATAGTTCTAACTAAACTACTTCCTTATAATTATCTTTTAGATGATCTAAACGTATTTAGACGCATACGCATAAGACGACAAAAGAAAAAAAGAAAAATAGGGAATGACGCTACAAATATAAAGAGAACATTATACCTGATTGGTCTTTCAGTTTCAGGATATCTAAGCTTCAGCACAAGAAAATTCTATAACCATTAAACAATTGAAAATACTCTAAAACATACAATCAATATAAACTATAAAAATACATATTTGTATCTGAATGAAAATGTCTAATTTATAACTTACCCTATTCTGTCGTTTGCGAAACTATGTCAAAATATTGACTGCATTTCACACAAGAGGTCATTGTAGTGCAGGCTCAAATTTTAGCGGGAGTAACGGAGCTTTAGGGCCAGGTAACTTGATCTCTCAGCTCGTAGACGATCAATAGTCAAGGAGATCTTTGTGTACGGTCGTTTACATCCTTCGAAGCGTCTATTGAATTAAGGTACAAAAAATTGCAAACAAACGAATCAGCTGATGGTAAATTTACGTCCATGGACATCAATAGTTGAATCTATCCCACTAAATAGCAGGGCAAATGCACTGTTGCATTAACTTGTGTTGTTTGACATTGTAGCTAGTGAAACTACTGGATATATTGAGTCTTAACATCTTATGTCTCAGGATGGTGAGCGTAGTAGAATACGAAGAATTACTTAATCCATGGTGTTGGCTAGTTCTGCTACTGTCTATGAGCGGTCGTATTATTCATTTCTATAAAAAAGTTTATTTTAGTCAACGCTCTTACGCTGGGTGGAGTAAAAAAAATAGCAGTTTCGAGAACTGATTAAAACTAGTAGTGCTTAGTAGTATCCAACCAGCATGGCTTAAAATTCAGCAGACATCGAGTAACCAAACTAAGATTTGATAGGTTCGATTAATGGCCTCAGTTTAGTCCAATGTCTATGTACTTTGTTCATGAAATAAAGTCACACAGAGAAATGAAAATTATTCCAATACAAATCCGTATGACTCATATACATAAAAACAGTGGCCATATTTTTTATTTTATCGCAATGTGCCACATAAATCATCATGAATTGAAAACTATCGAGTACAAACAATCAGTTTTCTAAGCGTCTAAGTCGGGAACAAGGCTCATTGTGCGGAATAGAGGCTCTCTGTCCACCCACAATGATAACGTATCATGTAACATGTTTGTACTCAAACACCACTCTATAAACATTGTAGATTTCAACAGATACTTTATATGGTAGAAGTTGAGAGAGCCCCAGCGATCTAATAACAGCAAAATTTCGATCTTATACATACTTGGAAAAAATATATCACCATTATTTAAATTCTACGTCCAAAGATGAATCCAAATTTAGTATCTTTCGACAGTGGAGATAATTATGGCAAATCACAAATGCTTATTTGCAGCCAGATTGGAGACTGTCCCGCCCTCACACCCACCACTGTAACTCCTGTGAGCCAGGATCAACAGTGGCACGCAATGTAATGACACCGAGCATTGAAGATTGACGAGTCTCCGGGAATGTCTAACTTGTCTTTAACCCGCAACGAAATTAAAGACAGTTAAGTTAATAGGAGGAGTTGGAAATAAATTATCGTCCACTTCCCTCCGTGCAAAGCGTTGCAGCCGGATTGACAAAAGTATACAAAAGCTTAACCCGAAATGCGACAAATTCACATTAGCTCCTGTGACAAGTTTTTCACCTTTGTATACGGTAACATGTGCAGGTACCATCAGTAAATGCAACAATATATTTAAAGTATAAGTTCAATACAATTTATCCTACGTTCATACAAACTCGCTTTTCCCCGACACTCAGTAGTCAACCGTGGGCGTTTCTTGTTTATACGTAATTTTAGTGTGTTACCGTCAAGCGCGCTGTGACCGTTAATTACACAGAGCTGTCGTACCACGCACCATTGCGTTCTCACATGTATTCTTCCACTTTTATTGACAGTTTCGTAGTTTGGTAAGATGGCAAAAAGGCCGTGTATTTGATATCATATTTTGTCTAAAACATGCTGTTTTCTGTAATAAAAAAAAACTATGGAAAATATTTTAAATTGAGTATTGAAATCTGAACTTCCTGTTGTCATATCTCGTGATAAATTATTATATGATCCGACTTGATATTTTGTTTTATAACCATGATTGGCGAGACGAGCATGTCGTTCGCCTGATGGTTATAGATACAACTGCTCATGGATTGTAGCATAAACCAAACAACACCATGAATTACTAAGCAAAGCATTCCATTGCGATCGACAATCTGAGGCATAAAATGTTAACTCTCATTAGATCCAGTAGTTACTCTGGTTACAATGTCGTTCAATCCGGGTCACAACAGTGTATTCACACATATGAGAGACCTGGCACCATTAGAATACACTTAATATTGTTGATAAATGACAGTAAAGTGGGCAATATTATACTGGTCATGTAAAATACTACTAAATTTTACACAATAAATGCAATTGCATAAGGTATAATTAATTTATCGTGCCGTCTTAGCATATTAACAAGACAAAGAGTTGACGCAATGAATCATTTGTCTGTCGTCTGTCGCTATGTGCGAAAAGTCACGTCGGACACGGCCGGGAGTCGAACCGGTAGTGACGCATCATGACACTGAACTATATTGTGAAATACTATTAACATTTATCGTGTTGCACGAATTGTGAATAAGTTTTTGCGTTAAAAAATATTTTAGAAAGTTAAGAAATATATTTTAAATCATTTATTTCCTTTTATATAACATTCAGTAATACATGATTTTTGTCGTTTATATTGTGTCCCACTGCTGGGCAAATTCCTGTCCTTAGTTATTCCAACTGACCCTGTCTTCGGCAAGCTCTTGCCATTTTGAATCGAATGCATCTTCGGTCTTCCGCGTATTCTCCAAAGTCGCAGAAACCCAGTTTGTAGCCACCCTGGTCCATACATAGTACATGCACAGTATTTAAAAAAAATATTAACTAAATTTTTAATGTTAAATATGTTTTAAAATATTACTAGCATTATTTCTGAATATTTGAAAGTATAATTTAAATTAATTTTACCTATACATTCGTCAAAAACCTACACCGAAATACACATAAAAACTTGTTAGTCATACAATTTCTTTATCCGCATGGGAACAGACTCAAATTATCCACTACACTAAACTAAAGGCGTACACTAAAAACCCAAAATTTTCCACCTAAAACAATGTCATAATCTAAAAATAATCTACCAGTAATCTAAAAGAACTTTCTACATTTACCTACATACAACTGGCGAATAAAATGATAACCATTTGCACTACTGTTTCGTCATGCACTGTGAGAGCGTGACGTGGAGTTGACTCACTGCGCGCACTGTTGCTATGGCAGGATGTTAAACCGGTCGTGAGTTGTGACGTCACTATTGTGTATCGCTTTCCTTCGTAATACAATTATTTTTATAAAGTATATAGAATTGTTACAGTATATTTTAAGTATGTATGTGCAGTGTGGTTTATTTTTGGAAGGTCATTGACCTGCTTGCACAAATTAAAGATAAGTTCGCTATGTGTAGACAACGTTATCTTATGTACTGGAAGTACGGAAGAGGGATAAACTTTCGTGTTTTCTTAAATAGGCGCATATTACTCTATAGTTGGAGGAAAAAATCTACAATTCACACATAATATAAAATGAATTCGAAAATAAAATATAATTCAAAATGATTTCAAACAAGAGGTGACATAAACATCGATTTTTATTTAGGTAATTATGCATGAAAACAGCGGTCGTGTTTACAAAAATACCACGAAAAGCTATTATAATGGTTTTTTAAATCAAAACTGATATTTACTGTAAATTATGTTAGTATTTCGGCGATAAAACAAAAAAAAAATATTTTTATAAATATGTACACCACTTTACATCCACATTAAGAATTGATGTCAAAACTTACATTTTTATTTGAATGTGTTGTAAATATGGTCTGACGTCACGAATCTCGCTTGGCGAGAGCATTTAGAACATTCGCAACATGTCGCCAGACATTTTATGTGTTTGTTTTAATTCGCCAACGCAACGGGAGTGTTGACCTCGGCCGTTACAACTATAAATAAGCGTCAGGGAGTTAGATCAATTAGTAATTTTTTATGCTACTGTATTGGTTTCATACTAATATAAAGTATACGGTAAAACAGATCCTTGACAGCCTCCGTGGCGTAAATGGAAAAATATAAAATAGAAATAAAATTCCTACCTTCCTTAAAACATTCAACCATGTTTTAAGGAAGGTATATAAAATATAACAGAAATGCACATCAATTGATATAAACATACAATTATGAGTCAAACTAATAGACGATTCCATAATGATTTCTAGAACATTCGCGAACGATCGTTTATTAAATTATTATTTTTACGATAACAATGTAGTCATAATAATATTATCTTGCGATGATTAATATAACCATGATACATCTGGATGATTAAATTAAGAGCTCTCTTATCAAACGGTAGCCATAGTCAATAGGAGACTTAAAAACCAAAGTTCACGTAGGAAACGATAAAAGTATTATGAACTGAGAAAAATATGATCATAAATAATGTTGCATTATAGGTCGAATTATTGTCTTTTTTTGTACTACTCTTTGTCGACTTAAGGTTGTTTTTAAAGAGCTAGGATCCTAAATTGGTGTGCATGACTGTATTAACAGTTTTAAATCCGATATCAGGGATCCAATGATTTGTCAAAATCATTCGATTCAAATTGTTTGGAATTTGACAGAACATCCTATAAAATAGGTTACATATAATATGTGTTAAATCTTTCTATGAATAAGGTCTTTGACAATAATATACCACAAAGCTGAGCCAAGCCTCCAAATCGATCAAAAACCGCTGGTGTAATATTGAGAAGCCAGATAAGACACTTAAGTCTTATAACTGGAGATGCCACATTCGTAGCTAAATGGTGAAGATTGAACAGGAAACCAGCCCTAGACAGTCCTGGCATTGCCTGAGGTAACTCAAATCTAGATTTCCTTCCAGAACGGTAGAAAATATATATATTCGAATGAACAAGATGATTTGATAATATAGCCATTGCTTGGTGACCTAATCCCATAGGAACCTTGGTAAAATATATGAAAAGAAGAACTGATCAAAAGTAAGAAGTAATCATTCGCAAGTAATACACGGCAGCAGTCACGTAGTCTAGTCATTATCGACGGTAATGGCGGGAGCTATTAGCACAAATACGATTATATTAATTAAACCGGTTTGTAAATGTATTGATTTTTATGGTTCCGTAAACGTGAGGTAAAATTTGGTACGAGTTTTGATTTGATGATCTAAATATGTATTGTTTGTTAAAGGGATTTTCTAATACAATAGGTTCGGCAACCGAGCAAATAGGTCACCCGTTGGCAAGTACTCACTATTGCCCATGAACATTGTAAAGGAAGATAATTATGATTTTCGAAGATAATGGGATCAACAGTTTTTTTTTCAGGTCTTCTAGATATTATAGGACTAAAAAGTTCGCCAGGATTTTTGATAACCACGACATAGGAGATGCATATACTTCGCTATGAGACTTTTTGTTTTTATTGACGGAACCCAATACTTGGCTTGGTCTTAAATTGTCGTTTCTTTAGTTCCACAGTGATTCACTGTGTGACGTATTGCTTACATAACATAAAGATGTATGCTTTATCGCCACTATGTGGGTCAGCTTATTTGTATTAACGTTCATTTAATTTACCCGAGCCGGATTTGAATTTATTGTTTTTTTGTTTGTCAGCCTCCGTGGTTGGGAAATTGGCTGTAAAACGAGAGTTTACGGGTTCGAACCTCATACAAGTTTGCTTCACATGAGGGTGCAATGACACCAAACCTCTCGTGGTTTCCGAACCTTTCTATACAAGGCCTGGTTCTTAATATTGGGTTAAAATTGTGTGTGTGACTGTTGGGTGTATTTATTTTTACTTGTATTTTATTTCTATTCTTCTATTTAAAATCCTATTTTTTGACGCAACAGTGAACTAAAATACGTTGATATGGTTTTCAAGGTGGACAAAAGACAGAGAGACAGAGTGATCTGAGCTACTTATTACTCTGAAAAGAATGTCTGATTTCTGTTCACAGAACGGCCACGGTCAATAAAATTAAATATAATAAAGGTATCGTTTCAAGGACGAAATAAGCAAATATATTAAAAATATCCAAAATTCCATGTTTTAAAACTAATAAATGTTCATTGGGTTTGTTCAGTTGTCTAAACCCCGCTTTGTGTCCCCGAGGTCATATATTCGATTCCGTATTCGTGACAACATGATTTTTAATATGGGTCGTACAAAATCACACAATAAACGCAAATATTATGAACAAATTAAATATATTCAATATTAAATTAATTAGCATAATTTATTAGTTTCGTTATTTGCTTTGGCGTAAAATACCAAAAGATTTTGAATAAATTATAATACATAAAACAATTTTATTTTCGACTCATAAACGTTCTCACTGAATTATTTAAAGATAATTCGTTTATTTTATAGAATAGATTTTTTCAATACAAGCTCAGAAAACCGTACAACTAACTTGATTTTATAATGGAAGATCACCCTTACTATTATATGACTAGTGGTACAACTCTCCTATCTGAGAAGCTGCCAAATAGCATTGTATATGCACTGTTGTGATTCGGTTTGAAGGAAATTGTAGCTGGAGTGACTACTGGACATATTGAGACTTAACGTCTTATGTCTCAGGATGGCGAGCGATAATTGAAGGTATATTTATTTTTGTCCCTATTCATGACCGGCCGTACCGCTTATCATCAATCAAATGGCATGCTCTTTCCACTATCATTGCTATAAAAAAAAGTTACTTATTGTAAACATTTATTTTAAAAATAATGTTTGTGAAGAGTAAGCCTGACAATGTCCACCAATATTCCTCAATATCTTAAAAATTTGGCGTCATAAAAGTCCTATCATATTAAAACAAATATTCCTCCATAATGGTTTTTTAAATATACGCGAATGTTACTCATTGAAATAAAACTATTATTTACTGATTTTATCGCGAATTTAATTTAATTGTAAAGTAATCGAAATGCCGGGAAGTCAAAAATGTAAAAAATTAAACTAAATTTGCGATAAAATCCGTAAATAATAGTTTTATTTCAATATATTCCTCTAATTAATAACAATCACGTTTTCACATAGTAAATATGACGAAATAAATATAGATATAATATCACTCGAAATATTGTAACAAACAGGAAACGGGTGAATATCATTAGCTCACAATTTGTATGCAGAGAACTGTGGTATTATACTATATTCATAGGCAGATCTGTGGAATATTAAGAAGTAGGTCGTTGAAACAGGTAGTAACATTTAACAGAAATTGTTATGTAAGAAGGAAAGGGTTTTTGAGGATTTTAGCTTTTAGGGATCGATATTCTCTTCCTTTCCCCTGGGAATAAATGCGCGAATGGAACGAAGAGATGAAATATATATGGCGATTAATATTCTATTTTATTTACCAATTGAATACATAAACATGATAATGTAGATATCTAAATTAGAGGTTAGCGTTACATTACTTAGCATAGATTATATTATAACTAAGTATAATATGAATACTTATATATTTATGAATTTGGCTTTATATGTATAAGATATTAATAATGATAAAAGCAATGTCTTTTACATTGTTATAGATATTCCATAGTACGTCCATTATTGATTTAACCGCTTCCCGAAGGATTTCCAGTTCGACCCGTTGCAAATTAAACACCCCATTACTAATTAGTAAATATACTTCTGACCGTCTTGAGAAGACTTACATATCTAAGAACCCTGAACAAGAACTTCAAAGACGATCGAATGCCAAGCATTGCTTTGTAATTAATTGTATTGTGCGATTTTGCGACTGTCCATGAGCGATCATATCTCTTACCATCTGGAGAATGGCACGATTGTCTCGTAATTAAAAATAATTTAAAAAAAAATCACCCACCCGATCTAGGTAAGAAGGTCTAAGACCTTCGTATCACTTATCCGTAGAACCCTGTCTCTCACAGTAGGACGTATATAATCTGATACTTTTTATAAATATTAATATACTTATAAGATAAACAATCTAGAATCTTCGATGGTATCTCAACTCTAAGCTTAGTTACATAAGGTTGTAAATGATAATTATCTGCACGCACAGAGGCACTTATCTGGTGACGTTTAACCCTTAATTTGGCAAGATATATTTTTCTTTAAATTATTAGTTTTTCTTAAATAATCGTTATATTATATTCCATTAGAGACAGAAAAAAATAGGAAAAAAATTATTTATCCGTTATTTTTTTTTATACCCATAGTATAATATACTATACATAATCTTATGCTTAGAATTGTACATATCGGATTGTTTGTATAATATACTATACATTTGCAACTTAAAACCATTATGTAGGAAATATTAACACAGCAAAAAAACATTATTTATTATGATAATTGTAAAAAAATTATCTCTTATTCGGTATACCAAGCCCTAACTGATATTAATTGCAAAATAAGGTAAAAGGTCTGATTTTCAAACATGGATTATGTGTCTACCAGCGAATTATCTATGCAAAATGTAGAAATCTATGAACTTGTTGGTATCTTCTTAGAGTTATTATTCCGGCAATGAACTCACATCTCATTGTAGAAGAATATGACGATATCTAAATATGACGGCACGTATTTTTGCGTTATTAACATTAATAGAACGACCAGTCTCTTGTCCTGAGTATTGATTAGAATTATGAACAATGTCATTAATTATATAATCTGAGAAGTAATCAAGAACGAATAGTTCAACGAAGGTTTATTTAGATACATTTCTGCTTAAACGTTATCTTCGAAAATAATAGCATATTGAAGGTATCCTATATTTTTCCTAAATATGGACAGGATAAACTTTAGTGATGTGGCAAACATTCGTTTAAATCTTTTAGTGGGGGTTTTTATTGACTGAAGGGATTAATTTACAATTCAGTTGGACGGTGTAGAAAAAAGATCAGAAGGAAGAGAAAAAATATTGGTGGAATAGACGGTAAATCTCCTCTTCTGGAAGAACACGAAGGCATTAATGTAATTGGTGAATAGGTCGCCTAATTTTTAGGGGCTGATTCAACATTTTGTGAAATAATCGGATGTGAAGTAACTACACAATACTACCAGATACTGACAATGAATGTTAGTATTTGGTAGTATTATATGGGGTAGTAGGGAAGTATATGGGGTTATACATTCTTGGGGTATATGCGGTGATAGATATTCTTCCTCTGAATTTGACTCCAGACCAAGATAGGTTTGTTTACGTCAAAATATTGCAGTATTGTCTTCAGAAAACGAATTTAATCTTTCAAGAGACGAGTCAATATAGTTCAATGTAATAATGGCTGTCAGTCATAACTCAGCATGAATGAGCAGGCTGTCCGGTGTGGTACCGCTGTCTCACAGAAGATCGACATGAAGATGTCATCTTTGCCGGCACATTTCAGTCGGTGAGTGAGATTGCCGGTTTGCCGTATTGGGCATCCCTTTCCTCTTCCCACCCCGTCTTCCCGTTTCGATTTGTTGGGCCGGCAACACATCTATGATCCAACGGTTGTCGACGTTCATGGGCGGCAGTGATCACTCACCATCAAGTGACCTGTATCCTCGTTTGCTGGGCCAATGCAAAAAAAATGACAATCGAAGGAATATCAGAAGACGTAATATCACGTTATTTTCAAAATATGAGTTTCGTCCTTTTCTTCTCCTGAAAAATCACCACCAACGTCGGATCTACCATCTTCAGGCGGGATCAAAGCAAGGATGCGGAGCGTCTGGTTATGGATTTCCGCTGTTAAATAAAAAAAGACATAGGACATGCAAAAATCTGAAGACTAAGTTATTAAAAATAATGAAAAATAAAAAAGGACAAGTATTAAGAGATCATGCTAGATGCTTATAGTTAGAAATGTATAGTATAATATACAAATATTAGGGATATTTGTTACTTGAGTATAGTGAAATGTATAGCCTACTATACTAATGTTAATAAGTTCACTTTGTAAAATATAGCGAAATGTATAGCCTGCTATACATAGACCTTTAGCGTCAATTATCACTGAAAATATTGCAAGAAAGTTAGTTCTTAGTTACTGATTCCATTTATCAATAATTTTGCAACATATGTAAAAGCAAAATCAGTATGTTTTTACATAAAAAACAACAAAAATATGGTAATTACCGAGAACAGGCGCTGGGGATTCATTTTCAAAAACTTATACGTGTCAAATGTTAATGTTATTCCAACATTTATACTAGAAAAATAGGTTTATTTGACAGATAACATGTTGCCATATCGTATAGTAGAAATAAATTTAATATTTTTTCAAACGAAGAGACTCAGAAATTTTTTAAAGTATACGTATAATATAGTATACGTTATGAAATTAAGGGTTAAGCTTACATTTCTTTGTTTGACACGTGTAGCTACGTCACATACTTATCTACTATTTATATAGAATACGTGCCCACTGCTGGGCATTATGTTATACAAAGTAAATGCTGAGTTTAATGACTGACTAATTGACTGCTGTAATGGTCCATATGCTTATGGATATTAAAAGAAAGAACGTAAGAACCACGGTTCATTAACATAAGTAGCCTATTTGAAAGATCAGTAACTTTTAATAGCTATTTTTACTGAAGATAATATAGAACTGCTGAAATTATGTTGTATCACTACATAGTATAAAATAAAGTCGCTTTCTCTGTCCCTATGTCTCTATGTATGCTTAAATCTTTAAAACTACGCAACCGGTTTTTGATGCGGTTTTTTTTTTAATAGATAGAGTGATTCAAGAGGAAGGTTTATATGTGTAATACGTACATATTATTGTCCAGAAATCTAATTGTACCCGAATGAAGCCGGGCCGGGCCACTATTTATTTATAAGAACTGGTTAAACTGTCCACTTTTATTTCACAGAAAAAGACGTGATGCGACGATTTTGCTGTCGTATTTCGTTTGGTTGCCGAAGCCTCATTATCTCATAATAGTTTATTAGATCTACACGAATGTTACACGTTGAATTAAAACTAATATTTTATCGCGGATTTGTTCCACTCCGTAACCACGAAAGCTGTAAAGTAATCGAAACGTGTCGGAAAGTAAAAAAATGCAAAAATTAAACCAAATCCACGATAAAATCCCTAGATAATAGTTCTACCTCAATATTTCTTTCCCAGTCTCATCTTTTTCCCTTCCTTTTCTTCTCCTTTAAAAAAACCGGAAAATCATTATACAAGTATTGTAGATACCTATTCATAATCGGTTAGAGATTACAATCAAATGAATCGTTTGATTGTTTAACAAAAATATCAGTACAATGGTTGTCAACATTGTCGCTAAGCAATTGCACTTCACCCTAATATCACATTATCGCTATTACAGCTAATTGACGTAATTAATTAATATTGCCGACTATCTAACAAGGAAGCCGGGCTAGTTTTGCGACCTGATAAAATTGAGCAAAACACCTAGACAACTGCTTTTAGCAATGAGTAAAAACGCCTTATCTGTAATGGGTACTGATAACAGATTGTTTTGACTCTGATCTTATGAAATTGTACTTACTGTGTAGTTATTTACTAGTATTTAAAGACTAAACTTGTAGAGAGCCTTGTGATGTACATGATGTTGGAAAAGAAAAGAGGAAATATGATAACACAACCGGCGTGTTATTTGGAGTTTGGTATAATATTAATAAAAAGGAATTTATGGGTTAATAAAGTATGTTGGTCACGTATCCGTATGTTTAAATATCATGTTATTCCGTTATCTATGACCTTCGAGACACCAGGTTTCGACAAAAACACGAGTCCAATAAAAACATCGCGAACGTTACAACGGCTTCAGTTACCAGGCTCGATGACTCATTACTTATCAAATTAATAGCCTATGATTTATATTTTTAAAATAATTTTAGTATTTTTTATACTGTTGATGACATCATACACAACGTATGACGTAAAACAAACTATTAAAATATTAAAAAAAATGTAAATAGAAGTCAAAATGCAATAGTCCAGTATGGTGCCTTAGATTTATGCGAATATGAAACATTTATGTAAAACTAATCGAAATATTGGGAAGTGAAAAACTGTAAAAATCAAATCTATTTCGCTTTAAAATCCGTAAAAAATAGTTATATTTCAATCAATAGTCCATTTTTTCCTTACTGGATACAATCATTTATAACGTAAAAAAAATTCTTGGCTATATATTTATATAGGTATATAGATTTTATTTAATTTGACATGACATGTTTGATTTTAAATATCTGCTGATTACTCTGTATGTGTTAGGCGTAAGGAAAAATTAAAAATGATGCAACAAAACAAATTGAAACTTTGGTTTTAGGGTTATATTGATACTAGAATGTGTAACTTACTATAATTATGTAATCCTTTATTACTTTTTTTTTTCTTATCTTTTTTAACATTACAATTGAAATACCAAAATGTTTTTTGTCATACTGCATACGTAAGGCAAAAATAAGTTGGACGAACTGATAAGTCCATTGGTGTTATCTATTACCTTCCTCTACAGGGATATAGGTATTAGCTTACGTATATAATGACTTAACATTTCTGATACACAACAAACAGGAAAACATATCCGTCATGTATGACGTCACATATCTGTAACCGGATGAATCTTCGAATATACTGTAAATAACAATAGTAATAACAAATAGACTGCCTCGATGGCGTAGTTGTATTAAGGTACGGTTACAAAGCTGAGGTCCCGGGTTCGAATCCCGGGTTGGGCAAAGTGTATGTATGTAATAACTAATAGCAAGTGAAGACGATATTTCAATAAGCCAAATTTTTCTATATGCGATTGGGATTCACAAAGCCCATCGGCTAATATTTTTATACCATATAGTGTAATGTATGCAGAGATGAGTGTTTTTTAGGAACCCATTTACAGAAAACACTGAAAAGTCAATTTTGGGTGTGTAATTTTAGATGTGAAAAATTGTTATAATATAATGGTCAGTTTCTTTTTACCTATTCTGTGGGGGGCATTTAGCAAAATCAGAAATACAGAGTATATCAAGACTGCTACCGAAAACGAAGCCGGGTGGTAGTTTAAGCGACTTCACACAATGCAGCAGAAAAAGTTGCAAAAAAAAGCGATAAATTCTTTTGGTTATTTTATCCTATGACCATATTTGGGTGGTAAATACATTTTTTCCTAAAATAATAATACCTTTTTATTTATAAATAATCTAAGGTATAAAAAAGTTTAAATTATTATTTTAGCAAAAACTATGGATGATATTTAAAAAATCATAAAAAATAATTGTCGCGTTTCTTTGCGAAATTTTTGGTTGCATTGTGTATAGTCACTAAAACTACCACCCGGTTTCGTTTTCGGTAACAGTCTTGAGATATAGAGCATGCTAAGGCTTCAAAAATAACAAGGTGGTGATTCTATTCCGATAAAACCAGCCAACATGTCTCGCGGAAATACCAGAATAAAAAGTCAAGTTCAGTGTTTCATCATTAATAATATAGAAATCCCTGGAAACAAATTCTGCGGTAAACTGGTTACTGGGGATATGAATCCGTCAATTGCATCATTTATTACGTCATTAATTTTGTTTTCAGAAACGGTATCAATGCAGTGTTAATATTTTTAATGTACATTTTCATTTATATTTGAGGAAGGAAACTTTTAAATAAATTAAGTAATAGAATTGGGCAATTGCTAAGTCGCTGGCTGTGTAACGATGTCTTGGGTTCGATCTCCGCTACCAAAAAATTTCGGTCTATAAACATTAAAATAGCGTGGGTCTTTAATTTAGAGACCAATACATTTTTCTATAATTTACTTTGTTATAGTAATATTTAAATTGAAGTTTTAATATTATATTTTTATTGCGAGAGATAATTTGAATAATAAGCTATGTATATTTTGAATTTTTTATGTAAATATATTCAATAATTAAAAAATACAATATACTCGACATTAAAACACTGAGAAAATACATTTTAAATGTGGTTATTAAACAAATTAAAAAAATGGAAGCTTCCTTTTAAATATTGTACGTGTCATTTATTTCTGTAGATCTGTATACATTCTGTTGTTTTGTTAGTTTGGAAACAAATTATTCATGACACTCTTAAAAGCTCAATAATATGACATAATATAATATGGCCATTAATCTTACAATCGATTGAGGTTAAACAGGAATACAGAGTACCAATCGATATAAGGCTTCGAAGCCAAAAATCTTTAAGGATTAATAAGTACTACAATAACTATTGCGCAAAAGCACGTCTCAATTTCAACTTAAAACACATGACAGTAGTTGCCGGAAATAACACCCTGCCATACAAGGCGACGGGAGCATGAAAATGTGCAAGCCTAGCAACTGTTCACTACCTGGAAATTGAACTGATACCTCTGTGGCGTCACACGGGTGGATTTAGTAAACACTCGATTCGGGGAAACGTGACTATAGACAGCGGTCATCGGAGATTCGTACGCTTCCAGAATATTACGTTGTTGGGTTTGTGGCAATATCTCTCGTAGTTTCTGATATTATAATGTACTTTTGTCATAGGGTGGAGTAAGGACTATGGAGGTTGTTTGGTGTATTTAATTAAATAAATGAATACACCCAAAAGTTATAGGTACATATAGTCCTAAACCCACACTAAGATCGAGTCTTGTGTCGTGGGTATCAGAACCTACGAGTGAATTTCGGTCTCACAAACACCCAGACCCGGAACAAATACCTGTGGATACACAAACATTTGGCTCGAATTAAAAAAATATTTTTGTCTCACGCTGCGAAGTTTATTTTCGTCCCAAGATGTGGCAGGGGGAAACCTTATAGGCAAGTTGAATACAGTCTTGTGCAAACATTTTATTCAAACCGAAACACTCACGCAAAGTGGATTTCTTCAACGAAGCTGAATATAATTTTGAAACATTAAAAAGAAAGAGTAGTCTTTCAAAATCGTACACGATTACGCTATCAGATCTTCAAGATCAGGGTTCAAAGTTGATCCCGCACTTGTCGTCGCAACTTTCTTAGATATTAGGATGTGATGCTGCGTGAACGAGAGAAAGCAAATTCAAGACGGGTTTTTTGTCTGCTATAAATCACAGATAAAATTAAATGGAAAGCTTGTTGAATCGGCTATGTATATTTAATTATAATAAAGAAAATACACCTGTAAGGACGGTCTAAATTGATTACTACCAAAGAGAGTTGATATGTCTTTTGATACAATTATAAAGGCATGTTAGATACTAAAGGGTTACTCTATGGTCCTAAACGAATTTCCGAATGTTCGAAAGTCATACGCAAAACTGTACGAATGTGCCTAGGTACTCTACAAAATGTTTGAATCGTCTATCGTACGTCGTATGCAAGAAGCTTATACCCAAATGGAGATTGCATTCCGTATATAAAAGTGAAGCACAAAAATTTGACCTCGAATGACGTTGCTGTTGCCTGCTATCCTTTTCTTTCACGTGACAATGAATGAAAATGACTTTTTGTTCATTCATTGTCACTCGAAAGAAAAGGATAACAGGCAACAGCGACTGCATTCAAGGTCAAATTTTTGAGCTTCAGTGTTTTATACGGAATGCAATCTCCATTTGGGTATAAGCTTCTTGGTCGTATGTTTCGTAACCATAGAGTAAGTTCTAGAAGAGAGTATATTTGATATTTAGAACTGGAAAATTTGTAACATACTTTAGACGTCAAACGTTTGAACCCCTGATATATTTCTGTGGTTTGAACATTCGAACTACGTTTCGGATTAAAGAGTAACCCCCTGAATTTACAAAAATACTGATACGTAACACACTTGCGTGGATTTTCCATTATTATCTATGATGTTATCAAGTATCAAGGAAAATACGATACCAGCTGCAGGGTCGTTGACAAATTATTTTATCCAAAAAATATATAGCTTTGGCTGTTACTACTTCCAAGCTAAAAATAGCATTGTAACCATTCTTCTTCTTCTATTCAGCCACAGAAAGGCCACAGTTTAACATAGGCCTCCCAAGGATCTCCACATCGACTTGTTGGAAGCGGCCTGCATGATGCATCCAGATACTTCCTGCAACCTTAACCAGGTCATCTGTCCATGTTCCACATATCATTACCAAGATATACTGTAATAATTATTGCAGTTAATTTTAAAAAATAACATTAAGTTCATATAATACTCGGTAATGTAAACCTGTTATCGTTTCTGTTAAATAAATAATGATGCATGACTCATTCGTTGTAATTTACTTGACATTGCTCAATACACACATAATTTTACAGTCACACTTTTATCGATAAAGGGTCGACAGAGGTGCCATAACGACACATTAACTTACTTTAAAATCACACGATCGGATAGAAGAAAATATTGACAAACTATATGTGATGCCTAGTAAATATATTGATATATTTGAAATGACCTACTCTCAATCGTACTCTTGATGGTAGAGGAGGTCCGTGCCCTGCAATGGGACGTGTATGGGCTGATACACTACAGTATTTGAAATAACTTCGCATATAGTAGACAGTAATTTATAAAAATATTTGTAGGAATACATATAAAATGTTATAATTATTGTACTATTTTGCTGGACATGGTCACTTGTCGGTGACTCAATTTCTTTACTACTTTTTACTTTTTCATTTTGAGAGGCCTGCAACGGATTTTCGAGCGGAGTGTCGTAGATATTAATTTGCGGTAAGCTTAACCGTGTTCTTATTTGACGGATCTATACTAAAAATATCTAGGATTCGAACTTGTGTCTTCACGATTTATTTGCGGTTGCTATGTGAATGAGGCAACATTGCACAATGTAACATCACGCATTAGTCAACGGAGACAGGCACTTACAAGTCGGGAATGGAATTCTATTCGGATGACTAGTAAGTAGTCATACGATTAGGTACTAAAATAATAATAACTATTTATTGCTTGTTGTACCGAATTTTCCTGTAAGTGTGTAAATAATACAAATATATTATTTACCCTAATGAAGGGCAAAGGCCCTAACCTGCCCAAAGCATGCTGAATGCATAGAAATGCATGAGCACTGAGCAGCCTAAACAAATGTGAAAATTATATGTCAAAATTCTGCAAATTGGATGGTGGTCTTTGCCTCCACTTATGAAAAAAGACGAAATGTTATGTATGAAACATTCTAATGGTTAAAGTTAGTTAGTAATACACTCTAAAAGCCATTTCTAGACGAATCAAGTCGCTGATGGCGATTGATAATTAACCGTAGATTTGGTTTTCCAGAACTCCATTTTACTAACTCTATATTCGTTTCTTAGATTTCTCGAATGTTACACATTGATATAAAACTGTTATTTACGGGTTTTATCGCGGATTTCGTCATATTTCAATATATGTATTAGTAACGCCCGAATACTGGAACGCCATTCAAATAATAAGTTGCTCTTAACAGCGCACGGTCCACTTAGCCAATACATTTAAGCGGGATTGACGTAGTTAAGCGCAACTTACATATTTTTCAGTTGGGTTCCAGTATTCGGGCGTAAGTCTCTTTGGAAAGGATTAACTCTATACTTATTTTGAAAACTTAAAACTAACTACAGCTTATTGATAATTTCCATCTCACATATGAGAGACCTACCACCAATTTTGTTTAAACAACCCAAGGACTTGCCAAGTTTCCTATAGTCTTATAGTAGTAACCTTACTCGTAAAAGCTTTATGCCAGCTCGTAATCTAAATATCTCGACAGTCGGCAGTATTACATCATCACGGCGCTTCACGGGGATGGGTAGGCTTTATACGAGGGTCGAGTGTGAGGGTGAGGGTACAGACGGGCGGGAAAACGCTGCGTTTATTTTCACGCAAGTAGTAGTTGAAATAGTAAAATATTTGCTGAAATTAAGATTGTGGTGTTTGTTGATATCGAAAGCAGAGGGGACAAATAGCCATGATTTTTAAGGATATAATGTGTAAGCTGAACACCAGACAGAGGTTTGTACTATTTTATGTACTGTGCGATACAATAGGATAGATAAAATAGAGGTGTCTTAGAACCACAGACACGTAGTCGCTTTTGAAATGACTTCAATAACCTTAGAAGTATGTGGATTTGAATTTTGCTGGACAACATTTTGACGACTATGTGACATTGAATATTTGTAATTTTTTAAATTTAGTTTATTGTACATATATATATCATAGCACCCTTACATATCCTTACCTATACCTATAAAATTTCCTCAAAACAGTTATAATTTGATTAGCATTTATTTTCGTTCCCAATGGCATTATTAGCATAAATAACGATCAAAAGCAAGCATGTAATATACAATTACCTCATTACAATCAGCTTTTTGTAATAAGCGGGCGGTTCGAGGGCGAATGGCGTTTAATGTTAATCACTTAGTACCCACTGTCACGTATGCCCGGCCGCCAAACTCTAAGGTCGTATGCGATTCGACAGAATTCGATATCGCATGGAAAATTTTAGAGATTTAGTATATTGTTTGGGTTTCTAGAATATAACGATGGTTACGCCTTTTTAATTTTGGCAGAAATACGCTCGGCATATAACATATACTATAACGGTGAAGGAAAACATCGTGAGGAAATCATACCATGGCGATTTGATAGAATTTCTATGGTATGTAATGTCCGTTAACTAGGCCAGCGTGGTGGACTATACAGCCTAACTTCTGTCAATAATATTCTCGATTGTAAAGGAGGTCTGTCCCCAGCAGTGGTATGTATATAGGCAGATACAGATACAGATATCGACTCGGGATATTGTTGGCAGAAGTAATGGCACCATTGCCTTCTTATCAAGGATATAAATCTGTTATATATTATGGTAGTGTTTGACTGTCTAGTCGAAGTGCTAATTGATCGGATCGTATCTTTGAAATTCGTTTCAAGGGTAATTTTAATTGAAACAAAATCATTTTAAAAACAGAAAGAGTAAAGGTACACAAAACATTGCATCATTATTCATACCTTTTAGTTTACTTTAACTAAAAACGCTAGTGTATCCAGTCTGCAACAATCGCGCAAATGATTCGAGAATGTATGTATGGTGCGCAGGTGCCGTCGCATCCAGTTTTACTGCCCTTCCATACATGTATGAACTTGTGCCTTTACGTTTATTGCTATACATACAAGTCGCAGAGAAATTGTAGAAGTTGCGAAACTTATTCTTGAATCCTGCCGTTGAATCTTTTAGGGTCGTAATTATAATTGTCTTTGGGAAATATAATACATTACATCAAGATTGCCGGAATATTATTTATATATTATACATACATAATATATAAATAATATTCCGGCAATCTTGATAAGTGCACATACATAAGTGCGTGGTGGCCTGTTGGTAAACGGACTAGACGCGGCTGCCCACATGTTCAGGGTGGTCGCGGGTTCAAATCCCAGGGCACACCTCTGACTTTTCGGAGTCATGTGTGTATTGATAATCAATCACCACGCACTAAAACGGTGAAGGAAAACATCGTGAGGAAACCTGCATACCATAGCGATTCATAAGAATTTCTATGGTATGTAAGTCCGCCAACCCGCACTAGGCCAGCGTGGTGGACTATATGGCCTAACCACTCTCAATCGTATTCTCGATTGTAGAGTAGGCCCGTGCCCTGCAGTGGGACGTATATGGGCTGATACAGTACATACATACATAATCGTCACGCCTGTATCCCATAGGGGTAGGCAGAGACTATAGAACGCCACTTTGCTCGATCCTGACATATTACTTTCGCTTCATCCACTTTTTTTAATATAATAAATAATATATTATTATATGGATGTGGAGTTCATGTTCTTAATTTTTTTAATACTTATTAAAAACAACATTCTCATCATTCCCATTGTTGACTACTTACTGAAACTAAAGAAATATATTATATTTTGTTATATACGAGATAAAACGGCAATTAAAAAAGGAGATGTCAAATGGAATGTCATTATGGACGACATTAGCTAATAATAGAATACAGTTAATGTAGGTACATATATGTAGTTTAGAGAAATCCTATCCTATTATGATTGCTACTAATAATATTATAAATGCGAAAGTTTGTGTGTCTGTTACCTTTTCACGCTCAAACCAATGGACCTATTTTGATGAAATTTTCCATGATGCTATCTGACACCCTGAATTAACACATAGGCTACTTTATATATCGACATAATGAAGTGTTCCCGTGGGATATGCAAATAATTCAAATATATTTGATACTCGTTCAAACTCAAAGGAGAATGGGCAATTAAAAATAAGGCAGTAACGTTGAGATAAATATGCTTATTAATTATCACGTAAAATTTCTGTGTTTCTAAGGTGGACTCAAAAAGTATTTGGACCCAAGCGAAGCCAGGTTTGAGCGCTAGTTCTTACATTCTTTTCTTCACAGCTGCAACGTGTTGCTACGTCGTGATGAATCAGTAAAGAAGTCTTATGATTACAACTAAAAAAAAATGCAAACTCTAAAAAGTGCAGAATCAAAATGCTGCAACAGAAGAAGAGGATCGTCAGCGGTTCTTAGTCACGAGGCGACGTGCGTGAGCTGTTGCACAATAACGGACGCACTGTGAGTCAGCGAGACAGGCTCCGACGTGTCTGGCAGTGGGTTCGAATCTAATGGAACACGTGGTAACTGATAAAGCATAATGCTTTATCAGGCAGGAAAATAAACGGTAGTTTAGGTTTGATAAGAAATAATTGCAACGTTGGGTAAGTTTTTTCAACTGAGTATTTTTTGTTGTACGTTTTTACATTTTTCATCACCTTAAAAAAAGTTACACAACTTGAGAGTTGAGAATTGAGAACCTCCTCCTTTTTTTGAAGTCGGTTAAAAATGTATGCTAAAAATATTATTAACACTATTTTTAGCTACAAGAAATGTTCTAAAAGATTGTCCTTTTGTAGGCTTTCCCCAAGGAAAAAATATTAATAATTTAAATAAAACGTCACTTGTGGTCAGTCCGCCTCGTGACCACGAAAGCTGTAAAGTCATCGAAACGTCGCGTCAGGAAGTTAAAAAAATCTAAAACTTAAACTAAATCCGCGATAAATTCCGTAAATAATAGTTTCATTTCAATGTGTAACATTCGCGTAATTTTAGGAAATCATAATACTAAAATTTGAAAATACATTATCGCATACTTAAAAAAGATATATTGTCCTATCAAAAACTAAGGATTGTTCTGATTATTTCAACCCAAGGAAATCCGCCTGAAGTAAATCAACGGTGCTTGAACGTATTGTTTGATGTATTGAGTCCAACACTTTCTCCTCATGATGCAATGCCTGTCATTTTTACTGCATACACCCAATTGTGGGTTTTGTATCTGGTTCTTAGTCTCATTGAAATGTTTAATCGCTGGGTGGTTACACCAACAATTATCCTTAAAAATTATGGTATTTTTAAGTATTTTTATTTTTGTAAGTAATGTTGGTATTTTTAATTTATTTAATGTATCAATTTCAGGTATGAATGTAAGGTATTTATACGTATTACGTATAAATAGTATTATTATTATTTTTTTATTACTCAATGCCTTTCCAACGGTTGTCTGGTATTGCCTTAGTGCATAAGACCACCATATGTACGTTGTTGTGATGTTATCTTTGAAAAAAAAATAAAAGTATTATGTTAATTGCGTACTATAAAGAAGAAATAAATGGATAAATAAGTTTTTTTTACTGTTTTAGTCAAGTAACTTTCCTTGTCTCTTAGAGTAATACAAAAATAAGTATTAAGAAGACTTCAGTCATAGCTCATAGTGGATGCATTATGGTATCTAATCTGAAAATTACTGAGAAATGTTGACTATTAATAGAAATCAAAAAGACAAAATATTCATATTTTTTGGCATTGCTTGGTTTAGATGTTGAGTAATCGCATTGAGCCACACCGCACTAGGCCAGCGTGGTGGACTATATGGCCTAACCAGTCTCAATCGTACTCTCCATTGAAAAGACGAGAGAAGAGTATATGGGCTGATACAGTGCAGTATTTATTTATTATTTATTATTTTGAAAACACGAATTATGGAAGTGGATAAGGATTGTCCGAGCTGTGGGATTACATAAGTTATCTGAGGTTGTATTATTGCCATTATTTGAACCCAATCCACTGACGAAATGTTAGAGTCATTACCAATCCCTTTCCAATCCGAAGGTTCATCGGAAAATTACTCTTTACCAAAGGTTCACGTGCCAAAATAATGCAATAAAAGTAATGATTCATATAGAGAGCGGTGCCGTGTCGTGGTCTAGTAATTCAAAATGACTCATTCAAGAAACGCTGATTACATACATTTGTTATAATTTTAATAACTTGCGTCACATATCGTGAAAGTTAAAGTTTTACGTGTATTTGCGATAAGCCTCATTGGGGTGGATTAGTCATATTTTTTTACACTGTAACTCTTTTACTGAAATTGTCTCAACAAAATCTGAAGCGATAGATAAAATTTCCTTAAGCATCATACCCCCTTTTCTCCTTCTGTCTTTTTTCCCACTTCTTCCTCTTTTACTTTTAAAGACTAAAGCAGGCAGGAAAAGCAACGTATCTATAATCTGAATTTTCTAGATTATAAGCAGTTGCAATGACTGACCATCTTGAAAGCCATTGGCTCCTTAGCTGGGCTATTTAAGAAATATTATAACAGAGGTAAGTAAGGTCGCTAATAAAGGCGGGATACAAACCATCTCATAAAATGGATTCTCTCAACCCTATGTTAAATAGTAGGAATTCTGCGTTTGAACTGATGTAAATATACAGGAGTTGGAAATCGATTAGTATTATTAATTGCCCTGTGAATCTAAGTAAAAAATAGAGTTTTAAAAAAATGATAAAACGTCAATAACTAATGGGCAATTTTTTTTAACTTTTGACGAATCAGCTAATTGGGTTGTAAGTTTTTTTTTACAAAGTACGTGAGAGCACGGGTAAAACTTGGTTAAAAATATTTCCTCAATACTCATTAATTCATTGAAATAAAACCAGATGAACAAAACTACTCTCTGAAAAATCCCAGATGCATTTTTTTTTATAAAATTCGTTTCATAATTATATTTATCAACTTCCGTTTACAATTTCCACGAAATCATAAAACGATTATATTTTATGGAAATGATGAAACATACTTAAATTTTAAATTGGGATTACACTAAGTCGAATCAAGGAAAAATGCTTTAAACATTATATCATTTGTAAGTTTTTATTTCCTAACAACAGCCCGCCCAATTATGTTACTTATAACTTTAATGATGAAGATATAAATATTATTGATAAAACCATTGTCTTCGATTATAACAGTTGATATAATAATATTGGGTAGTACCTTCCTATGTATCACAAGTAATAATTAATGATTACTTTTGATTATATTTAAGTTGCCCTAAAAATGCTAAAGATTAATATTAAATTGACTGGTAGATCGTTAGTACCTGTCTCTGCCATGGGCGATGGAACAGTTCACCCACTTTGGGTTTTCTATTACTTAAAATCGACGGAGTAAGCGAGTTTTTGAGTGGTCGCGACTTGAGAAGTCCAGTGTACTTCCAACTAGGTGGAATACCGATTTGCTAAATTTACCCGAACCGGAAACAAGGAAATCACAAATAAGCTTTGTGTATGGTTATATAAATTGTGTTCACTGTTCAACAATGATTTTAGACAGAAGAATTCGTGGGTAAGATTATGGAGATGAGATTTTTAATCACTAGGAATCAAAGGAAACTGCATGCCCATAGTTATTTTACCGCCAAACAGCAGTGTAAATGCAATATGTTTAGGATTGAAAGACATTGTAGCTAGAATAACTACTGGATATATACAGACTTAACATGTTATGTCTCAGGATAGCGAGCGCAGTGGAATGCCAAGCATTGGTTTGTAATTCAAGGTGTTGTTTGGTTTTGCTACTATTCATGAGCAGTCGTATCGCTTACCATCAGGCAAACCACATCCTCATCTCGCTATTCAGTGCAATAAAAATACCATTTCAATAAACGTGAGCAGATGATGAAAATTGCTGATTCTTCGTTACCAATATTTCCAATCAATGACTAAACATATTAACTTATAAGATATCAATAGCCAGTTATTCATAGATTCCGGCAAATATGACATGTTTTCGAAGTACCGGTTGACGGTTCCGTTATCATGGTCGCGCGATGTAGCGAGCGTGATAACGCACTGATAAGGAATTGGGCCACGCTCCATGCAGGATTACTGTGGACAAATCTACTGTCTTTTACTTCACTCTGATAATAAGTATGTGTGTCGCGGATTAACTGCGACAGAAGTGGGTTTTGCTGACTTGAATGAGATTGTTCAAGGCTTAAGCTATTCCATTCAAGTAGTTTCCGTAGAGCCACGCTGTTATCATTCCTAACTCATCTTAAAAGGGCAAGACCGTCTGTCTCAAAGAAAATATTGCTTTAAGTATCGAGACGAGCATGCCGTTCACTTGATGGCAAATACGACTGCTCATGAACAGAAGCAAAACCCAAACCATCTTGGATTATAAAGCAATGTTTGGCATTACACTGCGCCCGTCATCCTGAGACATAAGATATTAAGTCTCAATATGTCCAGTAGTTGCTCTGGCTACAAAGTCCTTCAACCCGAAACACAACAGTGCATTTACACTGCTGTTTAGCGGGAGATATTGCGCTGGTACCTATCTGGGCGTCCTCTCACATATGAGAGACCTACAAAAACAAACATATCCATGATCCAAGCGTTGTGAATGTTCATGGGCGGCAGTGGTCACTTACCATCAGGTGATCTGTTTGCTCGTTTGCCAGAATTTGGCGATAAAAAACTAACCTAAACTTCTATCTAATCCCTGCTACATACCGCTTGTATATATGATCCAATGCAACAATTAAGTCTGCAAGATTGGAGGTCGTAACGCTATCACAATTGATAAATTAAAAAGATATTGTATCTTGGTCGGATGTGTTAAGTGTTATCGTCGCACATCGTGCATTACATTAAACAGCCCACATTGTTGTAGCTTAATAGTTAATATATTGTAACGTAGAACATAATTCAGAATGTGTTACTGATAGGCTATCGATTTGTTGACAGGATGTGGTACATATCAACATGATTCTTGAATCATTGTCGTCGAGAATATATAGGTATTATTTCCGTTTCTAACAATCTGTACATTTAATCGCAATTGAAGCTAATAATCAAAGTAAAAAAAAAATAGTATAGCTATAGGTAAAGAGACTTCAGATGGTAGGATATTCTCCCGCTATTATTGCGACCTCTGTATTTAATTAATAGTGCTTTGACAGCCTCCGTAGCGCAGTTGGTTGAAAACTGTGCCGGCTGTGAAACGAGAGGCCGCGGGTTCGATCCCCGCACCGAGACAAATGTTTGTGAGCCACAAGTATTTGTCTCGGGTCCAGATACCCACGACACAAAACTCGATCTTAGTGTGGGGTCAGGACTATGTATGTGACTGTTGGGCGTATTTATATATGCTGTGCTTGAATAAGAAATCTTTGTTGTATTCTGTCAGTCACCAGCTTAGCTATTGCTCACATCAAAATATAAATTTCTTAAGGAAAATACATTAGAGTAGTAAGCTTAAACCCACATAGGATGTCGTTTATCACCCGTTTTGGATCACTGGCATTATATCGGGCAAGGCAACAACGGGAATTGACGTCAGAGGGGGCTGTATGCACAAACATGTGGATAAAAGAGAATGTACAAAACAAAATGTTTATTTGTACTGCCCAGCAACTATGCCAGTGTGTTATACAGAGTGACAAAAAACTCGTCGATAAACGTGTGAATATGTGTTGTCAGAATATAAAAGTTCCTAGCTCATCTCTGCGTCTACTAAAGGTCGATTGCGAGATAAAGCCACTGGCATTAAGTCCACCTTGTATAAGTGTATAATTTTATTAAATAAAGAGGTAAATAATTCCCATTCGCAGTAAGTATGGTGCAGTTTATAAAGAAACGGGCTGTGAATTGAGCCGTAGCGGGTTCGATCCCGGCACCTATACAAATGGTTATGGGACCTTCTTTTGTGCTAAATGGATGAAGACACTATTGTAGTTTTACCGTTAGTGGATGCTTACCCTTAGCAACTGACATGTTGATTGTTGAACTACCTAAGGTCAACTGCCGTCAGTAGACAAATAAAACATTAAGTCGGTGTTTATGTCCATATCGTCGCCATTCAAGTCAATAACAACACTTTACTGGATTTTTCTGGTTATTATATATCGTGTTTGCATACTGGTGTAATAATAAATTAATATTTATGTTTGTGTGTTCGGATATCGTTCATTCGACTGCAGTTACTTTGTAATTTAATGTGTGGAGGGTTTAATACAATGCACAACAATGCGAGGGGTATTATGTTTTTGGATGAATATAATGAGATCTTTTTTTAGTTTAAACTTGATAAAACATATTTTAAACGTATTTAATAAATAAATATTTTTTTTAATTAAGTACATTATAAAAAAAATGTTTTAAAAAACCTTAATAAATGAGCAGAACACGGTCTGGACTCCTGTTAACCTTCATACGGTCTTCGGGTCATTTTTGACCCATTTCAGGACTGAAACAAAGTTTTCTTTTTAAGTATTTTGTTTTGACATTTGATATTGCGTGACATTTTTCAAAGTTCTTAGCTTAATATAAATATATGAATATTTTATAAAAATATATAAAATATTTCAATATATTTATTTTTTTACTCTAATGGCCTTCGGGTCACATTTGACCATTAAGTATAGAACGATTGTAGTTTGTTTACTTTTGGTATCGTGTTACCCACTATTTATTGTATAATGCTTACATTGTTCTACCCACACCCCACTTTAGTTTTACAACAAACATTGAACGAATGGAACGTCAGTGTTACACGATCAAGTAATTGTTTCGTATTTGAAAATGAGGGACAGTGATATTGAAAACTTTTTGAACGAGGTGTCTGATGAGGAAGAATCGTATTCTGAATTCGAAGATCATGTGGAGAATGCTGATTCATCTAACAGTAGTTCTAGTGAGAGTGAAAATTCATTTGTTCCTTCTGAAAGAATGTTGTCAAAGAATGGTCAAATAACTTACAGTAAAAAACCGTTTGGGAGCAGTTACGGAAGAGCTTCGAGGGAAAATATTATCAATATGATGCCAGGATTGACGCGTTATTCTTCATCAAGAATCACAGAAGTAGAAATGTCAAGTTTTGAATTATATTTTCCACCTCCACTGATACACATTATTTTGAATTATACGAATATTGAGGGTAGACGAGTTTTTGATAAAGAATGGACTGATATTGACAGTACTGAATTGTTCGCGTTTATTGGTTTACTTTTGTTAGCTGGTGTGTTTCGTTCAAATAATGAAAGTACTGAAAGTTTATGGGATTCTAATAAAGGCAGACCCATATTTGCAGCGACCATGTCACTCAAGACGTTCAAAAAAATTTCAAGAGTTATAAGGTTCGATAACAGAGAAACTCGAAGCGAACGGCGATTATTAGATAAATTTGCTCCGATTTGCGAGCTTTGGAATAAGTGGGTTGATATATTACCGAAACTTTATAATCCTTCCCAAAATGTAACTGTAGATGAACAGTTAGTAGCATTCAGAGGAAGGTGCCCATTTCGGCAATACATGCCATCAAAACCGGCAAAGTATGGCATAAAGTTTTGGGTTCTATGTGATTCTGCAACTAGTTATGCTTGGAATATTCAACCATATACAGGAAAAGAAGCCGGAAGTGTTCCTGAAAGAAATCAAGGTCTGCGTGTGGTTTTTGATTTGGCTGTGGGGCTAAAGGGCCATAATCTCACAACCGATAATTTTTTCACGTCGCATCAACTGGGACAAAAATTACTGGAAAAGCAAATAACACTAGTAGGAACTATACGTAAAAATAAGCCTGAATTACCACCAGAATTTGTGAACATAAAAAATAGACCGATTTTTATATACTACTCTCGTGTCTTACATTCCTAAAAAAAATAAATCTGTAAATCTTCTGAGCACATTGCATCATGAATCAGAAGTTAGTAATCGCACAGATAAGAAGCCAGTAATAATATTAGACTATAACAAATGTAAAGGTGGTGTAGATACATTGGATAAATCTGTATCTTGTTATACTTGTAGAAGAAAGACTAAACGATGGCCTCAAGTGGTGTTCAGTAATATGGTTGATATATCGGCTTATAATGCTTTTGTTTTATTCACATCTGCTAATCATGCCTGGAAAGAAGGCAACCTTGCTAAGCGTCGTAATTTTTTAGAAAATCTAGGTATGCAGCTTGTTACTCCCTTTGTGAAAAAACGACAAACTTTACTTCGAGCATGTTTTTCACTTGAAATTGCAAAGAGTATACGAGATTCCTCTCAAAACGATCCACAATCGTCAACCTCATCCCAGTCTGAAAGGAATAAAGAGAAAAAAACAACCAAGAGAGGCCGATGTCATTTGTGTCAAAAAAACGGATAATAAAACAGGATTGGTTTGCCTCACATGCAAAAAATTTATATGTAAACAGCATTCTAAAACGATTACTTTGTGTTCTCAATGTAAGAACTGATTTTGATTATTATGTTATTTTGCTATTATAGAGTAATGTAGTACCTACTACGCACCTAATAAGTAAAAATGGTATATGTTCGAAACTTAATTAATTCTAATAAAATTTATATTAACTAGCTGTTGTTTTCATTGTCAATAAATAAATGTATTAAAATATAAACCTAAACAATATTTGTAATGCAATTATTTGACATAAATGTAGGCAATATATGTTACGGGTCAAATTAGACCCGAGGCCCGTTGACGTTGGTCATTTTGAAGACCGTATGAAGGTTAAGTCTAAATAATAAAAAATGAAATAGAAATGTGTGTAATGTTACAGTATCTTTTTCACAGCTGTGGCATTTCTAAGCGGTGCTAGAGCATTGTTTAACTAATCAAAACATGTAACAAAAGACTGCTTGAATAGATAATATTGTTATTTTATTTTTATTGTTCAGTTTTTTTTCATGTTACCAGCACTAATTTATGTAATTTTACACATTACTCTATCGGTAATTTACTTTTCATAGAGTATATTTCCAAATGTTTACACACCGAAGCGTCCGCGATTCGAGTAAGCAATTTTCATTAATCAATATAGCCCGCATGCGGTACAAAATATAATAAGTTATCGACCTTGTCTTACATACATACCGCAAGCGGGGGAGCCCGCATGCCATACACCGCCACGCCGACCAATCACAGCGAGTCTGCAGCATGAGTTCCCCCGCAATGAGATCCGCGGGAGGGGATCACAGCATGCGGGGTGCGGGAACCGACTCTACTCAGTCCACAAGCGTTACTAGGGGTGACGCCACGCGGCAACATGGCCGACCGATTCACAGAGTTACAAATGCTCAAACTAGTCGAGACTTATAAAGACCACGAGTGTCTATGGAACGTCAACAATGAACTGTACAAAAGCCGGGACGCGAGAGAGAGCGCGTATAAGAAGATTTGGGAGAAGTTAAACATTCCTGGGATTTCGATAAAGGATATACCGAGGAAGATCAAGAACATGAGGACGTCGTATTACCAGGAGTTGAAGCGGATTGAGAAGAGCATCCAGGCTGGAGCGAGCCCAGGGTCCGTGTACAAGCCCAAGGTGTCGTGGTTCACCACAGCTGATGGATTCTTGAAGATGTTTAGGACTAAACAGGACACCTACTCTAATGTAAGTATATTTTCTTATATTTTGCATTGGTAACTGCAGCACTAGTAGAGGGATGTGAATTAAGATGTCGCAGGTTCGATCCTTGCACCGAAGCCATTGAGATAATATACTAGAGGTGACACTGCAAACAAAATGTTTGTAACAAAATGAAGGGCACATTCTATTTCTATCTCTGTCGCGCCTACGCAGTACCATTATCTTCCATCCCGCTTCACTGTGTACCCTTGTGCACGCACCATACGCACATATTTTGTTCCCGACGTCCGCTCCAGTGACCTACCTACCTCAATGACCGAAGCAAAGTTTTGTGAGTAGTTTCTACCCAAGCAAGCCTTGACTTTGCTATGTATTTATGTATGTATTGGTTGGTTTAATTATGATTACTTATATATTTGTTATAAAGGACAAAGAAGTAAATAGAGTGTGTTTATAGAAGCTAACAATACTTGAAGGATAATGTGACAGGTCGAACGATATCGTAATAACTTATGACATTATCAGGTTAATGGGTATTATTAAACTGAAGTTATCTCTTAGAACACATTAATTTCACTTCATTAATGTAATTTATTAGCTTTTGCTTGATGTATCTATATAATACCTGTGTATGTACTTATCTAATAACCATATAATTTTATTTTACCCCGTGTGAATGTAGTATGAAATTATGTACATGTTAAAACTGATAACAATAAAATAATTTAAAATAATTACTATAATAAAAATAGATGTATTTAAATTAAGCACATTCTTTAATACCAATGTGAGCTTAGATATACTAAATATCAAAACCATTATGAGTAATGGACTATGATATTTTTTTATATAAAAAAAAATAATTTAAGTAATCTAGAAAAAGTATTTTCAAAATTATAATAAGCACGGCCGGACAAGTAATTAACAATTAATGTCATGCCCTCCTATACCTTATAAAACATAACCACCCTTAGCCAGTCGGTTAAAAGGTAATGCCGCCGCTCAGTCTGCATGGGCCGCGCTCCGCTGATAACAGATATCACGCCACCTGATAAGAGATAAGAAGGCGTCTGTTTGCCCAACTGTCTCAAAATACACATGGCTTCTCAGAACCAAAATGTTGATAGCTTTATGACTTTGCTTGCGATTATGGTGTCATAACTTCAAAAAGCAAGTTATGTAATTTTATAGTAGGGACTCTACAACAAAGTGTAGTTAAATTAGCAATTGTTTTAATATTATATATCGTGTTCCATTTTGCGAAGATTTCTTCTGTAAATCCAAGGTGAATTTTGAATATAAATGAAATGAAATTGGTTTAAATGAACACGTAGGCAAGTAAATAGCTAATCATAATAGATTATATGAAATGACATGAAAATAATTTGTTAAATCCATAAGATGTTATACATAATTATGATTCAGTAATTTTTTTATATACCTCTATTTATCTCCAGTCGGGTTTATATAAATATCATTAGAAATAAATCCTGCCTTGATGGCGCAGATGTACTGCGGTATGATTGTAAAGCTGTAGTCTCGGGTTCGAATCCCGGGTCGGGTCAAATGAATATTGGATTTTCAATTCACTATCAGCCCGAATTCAAGAATTTGCGCCTGATATGGCAATAGGCTCGTCCCCTATCACATCGTGGACCGAAATAATGTGGAAACGTGGGTGTCATGGATGCACCTCTGCCTACCCCTTCTGGGAAAAAGGCGTGAGTTTATATACATAGGTGGGTACGTAGAATTTACTTGTAATTCGTGTTTATGTATGTAATTAGTTTTTGTCCTTCATGAATGGCATCTTTGTTCTCATTTGTCTATTCAATTAGATCGCTTGCCTTTATTATGAAGGCACGTCGCGTATATTTATATACAAAACATAGAAAATATTAGACTCACTTGGTGGCTTTGTTGGTAACACCGGCTCTGAAATGTGGGGCCGCGGGTTCCAAGCCCCAGCGTGTATAGTAATAAAATAAAGCATTTGATAGCCTTCGTGGCGCAGTTGGTAACGCTGGCGAATCGGGAGGCCTTGGGTTCGATTCTCTTATGGACAAATCCTTGTGATCTTCAATTTTATTTCGGGTCTGGTTGTAGTGACACCAGGTAACGCATAGTTTTTAACCGACTTTAAAAACAGGAGGTTTTCAATTCGACTGTATTTCTTGATACCTACGACCCAAGAGTGTTCTCACCTTAATGGATGGCAACGCATCTCCATGCCCTAAGGTGTTGCAGATGTCCATGGGCGGCGGTGTTCACTTACCATCAGGTGAACCGTATGCTCGTTTGCCCCCTATAATATAATATACATACATATATCTATTCATATACATTTTTAATGCAATTGCAGTGATTATGATTGTTCTGTGCATTTATTATTTTAAAAACGTCGAAGTATTAAACTCTATAGGTATTGTTAAAAGTCTTTTAGTTTAAATAAAATCGGTATCCACGGTCAAGGTTAGCTAGTGTATAAATAAACAATGACGCGATAGCAGAGTGAACGGGTTCGATTCCTGCTCCGACCGGTTGTGTGATAATAATCGTTTTGCATTAGCTGGGACGTTTATTGAGAAATTGAAAAGGGTGTCGCGAAATAATCCTTTTGTAGGACTGGTTTCTTGATTTTTTATATTTTTATAAAAGTATAGTTTAAATTTTGTGACAACGTGTTTTGTATAAAGTAGGATGTTTTTGAAAACACTGTACATGGTGATGTAATTTCCTTGTAAATTAAATATTTAGGTAATAATAAATAAAATAGTTTTAAATATAAAATTATTTATTGAATGTACAAAACTAAATAAATTATCCTTTAGGGAAGCACATGTAGGTAATGTAGCTTTAAAATTATTTCAAAATCGTCAATAACAAGTATTTGACACCTACTGATATTGATGAATACTACCTATACTGACTGTTAATGATCTCAACTGGTATTACATAATAACAGTAAAATTACCACGTGGTCTTATACATTTAACCACATAAATTACATCACAGTAAAATCTCCATATTAATTAATGACTAAAACATAAGTTCACAATACAACAAAACGCTACATAACAAAATATTAGCAGGAATTAAAACCGCACAGATAAGCTTTTTCCCCGAGCGTTCCGTGGTCCAAGAGGCGTGAGTCACGAGGCACGAGGCATGAGTCCGCTCAGTACGGCGGCCTCACGCCTCGTGGCAGCACGCCGCACGCTCCACGCCATGGCCGAGCCTACACAGAACGCTATCCTGCGCATCAGCGACGAAAAAACACTACAACTCATTGAATTATACCGAAGAGAAGAGTGCCTGTGGAACACCAGCCTTGAAGACTACAAGAACCGAGAGAAAAGAGCAGAAGCCGCTGACAGAATAGCTAAAGAACTAAAGATAAAAAACTTCGGACCCAAACACGTTGTCATCAAAATAAAGAATTTGAGGAACTCCTATTGCCAAGAATTAAAGAAGATATCAAACAGTCGCCTGAATGCCTGCTCGACGCTTTGCGATGACTTCGAATACTACAAGCCGAGAGTTTTCTGGTTCAACAAAATGGACTCGTTTCTCAAGCCACACTTACATTCGATGAGAGTTTTCGTACAAAACACCCTGGTAATAATAGTTTTTATCGCCAACCCACGTTAACCTTGACTTTGTGAGTCAGAGCGCAAAAACCTGTTTACAACGTGTTCATTTATTTTTTGTTACAGATGCATCAAGAGGACACGGAGAAAGACGCCGACGAGGTCGAGGAGTGGGTGCAGATGACCAACCCTGAAGATGTTCTGCTCAACGATACAAACTGCGTGGAGCCTTCTTGCAGCGAAAACGATGAATTTGTAGAAACAGTTGAAACAAGAAAACGGAAGATGGTAAACGACACTCGATGCAACAAGCGGGTGAAAACGCAAGATTATGAGAGTGCGATATATTCCCAGACACTCAGAGACATATCCTCTCAGTTGACCGAAGTTTTGTCAACACAAAATGATTGCTTTGACACGTTTAGTAGGTATATAGCGTCGTTAATGAGGACTTTACCAATACAAAGGGCCCTTACTCTACAATCGAAGATCGTAGAGATGATAACATTAGCAGGAATCGAAGAATGTAATGGTGAAACCTCGCGAAAATCTAATTGTTAAATAACTTACTATATATTAAGCTTTGGTTCATTTTGTATAAAGTTTAAGGTTATTTGTACCGATTAAATATTTTTTGTAATTAATCTTTTGTTTATTTCAAACACGGATTGCAGTGCAATTATCTAGACGTTTCTATGAATATTTATGTTTGTAGATAGGATAAACAGGTCATCTATTACGGATTGTGATAAATGCTAAGCAAATCTATACACACACACACACACACATTGCAAAATTTATTCAAGTCGTTAAGTGTTAAAACATAATATAGACTTTACTCTTCAATAAAATAAAATTCCCCAGAAAATATTTTTGAATATAAGTTAAATAATTAAAGATTTAATGTGCTGTACGTGTTAATATTAACACCTGTTTAATCACTCAAAAACTAACGGAAATATTTATAAATAGGCTTCACTAATGTTTTAACTTGGCAACCAAAAAAAACACTATCATAGGCCATAGCAATAAACACAACCTATTGGCTCGGTGCCCAATGTGCCATTTTTAGTAAAAGCTCTATACATGACGAATCATTTCATAATATAGGAAGTTTTTTAGTAATACAGATGTTAATTATTAGTGAAGCCTTAGGAAATATATTTCTCCCGCTAAACAGCTGTGTAAAAGCACTGTTATATAACTACTGGTCATATTGAGATTTAAAATCTTATGTCTCAATATGGCAAGGGCAATGGAATGCCGAGCATTGCTTTTTAATTCTTGGTTTTATTTGGTTTTGCTACTGTTCATGAACGGCCGTATCATTTATCGTTTAGGCATTATCTTGCCATTTATTGCTATTAAAAAGGAGATTGAAGGAGATAAGAAATGGATTGTAAAAATCTAGTTTATTAGTTACGTAACAAACAAGACGAAATTTGTGTGTCCGGGTAACACCTCTGCCTACCCCTTGTGGGAAAAAGGCGTGTATCTATGTATAGTTTATTAGTTACCCAATTCAGAATAGGTTGTAGTATTCCTGTATCAGCCCATATACGTCCCACTGCAGGGCACGGGCCTACTCTACAATCGAGGGTACGATTGAAAGTGGTTGTAGTATTATTTTGTTTTTTATTTTATTCAGGTTAAATCAAGAGTTTAGTTGCGTAGTGAACCGTGAAATCTTGATTCCATTTATAGGTCAATGCTTTTATTACTTTTCTATTGAAAGTTAGTTTGACAGTTGTCCACGACTAAAGTTTGTGTGTGTGTACTTACATTTTAGGATAAACTAAATTTTACAAATTTTAGGCGTCGCGTCGTGGTGTTTCTGCTTACCCCTTTGAGGATACAAACATACCAATTAATCGAACAGGTGCTTATTAATATTCTAAATAATGATTAAGTATAATAAAATAGCGTGTTATCTAATAAAGAGCATGTAATACGATCGCCAATAAGGAAGTAGATATCAGGTATAAATTATTGTGACACTAATGAATCGATCAGAAATGGCTGATCGGATATATTGTATGGAACGATTTTCTTATTATGCTCCGTAAGGGATATTATGGCAGAAATATGGCGGATAATGTGCCTCATTTATTTTTGTTTTCTATGTGTAAATATTTTGCGGTGAAAAAACTGTATTGAGGGAGAATGTCTAAAAGTTGTCAATTACAAGTAGAGGAGTAATCTACATGATACTTATGATGTTTTTCTTCACTGTTATAATGCGTGGTGATGACTATAAATACACACATGACTGAAAAGTCAGAGGTGTGCCCTGGGATTCAAGCACGCGACCACCGTGACCATGTTTACCAACAGGCCACTACGAACACATATAAGTACATTTAAGACTAATCACCAATATGACCTTTTATAAAATGATACCGGTATGGCAATTCCGACATTTATTTCAACTTAAATACCTATTCTGTATCAGCCCATATGCGTCCCACTACAGGGCACGGGCCTCCTCTACAATCGAAAGTACGATTGAGAGTGGTTAGGCCATATAGTCCACCACGCTGGCCTAGTGCGGGTTGGCGGACTTACATACCATAGAATTTTTATAAATCGCTATGGTATGCAGGTTTCCTCACGATGTTTTCCTTCACCGTTTAGTGCGTGGTGATTGACTATCAATACACACATGACTCCGAAAAGTCAGAGGTGTGTCCTGGGATTCGAACCCGCAACCACCGTGAACATGTTGGCAGTCGCGTCTAGTCCGTTTACCAACAGGCCACCACGCACTTTCCTAATAATACCTATTAAATGTCACAAAATATATTAGTAACAGTTACCTACAGTACTTAGATAACGCCCATCCTTGTTCTCAATTCACCTTAACCAAAATAACAACATTACTAGTAATCGCCGGCAATTTAACTTTTCCAGGAAACTATTTCAGATATCCTTGGAAGAAATTTCGTTCGGGCTGCCTACGTGACTTTCGTCAGCTGCGCGAGTGGGACGGCATATACAAAGCTATATGTGTGAGAGTGAGATAGCTATAAGGAAAGAAGTGTTCATAATTTTTTTCCTATAATTTGTGGAGTATATTTGGTTCAATTATTGTAATTACTGAGTTTTTTTATACTAATTATGAAGTATAATTACTTTCTATCTTTATGTTTCTAGGAGGTAATGAAATAATAAACATTGGTGATAGAAAAGCTTTCCAACTTACTTATAATAATAACATACTTAAGAAAAAGATTGATTGATATTTGTATTTTTAAATAGAGCTTAGCACTGCAATTGCTTCTGTATTATGGGTGCGTTTTAACGCCTCAAAATGTACGTAAGGCAGAGCTGACCAAATATATACCTATTGTCATTTACCACATATTTTTTCCACGAATATCGAACCTACAATTACCGGAACAGAATGCCAACTTCTAAACCGTTGCGTAAATTCTTTAACAAAACTAGTTTGTCTGTTTATTGTTCCTCTGAGTTTCCTTTGATAAAGACTGTCAGATATATAAAATCTATATTTATCAACATTCACTGTTTTAAATGCTATATTATCTTCACACAACTCATTCATATAAATTTATTTTTATCGAAGTTGACAGTCGTCAGTCGTCACGTACTCCTTCAACGACCTCGATGCATTTTAAATGAAATATATTAATTTCTTCTTGAAAATACTACACATTCAACAACATTCCTGTTTTACCAAGGAGTTAGTCAAATTATCAATAACGTTACTACAGGATCTCTCACTGGACTTAGGCGTCCCCAAAGATATACATAAGATGACCAAGGAAAAACAGATCAATAATATCTGTTGTATTTTTATCCTGTGTCTGTGACAAATAAATCAGCTTTCTTTCTTTCTGTATTCCTTTACTATTTAACCACTACACTATATTTCTATTTACTACTCTTGCCATTCCATCCAAAGGTTGTCTAGAAAAGATCGCCCCCAACTACTGTAAGTGATAAGACTACAATTTTCTACCGATTTATCTATTTCTCTTTTTGTTTTTTGTTGATATACAATTAGGTATTAAAAAATTAAAAAAATGGAATAAATTAAATGCCAACTTTATTTAATATAAGAGGTAACAATATTTTTTTCGTCTCTTACTTAACGCTAATGATGGGATACACAAGCTGACTCAGAATAAAACTACATTTAATTAAAACATTTTTTTTCTGCTGTAATTATACTTACCACATGTACAAGCGGTTGTCATTGTTTTCTTATGTATAATGCAAAACAATTTAGCTTGTAATTTTACGATCGGGCCTGTCATTAACCTTTTCACGAAATACTCAAATGAATATTTTTGGAGTTTCAGAACGTTCACCGGCTTTAAACACAATTCCTGTACCATTTACAGTTTGGTTTGTTAATGTAAACTACTGAATGAATGAACGGCTATTTACGTCACTTTTAGTTTAAATACTAGTTGTTTTTCAGTAAAATACTGTAGAAAATGAATCGGTTCAGTGCGTACGTGAGATGTTTCACGGAACAAGTGATATGGTCTCGCGACACGTATATTTTCGTTGGTGATCGCACGCGAGTAATATTCGCACAATGCCCTTTCTTGCTTTGTTTCTGACGAGATTTTGATATTAATAATACACGTTATTTATAGCCAGAAGAGCTGTGAACCCTGAGGTGCTAAATTTGACTCAAAGTAGTAAATTTTTACAGGTTTATTCATTAAAATAAAATTAAGATATGTATTTAAGACATGTTTCATAATTGCTTTGATATTAAACAAATAGGTTTGTGACCTACAAAGAATGCTTTATTTAAAAAAGTATACTTTTAAATACACATATAAACAGAAAGAACTTGTTTTTTTTTCAGATATAGCAGCGATATAATCAACCAAAATAAGTGGTGAGTGACCTCTTTACACCTCTTCAGATAGAAAGTAGTAAATCTGAGTAATTTAGGCAAGAGATAATTATTTTTTATTACCCTGAATAATCAAGTAGAAGACACGTAAACACATAATCTATTACGTCAATAAAAAACAACCTCTTCCAAGGAAAAACGAAGAAAGACTTTCTGACGCAACATGTTTGTCTCGATTACTGTCCACAGTCCAATTAAAAGAGAAGCATTTAAAAACTATCAAAATGTATAAACATGTGTTTCTTGTATTTTTGTGTGGAGGTCGATGGCAGAAACTTATTGCTAATGTGAAATAAACCTAATCATTGTAGCGTAGAGTTGAAAATCTAATGTAGAGTAGTGTTGTAGTGAGTTATTGGACTGGCACCGCTTTAAGAGCGTATACACCTTGCGCGCAAAGTCAACTATAGGTATTTCTTCGTTAATTTCACGCACACATAAGCGACCAAAGCTGTGTGCGTAGAGCTGCCGCGTCGGCTCGCTATACAATCGGCTCAAACAACTTTGATCCGTGCGCTTCAAATATTCAATTGAAATGTAACTGTAATATAATATCATAAAAATATTTTATTTGCATTATAAGTAGACAAATATTACTGTGCAAGCAAAGAATAATACAAATTTTGGATACTAATCATATTTTCGTTATTATTACATTGTTAAGTTGCATTCAAATCAGTGTTCAATCAGTAGACACTACGGACGTTTTATTAATCATCTCGTGTTCGAACACATAAATAGTGTTAGGGGCCTTACAATTACGAAATATATTTAATTTTATATTACAATACATAATATAATTTAGCCTCGGAATTACGTCCCATTATATTACCTGAAACATAATTTATACTCACTACAAAATCATTGTAGGTAATAAAAATAATTAAATATTTTACTACCAAAGTACTAAGATGTGGTAATCGCATTCCGCGCGTGGCTATTTTTACTACGCGCGGCATAATCGACTGCAGCCAGGCCGGAGCGACGAGCGATACGTCCTCCCTCTAGAAGGCCTTGCGGCGGTCTGATTTGATCCACGTCGGACAGCGTGTTTTATAGTGGTTTTTAAAATATTTGTAGAAAACATGAAAACTAATTTTGTTGAAATATAAAAATGGTAATTTATTGATAAGATGTTCTTCTATTATAATATGCAATTGTTATAAAAAAATATGTACGATAAGTTGGTGAAAAAAAATATGTTCTTGACAAGAGTTTCTGAATAATTTCGCATTGTTTAAATTTTTATTTTTCAGGAACTAAACACAAAAAGATTATTTTTCTCAGCAAAATCCCTCCATAAGGGTCTTATTAGTCTGATAATATTTTTATTTTCATCTTATATTTAGCGGTTAAGGATATCTTAAGCTTCTAAATTGCCATTTAAAGCCTAAATAACGAAACTTGTGTTCAGTAATCCGTATAGTACTCACAAATTATCCATCAATCTATAATGTTTTCAAAATCCAAAATTTTTGTGTCAAAATCCCTAGATGACAACCTTTTCTAAAATTAGTAATAATTATTTTTCCTTTAAATTGTTTGTTGGTGGCTATTAACTCATTTGAAAAGTCCTGTTTTTAAGCCAAAAAGCGCGTGCAGGGTATAAACGCTCTTAAGCGTTGATTGCGATGTTTACTGATCTGTCCTTAACTAGAATTAGTTGACAATTAATTATCTGACACATGTCTGACTATTTTGTACTTTACAAGAAAATTACAATGGCATCTATTTTTTAGTCTATGCATATAACATTTAAGTAGATAGAAATCTGACTTTGAATAACAACATCCTTAGGTTTATTAAGAATTTAAGTATTTCGTCGGGGTAATGACCTCTTAATGCTTTTGATATTCTTGCTGAAGACTCTGAGATATTTAGGTTTCCTACCGATTAATTCTTTCAAAGTCAAAGAGAAAAATATCTTTCGAATGCGTTTGTATATAATCTAAGGCGTTATATTTAGAGAGGAGGTATTACGTGACCTCAAACCTGGTCTCGAACCTCCGAAGTTCTTTAACCTCCCTGTATTCTGTATCAGCCCATATACGTCCCACTGCAGGGCACGGGCCTACTCTACAATCGTAAGTACGATTGAGAGTGGTTAGGCCATATAGTCCACCACGCTGGCCTAGGGCGGGTTGGCGGACTTACATACCATAGATTTTTTTATAAATCACTATGGTATGCAGGTTCACCTCACGATGTTTTCCTTCACCGTTTTTGTGCGTCAGTCAGTCAGTCAGTTAATAAATTTCTTTCACACATGACTCCGAATGGTCAGAGGTGTGCCCTGGGATTCGAACCCGCGACCACCGTGAACATGTTGGCAGCCGCTTACCAATAGGCCACCACGCACTTAACCCCTTAAACCAACACTTAAACCCTTCTCTTTAACCTCCCAAAACCCAATATAAGTTAGGTATTTAAATAATCTAGGTCGTTGTTTAACTTGCAATTTATTATGTTTTGTATTGAACTGACATACAAATGGTCTATTAAGGAGACTCGCTAAACTGTCAGGCCTTGGTACATAATGTATGTATAGTAAATAAGAAACAAGTATGAATGACGTGCGGTGCCCGGTGAGGTCGCCTGTTATCAACACATAAACAAGTGTACAGTCTGAAAGAAACGCTGTGACTTTGTGATACAGTCGAAAATTAAATGTGAGGTGTGTAATATGACTCCAATTACATATGTACGTGTATATCGAAGTTGATTGTCTGAAAATGTAACGGTTGACACGAGTTTTCCACTGGATTTGCTTGTTAAAAACATCTTGGTATCTATTCGTTTTATTTCTCCAACTAATTTCCTACGTTTCTTTTATGTAACTTTGACATCAAGGGGTAAGATGTAATGCCAGATTTAACGTTACTGGTCCTAAATACCATGCAAATATCTAGGTCTGTCGCGCTCCTTCATTCCTGGGAAACTGGGTGGCCCAACCGTCTGGAGACTGTCCCGCCCTCACACCCACCACTGCAACTCCTGTAAGCCAGGATCAACAGTGGCACGCATTGAAGCTCGCCGAGAATCATGGAATTTCTAACTTATCTGTAACCCGTAACGGGATTAATTACAAAGTTAAATTAATAGGAGTATTTGAAAATAAATTATTGTCCACTTCCTTCCCTAGCCGTATAAGTCAGCTGTAAAGCACCACTGCTCAGCACTGTCTGGCGAAAGTTATTTGACGTTCCCTGCCTATCTTTTGGGACGTAATAGGTCTTATTTCACTACACTCGCCTAATCCTAGTTTGTTGACTTAAAGTCACCTTTAGATTAGTCTATTGATAAAATAAAATAGAAAGCCATTGTGTAGCGCAGCCCAGTTTAATGCATGGTTTATTCTTCTCAACTACAAATCATTCCGAAGCAATAAATGATTTCCATAATCTTGTGAAATATTAAATAAAGAATATTCTATATATATTTTTTACATTGTGACGCAAACGCAAACCATCAACTTTATATAAACAGCACTCTGCAGCCCTCATCTTTTTAATTCATACCCCTTAAATGGACACGTAAAAATTAATTAGTTTGATTGCTAACAGGTCTAATTAGGTGGGTGATTAACGATGTGGTCTAATGGAAACTCATTCACACCTCCAAGCCGACAAACTGATGAAACATTTTATTGCCTTCCAAATCCTGTGGATATGCTGCTTGATTTTTTATAAGGCTTTTGGGAGTAGGTTCAGTAATTGGATGTTTATGGACAAGGTAACAATTCAAATTGCTTAAGACGAAATATACATAATTTATTAAATCTAGGATATTTCCACATGTTTAGATACATTGAAGCGAGATACCCGAGTTTCGAAATTCCTTAACACGATATCGAGTCTGCGACCATTCGTTTCATACCCATATCCACTGCATACCTATCATAAAATAACTTATAAATAATTAAATGCACAGACAAACAATTCACGTACATATATGTACAGGCAACAGCGGCGACGATGTGTCTGCTACAATATCGCCGGCACACATACAATGAAGGTTGCACGCGCTAGGTCACGGGTTCAGTTCCCGGCGGTGATCCGGTTGTCGCGGCCTTCGAGCGTCTTCCATTACGTGATAATTGTCATTTGTTAATTTTAAAATTGAATTTGGAAAATTTGTGAGGGCCTGTAATTTTGCCGTTATAGTTGGCTTTATTTTTATAAGTATTGCAGTTGAATTCAAAGATATTTCATTCATATAGAGTATTATAATATTGACTTATAATTTATTTTGACATTGGAAACTTATATCTACAATTATAGATAATATTGTGAATATGATTATAAGAATTAAAATTTACCGGCGTACCAATATGCAATATTTATTGGCAATTTTTCCTTGTGACGAAATCCGACAAAATGCATTGCAAAAATACCGAAAATGGAAATCGAAATTCATTCAACATTTCACGGATTTTTAAGTCACATGTATCTTAAAAGAGCAAAATAGCATAATACCACTTGTACCACCCACATTTTGTTCAGCTCTTTTCCGTCCCAAAATGTTTCATCCACCTTTAAAAATGGGACGAGCCTATCGCTACAACGGACGTAGAACCCAAATATATCATATGGCATTTTCTAAAACCGAAAATTTGTAACTGACTTTCCTGAGATTCGAACCCAGGACGTATTCACAGTCTCATTTAATTTAAACTAGGTCATATCAGTGATAAATAGTCCACACGTTTGACTCCTGGCCTCTCAACTTTCTTCGAATGCTATCTAGTTCCTTGTAGTCACCCGATGACTTCTGACTTCTGACGCAACAATAGGCGTGTCTGACTGAACGACTGACGCAATGCTCATAGTTTTACCTATGCTGATGAAATTACTATCGTGGAGTTCCTTGAGGACATAATTGTGTAGTGTGATAGATAATTGATAGGCACTTTTACTTGATTGCATCCGCATTTGTAGCTATGAGTGATCGGAAGTAGGTGCTTGATAATTAAAATGTTGTGGAAAGGATTATTATAACTGGTTGGTGTGATCATACTGGGGTATGATACGGTATCATATGAAACTCTGGGGAGTTTTAGCATTAAGAGTTCTGACTTACTCGGCTTATGATTCGAACCCCGGAAATAGGGTTTCTTTTGTTCAGAGGATAGTAAAATTACTCATACACTAAAGGCTTTGAATCTCAGTGTTTCTTGACAACACAGTTGCTCGTAAAACAATTGTGAGGTGACCTGACCTAATTACAAAGTTCTTTTCAATTTATTTGGCACACATACACAATGTGCCATAAATACCCTTGTTTTCGTCTCAATAACATCCATAAACTTCAAATTAAACGGCTCGTAAACAAGCCTCGAAACAAACAGCGCTAATAATAGTTTATTAAATTTATTTCCAACTAAAAAATGAATGCATCGAGATGCAATTTGCAGCGCGCCGCACGTTGCAGACTGAGTGACGCGCGGTGGCGTGATCGCCGCTACCACGACGCGACCTTCACCACGCAACCTTCACAAATGTCAGTTATTACATATACAACGCTGCTTCAACATCAATCTTCATTTATTATGTTCAAGAAAAACAGCAATGAATATGGCAAGATATAAATTTATAGATCGCGATGTGTTCGAATAAGATAATTTGAAAAGGGAATATCGTGTTTATTGACGTGTATGTGATACATTGATGAGTTGCTGAATCCTGCTTGTTAATAATCGAATGCTAAAAGGGCAATGGACGATAAATTTAAAAGTAGGTCGTATGGTTTGGTGGTGGGGGAAGATGGATCGTGTTCGGGCGCACGTATTCACTGCACTAGATATGACGGAGACAAAGAAAAACTGCATGCAACTATACATTAACGTGCACGCGATATAAGGTTTTTGCCCGATCTTTTTGTCGTATGAGGAAAAATTTTAGTTTTTACTAAGAAACAATTATTATATGATTTACTTTTTTATGAATCAGATCTATTGAATATTCCATCAGCTCTGTTACACGCTGTGATTGTCCTCTTATTTTCTTAAGCGTGGAAAATTATTGACTAGGCTCACTACACACTCTGCTTTAGCTTCTAGTATAATTAAAAAAAAAATGTTGAATTAAGAAAAGGAGAATGGAGATATAATACTTTCATTGCTTTTATAATTTAACACGTATGACATTCTAAGAACACCGGTAAGCCACAAAACCACATTAAAACCGGGGGCATCGGGAGCTATTGGTTTGAGACTGTTAATAAGGGCTTTTCCTGGATATATTATTGATATGATATTTTATTTTTTACTTTTTTTATGTTGTGGTTGAGTCGTACATTATTCGCATTATAAAAAACTAAACAAACTGAGTCAGGAATTTGTGCCCGATATGGCGATAGGCTCGCCACCTATCACATTGTGGGACGGAACATACAAGGCGAAATGTGGGTGCCCTGGCACCTCTGCCTACCCCTTCTGGGAAAAAGGCGTGAGTTTATGTATGTATGTATGTAAAAAACTAAATTTTAAGTTGTATGTATATTGGTATTAAACATTTTTATTCATTGTTTTTATTTCAATATCAGCACATAAGATTTTAAGACAAAATCTTCAAGAAGACAAGGATGATAAATTAATTTAAGTAAAACCTCATCATAATTTTATAGATGTTTTAATATTGACCCTGTGTATAACTTACATACTAATATTAACAAATTTTCTCGTCATTATGTTCTTCGAGTAAGTAGCAGTCTTAATAATACACTATTGTGTCTACATGAAGTATTATGATTGTGATCAAAATCTATAATTATTGATAATATAGTCTGAACTATTTAATGTATATTTCTTATACCTATGTAATAGTCAAGGTGTCATGCAGTATTTAATAGAATTTCAGTACTTATATAAATCAAGATAGGTATAACAGATCACAATAAGGCTACAGAGCCGTGAAGGACAAATCAATAGTTGCATTAAACGGGGCGAAAAAACTAGTTATTATACTTAAATTGCTTCTAACATAGCGTTATTATATTTGTATTTACAAATGCCTTAGTACAATACTCTGCTTAGCTCATGGAGTAGTGTTTTAAAAGAGAAAGCTGCACGATCTACCAAAGAATGACTTATTTATCAGTCTCATGTTCACCTAAAACTAAAGGATTCTCTTCCATATTGGTCAAAACGACTGTGTATTGAGATCCACTGTACTTCTTCATTTCCTGTTCAAATAGGATATTATTGATAGCCTGTTTAATCATGGATTGAGTCCTCTCATCATGCTTCCTTAAAGACGTAGCAATGTATTCACCGAAACTGTCGCATTCGTCCTTCTTTCTGGAAAGATCTGATCGTTTCAGCAGTTTCAGCGCTTCAATCAGCTTACTGTCCAAATGGCTGGTAATAGTGGAGAAATCCCTGATAACTCTTCGCTTTATAGGTTTTGTAAGTCGAGGTTTGGAAGTGCTTTGAGCTGCAACGCGTTTCTTTGGTTGTGGCTCCTCTGGCTCCGCTTTGATGATTATGCTCTCGTCTCGATTGTCATCGTCATCATCTGATGACGTTTGTTCTGATTCTTGGCTTTGGGAGTGCCGTGTATCGACCTTTGGTGTCTGCAACAAAAAAGAGATGACATTAGAGATATGTGATCACACGGGACTAGGCCAAACCTTTCTAAGGAAAGTTATTCACGAGGGTTTTGATTTAAATTTTCATTTAGGTGAGATGAGATATGATGTGAGATTCTACCGTGAAATGCAACTTACAAAATCATCCAGGATAAAAAAAGAATAATCAAAATGAAGCCCAGAAGTTATAGACTAAAAAAAAGAAATCATAATTCATAACGTTCTAACTCAAATCATAGATCGAGAAAAGCCTTCGAGATTTTCGGCCGAGATCTAACGGTGACGAACCGTAACCATTGTACCAGTCTGCCGAACCGACCAGCGTCGCGGTAGCAACTAGCAACAGCGTCGATGCATCAATAATCAATTTACGATTTTCACTCATTTTTTGTCTTAAATCGTGTACCATCGAGTGACGGTACAGTAGGTAGTGATTTTTTGCTATGTTTTGCAGAAAAAATGCCATTTGCGAATGTGCACGCGCATCGAATGGATTAGTCGATATGTGGCCGATACGAATACAAGCCAAGGTTACAGCACGCAACAAGGTCGAGGCAAAAACTACAATATTCAAGGATACAATTGATGTTACTGTTAAGTCAGTACAATTATAGGTAACCTAGTTAAGAGCAGATAAGACTAAAGACAAAAGTAAATATCAGTTTTAAAGTCGGCATGTACCTACAAAAACATAAATGAGTATTTTTAGTTTCAAACTTAGTTTAAATAACAAGGAAAATATAAGGCCGAAGTCTGTTTACCAGAGAGTGCACAATAAATTAGTGTTCGATCCCGAGTTCAAGATAACTTAAACCCACCCAAAGATTTGCAGAGCATAAATGCCAGATGTCATAAAAATGTGTGCAATATCGAATAACGCATACTCAAGTTACAACGAATAAAAAATCACGTAAGTCTTTAAATTTTCCCTGACTTTAGCCTACCGGTAGGCCTCTGAATATAGGCCTAAATTAAAATATTTTTGAAGTCGATTAAATATTAAAATCAGCATAACATGACGTCAGGTCGTTTCCGCGGCGCTGATATCATTGCAGTTTTGCATATCCTGCTTTATAGCTAATTGTACAATTATTAAATGCAAATAACAGCGGAATGTTCTGGATGTTGCTATTGTTATCGATGATTTGTTCGAATGCAATGTTTTTTACATCGATCGGCGGTGGTTTCACTTCAGAAACTGCGCGCTCATTTAAGGAATTGAAATAATTTGATAATTTAATAGTTATTTAGAGTGAAATTAGCAATTATGATATGACACATTTACACATGAAATGCGTGGTGGCCTGTTGGCAACGGACCAACATATTCACAGTGGTCGCGGCTTCAAATCCCAGGGTATACCTCTGACTTGTCAGTCATGTGTCTATTGATAGTCAATCACCACGCACTAAAACGGTGAAGGAAAACATCGTAAGGAAACCTGCATACAATAGCGACTTGTATGAAATTCTACGTAAAATTGATATGTAAAAGTTCGCCAGCTCGCACTAGGCTAGCGTGATTTACTAAGTGGCCTAACCACTCTCAATCGTGTACTCGATAGTAAAGTAGGCCCATGCCCTGCAGTGGGATAGATTAACTGTAAGTAAACAGAAGTGCTACTAGATTCACCCACATTTCACAATAACTATGCTTATCTCCCATTCAAATGTGATTGGAGTCGAGCCTATATCCATGTCGCGTCCAGCACTAATCCCAGTGCCAAACAATTTATGTAAGATTTTTTTATTCAAAAATCTCATACAGAGGTTCATCTGAGCTGGGAATAGAATACTGAAACCCGAGGTCTACGACCTATAAATGTAGTTGCTAGACTATGCAGGAGAGTGTTGTATAAAACTTTTTATTTTAATACAACTGAAAATATGTTTACTGTCAACCTTTGCCATTTGTTGAGCGTAGATTGTCCGACTCACCAATCGAACCAAAAACACTAAAAAGACCAACTAAACAGTTATAACAAAACATGAACCACATTGTATTCTCCATATCTTTATAAACAATTAAATATAATGACGGCTGTATACGCTCACATTGCAGTCATGAAACGGAGGTCGTTGCTTATCAAATAAAAATACATTAGGATGTGACGTAAGGATCTGTTGAGTTGATAGGACCGTTTAAGAACCATTTAGGCATTCGCAATGCTTCGTTTATTTTATGAAACGTGTGTTTTTATTAACAGTCATAAAAAGGAAAAAAAGATTAGTTGTTATTTTAATTTTATTTACATTGAGAGATTGGCATTTTGAAAATCTTGGCTAATTGTAAGAGGCCTGTGGTTCAATCTATGCATGAGTACATAAAGTTATATCATCATAATAATATGGCCTATGTGTTGACAAAAGCAATTTAAACGGTGATGGTACTAAAAAACAATATATACAAGCAAGAATTTTCAAAATTGTTGTGAACGATGACTAATTTCAGTAACGGTCCACTAGATGTGCACTGGAGCGCGCGCACCACTAACGTCGGGACACTACGCGCTTTCCGCCTTGTCCATATTAAATTTATTTCAATGGCCGCGGCCTATCCTTTCACAGCTGACGTCACAGCCAACGGCACCATTGAGGGTATCGATTAAATTACTGTCGTATTCAACTTAACATTACAAAGATATAAAAGATCGCGATGAACCAACGATATTTATTACATTTATAATATCTATATCACTTGACGTTTCATGTTATAAAGAAACCGAATTTGTTACAAGGCGAATGTTCGCCCGGCATCAACAACTCAATAGCCAAGTTTCAACCAACTTATAAGCGGTTAATCCTAATTACCTTGCAATCTTTACCATGCTCGAAATGTCCCGGCAAGAATCTCATATAAGGATACAAGAACCAACTCGTCCTGCCTCCATTCCGTACGATACAATTCACCCGTCTGTACGACGAGAAAATCGAGTGCAGCTTCTTGCGTAAATCAAACAAATCGCATTTGAATATACGGGCCAAATCCGACAGCGCTTTGTGCCGTGTGTCTGGGTATCTGTATTGCGAATGGTTCGAGTCCCACAACTCAGGCCTAGCTTTATATTCTTCAATGAATCGTAGCACTGTCTTCCTCGTCCAATCGAGATCTGCCATAGCGCTGTCTCATTCATACAAGGAATTAAATATCATCCGTAACATTATCTGCGAACATTCGGCACACGTTCGCTCAGACGCGCCCGCCCGGTTACTGCCGGCTTCGGGCCGGATCGGCTTCACTCGGCAATGTTCGTGACACTCTCGCTGCAATCATTACTATGGCGCTTGTCGTGTACTGTGTATGTTTAAAATGTTAATTTGTTGGGAATATTGTTTACAAATGTTAAAGCAGCTCGTGTGTTATCGATGTTTATCTCAATTATCGTATTTATCAGCTAATATGTTGCATGACTCGATTTTATCGAGATGTCAATGTCTGCTTTACAAAGTGCAGCAGACATGTCAAAGATTTGGATTATGTTAATAAATAAAAGGATTGCAACATTATTTTAGGCATAAACGGTGATTTAAAACATCATATTGAAATTGGGCAGGCATTAAAGATTTAGAATTCAAAATTATTAAAATTAACATTAACTTGCAAAGAACTTCGAATTTCTCTATTATAAATTAAAAAATACGCTTGGATTAGAAACGTATTTGACACGTCATATTGGCTTTTATTTTAATTTATGTTTATATTTTCTCTTTGAGTAAATAAAAAGTAAACACTATTTGTCTCTATCTAATCTCCATGTCATTGTGAATTAAATTTATTATGAATGTTACAGAGATTAGTCCAAACGAATCAATAAAATCCACATAAGTAATATTTAGATTAGAATAAAAATATCATTTTCCTGTTTTTGTATAAATAAATAGATTTATCTATTTAGTGATGATAAACTAGCGGTCCAGCCCGGCTTCGCCCGGGTGCAGATACTTTTTGAATCCCGTCCGCTTTAGAAACACAGGAACTATTTCCCGTGACAACTGTTATAAATATTTAAACTCAACATTACTGTCGTTCTTTAAACTTCCTATCCCAATCCTTAAGTACACATCCCATGGGAACCCTACATTTTATTAGGATAAAAAGTAGCCTAAGTTTGCCTCCATATCAAATTTAATTAAAATTGGTCCAGTTGTTTGAGCGTCAAGAGCTAACAAACATCCTTTTCGCATTTATAATATTACGATAGTAGTACGATAAGTTTTTCTGGATCATACAATCTTTAGTCTCGCTGCGCGGATCAATCCTGCAACATCTTATTTACAAGTTAGTTTCAAGTAACTGCACCACGTAGACTAAAGATATGGACTTTTCATACCATCAGGTGCAGTCCCATTTCCATACCATTTCAAACCCTATTAAAGGATATTCCGATAAAATTTGAGAATCAGTCTGTACGTAATCGGCATTATGTTTGTCGTCTAGTCGTCAAGGTCGTTCCTTATCGGAGCAACAAAGCCATATCAACCACTAGTAAGTAGTATTGTTATGCGACTTCACGTATAATCACATTTATTCTCTGGGTTTCAAAACGAATATGGTTTTTTACCCATACTGGAAACCAATTGTATTCATTGCGACAGCCTCCGTGACCCTGAAAGACCGCGGGTTCGATCTGCGCACCGAAATAAGGGCCCTACTATATTCATCGAACGAACGAACGAACGAACGAAGGACCCTACTATGTTCAACGAAACCAAGTTCGAAACTTCGGATGATCAAAGTTTATATACGATACGAATGTACCTACATAAAACTTATGGTCGTTATTGATTTATGGTCGTAACCATAGACTTATAGTTACGGTGTACGTTATATATATACATTCGTATCGTATAAAAAACTTCGTTTGTCCGAAGTTTCGAACTTCGTTTCGTTGAATATAGTAGGGTCCTTCGTTCGTTCGTTCGTTCGTTCGATGAATATAGTAGGGCCCTAAATGTTTGTGCGGTCCACAAATATTTCTTTCGGGTCTGGGTGTTAGTGAGACCGAACGTCTCTCGTAGTTTCTGATACCCACGACACAAGACCAGATTTAGTGTGGGGTCAGGCCTATGTACGTGGCTATTGGGTGTATGTATTTTAAAAGTACATGTGCCTCACATCATTATTTAACTATTTCCCGGGATGGAACCCGCGGTTACACTTTTCTCAATGAGCTACGCCAAGAATAATGTCAAATAATTATATCGATACCTAGTTAACAAAGTAGTAAGCCTATGTCCAGTGAATGTCCAACGAACTTTCAGGAATTAATTGCCCTGGGTCCTAAATGACAAAAAAATAAACACCCATTTAAACATATTTATCGTGAACATAGATATTAATATGCAAGTAATAAAATAATTAAGCACGGATTACACGCTGATATGATATCAAAGCCCAATGAACTATTCAAAGGCCATCTCGGTGCAGTCAACGGAAAAAATATATATTCAGGACATCCAACAATCCGGCTCGGTAGGATCATTTTTGATGATCTCTAAATGTTGCTGTATCAGCCTGTATACGTCCCACTGCAGGGCACGGGCCTCCTCTACAACCGTAAATACGATTGATAGCGCTTAGGCCACGTAGTAGGTACACCACGCTGGCCTAATGCGGGTTGGTTACCATACCATAGAAATTCTTATAAATCGCTATGGTATGCAGGATCGTGAGGAAATCACGATGTTTTCCTTCACCGTTGTAGTACGTGATCATTGACTATTAATACACACATGACTCCGAACATGTAAACATAAACTCACGCCTTTTTCCCAGGAGGGGTAGGTAGAGGTTCTACCAAGGGACCCACATTTCGCCTTGTTCGGTCCCACGATGTGATAGGACGCGAGCATATCGCTATATCGGGTATAAATTCCAGACTCCGGGTCTTAATTAATTTTAAAAATCCTATGTCACTGCCCGACCCGGGGTTTGCACCCGAGGCCTCAGCTTTGTAACCATACCTACGCCACTGAGGCAGTCTGTAACATGAAAAGAAAGGTATTTTATTATTGTGGTATTTCTCATTTTAGTGTTTCATTGATAAAACTTTATTGGAGTTTTATCAACCTATTGTTTTATCTCTACACTAGCCATAATTGGTTTGTGTTGTAAGGTGAGTGAGTGGTGATAATATGTCATTGAAAAATGTACAATCTTCATGATATCATAAGTGCTGATTAATCTTGTATTGATTTCAATAGTTCATATAATTTTCTTGATGCTCGAAACGACTTATATTAGTTTAGCTTAGATATAAATTCCAGTATATTTTTTTCAGTAAATCATGTAAATCATGTAAGACAAAATATTAGATTTGCACAATTATAAATTGATGAGCTCCGATGAAAACTGCGACAAAACTAGTATATAGTTGTACATAAATACAAAAATATTGTACCCGTCACGTATATGCAATCACCATTGATAACTGAGCTAATTGAACGCACACGATCAACATACACCATGGAAAGTGTAGGGGTTCTACCTGTTCAATTATTAACGCCTGTAAGTAAATTTGACACCAAAGGCCGCCAAGATTTTCAACCCAACATTGTGTTATGAGACAAAATCGCCATTCTACGAAAAAAATCAGAGAAAAGAATAACAAAGGTCAGATCAATATTTATGATATTTATAACTGTAAAACAAACACAAAGTGTATTGCTGGACCTAGAATGCGAAATTAGGATTTCACGATTCTAGGAAATAAGCGATAAGAATGGTAAATAATATAAAATGTCTTTTATTAGAGTCTTTTATTATCTTTTAACAACCTAATCGCAAAAATGTATAGAAGTTGCAATCATTAGCACAGGGTATCGAACCCACGACATATCGATTCATAAAGATACTTACGCACCGCGCAACAGGAGTCGCTAAACATATCGGTAACCGATTTCAATCGCCTTTTAACCGATAAAGTTATATTTTACACAAAGGAAGAAACTTTGTTATTACGATAATATCTCTGATTTAAATAATAATACCTATAGCGATTAAATCGATGCCGTACTATTGACCTTTTTACTGTTACTCATGAACTAGCAGTTATTATATTGTTATTTAATTACCGTCACTACATCGTTGTTATTTTCCACATGGCTCGGTAGAAATTTCATATAAGGATACAGGAACCAAGACGACCGCCCCCCGCATCGAACCTTGGCCTTCTCTCGCCTGTGAGACGCGAATATCGAGTTCAACTTCTTGCGCAAATCAGTCATGTCGCATTCGAAAATACGGGCCATGTCCGACCACGCTTCATACTTCGCCGTGTGTACTCTGTACAGCGAATGATTCGTGTCCCACAGCTCAGGTCTTTTGGCATACTCTTGAATCAGATGTATTGCTGCGTCGTTCGTCCATTCCACGTCTGACATAACGCTGTCTCACTCGCACGAATATGATAATTGTTAAACTTGAAAACGTATTCCGAATTTGAATTACGTGAGCGAATGTTCGGCACGCGTTCGCTCGTGCACGGCTCGGGCGGCGACTGCGGCCTCCGAGCTGTTCGAGTGCGTTCGGCTATGTTCGGGTGAGTACGGTGTTCGCTTCGCTGCGCTCGGCTATGGCGGCGAGCGGCCACCGCTACTTATTATGTCAACAATTACCACAGCCGTTTATAACATTTGCACTGGATTTCAATGTTTTATTCATGTATGTATGTATCAGCCCATATACGTCCCACTGCAGGGCACGGGCCTCCTCTACAATCGAGAGTACGTTATTCATGTATAATTGACGGTAATTTACAAGTACAATTAAGTGAAACGAATGTCACTTTGTTTATTATCACTAAGTTAAAAGTGAATCGGTAGGTACTTTCATTTGATGAAATGCATATTTTTCATCATCTAATTGCACATAAAATGCCTTTATAGCGGACAAAACAAACACAAGTATTTCAGATCAGTAACACTAATCTTGCTGATTTCAATGACATGAAATTACACCTAAATATAACATCTGTTTGTCTATTCCAAATGTCAGTTGCTCTTTAAAAAGGTTTTATTTAGCAACACATTATTGACCTTAACAATAATTTTTAGTCACTAACGTAATCTCTTCTAATCTTTAACACTACAGGAAATCTTCCTTCAGAGGCAAACTAATCCTATATATCCAAATTATTTTGAGCTGTAATTCAATACAAGCACCAAACTATCAGAGTTCTCAGCTTTCTGGTATTACCGGTAATCCAAATATGTCTGGACCTCTTCTGAGGAAACTCTTTCAGCTGTAGAGGGGTCGAGTAGGATGAATAACTGTTTAAGGGGCTATTTTAACAAGATCCCCATTGTCATACAATTTATACGAATTGGGAGGTCACAAAATATGGTTTCAAAGAGGTTTTGTGAATGAGAGGGTGAGAGTCCCTCCCAGGGGTTTCGGACGGCACAAATTAATGAAATTCTATTTCGAGTACAGGTTATTCATGTTATATTGTCGCGCCTTTATTGATTTAATTCTCGGTTATTTTGGGGATATTGTGCAAGGTCTTTGTCAAATTAGGTGTTGAAAAATGGACCTTATCGACTAGGCGTTCAATTAAGTTAATAAGTAGCAAATTATGTTAACAGTATTTTCGAGAAAAAGCAGAATTCAGGACTGACTAACTGATTCTATAACTTATTTATTAGATATCTATTTTGTTTTTTAGGATTCACATTTCATTTCTTTTAGAATACCTTTGTTTACTTAAAAGTATAGGCAGCCAGTTGCAACTTTCACAAAAGAACTTGGTTGGTAATAGAGGAAGCCAAACTATGAATTTCTATAGGCGACGGTCATGACCTATAATCAGATAGATTCCCAGAACGAATGTCTTTATGAAATCAGACCCTATAAAAGTGAAAGAATAGAACTAACTATAGTGATATTATCTATAATAAAAAATAATCACACAATTAAACATAATGGAAAACCCACAAAAACAGAGTTATATAGAGCGCACATTCCCAAAAATATCATCCAATTTCCATCACATGCGCCACAAAACTAAATAAACAAAAGCTAAAAGCAGGATGTGCTCATATCAATTTATTTTCACTTGGCTGTCGCTCGCCGCGCTCGGCTGAGCAGAGCGAACGCTTACAACGCTCGGAGCGCTTGCAACGCTTGGGGCGCTCGGACCGCTCACAGCGCTCAGTGCGGACGTAAGGCGTGCGGATTTACGTGCCATTGTCCAAAACTGTCATAACTTAAAAACAATATGGCACGGGGGAGACGCCGGGTTATGCCGAATATTCACTAGGGACGCACGGTACTGGCATCGATACCATTTGTTTTTTTAAGACATACGTACTGGGAAAATCTTTTGACATGTTAACTGATGATATAATGATAATAAACTTAGAAACTGATTATAACCGTTATTCAAAAAGCTAAAATCAATCCGAGAGTTGGATGTTTTCTTAGCAAGATTTTTAAAATAGAATTGTGCATAGAACAGAGCCCATTGAGCCTTTATAATCTCATTCATCGAACTAAACTTGTAAAGCATGCTGTTGCTTTACATCTATTCTTTATGGGACAATTATACCACCATGTTCTACCAGACCTATTCAAGCTGCTATCAAACTTGCTCTTCTACTAAGGAAACGATGAAGCTTACTTAATATGGATTTTAGACATATTAAAAATAAATCCTTCTATTATTATTACGTGACTCATAAAAATTGAATTGACGATGGAGTATATAAGTATGTATGTGTAGGAGTAAAAGAACTTACCTAGTCAATATTTTATGGCGTGGACCGTGACCGAAACGGCCATATCGATTGGAGCTATTTCTAGTCGCGATCAAGGTTGGAACATTACAAAAACAACTTTAATACACTTTTAATTATTGTTTCATGTAACAGAGCATGTGATAAATGCGGGACAATCGTAATAGAGATACATCTTTATGTTTTTCTACGTAAATATTATTTTATGCATCGTATATATCGTCATACCGTAGTCTTTACGAAAATGTCGCTGTAGAAACCCACATAGCGATTACGATTAGTAATTTATTTACCTTCATACAAAAGATTTCTTTTTATTAATTTGAATTATGTGGCGAGATGAGTAGGCCATTTGCCTGATGACAAGCGAGACGACAGCTCTTGGACAGTAGCAAAACGGCACCATGAATTACAAAGCAATGCTTGGCTATCCACTGCACCAGATCTGACAGTATGTTAAGTACCAATATTATGTCCAGTAGTTGCTCTACAACTAGTACTCTCGTATTACGAAAAATATATAAAGAAAAGATTTTATAAAGATGACTCTCTCACATAGATTGATACAATGATTTCTGGTCTCGAAACTTCGATAGATAGGATCAAATCAAAGTATTTTAAAAACCCGATATTATTACAAACTGTCTGTCTGTATCAGCCCATATACGTCCCACTGCAGGGCACGGGCCTACTCTACAATCAAGAATACGATTGAGAGTGGTTAGGCCATATAGTCCACCACGCTGGCCTAGTGCGGGTTGGCGGACTTACATACCATAGAAATTCTTATGAATCGCTATGGTATGCAGGTTTCCTCACGATGTTTTCCTTCACCGTTTTAGTGCGTGGTGATTGATTATCAATACACACATGACCCCGAAAAGTCAGAGGTGTGCCCTGGGATTCGAACCCGCGACCACCGTGAACATGTAGGCAGCCGCGTCTAGTCCGTTTACCAACAGGCCACCACGCACTTTTACAAACAGTACCATTAAATAAAACGGTTTTGTTGTAAGTAACAAAGATTACACTGTCTGGAAAGGTTGAGCGGCACGAATTGAGAGCAAAAGGTCCAAGTTCAAACCCGATGAATCACGATGTATCGCCCTAATTATAACAAAGGTCTTTGTATTATCAAACTTATAATATTACGATAACTTTTGTATCTAATTGAGGTAAATCGATAGCCTAGTTGAGAGGTTTCCATGGAAACTCTCGTCCTCATTCCCGTTTCTAAAAATCCTGTCCTAGAATCGATAACAAGTTTTATTATTACCTCCCACTAATGCTTGGCTAATCTTTTGGTATGTTTTAATGAATACATCTGAAACAAGTGAAGACCTCATTATATTTACCTTACCTTATTTTACCTCTCAAAATTAGAGGGGATGGGAGAAATAAAAACTCGAGAATTTGTACAACATGCTCATTAGCACATAAAAGTTTCTAAGACCATGGTACTTCGGTCGTGCCAGTCCATTACTACAGTCCAACTAAATACGCTTTACCAATTTGCACATAATTGCTTGCTTGATTGATATTCGAGATTTGCACTGTTAAGACACAGTTCAATATATCCGCATTTCAGTGTAAACATCGACATCAATAAGTCCCCTACCCATCAGGCCAGGAGTTATCGTGCAGCGGTATTATTGGGCCGACTGCCGAACCGAACGTGGCCCGAACAATGAGCCGCATTTGCCGTGCCGAATTTACGACGCACTTTTACTACACAAAATAGGTGGGCGCCATTTTACGAGCCACCCTGTAATAAGGGTCCCTTCGCTCTTTGTCTCTTTATACTACCGTTGATACTTCGGCAATGCACTCACTTAAGTTTTTATTGTTTATGAGATGAGGATACGGGATTTGCTTATGCAATCTATTCGTGATGTCAGTGTTGGAGTTGTTTGTTTATTCATTTGCCTGTGTATGACGGGATTTTATATAGGATTTTAGGCAATCAACGAAATAAAATCGTATGTGGTTATTTGATCATAGACACTCAATAATTTAAGATGACATGGGTTCATATGTTTCACACTGTCTGTCTTAGTACTTTAGCTCTTTAGTTTTTTATTAGTTAGCAACTAAAGCTGCTATGAATACAATAAAATGACTCTCTACTCGGCATAGCAACCGTCTGATTTCCCGCCTTTTTTTTACCCAGCGGGAATAATACCAGCTATCATGCGAGCTAAGTTGCGTGCCAGTAAAAACTGGCAAACAATGGCTGTTGTCTCAGCGTGTCAAACTGGCACAGTATCACATACAGTATAGCGGCTATGGGGGGAGGGGGGATGGCAATTGGCAACACGCGCACGCGCACACACTCTAATCATATTTAATTACGGTGGCAACTGCCAACACAATGAGTTTTCGCATGGCAACACCGCGCGTTACGCTCCAACTGCCGCCATTTTGAAATTCAATTTTACTATTGTGTGGCCTATTTTTTATAAGTACTTGTATATTTCAATTGATTTTTATAAAGCTGATTGAACTCCTCTTAGGCGTTAATCATTTTTTATACATAGTCAGGTCATAAGTATTGTCACACAGTAAAAACATTTCTTTTAGAATGCTGACCACAAAAAAGTTTAATGAATTCGAATTTCAAATTGTTCATGACAATAAAAATGTATACTTTTTAGAATTTTACTCATTTTTAAATATGGAGTGGACGCTTAAAGCTAGGCGTCCACAGGTCCGCATCGTACGCATCGGACGTATCGCATGAAACGGATTATAGTATTTTTTGTTTGCAAAGCCATACAAGTGCGTCCACTAGTCCGCACTGTACGGATCGCACTTGGATCGCCCATCGGCAATGCCGACATCGATGTTCCGAGAGGCAACTTTTGCGTTGCGTGCCGATGACGTCATACGGAATGGTTTCAGCATGCTTTCAGTTTGTCAACAAGAATATTAAATTTAGCTTGAGACATACGAAAATACCCAAAGAAAGGACCTGGACAGTTTCTGCCTAGTTACTTTTTATCATGTACAAAAACAAAGCAATAATTGAATTAATATAAAAAATCAACTATTAATTTAAGAATATGTCATATTTCTGTAGAAGTTTAGGGAGTAATATAAAGTTTAATAAGATTTTGCATTGATTGATGACCCATTTCCGCCATTGTTGGCCCCGCATAAACGTTTCGTTCGCAGTAAAGCAAGTGTAGGAAAAAAATAATAACTTTGTCTAAAATATTCCTAAAAATAATCTATAAGTAGGTAATAAGTCATAATAACTAAGAATACTAAATATATAAAGCAATGTTTGTAGTATATACTTACCCATATATTCTTCCCATTTTTACACACTTTCATTGCAACAACTAAACGCTGCAGTAAAATACTTGACACTTGACAGTTGCTTGACAGGAACCATGCTTTGTTTATTTGTTTACATTGTGGCACAATTAAAATACGTCTCGGTGTATATTTTGTGTAACTTATAAAATATTAGTTCCTTTAAATTCTAAATTCGATGATAAAGCATTTATGTAAACGTATTTTTATTAGATTCAATAAATTGACGGATAACCTACAAAACCTAACCTGAAAATAAGATATGTTTTAGTAAATATCTAAAAACCCTGAACTTCCTAGGCTTTGCAACTTTTCTGTATTAATCTTGGAACAAACCTTACCCCAACAATGCAAAACTAATTGATGTAGACGAGATTCGAAGTACTAGGCACAGCGCCATACAAAAACTGGCCATGTCCTTTGTGGCATCATTTAACAAATCAGAAAATAGTGTGTGAAATTCTCCACTTTTCGATCTCTTATTGAATATGTCGTGTATGAAAATTTTATATTTCCTTTTTTTAGATTTTTTTACATTTTCTTAGTCTTCTGCTAACAAACAAGCAATAAAAACTATTTCTTCTTCGCATTCCTCCATTCTCACAAGCGCTATCCGCACGTACGATCACTATGAAAATCCTAATGAAATGACATCGGCAATGCGATTGCTTGTACTTGCGTCGGCAAATTCGATCGCTACCGATGCAGTGGACGCACTGTGAAAAAATAATCCGTTTCATGCGATACGTCCGATGCTTACGATGCGGACCTGTGGACGCCTACCTTTAAGAATACCGTGTTGCAGTTATTGCGTTGCATCGTTGCGGTTACGCGCCAATTCAAATTTTTGACATACTTAAAAATTTGAATATAACCAAAAGATTCGTTTATCGTACCATCAAACGATACAATGAAGACTCTAGTGTAGATGACAGGTCAAGAAGTGGTCGCCCTCGGTCAGTTAGGATTCCAGCAGTGATAAAACCTCTGAAGGCGCGAATTCAAAGAAATCCCAAACGTAAGCAGAAACTGTTGAAATGAAATGAAATTAAAATAATTTATTGAATCCATTAAAATGTTCAACATCATTTAGATTCAGTCATTTTTTTATCTACCACCCGGTTCAGAAAGCTGTTTTCACTAGAGAAGAACGGGCAAGAAACTCTAAGTGTTGCGTCTTTTCAAAACCAGTTTACAATGTAGTGAATTATTACAAAATTTACAAGTTGGTTTAAATCAGAGCAGTTTAATAATAATATGTTGAAAATTTACAATAAATATTTTTGATATGAATATTATTATATTTCAATTACTATGGCTGAGTGAAGTGAAGTCGCCCAGAACGAAGAATCAGTATACTCTTTTTCGCCAAAGCAGTGAATATATGTTGGCCCTTCAGATGGGGTTAAGCAGAACCACGGTGAAAAGGGTGTTAAATGAAGACTTAAGGCTAATCGGGCATATCGCAGAAAAACAAGACATCGTTTGAATGCTCGTTTAATAGACCTGAGACTGAAGAGATGCCGCGCTTTGTTGAAGTGGTACGCGGGAAAAAAATATCGGGAAATTCTTTTTTCAGATGAAAAAAATTTTACTGAAGAAGAGAGCTACAACAAACAAAATGATAAGGTGTACGCACACAGTAGTGAAGAAGCAAGCAACCGTATTCCGCGTGTCCAACGAAGTCATTTTCCATCCTCGCTCATGGTATGGTTGGGAGTTTCTTGTTGGGGCTTAACAGAGGTACATTTTTGTGAGAAAGGTGTAAAAACGAATGCAGTTGTGTATCAAAATACAGTCCTGACGAACCTTGTGGAATCTGTTTCTCATACCATGTTCAATAACAGGCACTGGGTATTCCAACAAGATTCGGCGCCAGCTCATAGAGCGATGAGCACACACGACTGGCTGGCGGCGCGTGAAATCGACTTCATCCGGCACGAAGACTGGCCCTCCTCCAGTCCAGATTTGAATCCGTTAGATTACAAGATATGGCAACACTTAGAGGAAAAGGCGTGCTCAGAGCCTCATCCCAATTTGGAGTCACTCAAGACATCCTTGATTAAGGCAACAGCCGATATTGACATGGACCTCGTTCGTGCGCAGCATAGACAACTGGCCGCGCAGATTGAAGGCCTGTATTCAAAATCACGGAGGTCATTTTGAATAAACTTTAGTGTCATAAGAATCTATGTTTTGTTATGTTCATTTTGGTATATAAATGGTTACATAATGAATAAACTTGTTTCAATTATTTTATATTTAACATGTGACAGAATTTATGACCTGACTAGGTATTATGAGCTTTAATCATTGTCTTTAGTTAGTTGTTTGGAAATCAAGATGGTTGCTGGACGTTGTGGGCTTCCAACATGGTACCGTGGAAATGCTTGGAGGAGCCCTTTCATCAGCAGAGACTACTGGCGACTAAAGACGTTGACGATTCTGACGGAAAATTATAAACAAATAACAGATTAGGTAAACAGAATTCCCTATGTGAAAATAAAAGAAGTATTTTAGTTGCACTGAGCATCTCTGATCAACTCTCTTCAAGAATTTCAATGGTTTAAGAAGATTAGCAATCTGTGAAATATCAATATGCTACTTCAAAACCATAAACCTTTTTAATGGAAGAATAGTTAATTTAATTACAAAGCTAATATTTGTAATTACTTTTCATTGAGAGAAGGACTAATTACTTTTAAAAAGGAGTGCCCTAATCCTGGAACTCTTACAATTAAGTTAGTACTATTTCTAGAAGTAATTTGGTATACCTGAGGAAAACAAAAACTGTTTTTAGTAATTCAAACCGCATTTCTGTTGAAATGCACAAATTAATGTGTTCGTTGCGCCAGTTACGGTCATTTGCATATAGTTCCGCTGTTTTTTTTATTTTTAAATAGATTTGCATTCGCTGAGTCATATTTTAGTTTAAACTGAGTTGTTTTCCGTATATCATTGCTAAATATATAATGTTAGCTGTTATATTACTTAAACTGCCTCGGTGGCGCAGTTGTACTACGGTACGGTTACAAAGCTGAGGTCTCGGGTTCGAATGCCGGGTTGTGCAAAGTGATATTGGATTTTTCTATTCAGTATCAGCCCAGAGTCAGGAATTTGTGCCCGATATGGCGATAGGCTCGCCGCCTATCACATGGTGGGAACATACAAGGCGAAATGTGGGTGCCCTGGCACCTCTGCCTACCCCTTCTGGGAACAAGGCGTGAGTTTATGTATGTATGTATGTATGTATATTACTTAAAACAGACAGCCTCCGCGGCGCAGTTGGTTAGACGCCGAATGTGAAAGGAGAGGCTGCGGGTTCGATCCCCGCACCGAGAAAATGTTTGTCAGGCCCACAAGTATTTGTCTCGGGTCTGGGTGTTTTTGAGACGGAAAAGTTTCTCGTAGTTCCCGATACCCACGACACAATAAAATCTTAATGGGGTTCAGGATTATGCATGTGACTGTTGGGAATATTTATTTTACTATAAATAAACTAACTATAAATAACGAAAGGAGTTGTTAAATCGAATTATCTTCTTGTTACACCTATCCTTATTCATTTGGCCTTACATATTTTGACCGACTACTTGCCTATCAACCGGTATCGATAACGTCGTAATTTTAGTCCATATCTCGGGTCTTATGTGAAATCAATTCACAAATCTTCTAAATATTGGAGAACTCTCAGTTGTACAAGTTTCTAGCTTTTCCTGTAACAATAAACCAAACAAAAACAGTATTACGAGCATTTTGTTGAATTGCGATCTCAAGAAAATACAAATTTGCAAAATAGTAAAAATTATAACAAAGTAAGAGACAAAATAAAAATAGATCCATGGCAACTAGTTTTACGGTCATTACTTATTCGCATTTTACATAAAAACCCGTAGTTAATAACCGAGCGCGGGGTAATCCATTTACTTTAAGACAGTGTAAGAAGTCTGCGAGCCAGATCATGTGATTTCAAAGGCTTCACTGCAATTATGCAGCTTTTTGTATCTGTATACTTTGTGCAATTTTACTTAGTAAATGAATCGTACTATTTGTTATTTATATATTTTATATAATCTAGGTGCAAACGAGCATGAGATCCGCGCCACCCATGAACAATTGCAACACCATAGGGCATGGAGATGCGTTGCTATCCTTTAAGGGAATACGCTCTTTTTCGCCATGTCGTATTTATCCGGAAATGCTATTTTTTGTATTTATTTTGATCATGATTAACACGGACTCATTAAAGCAGCAATTTATTGAAGAGCAGATCTATTTAAAATTAATATAGATTTGTGTCCATTACTTTGCGTGAAGCAAAGTTGGTGTCTATGGTCTGCTAAAATCCATGAAAGACAGCAACCACTTACGGTTGATGGGCTAATAGCTCCTTTGTCTATGGAATCACGTTTCTGTCTGCATTATTATGTGTGGATCGACAGGGCTTAGAGCCTTTGAGAAATGACTTTGCTAATTTCTAAGTGGCCGATAAATTCACGATCTACTCACTTGGTATTGAAATAATTCCCGATAAATTATGGTCCTTCTAAATCAATACGTGAATTATCTAATTATTCATTCATTAAAACAACTGAAATTCTCAAATCCCTTGACATCAGACTGAATTTTATCCAGAATATGTTTTCGCTTAATCGCAAACAAAGATGACGAATGTTTTAGGGCTATTTGCCTCAAGGCAGTTTACCAAGGTACCAGGTCTTGTAAGGAAGTGATGCTGACAACATAAAGTAAATTAAAAATATTGATTTACTGGCGACCCTTCGAGGTCGCTCAAGTATTTGTTATTAAGATTTTGAAGGAGTAAAATTAGCAAATATTGGTAAAGTAAATACATTAAAATGTCGTAAAGTGTAATGAAGTCGTGCGTCTGTGAATTGATTTTTAAATGCAATTATAACTGAAGGATAAGTCGAGTATGAACCAGTTCTGTAACGGGGCGAAGATTAATGCGATTTTGTTCGAAATATTTAGTAGCTGATTCTTAGAGATGTATATTTATTGAAATAGAAAAAAATGGTGTTTTAGCTAAAATCGATAATTCGTAAAATGGTAGTAAAATTACTTTTAAAACACACCACTAGGATTTTTTTCTTTATAATCATTAAAGATTCAAATGCAGCTCGAAATTGATACCAAATTATCCAAGGTAAAACCAACTGCCCACGATTGACAACAAGCCACCAAGCAAATTCAAACACCATAATCCGGCAAAGTTAACAAGATTACATTTTTTTGCGGTCCGGCACTAAAACGTGGACAAACATGCGGAGAGCCAGTTACCCGGCCGTGTTGTAACTGCCTGCTAAAACCTTGTGTCAATATTTTTCAGCGCCAAGTTTATCGGCTCTTGCGCATTATGCCCTCCCCGCCCCTGCAGAGTCCCCTCTTCCCCCTTCGTTTGGTACATGGCAACAAGCGTGGCCAACTAGTTTTTTGGTCACGCAATGTTAGTGTTTGCTTTGAAGTGTAAAATGTGGTGTATCGTGGTGTTTTGGTATTGGTGGTGGTATAGATGCCCACGTTAATTGACACCGTGGTGTGGGCGAGTCAGTAGGAGTCGCGAAGTGTAGTAATTTTTTGCGCAAAGTTTCTAACACAATATGGTTTTGTTAAGTGCAAAGTGATAGAGCCACGCTGTAGGTATTTTAGGCTAATGTAGAAATGGGCTAATTTGACCGAAATGGTACAATGACCTCGCTGAAAACCGAAGTAAAGTGACAGCTTGTTGTTGTATTTTTTTGAACATTTAGGATTGCTTTAGGCCGAACATTCCTCTCCTCCTGTCCTTTTTCCTTGTCTTTTGGGCACTTGTCTCTTGGGCGCCGCTAATCAGTAATCCTGATAGTAAGTATCAGATGAGCTGTTTGCAGACCCTATCAAATTAAACAATGCTAATTTTAAAATGATTAAAATACTAAAACACTCCTAGTATAATAGTTTCTCTTCAACAATAAACACATCCATATTGAGTGGGTGTTAATATATTTTAAAGTGTTACTGTGAAAGTATTAGCTGTGTTGGACAGTAAGCCACGCCGACACTTTTGGACATGATAATCCAACCGGTTTTAAAATACTGAGATTGAGTGTTTAATGGTTGAGTTCAATTCCATTTACAATTATTGGTATTTCCGCATTGAATTCAAGTAACTTAAACGCAATTATTGACAGTCTTAATGGCACAGTTGGTAAGAGTTAGAAGTTAATTTGTCTCGGCTTTGGGTGTTTGTGATACCGAAAAGTCTCTCGTAGTTCCTGATACCCACGACACAAGACTCGATCTTAGTGTGGGCAATATATAAGTAGATGACTGTGGTTGTTTTTTTTTTTTTTATTGCTTTGAATGGCGAGATGAGCATGCCGTTCGCCTGATGGTAAGCGATGCGACCGCTCATGAACAGTAGCAAAACCAAACAACACCTTGAATTACAAAGCAATGCTTGGCATTCCACTGCGGTCGCCATCCTGAGACATAAGATGTTAAGTCTCAATATGTTCAGTAGTTACTCTGGCTACAATGTCCTTCAATCCGAAACACAACAGTGCATTTAACGTGCTGTTTGACGGGAGAAATAGACATTGCGGTGGTACCCACCCAGGCAGCCTCTCACATATGAGAGACCTACCACCAGTAAAATGTATTTATTTATTATTTCGTTCTTACATATAATGTTTTCTAGATAATATTAATTCAACGACCTGACTTGGTTATCGCCACGCGCCAACTGACTGAATCTTGCTGCTAGAAGTCTAAAGATTACTTTTCAATAGTTATGAATGGCCGTATTGAGCAAACGTGAGATGTATCCTATGACATTGTATGTAGCTTTAATTGCCAGGACGAATCTCGACATGACAAAACGAGCAATATACTATGTATGTCGATTGGTGTATAAATATTTACGCGTCGTGTTTACTACATCTTATTTTCAGTAGATCAACAATTGTTATCATCTATTACTATGTATATGCTAGATATTTATAAACACACGCTTAGACACCATTTCATGGGCCGTTTTACCTTATCAGGTTTTAGTAATACGATTTTCCCTATATTGAAGTCAAGAGTTGTAAATAGAGATTAAGTTCTATGTGTATTGATTTGTCATAAGAGCTCCTTAATTGCCTACGTGATCCATTAATACATTTCATTTCATTTCATTTCAAGAAAATTTAAATTTCTATGGCGATATTGTAAAAGATGGCATAAGCATGCGGACAAACCCATGAGCGAAAACTAGTCCATACATATATAAACTCACGTCTATGTCCAATGAAAACAAGTAGCCCCTTTAATCTTCAGCAAGACAATTCAGAAAAATATTTTATTAGTCATAAACATGCAGCCGGGAATCGAACGAGTACCCTCCGTCGATGAGCTATCAACGGCGCCGCGCCGTGCAGATCGTAAAACGACCTTTATGTTGGTATACTCATTTTGGCAAGTACGGGATAAGCCTGCGTGCTGTAACTACTTATACATAAAACATGTTGGCGGCGATGGTCCAGCGTCTATGTGTATGGACTATCGTAGATGAGGCCTTTTGTTTGATCTTCAAGTTGAGCATGCTACTGAAATGTATTATCGATTTAAAATTTCTATGAAATGTTATTTAAATAAATCGAATAGTCATACATTGGTATCTCGCATTATTTTCAATGAAGTATTGTGACAAAGGAATCAGAATTCGCAACAGATTTTTTGTTTCTACATTCAGACCAAGAACAATCTGGTCATCACAAATATATGTATTGGCGCTCGGGTCAAATCAAATCAAAATCAAAATATTCTTCATTCAAATAGTGTTTTACAAGATCTTTTGAATCGTTAATTTCTGCTACCACTGCTACGGAACGTGTTGTAGCTGTGAACATGAAGCGGTGCAAGAAACTCTCTCAGCAACACGATCTGTCTTCTTTTTTCTTTATTTTTTTTAAAGCCATGTAATTACAATATTTCATCAATCGAACCTACGACCGTGGAATCACAACATTTAATCCAACTGCGCCATGGAGGTATTCGCCAAATGTAGTTGTATTTTTATTGTAAATATTATTCAGTGGAGGGTAGTTTTGTCTTGATTTGCCTTGTCGGTAGATAAGTATTGACTTGAGTCTCGTGTACGCTACAGAACGGGTGATGCGTAATTTTGTACTAGATTTTAGCATAATTTCGTTTGTGTTGTGGATTATTTTGTACATTTGGTGTGATGTGCAAGTATTGTTATTATTGGTAGTGTAGTCAAGTAGTGTATTACAAATCGTATAGTAAAAATGTAGTGTGTCAGCCTATATACGTCCCATTGCAGGGCACGGGTCTCCTCTAAAATTGAGAGTACGATTGAGAGGAGGTAGGCTATACAGTCCACCACGGCATAGTGTGGGTTAGCAAAATAGTGAAAATGCTGCGTATTTTGCTGCTGTATATTCAAAATAATATGGAATGCTGGTAATGTGAAGTAATAGTGTTGTGTGCAAGTATGGTTGCAAGTGACATGTGGTGCTTCAATAGGCTATCGTTTTTGATGCCGTTGACCATCCACCATCAAATGCGAGTTACAGGTGAGTGGCTAGATGTATAATGTTACTGAATATCTTTCGTTGTGTTCTGTATCAGCCATATGAGACCCACTGAGTACGGTTCTCTGCAATCGAGTTTGATTGATAGGGGTTAGGCCATATTAGTCCACCACATTAGCCTAATGCGGGTAGTGCGGTTATTTATTCTGTTTCTCAGAGTCTATTTTGAATCGTAATCTTTAAAATAAACACAAATTATGACAAGGTTCAGTCACTTGGTAAGATTGTTTATCTGATTTGACGCATAAAAGTTTAACTGCAAGTGCAGGATATAAACCTTTATTATATTACGAGAGATTACATCTAACAGCACGGTACCGGTTGCAGTTGGTTTATTTCACAAAACTAGGACTATATGTAATACTACTTAGGTAAGAATAATATTAAGCAGAAAAAGTAAAATAAGCCTAATACAATTAGGATGTTTTTGTAGAATCTGTATCAGTCCATATACGTCACACTGTAGGGTACGGGCCTCCTCTACAATTGAGTACGATTGAGAGTGATTAGGCCATATAGGCCACGCTGGCCTAGCGCGGGTTGGCATACAACTTGGCAAAAAAGTGTACGATGCGCTGACAACTGGCATTAAAGAAAAACAATTACGGCAACATATTGAACTATTAAAATTATATTTGGTGGTATTTCTGTTTATTTTCGTACGGTTCTGTTTTTTGCGATTTAAAATTAACAAGGAGACTATTAACAATAATACATAAAAATAACAAGGGTCTAAAAATTACCCGTCGTAGTATATCGGATTGCCATGTTGATAGTAAATTCGATCTTAGCGCCCTCATTAAAAACAGAATCTTTATTGCCAAGCTATACATTGCATATCTTAGAAATTCTTATAAACCGTTTTCATGTTCATCATATCGCCTCACGATGTTTTCCTTCACCGTTATAGTGCACGTTGATTGACTATCAATTCACACATGATTCTCTTTTATTTCAGAATACTGCATTACTGAAAAACTTTGATCTACGTAAGTAGAATATTTTACCCTTACCGAATTTAGAAGTAAACAATTTCGTGTCATAATATCGTCAGTGGATGTTTTTCTGATGTTGGCGTAAACATGTTTACTGGTGTTTACCTAATCGACAAGCAATTTATGTATTTTGATCCCCTATTTGGTGATTTTCCCTGAAATGGGCGCGGTTGTATCGAAGTCACGACGTTTCATGTTATTAGATGTCGATCGCCTTAACGGATATCTTTGCTGTATTTTCAAAATGTAATGATAGTCTCCATTGGTGTAGGAGGAAGCTGTAAAATAAGTAGCTAGGTACTGTGAAATTATTTGTTTCGGGTTTGAGTAGGAATATTCAATAATCTTTCTTTAGTAACTAATTACTTTAATAATTTGGGCTACACTGTCCATTTTATCTCCTTTCTTTTATATCCATCCAAAGGTTGCCTGGAAGAGATTGACTTGTGCTGTAAAGCCGCAGATTCTACTTATTCAACATTTTAGGGTAATCGTAATCTTTTTCCTACAACAAATAATACAATTAAGATTTATTATTTGTCAAGACTGTGTGTATGTGTGAGCGTGGGTCAGGAATTATAAAGACATGTTTTCGGATAGCAAAACTATACAATGAATATAGTTGGTTAACTTAAAACATTTTTTACAGTCATAGATTATCTAAATAAATTTGAATATACCTCTTTAAGAACTCTTTATTTTGAAGGGACCCGCATCAGCCCTTGTATTGCTACCCGGATCCCTTCAGGTAATGATAGGGGACTTCTGACTTCCCAGTCCTATATAACATGTTTTCATACTTATATTATTATTTTCTTACATATAAGTATACTTGAATGCAGTCGCTTATATACGCCATAAAGACGCTTTTGTTTGTTTAAATGAACTGCAAAATGGTCAAATCTGTATCTGTATCAGCCCATATACGTCCCACTGCAGGGCACGGGCCTACTCTACAATCGTAAGCACGATTGAGAGTGGTTAGGCCATAAAGTCCACCACGCTGAAAATGGTCAAATAGTTTAAATAATACAAATTATCAATATACATATAGTAAGAGAATAACATCCACAAAACTGGATAACCCTTCCATAGATATACGTTGACATAGATACCCTCCATACTTTTATTGGTGGTCTCTGGTCTTAGGTTGCCTGGGTGGGTACCACTGCAATGTCTATTTCTCCCGTCAAACAGTAGTGTAAATGCTCTGTTGTGTTTCGGATTGAAAGACATTGTAGCCAGAGTAACTACTGGACATATTGATACTTAAAATCTTATGTCTCAGAATGGCGAGCGCATTAGAATACCAAGCATTGTTTGTAATTCAAAGTGCTGTTTGGTTTTGCTACTGTTCATGAGTAGACATATCGGCCATATCGCTATATATCGCGGCAATAAAAATAATTGTGACTCAAACATGAGAGAAGATTGTTAGGAAACCTGAAATATAGATCAAAATGTTTTAATAATTTTTGTCACTATACCCAAACCTGAGTTTTGTTTGACAATTCCAATACCCAGGAAGCTATATATGTTGACGTAGAAGTTCTACAATATAAAAAGAAAACCCATTTGTCTTATCAAAACCATCCAACACATAAAATTCATATCGAAACAATAAAAGTGGCGTCGCGTCGTTTGTTTGCGTATCTAAAGCCGCGGTCCGGCTGCCGGCTTACAGCGTTTGTCCAGGATTACCCGATACGCCGCTATTTACCCTCGCAAGTATCAATTCATCCCTTGCAAGCCCGTCTTATTTGATTCCCGGGGACAAAGGAAAGCCTCTGCGTTTCGTTTCGTTCTTTATTAAAATTGTTTTGCTTGATTTTATTTACTTTTTCTGTTCAGCTGGTGTTTGAATTTTGCAATTACAATATACAAGTATGAAGAAGGTTATGTTCAGATTGTATCTAATTTCGACTAAGTCGGTTATTTTCGGACTTGATTGAAATTGTTAACATTAGTATTTGTCCTGTTGACAAAAAAATCGTATATAATATTTGTTGTGTTGGCAAATATCTTCTTCTACCCATCCTGCTATTAACACTATTTGTGAACACACTGATTTGTAAAGTTGTTAAATAAATGCTTATAGTTATTTGTGGATTAAATTATTTTAATTATCACACAATATTAACTGAAATATTAATTATTTATCGCTATTTTTTTCTTTTTAAAGTAGTAGTCTTCTTTAATTACACTCACGAGACATCAACATATATGTACATACACTTATCATATACATATACTTCACTTATCAACTCTATTGAAGCAACAATGGCTTTGTTAATCAAATTTTTTTGCTCAGTTCTTAATATAGCGGTGGTCTATGCAAGTTTCTGTAGAAGGAAGGTGTTTTTCTAAAGATGCCACTCGATCATAATTACTGGTGACGACATAGCACATTACTTGATCATTATATCGAATGCTTAAGGCGGAGACAAGTTGATACTATTTATTCTTTAATCCAATTTAAAGTGAGTAGTGCCTGCCTCGCTAGCGGTCTTGGATTCGAATCCCGGGTCGGGCAAAGTGATATTGGATTTTTCTATTCATTATCAGTCCGGAGTGAATTTGTGCAAGTTATGGCGATAGGCTTGTCCTTATGGGACGAGACATACAAAGTGAAAAGTGTTTGTCCTGGCACCTCTGCCTACCCCTTCTGGGAAAAAAGAGTAAGTTTATGTATGTATGTACTGATTCGTTTTCTAGGACTATTGTTGAAATAAGTCAGCTCCATAATGTATATTGCATAGTTTTGGCAAATAAGGCTAGTTATTTGGCTCTGGAAAACTCAGTTACCGAATAAAATGTGTGTTCCGTCACACGATTTGAAAGGGGCGAGCCTATCGCCTGACTGCAGGCTCAACCCTGAGACTTCAGCTTCTCAATCACACCGTAGTACATCTTCGCCATCTAAATTATCAGTAATAATAATTACACCAAGACTTATTCTATAATTTTTCAAGAATCGATTGTATTAACAAATCATATTTTTTTAAATGTCAAGGATAAGTAACATTATAATATAATTTACTCGTTATAAAACCTACTTATATCTAGCCCTTAACCGGTAGTCATAAAGACTCTTTAAATGTCGCCTTCCGCGCTTCGAACCCGCACTTCCTCAACGGGTCAACACTTAGGAAGTACTCGACTTAATAACTCATATATCTTTATGACAACGCGACGACGGCTGTAAATGTTCTTGGTAACAAGCTTTATGAGTAAACGTGATTAATAAATTAGTTATGACGAATGAATGCAGACATGTGATTTTATGCAAATTTAATTATAATAGCTACATTCTTACATAAACTCAAGCCTTTTCCTAGACAATTCGCCTTGTATATTCCGTCCCACGATGTGATAGGGCGCGAGCCTATCACCATATAGGGCATTACTGACTCCAGGCTGATAATGAATACTGTTCATTAGCAGACGCATAGCTTACGATCAGGTCAAAGGCATGTTGTTCTTTCCATTCAGTTCAATAAAATAATAATAATACAAGCGATTATAACCCTTTGCAGTTTATAACCCTTTCAACAATCAAAAAATAACTTAATGCCATTTCTATTGTACTTTCACCGAACCGGAGTAAAATACCGTCAACATGAAGTTTGAGAATTTGATATAAAGTAACCCCATGCAATTAAGGACTTCTGGTGTATATTTAACTTGTATTGTCCCATTGTGTGGACCCCACTTGAATACAAGAAAACTTTAATAGTTCTCATTTGTTGCACTGCTGTGTAATAAAATGTACGTAAATGTGTTTTTATAATATTGGTGAGAAATATAGTGTATATTATTCAGGTGTGTGATATGAAGGATAATTGGAGGATTTTCTTTCAAATGCCATCTAGTCAAGCGACAAAGTACATGGGCCTCATTCCCATGCCAGGCAATTTAGGTTTTGTAAATTTTAGACTTGAGTAAACAGATATTATAAGTTATTCTATTCCACGTTGGAAACGAAATAGGACCCATGCATACAACTAGAAATATATTACTTTTATATTTTATCGTAGAACAAATAAAAACAAAGAATAAAACAGCTAAAATGATAAAAACTAAAGGCATGGGAACAATTGGCGGCCTTATCGCTAGCGGCGATCTCCTCTAGGCTTTTGGATGGACTGGACTATTATAATATAGAATGATATGATAATATATATGAATTAATGGGTTATCACCACAGATCACTCCAAGTAGATTACGAGTAATGTTAATTTTGTTTGAGTTCAAAAACGTCGTTTTCCACGAGGGTTGTAAGCGGGACTAATATAATACTCATTTGATTGCCTTAGTGGCGCAGTCGTACTACGATAATTTCAAGTCTATGGTCTCGGGATCGAATCTGGGTCGGGCAAAGTGATATTGTTTTTTCTATACATTATAATCCCGGTGTCAGGAATTTGTAACCGATATGACGACAGGATCGCCCCCGTTCACTTAATGAGACGGAAAATACACGGCGAAACGAGGGTGTCATGGTTGTACCTCTGTCTACCCCTTCTGGGAAAAAAGCGTTAAATAATTTAAAAACAATTTAATTTAAATAATTTAAAAACAATCTTTATTTAAGAAATCATTCCATAATTTGTTAGTGAACAAATACAAAACAAAACGAAGAACAGAAATAGTGCGAAGACAATGGTTAGTGTAGATACAATCAACAATGCAGTTTACTTAATAAATGTATTAAATGATAATCATATTTGTCCATAATGACACCCAGTAGGCCGTTAGTATTGCCACGAAGCTTCTGCAATAGGGATGCCAAGCGCTTGCGTCTAATTGCCGCAAAGCCGTCAGTATTTAGGTTTGCAAACATCCCGGAGGCGCTGCAAAAGCGTGGTAAGCCCATCAGTATTCTGAAATCATTATTATATTGTATCTTTTATATATATATATATGTGTTTTTGCAAATATATTAATTAACATAGACAAACCCGCGATCCCCAGCTAGTTTCACAACACAATAGGTACAAGTAGCCAGACAATAGAAACGAAAGTGGCGTGCACGTAGTGAGTGCACAGTACGGCAAGTCGGCCCACTTGGCCGGCCGGCCGCGGCCGTTGCACCCAAATATATCCTTTCGATCATTGCGAAGGCGTTGCGTTACTGTTTTATTGGGTTTATTATTTCATTTGTAGTCAAGTTTAAATATAATTAAAGACATAGACCTTTAGCCCCGGGCAATAATTATAAATTACATAATGTGTTAGGAGCTAAGCGTATCCCTATTACAGTCACAAAGCCAGATTGAAGTACATGTACGGGTCATGAAATAAGATTTTTGTAGATATTTGGAAGCTGCATATAACAAAACTACCGTTTATTAGACGATATTTATGTTTTATGACTGGTAGATTTTGTTTTTATAAACAGCATCAATCTATTTCTACAAAAGCAAACGTTGTCATATTGAGTCAACAATTCATATTTCATTCTTATCTCAAATATATTAATCTAAGACTTAACTCCTTTCCAAGCTAAAGATAGGATTATAAGCAATTACGACATATAAATCATGTCTATTCCTACACTTTTACAATATTCCGATAAAAAACACGTTTCTTTTTAATTAAATTCAGTGTTACAATAGATTGTTATCATACTAAACATATCTTATCTTTGACTTGGTTTGGGTCATTAACATAATCTGTTGTCTTATAACAAAGGCTGACAAAGGAGCGCTGTTGTTAGCCAATACTACGATACTGTGTGATTCAGTCTTTCCACTGCTGTCTAGATCTAGAATTAGAAAATGAAAAAAAAGTCAACCATTTTATACAGCCATGAAAAACAACGCTTCCAAAGGAGTTGCAATACAAGACCAGTGGTCAAACGAAAATAAAATGACGGCTTGGTCGATACAGGGTATACAAGTCCTGAAACCGAAGCATTATACTGCCGGATATCCATAGTATACCATAATCGCTATCTTGGTAGTAACGAACAATCTACCAGCATTATAAGTGGCGGTAATGAAATTGGAATAAGCCGAAATGAAATTGGAATGTCCGAAAGTATGAAATCAAAAGTTATAAGTTTTTCACTTCTAAAATCAATACTATTCTCTATGACACGTATCATTCAATCCAAAATTAGCCTATGGTTACGAAATAGATGGAGGAATCGAACATTTTGAGGAGCACCTGGTGACATTCATACAGTTTTACGTACTTTCGAAAATTCGAACTTTGTTTCAGAATGAAGGACCCTACTATATTCAACGAAACGAAGTTCGAAACTTCGGATGATCAAAGTTTATATACGATACGAATGTACCTACATAAAACTTATGGTCGTTATTGATTTATGGTCGTAACCATAGACTTATAGTTACGGTGTACGTTATATATATACATTCGTATCGTATAAAAAACTTCGTTTGTCCGAAGTTTCGAACTTCGTTTCGTTGAATATAGTAGGGTCCATAGAGTAACCTGCAAGTTAATTATATTGACTAGTAACAGACAATTTACTCTCGTTAATTAATATGTAGATATTGCATATTGGGTTTATCGGATGCCCCATATCCCTTTTCTCTTCCCATTATTTTTCTTCCCCTCCCCTCCCGCTTTGATAGACCAGACATATATGTTCAAAACGTATGGATCTGCATGGGCGGCAATAATCACTTACTGTCAGGTGACCTGCTCGCTTGTTTGCCGGACCTATTGTATAAAAAAATATGGTTTATAAAACTAAAAATAATTGAAAATGGAGTAAAATACATATAGTACATTTTCTTGCTATAAAGCGTGGGGTGCTGTAGGATAAGTAATTGTTGTAAACACCCCACGCTTTGTAACAATAAAATGTATGTATTTTACTCCATTTTCTTTCGAATCTTAAACTCATTATCAATTATTTTTTTAGTTTTTTAAACTATAATTTAATTGCTTGCACTAAAACATTATCTACGGCTGTCTTATCAAAGAAAGACAGCTGCGCGCAAATTACCAACATTTAAGATTTTTTTTTCCTTTCTGGATAAGATAATATCATATACCCTACTTTTTAAATTATTGCGTTGTCTCGGTCCTGGATAAGTATGCAAAGTTTGAATTAAATCTGATCGTACAAAGTAGGGCCAAATCGAGCTCAAAGGAGTCGGTTACATACATACAAACATACAGGTGAAGCTAATAAAAGCGTGTTAAAAAGAAATTCAGATAGCCCTGTATTCACCATTACCAGTGCCATTACTGTGTGGTCATTATACCATACTTATTAAATTATAAGTAATTAATGTGGCTATTTTTTTAAATTACTAGACTGACATAATTGCAGTACGGTGAGAAATAACCAACTGTCACCAGTGCATATTTAATTTAAATTGCTCTACATTTATTTTATAATAGTCACTTTGTTATACGAGTATAAAAAATATTAATTTTTAATGTTCTTTTATGTTTTTTATTGCGATGAATGGTGAGACGAGCCATTCGTTTGGTAAGTGATAGGACTGCTTATGGACAGTAGCAAAACCAAACAACACTATGAACTACAAAGCAATGCTTGGCATTCCACTGCACTCGCCATCCTGAGATATAAGATGTAAAGTCTCAATATGTAGTTATTCTCGCTACAATGCCCTTCAAAGAGGTTAAAATACCTACCATTACTATGTCGGTACAATTATTATACGCTTCATTAAACAAAGATTTATATATAGATATATACATATGTGCACAATATCTATACCTCTCTGTCTTTGTTATTTGAAACAGGAAATGCCTCTAAATACCTAATGAAATCACTTGTTAAAAATAGAAAGATTATTTAAAACGGCTGTTCAACGTTCTTACATACGCTATATTTTATTGATCAGTCAGATAACCAGAGACTGAAAAATAGTTCATAGATTTTTGGTCAAATTATAGACCTCAGATTTCGATATATTCCGATGTAACAAAAGGACACAAAAGCTACCGAAATTATTATTAGCATTATTTCTTTGAACGCAAATCGGCCGGAATCCCTCGGCCACCCTAACAACCCTTCGTATAAGGGGATGATTTGTATTGTTACGCCGGTGTTACGCTGGACAAAAGTTTTATAGAAGCCTGTATTTTATAAATTCAATATGCATCAATGATTTTGATTATACTACTGTGTTAGAGTGATATGATTTCAATATGAATGACAGAGGGCCAAAATCGTTCACTACAACAAGACATGTATTTTTTTTTTAATAATATAATAAAACTGATATGCTGTTATTTTTAAATGATATTGTGCTTATTGCATTTTTATTTAGAAGTACCATGCATGAAAATTTTCAAATAAATACATTTCTAAAACATTAATCAACCATATCCGCTCTACTATCAATACATTAAGATCCAACATCATCACCCAACATTAAATTGGCGCAAACATTTGTCCCAACTCAAAACCTAACCCATTAAAATCGAAACAAACAAACATTATTGCTATAAGTACAAACAGTGATAATTGATAAAAGTTCACACATAGCCACACCTCTGGTGCCGACCAACCGATGAATTTTCCTCGTTAGCGCAAAAAAACAAGTTTTTTCCATTATCAACATGTTATCCCCTCCCCTCTTCTGCCCCTCCCCGGCCTCCCCATGGTGGTATTGCGTCACCCACACTACACAAACAGGTAGTATTTCATCATGATTTTGTATCACCCACTTTCAGCCAGGTAAATGGTTGCTATGAACGGGTTTGTAAAGGGAATATCAAATATATGTATTTCGATGGCATTTTCGTTCATTAGTTCTGTGCCTTTTTATAATAGCTTTGTAATGTATACTCAAAGGGATGTATAAGGATTTCTGTCCATTATTATTTCGCATACCATACCCGTTCTATGAAAGTATCAGACAAGGCAGAAGAATAATTATAACGTAACCGGTCCCTGACGGAATAGATCAATGAGCAATATTCCATACCAATTAAAAAAAAATTTGCTTGGTACAATTTTTCCACATATAGTAATTAAAACCATACGTAGGTGACTTGTTGCCAGAGTAACCACTGGACTTATTGATACTTAACATCGTATGTCTCAAGATGGCGAGCGCAGTGGAATGCCAAGCATCGCTTTGTAATTCTTTGTAATTATGTTTGGTTTTGCTACTGTAAGTGAACCGTGGTATCAGTTATCATCAGGCGAATGGCAAGCTCGTCTGGCCATTCATTTTTCATTCACAAAAAACCTTCGAGCATTATTCTGTGTCTCTCAATCATACTCTCGATTGTAGAGTAGGCCCGTGCCCTGCAGTGGAACGTTTATAGGTTGATACAGATTATTTTATGTCATAAATTATAAAAGAGGAAAAATCTCACCAAAATAAATTACACAGTAGCCAAACAATAGTTCTACGTATTATTTCTAAGATCGTAAACAAGGATCGCTACACGTGTGCTTCTCTATAATTGTGCTGTACAATATTTTACATTTAACTCGCAAACACGATCAATCAGCTCCCGGCGAAAATAAGCCGTTTCTGTGAAACAAACAACCCCAAGATACGCGAATATAGACCTTAACACAAGGGATTAAGGACTAGTGGTGTGATATGCCGTGATTGTTGCGTCATCTGAAGATCAAGGATGTATAACTATAAATTTTAAAAACAGTTGAGCGATTCTTTTTGTATATGGGCTTTAAATGGGTTCCACTTCCAGATCAATTGGTATACAGAGTGCTACTAAATACTTCTTATAGAACACTTTTTGACATACCAGTAAGAGATGTATACATTTTGTATGAAGAACTTATGGTGTCCATAGTTACATTCAAACCATAAATTTTGAAGATAAAGAAACATTTATGTTTTCATGATCTCCAAAATTTTCTAAGATAATAAAAGAAAATAGATTACCGAAATTGAGGAACGAACCAAGGACTTAAATTTTATTACAAATATACTCAATAACCATGAGGCGGCTAATACAATTTTGAATATTTATGACAAGTATAAAAATACTTGAATATAATTAATTCCGATCGCCGAACAAACTTGAATGTCCACAGAATATTCAATTGGTCAAGTTAAGTCTCCAATATTTACTGTTATGTTTACAAACACAATATATTTTAAAACGTATTATATGTTGTTTGGTCGAGACATTCCTTTTGTATTTTAATGCTTCATCAATCAACCATTTTATGAGTCTCGTTGATTTCGTTGATTCCTTTAAAATAAGAATAAAATGTTCGTAATAAATTGATTTTACAGGTCAATAATTTACAACCCTAAAGTCTATTTTCGATTCCACAACATTTCCTAAGCTTAGAGTCTTGTTTTTAGACCGAAGGTTGATTCGGAAACCCTACATTTTATAGTTAGATCGCCGGCCATTATGTCACGTTGACTTATTTTTACCAAGAGTTTATTAGTTACAACGGTAAGAGGATATAAGTGATTTTGAGTTAACATCACAAAAAAAGACAATTTACTCTGTATCTTTGCATAGTATAGGTATCAGTTGCTGTTTGTGCAAAGCGTTGGTGACTTAAAATCACAAACAAGTCATTTCTTCTTTATTTTTGCATCTTCGGGCCTCAATTGTAGTGTGGGATCAGGATTGGATCTGACTGTTGGATGTATTTATTGATTTATTAGAAAACAAGATGAGCATCGGTTGATTCTGAAACTACATTTCGGACATACACTCAGACCCAAAAAAAATACCAGTGAAATACACAAATATTTGTGTCCATGTGGAGATCGAACCCACAGCCTCAAGTTTCATAGGCGGCGTCTACCCAACTGCACCACGGAGCCTATCAAAATAAATAACATTTTCTTGCAAAGTGTATTAATACTACATTCTACCTATCTTACTCAAGAATAATAAAACATTCAATCAATCAATCAACACCTCATTGAAAACAAATTAAAAATGTGAGGGTCAACCTCCGTCGAAAACAAGTATTACTCCGAATAGCTAAACAATAAACTCCTCTAAATTTAGTTCAGCACGTGCTCAAAGCAAAATAACTATTTCTACAGACCTTGAAGTTGTTATTGTAGGTGCAACGTCACTGGGGGTGTGTATAAACATCATACGATACTTATTTGCATATAATTGTCGCATAATGCGGTGACCTCAGAAAGTGATTCACGTCCATCGCTAAGCATTACTGAAACTGACCTGAATTCATTTTCCTGCTTTTGTATTCGATTTCTTGGTGTAAGGTCTTTGTTGCTACATTTTCATTGTTAGGATCGATGGATTTGACGACGGGCATTTAGTAGAAATATGAGGGGTGTAGTTGCTAGTTTCATTTCTTTTGCTTATCTTCTGCATAGAGTTTCAGTAGTAATACTTTTCAGTTTTGTTTAAAAATTTGATTTTTAATTTTTTTATATGCCTTTTAGTTTATAACAATTTTGGATGGAAAACTTCACATACATTTGCAATTATTGTGTAGAACTCTTATTCTCTGTTCTCGATCTTTGCCTTCATAACAAAGCATGCTATAATACCTTAAAAAAGTCAGAGATTTCTGTCAACTGGCACTTGTTATCATTTCACACATCCAATCAACTCGCAACAGTAACAAACAATTAGTTATTTAAATAATCAGTTTAATAGCAAAGTATCGTAAACACCCTCATACTGATACTATATCGCGTAACAGCTGTGTTCACATCGACGATTTTCATAAGCGGAAAAAAACAAATTGAATTTAATGATTATGTGAATCATAATGCATGGAAAATGCCGCGGTTGGTACAGTATACCTACCGTTGGAAATGTCACACGGAATTTCTTGAATACTGTTGAATTCTTTAATATTATATAGTCGAATAGTAGTTGTTCAGACAACGGTAGCAATTGTAACCAGGTAATTGTTGTAGGCAGTGATTCATTTCAGTTAATTATTTCTTTTTGGCTCATCGTATTAGTTATAAGGTTTATGGGCTGAGTCGTACAATTCCTAGTTCTATCCTAGATCAAGCACTCTACTTTGTTTTTGAGATGGAGAAGTAACATATAGGTTGGCCCGGAATTGGAATTTTATCCGGTGTGGTGACTGACTAACTCACTACCAGACATCGGCTTACGTAAATGTATTGCGTGAAATGTTCTCTGCTTATGTTTTTACGGTAAAAGTAATCTATGAAATATGCGTAAAAATTTTAATTAAATATGTATGGCTTTAAACACCAGTTACCTAAAGTACCTAGCTCAGGAAGAATAGGTAAAGATGTGTCATAAACTACATTGGTCTGAGTAACACAGCTACTTGACTTGCTTAGACATTGGTTTACCCACATACTTGCATTGTTTGTAGGCTTACCTAAGATGTTCCATTGAATGTCTTTTAAAAATGCATCAGACCTACTCACAAGAACAGTGTGGTTAGTCCATTAAACCACAGAATGACAATAAGGCCTCCTATTTTCCCGAATAGGTTGACGTCAGGCGGTTGTAAAATCATACGGCAAGTCATTCTTACGAAAATGATGCAATATTTAGCCTTGTTACGTGTGGGATAAAAGAAAAACAAAAAGGATAAAATGAAAAGCTGGTTTGACTGGAATTGGTATATATAACCCAATAAACAGAAGTGTAAATGCACTCTTGTATTCCAGTTTGGAGGACATTGTAGCCAAAGCAACTACTGGACATAGACTTAACATCTTATATTTCAAGATGGCCAGCACAGTAGAATGCCAAGCATTGCTATGTAATTCATGATGTTGCTTGATCATCTACTGTCCATTAGCCGTCATATCGCCTACCATCAGGCGAATGAAACGCTCACCTTGCCATTAAGGGCAACAAAAAAATGTCCCTTTAAGATATAAAATATTTTCCCTCAGCTATCCTGGTCGTAGGATATTTGTAAGCGATCATTGTTCTCGATCGTGGAAAAGTAGTTGTAAGGACTCACCTAAGTGTGCCGTGTTTTAAGTTTTATAATTGTGTTACAAGTCTCAATGGGTCGGCAGTCGGCATTATTATATCGACCGACGAAAGATAATAATCTACCGCCGTTGATACTTTTGAAGGATCGCACTTACCATCTAGTGGTAGAATATGCTTCAGATAGTTTAACTAACTTATTCTTATCCTAATAAACACCTCCAAGAAAAAAACTGGCGCTACTTCACTGGAAGAGAATACCTATTGTATAAGGTTCGCCTATGTACAATTTCTCTATATTAAGTTAAATAAAATAAAATAAAGAAATGAAAACGAAATGAAAATAATTTATTGTACCCATTAAAGTGATCAACATCACTTAGGTTTTTGGATCTACTACCCGGTTCGGAAAGCGGTTTTTACAAGAGAAGAACGGAAAATAAACTCTAGTGTTGCCCTTTTAAAACCAGTTTGCAAAGTAGTGGTTATCATAAAAGTTACAAGTTGGTTTAACTCAGAGCAGTCATTAATAAAATTTGTAATTTATTAGTATATTTTAAATACGAACATGCTTAAGTTATATTTAATACGGCTGAGTGAAACGAAATCGAACGAACCAACCAGTACACTCTGTACGTCTCGCCAACGCAATGAATAAGTGTGTAACGCAAAGGCGGATCCAGCAAACACATTTCCACTTCAAAAACTCCCCGAAAAACTAATAATGTCAATTTGTGAATACGGTTCCTCCAAAGGCTCATTTTAATCTGGCTACCTCCTAAATCAGGGGCACAATGGGCCGGTGGGAGCCCTCCCCTCCCCCTCGCCCCCTCACATATTGCCCCCGCGAACAATAAGTAACCCCGGGCGTACCATTAATTTCTTTGTGCCCAAGTTCTGCGGTGAAAACTCCATGTATTCTATGTTTTTTGTGCGTGGCCGTGACGCAAGGAAAGTTTCGTGATAGACGAGCGCCGTGAGTCATAGACTTGTGTAATATTATACTAGTAATTATAGTAGTATAGTAATAAAGTTATATTATGAAGAATTATAGTAAATTTCCTTTGTTTTGGTACTGGAAGGTACAATTTATCACTTGTTTCATAATCAAATAGCGATGATGCAACTTCAATTTGTACAAAATTAATCGTACCGAACGAAACGTGTTAGCACTTAAAAGGAACGGAAATTGATAGCTCTACGTCTTGTTCGGAAAATGGGATTGTGCAGACCAAATTAATCACTGATTACTCTTTATTCATTATTTTTATATTACAATAATGAATACTGCAGTGATATACCAGGTGTTGTGTTAGTATTGATTTTGTGAGCTATAAATTCTTCGCTTCCTCTTTTTAACCGTAGTATGTCCACTGCTGGGGCAGGCTTATCCTCAAGAATTTTCACCAGTCTTCCTGCAACTTTAACTAGATCTTCAGTCCACCTTGCAAGCGGGCGTCTGACGCTAGTTTTCATAAAATCGCTGTCGCTTATCCCTTAGAACTCAAGTTAATTTTCCGCCTTACCGATGGGCGTCGCGTTTAAGTTGGCCGTTTTATTGGCCAAGTCAGAGCATTGTGCGTGCTCTATTATTACGAATATTGTGGCCACGCCGCCCTTCCCCAATTATATCATATTATTTATATACTCGACAACTTGTATTTCTTTTTTATCCGTTTTGTCGTATTCCGTTTATCATTCTTTGTGTTGTGGACACTTGCGACAAAGGATGCTTTTGTGTAATATTTTTTTGTGGATTTTTATAAGTTATACAAAAATCTTAATAACCACAATATGTTATTTGAATTTATAAAATTATTATTTAATTGAAGAAATCCTGGACTTAAAACTCAGTTCCCAGCTTTTCATGATCAGGGTTGGGCAGGGTGTAATATGTGAGAATTCAGGATACTTATTAAACTACTAGTGATGGTACGTCTCTCATATGTGAGGGACCGGCTGAGTAGGTGCCACCGCAATGTCTATTTCTCCCACCAAACAGCAATGTGAATGCACTGTTGTGTTTCGGTCTGAAGAATATTGTAGCTAGAGTAACTATGCATTGCTTTATAATTCAAATTCGTGTGTTTTGCTACTGTTTATGAACAATCTTACTATGAGGCGAACGGCATGCTGGTATCGCCATTCAGTGCAAAAAAAACCCTTTGCATAAAAAAAACATACCATCGAGACAATTCCATAAGTATTCTGGAATCATTAAACAGTCAACACATAAGTTATCCACATTAACTACTTGTGTGGTGTTTACTGCGGAAAGTTTTCCCCCGGCACGCCGCTAATTGTGTTCCGAACACATCCGCTCACTGATATATTGGGTTACATCCACCATTTTGTATTTTAATATAAGTAAATATATTATGAATGACCATAGCCTACTTAAAGACAGAAGTCAAATTAAGCAAACATTTTTCGAGTTTAACTGGGTTTTCATATATGAAAAAGAAATAAATTCCGTGTGTTAATAAATATATAAATAAATCTACACATCTAATAGTTGTATAATCCTAATTTCCATCCCGATATGAAACAAGTCTTATATCTTGGAATGCACAAACAACGTGAGACTTTTTAGTTTTCCGTTAAGATATGAGGAAAGGATCACTCAAAAAGATTGTATTATAGCGAGAATCGAACTGACAAATTCCAAAAAAAACAAAAATTCCAAAACCATACGAAATGCTCACATCAACGCTTTCAATACCACAAATCAACTAACCCTTCCATTAAAACCATGGCGAAACATACACAATGCCATAAAATGACGTCCTACTTACGAGGGTAGCGGAACGGCAGCGGGAGCGGTCGATGAAGCGGACGCGCTAGCGACAGCGGGCTTCACCCAATTACCTGATTTTACGACTGATATAAATCGCCAGTTAAAAAGATAATATCTTTTTACGTCGGGTATAAATGTGTCATATGAAGGTAGCCTTTATAATTTGGCGCAATTAAAATTTTAATAGGGGACGCGGATGTTTCATTTTGGCATTAAATTAAAAGGGAGTTTTAGAGGAATGCTTTTGCTGGCGGTTTGATTTAAGTTTTTTGGGAACACTCGGGAAGAATATTAGTGAAGAGTTTAGATTCGTCAGTCGAATTCATTGAGTTTTTAAAATTGTGACTTCTTCATCGGCTTAGGCATATTTGATCCTGCAATTCTAGCCAACAACTTATTTATTTAACTAGCCTCTTCTTTTTAAGCCGTTTTACTGCACTTTTAAACATGTTCCATTCGCCTCAGAATCTAGCTTTATTGATTCGATTTAAAAAGTAGATCTTATATTTTTTTCAAAATACAGTAAAAGCCTATAAGTTGCACTTGTGTATATGTATATATCTTTATTTTCATCCTTAACACCATTCATCATAATTAACCCTTAGTTCATTTCAGGTCCTTTTGACCTCTAGTGCCTATCTGTTAAGTTGAAAACATTAAAAATATAGATCAAACAAAAGGACAAGCAGATAATAAAAAATGGACATACAAAGATAGTGAGGCGACAAGCCGACGCCGCAGCACTTACTGGCAAAAACAAGAGCGGGTCGAAATGATCCCATCGCTACATTTTAGTGCGCAGTTTTGCACGCGGGGGTTGGCGTATGAGCTATTACTTATTGTGATGTAACGGGTTACTTGTGTCAGCATTGAGTGTTTGCGTTTAGCTGTAGCAGGGTTAATATGGGATGAAAGTGTAATAAGGGTTATGTGTCAGCTATTTTTTGTTTACTGGATTTCTTAGTCCATTTATGAACTTTGAGACTAAGAAATACAGGATGTGTTAAAAATAGCTGTATAATTGCTTTAATATCAAAATTTCAGTTTTAAAAATTTCACCGTGGAACAGCGCCCCTAAAAATATCGCCGGCGACCTTCTTGCTACTTAGGATAGGTTTTTTACTTGTTTACCTTGATATTTGTATACTAAAAATATTCAAAACTTCTAAAACTAATTATTTTTATAATTTATTTATATAATATTCAAAATATCTATTTAAATTTAAAAACAACTCCATAATTTCTGAAATAATAATTGCAAGTATTCAAATGAGGTAAAACTCTTTAATACGAATATGTGACCTTGCCAGTTATAAATAATACACAATACAGGTTATTTTTAAAATAGCTGTTCTACATTAAACATAATCGAAGTTTCCGAAATGTAATTATCATTTTAAAAAGAGCCTTTCAAAACCAGATAATACTTACATAAATACAAGTAAAAATTATGTAAAATATAATTTGGTAATAAAGGTTGCCTGGAAGAAATTGCCCAAATTGATCTTTTGTACTTTTTTATTATATTATTTCTCTATTAAAATTTATTCTATGTATGTTGAAAAAAAAATATTTTTGTCACTTTTATTATCCAAACAGTCCAAATAACTAATTTATTTAGCAATAAATTCTCGCAACAACCTTATTTCCAAGTCGAAATTGAATACACTATGTACCTATAATTGGTCCAGTAAATGCACTAATTTGGAGTCCGCGTAGGGTCCTAAAGGCTCGCTTGTGTGGAACGGAGGGGACTAGCATTACCATGAATTACGCAGTCCTACACTCCTTGTTATAGACACCAAAATTCATGCTCTACTGTACGGGTGAAGGGTAGACGTGGAGGGGGAGTCGGAGGATTTGTCATTAAAGGGTATAATGCGTCTTAATCAATATCATTTTATCCCTGGAAGAATTCAATAAGTTTATTGCATATAAGTTTTTTGCATTATATCAATGTATGTTATTTGTAAGTGTATGTGACTTTTTTGGCTAATATAAAAAAATCATGAATGAGCAGTGAGCACTATAGAGGAGATCTGTAGCTGAGTAACAATATTGGCATCAAAAATTACATAAAGATGCACCAAATAACATGCAGTGCTGATACTATGGGGCAAATAGGTGTATCACACTATTTTAAGAACTACCCCTCAGTACTACCTTTACCAATTACTTATATGGAATGGGAACGCATGCAATTACCTATCACTTGTCAATTTCGTACAATAATATGACTATTAACACCCCCCCCCCCCGTTTCCCCCTCCCCTCTTCTCCTGTACGTCCCGCACCGCAGGAGTGTCGTGCACCAACGTGTAAGTCTATAATTTCACCGTCGTCTTTTGGGCGCGGTGGAAAAAAACTACGTCCTGTATTATTGTCTGCTAAAATACGATTGTTGAGGTATTCATTTTGTTTCATTGTTAGTTTTAATGGGCTTAATTTTGGCCCGCTATGAGAAAACATGTTTTGTATTGTGATCTTTGGGAAGAAACTGATGAAAGCATTCTGTGAGTCAATTTGAAAGTCGGGATGCAACATTGTACCGAAACCAGTTTTTGATGTGGTTTAGGTTTATACATCTGGTTCGTAAACTTAAATTTCGAATACGTTTCTAGTTAAATTGTGTTTTACTATTATATTATGCATGCTTAACTTTAAAAGCAATCAAAATGAAATGGACCTTCTATAAATATCATTGCTAAAATTAAATGGGCTCATGTAGTAAAATTCCATTTAATTCCACCCCATAATAGACATTGTTTCCTTCAATACCCAGTCCAACCATACCAATTAACCCTCATTCAGTCGTAAAAAAAAAGAAACAAACATCCTAGCAGTACATACAAATTGACTAATCACTCCTAATTCCGATTAAAAACCAAATCAAACAAAACAAAAAATATCATCCATTTACCAAATATAATTCTACAAAAATTCTCTTTTAAAATCAACACGGTCCAGTTTACCCCGTGGTTTTAGCAGGCCAGCGGCGGGTTTGAGTAGGGACGCCCTTGTCCACCATAAATATTATGCGAGGTGCCTCTGACATGATCGCCTATTTATATTAAAATGTGCACCCATTTTTATTATGGATCGATTGGACCGGGAGTTTGTGGTCATTTTGTTACTACTATCTATCTAATTATAAAAGTTCCATTTGACATATCTCAAAATTGTGAAATAGGGATGATGTCAAATAAATCGGTTAGTACAATATCCGATTATTAACGAGACATCGATACTATTTGTTTGTATTTCTTAATCGATTACAGTTTATATTTTTAGTTTACATTATTTCGTTTTTTTTTATGTACATCTTTATCCTAATGAGACATCCACAATTGCATAAGTCACTTTAGTATTAATACATACCATAGATTTTTTTTATAAATCGCTATGGTATGCAGGTTTCCTCACGATGTTTTCCTTCACCGTTTTAGTGCGTGGTGTCTGATTATCAATACACACATGACTTCGAAAAGTCTGAGGTCTGCCCTGAGATTCGAACCCGCGACCACCGTGAACATGTGGGCAGCCGCGTCTCAGCAGTCCGTTTACCAACAGGCCACCACATACACAAAATTATTGTTAAATTATTAAATTGTTAAATTATTGCCTTTTATTAAAATTATTATTACATTATTTACTGATGGTTGTTCGGTGATAGTATGCTTGTTATCAGCTGATAACTCAGTACTTTTTAAAATTAGAAAACAACTGGATTAAAATTGCTCGATTACTTCTATATTTTTAACGATTATGCGTATACAAATCCGTTTGCTTAGTCTCAACTCTACACATGGAAGACCTAACGACGTGACTTTGTAATGACGTCTAGTAAAAAAGTATGTTGTTTAAAATGGTTGTTTTGCTTTATTTAAAGGATTTATATTTAAATTCAGTTATTATGGATTGTAAATCCTGTAATAAAATAAGAATAGCTTCATAATTCTATGGTTTTACGGAAAGTTTTATTGAAATTGTGTGAGTTACGTCTTCACAAAGTTATTTATGATAAAAGTATGAAATGTCAAATGAGATTTCTTGAATTAGAAATACAATATGTTATAAGTTAATTTAGAGGTAGAAGGGTTTATGCGAAATATAATGTTTTTGCCCAGCATTGCTTTGTAATTCAAGGTGTTTGGTTTTGCTACTGTTTAAGAGCAGTCGTATCGCTTACGATCAGGCGTTTTTTGTCATTTATAAGAAAGAATATGGAAAGACCAAACTATAAATAATGTGTTATGTCGATGTCACTTGACGAGCAATACATCGTCTACACATTTAAAAAATAAATACCCCATCAGATATGACAAACCTAATTTATGGTTAAAAAGAGCTACATTAGCTTATTTTATTGCAGAAATGTCAAAACATCAATTAATTATCATCGCAATTGAATACAGATTGTTTAGTGTCCACCTGCTCTTCAATATATCACAGATGTTCGCAGAAATATTAAAATTAAGTGCAGTTATATCACATGGCTATCGGGATATTAAGCTGATGATGATTCCATATCTCATTTATAATCGTCGATACGTAATCACCAAGTGAATAATGATCGGTCATCGTGTTTGTATACATCGCTGATGTACTCGTGGAAAAATACAATAATCAGCGATTAGATAAACATTATCAGATGTATTTTTATGTATTATTTACGTAACTATGCCCGCTATGTAGGTCATACAAAAACAATCGCCTGATATGTGACATCATTAGAGAATATACAGATAAAACAGATCTTATACGTAAATATTTTAATGCAAGCCATGGAACAAATGTTTGGTCAAATTCAGGAATTATTTTGGCTATGGGGAATCCCGATAGAAGAAATAAAGAAAACCATTAACGCTTTGTGAAGTTAGAAGCAAAAAAGGAGACCCAACGGAAATAAAAGCACAAAGAAAAAACAGTAGAACGAGCGCTGAATGCGTTACAATTTTACTGATATGGAAAAAAGCGAAGGTTAGAACGATTATACAATTTTAAGATAGCAGACGTCAATCTGTCACGTATCATTGGCATAATTTTATTTTTGAATTACTTAATCTTGACCTACGCATTAATTGTCATGAAATTTTAATTGTATATTTAAAGATCTACCTAGATCTGTATTTATATTCATAGTTACTATGGTTTTTAAAAAGACGCAACTAATTTTTTCGCAACACTTCCTCCGGAAAATTGGTTAAATTAAGGTTCTGAAGGCAGATGCGGCAGCGTCGGTCCCTAAAATATACGTTAAAGTAATAATAGCGGAATCAAAGATTCGCTTCGAAAAAATTGGAATAGGGCACTGCCGGAAATTGAAAAAATCTTCGAACCCCTCCGAGTCCGGCAGAGCATATAAATACGAATATAAATGTACTTTTCTGTTTTAACAAGTATCTTTCCAACGCTTGGGCTATATAGTTGGTATATTGAAACCGCTATCAAAATATGTTAGCGGTAACAAGATCAAGATAATATAAAAGGCATCCGATAATGAATAACAACATTATTGTTTTGTTTTTCAAAAGTGTGATTAGGTATACGAAAAACGCATAGGTCATTTCTTTATTCTGACAAAATAAATACAATACGATCTTAGTTTGAGGTCAGGACTATTTATGTGACTGTAGGGTGTTATAATATTTTTTAATATAATCTCAATAGAGTATAATCCAACCTGAGACGCTTTTCTCTCGTCTAGATTCGAGCTGGCCTGGTTCAAACTGCATAAACACTAGTAGAGCTATGACAAACTTGCGTAGATTGCTGTAATGATTATGTATTGAAGTCAGTATCATGATGGATAAGAATTTTCTACCACCATCACAAAAAATATGAACCAGTGACTAAACTCTTTCAATTAAGCTAATTACAATTCATACACCACGAAACTTCGCGCGAATTATAAAACACTGAATAGATTTAATAAAACCATAATGAATCTAAAAGGTAAACTCACAATTTCCATTAAAAACACAATGAAGAAACTCCACGCCATTTGATGCCAATCCAAAATCAATTTGAGAGTGCAGGGAGGCCGAGTCCTCAGGACAGCGACTAGGGACCCGCAGTTAAAACTTTATGTAAATGTTTATCGCCCTAACTTTAAGTGGATTTGTTTTAAACTTTAGTATTTAATTTGATTAATTAAGAATTAATGCAAAAATTACGCCATCCTCGTTGACATTAACAAGAAGCGTTAAAATTTAAATAAAGCGTTTCGGTGATGCTGTGAGAATAATGATTTTCCTTTGTCTTGAAGGGTTAGCGCCGCGATAAATACGATGTGGCTTGGTTGTGGAATCATTGTGAAAAACTCATAATAATATTTATTACATTTTCCCGCCAGGGTCATAAGTTTTTGATTAAAAGAAGACGTCTTCTTGGCATCGTACGTATCGGCATTGCATCAAACGGATCATAGTAATCTTTGTATTTTATTTATAATCATACAAGTGTAATTGCTCAGTAATGTGTCTCGCCCTTTGTTTTTATATTTTGCGACGAAATCAACTTTAGCAGTGTAGATGGCGATAAGCATCTCTGCTTTCCCCTTGAGAGATACCAGCTTGAGGTTATAACACGAACATATGTCGGACAAAGAAGCACATTCACCAAATGCTAAATACCGGTGTTAATTGGTGACGATCGTAAATAAACATCAATGACACCTGGAGGTCGCAGATGCGTTACCGTTTTTGAGAAATAGGTTTTAGGAGAAAGCAGGGCGCAAGCAAGAATCATTTGATATATAACAGCTGTTTCTTTTACAGTACGACACTTAACCAACACAAACCTTCTTCCGCCGTAGTATGAAGAAGCATGCTTACTAACGGCCGATGCCAATAATCAATCGAAAAAATTAGATTGAAGTCAATCTGGATTGTTTTCTACTTTTCGATTGGTCTCTTGTCATGTAGCCATAGTTTTTTTACTACTGAGATTGATTATTGGCAATATAGTATCAGAAAAAAGATTGAGCTGTCAATCTTAAACGGCAAATTTTGGATTAGGATTGTTTATTGGCAGCGGCTGTTAGTCGGCAAAATCGTATCGAATGGTGTTGGACTGTCTTCTTTTGCTATTCCATATTCTGTCTGGACGGCATTTGCGCTTACCATCAGGTGCAGGACAGTCATTATACCGTGTCAGTTAAAAAAATGCACTCAACAGCAACACCTAGTACGGGACTTCAAACCCATCATAAAGATACAAGTCATTTGTCATTGATGTTACAAACTGAAAGTTTTTAGTCTCATAACATTCAAACCTGAAATGACTTAAAAATCATAGTACGTAAAACAAAGACTTTTTGGTTTTAACACTCCGGCATAAAATTAACTGCGGATCACATATTTATCCCTTTTCATACTTGATTTCCTAACCACCTACGCCACCAGCTCTATCAAAACATGTACATATTCCATTGAATAGACCATGTTCAAAGTTGACATGAAGTTCATTGGTATACAGACTACACATCTAGCTGTTTCACCACCTCCCCTCCCCCTCTCCCCCTACCTCTACCCCCTCGGGTGTCGCCCGCCGGTTGTCATCTTATTTGCCCGCGCACTGTGCGCTTCAACAAGGGTACGCTCCGCTTAGCTCTGATGCAGTCTAGACTTTACTTTCACTGATGGAATAATTTTCTCAGTTAGGGAATCCAACTGGGATGATTTAATGATGATATTGGTGATTGATACGCTCTAGAAGAAGCATTTTTAAATTAAATTAAGTTTCTCCAACGGTTTACACATTTGATATTGTTACAACTAAGATATTATTTAATACAGTTATATTCTAATGCATATACCAATTAAGGGAGTACACAACACTTATAAAATAAACACACGCAAGCTTAGTTTTTGAACAACTTTCGGTTTGAAAATTAATCGATCTGGGGTTTCGTTCTAATATAGAGTACAAAATTTTCATTCGCCACGCTGCACTGGTCGTAAATCAGCATGTAAGGGAATATAACACACTTCGTGGGTATACATGTAATTGAAAACAAAACAAAATAACTTAATATATCTAATCTTTTCTAATCGTATCGTAATGTACTTGATAATAGTAATTAAACTAACACTAATCTGTTAATTCATTAAGTATATCTGTCTGCACAGTTCTTATCGACTTTAATCTAACCTCTTTATACTTAAAAACATTGAAATGATTTTTTTGTGCTCCTCAGTCGATTGAATGTAGGTCGCAATATTTGGACCGCAGTGGAACCAACCAGTCGGCATAGCAACGGCTCCCTCGCCCTTGTAGCGACTGTTTGAACACAATCCTTCTATTTACCATAAACATTTATTGGAAAACCCGCCTTCTTGCATTCAAAATACAGCCTAAATTCGTGTAAAAATCTGATGTAAATTTAAACAAAAATATTTTGAGTTTTACCTTCATAGAGTTAGAGTTGAAAATACCTTGGAATGGAACTCAAATGCATCTTATTTCAATGCCAAATTCATCTACTTTGTTCCACACGACAATGTATCCTAACTTGTAGGTTTAAGGTAGCAATTTCTGTAGCTGTTTTGAACGCATCTCATGTCACACATGCAGGTACATGTAATATCCCAAACATTGGGGGACAAAACAGGTGAAGTGTACAGCGAAAAAAGCGGTGGGGTTCCGTTGTCATGGCCTTTGGATGTTTAATTTTCGCAAAATTGTATTTGGAAGAAGACGAGATGGATTAATCTAAAAGGTATGGGGTTTGGGGACAATGCGAAGTTGGAATTTAAGAATACGTGTAGTATCGTAGATGTTACGGTGTAAAATGAATACTTTTGTTGTCATGTTCCGTCTCATTCTCATTCAAAAATTATACGATGTTTTATAGTTAACATGATGTAACGTAAGTTAATTTTTAACCGACTTCAAAAAAGGAGGAGGCTCTCAATTCGTTGGAATCATTTTATCAGATGAAAAAAGAATTGACGTATCATTCATAAGTAACAAAGCATTGTAGCAAAGTATACTTAATAAATTGCCAAAAACTTTAAAACATCCAAAAAATATCTTTTAACACCAGTTGTGTCGAAAATTGAATCTAACCATTAAATATCATCATCATTTAACTCTAGAACATTCTAATATCCACTGAACCCAACAAAATACGTGCATGCATGGACTCGGCAAAAAAATCCGGGTTAAGTGTCCATACGTAACATGAGTAGGTTTTTTGCGACAAGTTGTGCTCGATTGATTTACAACCATACGGGCGTCTTCAGCTGATCGCCTCTTGTCTTCAATGGTTTAGTGCCAGGAACCTACTCTCGAGTTTTCGATAGGTTTTGTTATGTCTGTGAGGATAAGAGACTTATGCAAATCAGCTGATATGTTTGAAGGGACAGTTAAGGTGGCTTCGATAGACAAGAGTATTTTTATCTCAATGTGATACAAACTTAGAGTATATTTATATAATATAGAGCGGGCGCTGGTACTCCAAATTGTAGATAAAAAATGGTGGTACCAAGCCATCTTTTTCTGCCCTCCTATTGGCTGATATTTAGGCTGTTCAACATGCACGAATTATTTGAATAAATGTTCAAAGCTATTGAATTTTACTCTCTAAGAAAATTAATAACTAAATTTATTCCGGTCCTCAAGTTAATTATTTATACTCTAAGGATAGAACTTTAGTCAAGCATTTCAAGGAGTTCATTTTTAGATACAATAGCGGCTTAATTCATAGTTTTAAATCCTATTTTGTCTTATTCGCTCATACTGAATTCAAAAGTTGTCCGAAAGGGACACAACATTCGATAACAAAAACATGATTTTAAACTATCTTTGAATAAGGATTTAAGCATATTGCTAAACTTAGAGTTCCCTTAGAATTTCCAAAACGTCGTTAAAAGATGACCATTCAAACCCGCCTGCAACCATCATACATTTCTAGTATCTTAAATTCAAGATTAAATTTCAAGAAAATTCAATATTCCAAGATAGTATAAAAGTAAGACTTTTATACTTTTCGAGATACATTCCCTGCTTCACAGTTTCTCCGTATTCTTGCTAAGGTCCGGTCTGATCGCGTGAAAGGTGGTTCGTTTGAATTCTGCATGCGATCCACCGGCGCCGTCCGGGATCTTACAAACGTTTTTTTGGGTGACGAAGGAAATTACTGTCCTTTTGGCATTTCAATTATAGGATATTATTTGAACTTTTTTCTTTTTTGTATTAACTAAAGTAACTAAAATTATGCAGTGGTAAATAGAGGGACATTTAGATAAAATATCGACCATGAGCATACTATTTATGGTCAAAGCCTCTGACCATCATACATAATTTTTAGTATTACCGAGCTATGAACCTGTTAAGTAAAGATAAATCTTCTGATATCAATATCTTAATAGCAGCAAAAGATTTTTCGCCAATGGCATACGTATATTCATGGGATAGCCAATGGGATGGCGAAACGTCAAAACAACATTTTATGCTAGTTTTCTATGATATAGTGCTACCAACTAAACAAATTCGGTCATTTATACAGGTTATATATCCAGACTGTGAGCGAAAACGAAATCAGACGGTAGTTTTGGTGACTTCAAATACAATGCAACTAAAAAATGGTTTGGGTGGCAAATATGTATGTAGTATTTTCTAAAATAATTGCGTTCTGTCTGTCGTCACTAAAACTACCTGGCTTTGTTTTCGGAAGCAGTTTTGATATACCCTGATTTGCAATTTTAACCATTAACTGTTGCACGTTTTTACTATTTTAAAATAGCCTAGAAATAGTGCTTGTATTAAAAATATGACACAATTGTGAATAATTACACATATTGAATGATATCGCTCACAAATCGCATTAACAGTGATCGCGCGATCGTTGCCGCTCGCACGTCTTGTATTCACACTCGGCCTTAATCCGCGTCTTACACTATGCAGTATGGCCTAAAACCCTACCGAGGTCAGTGCCCTACCGACGCATAATAGCTGATACGTGTTTAGTGAGTAAGATGACTGGCTTAGTTAACTTTAATATGGTGTTGTGAGTTAGGTATAAGTATATTTATGTCAATATAAATAAAGGCAATGTTAATTTAATTTTGTTGGTGTAGTGCAATGTGATTAATAGGGTGTGACGTTATTTCAGATCAGGCAATTTTGTGCATCGATGTCTATGTATAATCGTGTAATCGGAATGGATAATTTTTTTACAGTTCGGTTACCGGAAAATGTACATACATATATCAGCCCATATACGTCGCACTGCAGGGCACGGGCCTCCTCTACAATGGAGAGTACGATTGAGAGTGGTTAGGGCATATAGTCCACCACGTCGGCCTAGTGCGGGTTGGCGGACTTTACATGCCATAGAAATTCATACAAATCGCTATAGTATGTTGGTTTCCTCATGATGTTTTTCTTCAACGTCTTAGAAAAGGTATAAGAAAAAAATATTCTGCATCATAAGTAGCTATCTAAAAATATTAGTGACAAATTCCGCATATGTGTAGACACCGGAAAATATACTGGTTTCATAATAATACATTTTATCCCACTCTAAAATTTCCATTCCAAAGAAAGAATCTATGAGAGCCAGGGTTAACGACACCTAAACTAGAAACAAATATTTGCCTCGACGCGGATTCGAACCGCCTCCATATTCCACGGTGTAGGTCATTGACTCCATACTCCTATGAAAACCTCATAAGTTTTACATAATATACTGAGTATAATTACGTATAGTGTTATACAAAAGAGTTATTAGTGGCCGCCCACTACATGCGCCCGACAAAAAGTTCATTATTAACTTCAGTATGACGCCCACATAATATATTCATACACGTATGTACAAGTGTCTGTGTATTTTTTACCTTTATCATAATATGGAGTACTTTGTTGAGAGTAGTGGAAAAATTCATACTTTTAATTTCGGTACGTGAATCAGTGTGAGTCTATTTGAGATTCAACCCGTTATCTTCAACTTGGAAATCCAACTTTTTACTTCTTTTAGCACGAAAAATTTATCTTTACAACAATATATTAAAATCTAATTCGTCATCAAACAGAGAAGGAACAGCCTAAAAAACTTATATTACTTTCTGTCTGATACTTTCATAACCCGACCATAGTACATTACGTACAGACAAATCATAAAATCGATACTGTTAAAAATATTCCAAAAACGAACCCAGCCGCGGGCGATCATTTACTAGAACTATCAGTACCCAAGTGCCATCACTTATCATTCCCCATAAAAGTTTATGGTATATTCATCCCACGTCGCCACGGGACCGGTCAGGGAGGTAAATAAAATAAATCTCTCAGCGCTGAAGGGTTTCTATCGGGACGGGTTTAATGTTATGATAAAAGTATCTATAAATTGCTTTCGATTTAGATTATGTATGTACTTTAAAGATAATATTTGAAAGGATTAATTGCTTCATAAGTTTTTTTTATTTGAATGTAATATTACGCATGGTTAAGAAGTAGATACAGGTGTAATAATTTTAATAAATATGTTACGTATTAAAAACATGTTTTCTCCGTCTAAAAACCCACACTGAGGAAAAAAAAAACAAAAGTACTTTCTTAGGTTCTCTAAGAAATCTATTTACGTGTTTTTGTTTACAATCTTATGAGTAAAAGCTGAGCTTTGTCTAGCAGTTAGTCTTAAAAGTTTGATGAAAACTTATGTATTAAATTTATTGAATTTTATGACCGTAGAACTAATTCTAATTTCAGAGAACTATACTTGAATTTTATGGCTAAATAAATTCTAGCCATAAAATTCTCAAATCCCTCTAGAATTTTCGCCTGAATTAACTATAAAGCAATATCTAATTTTAGCAAGTTTTTAATGGCTTATTATTTGGCAATTAATAAAACAAAGAAACATATTCCATTAAGTCTTTTTATATTTTGTAATAGAAAACAACTTAGTATTAAATATTATGTCATTATCACCCGACGAAATAGGAGGTGCATGCATTACGTTCTCTTTATAGAGAGTGCAGGCTATTTAAATTTGGTCGGGTTATACGTCGTTAAATTTTATTGGAGTAGGCAATTACTATGGTAATAATATAAATCTCGGTGGATTATCTCGTTCTTATAAATATGTCGTTTGCGTCAGGAGAATGAGCTTCGCTTTGGGATTATGTCAGTGACGAAAAAAAATTGTTTTTAAAATAATGCATATCATAAGGACTACTCGTTCATTATAATATATAATATAGAATATTGGCTATTTACCATCACGCTAAGATCCTTCAGAGCTGAACATTACTTTGTTCTTAAAAAATCTATTCTAGTTAAAATCTATTTATTATCTTTAGTTATTAAGTGTGACGAGTAGTTGTTTAATATAAATGTAGCTAAAATTAATAGCATTTGACGAAACTGGCAGTCATCACAAAGTTTTGAACAGCCCAACGCAGTAGACAAAGGAACTAACCAAATCACTTGATGTGAAGTATATCAATGATGTGAAGGAAAGATAGAGCCAATAGTGGGATATTAAGACAATTATAAAAATACTAAAATTGTTACCAGTAATATATAGTATTTTATTTTTATATTATAAATACGCATTTGAAGTCAACAGACTTTCGATTTTCTACCTGATCCATCGTAACTTCTTTTTTCTACTACGAGTATAAACACTTTAACAATATTAAACTTTTTTGTGTGTGGTATTTAGGAAATAAGGGAATATTTATCTTTAAAAAGACAAAACCAAGGACATTTTCTGCCATTTATTGCGTCTAAAAATAGCTATTAGATAAATAATTCGTTGCCGAGCTCTTCGGTAACTCGCCCCACAACTTGTGCGTCCTTCAGATGCATCTACAATCCAATTTAGAGCCTATTACTTTCTGTATAAGGTTGGAAATAATATTGATTGTACCCCAAGGGTGTGCAAGGTGATCATTACGTCATAATTTAGCCCCTTTTTGTAGACAGAGAGGGATGTATAGCTCTCTCTTTCTCCGGGAAAAGTACAGGGTTTCTTTGTTCAGTCGTGACTGAGTGATTTCGTAAAAAACGTTGATTTATGGACAGGTAGAAATGGTCCACTTATGGGATGCTGGGCTGGGTATATCCCCATTAAATTTGAATTCGTATTCGTTTAAATTAACGATTTGGTACGGTTATCAGTCATAATTTTTGCTTTAGCGCAATGAGTAATTTTATTTTTATTTGAACCAATCACGTAGCCATTGAAGTTTTTGCACCGTTCAATGTCTGTTAGTAATTGAGTATGAGGTGGGGAATAGGAACTACGATAGCCTAGAAATTTCCATCTAGAAACTTGTGTGACAGTGGTGAAATATTCAAACAGTTATCAGCTAATTTAAACCACCTTTATACTTTAGAGATCATCGTTTAGTGATAGGGAAAGTATTCTTCAGGTACAAATCCTTTGTTACCACGTCACGAGCCACAAAATGACGTCATACTTTTTTATAAGAACCATTGCTTCTACAGGATGGAAAAATGTATTTTATTATTCAATGCAAAATTAAACAAAATACTTATTAAATATTTTTAGATAATTGTAGTGCGTGATTTTGTTTATGATCTAAATTCTAAAGCCTAAACTAAGTATTTTCAGTAAAGCTAAGTTAATTATCGTTGTTTTAGCTTCAGAGGTGAGTGGAAATTATTAAAAGAGAATATTAAGTTATCGGTTCGGCGCAATTTTAGTTAAGCACAAAGCAGCGGCTTTTTAGTTGGAAATTACCGAAGACACCCTATAAAGGGTGGATTTACGAGTTATGAAGCACGACCCTCCGAATATTTACTTTGATAGAACTACCTTTCCAATACTGTTTTTAACTAGATTTCCTTCTATCATAAGTATGTATGATTTTTCATTAACATGTAAGCAAATTCCATTTTCTACACATTCATTAGTACGCAGAATGTAGGCAAATTAACTGTTTAAATTAATTATATACATATTTATCTTCTTTTTCTCTCTGTATCAGTCTAGTTTCGACTGGTAGACAATACCTCTGGCAGTAAGTCTATACTCAAGAGGTCAAAATTAAAATGTATAATTAATTTCTATGATTTAATGTCATTTTTTTATTGTTTGCAGGTTTGGCTAAATTGTTTCTATTCGCTATGATAATATATTTACTCATTTGATAAACTAACAAGAGACTTATTCTACCAAATAAACCTTTGTATTAGGTCTCTCGTACTGGTTCGTTCGACTACTCGACTCGGAAAATGATGGTAGGTCTCTCATATGTGAGAGATCATCTGGGTAGGTACCACCGCAATGTCTGTTTCTCCCGTGAAATAGCAGTGTAAATGCACTCTTGTGTTTCGGATTGAAGGACATTGTAGCCAGAGTAACTACTGGACATATTGAAACTTAACATCTTATGTCTCAGGATGGCGAGCGCAGTGGAATTTTGCAACTGTTTATGAGCGGTCGTATCGCTTACCACTATATAGGCGAACGGCTTGCTCGTCTCGCCATTCATTTAAATAAAAAAATCAAAGGAAAGTTACTAACATTCGCGACAGTAACGCTTGTAGTATATTTACAAAAGTGCACATACTATGTTATGTAATATACAAGGCTGCCTACATATACTATACCGGGTCGTACATATGAGTAAATATATTCGTAATGTTTAATGATAAAACTCCATTATTTTTACGTGGCAAGTGCCGTGTTGTCTACCTAACCAATCGGGTATCAGATCCGCAAAGATAAAGTGAAAAATATGCTATAAAAATTATCATATGACTAAGTAGAGATGAGAGAGCATGCTTAAAATTGTCAAATAATTTAATACGCGCACACATATTCATTTTCATTTTATTATCCTTACTAATATTATAAAGGTGAAAGTTTGTATGTATGTATGTATGTATGGATGTTTGTTACTCTTTCATGAAAAAACGGCTCAACAGATTTTGATGAAATTTGGTATAGTGATAGCTGACACCCTGGATTAACACATAGGCTACTTTTTATCCCGAAAAATGTAGTGTTCCCGTGGGATGAGTCAGGAAACCAAATATACATATTTTCTACTCTTTCAAATTCAAATTGTTGGCACGGGATGTCCTCTCCTACGGAAGGGAAATATAGTCCTTACTAATATTATAAAGGTGAAAGTTTGTATGTATGTATGTATGTATGGATGTTTGTTACTCTTTCATGAAAAAACGGCTCAACAGATTTTGATGAAATTTGGTATAGTGATAGCTGACACCCTGGATTAACACATAGGCTACTTTTTATCCCGAAAAATGTAGTGTTCCCGTGGGATGAGTCAGGAAACCAAATATACATATTTTCTACTCTTTCAAATTCAAATTGTTGGCACGGGATGTCCTCTCCTACGGAAGGGAAATATAGTCGACGGCACGCGGGAAATATAGTTAGTAGACACGCGAAATAATATGTTCTTGATGTGGATTGGACTCAAAAACTATCTGCACCCGGGCGAAGCCGGGCCCGACAGCTAGTTATTACATAATTATATTGCATTGGAGTAAGATTAAGTCTATTTTTTTTGTTTTGTTTAAATGATATCTATTATTTGCTTAATTTATATTTTTGCACTGGTAGAAGTGACTTTAGGATGTGTGCCCAACATAACGGCTTGCATACTTTGAGACCCAAATGGTCGACACACATGTAATAGTAAAATGCGTACCTCGTATTTTCTTGAAGAGTTTCCGCAATAAATTTATTATATTGTAAATATATCAGTTAATTCATATGAACTGACATAATATGATACTAAATAATTATGAATAACACCACTAGTCTCTCTGCTTATGCCGTTATAGATGCAGGCTTGACCTTATGTAAAATCTTCTAAGTCGACAAAGTTATAGTATATTACTAAGCAAAGACGCTATACACTTTTATAATGTTAGTCGAGTCGCCCACGTACCGGCAGCGTAAACAGATAACCGGTTTCAATAGCTACTGAACCTTTGGTACCGCTACACTAACATATCCGACTTCATCAAACATTGAACTTATGTGGGCCATCACAATAGATATTAGCTCAAAAAGTCCTAGATATTATATATATTTAGAGTATCGTGAAATTGTTTCTAGTCAGAAAAATATTGTGATGAACTGTATCAGCCTATAATACTGCAGGGCACAGGCCGCTTCTACCATCGAGAGTACGATTGAGCGTGGTTAGGTCATATAGTCCACCGGTTAACGGATTTAACATACGATAGCAATTCATCTAAATCGCTATGGTACGCAGGTTTCCTCACGATGGTTTTCTTCACCATTTTAATCCGTGGTAATTGACTATCAAACAACACATGACTTCGAAAATACAGAGGTGTGTTCTGGCATACGATAATAATTATTATTTAACATTTTTTGAGTGTAATTGATTGTATTCTAGAACAACAAATAGCTACATTTGATCACAAGAACATTTAAACGAGTCTTCAAAAGCATGACAAGGCAAACGGACAAAAAAGGTTGATTCGGTAACGTATATAAATAAAAGAGGCTAGGTGCGTTAGGGAGACAAAGAGACAAAGGATTTGGGAATATAATTTCTTCTCCCTATCTTTCTGCCGTATCTATCTTCCATAAAACTGCCCAGTACATGAAGAATATATTTTGGTTTGATATAAAGATTTGTATACAAATGTTAACATTGACATAAATCTTGACTTGCAGTGTAAATGCCCTGTTGTGTTCCAGTTAGAAGGAAATCGTAGCTAGAGTAACTACTGGAAATTGAGACTTAAAATCTTGTGTCTCAGAAGTCGAGCGCATGCATAGCATTGCTATGTAGTTCATCAGCTGATCGTATCACTTAGCATCAGGCATGCTAGTCTCACCATTGATTCTAATAAAAAAATGAGTATTCATACACCCTACAATATAGTCCAAAAGGAGAATTAAACAGACTTTCGAAAATACATATAAAATAGATAATTAGACTACCACAAGACACTAGATTGATATTTCAATATAAAAAGTAAATATCTCGAGGTTGAAAACGTGCCTAGAAAATCTATATACTTTGTAATACTTATATTAAGTTTTAATTTCGTTTCTGTCCAATATAAATATCTAAATTGAGTCTCGTAATGTACGACGGACCTTGGAGTCACGCTCAGCGAAATGGAAAAGTTTTCTACCATTAAATTGTTTAGTAGAATATGTACCTAAAACATTTTTTGCCTTCGTATCTTTCTTGTTAGTTGGTTGTATTTTGTTCTGTTTTCTTTTCTGAACGAGGATTCTTGTTATTAAGTTTTTCATGTAATCTTAATTGAACACGAGTATCTAGTTCAGATTGAACATAATGTTTTCAAGCTTGTTACAATTAAAATGCTTAATCTTTCTTTTTGTTTCTTAATTTATCAATATTATTAACTTGAGTTTAATGAAACCGTATCAATATGAGATTAAAAAAAAAGTACGAACAAGTTTAAATTATAACTCTCTTTTTCAGTAAAGTTAAATTATCAAGTTCTAAAAAACTAACAAATGTCATCCGTGATTAAAAAGTTACATGCCATAATATCGAAACCAAACCTTACAAACACTCTTGTACACACAACCAATCGAAATAATTCAACGTTGATTTGGAACAATATGAATTATAACTCTAAAATGAGCTAAAAATATTTCACAAATGATCTTTCTTCTTGCGTTCCTAGTTCTACTTTCTTATTAAAGATATACTCTTTAAAAAAAGTAAAGAGCAACCTATTTCCACCTTCAGCATTGAACACAGGCCTAGGAAACTAAAATTATTTATAGCAAATTCTATGTAGTACTTAATACTTTAAAGATTTGACAAAACGTTCTAGTTCCCTGGTATGAACAAAAGTCATAACTATTTAAGAGAAATTACCACAAACACAGTTGGTTAAGAGCTGTGGGTTGGATCCCCGCACCGAGACTATTGTGAAAATAACTAATATTTGTTTTGAAAATGTAGTGAAACCAAAAAGTCGTCGTAGTTACTCACTACCCCACACTTGACTAATCATCTCGGTATGGGGTCAGGACAGTATAATGTCTACTTATGTGGATTTTTATTATACTTACTATGTATTTCAGTCTATCACCACAAAACCTATGAAACCTGGGACTTCCATAGGAGTACGAGCTAAATCAATGAAAATGGCTTGAGAATAGTTTCATCTTTGTAATATATTATTACCCCACACGTAGCTCTTTTCTGTATTAAGGATGATTTACAAACACAATTTTAACTAATACGAACCCAAACATCTGTTTATGAACAAACAAACATCTGATTGTAGGCCACACTACTTTACCCATAAATGCGACACAATGTACAATTACGGCATTATTTGGTATAGAATTTGCTCGGTTGCAATTTTCGTAACAACGAAACTTCTAGTAAGTCACTTTACTTCCATGATACGTACAGAGGAGTTTCAATACGACTTAAATGGGAATTTAAACTACTACATGTTAGGCAAGATCTAAGAGCCCACTATTTATAACGTTTGAAACCTAAAACAGTGTTATAAGCCGAAAATAGAAGTATATGTACCGCACAGTAGGCAACTTTCACGCGCTGTGGAATCAATTGGACGCTCGGCCATCTCCGCCGCCGCTCGGCTGTCTCCGCCACAGCTGACGCGAACTGTTGCTATGTGCACCGACACTGCAACACAAAGGACATTAAACTGCACACAAAGTTGTAGTTTAAAGTTGGGTCTTAGGTGATATTAACTGTTACATCAAGAAGAAATCTTTTGATTATAATGTAGAGTCGAATGGTTTGATTTTAAACATGAATATTAAAAATGCCTCGATTTATTTAATTTTGCAATAAGATACGCATTAAAGCACTAGGAAAGGCATGGCATGTTCAAAAAGTGATTAAAATTTCTAAAACCTACTAAAATCCATGACAAACCGTCGCACGGAACAAAGAAAGTGAGTTAGCGGCACAAAGCGTCCTAAAAACTCGCCTACCAACCGCAGTTAAACGAGCCTACGTGACCGAACCAATGTACTGACGCACACAAACACACATAACCGCTCGCTTACACGACACGGCACGCACACGCGCACGCGGGCGGTTAACTCCACGCGCAGCTCCAAAACGACGCAACCGCCGACGACCTTCACAAAGAAATGTGCACATCCTCCGATCTTATTCCCATAGCGTTAGAGCTCAAAATAAAATTCACTGACAAAAGCCGGTTACTACGTTACGCTGCAAGGGTAGGTAATAGCCCCGTTGCGCTAGTGCATTTATGGCATGCACGAGTTGCCAACATTTTTTTTGGTGTTAATTTTTTATATGGGAAACTGTTATGTTGTTAGGCAGTGAGTTTGATACCTGCCATAATATTTTTCTACTGGAATATTGATAATTCATTTTTTTTCTTAGATTTAGGCCGCTAGGGAATCAACTATGATGTATACTAACGTTATCTTGTACTAAATTAGTAGTGATATGTTTTTTCTGTTTGTAGGTCAATTAACACTTTTAATAAAAACGTTTCTATTTATACTAACTATATCAATGAGATAATAATTCTTTGTATTAGTTTATCGATTTTGAAATGCAACAAAACTCCAATTCAAGTATGTTAATTACTATGATTTTTTTTTCATTATTTTTTATTCGGTGTTTATTGCGTTAAACTCTACTAAGATGAATAAGTTAATAAGTTAATAAATAAGTTTGAATAAATTATGAACACTTATTTTTAGCCTTAAGTTAGATAAAATAATGTTATTAGACTTAATATTTGTTATGGTCACGATAACTTTATGCAAATTATGAGTTAATTATGAACAAAATGAATTCATTAGCATATTTTTCCTATTTAAAATATATTTTCATGCTTCAGTGAATTTAATTTGGATTCTGCATAGAAAACTACTTGAACAGACCAGCAAAATAAAGTCGACTAGCAACATTAATTCTGTATAGAAGGTCATTAAGAACAATGCATGTTCCATTTCTTTGAATAAAGTCACTTCACCGTGCTAATATAACACCCTAACTAAGATTCATTATACCTAAACATAATTGCTTTCACCAAGTACTTTTTTAATTAAGAAATATAACTAATTTAGGTCATTTTGTTGACGTCAACACAAAGTCACTACGGCACACAAAGTAGCTAGAAATAAAAGCATATTCCATAACAAAATAAAAGCGAATTCAAAATACAAAGCACAATATACTAAAAGACAAACGTAATAAATTAGAAATAAAATAAAATATAACTTAGGGGTTCGTTTGCGAGGTGAAAGTTTCACTGGAGGCCGCCCTATAAAAAGGTTGACGATCCACGCTCAGCTCGTCCGTTCGCCGCTTGGCAACAAGAGTTGAACCTTCACACAGACTAAAACACACCTTATTTGCACCAAATAAAGCTGGAATTACCTTGAATGTGGGTTTTGTTATTGATCGCCAACTTACGCGAAAAAGTTTCATACAATACGTAACTATAGGTAATCTAGTGCTTCAATTAATGTTTTGTTAAAATCATACGCAGGTAAAAAGGCGTATGTGCCTTTGTGATAGAGGTTTTAATATTTTGAATATGGAAGGCTGTTACGCTCTTTTGATATTGAGGGATATTGTGATGTATCTTTTGTGTGAAAAGTGTAGTTTTATACTTGGCTAATGAAATTAATACTGTGAATGTTAGTTTAGTAATTTGTAAGAGCTTTATACAAGTAAAAGGTTGAGGAACTAGGAGATTAGTTGTCCGAAAGTTACTAATCACATCATCGATTACACAAAGGAAATGGATTAAGCTTCACTAATAGAATGAAATATAGTTGAAACAATGATATTTAGATAGATCTTAGCATGCCAATAAATCTATTTTGCTATTATGATGACAGCCTCCGTGGCGCAGTTGTTTAGACGCCGCCAGTGAAACGAGAGGCCGCGGGTTCGATCCCCGCACCGAGAGAAATGTTTGTCCGGCCCACAAATATTTCTTCCGGGTCTGGGTGTTTGTGAGACCGAAAAGTCTCTCGTAGTTCCTGATACCCACGACACAAGACTCGATCTTAGTGTGGGGTCAGGACTATGTATGTGACTGTTGGGTGTTATTTATTTATTTATTATTATGATTAAAATAGTTTAATGTTTCTTAATTGATAGCAAATTACACCTAAAAATTGATCTGAATAATCAGAAATTTGAAGTATTAACTTATGATAGCCGTTAAAATTACTTTCAGATAAAGGTCTGTTAACGTAACTGAAAAGTAAATGTTATGTACCTAAAATCTTTAAATAATGGAACCAAATACGAGAAGCTCAGAAGTTCTTTCTGTAATAATAAATATTCGTGTCACTCAAAAAACATCCATAAATCTTGAATATTATTTTAAAAGAACTTTTGAAGCATCGTAATATATTAAGTGTCCACTTCATAATCTATTTGTTTTCAATATTTTTATCTGTTAAGTTTTTGTTAAGCACTTTGATTCAAGTTTAAATTAGTAGATATTTTGAGTAAATTTCCTTTATTATATCGAATTGGGAGGTTTCTTTTTAATTCTGGCACGACTTATTACTTGCACCTGATGATATGCGTAAATGTCATCCAGACAAGGTACCAAATGGCTTCACATAGCGGTTTCAAGCCATTCAATACCATTATGCGGACTATGATAGATTTCTGATATATTTTCTTATAAAAATGTATATATACCGCTGGTTATAGTATATTTAGAGTCAAAATAAAGAATGACAAGTCTTCGTCTCCTTAGCCACAGGAAGTCCACTGCTGAACATAGGCCTCCCTCAAGAATCTCCACATCGACCTGTTTGAAGCGGCCTGCATCCAGCGACTTCCTTCATCATTAAATGAATATATTTTTAATAAATTAAGAGATTTAATTTTTTCTCAACACAATTATGATGGCCTGCCTAATTAATAATTACTTCTTCGCTTCTGTATTAAACCATACGATTTTTTAAAGTGAATATGAGCAATTTCCTGAAGAATATAATAATACTTGGCAGAAAACCGGTAGTCGCAAGCCAAATGTGTATGAAACATAAAAAAAACAAAAGTAGTGTGTCATTTGAGTATGACATAAGAGCAGGTAGGTAACGAGGTGCGAATAAAGTTTTATTACGGAGGTCAATGAACTTGGATGCATATCAATTTTATTCTATTTTAGTTATACGACGGATCGTCTATTGAGAAACTGCATTTGTATTTGGGTTGTTATAAGTCGTAGGCGTAGTGGTAGTGTAGATTATAAATCGTGAAGTTTTGAATTCGATTCCGGATCGGGTAATATCAATATATTTTACTCATACTTCTATAATAAGTACACATATTAATGCGCATTATATTTAAATTTTACATTCATGACCGACGCTCTACAGTAAAAAAAAATAACAGAATTTTCAAATCAAAATTCACACAAAGTAAATGACCCGACACGGGAATCGAACCCACGACGCACATATTTACCACACCATATTTTCTATTGAAAATCCTCGATAATAGTATTTAAAACTGCAATCTGCGGAGTGGCGACGTGATTTATCAACACAGAGCCCTCCTCACAACCCTCTCATACGCAATTACTGCACCGATGTAGGGTAAATACACTATTTGGAACTAAAGGGTAGAAATTTAGGGGTCTTTATATAAAAGAGAAAGTATTGGATAGCTTAGTATGGATTTTCGGATGCTGGTCCGTGGTAAATGTGAATAAGAGGTATAAAGATTTTGTATAAGTTAAATTCATCCAACAATTTTAAATTTCCTATTGTAAGAAACAAACCCTAATATTAAGCGAAGTTAATAATTACTAAAATATTATTAGCATTCACAGTTGAGAGAAAATTTTGTGATTGTCTAAGGCCTAAATGAATCTCGAAGGTGTACACAGTATGCCAAAAGGAAGTATTATAATACAAAGTAAGTACTATAATAAAGTTTTTAAAGTTAAAATGATTCATTTTTAGTTCCACTGCTGTCTTCAATAGAAGTTAAAATGATGTACAGAACTCACCCAACCTCCCGCTGTTTGTACTTTGTGCCCTTCACAAAGAGCGTGGCGTGCACAGCGCAGTGCGTGGGGCACGGGTTCGGTTCCCGCTCGTTTATTACGGATTATTGGTGCTGAGCCACTGAATTATGTATTATTCTTTTATCCGCAAACTTTGTGTAATTGATTGGGTTGTTATTCGAGATACGGCCGTTTGTATCAATGGGGTTTATGTGCTTGGAGTTCGGAAATTATTGTCATTGTTACATTTGCATTTTGGGGGCGGGGTTTGGTTTTCATAGATTTTGTAGTGGTGGTTCTATATGTATTGGTTTTTAACGATACCTTTTGATTACGTAGATATAAAGATTTTTATAGGTTATAGATTGTTTGTTTGAATATTGTTTTTGAAGTATGTTTAGGAAATAAAAATATTTTGTCGTATACCTTCGTGAAAACGCTTGAAAGTATAGCATACATAATTCACTAACTGAGAAACAATGTTTAACCTAAAATTATCATTTACATAACACATTTAGATTGATTTCCGACCTAACAATCGAACTCAGAATCTTTCAGCTCAAGTATACTATTTAACTAAAGGGACAAACACAAAAGAACTTTAATTATTCCGTCATACGCACTCTAAAATAATTCGCTTACGTCTCAAATGGTTTACCTTAGAAATCTCCTTGACCGGTCCTTTGAAGTGGGTCAGGGCCCCTCACTCCCGCTTCCTCAAACATCTCTCTTATTTATAGAAAACATTTTAACAGGGAAAACGTGTGATATTGCAAAAGAGCCTTCACTTCGATCTTAAATGGTTTCTCTGCGTTTATTTGTGTGTTCTTTGTTGTTTTTGGCAATGGCACGGCTGTTGCCAAGCGGTTTGTATAAATCGCTGATATCAACTCAGATTTTTGTCATTATTAAGGGATTCCTCGACAATAGAGAGTGCTAATCTACCGTTTAAGTTACACCAAACTATTATAATTGATTTAAAGAAATTACTTAAGATTATAATGTTTAAGCCGGTCTGCGTGGTTGGTTCTTAGAAATCTTACTAAAAATTACCATCGTAAAATCATAACGAGAAATCCAACGAAGCTTATAGAATTTTTGTAGCTCAACAATGTCATAGATACTAGATTTTAGGAGACATGGTTACATGGCATGGCATGAAAGGAACACTCTCTTTGTTCAATCAGCTGAGATTAACAAATTATTCGCACCCTGAACACAACTAGAAGCCAAGTAACAAACGAAACAAATCACAATTGCACATAAAACTTTAACTGATCGAGGGGAAGCAATAAAAGATTTTGTTTCAATCAACATAGGTCGTAAAGGCGCGGGTGCGGGCCGGCCTCGTAAAACCTTGATTGCCGCCGTGCCTCTCCTCACTCATACCGTTTGATTGCAGATCATAGCGTGTTTACTATCAATACTTTTGTTTACGAAGATATGTGGTTTTATAGCAAGCGACACTTGGTGATAGCTCAATCGGTTATATCCTTAAAAAATCCCATGTTTAACACCAACCTTCCTCAGTAAAATTACAAAGACTGTGCATTTATATGATATGTTAAGTCCGCCAATCCGTAATAGGCCTGCAAGGTAAACTATATGCCCATCGCACTCCCAATCGTGACCTCTAATATACAGGAGGCCCGTTTCCTTTAGTGATACAGATGAATGATGTCTGAATTTAATTAAATTGTCCATCATTCTCGTCCTGGTAGATCAAGTAATAGAGAATTAGTAATTTTTTTGAACACAGACTCAATAGACGCATCTGGCGTTAAGTGCAGTAAATAGAAATAAACAACATTAATGCCATTCGACTCAAGAGCGAATACGAATAGACAAAAAACCCGCAGCCTACACTGGCCCAGGCCCCTCTCCATCGAAATATAAGGAATAGAGAGGTGCTGTTCTAAAAAATGGTCGAATATGGGTTGACACCAAGAAGCTTATACCCAAATGGAGATTGCATTCCGCATATAAAAGTGAAGCACAAAAATTTGACCTCGAATGACGTTGCGACTGATTGCTATCCTTTTCTTTCGAGTGACAATGAATGAACAAAAAGTCATTTTCATTCATTTTCATTCAATGAACAAAAAGTCATTTTCATTCATTGTCACTCGAAAGAAAAGGATAGCAATCAGTCGCAACGTCATTCGAGGTCAAATTTTTGTGCTTCACTTTTATATACGGAATGCAATCTCCATTTGGGTATAAGCTTCTTGGTTGACACAGTAAAGACACACTTGAATCAATGTGTCCTTTTTGGCAATGGCAATTTTGCTAACTATTGCCACATAACATTTGTAAAGTTACTCCATAATAATTAATAGCATCTGCTTTCGAAACGGTAATTTTATCACCAGTTACACAATTTGTAGTGTTCAATACAAGAGGAAGTTAAATGTCGCCCATATCTTCACTGTTGGCAGTTCTTTAAGCTCCATGTATAGAATGCAGGAAATAGCTGCAATTTAACCATACATTGAAGCAAATATCGACTTTTATGTATTCTGTTGTGTGCCGAGTTGTACAATACTTACTATATCTTGAGCAAATGTTAGCTCCTGCATGCCTTTGTCGACAGAAAAGACAGAACTAATAATTGTAAATTGAATTAGATAAATTCTTCTTCAAGTCTCAATAAAGCACCATTTACTCGAGAGAGTCCCTTTCAAAAGTATTTTACATAGTCCTGTCCTTGGGTATCAAAAACTATTTACACACTCTTAATATTGAGACTTATCATTTTATGTATCAGGATGGCAAACGCAATAGAATGTCAGACATAGCTTTGTAATTAATGGCATTGTTTAGTTTTGCTACTGTCCATGAGCGGTCGTATAGCTTACCATCAGGCGAACGGCATGCTCGTCTAGACAGTAACGACGAAGAAGAGAAAGAAACCCTGGTCTCACAAAAATCTGACTAAAACAACGTATGTACACAAATATTTCTCTTGATCTGATGTATTCCACACATATATATCCTCTTAGCTCTTTTATATATGTTCTGAGGGTCAAGTGAGGACTATTAGCAGTACAAAGTGCAAAGTGCAAAAATCTAACAAAACAAAGGACTCCCGATGCGAATCTTACATATTTATTAAACAAAGCAACAATTGATTAAATCGATTTAAAACTACAGTACGTGCAAAATAATCAATAAGGAAAGTCTATCAATAAAAGCTTCGCAACTCTCGATCCGTGACGAAATTCAAATAACACAGTAAACACGAAACGCAATTTCACCTCATCTGAATACGCAATAAATTCGGCCCGATTTATCGCCATCTGACATCCCTCAATTTCAACCCCCTATCCGAAAATTTTGCAATTTTTACACCAGTCAGTGTCGCGTAAAAATTCAACTATAACAGTAACGAGGCGCCGCGGGGGTGCGAGGGTGGTTGTTAAGGGTGCGCTTTATCTCAGCGATATTAAGCTTAACTGACTCGTAAACATGTGTGCGTCGACTAGATACCACCCCTGGGGTTGCCTCAGGTAAATAATACGAAGAGTGTATGCTAATTTACTTATTTAAAAGTTTAAGAGTTTTTAACGATGGTTCTTAAACCCATTTTAGGAATCCAATGTTTTATCTTCTTCGCTCAAATTGTAATTAAAATTTACAAGAAAGAGACAAAAGATTCTATAATTTATAGTTTTAAAACTGGCCGCTATTATTAAGATTGAAAGACTCGAAAGTATGCCAAAATATTCCGTGAGTATTTTAGTATAAAAAGTTGAGTATAACTTCATATACCAAACCATAGGAAAGGTGAAAGAATACTAAAAATCGCTCTACTTTTGAATTGAAATTGGGCTATATTAATGAGTTAAAAAAAAAATTCTTAATTTTTACGATAGAGTCGCAAAGGAAAATACTTTTAAAGCCTAGATTATACATAACAACACACAAACAAGAAATTCATTATTTGATATCACATGTCTAGTATTTTTAAACATAACTACAACAAACAAACAGACAATCTTGTCTTTGGCAGAGTACCCAAAGTCCTCCAACATAACAGAATAAAAACATTGGTGTTACGTTTTATTCGCTATTTTGCAGTATATTGCATGAGCTTCGCTTTATCGTTTCTTTTTATATTCCGGATACTTTTACAAAGCTCCACCGCTTGAATGAATAGTTAATTTTACTGTCTCTGTGCTGTTACAGTCTAAGTTATGAGTGAGCTAAGTTTTATAGTTATGTAAGTTAGGTGATGTCATCGTTGAGAAAAACTTGGTAATACTTAGTATATTGTAGAAATAATTTATTTGTGTTTATATAAGTAGTTATTCTTTGTTTAAGGTAATTGCAGTACCATTTAGCACAGGATATATTTTAATATAATCTCTTTGTATCTTTCCCTTCAGCCATAAGAAGTCCACTGCTGAACATAGGCCTCTCCCAAGGATCTCCACATCGACCTGTTGGAAGCTGCCTGCATCCAGCGACTTCCTGCAACCTTAGCCAGGTCATCCGTCCATTTTAATATAATACGAGCACGAATTCAAAATTTAAATATCCAACTTCAGCTGTCATGAGTTAATTTAAAGAGACAGAATGATTTTTTTAATTGACAATAATTCAGTATCTATGACGATAATGTAAGGTTGCCTTGTGCTGGCTTAGAACCAATTTCAAATAATGTTATTAAACACTTAAAATATCCAGTGAAAGAAAAGTTACTTTGAATAACTCTGTACAAATTCTCTGTACATCTTCGTCTTATTATTAAGAGTTTTTAAATATTGAAACATCTTTTCTACATCATCTCACAAGTCAAGCTACATATTGTTATATGGTTATTAACAATACCGCGGAAACATTTCAAATCAAGACCGTGTCTAATCAAAAACGAATAATTGTTAAAAAATCACCCCATGTAATTGCTTAACAGCTGATCCCTCGCACCCTACTTTTACCCCCGGGTAACTCTCATTCAAATCTACACTCTAAACTGTTCCATTTAAAGTCCCTTTTACTTTGCTCTATTTTTTACTTTGTTCTATAACTCGAAGGAAACTAGATTTTATTTCTGACGTAATAAGGTCGCTTTTTGGTTGAATGAATAAGACCAGCTGACTCGTAACATTTATTTTTATTACCATAGAGCGACTTTATGGCAACAGTGGGCAATCAGTTCGATTCCGGTGGCGGTAATTAAAATGTAGTGAAATTATTAATGAATTAGCTGTTAAACAAGTGTTATGTGGATATTGATACAGGAGTTTTATTGGAACTCTTTTAATTAGATACTAGTTAGCCACCGTGACTTTTTTGTGTGATATTAATTTGTTTGCTACATGATACAATTAAAAACATAGTTTTCTTTCTCGGTGTATATGAAGTTTCTTGAAAAATAATGAACTTGAGAGTATAAGTTAAAATGTTTATTCTCCGTTAAAGCAATTCCAATAATGAAAAAAGGAACTAACGTCCATGTAGGTAGGTCCATTACTGGTGGTAGGTCTCTCATATGTGAGAGGCTGCCTGGGTGGGTACCACCGCAATGTCTATTTCTCCCGTCAAACAGCAGTTTAAATGCACTGTTGTGTTTCGGATTGAAGGACATTGTAGCCAGAGTAACTACTGGACATATTGAGACTTAACATCTTATGTCTCAGGATGGCGAGCGCAGTGGAATGCCAAGCATTGCTTTGTAATTCAAGGTGTTGTTTGGTTTTGCTACTGTTCATGAGTGGTCGCATCGCTTACCATCAGGCGAACGGCATGCTCGTCTCGCCATTCACAGCAATAAAAAAAAAAAAAAATGTAGACATGACACGTTAACTTTAATATTAATTTTTTTAACAATGTTTGATAGTGAATTGTTTTTCTTTCAATACTATTTTTGTGAGGACTAAATGACTAAAAAATAACAAAATCCATATATTTTTGTAAAACGCACTAATATTAATGCATTAACTACTACCAAATACATTTTAACTGTAAAGTAATAAAACGTAGAGTGCTCTTGTAAGATATTACAATTATTTAACAAGTTTACGTCAAGGTGTGTAGTTAATGTGCACTAATATATATTGACAAAGGACCATAAAACGCACTAACTGTAATTTTATTAACGCATAAAATGCCATAACTCTTGCACATTTCATTCCTGTTTCTTTGTTGGCCTAAGTTCCCGGAAATACGCATTAATTAATATCTTTATGGGATTAATTTATATTTTATGCACTACAAATATATTAGTAGATAAATGTATTGATTATAGTACATACTTGTATATTTTTCTAAATACAGATGTTGCCCGATAGACTATGACGTATCTTAAACTAATTTGGTAGTTTGACTACATTTATATGTAGAATGCAAAAACAAAATGAAAACTACAAAACGCAAGTCATTAAAATCTAAATTAACCATATTACGGATTCTATCGCGAATTTGGTTTAATTTTTAAATTTTTTAACTTCACGACGCGACGTTTCGATTACGTTGGAAGTTTCGTGGTCAAGAGGCGAAATGAAGTGTTATCATCTGCACAGTAAATGAGATCCCTCTTCATTTAACAATTATTCATATTATAAAGTTAATTCAAAAAGTTATTTGTTTGTGATTAAATCGAATTCGCGAAATCCGTAAAAAATAGCGCACTACCGTAATATATCCGTAATATATAAAATAAATAAGAAACCATTATCTAGCTTTACCATGTAGTTGACTAAAAGTTATTTTATATAAGTCTCAGTAGATATTGATTTACCTAACACATCTCCTATTTAGTCGACAAGAACTCTTCTTACATCATCCAAGTCTTAACATAACTACCATATAACAAGAAGTATCCAAGTCTAAACACTCACGGATCACAGCAGCAAACACAACACCCTCACATTAATAATTTGGTATCTGCGATAACCCTCCCGTCATTCCCGTAGGATAGGGAACCACTCCAACTGTCAATTAAACTGGAACACTCGGGACTAGGGACTCGGGACTCACTTGTGCAAATCAACATGCTAATATGTTCGATGTTGGTAATTAGTAATGGGTTATTGGATAGTTTTATGACTTTCAAATTTCAGTATCTTTAGTAGCTCAGGATGGGTATAAAAAGTAAATGATGATACAAAATTAAGATGTCTTTTTGATTTATTTATAAGGACAGCCAGTGGTGGTCACAAATTTTACTTACATGAATTTTAAATTTATTTAACTATAAGGAATGATTAAGTTATCTTATTCAAGTTTCTACAATAGCTTTTCTGTTTACTAAATTCCAATCTAAATTAATTAAAAAAACAAAGGACGCATCCTGGTCATCACACAAAATCCTACATCTACATTATTTTCTACATTTTAATCAACAATATAATCAGCATCAACTGTACCTTGTTCCAAACGAGGCAACTCGGCAAATCCTCAATCACGACCAAATCCGGGAGACAAGGCACCAGGAAACAGCGTCTCATTGCCATTACAACATTTCTTCCGACTCCTTAAAAATGCATCCATCACGCGCCTGTTTAATCTATGGTAATGACGACCTAGTGTCTTACCAAACGCCATAGAGATAGCACGCTACTCTGTTAAAGGAAGCACTTCTTAACACCCTCACGAAACACCAACCACCCACAAATACCTCATTTTAAACCTTACCTTCAAACTTTAAGGTTCAAAATGGAGGAACAAATTTGCACCGGGAGCAAAACCATCTAAAGTTACAATCTTACGCTCAATATCTCCTCGTTATAATGTAGATTGAGTGCGAGTGAGACGGATAGACGTGCGCGAGTGGGACGGGTGGTTTGATGAAATTCATGATGTTGCCAAGTTGTGTGTATTTACTCCATGTCACAAAATTTGTCGGCAAAACCTTATGATATGTATATTTTTACGAGCTTGGGCTTTGTTTGGTATTTCGGTTATTTTGATTGAAAAATGTCTGTGGTTGGCAGAAGCATGTAGGGATACTCATGAATTATATATTTCGGGAATTTCAATTTATCAACGTAAGGGAAAAGAATTTATGCGGTAGAATTGAGATAACACAAACGTCGTATTTAAAATATTAACGCCAATATTCTCAGACAGTGAAGATCTTTTAAATTATTTAATGTATTGTCTTCTTTGTTCAAAAGTCGTTCAAAGAAAAACATTCGAACACTCGATTGGGTTTTAAGACTGTCTATGAATAAGGCTGTAAGACTCAATGAAGCCCGTATCTTATACATTTAAAGCATTTATCAATATGTACTTTATTCGCCCTTTGTCTAAAATATATTTCTGTTTTCTATACCGAAGTATACCCATAAAGTATAAGCTAAAATAAGCTAAAATGGACATTGTATTCAGAGTAATTACTAATATTGAAACTTGACATCTTATGTCTCAGGATGGCGAGCGCAGTCCAATACCAAGCATCGCTTTGTAATTCAAGGTGTTTTTTGGTTTGTGACTGTTCATGAATGGTCGTATTGCTTAGAATCAGGCGAACGGCATGCCAAAGATTGAAATAAAAAAAAACCTAACTGTCATCGAGAAATAGTAATAAAATGAATAAATATTCGTATCAAAACTATACATCACTAAAAACATCAATATAATGGATGTAGTTCGCGAAATCCAATACGGATTACTATTTGTGGTTTATGTGCTCACGTTACGGGAATCGAACCTGCTATCTTGGTGATAGAGCGGTGTCTATCCCCATCGCGTGTTTAATGTACCCTCGGCAGTTATTAGTTTAGTAAAGTCAATTTTGTTTTATAGGCCATTAAACAGGCCTCAGTCACACCGTAGCGAACGTTTGGGGATTATGTATAGAAAAAAGTGGACTATATTTAGTTCGAATAGGCAGTATAAGCTTTAGAATATGACAGCTGCGTGTGTTATCGTAAAACTCGAGTAAAGGACAAAGTTGCGAAACGAGGCGTTTTATTACATTAATTCGGTTGGAATTCTTTGTTTCTTACTACTGGGATATAAGGTTTTCTGCTTGTCTTGGGGCAAGTAGACATAGACTTTGTGTGACCGAGAATACTTTTATTAATACGTGATAAGCTGAGTTTTGAAGTCATGTTAACAACAAATATTTAAAAGATTGGTAAGACCGAAAAGTCTTTCGTAGTTCCTGATACCCACGACACAAGACTCGATCTTAGCGTGGGGTCAGGACTATTTATGTGACTGTTGGGTGATTTTTATATAAAAAAATAAGATAATGTACTTTGATTTGAATGCGTGCCAGGATGCTCCTGTACACTCGAGTAATTAGCATGGTACATCATGGAAACTCATCATAGATCCATTAGACCCGCAGACCACTACCAAGATCCAATTTTACCAACTCTTTAACTTTTTAACTGATTTTTTAAATTTTTCAATATAAAAATCATCCATAAGTCTGTATATACGTCCCACTACAGGACATGTGCTTCCTCCAATATCGAGAGTACGAATGACAAAAAACATATACATAAAACTAAAGCTGAACATTGTTACACTCCGGTGTAAATCGCACTCGATTAGATTTGAATCCCGGGCCCGGACGAGGTCGTCGCCGGAGCCACACTCCATTACCTGCGCTGCTAATGCACCATTTGCTACATCCACTCGTCTGCAGACCCTTGGCTGGTCGGGTAGCTTACCAACTCATTTGAGGATCATTACAGGATTGGGAAGTGCGTGGTGGCCTGTTGGTAAACGGACTATACGCGGCTGCCAACGTATTCACGGTGGTCACGGGTTTGATTCCCAGGGCACACCTCTGACTTTTCGGAGTCATGTGTGTATTGATAGTCAATAACCAGGCACTAAAACGGTGAAGGAAAACATCGTGAGGAAACCTGCATACTATAGCGATTTTATAACAATTTCTATGGTATGTAAGTCCGCCAACCCGCACTAGGCCAGCGTGGTGGACTATATGGCCTAACCACTCTCAATCGTATTGTCGATTGTAGAGGAGGCCCGTGTCCTGCAGCGGGACGTATATGGGCTGATACAGATAGGAATGGTACTCTCGATTGTGAAGGAGGCCCGTGCCCTGCAGTGTGACGTATATGGGCTGATATAGATACAGATAAAAATACAGAGGAATGGTAGAATGGTAGATGAGGATTCACCAGTAGGAGGTAAAATTCTTAGATGTCAATTGCGGTGTTTTTAAACGTAGCGTGTAATTCCAAGATGAATAGCGAGAGGAGCGTGCCATTTCCCTGATAAGCGATATGACCGCTCATGGACAGTAGCAATGGTTGGCATTGAAGTTAAGCCTCAATTTATCCAGTAGTTACTCTGGCTACAATGTCCTTTAATCCGGAACACGACAATGCGTTTACACTGCTGTTTGCCTGGAGAAATAGATATTTTGGTGGTATCTATACAGGCGGCCTCTTACATATAAGAGACTTACCACCAGTGAACTATTTCATTTCTAATACATCAGAATATTTAATAATATTACTAGGAAACACATGTAGGAGATAAAATTTAGGTTTCTTAAGATCATTTGGTCACAAGAACTATAATGTTGGTAGAATATTCCTGGGCGTTTATATAAATAAGCCGAGGCCCTGAAGCCGGTCAACATTTTTCCTTAATGACCAGAACAAAGATGTAGGAATCAATAGTCTTACAAACGGCTAGGCCGGACGACAAGTTTATAGCGTTTTAGGTTTGTCCCATGTATATGGTATTTAGCATAGCGTTAGTCACTTTGTTTTATATAAAAAAATACTTTTGTTTTCCGTTCGTATGTCGTTAAATGGCGATAAACTAGCGACCTATATACAAGCACATGTTTAAAACCGGTATATAATGTATGTAAACAAGCAATTTGTATTGTGGCTGCTACATGTGGCGCTACGTCACACGAGTACATAAAAATGATGAAAACGCGCCAAACGAGGCCACTAAGATTCTTACTATTTTTTTGTGTATATTACTTGGAATACAGACACTGGATTGGTTTTGGAAATGTATATTTTTTATTTTATATTCGGACATTCAACCGTAAGTTGGATAGACAACGTTATGTTGCAACAAGTTGCTTGTTGGAGGCCGCTTCCGACGAGTCGTTTCAGGAATCCTTGACGAAGGCCTGAGTGTAGTACTGAACTTCCTATGTATGAGAAAAAGTTCTTAGATAATATAGAATAGATCATCATATAAACTCATGTCTATAAATATAAACTGTAAACTTTGAGTGAGATACGAAGGATCGAGAGGGGTCCAAACTTTCGAGAAAGACTAGAGCTTATCTAGAAGGGACGCGACGATGTGGCAGTTACTTCGGCAGATCAACAGTCGCTGAACCTAAAAATAACCAAATTTGTTAGACAATGTGAAATAAAGATAGACGCCATTTGTCGCCCTTTGAGCTAAACCTGAGCATTTTGTTTCTAACAGACAGACCAAATTATTTCTATTAAGAATTCTTTGTTCTATCAATAAAAATATATTCGTCAGTAAACCAATGAAAAATAACAACCCCTATAATAACAGTAAACGATAACCTTATCGTGTAGATCCAAAAGGGATTACATGTAGAAATTATAATGCCTTGTTATCGGTGACTGTTCCTGTCTATAAACTGATAGTAATGTTTTTGTAAGGTTTGTTTTCCTCAGGTTTTTATCTACGGGTGTGGTAATAAATAGGTGTGTACTGAAGGTTTAATGTCCCTTGGAAAAACCTATGTGCCCTCAATCCTACGTTTTTAAAATACATCCGCCAAACAGCAGTGTATGCACGGTTTTGTTCCGGTTTGCAAATCATTGTAGCCTTGACATCTTATGTCTCAGGATGGTGAGCGCTGTACAATTACAAGCATTGCTTTGTAATTCGTGGTGTTTAGTTTGACACTG